>CM060922.1:170577334-172977334 GCA_030737875.1 Allium sativum
TCAATGGGCGACCCTGACGCTGTTTTCAACCAAATTTGATTTACACTTATCTCGAAAACTAACCGTTGGATTTTGATGAAGTTTATATCGTTGGAAAGATCTTCCCAAAGCGGTCCTAACGGTTCCAGTTTTGGGAAAAGCCGATGGTCGGATCTTTCGGTATAACTATTTAAAGTTACGATTGTCGATACGCGAACTGCCGCGCGCGTTTTGTTAAATTTATAATTTATATTTATATATATACATATAAATATAAATCGTTTGGCGATTTTAATTATAAAAATTTGTTCTTTTTATCGCATCTAAAATGACGATAAAAAATCACTTGTTTTAGTTTACTACTTTTTTGTTTTATTTACACTAACTGTAAATAAATTATAATTTATATATCCTTTCATTTTATTTACACTAAGTGTAAATAAATTGTATTCTTTTTCCTATTTATTTACCTAATTGTAAATAAACGTTTTCTATTCTTTTCCTTATTTATTTACCTAAGTGTAAATAAATATTTCTCCTTTCCTTATTTATCTACCTAAATGTAAATAAATGTTTTCAATTGCTTTTTCCTTATTTATTTACACTATTTGTAAATAAATGTTTTTACTATTCTTTTATCTTATTTATTTACCTAAATGTAAATAAATGTTTACTTCCACTTTTCTATATTTATTTACATTAATTGTAAATAAATATATCTAATTTCTTTTTCTTATTTATTTACACTATTTGTAAATAAATGTTTTTATTTTATTTTTCCTATTTATTTACCTAAGTGTAAATAAATATATTCTTATCCTTTTGTTATTTATTTACCTAAATATAAATAAATGGTTTCATCTTCTTTTTCTTCCTTATTTACACTATTTGTAAATAAAGAGTTTTAATTTCTTGTTCTTATTTATTTACTTAATTCCTCTCCAATCTAATTAAAGTTTTAATTAAAACCTTATTTCGTTTTAACCTTCCAAAGTCATTATTAAATAATTAATCAAAAATTAGGAAATTAATCCCCTCATTAATCCGGGTTAAAGAATAAATGTTATTTAAAACATAATTCACGATAAACCCAAATTCAAATTTCATTGTAAATCCGTAATTATAATAAAACCATTTTTTAATTCCTTTTATTTATTTTAAAATAAATAAACCATTTATTCTGATCAAAATATCATTTCTCATATTAAAACATTATTTTCAAAATATTAATTTTGAAATTAACTCTTTTAATATTCATTATAAAATGGATAATATAAGTTAATAAACTTATTCAGGTTAAAATGATGTTTCTATTTAAAATGGATTAAATAATCCAATTCGTTATATAATCCATTTATGTTTTATAATGGGCCAGACTTCTCACATTAGGCCTACAACTTGTGGATGCTGGATATGCCGGTTGGGTCCGGGCAGACTTATTCCACAGTTGGGCTTAACCTCGAGTCAAAACCCAAATTGTATTCGTGTACTTGGACCTCTCACATTAGACCCAACATTTATGGCTGCTGGATATGCCGGTTGGTTCCGGGCAGACTTCCACCATAAACGTGACCTAACCTCGTGTCCAAATACAATTTATAATTTATAATTATAATTGTTTCTTAAAAATCTTATTTTTAAAAATATTTCATATTTTAAAACCTCTAAAATATCATTCATTCCTTGAAATACTCTTTATATAAATTCTTATCTTTCCATTTCAATACACATTAATTTTTCCCCATTATTATAATACTATAATAATAATCACTTCAAAAATGGTTTTAATTGTTATATTAAAAACCTACCATTCCAACATTAAATCAATCATTTATGTCAGGTATTGAAATCCATCTTCCAAATTTAATGTTAACATAAAACAGAATCTTTCAGTTTCAAATTCTCCTTATAGTTGGAATGTAATTTACCAATTCTAGAAATTTGTTTTATAACTTTCCAAATAAACAAGGATATGTCCTCCTTAATTTAAGCGTCCATTAATTCTATTAATTGAGTAATCAATGGAATTTACTTCTTTCATTCCAAACTTCTATTTTATCCTTTTTAAATAGTAAAATACATAACTCCTTAATCCAATTTCCAATTTATTGTATTAATTGCGTATTTATTTGTTTGACTCAAAATTGGAATGAGACCCACACCATTCATTTCCATATAATTCGATTATACGGAAATTTTACATTTATTACATAGCAAATTTCAAACATCAACAACCAAAGTGCATTTTCTAATTAAATCCAAGGGTGACGTGTATTCAAATGCCAACCCATGACCCGTGTGGGGTTTCAACTAACACAATTCAAATATTATAAAATAAACGGTGCTTCTGGACAATGTGTTAAAATTGATCGTCCAATCACATAAACAAGCCAAGGTCGCTTGTAAATGGCAGTGTATACAAGTGCATTGAATAATAACATAAATAACATACCCAATTAACGATGTTCACATAATAGGTATGACGGTTCCAATTTCATCCCTTTTAAATGAAATAAATTTACAATAAACATATTCACTTTATACCATTTCATTTAATGTAAACAGCCCATATACAAACTATTTCCTTTTTAAATCCGTTCCTAAATAAAGAACAAATTTTATTCATTTTAAAATAAAGAAATAAAACTTTTTTTTTCATTTAATTCCTTTATTAAAATAAAGAACAAAACTTTGTTCATTAAAGTCCTTTTTATAATAAAGGATAAAACTTATACATCTTAGTTCCTTTAAAATAAAGAAATAAACTTTTACCTTTTAATCCTTTTTAAAATAAAGAAATAATCTTTATTCTAATCTTTTATTAAAAAAAAAGTCAAACACTATCTTAATTTCAAAACAAAATCAAAAAAATAAAAATAAAGATAAAGTTTCATTATGTTTTAACAAAACAAAATCAAAACTAAAGTTGCATTCTATGTTTCAACCAACAAAAAGAAAAGTTTCATTTTGTTCTTCAACAAAATAAAATATAAGAATGTTTCATTTTTGTTTTTCAACAAAATAAAATATAAAAATGTTTCATTTTTGCTTTTCAACAAAATAAAATATAAAAATGTTTCATTTTTGTTTTTCAACAAAATAAAATATAAAATTGTTTCATTTATCTCCAATAAACCAAAAATATAAAAAGGTCTATTTTTGTTATAACAAACAAAAATAAAAGTTTCATTCTTGTTTCACTAAACAAAATATTTTTGCTTCATTTGTTTTAACAAAATTAAAGGTTCCATTTCGACTCAACCCAATAGTATCAACCACATATGCAACATCAACTGACAATCACAGTACAAGCAACAACATCCATATTCAAGCATACATCACAGATTCATATTCATTCACATCATACAATGATTTTCATACAACAAAAGAAAAAAAAATCAAATTAAACATAGAATCTCACCGAAAGCTTTCCACTAAACATTCACGTCACGCCGCCACTACAGAAGTTCAGATTGCATCTGTCTTCACCACGTTAGAGCCCCTATTGTGTGCCACCGTCGCCCGCAACCACCACCAGTTCGGTGGTCTCTCGAGACCCTCTTTCATTTTTGCTTTGGAAATTTTGAATTTTACTGAATGGGTTCAAAGTAAAGGGGAAAGGAATTTAGGAGTGTTAGGGCCATTGATAAAGAACATGACGGCGGCTTGGAATAGGAATTAGGGTTTAGTTTTGACCGTATATATATTAGGTTATATGTATATTAAATAATATTTAATTTAATAGGTGTTTATCTTATTTTTTTCTTTCCTTGAATTTATAAAAGGGATAAAATATGACATATATGCAAATGAGAGGAAGAGAGAGAGAACATAGGAGAAATAAATGAAATGCATGCAGCCATTATTATTCTCATTTTCATTATTCTTTTTCCTTCTTTATATATTTTTTTTTTTTTTTGCAATGAATGACACGCCTCTAATTTCCATTGATTATAATTCCAAATTTTATTTATTTATTTTTCATGCACAGGAAACATTAATATCATTGCCATCTTTAATACGCGGGTTTTGAACATTGCCATCTTTCATCTTACATATAAATAAATATATATCATGAAACGCTCAGCAGCATTAAAGGAGAAAAAATAATAATAATAATATATTATGACAATAAATTTCTTTTAACACGAACATACATGCATTCATAAATTTCTATTCACCTGTTGCGTTTCTATCCATTTGTTTGGTCTCACACGTATATACAAAGTATGTTACATACGTGCATGGCAATATGATAATAAATTTTGTGTATTAATTGTAACTTATTTCCAATTCATCACCAATGAATTAAATAGCAATTGGTTTCCCACACTAGTCCATTAATCTATTGCAATCGTTATTTTAAAACTAGTTAACATTCAATGTATTTCTTTAATTACCATTCATAATTAATGTTATCCTTTGTCTTACAATTTATACAAACAAAATTTCCAAATATATACATTACAACACAATGTAAAATACACATTAATTCATATATATATATATATCCTATGCATTGATTATTCTGCTTCTCATTTAATTATAATATATTTGTAAAAATTTACAAAATTTGTTAATAACAAAATGCCAGTTACTGTCCAATAGCTTAACAACTGCTTTACTTAATAGAATTTGATAACTGATTGCAATTAAATGTAAATTTCAAATTTTCAAACTGTAGCGCTGTTCTAACTCCTATTACCCTTAAATTGAATTTATTCGTTTTAACTATGATTAAAATAAATTTTTAGTCGTTATTATTAAAAATAAATTATTTTAAATTTCCAGTTTACTTTAAAATTCATAAAATAAAAATTTTAAATTGGCCCCAAAATTCCGGGTTGTTACATAAATCCTTCAGTTAAACACCTTCCTCCTACCCTGTAAACTAGGCCGACAGTGTCAGGTTGATGCTCGAATCATAGGGTTGGCCACGCCCCTCGCCAGAAGCCTCCGAAACCGGATCAGAATTGCTCACGTCAACCGGCGTTCAGACCTCCGTCAGCGCCCCCCAAGACTGCCCAACTCGAGCCCCTCTCCTGTCCTTGAACGACGTGAAGCCCCAAATTGGTTCAATTCCGAGCGCCACAATGATCTATACATGATCGTCACCGTAGCAAATGAAAGATCTCGCTTGGCTCTATGATTTTGCTTCATACGCTTTGATTAAATCACCGGGGATTTGGTGAATTTTAGAGATTAGAACGGGATGTTTTTAGCCGTGGGTTTCGTTTGGTGGCGGCTGTGTTAGATTGGACTAGGGTTAGGCGTATTTCATACGGTATATATAGAGTATACTATATATTATTTTAATTATTTAATTCATTTAATTCAAATATACATGTTTATCAATCCGAACTCTAAATCGAACCCAACGACTGTCACCCCTAGCTAATAACCCCCATCCCGGAAGAAATGGAATATGTTTCGTAAGCCAATTCGGCTGTTACGATAAGTTTTTCTTTAATTTAAAATATAAATCAATTTATTTTAAATTTAAACGTACATTTTAATTTACCGGGGCCACATACGACCTCTAAAAATTACAGAAAAATTATATCTAGCTATGTTTTGACAATACGGTTCTAACGAGACTAATTTCGTCGAATTCTGAGACTGTTTGAAAAATGGCCATTTTCAAGTCGATTAAATTTGACTGTAATTGACAAAACACGTTTTCCTTTGCCACGCTCACATATTAATTCAAAAAATTATGAAAATTGAAACCTAGCAATAATTTAACATTCCGGTTCCAACAAAAGTGGTTTCGTCGAAAACCGAGGTCGTTTGAAAAATGGCTATTTTAAGGCCAATATATTTAATTAAAATATATAAATTCTACAACGACCTTTCTAATTTTTAAACTAGACATAACTTTTGATTTTCAAAACGAAATTTCAGTTTTTCAGATTCATTAGAAAGATATGATTGAACAGATTTAAATATTTCTTGTTTCACTCAATTCTGATTTAATTTGCATCATGTATACTTAATCAAAGTTCAAATTCAAATTTTCAAACTGCAGCGCTGTTTTAAACTCCTTTTATAATTAAATTTATTTGTTTTTAAAATAAATTTTTAGTCGTTCTTATTTAAAATAAATTATTTTAAACATTATAATCCACTAAAATTTCTAAAATAAAAATTTTAAATTGGCCCCAAATTCTGGGTCGTTACAAGTTTATCCGCAAGGAGTAATCAAATATAGTTTATTCGAAAAGGAGTTATCGAATAGAGATTATTCAAAAGAGAGTTATATGTTGAAATACGATTATATTGAATTCAGGAAAGTACTATTCACTTTCCGTTTTAATCAAGATTTATGTAGCGACCCAGAGTTTTCGACCCAGAAAATCAACATAAACCCATGTTCATTATTCAGGCATCGAACATTCCAGATCACTAATAGAAAGAAGTTAGAGGGTGAGAATAGATAAGATAGAAAATTTGAATAGAAGAAGAAGAAGAACATAATCATAGTAAACACGAACCTCACAGCGGAACGAATAAAATATATTATAACATAACTTTGAAATAAAACAGTATATATATACAATAACATTATCAAAGCACAACACTTACACACAGCGGAGATAACAATAGCTATACATAATCCTGAAGCCTCCTGCTTCAAGCCCCTCCAAGTATATCTGTAAAGACCTGAACTACTTGACTGCCCGTACAAATTTGGGCACCCAAGAGTTTAGGGAAAACAAAACAAAATAAACTCTGGGTCAGTCATGGGACTGGTGTGAGTAAACTCAAATCATCGGTTTAACTTTTCAAATCCTTTTCAAAAGAAAAGATAATCGTAAGACCAATCCACACATAAACACAGACGGTTTTTACCTTACGATAACCCAAAACAGTTTTGGAAATCGATACTTATTTGATATTATGATAATGTCTGATCACAAGTAATTAGAATCTAGCAGAATGCTTGCATCTCACGTTCCACATATATAGTATACAAACAAAAACCACGGCTCTTATTGGAAATTGGATTCCGACCTTGACAAGGTATGGGACCACCTGCCGATAGTGTATCTCTAGAGGCAAATACACTGGGTTCAACAAGAACATCTTGCAACCCGGCCCTCACATGACCGACCACTCATTTCGCTTGAGTGTATCGAATGTATATCACCAACGGTTGGGAGCTACCCACCGTATTCCCGAAAAGGGACAGCATCGAATAGACAATAGAATGAAATGGATTTTCTCTAGATAGGTGATATACACCCTAATGGGTGCGACCCACTTAGCCATGCTGCCTGCCCGATTTCTGTCATTTCCCGGTTGATGAGGCTTGAGGTCATTACGTATCTTTTGAAACACTTGACCGCCATTCACTTTGAATGCCACATCGTCATACCCGTCAAATCACAAATTGATTTCCCCAAAAATACCATGGGTATAAAGATAAGAGAAACGAATTCCTCCGCCACCAAACGTAAGTACGTTTGAAGAGATCAACTTACGCGATCCGTTAGATATACTCTGTCAGACATTCGTCCATTCACGTTTGTCCTGAGACTAAACAAACCGAAGGCACTATTCTGTAAATAGGATAGCCCTTGCATAACTCCGTCTTCAATATTTGATCGCAACGCTAACGTCCATACAGAGTGGTTTTCAGATAATGAATCTGATCCCGGTCTCTCCGTATTGACGACGTAAAAATGGTCAAAAACTTCGATAGCCGGTGATTTAACTATCAAAGAAAACAGGTGTGCAAATAATGATATTATTTACAGATGGAAACTCTATCGATCAACCATCATTCAACATTTATCTCTTTATCTTAAATTGTCTTTAATTTATCCATTTTCCCATTCTATATATTCGTAGATTCTTATTTTCTAAATTTAGAAAATATACTTTATAAATCACTTGGAAACATCACCACATTTACTTCCATTTCTTGTATCCTATATTATAAAACATTCCTGATCCTTATTTGGGAAAACGTTTCCAAACTTCTTCCTTTGATTTAAACTGATGTTTAAATAAAACACCCTTAAACCAATTCGAACTCTTCCACTCATTGGCTGAATTCACTTGACCAATCTTCACTACCGAACCTTACCCATCCCTTAGTTAAAAATGAAGCCAATCAAGTTGGGGTATAATTTACCTCTCAGACCTTAACTGAACGACATTTCTAACCTCGGGATAGACAGAGTTCAACTTTCAAATCTTTTAACACATTTCCTTACGTTGCTCTTAGACTCGATTTACGAATCCACTTCTTTTACCAAAACTCTTTGATTATAACTATAATGTTATAACTCCAGGCTTTCGAAATATATTAACTTAAATATCTTAATTAGAATAAATAAACTAACAACTAATTTATTAACAAATAAGTAAAACTTGATTTGAAACGGAAAGCAAACATTACTCCCCTTAATTCGATATAATCGAATTCCAATGTGTAATCCACTCTCGAATAATCACTACTCGATAATTCTCTTTCGAATAAACTATATTCGATTTCTCTGTTCGAATAACTAATATTCGTTAATCCTTTCCTTCGAATAACTATATTCCAAAATCTCTCTTTGAATAAACCATATTCAACAATTCTCTCCTTCGAATAGCTATATTCGATTTACCTCTTCCTCGAATAACTATATTCAATAATTTCTCTCGAATAACTTATATTCGATTATCTCTCTCGAATAACTTATATTCGATTACTTTTCATGAATAAACCATATTCGATAACTCTACATCGAATAAGTATTATTCGATTTATTTCTATTTATTCGATTATCTCTCTCGAATAACTTATATTCGATTACTTTTTCACGAATAAACCATATTCGATAACTCTACATCGAATAAGTGCTATTCGATTTATTTCTATTTACTAACTTTATTCAATTGATCAATACTCGACTAACTTGAACTTGATTAACTCCATTTGAATAACTCTAGTTCGATTTAAGTCCACTTGACTAACTCTAATTGATTAACCATAACTGGTTAACTCTAACTGATTCTCTGATCGATTAACTCTAACTTGACTAACTTGATTTATTTAACTTAACTTCTATCGATTAACCAATATTTGATTTGACACCATTCGCTTGACTCTAGGTCGCAGCGATCACAATGGTTACGCCTGATTCCCTCAGGAAACATCCGCCCGCCATAAGCTATTTGCAGCCCTGCGAGTTACGCTAGCAGTCGTACGCAATGGCCGATCTTCCTGAATAACTATGTTTGATCAGCTCTAATTGAATAACAAATATCCAATTTATTTCTAATTCGATTAACTAAGTTCAATTCTCTCTATCTAGTCAACTCTATATTCGAATAACTAACCTCTGATTACTCTATTCGACTAACTCTATTAATTACAAATATCTCCTTTTCTATTTGTCCATATTTATTTATATAAATATTTCCTTTATATAACTCCCTTTATTTTCTAAATAAATAATTCCTTTTATAACTCTATTTATTTTCCAAATAATTATTTCTATTAAATCTATTCGCAAATATTTTACAAATATTCCCCCTTTACATTTTATTTATAAAATGTTTTACAATATTCCTCTTTCCAATCCCATTTGTAAATGTTTACAAATGTTTGCCCTTTCTATTTTCTTTTCAATTCTATTGTAAATGTTTTTGTTTACAAATATTTCCCTTGCAATTCTCTTTATTTCATATAAATATTTTCATTTATAAAATTCTATTTATTTTTTATAAATGTTCCATTTATATAATTCTATTTATTTCCCAAATAATCCCTTTTCTAACTTTATTTATTTTCCAAAATATTACCTTTTATAATTATATTTATTTCATATATAAATATTTCCTCTTATATAAAATCCACTGATTTCATATAAACATTTTATTTTCAAAATACACTTTGAAAATTCCTTATTACTTTCCAGTATTTCATATGGTATTCAAAATACCAAATCAAAGGATTAAACATCATCCAAACACACACTATCAATAACAGATTTTATACTACATCATCTATCAGAATATAAAAAAACAATAAATTAAATGTTGAGGAACCCAGTTGGGTCCCTCCAACCTGTTTCCCTGCATCCACAGATGTCAGTCAACACAAATATAAAATATTCTGATAAACAGAGTCAATACTTCGATACGATTTATATATATCGTTATCGACAATTTCAGCCAACTGACTAGCAGTTCAACCAAACAACCAACACACAACAAAGCAACCAATAATTTCAATTCTAATAATACTTTATAGAAATATAAATTGACCAGAGTTAGTGAGAGTTACTCACCTTGGACGGATATCATTAAATAACGATATTTTGGTCTTTGATTTGATTCAAGCGTTTAATTTCACCGTAAATCCAAACGAGCTTCAATTCACTCTCGGTCAGTTCCATGGTGTAGCCATCGTCCATACGATCCGAACATGACTGACCGTTCAAAATTCTGATACAGTGTGGTCAAGATATTAAACTTATAAGTTTGAACTATTTAAAATAAAAACAAACTTGATTTGATTTATTAAATGGGCTTTACCCCTTTCATTTTCCTTTGGCCCATTACTCCATCCAAATCCGCACACATTAAAACCCGATAATCCTTCTTCCACCATAAAACACCCAACGAGCTGCTCTAAGTCCTCACGGCCAAGCCATTTTCCGATCCTTTCGTTCTCTTATCTCCTTCTATACTAGATTAAAATTCAAACAAAAAATCTCATAATTCTCCTCATCAAAATCTCCTCAATATCCCCCCCATTTCAATCACATCGCAACCAGAAACCGAGAGGCGACTTCGAGCCCATCGTTGGCTCGTACAGGACTTCAGCGACATGAATTGCTGCGGAAATCGCCAGAATTTGGGGTACAAGTGCGATTTCGCTTCATAAATCCAAAGATGATATCAAAACTTTGAATCCAAACTCGTATTGCCTAAAATCTAGAACCCTAGTCGTCACTGGTAAAACCGAACCTCCCAAAACCTGAACCGCACTCGAAACTGAAGACATCAGTGGAAAGCTCTCGTTTCTACGAGCTCTATACAATTTGTTTCACCATTTTAGGATTTTTCTACGGATTGTTGTTGATTTTTGACTTTGGTTATTCACTGTGGAAATTGGTTTCGTTGGCGGCGCATGTTTTTAACTAGAGAAAGTTCTGGTTAGGGTTTTGCAATGAGTTGGGATATTTATAGGATCAGTATATTATTTTTTTATTCGACTTGTTTATTTAATTTTAATGAATCGTTGTCTTCATTCTGTCTTTAAAAATCCCTGTGATTACATACGATACTCAAAAATCACGGAAATGGACATGCAGCTACAGTTCGACATTACGGACCCAACGAAACTGGTTTCGTCGAATTCCGACTCCGTTTGCTCACACAGCATATTTTTAAAGTCAGAAAATTGACTATTTTTCACATTAAAATCCCGTACGGCCACACACTGACCTCAAAAATCACGGAAATTGAAATCTAATAATAATTTGACATTACGAATCCAACAAAATTATTTTCGTCGAATTCTGAGGTCGTTTGCAAAAGTGGTTATTTTTAAAGCTCAAAATAAACCATTTAAATATATAAATATATTTAAAAACATTTAAATTAAATATTTAAAAATAAATATTTTCATATATATTCACAGTGGAATACCATACGGCTCCACTGGGATTTATAACTCGATATTTTAAAATTTCCAGTTATATCGATATTCGATTTATTATTAAAAATCCTTTTATAATAAAATAAATCGTTATAAATTATAAAGGAATTCCACAGCGACTTTTCTAAAATTTGATTTGGACATAAATCAAAATCTATACAATGAAATCCCGATTTTTCTCTTCCACTAGAAAAATATACTTCACCAGCCCCCAAAGTTTCTTGTTTCACAGAAATCCGAATTAAAACGGCTTCTGTATATTCGTTTAAAGTTCAAATCACCAATTTACTAACTGCCACGCCATTTCAAGCTCGATTTTAATTATAATATAATTATACGTTCAAACTGTGGTTCAAATAATATATTCGTTATTCTAATTCAATTCTAAAATGAATTAAATATCACAGATGATCCAGTTCACACCATAATGTGAATTCCACTATTTCTGACTATTTCAGAAATTAAATATATTATTATATTATTTATTTTAATTAAATATTCAATATTATTTAACTCTGGTCATTTTAAATAACCAAACCATTATTTAAATAATTAAATAAATTAATTATATCGTTGGAAAATGCGGGTCGTTACAATTATTTAGTTATAAATTGTCTGTTTAGTTAAATTAAGGAATAAAAGTTATATTTTGAAGTTAGATATTTCAGAAGTAGGGATTATAACGCTATAGTTATAATCAGTATTTTCAATAAAGAAGTGGATTCATAAATTGAATCCGAGAGTTACGTAAGGAAGTTTGTTAAAGATTTAAAAGGGTACTTTGTCTATTTCAAGGTTAGAAATGTTGTTCAGTTAAGGTCTGAGAGGTAGTTATACCCCAACTTGATTGACTCCGTTTTTAACTAAGGAATGGTTAAGGTTTGATAGTAAAGATTGGTTAAGTGAATTTAGTTAATGAGTGTAATGTTTTGAGTTGGCATAGCGATGTTTTATTTAAACATCTGTTTAAATCCAAATGTAGGAGTTTTGGAAATGTTTTCCAAATAAGAATCAAAAATGTTTTCTAATATAGAAAATAGGAAATGGAAATGTTTTCCAATGTTAATAATGTATATTTTCTAAAATTAGAAAATAAGAAATGTTGGATATACGGAAACAGGAAATGAAAAATTAATGAACTAAAGAGATAAATGTTCAATGATGATTGATCGATATAATTTCCATCTGGAAATAATATCGTTGTTTTCACACGTGTTTTTCTTTGATAGTTAACTCACCAACTATTAAAGTTTTTAACCATTTTTCCTTTGTCAATACGGAGAGACTGGATTAGATTCATTATCTGAAAACCACTCTATATGGGCGTTAGCGTTGCGATCAAATATGATGAAGATAATTGAAGACGGAGTTATGCAAGGGTTGTCCTGTTTACAGAATATTACCTTCGGTTTGTGCAGTCCCAGGACGACCTGTATGGAAGAATGTCTGACAGAGTATATTTAATAGATCGCGTAAGTTGATCACTTCAAACGTATGTACGTTTAGTGGCGGAGTTATTTGTTTCTCTTAGCTATATACCCGTTGTATTTTAGGGGAAATCAATTTGTGATTTAGTGGGTATGACGATGGGACATTCAAAGTGAATAATTGTGTGATCTGTCAGAGATAAGCGTGGACTCTAGCCTCACAACCGGGAAATGACAAAAATCGGGCAGGCAACATGGCTAAGTGGGTTGCTTCCAATTACGGTGCATTGTCACCTGATCTTGAGTTTCATTTCATTCTTTAATCTATTCGATGTTGTCCCATTCGGAAAACGGTTGTTGATCCCAAACGTTGGTGATATACATTCGATACACTCAAGCGAAATGAGTGGTCAGTTGTAACGACCCAAGGATTTTCGGTCCTGAAAATCGACATAAATACCTTATCTGTAACTCATGCTGACCTTCCAAACACCGAAAACACTGGACGTTATTAGAAAGAAATTAGAGGGTGAGGTAAGAAAGAAAGAAAGAAATATTAGAATAGAAGAAGAAGAACCAACGCAACACAGAGTCTCACATCGCAGTGGAACAAAATATAATATAGAAATAACTTTATTGAGAGCTTTAAATAAACATACAACATCAGAGTACATCACACAACGGGACAATTATAATAACCTGTTCCCATATACAACACACAGCGGAATAGTAGCTATATAATATCATACGTCTGGACTCTTCCAGCTCGTCTCTTCACAACATTCGATAACCTGAACCTGTACACTCCGGGCTAACCCAAGCATTTACAAAACACTGGGTCAGTCTGGTGAACCAGAGTGAGAAAAACTCGCACAGTATTAAGGGTATCACACAACCTGATTTTAAAGTTAAAATCTTTCAAAGAAAAGGACAATCGTAAGACCAAATCCACACATAAACACGGACGGTTTTTACCTTACGATAGCCCAAACCAGTTTTGAAATCAATATCCTGTCTAATATTATAATAATATCTAAATACAAGTAAATAGAATCTAGTAGAACGCTTGCATCTCACGCTCTACATATATAGTATACAAACAAAACCACGGGCACTTATTGGTAATTGGATTCCGACTATGACAAGGTATGGGACCACCTGCCGATAGTGTATCTCTAGAGGCGAATACACTGGGTTCAACAAGAACGTCTTGCAACCCGGCCCTCACATGACCAACCACTCATTTCGCTTGAGTGTATCGAATGTATATCGCCAACGGTTGTGAGCTACCCACCGTCTTCCCGAAAAGGGACAGCATCGATAGATTAAAGAAGCAAAAGGAATTTCTCTAGATAGGTGATTATACACCCTAATGGGGGCGACCCACATAGCCATGTTGCCTGCCCGATTTCTGTCATTTCCCGGTTGGTGAGGCTTGAGGTTTAAATTTCCTTTATAACACCTGGCCACCATTCACTTTGAATGCCACATCGTTAGATCCTCCAGATATCACCAATTGACATCTACAAAAAATACTCTAGTTGGGAGCTAACCAACTATAGTACGTTTGAAGAAATCAACGTACGTGATCCTTTGGAAATGCTCTGTCAGACACTCATCCATACGAGTCATCCAGGAGTAGGATGAACCGAAGGCACTCTCCTACTGCATCTCATATAGGAATCACCCCATGGATCAGTAGCGAGAAGTCCTTGCAACCCGTAGATTCCGACCACGACAGAACCACAGTACATCTCTGGCTGCAGACCAGAGATTATTAGCAGTTCTTCCGTTTATGAAAATCCACGGTCTTCAATGCTCCATCTCGACCATCTTCAATATCTCCACGTAGTTGTTTGTCGGAATGGTTTTCGGATATAAATTCGATCCCGGTCTTTCCGTACCAACAATCGTATTGGACAGATTTGATAGTCGGTGTTTTAACTATCAAAATAAACAGTGTTTCAATCATGACAACCCAATGAGTTCACTGGTTGGGTATTCAGCACCACTTGGCCCTTTTCTAATTAAAACAAATATAATTTAAAACTCTTAAATACTTCGATATTTTAAAAATAGTTTCCTCGATTCTTATTTAACATAGGATTTTCTTTATCCAATTCTATTTTTAATACTTAAGAAATCTTATATCATATTCGGTTGTCTATTTTCACATTCAAACATTATCCACGTTATTATAATATTTGGTAATCATTTCAACTTATTTCTCGTACAAATAACTTTTCGAAATATCTTTATTTCACTACTTAAAACAATAATCCATACTTGTCTTCCGAGAATAAAACTCAACTTTACTTTACTTTCTAATTCAAAATATCCTTTTAATTTCCCATAATTCCTTTTTGTTTCCTTTTCACTTTGGAATCCTCGTTATAAACATATTCCAAATTTTCACCAAAACATTGCATTATTATTTCACTAACGGAAATAATAAACTATCACTAACTTCTTTACCATTACAACTTATATCATCCTCAGATAATCTTGAAGTCATTCAAGTTGGGGTATTTTAATTACCTCTCAGACCTTGATCAACAACGTTCATATCTAAAGAAAAATACGAGTTGTAATACAAAAACAATATTCCATTCCAATCTCACTTTAAATTAATTAATAATATAATTAATTTAAATCATTCCTTTAATTAAGTTTCAATCACCAATTTTCCAAATTTTAACCGTTAAGGTTAATTCCTATTCCCATATTTATAAATCTGATAAATCTCAGAATTTACTTTGTAAAAATCAAATTTTTTTATAAATTATAAAAATAAATGTGTCTTCCCTTTTTAATAAAGATTTATTCAAAATAATATATTCCAAAATTCTATCTCTAGTTATAAAATAAAATTTATAACTTTATCTCTATCGACTCACCTGACGATGAATCAATATAAACAAAATGATTCACTTTTAGGCCATTCACTGCCGATTACTCAACCAATATAGCCCATTGGTTAAAACACAACACATGTTGATTTTTCGGTCAATGATTACTACTAAAATCAGTAACCCAGTCATAATAGTCATATATGATAATATGAAAATAAATAATATATTTGAGGAAACCAGTTGGATCCCTCCAACCTGTTCTTCCCTCTAGGCAAAACGGTTATCTCCACACAGTTTAAAACAATTCAAACAGATCAAGTAATTCAAACAGGTCAAACAAATAAATTATAACTAGCAAACAGTCAACCATAGCAAGCAGAGCACACAAAATAAAAACCCTATTTATATAAAATATAAATGGGAAAAACTCAGTGAGTTTAACTCACCCTAAGTTTCCATCCGTCGTCACAATGGTTCACTTCAGTTAATTCCAAATGCTCCTGGTCTGTTCCAAAATGTAGCGGTTGCCACGACGATGCCAACACCTCCCATTTTGTGTAGATCTGTCAACGTATGTGCACGTTATATTTTATATATGTTACGGTCTATTTTATGTTAATAAAACACCTTAATTTAATATACCTATATGCCACCTTAGTTACCGTTTATCATTTAATCACATAGTTAAATATATTTTTAAATAATGTTAATTATGTTAAGGCCTTTCGGAAATGACTTATTTGGAAACAATCTAGAAGCAGCTTTGAATATTACGCTTTGAATAGCAATTTATATAACAGTGGAAGTGTTGCGATGCAATTTGACTTATAAGTTAAATTAATTTGGTCAAACTAGTTATAAATTATGTTCATATGTGGTAATGAACAAGTTTTTTTGTTCATATTTAAACTTACTATTACTTTTGTAGGCTAAGTTGTCAAACGCAAAAATTAAAATAAGAAATACTTTTGACTACCAATAATAAGTAGTAATCATCGGTCACTAATAAGCAGGGATCAAATCCCAAACTTTTATTAAAATTCTTTGGTTATGGATCTGAGCAAGAATAATCTCTTTATCTGGATTGAAGTAAAAGTAAATGTTGCAACTTTTAGCTGCCTTTAGATTCAAAGGTGCAGGAACCGGAATCCCAAAAAGGAAAAGAGTAATAACATCTTACCAGAAATGTTGTAAACTTGTATATATATATATATATATATATTCATAAACTTGTGTATATATATATTCATATTATATTTATGCATGTTTCTAGAATGGTTTTAATTTAAACTAAATCATTTCTTTAACCAAAATTCGTACTGACGTTGAAATAGCCCCTAAATAGTAGCTCATGACAAAAATGTAGTCCACATTATTAACTCGTTCAGACATAATTAGCAATACTTAGTCATTTACTAAACCCCAGGCCTTGTGTTATACATTTGGCTTAGGCACATTGAAAAGAATTTGGCACATATACTTCTCAGGTCAGTAATATTATTAATAACCCAACATGTATACAAGGCTTGAACTGAGGAGCAAGTCATAATGGTTTTAGGTAAACATAATTAGTCATGTTTAAATTTGTTTAGGCAAGTTTAAACCATTTCTTCTTCTTTTACCTACTCGTTTTGAAAACTGCCAGTCCTTCCACTCAATACCATTCCAAGCAACCGCACTTCGAACTTCATACTGCTGCACTATCCCATGCTCCAGTCTGTCGATACCGACCCACTTCACCGTTTACTGCTGTTTGGAACTACTACACCGCATATTCTTCCCACTTCCATGTTCACGCTACTTCCATCACATCAACTTGATGATACCCCATGCGAACTGCTGCACCATCGTGCTTCCGGTTCCTCTTTAATTAGTTATTTTTTTTCTCTATTTTTTTAGCTGATGCCAAACTTGCATTCAGTATGATTTCTAGTGGGATGAAATGATAATGGGATAAGTGCCTATTTTTACATGTGGATGCCTTGGCAAGCACGGTGTAATGACCCGGAAATTTAGCGATCTTGGTTATCTGATATACAACACATATCGAACATCCAAGGATCGAAAATACCGGTCATTAATGAAAGAAATCAGAGGGTGATGATAGATAAGATAGAAACTTATAGAAAAGAAGAAGAAGAAGAACACAATATCAGAGTAACACGAATCTCACAGCGGAACGAATAAATATATTTCATAACATAACTTTGAAATAAAAATCTGTACTTGAATATACATATCATTATCAAAGTACAGCACTTGCAACACAGCGGAAATAACTATAGCTATATAATCCTGAAGCCTCCTGCTCCAGCTCTTTATGTATCTGTAAATCCAGACTACTTGACTGCGCGTACAAAATTGGGCACCCAAGAGTTTAGGGAAAACAAAATAAACTCCGGGTCAGTCATGGGACTGGTGTGAGTAAAATAGTTTAAAACAATTCAAGCAGGTAAATGATATCTCATAAGACCACGCCATATAACGGAACGGGTTTTTCCCTTATGAGAATCCAAAATAATTTATATCAAAAACCCCTTTGATATTATAATAATGTCTATCAACCACAATATAATAATCATCTAGCAGAAACGCTTTCATCTCACGTTCTACATATATAGTATACAATCAAAAACCGCAAGCACGTATTGGGTAATGGATTTCCAACTATGACAAGGTATGGAACTACCTTTCTCTAGTGTACCTCTAGGAAGGAATATACTGGGTTCAACAAGAACATCTTGCAACCTGGCCACACATGACCGACCACTCATTTCGCTTGAGTGCATCGAATGTATATCACCAACGGTTGGGATCAGCAACCGTTTCCCTAATGGGACAGCATTAACAATAGATTTTTAGAAGTAAATGAAACTCTAGATCAGGTGATTATACACCCTACTTCGGAGAGACCGACTTAGCCATGTTGCCTGCCCGATTTCTGTCATTTACCGGATGTGAGGCTAGAAGCTATGCTTTATCATCACACCAGATTTACTTTGAATGCCACATCGTCAAATCCAACAAATCACTGATTTACGTCCTCAACCATACATTATGTGTTAGCTAAAAGAAGTTTCCTTCTCCGCTTCCACTCTTGGTACGGTTGGAGAAATCAATATACGTGATCGTCTGGAAATACTCTGTCAGACATCAGTCCATACAAGTCATCCAGGAACAGGATGAATCGAAGGCACTATTCAGTACATCCATCTTAGGCACTGTTACCTAAGACTTATACAATAGCCCTTGCACTTTACTCCGTCTTTAATTATCTTTGGCATATATGATTCGCAACGCTTATGCCAATACAGAGTGATTCTTTGGATAATAATTCAACCGATCTCTCCATATTAACAATGTTAAAATGGTAAAAACTTCGATAGTTTGTGATTTAACCATCAAAGAAAATAGGTGTGCAAACAACGATATTATTTCCAGATGGAAATTCTATCAATCAATCATCAATCATATATATATATATATACACATATTTCCTATTTCAAAATTTGATTACGTTTCTGATTCTATTTGGAAAACATTTCCAAATCTTCTTTACTTGGATTTAAAACAGATGTCTAAATCAACATTGCGACGACAACTCAAATCACTATACTTATTTACTAAATTCACTTAACCACTTTCAATCTCGAACCTTAACCATTTCTAAATTTAAAACGAAGTCAATCAAGTTGGGGTATAACTACCTCTCAGACCTTAATTGAACAACATTTCAAATCTCTAAATAGGTTAAGTTCATCTTTTAACTCTTTAACAGTTCCTTACGTAACTCTCGTTCGAATAAATCTCTATTCGATAACTCCTCCCTTCGATATAACTATATTTGATAATCTCTCTTACGAATAACTAGATTCGAAAACCTTTCTTCGAATAAACTAAATTCGATTAACTCTATTTATTTAACCCTAATCGATTAACTCTTTTTACTTAACTTCTTTCGAATAGCTAATTTGATAACTCCTTTCGAATAACTAAAATCGATAACTCCTTTCGATTAAACTATAATCGATAACTCCTTTCGAATAACTAATTCGATAACTCCTTTCGATTAAACTAAAATCGATAACTTCTTTCGAATAACTAATTCGATTAACTCATTTTAACTCCATTCGAATAAACTAAATTCGATAACTCCTTAATCGACTAACTCTAATCGAATAACTAATTCGATTAACTCTATTTAATTACTCTATTGGTTAACTCTACTTTAACTGGTTAACTCTAACTGATCACTTTAACTGGTCAACCCTAGTTGATTAACTCTAACTGGTTAACTCTAACTCATACTCTATTCGATTAACTCTAATCAAACAACTAATATTCGATTAACTCATTTCGATTAACTCTTTTGAATTAACTCCTTAAATTTATTCCTTTTCTATTTGTTTACTTAACAAATAACTATTCCCTTTTCAATTCTATTTATTTAACAAATAAATATTTCCTTTATCTTTTCTATTTGTAAATGGTTTACAAATATATCCCTTTCATCTCTATTTTAACATATTTATTCCCCATAAATATTTCTTTTCCAATTCTATTTTAACATATTTATTTCCTATAAATATTTCCTTTTCAATTCTATTTTAACATATTTATTTCCTATAAATATTTCCTTTTCAATTCTATTTATTTAACAAATAAATATCTCCTTTATTATAACTTATCCTTCGATTTTATAATTATTATCTTTTATACAATCCTTTTTCCTTTTCAATATAAAATCCATCGATTTTATATAAATAATTCATTTCCAAAATACACTTTGAAAATCCCCTTTTCCACATCCAGAATTTCTTATGGTATTTAACATACCATATAACAACGATAAATATCGTTTAAACACACATAATCAAAAGTAGATTATATACCACATCATATATCACAATATATGAATCACAGTAAAATAAATGTTGTGGAATCCAGTTGGATTCCTCCAACCTGTTTCCCTGCATCACAGATGTTAAACAATGTAGATAACATCACTTTCAGTTCCATATGATATATTCTGTTAAACAGAATCAATATAGAAATTCAACTAACTGACTAGCAGTTCAATCGAACAGTCAACACACAGTCAATCAGCCAATATTTAACAGTTCTAAAAATACAACATGAAATTATAAATTGTTCAGAGTTAGTTAGATTTACTCACATTTGCAGTTCATCATTAAAGAACGATAAACTATTATTTGATTTGAATCAAACAGTTTATTTCGCCATAAATTCAAACGAGCACCGATCTACTTCCAATCAGTTCCATTGTGTACGCATCGTCCTTACGATTCCAACACAACTTACGATTCGTCAAACTGATAACGTATGAATAATATAATTCAATAACAAGTTTGAATGCATAGTTGAGTTAAAATAATTTCTATATAATTCAAAGGATTGGGCTTTAACTAACTTACCACTGGCCCAAACCAATATCAAACCGTACCCATGTAATCCTTCTTCCCCGTTCAGTAGCTCACCACGTATCCTCCTTCATTTCCGCACCTTCACCCTTCCATCCACCCTTCGTTCTTCAACCGAAGTCAAAACGGAAAACACCACCATGCTCCTCAAACTTCCCCTTTCACTCATCGTTGCCACCCCGAGCCGCCATCGGACTGACCCACATCACCAACGACACCCTTGTTCCCTTGAAACACCTCGCAGCTTCCCACCACAACCTCGACTCAGGTAGTGACATCCCCAAAAACCAGCGAACAAAAACAAATCACCAGAATTGAGCCGCGTTTTCACTACATCACTCCCTGGCATCAGCGCATAAACCCATGCATGATTCTATCCTCAACTATACCCACGCCACTTCCAAACTATTTGGATTTCACCGACCACCTCTCTCCGCAAAAGCCACCTTCCCATCACCCTAAAACTGATGTTGACCAGCACTGCAACACATCACCGTCTTCCCCCTCCCACCGATACACTACACCACCAGTAAGTAACGGACGTGGGGTTCGCTGTGCAAAACTTTGGGTTCAAGGAGACGAGCTAAAAGCTCTTATATTGGTGGTTTTGTTTGGACCGATGGTTTTCAGATCTCGCTTACCATTTAAATACTGCTTTGTTGAAAGGAAGAAATGGGGGCACGTACTGTTAAAAAGTAATGGTTGTGATGTACCCTTTCTTTTTATCCATACAATTTACGAGTGACGTGCTGTTTGGATTACCATATATTCTTTGTTCAATGGTTGAAATATTTGTTCCCTTCTTTCCGTGAATGAATCAAGTCTCAAACAAGAATGTACTTCTATTTCATTTCATGTATATGTCCAATGTTTTATTTTAGACATTTATTAAAGGTACCATTGCATAAATTTCGTTCATGTCTAAGCTGCTATGGACGGAAATGAGAACACGGTCGTGTCCAGCGAGGTGCCATGATCCCAAAAATATAATAATACCAGTAGATTAACTCATATTTTGAAACTTCAAAATGTTGATTTCAGGGTGCAAAATACTCCAAATAAAAAGTTGCTTATTTAATTAATTAAAAATTTCAGTAAAATTCTAAAAATTAAATTATCGTTATGTCTCAAAGGAACCTTGTCTAAATTCAAACCCGATCTCTAGTTATATCGAATAAACTTATACGGTCGATAAACGATTCTATAGCGACTATTTTAAAATTTGATTTGGACATATCTCAAAATCTACACGATGAAATCTCGATTTTTCCCTTCCAATAGAAAGATATATTCCACCAGCTCCACACATTTCTTGTTTCACAGAAATCCGTCTTAAAACGAATCTTGTACATTCAGTTGAAGTTCAGATTGCCAAATTACGAACTGCAACGCCATTTCGAGCTCGATTTTAATTATATTATAACCCTACGTTCAGACTGTCGTTTATATAATATATTCGTTATTCAAATTGAATTCCAAGCTGAATTAAATATCACAGATGATCCGGTTCACACCATATCGTCATTTCAGCCAATTTTGATTATTTCAAAACTAAATATATTATTTAATTTATTATTTTAATTAAATATTCATCATTATTTAATTCCACAACCATTAAATTCACTATGTCACTATTTATATAATTAAATAAATTAATTATAATACCTCTGCCAATGCGGGTCATTACAATCTTCCCCACTTAAAATAATTTCGTCCTCGAAATTGCTAAGGTAAAGAACGACCCTTTTAACTGGTTAGAACTTATTTGTTCACTTTTCAACTTCAGTTTCCACTGGACTAATTTAATTATAATTAAATTATTAACTCGTTCCGACTAACGAAAATTTTCAAAAATCCTGAAAATTTTCTAACGTCTTAACTTTTCGAAAAATTTCACCAGCACCTCCTTTGTACTGGTCAATCGGTCAAACTCCCACTCGCCTCTCTGGGCCATCTCCATCCCAAAAGAAAATCAAAGAGCCAAGCGACTTGCCAAATCGGCTCATAAATCTCATGCTTATATCGAATATAAACTTGTACCTTTTTGTCGGGCAATATCAACTCTATCACTTCCATATGCTATCAACTCAGCATATACCAATGTTATCCCAATCAAATTCCAATCTGCTTTTATCCATAACACCACCATTCGCTTACATCCGAGCCAAATATCATTTCAACTCGAGTTTCTTCTCGATTCCCAACTCTTAACTTGATTATCACATTACACTTCAAATTTGAATCTCACAATCCAATTTGTCTTGATATCATTATAATTCAATCTCAATTACCACTTTACTGGCTTTACTTTAATTCAATTTTGCTTTCACAAATTTCTGTTAAATTTGTTTTTAATTCAAACAGTCTTTCCCTGGGAGTTTTCAAACAGTTTACTCTTTTCAAAAATCAAATTTTCCTTTTGAACATGTCACTGAGCCCTTAATTAATATTCCATTAGTTAAATCACTTATATATTTCTTTATCAATATTTGTTAACCAAATATTTTCAATAACCATATTGGCCTTTTATGTTATTTGGAAAACATTTCCGAATATCGCCTTCCTTTTATTTTCTAAACTTTAGAAAATATATGCTATTTATAATTGGAAAATATTCCAATTACTTATCTCTTTTCTGATCTCGTTTATTTCTATACTTAGGAAATATTCTTTATTATATTTCCAAGCTTACACTTATTTGGGTTAAAACGGATGTTGTGTAAAACATCGTTATGACAACCCAAATACTATATTCAACTAACTCTTATTCAACATTGATCTTCGAGCCTGAAATCTTACTATTTATTTGTTAAAAATGAAATCAATAAAGTTGGGGTATAACTACCTCTCAGGCTTGACTGAATAACATTTATAACGTCAAAACAGATATGACTACTTACTCGAATAATCAATACCATACAACTACTTATTCACTTTTAAACACGTATATGCTTCCTCTTTCTATTCTTACTAGATTTTATTCTTAGTATTCCTTTTTGATTTTACTATTCTATTTCTAAGTTCGTTTCCTTATCGACTTCTATATATATTGATACGTTAATTTCTGACTATCAAATTATCTTAAAAATATTCTAACTCCTTAAATTCCCAGAAAAATTCGCCATAACCTCCTTTGTACCAGGAGCAACGGGATATTTCAAATAGCCTCCCATGGCCCTCACCAATCCAAAAGAAAAAGAAAAAGCCAAGCGGCTAGCTGATACGGCGCATAAAATCTCATATATGAATTAAATACATACCTTTTCGTCGAGCATTCTATTTATATACCTTCACACCTTATCCATACCTATCTCATGTATATTTATACCTGACCAATCTATTTTAACTATACTTGATCGTTTTAACTCAATTCATTAATTAATTTGTTAATTAACTCTTTAGTCTATTTCACTTTTATATTTGAACATGACATGTTCAAATATATCTTAACTTGCTTATTAACTAATTTGAATCCAAATTTCAAATTTAAGTTCTATATTCGATTTCGAATATCCATTTACAAATCCAATTCACCTTTCAAAGTTCAGCTTCAAATTCAAAACTCGATTAACTAATTCCTCTTCGACTTAGTTAATTCTATTCAATTTCCATTCAAATTTTATATCGCTTCTATTATTCAAATTTATATATCAAATTCTATATTATAAATCCCATTTGAAATTCAACACAACTTGTCTTTCCCAAAACAAATTCAAAACAGTATCTCTGGTAGTAATTCGTCACTTACAACTCGAAAATGAATACTGATGATGCAGTTGTCATCATAAAAATCTATTTTTCAGCGATTGAAGTGAGTTCAATACTATAAAACCATTTCTAAACATTTCCACTTTGAAATTCATTTCAAAATATAATTCACACTCCTTGTAAACCAAATTTCAAATCTCCCAGGATCTTAAATTTTCCTTACTTTTAATCCAAATCCATTTACAAACACTTATCCAATTTTCCAGAATTTTAATTCAATTTCTGGTTTATATTTCAGATTTAACTCATCTGATTTCACGTATTTCACTTAGATAAATTTTGATTGGTTATTTACAAAACCATTTCATTTATAATCAAACTCGATTATAATAACAACCAATATATCCACTATATTATAATTTTGATATATATATCTTCTCTATATCAAGATATACCTTGGGTAAACTTATTTTAATTTACCCTCTTTTCAAAACATATCGTGTCGACCCATCGTATTCGAGTGTTTATAAACTCCTACTGATACAGTGGATCAAACTGATCGACCAGAACTCATAAACAACTCAACCAATAAATCTCCACAATATAAAACAATTTTTATATCAAATACAAATACGTTCACTCGTATATATACACTCAAACTCAGTCTACGGTATTACCAACCCTATCTCGTCGAGTCACGCCACAGAGCCAAGGTAATACTTAACCTAAGCTCTGATACCAATTGTAATGACCCAGAAATTTAGCGATCTTGGTTATCTGATATACAACACATATCGAACATCCAAGGATCAAAAATACCGGTCATTAATGAAAGAAATTAGAGGGTGAGGATAGATAAGATAGAAACTTATAGAAATGAAGAAGAAGAACAACACAATATCAGAGTAACACGAATCTCACAGCGGAATGAATAAATATATTTCATAACATAACTTTGAAATACAAATATGTACTTGAATATACATATCATTATCAAAGTACAGTACTTACAACACAACAAAAATAACTATAGCTATATAATCCTGAAGCCTCCTGCTCCAGCTCTTCAAGTATCTGTAAATCCCGACTACTTGACTTCCCGTACAAAATTGGGCACCCAAGAGTTTAGGGAAAACAAAACAAAATAAACTCCGGGTCAGTCATGGGACTGGTGTGAGTAAAATAGTTTAAAACAGTTCAAGCAGGTAAATGATATCTCATAAGACCACGCCGTATAACGGAACGGGTTTTTCCCTTATGAGAATCCAAAATATCTTTATATCAAAAAACCTTTTGATATTATAATAATGTCTATCAACCACAATATAATAATCATCTAGCAGAAACGCTTTCATCTCACGTTCTACATATATAGTATACAATCAAAAACCGCACGCACATATTGGGTAATGGATTTCCAACTATGACAAGGTATGGAACTACCTTTCTCTAGTGTACCTCTAGGAAGGAATATACTGGGTTCAACAAGAACATCTTGCAACCCGGCCACACATGACCGACCACTCATTTCGCTTGAGTGCATCGAATGTATTTCACCAATGGTTGGGATCAGCAACCGTTTCCCTAATGGGACAGCATTAACAATAGATTTTTAGAAGTAAATGAAACTCTAGATCAGGTGATTATACACCCTACTTCGGAGAGACCGACTTAGCCATGTTGCCTGCCCGATTTCTCATTTACCGGATGTGAGGCTAGAAGCTAGGCTTTATCATCACACCATATTTACTTTGAATGCCACATCGTCAAATCCAACAAATCACCGATTGACGTCCTCAACCATACATTATGTGTTAGCTAAAAGAAGTTTCCTTCTCCGCTTCCACTCTTGGTACGGTTGAAGAAATCAATATACGTGATCGTCTGGAAATACTCTGTCAGACATCCGTCCATACAAGTCATCCAGGAACAGGATGAATCGAAGGCACTATTCAGTACATCCATCTTAGGCACTGTTATCTAAGACTTATACAATAGCCATTGCACTTTACTCCGTCTTCAATTATCTTTGGCATATATGATTCGCAACGCTTATGCCAATACAAAGTGGTTCTTTGGATAATAATCCAACCGGTCTCTCCATATTAACAACATTAAAATGGTCAAAACTTCGATAGTCCGTGATTTAACCATCAAAGAAAAACAGGTGTGCAAACAACGATATTATTTCCAGATGGAAATTCTATCAATCAATCATCAATCATATATATATATACACACACTCATATTTCCTATTTCAATATTTGATTATGTTTCTGATTCTATTTGGAAAACATTTCCAAATCTTCTTTACGTTGATTTAAAACAGATGTTTAAATCAACATCGTGACGACAACTCAAACCACTATGCTTATTCACTAAATTCACTTAACCACTTTCACTCTCGAACCTTAACAATTTCTAAATTTAAAACGAAGTCAATCAAGTTGGGGTATAACTACCTCTCAAACCTTAATTGAACAACATTTCAAATCTCTAAATAGGTTAAGTTCATCTTTTAACTCTTTAACACTTCCTTACGTAACTCTCGTTCGAATAAATCCCTATTCGGTAACTCCTCCCTTCGATATAACTATATTTGATAATCTCTCTTACGAATAACTAGATTCGAAAACCTTTCTTCGAATAAACTAAATTCGATTAACTCTATTTATTTAACCCTAATCGATTAACTCTTTTTACTTAACTCCTTTCGAATAACTAATTTGATAACTCCTTTCGAATAACTAAAATCGATAACTCCTTTCGATTAAACTATAATCGATAACTCCCTTCGAATAACTAATTCGATAACTCCTTTCGATTAAACTAAAATCGATAACTTCTTTCGAATAACTAATTCGATTAATTCATTTTAACTCCATTCGAATAAACTAAATTCGTTAACTCCTTATTCGACTAACTCTAATCGAATAACTAATTCGATTAACTCTATTTAATTACTCTATTGGTTAACTCTATTTTAACTGGTTAACTCTAACTGGTCAATCCTAGTTGATTAACTCTAACTGGTTAACTCTAACTCATACTCTATTCGATTAACTCTAGTCGAACAACTAATATTCGATTAACTCATTTCGATTAACTCTTTTGAATTAACTCCTTAAATTTATTCCTTTTCTATTTGTTTACTTAACAAATAACTATTCCCTTTTCAAATCTATTTATTTAACAAATAAATATTTCTTTTATCTTTTCTATTTGTAAATGGTTTACAAATATATCCCTTTCATCTCTATTTTAACATATTTATTCCCCATAAATATTTCTTTTCCAATTCTATTTTAACATATTTATTTCCTATAAATATTTCCTTTTCAATTCTATTTTAACATATTTATTTCCTATAAATATTTCCTTTTCAATTCTATTTATTTAACAAATAAATATCTCCTTTATTATAACTTATACTTCGATTTTATAATTATTATCTTTTATAAAATCCATTTTCCTTTTCTATATAAAATCCATCGATTTTATATAAATAATCCATTTCCAAAATACACTTTGAAAATCCCCTTTTCCACATCCAGTATTTCTTATGGTATTTAACATACCATATAACAACGATAAATATCGTCCAAACACACATAATCAACAACAGATTATATACCACATCATATATCACAATATATGAATCAAAGTAAAATAAATGTTGAGGAATCCAGTTGGATTCCTCCAACCTGTTTCCCTGCATCACAGATGTTAACCAATATAGGTAACATCACTTTCAGTTCTATATGACATATTCTGTTAAACAGAATCAATATAGAAATTCAACTAACTGACTAGCTGTTCAATCAAACAGTCAACACACAGTCAATCAGCCAATATTTAACAGTTCTAAAAATACAACATGAAATTATAAATTGTTCAGAGTTAGTGAGATTTACTCACATTTGCAGTTCATCGTTAAAGAGCGATAAACTGTTATTTGATTTGAATTAAACAGTTTATTTCGCCATAAATTCAAACGAGCACCGATCAACTTTCAGTCAGTTCCATTGTGTAGCGCCGTCCTTATGATCCCAACGCAACTTACGGTTCGTTAAACTGATAACGTATGAATAATATAATTCAATAACAAGTTTGAATACATAGTTGAGTTAAAATAATTTCTATATAATTCAAAGGATTGGGCTTTAACTAACTTACCACTGGCCCAAACCAATTTAAAACCGCACCCATATAATCCTTCTTCCCCGTTCAGCAGCTCATCACGTATCCTCCTTCATTTCCGCACCTTCACCCTTCCATCCACCCTTCGTTCTTCAACCGAATTCAAAACGGAAAACACCACCGTGCTCCTCATACTTCCCCTTTCACTCATCGTTGCCACCCCGAGCCACCATCGGACTGACCCACATCACCAACGACACCCCTGTTCCCTTGAAACACCTCGCAGCTTCCCACCACGACCTCAACTCAAATAGTTACATCCCCAAAAACTAGCGAACAAAAACAAATCACCAGAATCGAGCAGCGTTTGCACTACATCACTCCCTGGCACCAACGCATAAACCCATGCGTGATTCTCTCCTCAACTATACCCACGCCACTTCCAAACTATTTGGATTTCACCGACCACCTCTCTCCGTAAAAGACACCTTCCCATCACCCTAAAACCGACGTTAACCAACACTGCAACGCATCACCGTCTTCCCCCTCCCAACGATGCACTACACCACCAGTAAGTAACGGACGTGGGGTTCGCTGTGCAAAACTTTGGGTTCAAGGAGACGAGCTGAAAGCTCTCATATTGGTGGTTTTGTTTGGACCTAGGGTTTTCAGATCTTGCTTACCATTTAAATACTGTTTTGTTGAAAGGAATAAATGGAGGCACGTACTGTTAAAAAGTAATGGTTGTGATGTACCCTTTCTTTTTATCCATACAATTTACGAGTGACGTGCTGTTTGGATTACCATATATTCTTTGTTCAATGGTTGAAATATTTGTTCCCTTCTTTCCGTGAATGAATCAAGTCACAAACCAGAATGTACTTCTATTTCATTTCATGTATATCTCCAATGTTTTATTTTAGACATTTATTAAAGGTACCATTGCGTAAAATTTCATTCGTGTCTAAGCCACAATGGACGGAAATGAGAATACGATCGTGTCCAGCGAGTTGCCATGATCCCAAAAATATAATAATATCGGTAGATTAACTCATATTTTGAAACTTCAAAATGTTGATTTCAGGGTGCAAAATACTCCAAATGAAAAGTTGCTTATTTAATTAATTAAAAATTTCAGTAAAATTCTAAAAATTAAATTATAGTTATGTCTCAAAAGAACCTTGTCTAAATTCAAACCCAATCTCTAATTATATCGAATAGACCGATACAGTCGATAAACGATTCTATAGCGACTATTTTAAAATTTGATTTGGACATATCTCAAAATCTACACGATGAAATCTCGATTTTTCTCTTCCACTAGAAATATATATTCCACCAGCTCCACACATTTCTTGTTTCACAGAAATCCGGCTTAAAACGAATCCTGTACATTCAGTTGAAGTTCAGATCGCCAATTTACGAACTGCAGCGCCATTTCGAGCTCGATTTTAATTATTTTATAACTCTACGTTCAAACTGTCATTTATATAATATGTTCATTATTCAAATTAAATTCCAAGCTGAATTAAATATCACAGATGATCTGGTTCACACCATATCGTCATTTCAGCCAATTCTGATTATTTCAGAACTAAATATATTATTTAATTTATTATTTCAATTAAATATTCATCATTATTTAATTCCACAACCATTAAATTCACTATGTCACTATTAATATAATTAAATAAATTAATTAAAATACCTATGCCAATGCGGGTCATTACACACGGTTTCTACTGTAGGTCTGCATCCCCGTACATCTAGGGTAGATTGGCAGCATGTGACTATGAAGGTCTGCCTCGAGTTTTCTTATCTGTATGAGTTGAAATGCCTAGCTAGGAGAAGAACGAATAGGTCAGGTGTAGTGTACAGGATAGAGGGATGGGCTAGTATGGAAATATATATAATTTATGTGAATTATATATACATATATATATATATATATATATATATATATTACTTAAACACAAAGGATATGGAAGGGTTGGTCCGTATATATTAGCATATGGAATTGTGCAGGATAGGTCTGTATATTTCCAATTTTAGGCCGTGCAATTTCATGTCATTGTGAAGTGATAACACAACAAATCCATTGTGAGGTGAAAACACAGCAGCATAGGGGATGAGAAATAGGGTAGAAGGCAGTGCACATTTCCTCTTTTCATTCAGTGAGAAGACGTTAGACTGTCCAAACAGAGCTGCTGGAAGTAGGATGGTACATCGTAGAGAGGTTAGCACGAAGTAGGATGGTTATTTTTATTATTTACGAGACTTCATCGTGAAATAATACGCAGAAACCACCACAAATGATTTCTGTTTACTGATAAAAAAACTAACCTTAGTGTAAAAAGGTATTCCGGACCCAATGAGACAAGTTTCGTCGAAATCTGTATGAAAAAATTTCCTTTATAAAACCAGAAATGAACACACGCTTAATTTTTCCACGATCCCCAGATAAATCAAATCAACTTGAAACCTTAATATCCTAAAATAACTTTTCAATGCGAACCCAACGGCACCAGTTTCGTCACATTCTGAGACTGTTTCCCCGGTAGTCCATTTTTACCTGCACCGCAATGCCATTCTGGACACCAAATTTGCCGATCTCTAAAAATAACAAACTATATACCTATCCTGACTCTAGTCGACGATACGAACTCAGCGGAAGTGGTTTCGTGGCTTAATTCGATCGTCTGTTCAAGTTATACCCAAATAACCCTTTATTGAATTAATTACACGCTATAGAAATTGAACGGGCGTTTATGGCTACTATGGTCACATACGACATCAGTTTGCCACACCATTCAACGCCGTACAATAATTTAATGATGCGGTTCAAATGAAACTGATTTCGTCGAAATCTGAGTCCATTTGCAAAACGGCTATTTTAACGCGTATATTTTAATAACGATTTTCCACAGCGATTATTTTAAATTTTGATTTGGCCATAACTAACAAATTACAACACGAAATCTAGATTTTTTTTCTTTCATATGAAAATTACCATCAACACGGTTCCAACGTTTCACATTTCACAGAAATCCGACTTATATCGGATCCTGTATATTCAGTTGAAGTTCAAAACTCCATAATACGAAGTGCACGCCATTTTCAAGCTTGATTTATATTTAAATAAATTATAGCGTTTAAACTTCGTTTAAATAACGAATTAAATAAAAAAATCCATTTATATTCCAAATAAAATATTTAAAATAATAAATTAAATTAAATATTTGTCGGCCAAAATACACGGGTCGTTACATTCTTCCCCCCTTAAAATAATTTCGTCCTCAAAATTGCTAAGGTAAGAAAGAACGTCACAAACCATTATTTTTATAAAAATATTTAGCCGAAACTCCTTTTTATTTTCAAATTAAATCTAATTGGTTTTAAAATCAATTTATTTCAAATAAAAGAATTTCCCAAAAATTTTAAAAATTTCTAACACCTTAAATTTTGGAAAAAATTTGACAGAGTCTCCCCGGTACGGAGGACATCTGCAATATCGCAGGTTCAAGAAATATATATACATCGACCAACAGGGTCGGAAAAATTCAAAAACCAAACCCAAATAAAAATCAAAATTTCATATTCTGCATAGGCGTACCTCTTGCGAGCGTTATTACGCGATAAGCGAGATTTTATATTCGAGCTTGCTTAGTTATTATGCAGCTCTATTCAAGCTGGATTCAATTAACCCCAGAATTTTCTCTTGAATGGGTTTTCAAGCTGAATTGGCACTTCTGCACCTGTTCTCAACTCAAATAAATTTCATTAGTCCCAAAATAACATCAATCAGTTTCAAATATCCATACCATACGATCTAACCAGTTCTACACACGATCTAATCCACATGAAATTATAATTATTTATAATCACCTCATTTATTTCTTTAATTATTCATTCAAGTTTATTAATCTGGATTGATTTATCCAACTTATTTATTTCATATTGGTTTTCAAACAAGTTTATCATTTTCAGATTTATATTCAAGCAATCAACAACACAATCCAACATATCATTCAAATCAACAAATCTAAATGATTTCCCATATTATAATAATTTGAGAAAATTATTAATTTTATTATAAATAAATTAGGTAAAAATAATTTCAAAAATAATCTTATATCAAATTACAAATACGCGCTCTCCTATATATAACAAACTCAATCTAGGGTATTACTAACCCCATCTCTATCGAGTTACACCACAGAGCCAAGGTTATCACTAAAACAATAGCTCTAATACCACTGTAACGACCCAAGGATTTTCGGTCCTGAAAATCGACATAAATACCTTATCTGTAACTCATGCCGACCTTCCAAATACTGAAAACACTGGACGTTATTAGAAAGAAATTAGAGGGTGAGGTAAGAAAGAAAGAAATATTAGAATAGAAGAAGAAGAACCAATACAACACAGAGTCTCACATCGCAGCAGAACAAAATATAATATAGAAATAACTTTATTGAGAGCTTTAAATAAACTTACAATATCAGAGTACATCACACAACGGGACAATTATAATAACCTGTTCCCATATACAACACACAGCGGAACAGTAGCTATATAATATCATATGTCTGGACTCTTCCAGCTCGTCTCTTCACAGCATTCGATAACCTGAACATGTACACTTCGGGCTAACCTGAGCATTTACAAAACACCGGGTCAGTCTGGTGAACCAGAGTGAGAAAAACTCGCACAGTATTAAGGGTATCACACAACCTGATTTTAAAGTTAAAATCTTTCAAAGAAAAGGATAATCGTAAGAACAAATCCACACATAAACATGGACGATTTTTACCTTACGATAACCCAAACCTGTTTTGAAATCAATATCTTGTCTAATATTATAATAATGTCTAAATACAAGTAAATAGAATTTAGTAGAACGCTTGCATCTCACGCTCTACATATTTAGTATACAAACAAAACCGCGAGCGCTTATTGGGAATTGGATTCCGACTATGACAAGGTATGGGACCACCTGCCGATAGTGTATCTCTAGAGGCGAATACACTGAGTTCAACAAGAACGTCTTGCAACCCGGCCCTCACATGACCGACCACTCATTTCGCTTGAGTGTATCGAATGTATATTACCAACGATTGGGAGCTACCCACCGTCTTCCCGAAAAGGGACAGGATCGATAGATTAAAGAAGCAAAAGGAATTTCTCTAGATAGGTGATTATACACCCTAATGGGAGCGACCCACATAGCCATGCTGCCTGCCCGATTTTTGTCATTTCCCGGTTGGTGAGGCTTGAGGTTTGAATTTTATTTACAACACCTGGCCACCATTCACTTTGAATGCCACATCGTTAGATCCGCCAGATATCACCAATTGACGTCCACAAAAATACTCTAGTTGGGAGCTAACCAACTATAGTACGTTTGAAGAAATCAACGTACGTGATCCTTTGGAAATACTCTGTCAGACACTCGTCCATACAAGTCATCCAGGAACAGGATGAACCGAAGGCACTCTCCTACTGCATCTCATATAGGAATCACCCCTTGGATCAGTAGCGAGAAGTCCTTGCAACCCGTAGATTCAGACCACGACAGAACCACAGTACATCTCTGGCTGCAGACCAGAGATTATTAGCAGTTCTTCCGTTTATGAAAATCCACGGCCTTCAATGCTCCATCTCGACCATCTTCAATATCTCCACGTATTTGTTGGTCGGAATGGTTTTCGTATATAAATTCGATCCCAGTCTTTCCGTACCAACAATCGTATTGGACAGATTTGATAGTCGGTGTTTTAACTATCAAAATAAACAGTGTTTCAATCATGACAACCTAATGAGTTCACTGGTTGGGTATTCAGCACCACTTGGCCCTTTTCTAGTTAAAACAAATATAATTTAAAACTCTTAAATACTTCGATATTTTAAAAATAGTTTCCTCGATTCTTATTTAACATAAGATTTTCTTTATACAATTCTATTTTTAATACTTAAGAAATCTTATATCATATTCGGTTGTCTATTTTCACATTCAAACATTATCCACGTTATTATAATATTTGGAAATCATTTCAACTTATTTCTCGTACAAATAACTTTTCGAAATATCTTTATTTCACTACTTAAAACAATAATCCATACTTGTCTTCCGAGAATAAAACTCAACTTTACTTTTCTTTCTAATTGAAAATATCCTTTTAATTTCCCATAATTCCTTTGTGTTACCTTTTCACTTTGGAATCCTCATTATAAACATATTCCAAATTTTCACCAAAACGTTGCATTATTATTTCACTAACGGAAATAATAAACTATCACTAACTTCTTTACCATTACAACTTATATCATCATCAGATAATCCTGAAGTCGTTCAAGTTGGGGTATTTTAATTACCTCTTAGACCTTGATCAACAACGCTCATATCTAAAGACAAATACGAGTTGTAATACAAAACCAATATTCCATTCCAATATCACTTTAAATTAATTAATAATATAATTAATTTAAATCATTCCATTTAATTAAGTTTCAATAACATATTTTCCAAATTTTAACCGTTAAGGTTAATTCCTATTCCCATATTTATAAATCTGATAAATCTCGGAATTTACTTTGTAAAAATCAATTTTTTTTTATAAATTATAAAAATAAATGTGTCTTCCCTTTTTAATAAAGTTTTATTCAAAATAATATATTCCAAAATTCTATCTCTAGTTATAAAATAAAATATATAACTTTATCTCTATCGACTCACCTGACGGTGAATCGATATAAACAAAACGATTCACTTTTAGGCCATTCACTGCCGATTACTCAACCAATATAGCCCATTGGTTAAAACACAACACATGTTGATTTTTCGATCAATGATTACTACTAAAATCAGTAACCCAGTCATATATGATAATATGAAAATAAATAATATATTTGAGGAATCCGGTTGGATCCCTCCAACCTGTTCTTCCCTCTATGCAAAATTGTTATCTCCACACAGTTTAAAACAATTCAAACAGATCAAACAATTCAAATAGGTCAAACAAATAAATTATAACTAGCAAACAGTCAACCATAGCAAGCAGAGCACACAAAATAAAAACCCAATTTATATAAAATATAAATGAGAAAAACTGAGTGAGTTTAACTCACCTTAAGTTTCCATCCGTCGTCACAATGGTTCGCTTCAGTTAATTCCGAATGCGTCCTGGTCTGTTCCAAAATGTAGTGGTTGCCACGACAATTCCAACACCTCCTATTTTTGTAAATTTGTCAACGTATGTGCACGTTATAATTTATATACGTTATAGTCTATTTTATGTTAATAAAACACCTTAATTTAATATGCCTATATGCCACCTTAGTTACCGTTTATCATTTAATCACATAGTTAAATATATTTTAAATAATGTTAATTATGTTTAGGCCTTTCGGAAATGACTTATTTGGAAACAATCTAGAAGCAGCTTTGAATATTACGCTTTGAATAGCAATTTATATAATAGTGGAAGTGTTGCGATGCAATTTGACTTATAAGTTAAATTAATTTGGTCAAACTAGCTATAAATTATGTTCATATGTGGTAATGAACAAGTTGTTTTGTTCATATTTAAACTTACTATTACTTTCGTAGGCTAAGTTGTCAAACGCAAAAATTAAAATAAGAAATACTTTTGACTACCAATAATAAGTAGTAATCATTGATCACTAATAAGCAGGGATCAAATCCCAAACTTTTATTAAAATTCTTTGGTTATGGATTTGAGCAAGAATAATCTCTTTATTTGGATTGAAGTAAAAGTAAATGTTGCAACTTTTAGCTGCCTTTAGATTCAAAGGTGCAGGAACCGGAATCCCAAAAAGGAAAAGAGTAATAACATCTTACCGGAAATGTTGTAAACTTGTATATATATTCATAAAGTTGTATATATATTCATATTATATTTATGCATGTTTCTAGAATGGTTTTAATTTAAACTAAATCATTTCTTTAACCAAAATTCGTACTGACGTTGAAACAGCCCCTAAATAGCAGCTCAAGACAAAAATGTAGTCCACATTATTAACTTGTTCAGACATAATTTGCAATACTTAGTCATTTACTAAACCCCAGGCCTCGTGTTTTACATTTGGCTTAGGCACATTGAAAAGAATTTGGCACAAATACTTCTCAGGTCAGTAATATTATTAATAACCCAACATGTATACAGGGCTTGAACTGATGCGCAAGTCATAATGGTTTTAGGTAAACGTAATTAGTCATGTTTAAATAAGTTTTGGAAAGTTTAAACCATTTCTTCTTCTTTTACCTGCTCGTTTTGAAAACTGCCAGTCCTTCCACTCAATACCACTTCAAGCAATCGCACTTCGAACTCCATACTGCTGCACTATCCCATGCTCCAGTCCGTCGCTACCGACCCACTTCACCGTTTACTGCTGTTTGGAACTACTACACCGCATATTCTTCCCACTTCCATGTTCATGCTACTTCCATCGCACCAACGTGATGATACCCCATGCGAACTGCTGCACCATCGTGCTTCCGGTTCCTCTTTATTTATTTTTATTTATTTTCTCTTCTTTTTTTTAGCTGATGCCAAACTTGCGTTCAGTATGATTTCTAGTGGGATGAAATGATAATGGGATAAGTGCCTATTTATACATGCGGACGCCTTGGCAAGCGCGGTTTCTACCATAGGTCTGCATCCCCATACATCTAGGGTAGATTGTGTGATAACCCCAAAGTTCCATGGAATGAAAGTAAGGAATAATCATTTGGAATACAACATAAATACAATAATACAAATCAAAGATACAACATAGCATAGGAAATTCATAGAGTAACAACATCATAACAGCGGAAATATAATGTCATTCAACCGTAGAAAGTCCACAGTCACAGAATTCTAAATTATTACATCAAGTTTGCAGAAAATGAAATAAGTTTCAACTCGAAGTTAAACAACGTGAAATGAAACAAGTTTGATGTCTGGAATTAAAAAGAGAAAAATGCAATAGTGGCAAATGATAGATGTCTTCAAGCTCCAAGTCATCACCTCTCCACAAAAGCAAATCCAAGAAAGATAATAAGCAGCTCCAAAGAAAAGACTCCAAGCAAAGAATGAACCTGTTTACTTGGCTGCCCATGTAGAAAGGAGGGAACCCGAGTTTGCAAAAAGGTGGAAACAAACAACGGGTCAGTCGTGGGACTGGTTTGAGAATTCTTAATTAACTAATCACTATTAACAAGGCAAATCCAAAGACCACGCCGCTAACGCGGAACGGGTTTACTCTAATGGATTGCCGTGCATAAAAGTGTCAGAACAAATAATAAGTAAATCGTAAAACAATGCTATGCTTTTGAGAAAAATGGAATCACCATAAGACCCAGGTCCCATCACACAATGCAACACAAACCAGAGGATAGGATTTTACCTTATGGAGATTAAACATGCTAAATACGGCAAATACGAGTTTAATATTATTATTAGTATATATCAAAACATTACAAAATAAATGTATCAATCCTAGGACACATAGATACCATAATACTATGCTTCCATACTAGTAATACAATCAAATCCGCTGGTTCGTATTGGAAGTTTGGATTTCCATCATGAGTCAAGGCCAGGGAGGAGCTCCTCACCGATTCGAGACACTCTAGCTAATGCCTCAGGATCCCCCGCAGTGAACCCTTGGATAGCTGCAGAGCCGGTCCACCATACGAGTTGTGGATTAGTTATTCCTACACACACGTTTCCCGGTCCTATAGGACCTGTCATCCAAGGCGCCTCATCCCATCATCCACATAAGTAAAATGTTGGGCCGTGTTAAAGCCCAATCACCACTTCTAGCTAGAAAGAAACGTGCTGCTCTCCATGTGTTCCCTTCTCTCGTTTTAGACTTCACCGGTGTGTGAGGCTCGCGAAGTCACGCTATACACAAAGCTATGCCTAAACAGGCTATGCTTCGATCATCCCACAAGGCCTTCTTTTCAGCAAAGCCTTGATCATATGCATCTTAGCATGCCACATCATCCCTCCATATCGCACTACCAATCCTTTGCCGAAATATATGAACGGGTGTTAAGCAAGAGAATAAACAGAAGATTAATAACATGATATTTAATGGAGTACGATGTCAGACACACAATCCATTTATTAGCTTATGCTCTGGGTCTGAGCGAAAATCAAACCCGTGAAATAACCACGTACGTTTGGGCAATGACCATGACCCTTGAATTGGGAGCAAGTCAAATCAGGTCCTCGATCGTTGTCCATTCGAGGGAAGATTTACGGTCTTCATACGCCATCTTCATACTTCAATTAACGTCGTTTGATTATTTGGAATGAGAGAACTCGGACTTTCCAAATAATCCTCGTATATATATATATATATATATATATATATATATATATATATTTAAAATCCTTCGTATTTGCTGATATCATTTTATAATGATTACTTCCTATTTTAATTATTTAAAATAATTAAATTTTTATATAACGATGCCTTAAGTCAATGGGTGACTATGGCTCTACATTCAACCAATATTTATTTTTACATTTCTCAGAATCTAACCGTTGGATCTTAACGTAATATATATCGTTGGAAAGATTTTTCCAAGACGGTCCTAACGGTTTCAGTTTCAAGGAAATCCGATGGTCGGATCTTCTTGTATAGTCGTTTAAAGGTACGATCTCAAAACGCGAACTACCGCGCTCCATTCGTTTAATTTTAATTTTATATATATATATATATATATAATCATTTAATTGTGATAACGTCGTTTGATTTAAACAACGCTCTAACAACTACCGATCCTGCAGCTATCCTAATTCATTTGAAAATGAAGATAATATTACTGCATCCTAAATTCATTCTTTACTTACATCAAAAATGTGAATTCCATTCTTTCCATTTACATAAAAAAAATGTAAATTTAATTCCTATGTAAATTCCTATTTTCTATTTACTTGTAAAAATGTAAATTTTGGATACATTGCAAAATCCTACTTTTAAATTACATATAAAAATGTAAATTTTAACTTCAATGTACATTCTCATCTTAATTACATAATAAAAAAAATGTAACTTTTATTTGCTGTGTGAATCCTATTCTAAATTTACATATAAAAATGTAAATTTAATTATAATGCAAACTCTACTTCTTATTTACATTGAAAAAATATGATTTTTAATTATAATGCAAACTCTACTTCTTATTTACATTGAAAAAACATGATTTTTAATTATAATGCAAACTCTACTTCTTATTTACCTTGTAAAAAAATAATTTTAATCCTACGGTGTAAATTCACATTTTAATTACATAGAAAAATGTAATTTTTATCATACGGTGTAATTTCCTATATAATTTACATATAAAGATGTGAATTTTAACATACGATGTAAACTCATGTTTTAATTAATGAAATTTTTATCATACAGTGCAAATGCATATATAAATCACATATAAAAATGTAATTCTTATCTTATGGTGAAATTGTATATATAAATTACATATAAAAATGTAATTTTATCTTACGGTCTTAATTCACATCTAAATAGTATACAAAAAGATCATTTTTATTTTACCGTTCTAATTTACATCTAAACTACATATAAAAATGTAATTTTTATTTCATCGTTCTAATTTACATCTAAACTACATATAAAAATGTAATTTTTATTTCATCGTTCTAATTTACATCCAAACTACATATAAAAATGTGATTTTTATTTCATCGTTCTAATTTACATCTAAACTACATATAAAAATGTAATTTTTATTTCATCGTTCTAATTTACATCTAAACTACATATAAAAATGTGATTTTTATTTCATCGTTCTAATTTACATCTAAACTACATATAAAAATGTAATTTTTATTTCATCGTTCTAATTTACATCTAAACTACATATAAAAATGTAATTTTTATTTCATCATTCTAATTTACATCTAAACTACATATAAAAATGTAATTTTTATTTCATCGTTCTAATTTACATCTAAACTACATATAAAAATGTAATTTTTATTTCATCCAAATTCATGTCTAAATTTACATTATAAAAATGTAAATTTCATTTCACTACAATTTCCTAACTTTTATTTACATTAAAAAAAATGTAAATTTATATACATACATCATTCCTACTTTTATTTACATCATAAAAAAAAAGAATGTAAACTTTATTTACTATGTTGAATTGATAATCTAGATCAATTCAAATAAAAAGACAAATCTTTATTTTCTATGTTGAATTGATAATCTAGATCAATTCAGATAAACAAAAGAATTCTAAATTATTACAAATCACAGATACAACATAGCATAGGAAATTCATAGAGTAACAACATCATACCAGTGGAAAAATAATGTCATTCAACCATAGAAAGTCCACAGTCACAGAATTCTAAATTATTACATCAAGTTTGCAGAAAATGAAATAAGTTCCAACTCCAACTTAAACAACGTGAAATGAAACAAGTTTGATGTCTAGAATTAAAAAGAGAAAAATGCAATAGTAGCAAATTATAGATGTCTTCAAGCTCCAAGTCATCACCTCTCCACAAAAGCAAATCCAAGAAAGATAATAAGCAGCTCCAAAGAAAAGACTCCAAGCAAAGAATGAACCTGTTTACTTGGCTGCCCGTGTAGAAAGGAGGGCACCCGAGTTTGCAAAAAGGTGGAAACAAACAACGGGTCATTCGTAGGACTGGTCTGAGAATTTTTAATTAATTAATCACTATTAATAAGGCAAATCCAAGGACCACGCCGCTAACGCGAAACGGGTTTACTCTAATGGATTGCCATGCATAAAAGTGTCAGAACAAATAATAAGTAAATCGTAAAACAACGCTATGCTTTTGAGAAAAATGGAATCACCATAAGACCCAGGTCCCATCACACAATGCAACACAAACCAGAGGATAGGGTTTTACCTTATGGTGATTAAACATGGTAAATACGGCAAATACGAGTTTAATATTATTATTAGTATATATCAAAACATTTCGAAATAAATGTATCAATCTTAGGACACATAGATACCATAATACTATGCTTCCATACTAGTAATACAATCAAATCCGTAGGTTCGTATTGGAAGTTTGGATTTCCATCATGAGTCAAGGCTAGGGAGGAGCTCCTCACCGATTCGAGACACTCTAGCTAATGCCTCAGGATCCCCCGCAGTGAACCCTTGGATAGCTGCAGGGCCAGTCCACCATACGAGTTGCGGATTAGTTATTCCTGAACACACGTTTCCCGGTCCTATAGGACCTATCATCTGAGGCGCCTCATCCCATCATCCACATAAGTAAAATGTCGGGCCGTGTTAAAGCCCAATCACCACTTCTAGCTAGAAAGAAACGTGATGCTCTCCTTACGTGTAATGACCCGGATTTTCAACGACTTTGGTTATCGACATAAGCACGATGTCGATAACCAAAACATCGAAAAATACTGGTAATTAGTGAAAGAAATTAGAGGGTGAGGAAAGATAAGGTAGAAACTTAGAATAGAAGAAGAAGAAGAACACAACATCAGAGTAACACGAACCTCACAGCGGAACGAATAACATATAATATATATAACATAACTTGAAATATACATCTGTACTTGCATATACATCATTATCAAAGTACAGCACTTACAACACAGCGGAAATAACTATAGCTATATGATCCTAAAGCCTCCTGCTCCAGCTCTTCAACTATAACCGTAAAATCCCGACTACTTGACTGCCCATACAAATTTAGGCACCCAAGAGTTTAGGGAAAACAACAAAATAAACTCCGGGTCAGTCATGGGACTGGTGTGAGTAAAACAGTTTAAAACAGTTGAACAAGTAAACGATATCTCATAAGACCACGCCGCATAACGGAACGGGTTTTTCCCTTATGAGAATCCAAGATAACTTTATATCAAAAACCTTTTGATATTATAATAATGTCTATCAACCACAGTATATATATAATCATCTAGCAGAAACGCTTTCATCTCACGTTCTACATATATAGTATACAATCAAAACCGCAAGCACGTGTTGGGTAATGGATTTCCAACTATGACAAGGTATGGAACCACCTTTCGCTCGTGTACCTCTAGAGAGGAATACACTGGGTTCAACAAGAACATCTTACAACCCGGCCACACATGACCGACCACTCATTTCGCTTGAGCGTATCGAATGTATATCACCAACAGTTGGTATCAGCAACCGTTTCCCGAATGGGACAGCATCAACAATAGATTTTTAGAAGTAAATGAAACTCTAGATCAGCTGATTATACACCCTACTTCGGTGCGACCGACTTAGCCATGATGCCTGCCTGATTTCTGTCATTTACCGGATGTGAGGCTAGAAGCTACGCTTAATCATCACACCAGATTCACTTTGAATGCCACATCATCAAATCCATCCAATCACCGATTAACGTCCTCAACAATACATTATGTGTTAGCTAAAAGAAGTTTCCTTCTCCGCTTCCACTCTTGGTACAGTTGGAGAAATCAATATATGTGATCGTTTGGAAATATTCTGTCAGACATCCGTCCATACAAGTTATCCAGGAACAGGATGAACCGAAGGCACTATTCTGTAAACAGGATAGCCCTTGCATAACTCCGTCTTCAATTATCTTTGGCATATATGATTCGCAACGCTTATGCCAATACAGAGTGGTTCTTTGGATAATAATCCAACCGGTCTCTCCATATTAACAACGTTAAAATGGTCAAAACTTCGATAGTCTGTGATTTAACTATCGAATAAAAACAAGTGTGCAAACAACGATAATATTTCCAAATGGAAATTATATCGATCAAACATCATTTAACATTTATATCCTTAGTTCATTAATCTACTTATCTCCTGTTTCCCTATATTCAGTATTTCTTATTTTCTAAATTTGGAAAATATACGTTATTAACAATGGAAAACATTTACATTTCTTGTTTTCTTTATTGGAAAACATTTCTGGTTTCTTATTTGGAAAACATTTCCAAAGCTTCTTCATTGGACTTAGACAGATGTTTAAAAAAACCATCGCGATGCCAACTCAAACCATTTCCTTTACTGCCAAACCTTAACTATTCCTTAGTTAAAAACGAAGCCAATCCAGTTGGGGTAGAACTACCTCTCAGACCTTAACTGAACAACATTTCTAACTTTGAAATAGTCAAAGTTCACTTTATATCCCTTTTACTAACTTCCTTACTTAAACCTCGTTCGAATAAATCTCTATTCGATTTATTTTATTTGTTTTTACTCTATTCACTTAACCCCTTTCGAATAAACTATATTCGATTTACTAACTTTATTCGAATAACTATATTCGATTTACTAACATCGTTTAACTCCTTTTACTTTCTATTCGAATAAACTATATTCGATTAACTCATTTTCTTTCTATATTCGAATAACTATATTCGATTAACTCATTTTACTTTCTATTCGAATAACTATATTCGATTAACTCATATTACTTTCTATATTCGAATAACTATATTCGATTAACTCATTTTCTTTCTATTCGAATAACTATATTCGATTAACTCGTATTACTTTCTATTCGAATAAACTATATTCGATTAACTCATTTTCTTTCTATTCGAATAACTATATTCGATTAACTCGTATTACTTCTATATTCGAATAACTATATTCGATTAACTCATTTTCTTTCTATTCGAATAACTATATTCGATTAACTCGTATTACTTTCTATTCGAATAAACTATATTCGATTAACTCGTTTTGCTTTCTATTCGAATAAACTATATTCGATTAACTCGTTTTCTTCTATTCGAATAAACTATATTCGATTAACTCCTTTGCTTTAACTCTAATCGATTAAACTAACATCAATTAGCTCCCTTGCTTTGACTCTAATCGATTAACTAACATTGATTAACTCCTTTTACTTTCTATTCGAATAAACTAACATCGATTAACTCCTTTTAACTTTAACTCTAATCGATTAAACTAACATCGATTAGCTCCTTTTACTTTAACTCTAATCGATTAAACTAACATCGATTAGCTCCTTTATTCTATTCGAATAAACTATTCATTTATAAAGATTTACTTTTAGTAACAGTTCTTCACTTTACAAATGATTTCCCTTTTATAAAACTCTATTCGTTTTAAAAACATTTTTCCCTTTTTATTTACTTTCGAAATATTTCCTTTTATAAAATCTGTTGATTTTATAAACTCCCTTTATTTCAATATACATTGAAATAATTCTTGTTACATCCCAGGGTCTTTTATGATATTTAAAATATCGAATAAAAATGATCAACATCATTCCAACACCCAAAATCCATAACAGATTATGTAACACATCATATATCACAATATATGAAAACAGTAAAATAAATGTTGAGGAATCCAGTTGGATTCCTCCAACTTGTTTCCCTGCATCACAGATGTTAAACAATATAGATAACATCACTTTTCAGTTCCATATGATATATTCTGTTAAACAGAATCAAATATAGAAATTCAACTAACTGACTAGCAGTTCAATCAAACAGTCAACACACAAATCAATCAGCCAATATCTAACAGTTCTAAAAATATAACATGAAATTATAAACTGTTCAGAATTAGTGAGATTTACTCACATTGGACGATAATCGTTAATAACGATAACCATTGCTCGATTTGATTTAGACGGACAATTTATTTTGCAATAAATTGTAACAAGCTTCGATTCGCTCCCCGTCAGTTCTAGCGTGTAGCCACCATCCCTACGATCCCAACGGATCTCGGTTTGCCAAATTTGAACGGCCTATGAGTACCCCAACCTGCTACCACTACTTTTCTTCCTCTCTAAAATACGAAACCCATTCTTTTCGTCATACCCATCACGCAACCTCTTATTCCCACTCCTTCCAGTCTTTGATTCACTTTTTATTTATATATTAAATACTTGGACTTAACTAAATATACTCGGCCCAATAAATTTCAAACCCGTCCTCCTAAGTTACCCCATCCTTCAGTTTTAACCCCGCAAGTTTTCCTTCCTCCTTTATCACGCTGTAAACACTTCCGAGTCCGCGTCTTTGTTCTCACCACCCCCTTCCCTTTCAAAACTCGAGATTAGAGGTGTCAACCAGTCCTCACAGTAAAGCACTGACCACGTAATGCTCCTGCCACCCTCACGGTTTACCATTCCCACTTCACGTTACACCTTCAACTGCTCCTGCCATGATTCACCATACAACTCCACCTACTAACGTGTCTTCTTTGATGCATTAACACATCCTCTTCCCCTTTGCAGAAGTATACCTACTCGGCTACTCCTATTCTTTTTACTTTGCTTTATAGATCCCAAAACATAACTATAATACTATACCTTTTCCGCCCAACCATCCCTGCCTCGACATCCTCATTTACACCATCTTCCTCAAACCAGAAAGCCCCGTTCTCCTCCAGCATCGACTTTACCCCCACGCTGTACTGGAAAACAGCGGACTCCCTCAGCCCCGTCTCCCTCAAAAGCTTGCGTACATCCCATAATTGCACCCATGAAATCCATACACAAACTCCAAATCTCGAATTGAAGCTCCTGCGTTCGTTGATTTCCAACCCTAAGCGAAAGACTGAAAACCGCATCAGACCAGAACGTCTTCGAACGTGATGAAATTCATACGAAGTTGTAGAGAATCGGAAATCGCACTCAAAGATATAACTTTTGGGATTTTAGGAATTTTCTTCCATTTCCTTTTTGAATTTTGAAGATCAAACTAATTTTCCTGAAGCTAAAAGTTATGGTGGAAATTTAGATCTGAGGATTAGGTTTAGTTTAGAAGTCAGGGTATTTATATAGGGTTTATATATTCATATTTTTAGTTCTTAGCCTTATTGTATTCTTCTTGGCCATACATTAGTCGGGTGGTAAGAGTTTTGGCCACACAGCTATTCAATATAGGAGAAAGGGATGGCTTAAATGTTTTTGTTATTATATTCCTTTATGCTTGTTTCATTAAATCCCTTTTACGTACCGACTGAAATGAAGATACAGTTGTATTCAGTAAAGTGCCACGATTCCAGAAATATAATAATACCGGTAGATGGACTCATATTGTGAAACCCCAAAATGTTGATTACAGGGTGCACAATACCCCAAATAAAAAGTTGCTTATTTAATTAAATAAAAATTACAGTAAAATTCTAAAAATTAAATTATCACTATGTCCCAAAAGAACCTTGTCTAAATTCAAACCCGATCTCTAGTTATATTGAATAAACCGTTACGGTCGACAAACGATTCCATAGCGACTATTTCAAAATTTGATTTGGACATATCTCAAAATCTACATGATGAAATCCTGATTTTTCTCTTCCACTAGAAAGATATACTCCACCAGCTCCACACGTTTCTTGTTTTACATAAATCCGATTTAAAACGAACCCTGTACATTCAGTTGAAGTTCAAATTGCCAATTTACGAACTGCAGCGCCATTTCGAGCTTGTTTATAATTATATTATAAACTATACGTTCAACTGTCGACAATTGAATATATTCGTTATTCAAATTCAATTCCAAGCTGAATTAAATATCACAGATGATCCAGTTCACACCATATCGCCATTTCGGCGAATTTTGATTACTTCATAATTAAATATATTATTTAATTTATATTTTTTTATTAAATATTCACCATTATTTAATTCCGCAACCATTTAATTCACTATATCACCTATTAAATAATTAAATAAATTAGTTATAATACCTCTGCCAATGCGGGTCATTACATTACGTTCCCTTCTCCCGTTTTAGACTCCGCCGGTGTGTGAGGCTCGCGAAGTCACGTTATACACAAAGCTATGCCTAAACAGGCTATGCTTTGATCATCCCACAAGGCCTGCTTTTCAACAAAGCCTTGATCATATGCATCTTAGCATGCCACATCATCCCTCCATATCGCACTACCAATCCTTTGCCGAAATATATGAACGGGTGTTAAGCAAGAGAATAAACAGAAGATTAATAACATGATATTTAATGGAGTACGATGTCAGACACACAATCCATTTATAAGCTTATGCTCTGGGTCTGAGCGAAAACCAAACCCGTGAAATCAACACGTACGTTTGGGCAATGACCATGACCCTTGAATTGGGAGCAAGTCAAATCAGGGCCTCGATCGTTGTCCATTCAAGGGAAGATTTACGGTCTTCATACGCCATCTTCATACTTCAATTAACGTCGTTTGATTATTTGGAATGAGAGAACTCGGACTTTACAAATAATCCTCGTATATATATATATATATATTTAAAATCCTTCGTATTTGCTAATATCATTTTATAATGATTACTTCCTATTTTAATTATTTAAAATATCTAAATTTTTATATAACGACGCCTTAAGTCAATGGGTGACTATGGCGCTGCATTCAACCAATTTTTATTTTTACATTTCTCAGAATCTAACCGTTGGATCTTAACATAATATATATCGTTGGAAAGATTTTTCCAAGACGGTCCTAACGATTTCAGTTTCAAGGAAATCCGACGGTCGGATCTTCTTGTATAGTCGTTTAAAGGTACAATTTCAAAACGCGAACTACCGCGCTCCATTCGTTTAATTTTAATTATATTTTTTTTTGAAATTGGGTAAATATTTTATTAGGCATTTTCAGCCCAAAAAGAAATGATTACAAACTGGCCGAAGCCCATGTGTCTCGCCATTCACTAAACAGATACATTAAATACAACTAGAACCTTCCGCAAATAAAACCCATCGTCTTCTCCTTTTCAAATCATTTCCTTTGCTAATCAACGTCACTTTTGGAGCTTTCATGGCGGATCAAATTCTCTACTGGTTCCTGGAGTTTGTTCCGACGCTACCTTCAGATCCTTTTCTGATCATCCAGCGAGTACAGATTCCAAGTTATCGGTATCTACCCTCCCACTGATTCGTCGTTTACTTAGTTTAATGTCAATAATAGCCATTTTACTTACTATCTCCACTGTGTTTGTTTTCTCTTTGAAAATTCTTGCATTTCTTTCTCTCCATATTGCGGCAATAGCATACGTCAAGGCAACCTTGTCGAATTTGGCTATCAGACGATCGTTGTTTGGGTACCTGGCCAGGTAAGTTGTAATTACCTGTAAATCCCAAATTTGATTCAATGGGTCCATTTTTATTTTACAATTTTGGACAATAGCTTTAGAATAGTTGCATGCAAAAAATAGATGCTCGTGAGTTTCCTCTGAAGCACCGCATAGTACACATAATCTGTCTTGTGTTACTCCCCATTTGTATAATCTGTCACGTGTAGGTAGTCTTTGCATGAAGGCCTTATAAGCAGTAAAAGAGTTTTTGGGGCAAATTACTTTATCCCAATTAATTTTACTCCATATCTTGTTCTCATGTTTCGTACGGACTGAGTTCCAAGCATTCTTAATGACAAAATCTCCTTTTGAGTTATTCCAAACTCATATGTCATTATCACGACCAGAGAAAATAGGCAAAGCTTGAATTTTCTGAGTTAAATCCATGTTGCATGGTAGATGTTCACATTTCCAGCTTTGATTTTGAATAATTGAATCAACATTAATGTTTGGGGTTCCATATGCAGAATAAGTATCCCACCCAACAATATCAATCATTGATTTACCCAATATCCAAGGGTCTTTCCATAGATTAGTGTCCTTACCAGTTGCGAATTCACGAGTACAATTTACAGCAAGTTTGTCTCTGATTTTTAAAATTGCCTTCCAATTTGGTGATGAATTGTTGTCCTCAGCCATTTGCCAGAAGTTATCTTTTATGTAACGTTGTCTCATCCATCTCGCCCACAAACCTTTGCTAGTGATTATTTTCCAGCCTTGTTTGAGAGCAAACACATTTCTCATATCTCTTATGTTTCTCAATCCTACTCCCCCTTCTTCCTTAGGTCTACAAAGATCTGCAAATTTGTTTTTTTTTTAATTATATATATATATACACAATCGTTTAATCGTGATAACGTCGTTTGATTTAAACAACGCTTTAACAACCACCAATCCTGCAGCTATCATAATTCATTTGAAAATGAAGATAATATTACCGCATCCTAAATGCATTCTTTACTTACATCAAAAATGTGAATTCCATTCTTTCCATTTACATGAAAAAAAATGTAAATTTAATTCCTATGTAAATTCCTATTTTCTATTTACATGTAAAAATGTAAATTTTGGATACACTGCAAAATCCTACTTTTAAATTACATATAAAAATGTAAATTTTAACTTCAATGTACGTTCTCATCTTAATTACATAATAAAAGAAATGTTACTTTTATTTGCTGTGTGAATCCTATTCTAAATTTACATATAAAAATGTAAATTTAATTACAATGCAAACTCTACTTCTTATTTACATTGAAAAAAAATGATTTTTAATTACAATGCAAACTCTACTTCTTATTTACATTGAAAAAAATATGATTTTTAATTACAATGCAAACTCTACTTCTTATTCACATTGAAAAAAATATGATTTTTAATTACAATGCAAACTCTACTTCTTATTTACATTGTAAAAAAATAATTGTAATCCTACGGTGTAAATTCACATTTTATTTACATAGAAAAATGTAATTTTTATCATACGGTGTAATTTCCTATATAATTTACATATAAAGATGTAAATTTTAACATACGATGTAAACTCATGTTTTAAATAATGAAATTTTTATCATACAGTGCAAATGCATACATAAATCACATATAAAAATGTAATTCTTATCTTATGGTGAAATTGTATATATAAATTACATATAAAAATGTAATTTTATCTTACGGTCCTAATTCACATCTAAATAGTATACAAAAAGATCATTTTTATTTTACCGTTCTAATTTACATCTAAACCACATATAAAAATGTAATTTTTATTTCATCGTTCTAATTTACATCTAAACTACATATAAAAATGTAATTTTTATTTCAGCGTTCTAATTTACATCTTTTTATTTCATCGTTCTAATTTACATCTAAACTACATATAAAAATGTAATTTTTATTTCATCATTCTAATTTACATCGAAACTACATATAAAAATGTGATTTTTATTTCATCGTTCTAATTTACATCTAAACTACATATAAAAATGTAATTTTTATTTCATCGTTCTAATTTACATCTAAACTACATATAAAAATGTAATTTTTATTTCATCGTTCTAATTTACATCTAAACTACATATAAAAATGTAATTTTTATTTCATCCAAATTCATGTCTAAATTTACATTATAAAAATGTAAATTTCATTTCACTATAATTTCCTAACTTTTATTTACATTAAAAAAATGTAAATTTATATACATACAACATTCCTACTTTTATTTACATCATAAAAAATAGAATGTAAACTTTATTTACTATGTTGAATTGATAATCTAGATCAATTCAAATAAAAAGACAAATCTTTATTTTCTATGTTGAATTGATAATCTAGATCAATTCAAATAAACAAAAGCACTAACATAACGATGGCAAACCATGTCTCTTTTATTGTAAATCGATAAGTTTGATTAATTCAAATCATACAAAAGCGATAACATAAGAATGTGACAATCATATTTCTATTATTTTGAATTGATAAATTAGATCAATCCAAATCGACACAAATGATTACATAAGAGGTGATAATCATACGTATCTAAACTATCCATCACAAACACATACCAACCATCATTAAATATGACAAAACAAAATAGATCTGTATCGTAAGCATGATATTTATCATTCAAACTTCACATAACGCTAGGATAATAATTAAATTAATTAAATTTAATTAAAAATAAATTCTCACAGTGCTTGGGACTGAAATGAAGGTCCAAACTCGATCAGATCTCGTGTTCGAAGTCACCGCGGTTTCAGATCTGAAAGATTTCAATTTGAAGTTCATATGCATAAATAAAAAACTGACTTTTTACAACTGCAGTTGCCACATCTAAAAGCGTGGCAAATTCTGAAATGAAATTTCATACCTAAAGCGTTCAAAACTTTGATTTGTGATTTCGTGAGCTGTAGTTAGCGGTTTTGGGTGCCGTTTGTTGGAGATTGGAGAGCTACGAAAAGGGAATCAGCGCCGAGAAGGGGGGAGGGTGCGCACGCCTGTGGTGGGGCCGAGGGGGGTGCGACGGCGGCGGGTTTAGGGGGGTGGGGCTGCGGCTACAGTTGATGAGAGGTGGTGATTTGACTATGGAATCGAAGAGCTCGGAATTCTCTTCGAAACGTGTATTTGTATGAAGATTTTCGTTGGGAAACGAAGGAAAAATCGAAGGATGAAAATTTGAGATGTTATGGGTTACGACGGCTGAATTGAATGGGAAGAGGAAGAAGAAGACGTACACTATTTATAATATAATATTAGGTTTATCTAATTATTATTTAATTCTTAATTACCCAATAAAGGCTCGTTTAGTAACTTTCACCAATTTCAGCCCAACGACTGTCGTTGTTAGCTACTAATCCCCATTCCAAACTCATCTGGCTATGTCTCGCAGGCCCAAATGACCGTCTTGGCCCCCATTTCTCGGTTTTAAATTATAAATGATTTATTTTAATTTAATAGTGCAAATAAATTTACCGGGGCTACAAATTAACTCAGAAAAATCCAGAAAAAATATTTTTGGCTTTCTTATGACGATACGGTCCTAACAAAATTTATTTCGTCAAATTTTGAGATTGTTTGAAAAATGGCTATTTTTCAGTCAATTAATTTTGACCGAAATTGATAAAACACGGTTTTTTTGCCACGCTCACATACTAGCTTCAAAAATCATGAAATTTGAAACGTAGCATTAATTTTACATCCCGGATCCAACAAAAGTGGTTTCGTCGAATTCCGAGGTCGTATGCAAAATGTCTATTTTCAAGGGTGATATATTCTCTATAGCGACCTTTCTGAAAATTCATTTGGCCATAACTTTTGATTCCCGCTACGAAACTTCGATTTTTCAAATTCTTTAGAAAGAAATTCATTAACAGATTTAAATATTTTTCGTTTCACCAAAATCCTGTTTATTCTGCATCCTGTGTGGTCAGTCAAAGTTCAGGTTTGACTTTTCCAACTACCGTCCTTTTTTAATTCCTTTTATGATTAAATTAAATATATTCGCATTAAATACAATCAAAATAAATTTCTAGTCATTTTTATTTAGAATAATTCATTTCAACTATTTAAACACCTTTAAAATCTCTAAAATGAAAATTTTAAATTGGCCCCAAATTCCAGGTTGTTACAGATTGGCAGCATGTGACTATGAAGGTCTGCCTCGTGTTTTCTTATCTGTATGAGTTGAAATGCCTAGCTAGGAGAAGAACGAATAGGTCAGGTGTAGTGTACAGGATAAAGGGATGGGCTAGTATGGAAATATATATAATTTACATTTATTATATATATGTATATATTATTTAAACATGAAAGATATGGAAGGGTTGGTCCGCATATATTAGCATATGGGATTGTGCAGGATAGGTCTGTATATTTCCAATTTTAGGCCGTGCAATTTCATGTCATTGTGAAGTGAAAACACAACAAATCCATTGTGAGGTGAAAACACAGCAGCATAGGGGATGAGAAATAGGGTAGAAGGCAGTGCACATTTTCCTCTTTTCATTCAGTGAGAAGACGTTAGACTGTCCAAACAGAGCTGTTGGAAGTAGGATGGTACATCGTAGAGAGGTTAGCACGAAGTAGGATGGTTATTTTTATTATTTACGAGACTTCGTCGTGAAATAATACATAGAAACCACCACAAATGACTTCTGTTTACTGATAAAAAAAACTAATCTTAGTGTAAAAAGGTATTACGGACCCAATGAGACAAGTTTCGTCGAAATCCGAGGTCGTATGAAAAAATTTCCTTTATAAAACCAGAAATGAACACACGCTTAATTTTTCCACGATCCCCAGATAAATCAAATCAACTTGAAACCTTAATATCCGAAAATAACTTTTCAATGCGAACCCAATGGCACCAGTTTCGTCACATTCTGAGACTGTTTCCCCGGTAGGCCATTTTTACGTGCAGCGCAATGCCATTTTGGACATCAAATTAGTCGATCTCTAAAAATAACAAACTATACACCTATCTTGACTCAAATCGACGATACGAACTCAATGGAAGTGGTTTCGTGGCTTAATTCGATCGTCTGTTCAAGTTATACCCAAATAACCCTTTATTGAATTTATTACGCGCTATAGAAATTGAACGGGCGTTTATGGCTACCGTGGTCACATACGACATCGGTTTGCCATGCCATTCAACGCCATACAATAATTAAATGATGTGGTTCAAATGAAACTGATTTCGTCGAATCTGAGTCCGTTTGCAAAACGGCTATTTTAACGCGTATATTTTAATAACGATTTTCCACAGCGATTATTTTAAATTTTGATTTGGCCATAACTAATAAATTACAACACGAAATCTGGATTTTTTTTTTCTTTCATATGAAAATTACCATTAACACGGTTCCAATGTTTCTCGTTTCACAGAAATCTGACTTATATCGGATCCTGTATATTCAGTTGAAGTTCAAAACTCCATATTACGAACTGCACGCCATTTTCAAGCTTGATTTATATTTAAATAAATTATAGCGTTTAAACTTCGTTTAGATAACGAATTAAGTAAAAAAATCCATTTATATTCCAAATAAAATATTTAAAATAATAAATTAAATTAAATATTTGTCGGGCCAAAATACACGGGTCATTACATCGGTCATGTGTGGCTGGGTTGCAAGATGTTCTTGTTGAACCCAGTGTATTCCTCTTTAGAAGTACAATATCAGAAGGTGGTTCCATACGTTGTCGTAGTTGGAAATCCATTATCCAATAAGTGCTTGCAGTTTTGATTGTATACTATGTATGTAGAACGTGAGATGAAAGCATTTCTGCTAGATGATTATTATATTGTGGTTGATAGACACTATTATAATATCAATGAGTTTTGATATAAGGATTATCGTTTCTTTCAAAATGATTTGAAAGTTAAATCAAATTGATTTGGATTCTCATAAGGGAAAAACCCATTCCGTTATACGGCACGATCTTATGAGATATCGTTAAATTGCTCGAACTGTTTTAAAAACTGGTATACTCACACCAGTCCCATGACTGACCCAGAGTTTATTTTGTTTTGTTTTCCCTAAACTCCTGGGTGCCCAAATTTGTACGGGCAGTCAAGTATTCAGGATTTTTCAGATATACTTGGAGAGCTTGGAGTAGGAGGCTTCAGGATTATATAACTACTGTCTATTTTCACTGTGTTGTAAGTGTTATACTCTGAAAATGTTACTGTATACATATACTGATTTTATTTTAAAGTTATGTATCTATTATATATTTCGTTCCACTGTGAGATTCGTGTTTACACTGATGTTGTATGTTCTTCTTCTTCTTCTATTCTAAGTTTCTATCTTGTCTATTCTCACCCTCTAATTTCTTTCACGAATATCCGGTATTTCCGATGCTTGAACAGTTGACATTGAGTTTATGTCGATAACCAAAGTTGCAAATTCCCGGGTCATTACAGTGGTATCAGAGCTTAAGGTTAAGTAGTTACCTTGGCTCTGTGGCGTGACTCAGTAGAGATGGGGTTAGTAATGCCATAGATTGAGTTGAGTGTATATATACGAGTGAACGTATTTGTATTTTATATAAAAAAATTGTTTTATATTGTGGAGATTTATGGGTTGAGTTGTTTATGAGTTCTGGTCGATCAGTTTGATCCACTGTATCGGTAGAAATTTCTAAACACTTGAGTACGATGAACCAACATAGTATGTTTTGTAAAGAGGGTAATGAAATGATTTTACCCAAATATATTTTGATATAAAGAAAATATATATATTGGAAATATTATAATATTGGATGTGTTGGTTGGGATTATAATCAGAAAAGATTATAATTGAAAAGGTTATGTAAATAACCAATCAAAATTCGTATAAGAATTACGAAATGAATTAAATATGAATTTAAAACAGAATTGGAATTAAAACCCTAGGACGTTATAAAAGTGTTTTTTTAATGAAACTGAATTAAATATATGAGAATTTTAAATCCTAGGAGATTTTAAATTGTTTACAAAGCATTGTGAATTGTATTTTGAAATGTATTTCAAATGGAAATGTTTAGAAATGGTTTTAAAAGTGATATAGTATTGAACTCACTTCCATCACTGGAAAATAGATTCTGATGATGACAGCTGCATCATCGGTGTTCATTTTTGAGTTGCTAAGTGACAGATTACTACCAAAGATTTTGTTTTTGAATTGTTTTGCGAAAAGCAAGTTGTTTTGAATCTTGGAAAGGGATATCTGGTTTTAGAAAAGCTAAACTGTTTGAAATTCCCTAGGAAAGATTGATTGAATTAAAACAAATTAAATTAGAATTTGTAAAATCAAATAGGAATTGAATTGAAAACCAGTCAAGTGGAAAATGAATTGTGATAGAAAATATCGAATTAGATTGGATTAGAGATAATCCGAAATGGAATTTGACTGGTACGTTAAGAGTTGAAATTAAAAATGGAATCTAAGTTATGAACAGAATTTGGCTTGTTATAACTGAATGATTGGGATGACATTGGAATATGCTGAATTGGCAGCAGATGGAAATGATATAATGATATGCCCAACAAAAAGGTGCAAGTTTATTTGTATATGAGTTTGGTGATTTTATGAGCCTATTTGGCAAGCCGCTTGGCATTTTGGTTTTCTTTTGGGTTGGAGAAGGCCTAGAGAGGCGAGTTGGAGTTTGAGCTATTGACCAGTACAAAGGAGGTGCTGGCAAATTTTTTTGAAAAGTTAAGGTGTTAGAAAATTTTTAGGATTTTTGAAAATTTCCGTTAGTAGGAATGAATAAATATTTAATTGAAATTAAATTGGTTCAGTTGAAAAATAAAGTTAAAAAGTGAAGAAATAAGTTCTAACCAATCAATAGGTTGTTTCCTACCTTAGCAATTTCGAGGACGAAATTATTTTAAGGGAGGAAGAATGTAACGTCCTGTATTTTTAATAGTATAATAATTAACTTATTTAATTATTTAAATAGTGATTCAGAGAATTAAATGGTTATTTAATTAAATATTAATGAATATTTAATTAATATTTATAATATAATAATATATTATAATTTCTGAAATAGTTGAAATAGCTGAATTCACAATACTGTGTGAATTGGAACATTTAAAATATTTAATTCAGTTTAGAATTGAATTAGAATAACGAATATATTATTTAAACAAAGTTTGAACGTATAATTATATTATAATTATAATCGAGCTCGAAATGGCGCTGCAGTTCGTAATTTGGCGATTCGAACTTCAATTGAATATACAGAATCTGTTTTAAGTCGGATTTCTATAAAACAAGAAACGTTCAGAGCTAGTGAAGTATATTTTTCTAATGGAAGAGAAAAATCGGGACTTTGTCTGGCAGATTTTGAGTTGTGTCCAAATCAAATTTTCGAAAAGTCGCTATGGAGTTCCTTTATAATTTTATAACGATTTATTTATATTTAAAAGGATTTTCAATATAAATCGAATATCGATTTAATCGGGATTTGAAATATTGAGTTAGAAATTCATATAGGAATGCTCTGGAGGTGTATGATATTCGATGTAAATATATACGATAATATTTATTTATAAATATTTAATTTAATTATTTCTAAATATATTTAATATTTAAATAGGGTTATTTAAAGCTTTAAAAATATCCAATTTTGCAAACGACCTCCGTTTTTGACAAAACTAATTTTGTTGGATCCGTAATGTCAAATTATTGTTAGATTTCAAGTTTCATGATTTTTGTAGTTAGTATGTGGCCGTACGGATTTTTAATGTGAAAAACAGTTGATATTTTCACGGTTAACAATACGCTGTGTGAGCAAACGGAGTCGGAATTCAATGAAACCAATTTCGTTGGGTCCGTAATATCAAACTATAGCTACATGCCAATTTTCATAATTTTTGGGTGTCGTATGTGATCATGGAGACTTTTTAAAGCCGAACGCAAATAGCAGTCGATTAAAAATAAATATAATATTCAAATAAAAATATATTTAAAAATCCTATAAATAACCCTTAAAAATTCCTAAACCTAAAATCGGTTTTTCTTTGGTCAATAGGAAAATATTTCCGCCGCCACCATTCTCTTATTCAACGTGAGAAATCCATTCTTTTAAAATGCAAAACAATTAAAGGAAATTCCATAAAATCATGGGATAAATGTAAATGAGTTGTTGTGACTTCTATCTTCACGCTAGTACCAATTTCGTATGGCTCGACATAGTTTCTGCAAGTCGAAAATGTAGCAGCAAACTAGGGCATGACCGTTAGGGACATTGGTGATGTCGAAGGAAGAGTCGAGGTCGGAGTAGATTTTGTTGGAGTAAGGCACACCTTTGGAGGCGGTTTGGTGGAGTTCGGTGCAGTTTGATGTCGCGAGTTTCCTGGGAGGACTCGAGTCGCGTTCGACAAATCTGATGTCGAGTTTGTTCAAATTGGCATGGAGTTTATGAGAGTTTGATGAGAGAAATGATGTTGTAGTCGACTTGTTGAATTCTGAAGCGGAGAATGAGATATTGGTGGAGAAAGAAACTGTAATTGTAATGACCCAGTTTTTACACACATCACTGATACAAATATTGATTTGTCATAAGCACGTGTTGACAAATACGATTTAAAATCTGGACTTTGAAATTCAAAACATGGTAACCTATGAATGATAGCATCTACTGATGTGTATAGCACAGCATTTACTGAAAACCAATTTTTTGCATATTCATGTATGATAGCATATATTTGTTAGCGTTTGTTTAATTTGATTTTACACATGTTTTAGAATAACACTTTTATATAGCATGTATTTATGATGCCATTTTAATTATACATGTTTGTTCATTTTTTCAAACGATCTAAGAAATTTATTCTTTGGTAAATCCTTGTTTTAAAAACTTTTAACTCTTGAATTAAACATGCCAAATCCTTTTGTTACCAAAGCAAGATCAAAACAAGTTCAAGTTCACATGATCATTAACACCAAAACATGAAGATACCATCTCTTTGGCAAAGCAAGTTCATGTTCACAAGTACATAAACCAAAACATGAAAATACCAATTTTTTTGCAAGCATGTTTTCATTTGTATATATGTAAGCATTTGAGAAAACAACCTACAATAGTATTATACTAGTAAGAGAGGATCTAGAGAGATGTGAGCACATGGCCAAATCTTTTTGTATCTTGTATATTCAGTTTTTAAATCACTTTCTTTTCTTATGAATTTTCTGAAAATTTTTACTCTCTTTCGCATTTTCAAAAAAAAAGCATGATTTATCTTGTCATGAACATGTGCAAATCTTGTGTAAACATGTGCAAATCTTGTGCATTTAAGACATAGGTTCACCTACACTAGTTAAACACTAAAGCACATAGATATTCAAGATATTTCTATGTCAAATTATCACATGACTGGATCAAAATTGTACCAAAAACTTTCAGATTTTTAAGAACCTTGCAAGGCAAGTAAAATTAATTTATATTTTTCATGTTACATCAAGTTTTCATGAGAGATTTTGGGTTAGAGAACCAATGAAAAACTGAACCTATAGGATGCTAAAGAGGGATACTAAAACTTGTCTAAAATCAAGGATGATTTATGAAAAATAGGTAGGGTACATAAGAATTTATTTGAGGTGATGATTCATAAAAACCAATGGGAAAGGAGATGAACATGTGCATGTGTTTTCAAGATTGATGAGGGCTGAGGTAAGCCATGTGAAAGGAAGAGGGGCTGTGTTGATTTGGTAAGAGAAAGATTGTTTTTGTGTTGTCAATCATGTGTCACACACAAATCTGAAAACTGATTTTGTTGCCACCATTATTTTATGAATTCCACCACTATAAAAGGACCCTAAGAACACACTCTTCTCATCACACAACACACACTCTTGAAATAGATCAAGTATAGAAGAAAAAGCTAAGGGTTTTAGCACATTTCCAGGTGAGTAAGCCTGCATTTCTATTTTCTGTTTTAAATTTCTGTAGTTGCTATTTGAACCATGACTTAAAACTTGAATTACTTTGTATTCTTGTTTAAATAATGTACCTTGTATGCTTGCTGGTTTGGTAGGATAGTGGAATCATTGATTGTTAATGGGATATCTTAAGAACCATAGTGTTAAAAAGAATGTATTGCCTGTCATTGGTTTCCAGACCCTGTTATTTTGTTTAAATCTTACAAATCTAAATGGATCAGAAAATCTATGTTAGTGGATTAAAATGAGGAGGCATACTATGTTTTAAAACCTTTACATAGTTATTAAAGTGCTCAGAGTAAAACAAGTTTTGCCAAAAACTTTACTGTTGTTTAAAAACAAAACAACAGGAAGCTCTCTGGTTCATAAAATCAAAATGGATTTTCAAATGATTTTAAAACCTAATTTGAGTTTATAAACATAATCACGGCAGCAAATGATGATTTTTAACAGTAGTATCAAGATCTTTAAATTCGTATGTTAAGAGAATTTTGGTATGATCAGAAAATGAAACTATGACCAAATTCCGACGATGGGGGCTATCGTGGACGTCGGCGCCAGGGATGGAGGAGCGTGACAGGACAGAGATCATGGGAAAAATACTGATTAAATTTTTAAATGAATGGATTTTATAAGCAAAGTAAAAATAGGGTTAAACTGATGTTTTGGGTTCATTGGGTTTGCGTCGGAACTGCTCGTCGTAGGGGGAGCTAGGGGGTTGCGGCCTAGGGGGATGGCGGCGTCTAAGTCATGTGCTAACGTGGCCAGGAGGTGGTGGCGGTGTATGGTCGAGAGGAGGAGCGGTGAGGATTTTCTTGGATGATTGTTTTTCTGGAGAAGGGGGCAAGGCAAAACACTGTTCAGGTCGATGGAGGTTTGTCGGAGGGTGGCGACATGACCAGGGGATGGAGAGGGACCTGTGGTGACAGCCGTTGGTGGTTGGAAGGGACCCAGGTGCTTGTGCACGAGCACAGCCATGGCAGGACAAGGAAGAAGAGGGAGAAGGAGTGGACATCGGGTTTGGCAAGTGATCGGCCATGATTTCTTAAATGTGGTACTTTGGCAAAGGCAAAGTGGTACTTTGCCAAAATCATGGGAACTCGGCCATTTTACACAAGCGCACATTGTGATTTTTGAACCGGTACTTTACCAAAGTGGTACTTTGGTAATTTAAGTTTTGAAATGAAATTTTTGGATACAATTTAAATATAAATTAGTTTTTAAATTAAAAAATGTTTTAAATAAAAAGGGAAAAATAAATATTTAAATAAAAATAGAATTTTATTTAAATTAACAAGGAAATAGAAAGAAAAGTGAATCAGGATTAAAATACCGGTTTGTCAAGGACTGAAAATTAAAATACTGAAACTATAATTTTAAATTAAATCATAAATTTAATTTAAAAGGTGAATTAGAAAAGATTTTCTAATGAAATATTCAAGTTGTAAAGTCAATAAAGAAAGTCGATCAAGTGTGAAAGATCAGACATTGTTTGACAAAAGTCGAGAAGTCAGCACAAAAGCTGTAATTTTATTAAATTATAAATTTATTTTATAATTTAAACTAGAATTTATTTTCTAATGAGATATTTAAGATTTTAAACAAAACAAGGTAAAGAAAAATCGTATGCAGCACATACGATGAGTTTGTCAGTTTTAAACTGTAATCTAAATTTCCCGGTACCAGTAACTGATCATGTACAGTTCTGAAATTTATAAAATAAGAACTGTAAATTATATTTTAATCATGTTTAGATGGATAATTAAAAGAGAAACTTTATTGGTGTATAAAAAGAAGGAGTAAATCGAGTATAAGATATAAAAGGGGAAATTTGGCAAAAACGATACAAAGTGTAAAATCTATCAAATAGATTATAGATCATAAATTTAGCTCATTTATGGATAATTAGATCAAAGAGTGATCATGAGAAATAAATTTTCTGAAAATAAAGTGACTATTCATTTTTAAAGGTGACGAACAAAACAGAAAGAATAACCGTATGCGACGCACATACTAAAATTTGCCGTTTTGGAAAGATGATCAAAATACCAGATATTGACAAGATGATCCTATACTGTTTGGTTTGACTATAACTGTATATGTAAATTAGATTATAATTTTGTTAGCTTAATAATTTAAAAAGAGAATTGTTTCGTTAATCTTTCAAAGAGACCGGAATTTACATTCGACTTTGATTTGATTATACGCTGTACGTCAGAAATTTTTAAAGTGAAGACGACGATATACAAGGGCTATTTTTGAATAGTGCCTTCAGTTTGTCCAATCCCAGGACAACTTGTATGGACGAATGTCTGACAGAGTATTTCCAAAGGGATCACGTACGTTGTTTTCTTCAAACGTACCAGTTGCTGGCATAGAAGGGAAACTTCTTTAGCCTGACAACCAGAGTATTTTTGCGGAATTCAATTAGTGATCTCCGATGGATTTGACGATGTGGCATTCAAAGAAAATAAATAGTGATGATGGCAAGGTAAGTCTAGCCTCAAGCCTCACACCCAGGAAATGACAAAAATCGGGCAGGCAGCATGGCTATATGGGTCGCTCCCATTAGTGTGTATTGTCACCATCTAGAGAATATTCATATTTGTAACTTCTTTTCATTTATGTATCTCCCGGGAACTACGGTGGTCGCGACAAAAAGCCGTAAGGTGACAATATATTCGATACACTCAAGAGAAATGAGTGGTCGGTCATGTGTGGGTCGGGTTGCAAGACGTTCTTGTTGAATCCAGTTTATTCGTCTCTAGAGATACACTATCGGTAGGTGGTCCCATACCTTATCATAGTTGGAAATCCAATTTCCATAAGCGCCAAGCGGGTTTTATTTGTATACTATATAGGAGAATGTGAGATGCAAGCATTCTTCTAGATTCTAATTTATTTGTGAAAACTTATAAACACTATGATAATATCTGATTGAAAGTATACAAAGTGTTTTGATCTCATAAGGTAAAAACCCATTCTGTATTTAAGGCGTGGTCTTATGAGATATTTTTATTTGTTTTAAAATTGTTTACTCATACCAGTCCCCTGACTGACCCGAAGTTTATTTTTCTGTGTTTCCCTTAAACTCTTGGGTATTCATAACACTTGTTATGAATAGACAAGTGAATCAGGATTTGGATATACTTGAGCAGCTGGATGAAGATTATCTGTGTGCCGGTCTACCTATCTTATCTACTATATAATTAAGTCTGCAAGTTAGTCATCATTGATATGTAAAATTAAAGATGTACTATGAATGGCTTGTATCACTAGAGATTTGATGCTCTTATGTAATATATTCCGCTGTGTAATATTATGAAGTATCATCTTTTGTAAAAATTCCGCTTTGAGATTCTGATGTTTTTTCTGCGATTTTATCTTCTATCTATCCTTATTCTTATTAATGGCACGACTTCCGATGTGTTCGAAAGTTGGGTCATTACAGTTGGTATCAGAGCATAGGTTACTGATTACCTAGGCTTTGGTTGAGTGTGAGAGAGCGTATTTTTGAAAATTTAAAATAAATTAAAATGAATCAACTTGGATGGTATCCTAAGTTAGTTATATCCAATCAAGTCTGGAATGATGACCTGTTATATTCAGGTAATTAAGATGAGTAACTGAGGACGAAGTGGTCGAGCTAGAGGGTCATCCACTACTACTGGTCATAATACTGGATATCAGGATCAAGGAGAAACTATGGAGGAAGTTGCACCAATACAGCAGGATAAAAGGAGTTGATTAACTAGGGTCAGCCTCAAGATAAATTAAATATGGTTGGATTAAATTAGAATAATATCCAGTCCCATTGATACCGGAAAATCGAGATAGAATTCTAAATTGAAGTAAAGTTTGGATTTCTTGAAGTTAAGGCCGGGCTTAAGCATTATTTGGATATGAACTCAGGAAAAGTGAATTGGTCGATTTGTGAAAACAAATCATATTTGTGGGTCCCGAAATGGAGATCGTTAAGTACGTGAATGAAGATTTTGGGAAATACTTAACGGAGTTGAGAAAATTGACCGATGAGTTAAAAAGAGAATTTGGGCAGATATTTTTGGTTATGAATAGAAAATTGCTGATGTGTGTTTATATATATAAGTCGATAACTCTAATCTACCGTTTACAAATTTCGAGGACGAAATTTTTATAAGGGGGTAGAATGTAATGACCCGGTTTTTGCACACATCACTGACACAAATATTGATTTGTCATAAGCACGTATTTACAAATACAATTTAAAATCTAGACATTGAAATTCAAAACATGGTAACCTGTGAATGATAGCATCTACTGATACGTATAGCACAACATTTACTGAAAACCAATTTTTTGCATATTCATGTATGATAGCATATATTTGTTAGCGTTTGTTTAATTTGATTTTACACATGTTTTAGAATAACACTTTTATATAGCATGTATTTATGATGCCATTTTTATTATATGTGTTTGTTCATTCTTTCAAAGGATCTAAGAAATTAATTCTTTGGTAAATCCTTGTTTTAAAAATTTAAAACTCTTGAATTAAACATGCCAAATCCTTTTGTTACCAAAGCAAGGTCAAAACAAGTTCAAGTTCACATGATCATTAACACCAAAACATGAAGATACCATCTCTTTCGCAAAGCAAGTTCATGTTCACAAGTACATAAATCAAAACATGAAAATACCAATTTTTTTGCAAGCATGTTTTCATTTATATATATGTAAGCATTTGAGAAAATAACCTACACTAGTATTATACTAGTAAGAGAGGATCTAGAGAGATGTGAGCACATGGCCAAATCTTTTTGTATCTTGTATTTTAGTTTTTAAATCACTTTCTTTTCATATGAATTTTCTGAAAATTTTTACTCTCTTTTGCATTTTCAAAAAAAAAGCACGATTTATCTTGTCGTGAACATGTGCAAATCTTGTGTAAACATGTGCAAATATTGTGCATTTAAGACATAGGTTCACCTACACTAGTTAAACACTAAAGAACATAGATATTCAAGATATTTCTATGTCAAATTATCACATGACTGGATCAAAATTGTACCAAAAACTTTCAGATTTTTAAGAACCTTGCAAGGCAGGTAAAAATAATTTACATTTTTCATGTTACATCAAGTTTTCATGAGAGATTTTGGGTTAGAGAACCAATGAAAAACTGAACCTATAGGATGCTAAAGAGGGATACTAAAACTTGTCTAAAACCAAGGAAGATTTGTGAAAAATAGGTAGGGTACATAAGCATTTATTTGAGGTGATGATTCATAAAAACCAATGGGAAAGGAGATGAACATGTGCATATGTTTTCAAGATTGATGAGGGCTGAGGTAAGCCATGTGAAAGGAAGAGGGGTTGTGTTGATTTGGTAAGAGAAAGATTGTTTTTGTGTTGTCAATCATGTGTCACACACAAATCTGAAAACTGATTTTGTTGCCACCATTATTTTATGAATTCCACCACTATAAAAGGACCCTAAGCACACACTCTTCTCCTCACACAACACACACTCTTGAAATAGATCAAGTATAGAAGAAAAAGCTAAGGGTTTTAGCACATTTCCAGGTGATTAAACCTGCATTTCTATTTTCTGTTTTAAATTTCTGTAGTTGCTGTTTGAACCATGACTTAAAACTTGAATTAGTTTGTATTCTTGTTTAGGTAATGTACCTTGTATGCTTGCTGGTTTGGTAGGATAGTGGAATCATTGATTGTTAATGGGATATCTTAAGAACCATAGTGTTAAAAAGAATGTATTGCCTGTCATTGGTTTCCAGACCCTGTTATTTTGTTTAAATCTTACAAATCTAAATGGATCAGAAAATCTATGTTAGTGGATTAAAATGAGGAGGCATACTATGTTTTAAAACGTTTACATAGTTATTAAAGTGCTCAGAATAAAACAAGTTTTGCCAAAAACTTTACTGTTGTTTAAAAACAAAACAACAGGAAGCTCTCTGGTTCATAAAATCAAAATGGATTTTCAAATGATTTTAAAACCTGCTTTGAGTTTATAAACATAATCACGGCAGCAAATGATGATTTTTAACAGTAGTTTAAAGATCTTTAAATTCGTATTTTAAGAGAATTTTGGGTTGATCAGAAAATGAAACTATGACCAAATTCCGGCGATGGGGGCTATCGTGGTCGTAGGCGCCGGGGATGGAGGAGCGTGGCAGGACAGAGATCATGGGAAAATACTAATTAAATTTTTAAATGAATGGATTTTATAAGCAAAGTAAAAATAGGGTTAAACTGGTGTTTTGGGTTCATTGGGTTTGCGTCGGAACTGCTCGTCGTAGGGGGAGCTAGGGGTTGCTGCCTAGGGGGATGGCGGCGTCTGGGTCGTGTGCTGACGTGGCCAGGAGGTGGTGGCGGCATATGGTCGAGAGGTGGAGCGGTGAGGATTTTCTTGGATGATTGTTTTTCTGGAGAAGGGGGCAGGGCAAAACACAGTTCAGGTCGGTGGACGTTGGTCGGAGCGTGGCAACGTGACCAGGGGATGGAGAGGGACCTGTGGTGACAGCCGTTGGTGGTTGGAAGGGACCCTGGTGTTTGTGCATGTGCACAACCATGGAAGGACAAGGAAGAAGAGGGAGAAGGAGTGGACATCGGGTTTGGCAAGTGATCGGCCATGATTTCTTCAATGTGGTACTTTGGCAAGGCAAAGTGGTACTTTGCCAAAATCATGGGAACCCGGCCATTTTACACAAGCGCACACTGTGATTTTTGAACCGGTACTTTACCAAAGTGGTACTTTGGTAATTTAAGTTTTGAAATGAAGAATTTGGATATAATTTAAATTAGTTTTTAAATTAAAAATGTTTTAAATAAAAAGGGAAAAATAAATATTTAAATAAAAATAGAATTTTATTTAAATTAACAAGGAAATAGAAAGAAAAGTGAATCAGGATTAAAATACCGTTTTGTCAAGGACTGAAAATTAAAATACTAAAACTGTAATTTTAAATTAAATTATAAATTTAATTTAAAAGGTGAATTAGAGAAGATTTTCTAATGAAATATTCAAGCTGTAAAGTCAACAAAGAAAGTCGATCAAGTGTGAAAGATCAGACGTTGTTTGACAAAAGTAGAGAAGTCAGCACAAAAGCTGCAATTTTATTAAATTAAAAATTTATTTTATAATTTAAATTAGAATTTATTTTCTAATGAGATATTTAAGATTTTAAACAAAACAAGGTAAATAAAAATCGTATGCAACACATACGATGAGTTTGTCAGTTTTAAACTGTAATCTAAATTTCCCGGTACCAGTAACTGATCATGTACAGTTCTGAAAGTTATAAAATAAGAACTGTAAATTATATTTTAATCATGTTTAGATGGATAATTAAAAGAGAAACTTTATTGGTGTATAAAAAGGAGTAAATCGAGTATAAGATATAAAAGGGAAAATTTGGCAAAAACGATACAAAGTGTAAAATCTGTCAAATATATTATAGATCATAAATTTAGCTCATTTATGGATAATTAGATCAAAGAGTGATCATGAGAAATAAATTTTCTGAAAATAAAGTATGTATTCATTTTTAAAAGTGACGAACAAAACGGAAAGAAAAACCGTTCGCGACGCACATACTAAAATTTGCCGTTTTGGAAAGATGATCAAAATACCAAATATTGACAAGATGATCATATACTGTTTGGTTTGACTATAACTGTATATGTAAATTAGATTATAATTTTGTTAGCTTAATAATTTAAAAAGAGAATTGTTTCGTTAATCATTTCAAAGAGACCGGAATTTACATTCCACTTTGATTTGATTATACGTTGTACGTTAGAAATTTTTAAAGTGAAGACGACGATATACAAGGGCTAATTTGTAATAGTGCCTTCTATTTGTCCAATCCCAGGACAACTTGCATGGACGAATGTCTGACAGAGTACTTCCAAAGGAATCACGTACGTTGTTTTCTTCAAACCTACCAGTTGCTAGCACAGAAGGGAAACTTCTTTAGCCTGACAACTAGAGTATTTTTGTGGAATTCAATTAGTGATCTCCGATGGATTTGACGATGTGGCATTCAAAGAAAATAAACAGTGATGATGGCGAGGTAACTCTAGCCTCAAGCCTCACACCCAGGAAATGACAAAAATCGGGCATGCAGCATGGCTATGTGGATCACTCCCATTACGGTGTATTGTCACCATCTGGAGAATATCCATATTTGTTACTTCTTTTCATTTCTGTATCTCCCGGGAACTACGGTGGTCGCGACAAAAATCCGTAAGGTGACAATATATTCGATACACTCAAGAGAAATGAGTGATCGGTCATATGTGGGCCGGGTTGCAAGACGTTCTTGTTGAATCCAGTGTATTCGTCTCTAGAGATACACTATCGGCAGGTGGTCCCATACCTTGTCATAGTTGGAAATCCAATTTCCATAAGCGCCAAGCGGGTTTTATTTGTATACTATATAGGAGAATGTGAGATGCAAGCATTCTTCTAGATTCTAATTTATTTGTGAAAACTTATAAACACTATGATAATATCTGATTTGAAGTATACAAAGTGTTTTGATCTCATAAGGTAAAAACCCGTTCCGTATTTACGGCATGGTCTTATGAGATATTTTTATTTGTTTTAAAACTGTTTACTCATACCAGTCCCCTGACTTACCCGGAGGTTATTTTTGTGTGTTTCCCTTAAACTCTTGGGTATTCATAACACTTGTTATGAATAGACAAGTGAATCGGGATTTGGATATACTTGTGAAGCTGGATGAAGATTATCTGTGTGCTGGTCTACCTATCTTATCTACTGTATAATTAAGTCTGCAAGTTAGTTATCATTGATATGTAAAATTAAAGATGTACTATGAATGGCTTGTATCACTGGAGAATCGATGGTCTGATGTAATATATTCCGCTGTGTAATATTATAAAGCATCATCTTTTGTAAAAATTCCGCTGTGAGATTCTGATGTTTTCTGTGATTTTATCTTCTATCTATCCTTATTCTTATTAGTGGCACGACTTTCGATGTGTTCGAAAGTTGGGTCGTTACAGTAATGGAGATGGAGGATGTCACGTTTCATCTGGAGGAAATAAGCAGGAGATAAGGAGAGCGGCGGGCCAAGAAATTTGAATGGGCCATGGTGGAAATTAATAGGGGTAAGGCCCACTAACTTTTTATTTAGTTTAATTTAAATTTTTAATTAGTGTATCAACTTGTAAATTAAATAACTTGTACATACGTTATCCGTTTTGCGAACAGTCAGATCCGTTGGGATCGTATGGACGAGAGATGCACATTGGAACTGACTGAGAGTGAATTGGAGCTCATTACAATTTATTGCAAAATAAATCGCCTGTTTGAATCAAAGATAGTTAATCGTTATTAAACGATAACTGTCCAATGTGAGTAAAACTCACCAACTCTATCAGTTATATTTTTATAATGTATTTTTTTAGAACTGATAAGATGATGGTTAATTCTTTGTGTTGACTGTTTGGTTGGACTGCTAAGTGATTGGTTGAAATTATAGATAACGATATATATATATATTATCAAATATTGATTCTGTTTATCAGAATATTTCATATTGAAATGAAGTTGACGTTAATTATATTGTTTAACATCTATGATGTAGGGAAACAGGTTGGAGGGATCCAACTGGATTCCTCAATATTTATAATACTGTTCTTTTCATATATTGTAATATATGATGTGATATATAATCTGTTGTTGATTATGTGTGTTTGAATGATATCGATCATTGTGAATTGGTATTTTAAATACCGTAAGAAATACTGGGATATAGAAAAGGGGATTTTCAAAGTGTATTTTGAAAATAAATTATTTATATAAAATCAATGGATTTTGTATATAAAAGGAAAAGGATTTTATAAAAGAAAATAATTATAAAACCAAAGGAGTTATAAAAGAAATATTTATTTGTTAAATTAATAGAATTGAAAAGGAATATTTATTTATCAAATAAATAAAATAGAAAAAGGAAATATTTGTAAAACAAATAAAAGGAGGAAATATTTGTAAAACAAATAGAAAAGGAAATAGTTGGAAAATTAAAGGAATTACTTATAAAATCAATGGATTTTATATGAAAAAGAAATATTTTATAAAATAAATAGAATTATCAAAAGGGATTTATTTGATAAATAAATAGATTATAAAAGGAAATACTTGAAAAATGAATAGAATAGTATAAAAAGAGAATTTTATATTCGAAAGGTTTAGACCCGTGCTTCACGCACCGGTATAACATGATATGGATTTAAAGCAAATATTTTAAATAAAATCTGTTCTAACCGATAGATTGAGAAGATTAATTTATAAATAATATTTTATAAATAAAATGTTTTTCATTGGATAAATAGAATATATAAGTCAAGACTTATATAGAGAAGTAAGAATCGATTTCAACATCGATATTTGAAACTGATTATAGACGTAGAGTTAATTAAATGTGTTAATCAAAATGTGTTAATCAAAATGAGTTAGAGGAGTTAATCGAATTATACTTAATCAGTTAGAGTTAGAGTTAATCGAACAAGAGTTAGTCAAATATTAGTTATTCGAATAGAGTTAATTGAAAAAGGAGTTATTCGAATAGAGTTAAATTGAAAAAGGAGTTGTTCGAATAGAGTTAATTGAAAAAGGAGTTATTCGAATAGAGTTAATTGGAAAAGAAGATAATCGAATATAGTTTATTTGAACGGAGTAATCGAATATAGTTTATTCGAAAGGAGTTATCGAATATAGTTTATTCGAAAGGAGATTATCGAATATAGTTTGTTCGAAACAAGATAATCGAATATAGTTTATTCGAAAGGAGTTTATCAAATATAGTTTATTCGAAAGGAGTAATCAAATATACTTTATTCGAAAAGGAGTTATCGAATAGAGATTATCCGAAAGAGAGTTATACGTTGAAATTCGATTATATCGAATTCGGGAAAGTACAATTCACTTTCCGTTTTAATCTAGATTTATTTAGTTATAAATTGTCTATTTAGTTAAATTAAGGAATAAAAGTTATATTTTGAAGTTAGATATTTCAGAAGTAGGGATTATAACGCTATAGTTATAATCGGTGTTTTCAATAAAGAAGTGGATTCGTAAATTGAATCCGAGAGTTACGTAAGGAAGTTTGTTAAAGATTTAAAAGGGTACTTTGTCTATTTCGAGGTTAGAAATGTTGTTCAGTTAAGGTCTGAGAGGTAGTTATACCCCAAACTTGATTGACACCATTTTTAACTAAGGAATGGTTAAGTTTTGATAGTAAAGATTAGTTAAGTGAATTTAGTTAATGAGTGTAATGTTTTGTGTTGGCATAGTGATGTTTTATTTAAACATCTGTTTAAATCCAAATGTAGGAATTTTGGAAATGTTTTCCAAATAAGAGTCAAAAATGTTTTCTATTATAGAAAATAGGAAATGGAAATGTTTTCCAATGTTAATAACGTATATTTTCTAAAATTAGAAAATAAGAAATGTTGAATATACAGAAACAGGAAATGAAAAATTAATGAACTAAAGAGATAAATGTTCAATGATGATTGATCGATATAATTTCCATCTGGAAATAATATCGTTGTTTGCACACGTGTTTTTCTTTGATAGTTAACTCACCGACTATCGAAGTTTTTGACCATTTTTCCGTTGTCAATACGGAGAGACTGGGATCAGATTCATTATCTGAAAACCACTCTGTATGGGCGTTAGCGTTGCGATCAAATATAATGAAGATAGTTGAAGACGGAGTTATGCAAGGGCTGTCCTGTTTACAGAATAGTACCTTCGGTTTGTCCAGTCCCAGGACGACCTATATGGAAGAATGTCTGACAGAGTATATTTAATAGATCGCGTAAGTTGATCTCTTCAAACGTATGTACGTTTGGTGGCGGAGGAATTCGTTTCTCTTAGCTATATACTCGTTGTATTTTTAGAGAAATCAATTTGTGATTTAGCGGGTATGACGATGTGACATTCAAAGTGAATAATTGTGTGATCTGTCAGAGATAAGCGTGGACTTTAGCCTCACAACCGGGAAATGACAAAAATCGGGCAGGCAACAGGGCTAAGTGGGTTGCTTCCAATTAGGGTGTATTGTCACCTAATCTAGAGTTTCATTTCATTCTTTAATCTATTCGATGCTGTCCCATTTGGGAAACAGTTGCTGATCCCAACCGTTGGTGATACACATTCGATACACTCAAGCGAAATGAGTGGTCGGTCATGTGTGGTCGGGTTGCAAGATGTTCTTATTGAACCCAGTGTATTCCTCTCTAGAGGTACACTATTGGAAGTTGGTTCCATACCTTGCTATAGTTGGAAATTCATTATCCAATAAGTGCTTGCGGTTTTGATTGTATACTACGTATGTAGAACGTGAGATGAAAGCGTTTCTGCTAGATGATTATTATATTGTGGTTGATAGACACTATTATAATATCAATGAGTTTTGATATAAGGATTATCGCTTGTTTCAAAATGATTTGAAAGTTAAATCAAATTGAGTTGGATTTTCATAAGGGAAAAACCCGTTCCGTTATACAGCGTGGTCTTATGAGATATCGTTAAATTGCTTGACCTGTTTTAATAATTGTTTTACTCACACCAGTCCCATGACTGACCTAGAGTTTATTTTGTTTTGTTTTCCCTAAACTCTTGGGTGCCCAAATTTGTATGGGCAGTCAAATAGTCAGGATTTTTCAGATATACTTGGAGAGCTTGGAGCAGGAGGCTTCAGGATTATATAGCTATTGTTTATTTTCGCTGTGATGTAAGTGTTATACTCTGAAAATGTTACTGTATACATATACTGATTTTATTTCAAAGTTATGTATCTATTATATATTTCGTTCCGCTATGAGATTCGTGCTTACTCTGATGTTGTATTTCTTCTTCTTCTTCTTCTATTCTAAGTTTCTATCTTATCTATTCTCACCCTCTAATTTCTTTCATGGACTATCCGGTATTTCCGATTCTTGAATAGTTGACATTGAGTTTATGTTGATAACCAAAGTCGCAAATTCCTGGGTCGTTACATCTTTCGTAGGATGAGAAGAAGTTTTCATGTGGAGTAACATGGAAGGAAGTACCAAAATCAACAATCCAAGAACTCTCATCACAAGCAATGTTTAGAATGTTACTTTGACCAATGAAATATAGCAGATCTTCCTTTAATATTATGTCAATAGTACTCTTTCTTCTTGCTTCTTCGTTAGGCTTATTTTGTCTGGCTTAACATTACGGGGCTTTTAGTCTCTTTTGAAGGATCAACATTTCATTTTCTTGTGACCCATCCTTCCATAGTAATAGCATGCAATCTTCGAGCGTGACTTGGATCTACCTCGAGATTGATGTGGATTTCGGCTTGTACTACCTCCACGAGTTTCATTCCTACCCTGATTCTCAACAACATTAGCTTCAGGATGGATATACTCACCTCTTTCCATTCTCCTCGCTTCTTCACTAACGGTATCCATAGTTAACTTTCCTTTTAGATCTAAGTTACTAAGTGTAACAACGAGTGTGTTCCAACTTTCTGATAAGGAACTGAGGAGTAGAAGGGCTTGTAAAACATCATCAATATTTATATCAATTTTTGTTAGTTGATTTTTGATCCCCTTGAAATTATTCAAGTGCTCAATCATACTATGACCATCCTTATACTCCAGCTTCACCAACCGTCGAATTAAACTGGCCTTGTTACGAGGCGTTTTCTTTTGAATCATGGACTCAAGCTTTGTCCATAATTCATAGGCATTTGTATAAGTAGAAACATGCTCGAAAAGAGTTTTGTCAATGTACTTAGGGATCATAGAAACAACCTTTCTATTCAACAGTTCCCACTGAGCATTACTCTTTCCTTCCACCTTATCTTTGTAGATGAAATGATAGGCTCATGCAAATCCTTGCAATACAAGTGGTCCTCCATCATCAACTTCCAATAGGAGTAGTTGTTGGCTGTGAGCTTGAACATGTCTCCATCATGAGCGACATTATCCTCCATCTTGAACTTACACGAGCTTTATTACGGCTATGGATGAACCTGACTCTGATACCACTGTTGAGAAATCTCGGTCTTTCACGCTTCGTGAAGTTAAGATAGGCACGTTAAGATTAAAAGTAGCAATGAGAGCAAGAGTTTATAATTCTCCAATATGGAGATTCTTCCACTATACAAAAGAATAGTAGAATTACAATAATATGATTACAAAAGAAACTCACACTCGGTGGCTCACTCAAGCTTAAGGATATACAAGTGTAAACCCGTGCTTCGCACACGGGTTGATGCAAATATCATACGAAATTGTATTGTAGTAGGAAAGTTCAATTACTTGTATTTTAAGCATAATGGAAAAGATCCTATGAAAGTAGGAATGTTTTATATTTTTAAAAAGTGTCATTTGCATGATTGGAAGGAAAAATTATGATGTTGAAAAGCGTTTACGGGCAAAAAGTGTGTAATCTGGCAGGTATGTGTCATTATTGTCGACACAGTGGAGTGAATAAGAGGACACGGTGTAGTCAGTAACAGGTATGACAAGTCGGTAATAATTTTTGAGTTAATTACAATATAGAGGTATTGTTATATGTTAACGTATAAGTTTCATTAAATTAAAATAATAACGTGCAGTAGTTGTGAAAGAAGAGAATAAGATATGTATTGATAACTATATTAAAGTGGTTAGAGAATAAAAATGAAGTGGATGAATGTTGGAGGCTATGTTTTGAAGGTTCCAACCCTTCTTGTGTGACTTTAAAATGTGTATTTTAAGCATTGACCAAACGGTAAACTGATTCCAGTGTAGTGTATTGTTTGTCTGTTTGTTTTTTTTCCTCCGCTCACTTCTAATTAAATGGGGAATCTTTGTGCTTTTGTTCTTCCTCCCAACGAAATCAACGACTTTGCTGTAATTGCTCTTAGATGATGCGAATTGAAATGTTGGAAAAACGCACACGACATAAAAATATAATTTCACTCTAGTTATTCTTTTATCTTGTAAATTTATATATCTACCTATTGTTCACTAAAAAACCATGTGTTGCTAATTGCACAGCAATCAATGTTAAGGTCACTAAAGATACAGTTTGTCCGCTAAATGCATTGTAGAAGAAAAGAAAAAAGAAAATTATCCTATAATTTAACAACGGAATGGACGATCTTACAAAAGCAGTGGCATTGACATTGACCTTAGCGCTACCAATAGTAAATAGTATGTGTTAATTTATAAAAAATTTAATATGTTCATATTGGAATATCAGATTGACGTAACTTTTATGAAAGACGTTACAAAGCCCTAAAAGTACATGCCAGAAAATTCAGGAAATAAGCGCAAGTCATGGGGAGCTGTTAGATTCAAGGAGTGGAGGAAACAACAACCATCAGCCTGAGATTTTGAAAAACTAATGTTCGGGCCTTTTAGCATTATCGAACTTATATATATTTCAACGCTAATTAATGAAGAGTGTACCAACATGCATTCAATGAATAGTCAACCGAATAGTACTGAGAAACCAAGATGGTATTTCTTTTCGATCTGTTAACAACAAATCATGGCTGATATTATTTGATGCCAGCAAGCATCCCAAGCATCATACATTATTTTGTTGTAATTAACTTAAGTATCTGTTAGCCTACTTTGTGACCAGACTATCCAAAGCCCAAGAACTCTATCAGGAAGGCCACTCAGGGCTTAAGTATGAACTGGCAGAGATCGGCATCTGCTTGGACGAAGTAACAAAGGATGGGAAAACTCGTATTTCTACACACCTAAGCCTTGGGTTAGATTCCACCATTTTGGATCAAGCTAAAGCGAATATTTCTGACTGGCCAATCCGGATCGGCTAAACCGGATCAGGTCATCCGGATCGGGTCATCCGGGTCGGGCCATCCGGATCGGGCCATCCGGATCGGGCCATCCGGATCGGGTCACTCACCCTAACCGAATTCTAGACAGTTGAAGACCATTATTTCATGTTCTCCACTACTTCCGAAATCCCCTCTGATGTCGCCACGTGGCATAACCGACCCACCATTTACCCGCAGCTATAAATACATGAGAATACAGCGAATGAAAGGGACCTTTTGGCATTTTATTTCTCCACGTATGCCATGGCCAAATTCCTCCACAAATAACTACCTTCTTCTTCAATAAAAATCAATGAATTCAGAAAGAATTATTAATTGAATTCGAGTGTTTGAGGGCAATATTCATTGTAATTGTAATCTATGAATGAAATGAGAAAATATTAAGTGGACGTAGGCTCGTTAATGCTGAACCACTATAAATCTCATGTCTTTGCTTGATTTTCTATGTTTTATATTATTATTCTTCACAAATCCTATTCAACTGGGTGTTGGTGTCATTTTTCGGTCTAACATGTTGGTGCTTTCACTGAGAATGGACTGATTCTCAACCATAGATCTCCTCATCTACTAATGGATGTCATAGTTCATTGAGGGGAGATCCGTTTTCAATTCTGAAAGAGTCGCTTGCTGCTTAGATGGGCTGAAGGAGTTGGAGATGTGATGAACCAACAGTGGTTTGATTGGAAGTCAAAGTTTGATATACCGAAGTAGATTTGAACAAAGCTGCACAGGCCTTGCGGATCGGATCAAGCAAAAGGTCAGATCGGATGGAAATTGGTGTGGACACAGTAGATAAACAGACCATCGACTCGGATCGATGTAACCGGCTCGGATCGAAGTAACTGGGAACGAAGTAACCGGTTCGGATAAGGCAGAAGAGTATACCACCGACCCGAGGGTGACACCACGATCCGACTTGGAAGAGTGAACCCGAACCGAACCATAGGAGGGGCACCCGGACCGATCAGCTGATGATGCTCCGATCCGGATCGGAGGAACTGGTCCGATCCGACCCAACGTGAAGACATCTCTAAACCGCCACTTGAAGGCATGATCCGATCCGACCCGAAACAGTTTCTTTTGGGGAAAAATGCATTTCTGATCATTTCATAAAAGGCTCCACCTTCCAAAATCGAAAAAGCTGCGCGGTGCCCACATTTTCGACCTATCCGGTTAGGTCGATCGCCGCCCGGACTGTGGGGCCCCGGACCCCCACCGGCGCTGCGCCTGGACCCGCTGACGGCCTCGACTTCGGCTCAACATATATTTTGGCCAACAGTAGTCATCAATGCTTGTCAATGAAGATTAGATGGATAGTCTAAGAATATTACAGAAAAATGACAACGATTGGGATTCTTCCTAGAGCCATGACACCTACTTACATCAGTAAGCCAGTGTGAGGAGTTATCGATCAGATTCAGCTTGTTATCATCAACAGTATATGAGATAATGATTGTCTCATGGCAGCCTCCTCTTCCATAGCTCGTATGGTGTATAGATTCCACCGATGCAACTGATGTTGCTCCCTAACGAGTAGCGACTGCCTTATTTATGTGACTTAAACTTATTCAATCGGCAGAGCAACGAATGACGGTTACATGGAACAGTCTGAGCACTACTCCGAAGATGATTCATATGATCTTAGTGACCATTATTGTCAATGATGGGATACCGGAAAGAAGCAATGGATCCCAACATCCCAAAGCTACACTTCAATATTATGATGTGATGAATAAAATATGTCCTGCAGTTCACCTCCCAAGGAACTTGGCTAACCTTTGCAATGGCTATTTGTTGTCAATCGCATCGAGGAAGACTGATTTCCATCGGATAAGGGTTAGGTCAACATACTTTCATGCCCAGAGTTAGGTACTAGTTGGACCACCACATGCCATGATTGAACCTATGGATCCTTTCACGGATTGTAACAACTTAACAACTCACCAACCACTATACGACCTTGGTCAAGTGATAATAGCCCGAAATTAAAGCAAATATGAATCAACCATTAGCTCTCTACTTTTTATTTCTATTGTGATATAACGCATGAATATTACTTCAGGTCTCACAAGTTATGCTATCGTATTCAAGCTTATTTGATCAAGGTCTAGACCGATCAGCTCCGGTAGAATTCATAGCTTACATTGCACCCTAGTGTCTACTGCTCAGTCCCAACGGAAGCTGGAGCAGGAATGGTCCGTGATGATCAAGTCACTGGAAGAGCCTCATATTTGGCTGGATGGAATATGCTATGCAACAGAAATGACGTGGAACCCATAAACGCTTCCCCTCCCGAGGAGATGTAGTGTGAAGTATGCATAGGCTTAGCAAGCAAGGGAGACATCGCAGAAAGAGTTGCTTGATGATCCGCCAAAAGACCTAGATCCCAGAGAGGATGAAGATTCGGGATGCATGATCGACGACCTCAGCCTTGCTCGAAAATTGGTGATTTAAAATTTTAGAGCACTTAGGCCTGGATGCTGATTGATTATCTGTGCATTTGATCTTATTCCTGATGTGGGATTGAAGGCATATTTGCGGACGGATGAGATATGACTATCCCCCCTAGCAACCATATTTTATTTCCTAACATGGAAAGCGCAAACGTTTCTATAAGCATGGATCCATTATTCTCCTTCCAATTACTATCCTAGCACCAATGTGATGGCACTCTACCGTTAGCAATACATACATGACTCCCCGACACTCAATCCTTGCCCTCAGCATGGGGGCAAGAAGGCGATTCAAAGGAGATGCGACCTCGTCATTCGCTTACAATATTTATCTAATTGCCTTTGTCACTCCAAGAACCCAATCAAGGTCTATCATTCTTGGGACCGCCATCCCACGATGGTTTGAAAAGACATTCATCACTAGCTAAAGGTTTTGGCAGCCATCCCTTGGCAGAGATTAGGTGAGGCAAAATGGACCGGCAAAGAGCATGCAATGTCATTTTCACACAGAATGATATTTATTCCTTTAACAAGATTACTCTTTAACCGTGACTCTTATATTTCCATGCTTTACGAGTTATTGATGTAATTAACTCAGGTGAATTAATATGTGGATGATGTAGTATCCAGGATTTGTTATCGATCAGACTTGTAACATCCACATATAGAGTTATGGAACAAAACCATAACAAGCTCGACTGAATTGCTCATCCACAAAGCCACGCCCTCCGTCTAAAGAAAGTTTTATGTCTCAAGGTGGATTCGAGATGACCATACACTCCTCGGCTCAAACGTGGCAGACCACAAGACAATTGTGCTTTAATCTTTTGCATTTCAAAGTTGGAATCTGATTCTAAATGGACATAGTTCAACCTTCTACGTGGCTCGATCCTATGCTTGACGCCACCAGAATAAAGGAGGCAGCATTACCCCTTGATATGCTTACTTTTAAATCATACAAATTACTTTTACATGCTTCCTGAACTATTGGCATGACTAACTCATGTGATATGAATGATGCAGGTACCCGAAGTTCGGTGCCTATCACTCCTCCCATAGATTGATCGGAGGAACAAAAAGCCTTAGCGAATGTCATCCGATTGTTTGCCTAACTAACTCTAGTCCTCGGAGCTTGGATAGAAGTATGAATCTAGGACGAGTGTGATGGGCACGCCAAGATTAAATACCACTCGATCCATGACTCTAACTCTCATGATTCAAGAGAGAGTATAAAGGACGGGAAGACGACGTCCACCACTATAACTCTCATGATCCGAGAGAGAGAGAGAGTATAAAGGACGTGAAAAAGGCGTCCTCAAGGCGTGAAGGTGCACCACGATTAAAAGACCGCCTTGATTCCACTCTACCCTTGGTACTCGACGGGAGAGTATAAAGGCGCCAGAGACTATGCGCTACAAATGAACTCCTACCCCTACTGAAGGATAAGGGGGCAGATTGAAAGCTGAGTTCGAACTCTATCCTGGGCATACGACAGGAGAGTATAAAGACACTGCGATTAAATGCCACGGAAGGGCTCGTAGCCCGCTGAGGATCGAGGGCAAGAATGAAAGCTGAGCCCGAACCCCTCATTTTCAAATATGGGGGGCAACACAATGTCGATCCTAATCAATCCCGAACAAGTCCAAATCAGGTACATTATTCATGATTGATTGTAGGCATACACACACATCACCCCCCTTAGATAAATTCTCTATGATTTGCTAGATATTATTTGATTACATGGATTCTGAATTAGAACCCTTACTTGATTGTGATGTGCTTTATTACCTATTACTTATAGATTCGCTTTGTTTACAAAGTACAGGCTTGTACAAAATAACGAGACAAGAATGCGAGGGTTGCACTCGTGACAACCGCAACAGACTAGTGGAAAACAAACAAAGGGCAACGCCCAAAAAGTTGACGCTGATGCCCAATGCTAAACTTCTCATGCGACTCAAGGCGACGATCGAAAGGAGGCCTTGAGAGTGAACTGTTCAATAACGTGTCACACGACTTATGGTAACAACCAAAAGGAGGCCCTAAGAGTGATGTATCAAATCAACATACACGCCCGTGTGTGATTGACCATAGCACAAGTACAATGACGAGTGCCACCTCGCAAATAGACTGAATGGAAAACGCGTCGACTCGAGCACTTGGATAACTCAATCACTTGATCTTTAAAGCAATGTCCCTCTTCCATGCATCGATGTCTAAATTTAAAAGGGATGTGATACAACTGTCGATCCTTCGCCATTACCCCTGGACTGGGGGCATACTGTTGAAAATATTTACAAATGGCATAATTTATATGTCTACGTCTAATTTGTACCTCGATCTTGACAGGCCACTCGAGGACCATGGAATGGATGCAGTCTGAACGTCCATTTGATACTCCTAACCAACATCCCGATCGAAAGACCCTGGATAAGGGGGCACGCCATTACTTTGACTTCTAGCTTGCAAGGAAGCGAACTACTTGATACCCCGACTCAAAGGCTAAGAAGAAGGGAGATATAAATTTCTTTCGTGCTGAGGATATTGGCGCAGAAGGCGCTAGGAACAAACGAAATCAGCATATTTCTTCTTATGATGATCCCTCAGCATGTCAAGCTAGATATGAAATGGATGGTACCCGTGCTGATTTGAGAACCCAAATACCTCAGAGCTTGGATGGGAGACCGAAGACTAACATGAGATGGACACGGACAAATCATTTTGTATCAAACTCTAAATCACAGCTTGATGAGGGAGTATGAATTCAGAGAATACGTGGATTTGTTGATTACCGTTTAGTAAAATCCCCATGGATGGGGAGTGCGGGATACGAGCTTCGAGCAACATAATTTGACTATCCGCCAACTTTAGGCACATTTACTATTATCGGAGTTCCGCAAGATCCCAGACTATAACCAGAAGAATGGCTCCTTAAGGACAACCTGCATACATCCTAGTAGCGGATCACCATCCATATTTAAAAGACAAAAGCATGATTAACGGCTATTACATATGTGCAACCAAGAAGCCAGAGACTGGCTTCCACCCACTTCAAGACTTCATACCAGGTGCACCAGCGCTAAATTGGACAATTGGCAACAACTTCTCAAAGACGAGGGCCAGATTGCCAATTGATGCCTCAACAGAGCTCCGGTGAGACCCTTTCATGCATTCCTTGAAAGATTCAATGCCGCAGTGGCATTGGTAAATCGACCTGGACCATATATGGTGTTGATCGCAGCAGTATCCAGTATTCTGGATATCTCAAACTTCAAAATCTCTCTGCAACGAGACCCACCAAGAGGACTTGGCAGATTCACCTCTGAAATAAACCTCGGTATCTCTCTACCATGAGGTTTCCTAGAAACGTTAGAAAATCCTATCCTGAGACAGACAGATTCATGCAACAAGAGGGTGCTAATGTTGAAATGGATGATCTCAATGTCTTCATGACAAAATGGAGCACCATCTGACTCTTGAAATGATAAAGGAAAAAGAAAATCCCTAGGAATGACTGACAGGACTTTACAATTCCGGAAAGACCAATGTCATTAATCGAGCCCGCGATCTTGATTGTCAAGCTTAACTCACTAACGATGTTTGCTCGCTTGCAAGATTGACGAGCTTACTTAACTCTGTGGCTGATGCGAGGAGAGTATCTAAGTTCGCTGATACTCAATAAGGCAATCACTGCTTTCTGACTAAACAGATGGGATGACCCTGATGCGAATGTAATTCGACTATTCGCATATATAAATCCAACCCTTGATGACTTAGGAAAGTGCACAACAACACAGGGTGACTAAGATTGTTGAACCTGCATCTCTAACCCGATGCGGCGGAAAAGGGTATAAAGGCTAAAAGATTGGATGTCCGATTGATTTTGCATAACCCCCACCGATGCTGGGAGCATAAGCACTGACTTCGCTCGTCCTCCACTGATGATGGGAGCATCACCTTCCACCGGCAGATTGACTTTGAACATGACCCTGACTTAATGCATGATTCAGAACGTATACATTATATCTTTAGAATATGACGTGATTCATCTCAACCATCCAAGTGAGCCAACTAACGAATTAAGCATAAATCCAAAGACTTGATCTGCAACTGCATCAAATGGAGAGTATGATGAACTCCTCTACTGCCTTACGATTGTGATAATCCTACCAGCTATTGGCTTGCATGTTTTCAACAACATCTCGTATTAACTCGTATGTGATCACGGGATTATAAAATGATCCGAAGTGATCATGGCTTTGGGATATCCTATTGTTACGATTAGATACAATCATGGAGTACTAGATTAATATCCTGATATCGAGATAGTCCAAATCCGAGAAAAAATGACAGATTCATATGCCAACTCTGATGCGCTCTGTCCCAACGGTCCAGATGCAAGCTCAAAACACGAAGATTCTGACACCACCCTATGACTCGGATGGCTATTTTATACTTTGACTTATACATAAAAAGAAGTACTAGCTTAGTAATGCACTTGACTTGTTCAGGAAGACGGTGTCGTTTGGCATTAACTTGTGCATGTATGATCTCACACGGGAGCTAACGATATTGCATTACCTATGATGAAGGAATTCAACCTCTTGATTCGACGAGGTCTAAATGATTACTTGATCGTCTTGACCACTCTAGCCATGGAATTTGGCCTGATAAACATCAATGGAAGTAGTGTGGTATATGACAAGCCATTTATACAGGAAAAGATCCATACGACGGAACTACTCAGTACTCAATAGGACACAACAGTCTGATAAAGCCTCCTTAAGGGTGGATGACATTCCAAAAAGATTCAGCACGACTTATTCAAAGCACATCTCATTTGCAATAAGATGTACTTTAGGGGGCAAAATGTTAGCCTACTTTGTGACCAGACTATCCAAAGCCCAAGAACTCTATCAGGAAGGCCACTCAGGGCTTGTGTATGAACTGGCAGAGATCGGCATCTGCTTGGACGAAGTAACAAAGGATGGGAAAACTCGTATTTCTGCGCACATAAGCCTTGGGTTGGATTCCACCATTTTGGATCAAGCTAAAGCGAATATTTCTGACCGACCAATCCAGATCGGGTCATCCAAATCGAGTCAACCGGATCGGGTCATCCGAATCGGGTCATCCGGGTCGGGCCATCCGGATCGAGTCACTCACCCTAACCGAATTCTGGACAGTTGAAGACCATTATTCCACGTTCTCCACTACTTCCGAAATCCCCTCTGATGCCGCTATGTGGCATAACCGACCCACCATTTACACGCAGCTATAAATACATGTGAATATAGCGAATGAAAGGGACCTTTTGGCACTTTATTTCTCCACGTATTCCATGGCCGAATTCCTCCACAAATAACTACCTTCTTCTTCAATAAAAATCAATGAATTCAGAAATAATTATTAATTGAATTCGAGTGTTTGAGGGCAATATTCATTGTAATTGTAATCTATGAATGAAATGAGAAAATATGAAGTGGACGTAGGCTCGTTAATGCTGAACCACTATAAATCTCGTGTCTTTGCTTGATTTTCTATGTTTTAGATTATTATTCTTCACAAATCCTATTCAATTGGGTGTTAGTGCCATTTTTTGGTCTAACAGTATCCATACTGTCTTTATAGATATACTGTGTCTTGAACTATAGTTTGTAGTGTGGACATCATACGCAAAACAAATGTACTAAGGCTAATGAGGACGAAGACAATCCCATATGCACACAGAAAAGGGACATAAAGGTAGCTTGTCAAACATCCGAATAGGAACTATACTAATGGTTACAATACAATTCACTAAATAATCCATCAGAATAGGTGGTGGCTGATCAATCGTTAATTAACCTTCCAGGAAATTGTAGAAGTAACAAACAGAAACTGAAGCATAAGTTATACAACAGTTGAAATAGTATTACAAATAATGTCTTTTTTAGGTGAGAAATTGTTGTTCAATGAAGGTAGGAGTGATTGATAGACGTATTCCATACAGGCAGGGGATCCATGGTACTTTAACTTAACCCAAACATCCAAAAGTAAAGCTGAAGTGTCTTTCTTGCATAACCTGCAGCACATATCAGGTTTCAGTAAGATATTATATTGTTCACTAAGATTACATTTAATTTTAAAATTCTATTAATAAATTAAACGTTGTAAAATATAGTCAACAGTTCAACTTTTAAAATAATCAGACCACACTAAAGTAGCATGTAGAGGCAGGTGGCATGCTATAATATCATCGTTACCAAAACATGTTTTGCTTATCCGATGAGATAAGAAAAGAATGTAATTTGTAACTTGTGTTCCATAGAAAAGTAGATGCGTTAGAAAGGGGATATGGTATTTGACAATATATATGCATTTTTGTGTGGTCATAAAAGAGATATACTGCATAAATATATATGGTATTTGACAGCATGGATGCAAATTTGTTCGTTCATAAAAGAGATACACTACATAAGTCATTAGTGTATATTGTATTTGACAACATGCATACATTTAAAAAGGGTTAACATATAATCTAATAAGTTACAAAAACAACATAATACGTGAGCTTTGATACCATACAATACTTCCATGCATACCGAGCCTTTTAGCCAGAAAATGAATTGCCATGACATAATTATTTCCATTCAAAGATATGAATGATATGTACAATTTGGAGCTCCAAGTATAACTGAGCAATAGGCGATTTGATAGTTAAGGCTTATAAAAGTAACACTTATGTTGGAACATGAAAAATATATTTTTCCAATTTTGTTCTTATCAAATACTCTTTAATTCTAACATGAAAATAACATTGCTTCTAGCATATGATTTTTTCCTCAATAAAATTCCTTAAATCTCATGTTTTCTAACACCAAATTGTGTGTTGCGTGACTTGTAGTAGACTAATTATTTACAATTTGATAATTGAATTTGAATATGAACAAAAGATCAACTTAAGTACCAATAACTAATGAGCTAACTTGCTTTTAGTTCTTCTTTTATTTTATTTATTTATTGCCATATTCTTTTCTCGATAACAAATAAACCAAGAAGCTGGAAACATGCTAATTCTATGCTACCTCTTTTTAAAATCTTATATGATCAAGAAATTTTGTTTTTATGTACCAATTAAACAAAAGATGATGAAAATTAAATTATTAATATATTAAGAAATATAAGATAATAATATTTGTGAAATTATCAATTAAGGATATGAGCATATACCCTTACCTTTAGTTCAATTGAATCTTTATTTAAAAACGAAATAAGGATTCAACCAAGTAAATGGAGTATTATTAAATCTTGTATAGTAAAATTAATAGCTATAATTCATTTGGAATTATAGTATATATACTATGCTATTAAAGCTGAGCTTGTAGCTTAGGAACCCCATCTAACTTAAACTTTGTATAATATTATTACTCACACACTTTTGATATAGTTCATAGTCTTATGATATGGAACCAACTAAATAGATATTAAGAAACATCTTTTGCAATCCTTATGAAGCTTAAAACCAACTTACAGGCTTCACTGCTCTCTCTTTTTTCTATAAGAAAAATGTAACGACCCGAAAATCCGGTAAAATTTGAGCTGACCAAAAACACAAGTCCAACCCCAAATATCACGGAAATTCGAACCATTAATAGAAAGAAGTTAGAGGGTGAGGATAGATAAGATAGAAACTTAGAATAGAAGAAGAAGAAGAACACAACATCAGAGTAACACGAATCTCACAGCGGAACGAATAACATATAATATATATAACATAACTTGAAATATACATCTGTACTTGAATATACATCAATATCAAAGTACATCACTTACAACACAGCAGAAATAACTATAGCTATATGATCCTGAAGCCTCCTGCTCCAAGCTCTTCCAGTATATCTGTAAATTCCCGACTACTTGACTGCCCGTACAAATTTAGGCACCCAAGAGTTTAGGTAGAACAAAACAAAATAAACTCCAGGTCAGTCATGGGACTGGTATGAGTAAACAGTTTAAAACAGTTTCAGAAAACTAAATGATATCTCATAAGACCACGCTGTATAACACGGAACGGGTTTTTCCCTTATGAGAATCCAAACACTTGATTTATCTTTATATCAAAACTCTTTTGATATTATAATAATGTCTAAGTCAAGTAGATAACAATCTAGTGGAACGTTTGCATCTCACGTTCCACATATATATACAATCAAAACCGCAAGCACGTATTGGGTAATGGATTTCCAACTATGACAAGGTATGGGACCACCTTCCGCTGGTATATCTCTAGAGGAGAATACACCGAGTTCAACAAGAACATCTTGTAACTCAGCCACACATGACCGACCACTCATTTCGCTTGAGTGTATCGAATGTATATCACCAACGATTGGGATCAGCAACCGTTTCCCGAATGGGACAGCATCGACAATAGATTTTTAGAAGTAAATGAAACTCTAGATCAGGTGATTATACAGCCTAATAGGTGCGACCTACATAGCCATGCTGCTTGCCCGATTTCTGTCATTTACCGGTTGATGAGGCAAGAAGCTACGCTTTATCATCACACCAGATTCACTTCGAATGCCACATCGTCAAATCCATCAAATCACCGATTGACGTCCTCAACAGTACATTACGTGTTAGTTAAAAGAAGTTTCCTTCTCCGCTTCCACTCTTGGTACGGTTGAAGAAATCAATGTACGTGACCTTTCTGGAAATACTCTTTCAGACATTCATCCATACAAGTCACCCAGGAACAGGATGAACTGAAGGCACTATTTCTATTAATAGAAAAAGTCCTTGCACTCTACTCCGTCTTCGATTATCTTTATATAATCTGATTCGCACGCTACTGCCGATACGGAGTGGTTCTTCGGATAATAATCCAACCGGACTCTCCATATTGACAACGATGTTCAAAACTTCGATAGTCTGTGATTTAACTATCGAATAAAAACAAGTGTTTCGATAGTCGATGATTTAACTATCGAATAAAACAAGTGTTCATCCAAACATCCAACAATCACTGAACCTTTAATTAATATTCCATTAATTAAATCACTTCTCTATTTCTTTATCAATATTTGTTAACCAAATATTTTCAATAACCATATTGGCCTTATACGTTCTTAGGAAAACATTTCCATATATCGCCTTCCTTTATTTTCTATACTAGGAAATATTCATTATTCTATTTCCAAGCTTTGCACATATTTGGATTAAAACAGATGTTGTGTAAAACATCGTTACGACAACCCAAATACAGCATTTAACTAATTCTTATTCCACATTGATCTTCGAGCCTGAATCTTGCTACTTATCGGTATATCATGAAATCAACCAAGTTGGGGTATAATTACCTCTCAGACCTTGACTGAATAACATTTAACGTCAAAACAGACAAGACTACTTACTCGAATAATCAATACCATACAACTGATTATTCACCTTTAAACACATATACATTTTCTCTTTCTATTCTTACTAGATTTTATTCTTATACTTCCTTTTTGATTATACTATTCTATTTCTAAGTTCGTTTTCTTATCGACTTCTATATATTTTGATATGTTAATTTCTAACTATCAAATTATCTTAAAAATATTCTATCTCCTTAAATTCCCGGAAAAATTCGCCATAACCTCCTTTGTACCGGGAGCATCGGGAAATTTCAGCTTTCCCGGTCCTTCTTATCTCAAAAAGAAAAAGAAAAAGCCAAGCGGCTTGCCGATACAGCGCATAAAATCTCATATATGAATTAAATACGTACCTTTTTGTCGAGCAATCTATTTATTTCACTTCTATACTTTATTCCATACCTGTCTCCTGTATGTCTATACCTGTCCAATCTATTTTAACTATACCAATCGTTTTAACTCAATTTGTTAATTAAATCTGTTAATTAACTTTTCAGTCTATTTCTCCTTCATATTTGAACATGACATGTTCAAATATATTTTAACTGCATATTAACAAATTCTAATTATACTCATACTCTCGTTTCCTTATCGACTACTCTATTCAAATTCCAATTCAATTCTATTTGAATTCTCTTTATTTAAAACTTCATTTGAATTCTATTTTCAAATTCTATAGTTTAAAATCCATTCAAATTCTATATTCAAATTCTATAGTTAAAGTCCCTTTGAATTTCTATATTCAAATCTATAGTTTAAAGTCTATTTGAATTTCTATATTCAAATCTATAGTTTAAAGTCTATTTGAATTTCTATATTCAAATCTATAGTTTAAAGTCTATTTGAATTTCTATATTCAAATCTATAGTTTAAAGTCTATTTGAATTCAAAGTCCATTTGAATCCTCGGCATTATTTATAAACAACGTTTATAACTTCAAATTCAAATCCCACCTTTCCATTTATAAACAACGTTTATAAATTCAATTCAAATTCCATCCTTTCATTTATAAACAACTTTATAAATTCGATTCAAATTCCATCCTTTCATTTATAAACAACTTTATAAATTCGATTCAAATTCCATCCTTTCATTTATAAACAACTTTATAAATTCAATTACTTGTTTTATATACCTTCAAACAAGTTAATGTTTCTATACTTCATTTAAAATTCAAATTCTATTTATAAAAATAGAATTCACCTTTTAATTTCAAATACCCTTATTCGATATTTTTATAAATCAATATCCCAATTCAGTTCTATTTAAACAATCAAATCAACCAATTTTCAATCATTTGATTTTTAACACATCATATATGAATATATATGAAATCAAACAAACAACAGATAATATGTAATTTTGAGGAATCCAGTTGGATTCCTCCAACCTGTTTTCCTGCATCCACAGACGTTAGTCAACATAGTAATACCCATCCTGCTTCGAGGCAGGATATCGCGGTATAGAAGGTCATCCACTAATCATAGCGTGGGGCGTATAGGGTAATCATCCGCTATGGTACCGCGGGCATCCGCTAATGAAACTGCGGGAATCCAACCAATCATCAACCCAATATATATATATATATCCTAAATAACTAATATATATTTAACAGCAATAAATAAATATTTAAAGCATCCAACAATCAAAAAAAACAACCAACAATTTATTTTAATGCTAATACAAATTAAATGAGTGAGAATTTACTCACAGTTATATTTTCTCGTTCGATCCATTCTAATTGATTTCCGAAAATCTCCAATCAAAGTTCCAGATCATCTCGGCCTCGAACCTATTTGAAACGTCAAATCTTGAACCTCAATGTCTCGACAAATAATGGACTCAACGAATCGCTGTCCTCGACCATTGCAATCAGCCCAGGAATTTTAATCAGCTCCAAATACTGACTTTGGCATTTCATCAAGCACATGCTGCCTCTCCACTATTGATGACCAAATCACCCGCCCAGAGCCTGCTTTTCTCTATCACCTGCGATCATCCCAACAACTGACTGCTATCGCCACCGTTGTTCAGAGCTCCGGCATCTCCATTGAAGGCTGCTCTGACCTCCTTTGAAGCCGCAGTCACCGCAAATGATGATAACGCCCCAGGTTTCCATTACCGCATCTTCAAAATCAAAGTGTTTTTCTTCAATCCAGAACTAGGACAAACATTGACATCCCCTTTGAAACAGCGCACGCTTTAGGACCTCGATGCCATCACCGAATTCATTTCCGACTTCATGAAATCGACCCTAGCTTCATCGTGAATCGCGACTTCGATCCATACTCCTTCACGAACGACTCTCGCTCCAGATCCTCACATCCTCGAGCTTGGTCTCGCACTCTTTCTTGCTCGCGAAACACGGCTCGAGTTCGAACTCGAATTTGAATTTCTGATTTTCGGAAATGTGGAGTATTCGATTTTGGAATGTTTAGGATATTCAGGGGAAACCGATTTCATTCGTAGAAAAGAAAAAATAGCAGAGAGTAGGCGCGATTTATAGAGGAGGGGTGTGGTTTTTGAATTGAACAACAAGGCTCTGGGATTTTCTCCTGGTTGTTCTTGCTAGTGGCCATGTAAAAATAGAAGAGGGGTGCGGGTGTGGAATCGAACAGCCAGGCTCTCCTTGGTGTTCTGTTTATATCCAACAAAGATTTTTATTTATTTTTATTTTATTTTATTTAAGTTAAACCGATATCCTTTAATTAAAATACACCCGTGATTTCAAACTCATTTCTGAACCCAACAACTGTCAATCCTAGGGTAATACCACTGTTTCGGACACACTGCGATAGGTATCGAAGTCTAGTTCGATCATCCGGAACCGATATTAATTTAAATTGATATAAATTAAATTCAACACAATTTATTCTGCGGAAATAAATTAATATTATTATTCGAATTCAAACAGAAGTTTGAATTGATTTTCTGAATTGTTTCTAATTCAGTTTCAACTTCTCAAACTGACGTATTACGATAATTTAATATATTCGATATTAAATCGAAATTGCTTATTAAATTGATAACTTAATATAAAATTTCCATTTATATTTATCCACCCAATATTTAAATCCATATTAAATATTTAAAATTTACCCATAAGAATCCGGGTCATTACAAAAAAACTAATTACGTTCTTCGCTAACTCCTTCATTATAATATCAATTTAGAAGCATCTAATTTCTTTGTACTTGATTAATTTTCTATTTTCTTTAATCTCCTTAGTTGATAAAAATGACACACTCTAGTTTACTTTTTCCATACTTGTCATTCCTAATACAATTATTTCTTATTTATAAGATTAAACAATTGCATTTGATAACTAATTCAATAGTTAGAGGAACTTTATGGCTGTCATTGATTGCTCTAAGCTAGTATCATATGCAATACCAAATCTCAAAAGTATAGTTTTATCTTCAACCATCTTAACTTCACCGAAAGAATTTGCTGGATGTAATCCTTCCTATTATATGGAACATAAATAACTGAAAATGTTATTTAAAGTACCTTCTTAAGTAAGTCAGAAATAACTTTTATGTTTGAAGCAACTTTTGATATATATTTTTAGATACCACAGTAAACTTAATATCAAGATATGGATCTATATTGTATTCAGTTCATTTTAATTTACTGTAATTCATTATTAATTGAATTCCATTTTTTAACATCATTAATAATCTACCATCTTTAAAAATATACGACATTTTAAATTGTTTCTAATTTTTAATGCAAGCAAGAGTGCATATTTATAATTTTACCCTAACATCACTCTAATGGAACCAATAATAAACTTCTAGAAAAATGTATGAGTTCAAAATAAATAAGAAATTGCATACACTGAAAATAATAGGATAAAAAAATCGCTAGAATGAAATATGTATTAAAGCAAAATATAACAAAATGTTTTTTTAGAGTACTCGTTACTTGCGCAAAGAAATGTACTATCGTCATGATATATGTTGGTTTTCATAGTCTTTTTCCTTATCGTTGACGGGGCTAATATGACATGAACATCTCCATAATGAAACAGAACCTAAAAAGGCTGCAAAATAAATTAGTTTGATTGCACAAATAGGGAAAATTTGAAAGGATGGAACTTCTCTGATCTAAAGAATTTGTAAAGAACTCAAAATAAAGGCTCCCATAACTTCACTGTGATATGAATGCACTACAAGAAAAATACCCTATTGCAACTAGCTATTTGCAATAGGCAATAAATGACAGTTGCAGTAAATAATATTTAGCAACAGACCTATTATAGCAGTTGCAATAGGTGAGATTTAGCAACATGCCTTTTTTTCCTGTTGCGAAAAGCATATTTTTAGCAACTGCGCTTCTCTTCCTGTTGCAAAAACATATTTTTAGCAACTGTGCTTACAGAACAGTTGCAACAAACATATTATTTGCAACTGCGCTTTCAAGCCAGTTGCGTAAAAATATCTTTAGCAACTATTTTCTCCTGTTGCAATAACGGTATTTTTTTTACAACTGGTAAAGCCAGTTGCAAAAAACATACTATTAAAAATTAGCATCAGCCTTTATTGATAAACTTTTACTAATTAATATTAAATAGTTACTATTGAATGATTAACTACTAGTAATTATATAATAATTAAGATTATATCTAATAATTCTTAATTAATAATAAATTTTAAGTAAAATAAAGTGATATTTATAACTGATAATTAAATAATAATAATTACTAATTAACTGATAATTAGCATTTGGTAAGCATAGTTACTAAAAAGTACGAAGTAATAAGTAATATTTAGTTATAATATAATAAGTATTTAAGTAATAATAAATAGTTAATTTGAATTAATATTTTACTAATTTATCACGGTTAGTTCTTAATAGTGTATAAATTATATTTAATAATTATTAAATAGATTTAATAATAAATAAATCAAATTAATAAAATATTCATAATACTAAACAATTAATATAATATTCATAATAATTACTAAATAATTAACCATTAGTAATTACATAATAATTAAGATTATAATTTAATAATATTATTAATTGATAATAAATTTTAATTATTCTAAATTGATATTTATATTGAATAATATTATTCAGTAATTTTACTAAAAAGGTTTACAATTTTGGATTACACAAAATAATACCAGGTTTTTACAGTTCTATCCAACTATGTTGCTCTAAATCTAAGTACCGTTTTGTTTTTTAGATGTATATTCGCACCAGCCTCACCCACGAAAATTTCATTTCCCGCTTTCACCCTCCCAGACCGAATAATCCAAATCTGCCGAAGTTTCCAGATCCTCCACCTTCACGTTTCACAATCTAGTGAAATTTCCAGATCACAAACTCTCAAGTTCATATCTCGTTTTATTTTCTTCTCATGGTCGTTCCCATCACGATTCACAATTTCCTCGACCAATTACAACTTTTCATCCTGAAGTTCAGATCTCGTTTTATGGGTCCTCAATTCCAACTTTTCATCCTGAAGATCGCTCATTTTCTCAAACTAATCCTGCGTAAGGTCGGATATGGGTTCCTGCAAATTGAATTCGATCTACCATCCTTAATTATTGGGTAAGATTAAATTCGATTGTTTATGGTTTTTAGCATTTGTTTTTTTGGGATTGTGAAATTATGCGTAGTAAAAATATATATTTGGGTGAGGTAATCGGTTTCTTCTTCAACGTTTGGATCTGCAGTCTGTAGTTGTATTTACTATCCTAAGTTTAAGATGAAACTGTTAATCAAAGGTTTAAGGAGGGGGGTAATTTTTTCAATTTTGATCCTCAAGTTTGTTAAACGGGCGTAAAGCTTCTAGTTTGGTCGAACTATAGCGTACTGAGTATCATATCACTCAGGTAACAGTTACTGTAATTGATTTTAACAGTTCCAATATATATATATATATATATATATATATATATATATATATATAAAGTAACATGAAGTGTAATTGCGCGCCTACCCAGAACCTAAACAGGATGTACAAATATATTTTAGGTTGGCTTTTACTTTTAAAATTAACGAGTTTCAATAGAATTATGATATGAGTTTCACAAAAGGAAGATTAAAAGTGATAATTGGTTTCCCAGTTGTGTGATGCACTGCAAAGTTTTCATTCGTGAACATACATCATCGTCATGGGATTTAGCAACAAGAGTGTGATTTCCAAATCAGTTATTTTAACTAATATGATTACCGGTTGCTCTTTAAGGGACGTGACATGTTATGGAGCTAAAATTGTGGATTTTACTTGTACTTCAGAATCTCATGGTTAAGTCCAGGTGCGGGCCTAGAGAGATTGGGTTCAACTTTATCTTAGTCATTAGTTTATCTCTATATGTAATTTGGTTTGTGTTCTTTCAGCTTTTCTGTGTGTCTGTTTTATGTTTCCATATGTTAATCTTATTATGTACTATTATTTCAGAAATTAATAAAAACATACCAATTATATATATATATATGTGTGTGTGTGTGTGTGTGTGCGCGCGCGCATGCGCCCTCGTTCGCTCGCGCGCGTGTGTGTGATTACATAAATTTGGAAGTTAAATATACATTTGTGGGGATGGGATTTGGAATGTACCCTCGGCGGTTCTGTCAATTTGTAGGGTGAGTCCGCCCATTTGTATGTACTTTGGACCAGCTGCAAGTGCCCGATGTTCATGTATTTGTAGTATTGTTATGCCGATGATGATATGTTATATCTTGTATGCTTTAAGCAAGCATATGATGGATATTTGTATTGGTATGAAGAAATGGTGTATATAAAAAACTGGCTGCCCTTTGATTACTCATTATGTTTATTCACATCCTGATTTTGCCTTCTGGGGCCCTGATTATTTTTTATCAGTAGTCCAGATGTGACATCCAGACTACTTTCAGTAATCGTGTTGATCATGTTCATTCAAACGTATTATGTTTGGGTTATATAATATTTGCATAGATATACCTATTTTCTGTTTTTCAGTTGCAATTTATCACCTACATCTGTGTTGCAATGTGCTGGTAGAAGGTCCATAACAGATGATTTGGAATGTATATGTGGGACCATTGATTTTAGGTGAGTGACTAGCAATTCTCTTATTTGAATCATGGCATTGTTTACATTTGTTTGGTATTCAACTGACGAATCAGAACTGAGGGTCCTAGAGATTTTCAAGTTTAGAATTTGTAGATAAGTCATAACCTAATTTAATGGCAAAATGAAACAAATGCGTTTAGTTGCAATGTTGAGAGAGACTGCCCAGTTTGTTTTTCATTAGCATTGGTGCATAAATTGTTCAGACTTACTATAGTGTAGCATGCATGCAGGTCCGGCCCAGTACAATATGCTGCGCTAGGCAAATTTAGAAGGGAATTGGCAAAACAAGAAACTGGGTGAAAATCAATGTACAGAATGAGACTTGATCCCAGCCTGTTGGGTTACAAGCCAAATGCCATACCACTCCACTCACAATCACAGGTATGGTTTCATTTCATTGTCCATTTTGTTGAATTCATGCTTATGCATCTATGTTTGCTCACGCTATTAATTATCTGAAGAATCAGTTGTTGTTGCAATATTCATGCTTCTGTTCTATTCTGAGCACTTCATCCCCTCTTTATTTACATGGCTTGCTACACACAAGATAAACAAGAAATAAGAGTGACACTAAAAACTAATTTTAAAATAATCGCTTACCTGATTCATAATTTATTTACCTTTCTTACTTATGTTTTCATTTTTCTAAGATTGCTACTTATATTTTGAATATTTAATTCTCATGAACTTTTATTTTGTTTTAAACTGCAAAAAAAGACAGTAATCTTTGACTCATGTTTTAAATTTCCTTGATAGCTTGGATGTATGGTTACTGTATTTAATGGGAGAAATTGTTATTATTTTGACCTTTTGAATAAGCATGTTTCTGTTTTTTCTGTAGGTCTATTGATGGTGAATAATATGTTTCTGTAGGATGATGAGTTAACTAGACGACGTTCGTGGATGTCTCATCGAGGAAAAACTTGCTGGATTTGGTTGATATTGGCAAAGGTCTTTTGAACAAAGAGTGAATTTGGAAACACAGGGGTGTGCGAGACGGTTGATGAGAGAATAAACGGAGAAGCACTCATCAAGTTTGTTGGGTGGCTTTCCGAAGAAAGAAAGCTTAGGTGCTCGATTGTAAATAAAGTTGATGGTTATATGTGTTTGTGTCATATTGCTATGTGATATGCAAGGCTTGATATAAATGTGTGATGTGTTGTATGAGTTGCTGAATAAAATTATCTTACAGTGTATTAGTTAAATAAATGGTCAGTTGTGCATGTAAATAATCTATTGTAATCTATCTTTTATTGGAAGATCTCTTTTTTTAAAATGAATGTAGTGTATCTGTTTGTTTGTTTATTTTATTCTGTGACATACACTATTACTAAAACGAATATATTTAATATGTAGTATCTGTAAGCCGTAATCTTTTTTACAGATTTATAAATCTATTGCAACTGGCATATACTGTTGCAAAAGGATCTGTTGCAACAGCAAAAGCCTGTTGCAAAAAAGTCTACCGCAACAGGTTATTGCAACAGGCCGAAAATGTTGCGAACTTTTTGCAACTTCGACTATACCAACAGGCGCGGGTCTGTTGCAATTGGTCTACTGCAACAGATATTGCCTGTTGCGAAAAGCGTTTTTTGTTGTAGTGATGACAAGTTGATAACTAATGCAAAGGTCAAATTGCATGCAAATAAAAATATGTGTACATGTTAGTCAGCAACATTAATATGGGTAGTAACAAAAATCAAAGCCATAAATTAAGAAGATAAGATTCACATGCATATTGTCCATGGTTGTACCCAAATAACGAAGATATGAGGTGTTTCAAATTATAATGGATGCTGAAGAGCGGTCATACGCAAGTTCTACAGAAAACAATCGAGTTATTTTATAGCAAATGCTTGTCTTATTTTTCTCCATGCTCGTCTAAGTCTCTTAAGAACAGACATCTACAACTGACTCCTATATTATGGTGTATTCATGATCAGATGTCGAAAACTTATCCCTATGTAGTATTGCATTTATAACTACCAAAAACAAACAATAATTTATCACATGACAAAATGATTTTATGACTCATGATCTGCAAAGTTATTTCATCAAGTGTTAAACTTGCAGTGTTGCAAGATCTCCGGTCAATATATTAAGACACTATAATTAAGTATATTTGTAGGGGAATGAAGATTAAAATTGTTTGACGATGGAGATTGAGAAAGAGGGTTTTAAAAAAAAATTACCCATCATGTATTATAAATTTATAATAACTGCTTTATTGAATATAGTCCTTTTCTTCAAATGTTATATGGCAAAATTAATCAAAAACAATATTCTGCATAAGCTGTGTGTGTATATATATACCACACCATCCACCTTAGTTATCTACTAAACATTGGCAAACTTGAATCTTCATGCTAAATAGTTGGGTATAAAATCCTCATAAGTATACTACATGTTTACTGTAAAACTAGTATCTAGAAACCATTTTAGTATGATCAAGTGAATGACAACAAATTCTAAAAAAAATGCAACCATGTCAGATACAACTCCATCTCACCTTATTATCTTGTACATTAAAAATCAACCATAAACTAACAAATCATGTTGAGAATTATGTAATGCATGTAAAATACATAGATCCAAAAAGATCTTAAAACTGATGATGCACTCTGTTGTAGTTGTCTCCTAGCAAGTTTTTTTTCACTTCTATAGGAGAATAATACCATGGTAGAATTCCAAATTATTCCCAAAACAATGGATGAATAGTAAGTATTAAGCAAGTAAAGCATTTTAATTTAATGGCAACCAATGTTGAATAAGCTATTAGTTTCTCCTTTTTTAACCTATGCTTGTAAACAAATTACTAACAAAAAACCACAGTAATCAAGTCATAAATATCGCATTTTAATTATCATCATTTGGATGGTTGTATCCAAAGAAACATAGAAGCAGGAAAATAAAAAATGGCTATTGTTATCTAGAAGAACACGAAATAACCTTTGATTGCATGGTTATCACCTAGAATAACTCTAAAATAATAACCTATGCTGAAAATCTTTCTAGGGCTCCTACCTAGCATCTTGGCACCATCTAACTATCTATTTACGTCCACTTAGGGAGTTTCACAGCTTTATCAAAGAATTAAAATGAATATGTACGCACTGGTCAGACTTTGTGCCTTCTATAAATGTCTACATGCTAGTTTTAAATAGCCATGTCTCGTTTGTTACTCCCAAGCACATTAAAACCTTGAATTTACATATGAATCGGTCTTTTAGTTGACAAAATAATGTATACAGTAAGATATAAATGTAAAAACTAAAGTCTTATGGTTACTAAAACAATGAATGCATAAAAAGAAGTTTATTAACTTGAATGCTAGAATTTTTATTTTCTACAATAGCACAGTCCAACATAATAAAGCGTTACATGGAAATGAACCGTGTTGCATAGATCTGCCACGCAAATGCATATGAAGCTAATACATAAAATTTGGAAGAGTCAAGTTCAGCGATGACGCATAACACATTAAATCGTGTTAACAAAAAGAAATAATGATCCTTACCACATATACGTTGGGTAATTGGGGTAACGAAGGTCGAGAAGCGGTAAATTAAAGGCTAATATATGCTAATTCTATGCCACCTTTTTTTAAAATCATATATGATCAAGAAATTTAGTTTTTTATGTACCAATAAACAAAAGATGATAAAAATTGAAATATTAATATATTAAGAAATATAAAATAATAATTGGTGAAATTATCAATTAAGGATATGAGCATATACCCCTACCTCTAGTTCATTGAATCTTTATTTAGAAACGAAACAAGGATTCAACCAAGTAAGTAGAGTATTACTTAATCTTGTATAGTAAATTGAATAATTATAATTCTTTTGGAACTATAGTATATATACTATGTTATTAGAGCTAAGCTTGCAGCTTAGGAACCCAATCTAATTTAAACTTTGTGTAATAAATATATTACTCACGCACTGTTGACATAGTTCATAATTTGTCTTTTGAAAATGATTAATTTTGTACACTGATTTTGACCATTATATCTTGTCTTTTCGAGATTTTGAAGTTTTGTAGAGGAAGAAACTCTGAAGTATAGCTCGTTGCCCTGGCTTTACTATATATAGATTTAACTATAGCATAAATTTTATACCATTTAACGCATATTATCATATCCAATGAGATGATGTATGATACTATAATTTCACTTATCTATGTATGCACACACAAACCCACCTACGAACCTATTATGACATTTTCTTACTAATCAATTTTTAAAAAAAAAATAAACCTGCCCCACTAATCAAATTTCATACCGATTAATTCTTAAAAGTGGATCTAGTGTTGGTTATATTTTGTCCCCTTCCTAAGACAATTCATAATCTACTACAAATACATTAAAATAATATACATAAATGGTTAGTATAAAAGCTTATAATATGACGAAACATAGAGGGAAGTAAAACCTAAAATAACAGTAAAAGGGTTAACGAAATAAAGGAAACATATACATCATAACATTTGATTAAGAAAATTCTTAAATGACCACAACAAAGAATAAAATAATTTGTTGTGTTGATCAAAAGAGTAGGCAAATAATCACCATAATCTTAATCTCACCATATGCTATGAAAATTATAAGCTTAAATCCAACAATTATTCTCAAAACCAAGGTTCAAAATAATTAACTTAACCATCTAGGTGTGCAAAAGCCAACAGTAAGCTTTATGCTTTTATTTTCTAAGCCATCCCTAGCAATAGAGTAAGCATTCCTAAAATTATAATACAAATCAGATGGAAACAAAAATGAATTCATGTTGAATACAAACAATAAAATTTAAAAAATCTTTTATACAACTAAGTATGTTAGTTGTGAGAAAATTATATTGAGATAACAATCCACAAATCAAATATATTGGAATTACTTGAATAGGAAGCAAAAGTTGGAAAAAAAAACAAAAAAGGGATAAAAGTAGTAAACTTCAGCTTAGGCATCATAGTTCTGAAATGATTGAGGAGGCAATTAGCGTACTCCATGAAACATTTTGATGCTTGAAATAAAATGAAGGGAGAACATACCTGAAACAATCGAATAAAATTCTTTGACCTGAATTGAAGCCGAAAACCTCCCATCTTTTAATACTCGGAGATAACTTTAAGAAGAGGGCTAAAAGTTTGGAGCCAGAGTAGTAGTAATGATTTGGCGCTTCACTATGGCAGCTCAGTCGATATGGTGGTGATTCAAAGCCAAAAGGCTGGCGTCGGTTGTTGAAGGAGAAGATGACAACATCAGATTTGAAAGAAAAAAAATGGAGAATAAGAGAGACGTTTAGATCTGGACAAAACATACCCGAAACAATCGAATAAAATTCTTTGATTTGAATTGAAGCCGAAAACCCCATCTTTTGGTTCTCGGAGATAAATTTTAGAAGAGGACTAAAAGTTTGGAGGTAGAGTAGTTAGCAATGATCTGGCGCTTCATTAAGGCAATTCAGTCGATATGTAAGTGATTCAAAGCCAAAAGGCTGGCGACGGTCGTTTAAGGAGAAGATGACCACCGGATTTGAAAGGGGAAAAGTTGGAGAATAAGAGAAACTTTTAGATCTGGATAAAAAAGAATTAGACTCCTCGTGTGAAAATATATTTTGAAAACAAAAGAGGAGGATGTAGAAAAGTGCGACGGGGAAGGAAAAAGCAAAATTGTGACTGTTGGTTTTAAATTAGCAAGGAGGCCTGAGAGTGCTTCAAATGTAACTCAGTAATTATATAAATAATAATAATAATAATAATAATAATAATAATAATAATAATAATAATAATATAGTATAGATAGATACTTCCCAAGTTATCTCTCTTTTCACTCAAAGAGGCTCGCTAACTATCAAGTTTTTCTCGCTCTAAGAAGTGGCTTCTTTCTTGGATGGATAGTAATGAAGGTTCCTTCTCTTATTTATACTACTCAACCTCTATGATAAATGGTGGAGATTGCTTGCATTCAAGGGTGGAGATTGATTCTCTAAAATGCTCCATAATCTCTAGGAATCTGTACACTCTTCCATTCCCTTATGCATCCTTCCATACTCTTCCGTAAGATTTTGGAAGGTTCCACACATCTCCAGAACATTTCAGAGGCTTCCACACTCTTCCACAAGCTTCTAGAGGGTCCTATACTTCTCTAGAGTTCCCCAGAATATTCTACAAATTTCTAAATTTCTCTAGAAAGATCTAGAATTTTCTAGAAACTCTCCAATTAAGGAGGGATCCCAACAATAATTTGGGTCAAGTCTTTGTGTGTTGTGTTTAAATAGTCTCTTTCATGATTAACTAATATTTTTTGCCCTCTTTGCTCGGCAATAAATTTTATGTTATTAAAAAAAATATTGTAATGATTAGATATCAAAAATAAAAGAAAAATAAAGTATTGTAATTAATATTGAATAGTTATATTTTTTTTAAATATTACAATTTATGCGGCAACAATAATAAATTGTCCTGTTGTTTATCCAAAAATAATTTTATCATTGATGATTATTTTGATTAATTATTCTGTTATCTATCTAATAATTTATGCAATAAAAATAATTAATTATCATGTTGTTCACCCAACAATAATTTTGTCGTGGACGATTATTTGATTAATTATTCTGTTATCCATCTATTTTTTTTTATGAATGGTTATTTTTTGGCATAGATATAAAAAAAAAAGATTACTTATGATTTTTTTTTTGAAAACATGTTCTTAATTCATTACAATTTAAACTTATTTTGGGATCTTTAAATGTGAAAAATTGAACAAATAGTCATTAAAATTATATAAGTGATACAATTCAAGTAACATTATATAAATTATATACAAACTACCGTATGTTAACTTTTTTTGATGAGGCAAAAAAATGTATATGATGTCATCACATATATATATATATATATATATATATATATATATATATTACGTCATGTATGCTTTGTTATTAAGTTTTAAATATATTTTTATATGTATAAGTGGCATTCTAAAATTTCAAATTACAACATAAAAATAAACATCCATAACAAAAAAAATACATTAATCAATAGTAGTTTTCAGAGCAAAATAAATATAACATCATGAGTAGTTTTCATTCCAAACAAAATAAATATGAAAATCTGAGCAAAATAAATATAAGATTGTAACACCCCACATCCATTAATGTCACTCACATAGGGAATGCATTAACTTCCATGGAGCATTTTAAGTGTGTATAGAACAGAAACGTAACAACAAGACAGATATAAACAGTACTAAAACTTTAAAACTTTATTTCAATGCAGCGGAAAATACATAAGTTTGATTACATCATCAAAACCAGAGTCAAAGTACATAATATCCATCTTGACCAACTCAAAGTACATAAATTGAAAGACATAATCCCCAATACAAAATAGCCATAAATAAAAGAGAGGCTGAACTTTACTTCAGCGATCCAAGCAATCTTCTAAAAGCAAGAGGCACAGCTGTCCAAAATCAAGCTCCACTGGTGCTAGTTCCAACCTGAGCACCTCGGGGGGAAAGGAAGAAAAGAGGAGGAAACAAAGGGGGTCAGACATAAAGTCTGGCGAGTGCGATAACTTTAACAATATAATTACCAAAGTAACTAGGCTAAGGCATAAGTTGGAAAATCAGGAAATGACCATGAACCATTGAGTATGGTAGAGTAAACAAGGAAACAAGATGAACAACGATATCGTTAAAGCGCACCTAAACCACTATAAGATAATTACTAAACTACACCAACACTATAAGATAATTGCTATACTGCACCACCACTAGTCACCCTATGGTTGATCCCGCCTACAGAACTTAATAATGATATTGGTAGTTTCGTGCACCCCTAGCTGCCTTCATAGGTGCCGCCTGCCCCTATCTCCACTAGGTGTACCCACTACCCTCAAGCGATCGGCTCCCTAACTCGTGGATACCCGTGCTGGCCCCACAGTGGGGTGTATCACTCCCCAAAGTGGCAACCCGATACCACAAATAATGCACGGCTTATACCTACACGATGCAACAACGTCTTACTTACCAGCCCGGGTCCACACACGCATATGAACCCGTTGGACTTGCGTTGCCATCGCTAACCTGGTTTGGCCTCTTACAGTCAAGGCCAGTATGCGTGTCCCGTCCTCGGTTTGGGTCGAGCCCACAAAGATACGTATGGGTTACTAGTTGAAATGGGCCCCCATTACTTGACACAAGCTATCCACCTAAGCTTGGTCCCCTCTAGTACATCCCACTTAACCCTCTTCTTATTCATGTTTCAATTACATGTTTCAATTTTGGTTAAGTGTTTCTAATCGTATTTCAAATGCCACCCAAGGCACCCACTAGATTCCACATGCCACCTTAGGCACCCACTTGACCCCCTCATGTCCCACTACATGTTTATCTGGTTAAGCGTTTCTTAATTCATTAAGACCGTAACCTCATAAAGACCTGTCACATTAGACTGGCATTTGTGGCAGCTGGATTTGCCGGGCGGGTCCGGGAAGTCTTACACCACAAAAGATCCTAACCTCGTGTCTTTACAATTGTTACGTATTTAATTTATGCCTAAGACCTCCCACATTAGACTGGCATTTGTGGCAGCTGGATTTGTCGGGCGGGTCCGGGCAGTCTTACACCACAAAAGAGCCTAACCTCGTGCCTTAGACGATTAATTACTCCTAATTAATCATTCCCCAATTTGAATTACTTTCCCTATTCAAATTATCAATTAATTCCAAATTTAACTATAGCCATAATTAACTCAATTATGTCCATCTATTTATGGTATGTAAAATCATACCAATTTCCATCACAATTTATTTTATGCCTTTTAAGGCATCTATGCCAATTAAATCTTTTAATATTATCCCCTTTTACCCCATGTTGTACGTTTATTCGTTTAACGTAAAATATGCGTTAGACTCTAATAGTCTAACTCATGAAATAAAGAGAAAACATCACAATATACATATAATTAAAACTAGATCTAAACATAGGGGTGAACTTGCATGTGTGAATGATGTTCTACATCTAAAACTTGCATAGGCCAAAGTTACAACTTGCATAAAACTACATATGTCATAGACCCAAATCTAAAGGTGTGAACTTGTTGGGATAATGGTCATAAACTTGCATAAATCATGTATGTCATAGATCTACATCTAAAGGTGTAAACTTGCATAGTCAGTAACCACAAACTTGCATAACATGATTCATATTCAAACACATGTATTCATCTAAACTTGCATATTTAATATATGCAACATAACAATGGTATAAACTTACATCTAAACATGTAAACTAGCATGTAGAATTTGGCATATAACTCACACATGTCATAACCTAACTTTAGATCTAAAATAGATGTCATGAAGCATATAAGGTTATACATATAATTTTCCCAACTTGCATATGATTCATGTCTTGATAAAAATCTAAACTTGTATACATATTTATGATTTATCATATGAATCAACATACCCAAACTAGCATATGAACAACATGGTGATTCGATTATACATAAGCCAATCATAAAATTACAACATAGATGATCACAACTTTACAAGATAGCATCATAGAATTTACAACATAAACATCACAATTTTACTACATGAATAATAACATGTGGTCAATAATTCACATCATATCCAAATAGTCCACATCATAACTCAATCGAATTAATTTGCTAATTATTTTATTAAAATTATCGAATCACAACTCAAAGAAGGTCTTGAGTTCTGAATTCTGAGTTCTGAAGTTGTAATAGCTTTCCTTTGAAGAAGATTCGTTGTTAAAGTTGAAAAGGATTTAATTAGATTAGCTTTCTTCCTCTCTAATTGGTGGCGGCTATGCTGAGTTGCTAGGTGACGGCATAGAGACCACGAATCTAATTTTATTTTGATTTTAGGGTTTGAGTCTATAGGTGTTTTTATAGAGTTTAGGATTAGTTTAGGCCATCCGATCAACCCAGAATTAATCCCATCCAATCAGAGCAGATCATAAACCCTAATGAGTCAACATACAATCATAAACAGGTCATCACTCAAATCTGCCCCGGGGGGGGGGGAGGGGAAGGTTGACCCCTAGGTCGACCCCATGGTCGACCTGGTTAGGGTAGGTCGACCCTATGGTCGACCTGGCGGGAATTTTCCCGCCTAGCCCATCTGACTCTGAATTTTGAATTTTCGAAATCTGTTTTGAATTTTCTGAAACTTCTGATGGCCATAACTTCTTCATACGAAGTCCAATTCACGCGAACTCGGACTCTATCTCAACCAGAATTCCGAGACGAACACAATGGCGCAACCCATTTTCCTTAATTCTCACATTTACAATTAAGTATTCTTTAATTCGTGAATATTAACATTAAAATTACGGGGTGTTACAAAGATCATGAGTAATTTTCATTCCAAACAAAATAAACATGAAAATTATGTTCAAGTCCAATCTTGTTCCCAGTATAACTTTATGACTTTCCCTTTTTTGAATATTTTTCATTCTTGTAGTGCAATAAACATTTGAATAGATGCACAGTATTAATTAGTCATTCCTTACCAGAAAATAATAATATGTACACTGTATACAAAATAACCATCAACTATATATTACTTACTTTTTATTTTTTTAATTTCTTTCAGTTTTGAAATAAATCCATTTTCATCATATATTTTTTATCCTTAAAGTCGTCAAAAATATATGATAGTTTGACATCATTATCAGTCTCTTTGCTTTTCCTCTTCAAACTATTAGTGTTTGTAGATTTTTCAGTACCGGGGCTTTGCATATTGATGTCAATTTTAGATTCAGTGCTGAAACTTGGTATATACATCTGTATATAACTGAAATAAAATAACTTGGTGCAATGAACATGATTAACTATATATATATGTGTGTGTGTGACAAAAAAATACCTGTGAACTTTGTAACGCAACTACACCTCTTCACTTTCTATCATAGAATTCCCAATCAACTTAAAACCTTCAAATATGTCTGTGGCCGTGTACATGCTTGAACCTCTGTGTACATTATTCTCACCAACACATATAGTAATTGTATATTACCTTCCCTTCAAATACTTCAAAATTATTGGAAATTCATTTTTCTTTCCTTGCTAGAAAGAATATTATAATTTATTTAATTTTATCAAATAATAAAGTATTAAAATTTTCTGTTAGAATATTTGGAACTATCGTACCTTTTCTTGATCTCCCATTACGTCATAAACATTTTTCTTAACTATTAGGTAAACCTCACGGTCATGCAAAATTATTGCAGCACTTCCACTATTATCTTCAACAATAACACATAATCTAAATCTGCACACACACACACACAATATATATATATATAAACTATTAGTAGAAAAGTAAGTAAATTTTTCTCTAGCATTACAGAAAATTACCTCCTGTTTGGACAGGGTACGCTTTTTTTACAATTAGGACATTTATACTTCCCATCTTTCTCCTCAACTTCTTGATCACTACATGCTAAGCAAGCATCTCAATACCAAGTTTGTTCCTCTTTTACATTCCTAACGGTTACTTGACAAATAACTTCTTTCTGAAATTTATAAAATATAGTAACTTCAGATACTCGAATAGGAACGACAAATTAAAAATAAATTTTTTTAAAGTCTAGAGAGTATACCTCAATATATTCAGATTCCAGGTTCCTTTTCTCACCAATACTCGGTATTTGATAATCTCTGGTAATCATATCATTAACATCAACTTTTCCTTCATTGAAATCAATAATATCCAACCTACATATTTTATAAGTTTAACTTTTAATGTATATTATATTTTAAAAATATATTATATTACATTTCAATAAAACTCAAATTTACCTCTTTCTCATTTTAAGAACACTGTGATGATTGTAGTTGATGAAAAAACGTGTTGCTCCAACATTGGTCATATTAGGTTGCTCTACAATATAAGAAACGTCATGTTATCAAATTTTCACACATTAAAATAATTGATAGTCGATAGCATAATTGGATTGATGGATGAGAGAATTGAGCTACACTGATGGAGAAAAAGGTGTAATCCTACCAAAACAATTTTTTATAAATTTTCTCAATTATGAATAACATAAAAGTCATACTGAAATTGTACCTTTAAATGAATTCAACCAACAACTTGTCGCAATGATGATAACTGGTTTCTCAGTAGCTTCTTCTAAAGTAGTAGCAAACAATTTGGCAAAATCATCCCAAAAACAAAATTTCACAGTAGAACTGTCAAAACATAAAAATAGGAAGCAAAATATTGTTTATGCATATAAAAAAATAAAGATTTAAATTCCATAATATTTAAAGTGCTATATATACATACCAAAAGAACATAACAATTTAAAAATGAGTAGAAATATCTAAAATCTCCTGACAATATCAAAACTATTATTCACATAAAATACTTAGAACCGGAAGAACGTAGCATTAAGATATCATATTATTTAGATGTCTTTATAGGCAATAAAGTACAACATAATTAACACATATCTTATAAACTATAAAAAAAACTTCTTTATACACCACATTATCAGTAATTGTTGTAGTTCCTCCTTCTTCTTTCTCAATGAAAATAACTAAACCGTCGGGGAATGTAACCCGACTGAGAGCAACATACAATTGGCCATGAGAAAATACAGGCATGGGAAAATACAAACCTACACGCTCTAGAGATTGACCTTGTGCTTTTTTGATTGTCATAGCAAAACAAAGATGCAACGTGAACTGAACTCGGACCAAGTCAAATGATAAATTTGAATCACTTGGAGACATTTCAATTCTGGGTATCAAGTATGTTGTGTGTGCGCGACTGCCACAAATAATTTCATGTACCACTCTGTGTTTTAAACACCTCCTAACAACCAAGCGAGTACCATTACACAATCCAATAGCCTGGTTCAATTTGCGCAACATTACAACACACCCTCTTTCAAAACCAGCTTATAGGGAGGAATACCAGAAACTTTAATGGAATTTATATGTTCAACAGGAAAAGAGGCACTGAGTTGATCATCATCACCATCGCAACATTTAACTGAATCAGAACTTGAATATGTGAATGCCTCACTAGGTATCTTATCAAGAATCAGGTCGTTAACATGATCAACAACCTTATTTTTGGGAGTCAATATAGATCTTTCACTTAAATACTCATCAATGGTGTATGATGTCTCCAAGTTTGGAAAAATAGTATTTATAAATTCATCAATGTTATTTGACTCTGATTGAATACAAAATTCTGTTGGAATATCAATTGAACAATCAATTTGAACCACATGAACTTTAGCCTTACCAATATCAAGTATCCATTTACTAAATGCTTCTATAAGAAGTCTTTCACCACTATTATTTCCTTCATTTAGCCTCATGTTGTGTGTTAATTTAAAAACCCGACATATAAACCAAAGATGAGATCTAAAAATACATGCGCTATCAATGTCACTTATATTACCTTTATAAATTACAGGCAAAATCTGTTTGAAGTCAACCCTCAGCACCACAGTTTTCCCACCAAAAGGTTTATCAAAATTTTCACTACTAACTGACTTCATAATATAATTTAGTAGTTTTAAAAGAGTCAAGTTATTTATGATAAGTTGCTTGCAAAGTTTTAGGGAAATAAAACACATCCAAAAGTAGTGAGTAGTATATACGATCAAATTATTTATAATAGGTTGCATGCAAAGTTTTAAGGAAATAATTATACATAGCCAAAAGTAGAGAGTATTAGGTGATATTTAAAAAGTGAGGGGTGATTTCGGTATTTCAAGGTCGGACCAAAGGTTGGAATAATTAAATGACCTTGATTGGATGAAATAATTAAATGAATCAGGGATATAATTGGAAACGCAGAATTGTAAGATTATTGGGAATTGTAATATAGATAGAAGATATCAGACTGTGGATAGCCAAGCTAGGCATTGCACCATATAACACTAAGCAATAAATAAGCAAGCAACAAATCACTATAGTTCAGTATAGGTTCCATCATACTTGGTACAAATGTTCACCGATTATATTCAAACGCCCTTAAAGTCAAGCTAGTATTAGGTTCGTATCTCAAGTTGTAACACCCCGTAATTCTGTAACATTAAGTTTCACAAATTAAAGTATAATTAAATTTTAGAAGAAAAATTAAGGGAAACGGGTTACGTCATTGCGTTCGTCTCGAAATTCTACTTGAGATAGAGTCCGAGTTTGCGTAAATTGGATTCCGTATGAAAAAGATGTCCTTAAATTAAATATTGCTGCAAAACATGAAAAAAAGAGGAATGAGAAAAGAATAATGTTTAGCATTGTTCTAACTTTTGTAAGCAAAAGACTTAGTAGCTCATTTGGTTGGGACACATGACTTGCATACAAGAGGTACAGAGTTTGATCCTCGCCAGCGCCCTATTTTTGTTTTAAGGGAATGACTTAAAATAGCCTAGTGTGAACGCAGTTCAAAAGGTGGTTTAGTGTGAAAATGGGTAATTGGGAAAAAAAAACTTGGCATCAACTCTGGTATATACTAGTCATTCATGCTAATTTACAATGAAAAGGATACTTTAATGTTAATTGATATGTATATATGAATAATTAATGTATACGGTAAAGGGAAAATGTATATATTAAATATGTATTTATGTTTGAATTGATTGACAATAAATAATAAAAAGAAAATATGTACATTAACATTAAGATAGGAAGTTTTTAATGCAAATGCTGAGTCATTGCTGAGTCATGTATGACCCGCTGCTGACTCACTAGGGCTGAGGTGGCTCCTTGGATGGTTCTGGTTGCTCTTGTGTTGATCGGACGGCTCAAATTAGTTAGAAACTCTATATAAACAACATAAGGCTCAACCTATAATTCACACAAAAATTAGAACCAAAGCCGCCATGCTGTCAGGAGGAATCTTGGAGTAGCCACCACTTAAGAGACGAAAAAAGTTAACTCAAATCAAATTCAAAACTAAAGTAAAGCTAAATCAAATACAACAAACGTCTACACCAAAGGAGTGCTTTACAATTTTAGAACTCAGAATCCAGAATTCAAGTTCATCGATCGTTGTAAGTATAGTGGCTCTTTAGATGAGAATGCGATTAAGACATGATTTGTTATAAATTGTAATTTGGGGTTATATCAGTATTGTTTAGACGATGTTGTTTGTTTATCATAATAATTTGAACGTTTGTGGTGATTGGATCTATTATCTATTATGTGAATTGTATGTATACTGTTAGATCTATATATGTGCATATGCAAGTTATAGGTTGCAAGTTAGATTTACACATATGTTACATGATTCATGGAGATTGTATTATGCTAGAATAAAAATTTAGATCAACTTATATGTCTCATAGTCATATGCAAATAGATTCGTTCACATGATTCTTATGCAAGTTAAAGGCTTAGATTTGGATCCATGTTCACATGATTTTATAAGTTTCATGTTAGACCCATATTCATATATATGTGTTACAAGTCCAAATGAGTAGATATAGCCCATAACTATATGTTAATGTTGACAAACTATACATGCTTTATGGACATATTAAAATGTTGTCACATGCTAGTTTTATGTTTGAGGTTATGCTTAATCAATACATTTACATGTCATACTGCGTTGTATTGGATTCATGCGACGCCTATTATGCTATACCATGCTATACCATGTTATATCTTTATAATAGTCCAAAATTTATGATTCATGTGACACCTATCTAACTAGATCCAATATTCATATGCAAGTTTGTGACATGTTATGCAATGTTATGATTCATGTTTTGCAAGATCACCTTATTTATCTAGTTACACCTTTATGTCACACGCTAATCAATAACTATGTTTAGGCCAAATTTCATAGTATAGGTTCATTGAACCTATGCTCCCTTCTTTACTTTGTTTATGGATTGGGCCTATTAGCGGGCCCAATATCTTCATACGATTAATATGAATAATCGAGCGAGGGTAACGTTGGGATTAACTATTAAATTAAAATATGTTAATATGTCGGCGGGCCTAAAAACCATGAAATGGGTTAAGGCCATAAATGGTATAAATTATGTACCATTAGTTTGGAATAAAACATGTGACATGAAATATTTACATAAGTAAAAAATGTAAATTTAGACAAGATGAATATGCTTAACCCGAGGTTGGATTGAGTTGTGATGTAAACCTGCCCGGACCCACCCGGCTATCCAGTAATCACAACAATACCTATCCAATTTGGGAGGTTAAGGCATTGAGCCCGATAAAGACCCGAGGTTAGACTGAGTTGTGGCGTAAGACTGCCCAAAACCGACCGGCATACAGGCAGCCACAACAATACCTGTCTAATGTGAGTGGTTGGTGCTTTAATAAGACAATTAAAGCTAAGCTAGGATTGGTAGGGTTAAGTAGATTTGATACGCTTAGCCAAATTAACATGTTGACTAGATTAAAAGGTGGGGTTAAATAAAGTTAATACATTTAGCCAATTTAACATGTTAACTAGACTAGAGGTTGGGGTTAAGTAAATTTAATACACTTAGCCAAATTAACATGTTGACTAGACTAAAAGGTGGGGTTAAGTAAAGTTAATACACTTAGCCAATTTAACATGTTAACTAGACTAGAGGTTGGGGTTAAGTAAATTTAATACACTTAGCCAATTTAATATGTTAGCTGGACTAGAATGTAGGGTTAAGTAAACTTAGAACACTTAACCATCATAGTGTGATAAATGAATAGGGTTAAGTTAAAACATGAAGGGACAATACTTAACCATTAGAATATGTTAATTAAACAGATGTTAGGGTTAAGTTAACTAAGGGAACACTTAACCGTTATAACATGTTAGTTAAAACATATGGGCAAGGTTAAGTCAACGTGAATTACTGACACTTAACTACTTTAACATGACAAATGAATGGGTTAAGTTAACTTGTATCGACTAATGAAACTTAACCAATCCAACTTGACGAGAAAGAGAACTAAGTAGTAAACCTTAGTTGAAAGGGGCTAAGTAGTAAACCTTAGTTAAGAAAACGACGATTCAGGAAACTAAGTGGTAAACCTTAGTTAGGAAAACTAAGTAGTAATTCTTCGTATAACACGAGGAGGAGCGAACGTCCATCTAATCTTAAAGAAGGCTCCAACGAATTGGGTTACGAAACCCGAGGCTTCGAGGGGACGTGAGGGTATTCTTGGTATCCCTCTATGAGGCTGCAGATGATCCTCCCGGGCTCACAGAGGTTAAGGTCTGCGTTAGAAGAACCAAGGGTATGCCTTGGTTGCAATATAAGGCAACCTAAAGACTAGGGTGGCCAGCGTGATTCGGCGAGACCAGTAGCCCTGTGATAGCAACTCGTCGTCTACCTACCATCTTGAGTCAGTCTAGATACGCATGCGGAAAGGCAGAGAACTCCCAACAGACCATATACTTGCTATCTAGTTATGGGTGAGGCTGGCCAATAGGAAAGTGGGGCATAGGTGGCAGGAGTATAGTTCTCATGCTTGATTTTCTTGGATTGCCTTTCATTAGTTGAGGGAGGGGTCAGGTGGGACCATAGCCACTAGAAAAACAGACCTTAGCATCTGCATCGGCAGATATCTGAAAGCTCCCGACCGAGTTCCGTGTTTCTAGAATAGCCCTGCTACGGGACTCGGGTCGCACATTTCAGGACATGTGCATCTAGACAGCGATAAACGATTCGCGACACATACGTGAGGAAAGTCTAGGAACATATACCACTCTAGGTAGTGTGTCCTAGACTAGGGGCATCGTTCGACAGGTAGCATAATCCTTAGTTGGACCTAGGTGGCATAAATCCTGAATCCGAGAAGTATTAGATAAGTCGCATAAACCCTAGTTGAATCTAGGAAGCCCTCGATAAGAAAACCCTAGATTAGATCTAGGTAATAAATAATAGATGTACACCTAAAGGCAACCACAATTACAGGGATTGGGATCACGTTATCATCTTTATACAGATTACTAGTTGGGATACTAGTTAGGTGGTGCAGAGAGATAGAATGGGGTATGATAGTATATTCGGTTTAAACTGTCTTGCTTTGGTTTATATTAGTCTGTTGTTCTGGTACTGTCCCATTTTCCAGTTTACTCCTGTCATGAACTTTATCCTATTCACATGCTAAAAGCCACTAGACTTACTCAGGCTTTATGTCTGACTCTGTTTTTCATTCGTCTTCTTTTCTTCCGTTCCCCCCTCCCCCAAGTAGTCAGGGAGGGAATAGCTCTGCTTAGTATGGACTTTACTCTTTCCAAGCTTGAAGACTCTTGGATATATCGCTTCAGACTCTCTTTTCCGCTGCTATGGCTGGCTTATGCTACATTGGGGAATATAAATGTTATTTTATGCTTCTTTATTTTGTAAGACAGATGATACTCTGGTATTGGAAAGCAATTGTTGTACAAACTATTTTATCAAAAAAGTAATGATTTATTTTCCGCTGTTTTGATATTTTTTTCTATCTTGTAATTTATCTGCATCTTTTACCTTAAATGCTCCACAGAACTTAGTGCATTCCCTTTGTGAGTGACATTAACGAATGTGGGGTGTTACATAAGTGGAAAAGAAAAGAAAAACTACACATACATCCTGTCTACTTAAAATCCATAAATTAAATTCAATAGTACGTTTGTTGACTACAGAATTTCAATCATATCTATTTTGATTTATATAAAAATATATCACAATATTATAGCATAATTGAGCTTAAGTTCACCTAAAATTACATTAACTTAAACCGCAGGACCACCACAACGGGAAGTTAGTTGCTAAACATAGTAAAAAAACAGAGAAATAACAGTTATATTGTGTTTAAACATTCAAATTTCAAAGAAGGTTAAATGTTTCTTGTAACAGAGAATTTTCTACTAGGTACATAATTTGCAAGAAGGCTGCAGTTGTAGCTGTTAGAAGCTTTATTGTTGGATTTTGATGAAAACAACTATACAATTATACCAAAGAATCTCTAAGCTAACTTGCAGGTACAAGGGTATCAAAAAGAGAAAAAGAAATAAGTTCAATACAAGGATACACAGTACAAAAAAGGTAAGCATATACATGAAGGATGCTAACCAATTATGTAGTGTTCAAACATTTAAATATCTATTATAGCACCTGAAAATCTATTTGGACTCTAATGATGGAAGAAGACAAGAAGAAACAGACTTAAGAGCTTCAGAAGAGCTTATATCATAAGGAAGATATTTTTGACAATCAGATTCAAGAACAAAAAACGAAGATCACTTATATGTTGTAAGAGTCTGTTAGTCCTAGATTTATATGTTAAAGTCTTCCTTGATGACATACACACATGTTTTATATATATATATATATAGTTTTCCAATTTAAACAAGGCAAGGAATAGGCAAGAAACAAAAAATAGACGTCTGGTCTGAAAAATTCAGACGTCTGTTTGCTGAAACAGAATGTTTTTAAATACAATATTCAGACGTCTGGTTGATATATTTCAAACGTCTGAAATGCCCCCGAAATACACTATTTCCTTTCTGACTTGATTTTTAAAATAAACAGACATCTGAATTTTATTTTCAGACATCTGAATTCCGAAGAGTTGCATTCTTTATGAAGAGACACAACTATTTAATTCATATCTCTTCATCAAAACTCTTCACGATCAGTTGTATCTTTTTATATATTATAAATAGAGAATTGCTTAGATGATCTAATCACCAAATTTTATTCTAATTCTCTCTATCTTATTCAAAGCTCTCTAAGTTCTAAAAAGCTATCTACTTTCATATTTGAGACTTTTAAACTTCCATATTCCTTCACGCACTTCACGATTATCATCAAGGAAAGGCTATAGGAAGGGTGTACTTAATATTCAACAATCCGTGTTATCAATAACACAAAAAAGTCAAAAATTATTCTGTATTAGTGAAGACCTCTTTAGTGGTTGAGGCAAGAAATCTGGTTCAGTGGTTCGGGTAATTGTGAACCTATTCCTCCGGGTGAAGTGAGGGTTTTAGTGTTAGTGAAATACCAAAAGTGAGCCTGGGACTGGACGTAGGACAGTGGTCCGAACCAGTATAAATCAACTGTGTGATTTACTGCTTAATACTCTAATATATATATATATATATTATATCTTATTCTCCATACTACATGATCCTATACTGCTGCATATCCTCTTACAATTGGTATCAGAGCTTGGTATTCTAGAGATCGTAACAATATCATAATATAAATGGCAATAAAGAAATTTAGTAAAGGCATTATAAAGTGGAAGAACAAAAAAGCAGAAGCGACGGAGCAAGAGAGCAAATGTTTAATGGCTAAAGTGAGATCACAATCGGTATGTAAGGATTCATTATATAAAGATCTTTTATTAGATCACGAAAAATTATTAAATGATTTTAAAACTTTGGGTAAACTTAATGCAATTATTTTAGCCAAGTCTAAAGATTGTGAGCAAGAAAATTCCAAATTAAAAGAAGAAAACAATTTTTTAGTCAAACAAGCCAAATGTTTTGAAAATACCTTAAAAGAGCTTGTTTTTCAAAAAGATTTCCTTCAGAAAGAAAATGAGAGACTAGAAGATAAACACAATGTTCTTCTAAAGGAAATCGATCTCTTGAAAAATAGAAATGAATCATTAGAAGATTCTTTAAATAGTTCTAATTCTTTAGTTTTGTCTCTTGAAAAAGAGAATGGAGCTTTAACTGAAAAGAATTTATAATTATTTAAAGAATATGAGTTTTTTAAAGGTTAATAATAATACTTTGCAAAATGAAACGTCTGATTCAAATGAAAATTTTGAAAAATTACACTCTTCTTTAGTTAATTCAGGATCTCAAATTTGTCATCTCGAAAATGAGAATAGTACTTTAAAAAGGGAGAATTCTGAATTAAATAAGAAAATTGGTTTAAAAGACTGCAAGACTTCTTTTGAAAATTTCAATTGCGACTTTGGAATCAAATTTGAAAAATGTACGAATAAGTTCGCAAAATTTAATAAAGGTCAAAATGATTTAAATGATATTTTATCTTGCTCTAGACCTTTACACGATAAAAGTGGCTTAGGTTATAATAAAACTAATCATAGAACTAGTACTAGATATGATTTCATGTATTACAAAAATTTAACTGCTAGTACTAAAGCACGTGTAACTCAAAGATCAAATTTCTATAGAAATTCAAATGCTTCTATGACTAGAAACATTTACAATAGAAGTACAAAAGGAAATATTAACATAAATTATCTAAGTATTTGGGTTCTTGTAAATTTGAAAAACAGAGAAAAATATATTGATGATTATTTTGATTCAGTAGTTAAAAATAAAAAACTTTATTTTCAAAAGTACCATTAAACCCTTGTGGATATGGTTACCTTCTCTCTAACCCCTGGACCCTAACAGAGAAAGTGGGTACCAAAGTATATAAATAATATTTGTTGCAAGCATACCACAACAAAAAGGAGGGCATTTCAGTATCTCTAATATCTTTGAAAACTGAGCTCAAAGCTAAATCAGAGAATTTAGGAAAATAATAGTCACATACTTAGGGGGAGAAATACTCATATATCACACATTCAGGGGAATAAAATAAAGAGAAGACGGCGATATTTATTACATTCCCTCATTCTTTTTGATAATGACAAAGGGGGAGAAATTCATGTGTATATTGATAGAGGAAGATGTTATAGAAATAATATATTTTTAAATTGTATAGTTGTCATCATCAAAAAGGGGGAGAATGTTAGAAACTCTATTGTTGGATTTTGATGACAACAACTATACAATTATACCAAAGAATCTCTAAGCTAACTTGCAGGTACATGGGTATCAAAAAGAGAAAAAGAAATAAGTTCAATACGAAGATACACAGTACAAAAGAGGATAAAAGCATATACATGAAGGATGCTAACCAAATATGTAGTGTTCAAGCATTTAAATATCTATTATGGCGCTTGAAAATCTATTTGGACTCTAATGATGGAAGAAGACAAGAAGAAACGGACTCAAGAGTTTCAGAAGAGCTTATATCATAGGGAAGATATTTTTGACAATCAGATTCAAGAACACAAAACGAAGATCACTTATATGTTGTAAGAGTCTGTTAGTCCTAGATTTATATGTTAAAGTCTTCCTTGATGACATACACACACGTTATATATATATATATATATATATATATATATATATTTCTAATTTAAACAAGGCAAGGAATAGGCAAGAAACAGAAAACAGACGTCTGGTCTGAAAAATTCAGACGTCTGTTTGCTGAAACATAATGTTTTTAAATACAATATTCAGATGTCAGGTTGATATATTTCAGACGTCTGAAATGCCCCTGAAATACACTATTTCCTTGCTGACTTGATTTTTAAAATAAACAGACATCTGAATTTTATTTTCAAACATCTGAATTCCGAAGAGTTGCATCCTTTATGAAGAGACACAACTATTTAATTCATATCTCTTCATCAAAACTCTTCACAATCAGTTGTATCTTTTTATATATTATAAGTAGAGAATTGCTTAGATGATCTAATCACCGAATTTTATTCTAATTCTCTCTATCTTATTCAAAGCTCTCTAAGTCCTAAAAAGCTATCTACTTTCATATTTGAAACTTTTAAACTTCCATATTCCTTCATGCACTTCACGATTATCATCAAGGAAAGGCTATAAGAAGGGTGTACTTAATATTCGACAATCCGTGTTATCAAGAACACAAAAGAGTCAATAATTATTTTGTATTAGTGAAGACCTCTTCAGTGGTTGAGGCAAGAAATCCCGTTCAGTGGTTCGGGTAATTGTGAACCTATTCCTCGGGGTGAAGTGAGGGTTTTAGTGTTAGTGAAATACCAGAAGTGAGTCTGGGACTAGACGTAGGACAGTGGTCCGAACCAGTATAAATAAACTGTGTGATTTACTGCTTACTACTCTAATATATATATATATATTATATTATTCTCCATACTACATGATCCTATACTGCTGCATAACCTCTTACAGTAGCAATTGCATAATATCATATTATTTTGCTGACATTTGAATAACCTCTGAATATTTGGCCTTACACCGATTAATGATTTATATTTCAAAATTAACCAATATGCATGATTGCATGGATTACAAAAAATATATTTTAAAATACCAGCAAAAACAAAAGGATATTAAATAAAATTCTTAATATGCTTGAAATATATTAGAGCATCGTTCAATTTCAAATTTCACGCACAGCCAATCAATGGAATTTTGACACGTTATAAATTAATTCATCAGCTGAAAAGTAAAGTAAAAAAGATTGCTCCCTGTCTATCTACTGATTCTGATCTATAAGTAAAACGACTGTTAGCAATGTTTTGTATGCTAATTCTGTTATATAATGCCAAACACTTATGGCTATGCCACCAGGAAAAAACTATTTATTTCACTTTGAAAACACTATCTTATCTTCCTGACGATTATTCTTTTAAGTAGTGCTGGTTAATGACTAAGGAGTATTTCTTCCATTCAGTAATAACACATAGTCGGTAATCTGTAATGGGTAGCATCATGATGAAACCAAAACATTCAATATTCAATTTAAAAAAAAAGGGAAATATTTTAGGGTCTGTTTGTCACAGGTCCCTATTAAGTTTCAAAATTAGGCTCACATCCAGTCCTAAACTTATTGTAAATTAGGTCCCTATTTTTCAAAAACATATAAAAAAATAAAAAAAAATAACGTAAATTCATTATTAAATATAACTCGTTCATGCCAAAAAAATCAGGTGGAAAAACAATCAAAAACCACCTCAAAATCCAAAAAAAAACATAAAATCAGCGAAACAGTAGGTTTTTGCATCAAAAGATGCACCTAATTGTAAATAGTTGCACACATTCATGCTAAATTTCAGTGTTGCGCCCAAACTGCAGTATAAATGCATACATGTATGCAGCTAAACTGCATTACATTCATCCTTTTATGCATATATACAAATTTGACATGTTTTTTCAATCATTCACCATTTTCAGACATTGTTGCACACATTTATGCTCTTGTACAGAATAAATGCATGCATTCATGCGTATATTCGCAAGCCTTTGTCCCTTTTAAAAATGTTGCATACATGCATGCATATATACAGAATAGTTGCATTCATGTATGCAACTTTTCGTTACACATGAATCTCAGTTCAACTTTGTATGCATAAATGTATGCAGTTATTTGCTAATAGTTGCATATATGTATGCATATATTGGTCCAGATTTTCAACATAAATACACTATATGAATATATGCATATACGTATGCTACTATAGGCAATAGTTGCACAGAAGTATGCAACTTTTTTTTTTCAAATTGCGTGGACTCTTGGGATTATTTCCAGCTTTTAGAAATTTTTTTTTTTAGTGGCTGGCGTATTTTTTTCTGGTCATAAATGAGGAAAGGCGAAGGGGGAGCAGCAGGAGGCGGAGGGGACCAAAATTTTTGGGCGGCACCTTCATTTTAGGGACCGGAAATGCATGTAAAGTTAGGGGGGACGTGGCTTTAATTAAGTTTGAAAATAGGGATGTGAGCCTAATTTTCACAATATTTTATATCATTATACATAACTTTAAAAACAATGAAGTAGAGCAGAACTAAAAAGGATATGCGGCAAAATCATGCTTTCAACAAACCTGTTCGCAAGTGCAAGGCTCTGCCCTTTAACAGTTATCGTTTGTCTCAAACCTTAAAAAAAAGAATATAAGTAACAATTAAATGAGCTAAAGATGATAGAATATTGAAAACGTTAATATCTAAGATTCTAAATATTCATAGCTATTGGAAACTTATGTACAAATAACTTCATCATATTTAGTAAGAAAGCATGAAAAATTGTCTTTACATATGTATCTATATATATTACCATTGCTACAGTATTAAAAGATGGTATAGAAAAATCATGTGGATACACGCGATACAGATATGGGAACTCACAGTAGTACAAAAAAGATTTTAATTCCTTTATCAAATTTGAAATATTCCAAAGAGGAAAAAAAACTGAAAACGGGTATCGTAAAAGTAAGCTCACGAAATGGATGTAAATGAGCAAATTGACTAAGTGGATTTCAATAAATATTAATATCAAATTTATTGTAATTGAGAGATGTTTATATCAAATTGAGTTCGATAAATAGGTAGTAAATGAGCAATGAAAAGATTGAAAAACAACAAAATCTTAATGGCATATGGTAGTTTATTATAAAAATATAATAAAAATGTCAAACATACTTTGTTTAATTAAATATTTCTCCCCTGTAATTGTTGATGGTAATAAATGGCAGCATTAATTTACAAAAATTGGCTAATTGCACCTATGCTGATTTCTCCACCGACACATATCTTTGTTAAACATACTGTCTACACTAAACCAATCAATTTTGGTTAAATTGCAATTATAGTATACTTCATAATAAGGTATAACAAAAAAAAGGAAATAATGGGCAATAAATACAAAGTTTCCTTTATTCTAAATCCAAAAAAAAAAAAACGAAACTGTAATGGATATAAAATAATCATATAATAAAAGATTATGATATAAGCTTAGCATTCTTTTTTTTTTTTTTTTTTTTGCAAACAACCATTAACTTGGATAAAGTTAATATAAAATAAGTATAAAATTCTTTTCATACGAATTAGGTATTCTAATTTCACAGAAGAATTTATAAATGTTAATTTTGAAATTTGACGTAGAGCAGGAGTAAAATTTCAAAGGAAAGCTTTACTGAATATATAAGAAATCATGTGGACTTTTATCTACCACTTTTTCGAAAATTCAGGGCTAATCTAAAAGCTTTGAATATATATTTATATTATTTTCATGTACATTTTTGGTGGATCTAATTTAGTAAGATGCCAAAAAGAATCGACATACTTCTACGTGTTAAGATTCAAGTCTGGTTGATGCACTTCTACATTCAGTATTCACCAATCAAGTATATATACTTTAATGTACTACTAAAATATATTTGAATGAAGTCATGTACATAATACCACATAACACAACTTTAATTACAATGCTTTAACAACCACATATTATTTTCCACTATATTCCTTTTTACTAATTTTGAATAGAAACAAATGTCTGGACACAAGTATGTGTACTCATTCATTTGGTATGCACCTTATTCAAATTATCTGTATGAACATAAAATGAAAATGGTATGTGGATATTAACATTAACAAACTTGAACAACATATATTTGTGAAAAGAACAAAATGAAATTAAACTAATATAAATATTTTAATTAATTAATTTAATCACTAAGAACAAAACGAAAACATATCTCATAAATTATGGTAACTACTGCTGACATCATGCAAAAGGATTACGAAGATCCTAGGTTGTCCATATTCCAAAAATATTGAACTTATTCAAACAGTCAAGCATTAAACTTAATGAATTTTGATCGCCTATGACATATTTGAACCTTCACACTTCAACTAATGAAGTCAACCTATAATGGGATAAGGTAAAAAGAAATAAATCATTATTTGGAGATATTAGGTAAAAAAATCTTATACAATTGCAGACCAAAACTTGAATTTGGTTACGTTATAAATGGAATCTAACAGGCACCAGATATTTTATGCAGATCCAGTTGCAAAACACTCGGACCATATCTGCATGCCTCCTAAATAGAGATTATTTGACATACCACATAACCATGGATTTAACATATCATCATTTCTCTTCCCACCAAAATTATATATGATCAATCCTCAACGCGACTTGCTTGAAATCTCCAACTCTAGAACTATATAAAATCTCTTTCTTCGGCTATTTTTTACAACATCCTAAATAACCTGAAATAAAGTTTAGCTAAAATAGTTGAACATACAATTTAAAAATATATAAAATGAATGATATATATAAGTTTTTTCGTTAAGGTAGAAAAAGGACTGAATTAGTTTACTCAAGGAAATGTTCAAAAAACTGATTTGTGTGATAGCACAAAATTAGATGACAAATTGACATCCATACCTTAGCTCACAATACGTATAGGACCAAACCCTGTGGTATTTATAGGACCAGTCGATTTTTCTAGAATGTGTTTATCTAGTATAAGAATCTTCGAATATTTATTCCTGAAAATATATTTGTAAAATAACCAATGTAGGTTGTAGGATGAAGGATATTTGACTATTTCTAGTCCGAAATTACGGAGAGAAAAAGGAAAAAAAAGAGTACTAGAAAAAGATTAGCAGGATATTTGATTAATAATTATTTGAAAGGCACGTCATGTAAGATATGCAGCTAAAAGCAGTGAATAATTATACATAGTCAAAGTATATACGGTCAAATTATTTATGAAAAGTTGTTTGCAAAGTTTATGGGAAATAATTATACGCAGCCAAAAGTAGTGAGTAGTATAAACCAGGGGCGGAGCCAGGGTTTCAATGTGACCTGGGCTAAGTTAGAAAGACAAAAAAATAGAGCTAAATAGTATCAAAAATTGTAAAAAGTAGTTTTTAATTATATATTAATAAAAGCTTACAAAAACATGAGATATTAACGTACATCTCATGTGCGGCTTAGGTAAATACAAAAGTAGATACAATAATCTAGACAAGTTGGACTCTACATTCTTTATGCGAGTTGAAATCACAAACTACCGAATCCAAATCAATATCTTCAGTAAATTCCCTTTCAATGTTGATAATCATGCAATCTTCAAGAAAATCATCATCCATTTTATTCCGTAGAGTAGTTTTAACATGTTTCATAGCTGAAAATGCCCGCTCCATTGTTGCCGTTGAAACTGGAAGAGTTAAAACAAGACGAATCAGTCGATCAACCAAGTAATAAATGTCTTTCTTTCTTGTCTCAGATAATTGTTTACATAACTCAGAGATGGTTGATAAATTTTGGAACTTTGGATGAGAAGGAATACCAAGTTCATAATGTTGTAGCTGAAACTTTATTATATGTATCTCTTGGAACGTGAAATCCTGCGGATAGTACTTCTCTGCTAGAAGGCAAATATCATCAACTTTCAATGATCTATAAGCATCTCTTAGATTCAAAGCGGTGCTGAGGATTAATAGTTCCATTTCTCAGTTTGAAAATCAATAGCAGCATTAAAGTTATCAATATGATAATGATGGAGAACACTAATATCATTATTAAAATCCAAATTAGATCACAACACCAAAGGTGCGAAAATTGCACTTCACCAATTCGGTAAGAAATTAAAAGGAGCCACAAATGTAAATGCAACTAAAAAGACAACTATTTTTATAGTGGTTCGATCTTAGGAAAGATCTACATCCACTTTAAGAGAAACTTTCATTATCATGTGCAAATTTACAAGATTTGAACATTCTCTCATCACATAGATTTTCATCCTCACACACCCTTCTCTTAATTTGATCTTAAGAGCTAAAGGAAGTAGAGAAATCTTCTAAATATGACAATTTGAGAAGTATAACTATGATTCGTCAAGCTTTTGAGTGGATTTCCATGATTTGATGGAGAATTCTATGTTTGATCTTCAATTGGAGGAGTTAGGAGAGGTAGAATTCCCTTAGAATTGCTCAAGAAATGGTTGGACAGCCCTTCGGGGTCATAAAATTCGGTCCCCATTAATGAGGGGTGCATCCCCTATTTGTAGGAGTGAGGAGGAACCAAAAATTAGCATACAGGCCACTGGTCGGTCTAGAACTTATTAACGGAGATTGCCACTGGCCAGCTGTAAACAGTTGTCAATAGCTGGAAATAGGACAAATCGACCTAAAATGCAACTGACCGACCGATACTTTTCCCTTCTCTTTCCTGAAACTGATCGACCTTAGCTCTTGCGATACGACAGATCGGCTATACCACGTCTTGACCGATCGATGTGATGGGATTTTATCAAAGTCAGTTGTCCATAAGACCGATCGGCCTAAGTTAGAATCGACCGATTGGTATTACTTTTCTTCTTTGCTAATGTGGCCGCCCATTCTGGAACTCTAGAGTATGACCGGTCGGCTTTATATCTCTTTAACCGACCGTTATGATGATCACTGTCCCCAGCATGTATTCTCAGGACTAACCAATTGGTACATGTACGACCGATCGGTTGTATTGAAGGCAAATTGAATTAACGACTCCAAAGATGACACTAACCGATTAGTTCCTGTGCCTCAGGTCGATCGGTTGCAAATTGAACCAAGGAACTTTTGGTCTTCCCTTGTGTCCTGATCCATCAATGTGCGCACGATTTTGAGGAGTAAACATTATCACCTCGAAGTTTATAATTTCCTGTATTGCAAAAATTGTGAACTCCGAAATGAACGTACGACTTTATAGCAGATTGATAGATCATTCATATCATGTTTTGCTTATGGTGCGGCCAATCGGATTGAACATGTTCAAGCGAAATGGACTTTCATAGGCCGATCAGTCTGTTTGCTCTTATATAGGCCGATCGAGTTAACTGGAAATTTGAATGGCCTGTTTACTTCTAGCCTTTATATAGGCGTTGCACCTTCATTCTATTCCCTTACAAACTTGAAGCACTTTAATGATGGCTCTTAGTTCCTGAAGAAATCTCATGCCTACCCCACTTCGATTCGACAAACCCTCCTGAATCATAGTCGACCGCGCACTTTCCTCCATTGTAGTTGATCGCACCATAAGAATCCGAGTTCTCCTTCAAATCTAGTCAACGCCGCAACCATATATCAATTCCAGGTACTCATTTACTTCCAAAACATCGAATTCTTGTATGCTTGCGAGAATTGAGTCGGATTTTGAACAGAACTGGCTTATGGTTTCGAATTTTGTCATAGAAACGATGTGAATCAAGACTATATTTGATTGTAATGAAGTTGTAGTTATGTTTGAGGAATTTGAAATGCATTATTCCCCTTAAAACTTTGATATTGGCTTCATGCTCATAATATGTTTGTTTATATGCTTGAGTGGTAACTTTCAACTTTGTATACTTTGTATTTAGTTAATCCCACAATTCTTGCATCATTGGTGCTAGAGTGTGTTTCCTTAACTATCAGAGTTGCAAATAACTTTGTTTGTTGATGGATTATGCACATTCTTTCCTGTTCATGAGTCATGATAGCATCCTCATTCATATTGGTTGTTCTTGGGCTTTATTCAGCTTGATCTGTACCGGTCGGTTAGACTTAACCCATACCGGCCGGTTTAAACTAATTTGGTACCAATCGGTTAGGCATAATCTGATACCGTTCGGTCGAACTGGTTTGATACTTGTTGGCTGTATATTACCTGATACCGATCGGTAGAGCTAGTTTGGTACTTGTTGATCCAATAACTCCTTTTGGCCATGAACCTTAAGCACAAACCTCTCCTGCAACATATCATTTAGACATTCTAGGTCTCTATATTCTGTCAATGAATTTGACTGATGCATTTGTATCGCAGTGTTTCGTAAACTATTTAGTCGCACACCTTACATACAAACTTGACCATTCAAATACTAGTTCATACCAAAATTTGGAACCAACTAATTGGTTATAGATTTCAAGTTCCACTTTTATGTTGTTGTATATAATGTCATTCATTCTAGGAAGTGCGCATCTGTAGTTTATTCTCAAACACTGCTATTTGTGTAGGATGTCTACCAGTCATACAAGAATTAGGGAGATCTTGAGCAAGGACAGCTCTCGGAAACGCCATAGATCGGACAAGCTTCCTGTGCCTGATACTCAGACCACTTCCGATCAACCCTCCTTGGCTTCTTCCTTTGTTGCTCCAACTCTGGCCGACCTTCAAACAATCATAGACAGGCCTTGTTATACTCCTAGGCCATGCAACTCTGAGCTTGCTGAACGATGGGTTGGTGTCTACACGGGTTGCACTTTGACCAATTTGACCTGGATATATACCCATCTGACAAACGATCAATCCCTGATGATATAGACATTATAAAAAAATCACTCGCTGGCACAACTTGATGTTGCTAAGGATTGGCTGGAGAGGAATTTTGACCTTATCAGAAACTATACCGCACACAAACTGGGTGCCTGAAATACATTCGCTTTTGATCTTCAAAGGTTAAACAAGGAGAACATCAAATGCATCTCTACTTCAGAGAAGGACAAAGCTGCGCTTATCCAAGCTCTCAAATCCCGGGATAAGATTATTGCAGAATAAGATAGTCTTGGGGACAAGACGGAAACGGTTGGTACACTCCCCTCCTTCTCTAGTTTTGTTGGGAAACGACCTAGTGATGGGAAGAAGAAAAAGTGGACATAACCTTCCCATTTCACCTTTGTTATTTCCTTATATGCACTTATGTTTTAGACCGGTTGTATATGCGAGTGTCGACCCTCGCTTACTACTTTTATGCTACTTTGTGTCTGAAACTTCTGTGTCGAACTTGTGATGTTGTGATGGAAATGCGTTTTGCTTGTCGTACTTTAAGCTTTTATTTTTGCTTTGTCGATCATCTCTGACGTTAGAGATTCCATTGGATGCCCCGTGTTTCGGGGAGGTCGTTTTATCCAAACGTTTATCTTTTTTGTCAATTAAATCAACACTATAGAGTTCATTGATCATTGTTGATTCCTTCTATGGAGAAGCTTCTTTTTCTATGGAGGGGATTTTTGGTTGTCGTTTCGTTTTGCAGTGCGAACTCCAACGTCTTTTGGAAGAGGCTGCATCGCTTCGTGCTATGAACTCCCACGCTTCGTTTCACTTATAGTGAACTCCAGAGCTTCGTTCCACGCAACGAATTCCAGCGAACCTTTGGTGGGTTGCATCGCTTCGTGTCATGAACTCCCACGCTTCGTCTCACTTATAGTGAACTCCAGTGCTTCGTTTCGTGCAATGAATTCTAGCAAACCTTTGGTGGGTTGCATCGCTTTGTGCCATGAACTCCCACGCATCGTTTCACTTATAGTGAACTCCAGCGCTTTGTTTCGCGCAACGAATTCTAGCAAACCTTTGGTGGGTTACATTGCTTCGTGCCACGAACTCCCATGCTTCGTTTCGCGCAATGAATTCAAGTGAACCCTTGGTGGGTTGCATCGCTTCGCGCCACGAACTTTCACGCTTCATTTCACTTATAGTGAACTCCAGCGCTTCACTTCGCGCAACGAATTCTTGCGAACCTTTGGTGGGTTGCATCGCTTCGTGCCATGAACTTCCACACTTCGTTTCACTTATAGTGAACTTCAGCGCTTAGTTTCGCGCAACGAATTTCAACAAACCTTTGGTGGGTTGCATCGCTTTGCGCCATGAACACCCACACTCCGTTTTACTTATAGTAAACTCCAGCGCTTCGTTTCGCGCAACGAATTCCAACGAACCTTTGGTGGGTTGCATCGCTTCGCTCCACGAACTCCCACGCTTCGTTTCACTTATAGTGAACTCCAGCGCTTCGTTTTGTGCAACGAATTCCAGCGAACCTTTGGTGGGTTGCATCGCTTCGCACCACAAACTCCCAGGCTTCGTTTCACTTATAGTGAACTTCAGCACTTTGTTTCGCACAATGAATTTCCGCGAACCTTTGGGAATTCAAAACTGTGGTTGTTTTCTTCTCTCTTTGCCATTTGACTCATTGAGACTTTTCCTATTCACTTCTCAAAGTAGTGCTTTTCACCCTTGCATTTTGCTTATTGACGGTTATGGCACTGTGACATTTGAATTGGTGTTATAGCTCTGTCTCATTTGGTCGGAACTTGAGGAAACGAATGCCTATAGAACAACCTGCAATGGAACAAACGTCTTTAGCAAATTTTTGTGTATATTTTGCATGTTTGAGATTTATACAAGCAGGCAACATTTCATTCGTAAAGCTATTGTTCGGTACAATGCATGTAAATCTTTACAGACTTTTTACAAGAATGTAGAACATAACAAAGAGTAAAGTAATGCAAGAAGTAAAGTAAATGCGATAGTGATCGCTTAGTGTTCTTCCTAATCAGCTCTTCAATCAATGATTTCAGATGCTTACATTCATTGGTATTGTGGCCTGGCTGATTGTGGAACATGCAGAACTTTCCAGATCTGGTCATATGGTCATTCATTTTTATTGGCCGAGGCTCCGGGTAATCTTCTACGTCCTTTTTGGCAAGTTAGATGTTCTCAAGAGTATCATTCAAAGGAGTTAGATCTGATGAATCTAGCAGACGAAATTTCTTATTAGACTTGTTGTCGTTCTTGTCATTTGTGAGCTTTTGCCCCTAAGTGTTCTTTTGATTGGATTGAATAGCAGCATTTTTTAGGAGCTTCAAGGAGTTGGTTACCACCAATGATCTGAAGAGGCACAGGATTATCATCCATTCTCATGTACTTCTTTGCTTTCTTATAGAACTTGTCAAGCGTATTCGGTTCCTTCATCTTTATCCATTTTCCGAATTCGCTTGCTTTGTCTATAGCGTCGAGTAAAGCCATGATAATTATACGTGGCTCTGGATTCCTCACATCAGACAAGGCACATTGAAGCAACTAAGAAAGGCTTTAATAGTTTCCCCTGGCTTTTGTTTCAATTCCCATAGTGTTATAGCATCCTTGGCCTTGGTAGCATACAAGCGGAACTGCTCCTTGAACTTGGGTGGTAGCTTCGTGAACCATAATGAAGCAACACCTTCTAAGTAGGGAGGAAAATGCATGCATCTCATTTTATCAGTCGCCTTAGCCGCACTCATATGCCACTCATATTCGAATAGGAAGTAGTTAGGATCAACAAGGCTGTTGTACGGAGGCAAGGTTGGAGGATTGAACTTCTTTGGACATTCTGCTTCAAGGATTCTTTCGGTGAATTGATTCCTATTGGGAGAGAAGTCCCATTCTCTTTCATCATTTTTGCTAGCTTGGTTTCTCTTCATGATTTGTTCTATCATATTCGAGATGTATTCTTTAGTGTTATGGCGCTCCGTTAAGCTGAGCTCCTTACAAAACGTTCGTCTAGGCAAACGGTCCTGATTAGAAAGCTTAGGTACTTTGCCTTCTCGACGAGGAGGCGCCCCCGTGGGAAGATTGTAGCCTTTTGAACGTCCACCTCGGAGCGATTCTTGGCCTTTGATTTCAACTCTTTGATGTTAGCTTTGTCCTTGTCACTCAACCGGTCATAATGGTCTTCCATGTTGTCGTTGCGGTTATGATCGGAAGCAGGTGATCCGTTATTTTCTTCAAGATCAACATGGACCTTCTTAGGGACTTAATTTGGCCGAGCACTAAGGATGGCGTCAAGTTTCTCCATCATAGCTTTAGTAGAAGCATCCATTCGTTGGTTCATGTTGGCAATAGCGGCATTCAACTCGTTTTTGGTCACACCGGCTCCACTTTCCGAGTTTTCACCAACTTCAAAGCGGTTGGTAAGCGGTGTTTCTTCATTAGCGACATTATTGTTTCTATCGCAGCTTTACTAGCGGTCTTTTTGGATTTAGCCATGATTTCGGAGAAGGAGGTGGTTTAGAACTTCAATGGTAATCTCTTAACCTTGTGGAGTGTGAGCGAAGGAATGGCGAATTCGAGCCCCACGGTGGGCGCCAAATGTTAAAATCTAAATTAGATCTCAACACCAAAGGTGCAAAAATTGCACTTCACCAATTCGGTAAGAAATTAAAAGAAGCCACAAATGTAAATGCAAGTAAAAAGACAATTATTTTTATAGTAGTTCGATCTTAGGAAAGATCTACATCCACTTTGGGAGAAACTTTCATTATCATGTGCAAATTTACAAGGTTTGAACATTCTCTCATTACATAGATTTTCATCCTCACACATTCTTCTCTTGATTTGATCTTAAGAGCTAAAGGAAGTAGAGAAATCTTCTAAGTATGACAATTTGGGAAATAGGACTATGATTCGTCAAGCTCTTGAGTGGATTTCCATGATTTGATGCAGAATTCTATGTTTGATCTTCAATTGGAGGAGTTAGGAGAGGTAGAATTCCCTTAGAATTGCTCAAGAAATGGATGGATAGCCCTTAGGGGTCATAAAATTCGGTCCCCATTAATGAGGGGTTCATCCCCTATCTGTAGGAGTGAGGAGGAACCAAAATATAGCATACAGGCCACTGGTCGGTCTAGAACTTATTTACGGAAATTACCACTGGCCAGCTGTAAACAGTTGTCCATAGCTGGAAATAGGACCGATCGGCCTAAAATGCAACTGACCGACCGATACTTATTCTCTTCTCTTTCCTGAAACTGATCGGCTCTAGCTCTTGCGATATGTCTGATCGGCTATACCACGTCCTGACCGATCGATGTGATGGGATTTTATCAAAGTCAGCTGTCCATAAGACCGATCGACCTAAGTTAGAACCGACCGATCGGTATTAATTTTCTTCTTTGCGAATGTAGCTGCCCGTTCTGGAACTCTAGAGTGTGGCCGATCGGCTTTATATCTTTTTAACTGTCTGTTATGATGATCATTGACCCCAGCATGTATCATCAGGACTGACCGATTGGTACATGTACTTCAGACTGATCGGTTGTATTGAAAGCAAATTGAATTAAGGACTCCAAAGATGACATTGACCGATCGGTGCCTACGCCCCAGGCCGATCGGTTGCAGATTAAACCAAGTAACTTCTGGTCTTCCCCTGTCTCCTGATTCGTCAATATGCGCATGATTTTGAGGAGTAAACAATCATCATGTTGTTGGCAAGAACGAGATGTTCCCACTTTGTAAGACGTATTCATATCGGGTATGCCAATGAAACATTTCTTACAAAAATTTTATACTTTCTCAAAGAAAGTAAGCCAACCTTTGTCTCTTAGCCATTAAAGGAGTGTTTTTGTAGTGATAACAAGATTCATGGCATTGACAATATCTTGTGTTTTTAGCTGAAGAGATTTACATAGCACATCCGTGATACTTAATATCTCATTTAACAAGTGAAGAATGAAAACAAATTCAAATGAAGTCATAGCGAGATATGAACCTTTTGCTTCAGCACGTTTATTTGGCTTCATGTCTCGGCTTTGCCATACATTCTTAATTATATCACACGAAGGAGAAAAGAGATCAATCAAACTACTTACAGAACTCAAGTGAAAACTCCAACGAGTGGCTCCAGCTCGTTGTAATGTCTTAAGTTCGTTAGCTCCTCGACCTGTTTCAACTTCACCGAGTGCAACTTTATTTGCAATTTCCGCTACTTGACTTGATTTTAATTCACTATGGCGTTTGGGAGAAGCATCAACAAGATTAACAATAATACTCAATTTTGAAAAGAATAACCAAATATCATGAACATCCTTTGAAGTGGAAACCAGTGCAAGTTGTAGTTGATGAGCAAAGAAGCAATGTACGTAATATGCATATGGGCATTCTTTAAGAAACAATGCTTGCAACCCATTCCATGCTCCTCTCATGTTGCTTGCACCATCATATCCTTGTCCTCTCATTTTATTAATTCCAAGCTTGAACAGAGCAAGAATTTTTGATATTTCATTTTTTAAAGTCAATGATCACTACACCAAATTCATCATATTGCAACGGTTTTAAGCCGTTGCCAATTTATTTAGCAACGGTTTTAAGCCGTTGTGACGACCTGGGTTGCAATCATTTAGCAACGGCCTGAAGCCGTTGCTAAATTAAATTCGGCAACGGTTTCAAGCCGTTGCAGAATCTTATTCAAAAACGGATTTAAGCCGTTGCTACATGTTATAATACAATCAATAATACATGTTTAGCAACGGCTATTGCCCGTTCCCAAATTTATTTAGTAACGGTTTTGGGCCGTTGCTGTGTCAAAAAATTTCCAATTTTTTTTAATTTTTCTTTCCCTGCAATTCGTATTCCACATAAATCTATTAATATTTGATATAAATACCACAACTGGTCATAATATAACGATAATTTCAATACATGTTGCTTCATAAAGTACAAATACCATTCCGATCTTACATTATGAGTTCACCAAAACAATATTACACCACACATACAATCATAAAGTACTAATACTACACACATACCATCATAAAGTACTAATACTACACACATACCATCATAAAGTTCTAAGACTACAAGCATAAACCATAGTTGACAGTTTCAAACCATTGTCATAATTAAAATACCATACTACAAGTCAAGATAAGCATCTCCCTTCATACCATGAACCATAGTTGACCTAGGTGCCCAAGAAAGTTTGACTGCATCTCCCTTCATACCATGAACCTGCCAAGAAAAGCATGTTATGATTAATATTCTCTATATTGACAAATCAAGAAACATTTCCCTTTCATTGATCATTATGATTGATGATCATATCAACAAAATCATGCAACTCAGATTCTTTTCGGACTTGAAATTTCCTGCTCACTCATTGAATAATCATTCATTATTTTCACTCCCAGTCATGAACACTGAATAATATTTTGCCAGTCTATAATTATATCAAGTCAAAATACACATGCAGTCTTAATTATTGTTTATATATCCATAGGAATGGAGTGAAATTTGATTGTCAACTTAGGCATTCTTCCTCTATCCTTACCTACCATGTTCGGAAGTATAACATATGTCTCTTATTAAATGTCGCATTTATAACATATATAACTATGTTATAGTTACCATTATGCATTATTATGTTCCATCATTCATGGCTTATACAAATTTGATGAAGCTGTACCCACTATTAAGGCATGCGAAGGCAATAAAATTAAGTGTGAAAGTGTAAGCTGTTTAATTAATGAACAGTTAAGAAGAAAATTAAGTTGAATCAGTGAAGAGTCATGGTGGAATAAGACGGTGTCAAGCTGTGGGGCTCGAAGTTTTTGTCCCTCACCGACACCAAAGTATAATTTTGTTTGGTGATGTACATAAGCTAAGATTCTATTCCATACAAAAACTCATCGAAATCGTCTAACTGTTAAGTTCAGAATTATCAGTGTGTGTTTGACTACAAAAACTCATACTGATCCAATGATTAAAGTGAGTTCAGTATAATATGAATACATAGTAAGCAAACTAAACATCTAACAATTTCCATTATACTGATAATATGGATAAACCATCACAAAAAAGGTAAAACAAAATATAATGTTCTTCCAAATCATGGAATTGGAGGACAAATATCAGCAAGCATCAGAATTAGAAGAGGTAAAAGTAACTCTTTTTTATTTATTTTAGTTATGATATACAGCCGAGTAATGGTAAAAATGAAAACAGTGGCACAGATATACGAATTTTACTGATTTCTTGACTTATCAATGATCAAACCAATTGAAAGACTGTGGCAACATAGTTGCGCAACTGAGAAATGCACAAAATGACAGCATAGGACAAGATTATGACAATTCAGCAACCAAACATGTTCAAAATAGTGTCTCCCTTCTCTGATAGATTAAAAGCAGGAATGGCCAAGTTGAAATGGTAGCAGGATAAACCGAATGGTGAAATGAGAAACAACTGCTCCAAAAACTTAGTGAAACAACAACAAATGAAAACACCGTTACCCAAAATCCAACCATGCAAACCAACATTCATTTCAAACACTTGTGGATTAATTACTACTATGTACATACATATATAGGGTCTGCTCCTCCTACCATTTTATCTGTACATACATATACACATAACTTCCATTTCAAACACTTATGGATTAATTATCAAACATTCATTCCAATTCTTGGGTTGATATTTCCCCAATAAGATGCCGTGTAGAGATGAAGAGATACATATCAAATATCACAGATTAAAGATAAATCCTAGTGTGAATAATACTACCCTCAAAATAAACATATATATAATGAGATAAATTTGCACTGTAGATATATGGTTTTCCCCTCACTATCCAAGCAAACAGAATGTATAGGTTTACTATGCACCCGACGCTAACCGCCTCAGTTTAGATTATCTTTATATCAAAGTATATAATGTTGTGCTCCTCATGTAGACCCACCTGGGTTCCATCCATTATAGATTCTTCTTTGAACTATTATTCCTTACATATTACTCCTGCTTCCCACCATAGATTACCTCTATTCTTTAAGAATTAATCAAAATACTTTGTATTGCACTACTTCTGTAGCATTAGTTTGACTTTTCGTGGATCCGCAGCTAATCCTTCTTCTGAAATTACACAACCTTTGAACTTCACTTTCCTCTTTCGAAAATGACATAAAATTTCGCCTCCAACTTATATTGTCTCAACTTCAGCGCAACTCTCAAGTAAACTCATTATCTTATAATTTATATATAGTAAATTCTTTACGCCTATTGATTAATAAAACATGACAAATGGGTTGTTCCTACAAACCATTATCTTATAATTTTTCCATTTAGTCTTCTCGTTTCGTTATACAATTACGAAATATATAAAAATGAGTAAATTCCTCATAGACATAACCTTTTTAGCATGTCGGTTATCTTTATAAAAGCAAGAATATTTCAAAATACGCCACTTTTCTACATAATATTTTTACTCATTTGGTCTTTTCTAATGAACTGAACGGTCATTGATCATGCATTTTTACATGTGACTTCTCTAATGAACTGAAAGTTCTGATTTTATAAAAGTAAGATCAAAAAGAAAAAGAAAAACACTTTTCAATTTTCTTTTTGCTGTTTGGATGGGGGAGGGGGGCCGGGTGTACTGGGGGACAATAATTCATTAGTTTATGAACCAAATGATCACACATAAAAAAATAGTTACTAAATGATCACCAGACAAAAATAGGAAACTGAGAATACGCACATGAACCGGTGTCTACAGGTAGCGAATAAGATTTTTCGGATGGCACACAAAACCGCCAACTCCAACTTCTTCAATGGTCGTAGCAAGAGGATGGTTTTGCTTGGCTGTGCTTTCATCTGGCAGCAGTATGCTATCCACAACCAACTTCTCATACATTGGCGGTACGGCTTTTCCATGAATTATTGAACCCACCGAACCTCTGCATACTGTACCTGTCCCAATGATGTAAAGACCCGCAACCTCCCCGTAAAGGAAAGCGTCGGATAGTTCGAGAACAAACCACAACAGAACGCATACAGAAGAACATTTCATTGTATATTACAACAATGCATCAGATTACAAGAATATACAGAGTATAAATGAATATCACACAGAAATATCAGAGATTTAAATTACATTTAAATACATAGCAGCGGAAAATAATACAATACACAACTAGAATGAGATATACGGATACAAAGCTTTCCGGATATCGTTCCAGCTGTAACCCAGGATCCTGTGAATATAAATCTGCAAAACCGAAACTACTAGCTGCCCGTGTCAAAATAAGGGCACCCAGAGTTTAGGTTAAAACAATAAACTCCAGGTCAGTCATGTGACTGGTGTGAGAACTAAAACAGTTATTAATCTTTATTTTTAAATCATTAGGTAAATCAAGGGACCACGCCGTATAACACGGAACGGGTTTCCTCCCAAGAATACCAGTGCATAAAACAAACAGCGCAATGCTAAATAAAGAAAAATGAAGCTGTTATAAGACCCAGGTCCTATCACACAATGCAACGCAAGCCGGGGGATAGGGTTTTTACCTTATAACAGCCAAAGAATGCTTGATACGTTTAAAACAAATCATTTGATACTATTATAAGTGTATAGTTTATAAAACAACTTCAAATCATAAGTATCAATCATAGGCGGCATGAATGCCCCATACCACTATGTCGCCATATATAGGTTTACAAATAAAACCGCAAATGTCACGTATTTGGAAATTGGATTTCCATCTATGAACCGAGGCAAAAGATAGTCCTCAACCGATTCGAGACAATCTAGCCCATGTCTCAGGAACAGAACGCATCGTCCCTTGGAGCGACAGGGCCGGTCCACCGATGTGGATTAAGAATGCCTGAACAATACGTTTCCCCGCCCTTTGGGGCGTAAATGAGCCAACCAAATGACTCCATCGGTTCGAGAACGACCGATCAATCCGAGGCGCCTCGCAACAGCAACAACCACATAAGTCAAACTCGTCAGGGCGTGTAAAACCACTGACGCCACTTTTTATCTAGAAGGAAACGCATGCCCTCCCTGAGGTCCGTCTCCCGTTTTTGGTTCATACCTGGTGTGAAACACGCGAGGTAAACGTTACACAAAGCTACGCCACAAAGGCCGTGCTTTGATCATCACCACAAGACTTTGCTTTTCAACAGAAGCCTTGATCATTTGCATCTTAGCATGCCACACAGGCATACCATCCTATGCAACCGATATCAGTCACACAGAATGAAATCCGATGTCAGACACACAGTCCATTTACAAGTCCGTTCTGGGTCTGAACGAAACCGGAGGCACCTAGTACCCCGCATATCCTTCGATCTCCAAGTACGTCTGGACGATCACCAACTGTTTCCATCTTCTTGGGTGTACAGCCCAATCAAGATCATCAGCTATCACCCAAACGACGTGAAGACCTCCGGTCTTCGACCATCGTCTTCATCTTCGACTTATCGTCGTATCAGTTATTCAGAATGGGATAAACCCGGTCTTCCCGAATAACTCGCGTATATTTTATAAAAGTGTTACACAAACACAACATACGCCTCATTCCAATTCATTAGTCACTAACCGTAAATTAATCAAGAGAATAATTCCCCAAATATTAACCCCGAAGGCCGAAACCAACATCAGATCAATATCCAGAAAACCATTCTGCTTGGCTAACCGCCAGTTAGTTTCTAAATTTCACATTCAAATCTAATTAAAGATTTAACTATCGCCTGGAGCAAAACTGGTGATACTCCATTCTCGATCTTTTCAATCTAATTAAAGATTCATTAAAACTCCACTTAGTTTTAATCTGTGACTGGGTTAAAGAATCAGTGTCATTTAAAACACGGTTCACGATAAACCCAAAGTCACATCCCATTAATTATCGGGTTAAAGAACAAGTGTTATTTAAAACACTGTTCACGATAAACCCAAAAATCAATATCAATTCAATTCCAATTAAATATCATTTAATTGGTACACTTCATTAAATCTAAATAAAAAGATTTAATCTTTTCTCAACTGGGTTCAAGAACAGTGTTAGTAAAGACACCATTCACGACAAACCCAAATCACATTCATTAATTATCGGGTTAAAGAACAAGTGTTATTTAAAACACTGTTCACGATAAACCCAAAAATCAATATCAATTCAATTCCAATTAAATATCATTTAATTGGTACACTTCATTAAATCTAAATAAAAAGATTTAATCTTTTCTCAACTGGGTTCAAGAACAGTGTTAGTAAAGACACCATTCACGACAAACCCAAATCACATTCGATATTCAATACAAGGCTCTGAATAGAAAATATATCGGCTTATATTCAATATCGAATTCTACGACTAACAAATGTCGTATTGGAAATAACGATACAAATATATATCTTTCAAATTTCCATAACAACACCTGTAATATCACGAATTCCAACATCGAAATATTCCGAAGACAATTTCGATTCAAATCCACTCCAATGCAATCATTGGAATTTTGGTTACTTTTAAAACCCTTTTCGAATTCAATTTATTTATTTAAAAATAAATAGAATTATAATTCTAGTTCAAAACTAGTTCATTTCGATAAAAATCTATTTTTATCTTTTCAAATATGGAGTTTTTCATCCCAAACTTTCACAAATCATTTCTTATGATTTTACACAAATTATTACTATTTTTAATAATTTTATCAAGGCCCGTACAGTCGATTTCCAACAACGGCCATCGAACTGCACTTACAGCGACCTTTTTCGAATTTGATTTGGACGTATCTCCAAATCCAACCGTTAGATTTCAAATTTCTAACATTCATTAGAAAGCTCTTTTCGATACGAACCCAACGGTTCCGGTTTTAGGAGAATCCGACGGTCGGATCTCCCGCAATGTCCGTTTGAAATAAATGGTCGAAATTCACGAACTGCCGCGGCGCGGCGCGTTCTATTCAGGCCATTATATTATATATATAATATATATAATATATACTTCGTCGATTTCTATTTAAAACGAATTATATAAATAGTTTAAATTCGTTTCAAAATTCATTTCTATTCAATTCAAATTTCAATTCAATTTGAATCCATTTCAATTCGTTTTCAATTCAATTCTTTTCGAAATCGTTTTCAATTCAATTCATTTCGAAATCGTTTTCAATTCAATTCATTTCGAAATCGTTTTCAATTCATTTTGAATTCGTTTTCAATTCAATTCTTTTCGAATTCGTTTTCAATTCAATTCATTTCGAAATCGTTTTCAATTCATTTTGAATTCGTTTTCAATTCAATTCTTTTCGAAATCGTTTTCAATTCAATTCATTTCGAAATCGTTTTCAATTCAATTCATTTCGAAATCGTTTTCAATTCAATTCATTTCGAAATCGTTTTCAATTCATTTTGAATTCGTTTTCAATTCAATTCTTTTCGAATTCGTTTTCAATTCAATTCATTTCGAAATCGTTTTCAATTCATTTTGAATTCGTTTTCAATTCAATTCTTTTCGAAATCGTTTTCAATTCAATTCATTTCGAAATCGTTTTCAATTCAATTCATTTCGAAATCGTTTTCAATTCAATTCATTTCGAAATCGTTTTCAATTCATTTTGAATTCGTTTTCAATTCAATTCTTTTCGAATTCGTTTTCAATTCAATTCTTTTCGAAATCGTTTTCAATTCAATTCATTTCGAAATATTCGATTTCGAAATCACTTTTCAATATTCATTTTAAAATGAAAAAAAATCGATATAAATATCGTTCACGTCAAAATGGCGTCAATCTAATCAACACGGCTTCATATATTGATATTTTCAAATATTCCATTTCGAATATTTCTATTTCAAATATTTCTATTTTAAAACTGGAATGAGGCCCAAACAATTACCATATAAAGTTAATTATATGGATTTTCATACAACACATGTATAATAGCATTGAAAAATAATCAACCATCAACCAAAGTGCACTACACTGTATAAGCATCAAATAAAGATATCTAACGCTTATAACAGCCTGTCAATCAATCGATCGACATATTTAATCAATCAGGATGAGTGAACTTCATATTTCATCCCAACACCCGTGTGGGGTTTCAAACAATCAAACACAGATTCTAGTTGTGCAGTTGGGCGATGTGTAAAATTTATCGTCCCAATCAATGTCATTCAAATAAGTGTTCATAAACAAACCGTCTGGTTTGTAAATGAATATTTATTTATTCACTTCACTATTTTCATATTCACGTTAAAAATTATATTTTTAACGATAAAACATTTTATTTCAACCTATGAATTTCTATTCAATTCATTTATTCAATAAAATGATATTTTTATTTTTCTAACATATTTTAGAAAATTTCGGCGGCATAACGGCACGATACTAGAAACGGGACAAGGCCTAGCCTTATCCCCGGTCTAGTGAAGGCCCACGCCACTCACACATCAATCAAATAAATTAGTTATGCAAACCACAAAATTTGGAGTAAGAGTCTAACCTAGCCTTACTCCTTCGCCTTATAACGGCGCACGTCTAATCCTAACCAATTTATCGATTCGATTTTTCACACCACAAACCACATTCAAACCAATATCACAATCAATAACCAAACAGCCAAACAAACAAGTCCATGGTCTGTGGACGATTGTGTCGGGTGCTACTAAGCACCGTCTGCATCCTAGTATATATATATATAACTAGAAATAAAATTGAAAGGTGAGAAATTCTCACTGATAGCTATCCTAGCTCCACGGCTCTTCATTTGGAGAAGTCTTCGTCGTTTCGCCTTTTTGTCACCTTCGTTGCTGCTTTCACTACATACGTAAAAATCGAATTTTTACTTTGTTATTCAATATATAAAAATCACATTTTTTTAGTTCAAAGTTCAATATATAAAAATCGAATTTTTATTTCTAAGTTCAATATATAAAAATCGAATTTTTATTTCTAAGTTCAATATATAAAAATCGAATTTTTATTTCAAAGTTCAATATATAAAAATCGAATTTTTATTTCTAAGTTCAATATATAAAAATCGAATTTTTATTTCAAAGTTCAATATATAAAAATCGAATTTTTTTAGTTCAAAGTTCAATATATAAAAATCGAATTTTTATTTCTAAGTTCAATATATAAAAATCGAATTTTTATTTCAAAGTTCAATATATAAAAATCGAATTTTTATTTCTAAGTTCAATATATAAAAATCGAATTTTTATTTCAAAGTTCAATATATAAAAATCGAATTTTTTAGACTTCTCGCTTATATAAAAATTATATTTTATATGAACAAAGATCATATTTTCCTCCAACTAAAAATCAAAGCTTTACAGTGTTAAAAATTCTACCTTTTCTACTGTAAAAATCCCATCTTTACAATTTTAATAAATATATAAAAATCGCAACTTACATACATTAAAAATTAGGTCTTTTATAATTTAAAAATCCTGTCTTTTATATATGATAAAAATAAAATCTTTAATGCATTAAAAATATAATCTTTCTAAGTTAGAACTAAATTCACTTCTACGCTAATATATATATTTTCCTAAAAATAATAATTTAGTTTTCCCATAACTAAAATTTCAGTTTTCAATTACTTTTATAAAAATCAGTTTTAAATTACTTTTAAAATTCAGTTTTCAATTACCTTTAAAATTCAGTTTTCAATTACTTTTATAAAAATCGGTTTTAAATTACTTTTAAAATTCAGTTTTCATTTACTTTTAAAATTCAGTTTTCAATTACTTTTATAAAAATCGGTTTTAAATTACTTTTAAAATTCAGTTTTCATTTACTTTTAAAATTCAGTTTTCAATTACTTTTATAAAAATCGGTTTTAAATTACTTTTAAAATTCAGTTTTCATTTACTTTTAAAATTCAGTTTTAAAAATTCTAAAAAGAAAATCAGTTTTAAACTAATTAAATTTTCAGTTTTAAACTAACTAAATTTTCAGTTTTTAAATCTTCTCAAAATCAGTTTCTAATACATAAAAATCGAAATTTTTCAGAAGTAAAATAAAAAAAATAAAATAAAAATAAAAACGACTTACTTTATGCTGCGAAGAAAGGGGGGCGAGGGGTCGGCGGCAGGAGTTCGTCGTGGAGGAGCTGGCCTCGAGGAGGGGCTCGCGATTTGTTCCTCGACGCGGCGCGTTCTGGGGTTCCATGCGAGGGAGGAGGAGAAGCAGTGGGAAGGAGGAGGCTGAACGGAGGGCGGCGTCGCGAGGGTTCGTCGGCGGTGGCTCTGAGGTAAGGCGGCGGCTTCGGTTTAGGTTAGGTTTCTTTTTTTTTTTTTTTTTCCTCTTTTTTTTTTTATTTCGTTCTGAAGAATGAATCGGGGGGGGGGGGGGGGGGCAATGAAGAAGAAAAGGGAGGGAATATTTTTTTTTTTATTATTATTTAATTATTTAATTTTGCAAACGGGTTGACTTTTACATACGACCTCGAAACGAGGCCCACCGCCTGTCGCCCATAGCGTTTTACCCCCATTCCGAACACAATGGGATATGTATCGTAAGCTGGTTTGATCGTTACAATCAGTTTCTGTTGAATTTTCATTTAAATCCTTATTTTGAATTTTAAACGTACATTTCAAATTACCGGGGCCACATACTAACTCGAAAAATTCCAGAAAAATATTTTCTAGCTTCATATTGACGATACGGTCCGAACAAAACTAGTTTCGTCGAATTCTGAGACCGTATGAAAAATGGCCAATTTCCAGTCGATTAAAATCAACTGAAATGGTCAAACGCATTTTCCTTTGCCACGCTCACATATTGATTCTAAAAATTATGAAATTTGAAACCTAGCAATAGTTTAACATCACGGACCCAACAAAACTGGTTTCGTCGAAATCCGAGGTCGTTTGCAAAATTGCTATTTTTAAGGGCCTTATATATATAAAAATATATATAAATTCCACAGCGACTATTTCTAATTTTCAACTGGACATATCTTATCATTTCTAAGATGAAATCTCAGTTTGTTAACTTCGTTACAAAGATATAGTTATACAGATTCAAATATTTCTTGTTTCGTTCAATTCTGACTTATATTGAATTCTGTATATTCATTTGAAATTAGAAATCGAATTTTCGAACTACCGCGCCATTTTCAATTCCTTTTATAATTATATATAATTATAATATATTCTAACGACGACGTATATAATATATACGTCGAATTATATTCAAACTAAATTTCTCGTCGATATTGTTTAAAATAATCTATTTTAAATATTCAAAATTCGCTAAAATTGCCAAAATAAAATTTTTAAACTGGCCCAGATTTTCGGGTTGTTACAATCTCCCCCACTTAAAACTTTTCGTCCCCGAAAAGGAACAAAGTCGAAAGTGGTTTGATTATTCAGCTCTACGTTCGATCTGGTTTCCATTCTCCAACTCTTTAGTTTCTGAGAATTTCCAAAATTTCAAAAATTTGGCTAACACCCTAAATTTTTGAAAAATTTCGCCATAACCTCCCCTGCACCGGGAGCATCGGGGAATTTCAAATAGCTTCCCCGGTCCTTCAGATCTCAAAAAGAAAAAGAAAAAGCCAAGCGGCTAGCCAATAGGCTCACAAAATCATCATCACCCAAACAAAACAGTAAATTATGTAGTAAACATGTACCTATTTGTCGGGCAAACAAATTTTATTCTTCGGCTCTAGCCTCCTTGCTATGACCTGTTCAATGATATATATGTATATGCAAGCAGATGCGACCAATTTTCAATATCGTTCAATATTTGATATAATTAGGCTAAACGGTTCAAAATTATCAAACAATTAAACAAACAACACAAACATCAATCAATTAGTGAATTTAACGTTTCAAATTCATAATTTTGATACATATACAAAAATCAAATTTTTGATGCCAAATCACAACGATAAGCCCTATCTATTTTAGATTTGGTTCTCACACCAGCCTAATGGAAATATATAGAAAATCGCACCTTCGAAACTCGAACATAAATTCGGATGATGATCGATCAATCATCAGAACCATCTCCGGGTGTCTAGAATGTGATTCTATATCTATCCAATATATTAAAATTTCGAATATACGTTCATGACGCGTATATACAAAACCATTATATATTAGATTGTCCATATTCATACAAATAAATAATCAAATACGGATAATTGATTTAGATTTTCAAAACTAAACTTTGTTTTCATTTTAAAAATATACTCTTCACACTCGTTCTAGGATACTACTGATCCCATCTCTAACGAGTCATTCCCATTGGATATTACTAATCCAATATCTGATGAATTCTTTCGTATGATTCCAATGTGCCTTGTTCTCTAGCTTTGTAAACCAAAGCTCTGATACCAAATGTAAAGACCCGCAACCTCCCCGTAAAGGAAAGCGTCGGATAGTTCGAGAACAAACCACAACAGAACGCATACAGAAGAACATTTCATTGTATATTACAACAATGCATCAGATTACAAGAATATACAGAGTATAAATGAATATCACACAGAAATATCAGAGATTTAAATTACATTTAAATACATAGCAGCGGAAAATAATACAATACACAACTAGAATGAGATATACGGATACAAAGCTTTCCGGATATCGTTCCAGCTGTAACCCAGGATCCTGTGAATATAAATCTGCAAAACCGAAACTACTAGCTGCCCGTGTCAAAATAAGGGCACCCAGAGTTTAGGTTAAAACAATAAACTCCAGGTCAGTCATGTGACTGGTGTGAGAACTAAAACAGTTATTAATCTTTATTTTTAAATCATTAGGTAAATCAAGGGACCACGCCGTATAACACGGAACGGGTTTCCTCCCAAGAATACCAGTGCATAAAACAAACAGCGCAATGCTAAATAAAGAAAAATGAAGCTGTTATAAGACCCAGGTCCTATCACACAATGCAACGCAAGCCGGGGGATAGGGTTTTTACCTTATAACAGCCAAAGAATGCTTGATACGTTTAAAACAAATCATTTGATACTATTATAAGTGTATAGTTTATAAAACAACTTCAAATCATAAGTATCAATCATAGGCGGCATGAATGCCCCATACCACTATGTCGCCATATATAGGTTTACAAATAAAACCGCAAATGTCACGTATTTGGAAATTGGATTTCCATCTATGAACCGAGGCAAAAGATAGTCCTCAACCGATTCGAGACAATCTAGCCCATGTCTCAGGAACAGAACGCATCGTCCCTTGGAGCGACAGGGCCGGTCCACCGATGTGGATTAAGAATGCCTGAACAATACGTTTCCCCGCCCTTTGGGGCGTAAATGAGCCAACCAAATGACTCCATCGGTTCGAGAACGACCGATCAATCCGAGGCGCCTCGCAACAGCAACAACCACATAAGTCAAACTCGTCAGGGCGTGTAAAACCACTGACGCCACTTTTTATCTAGAAGGAAACGCATGCCCTCCCTGAGGTCCGTCTCCCGTTTTTGGTTCATACCTGGTGTGAAACACGCGAGGTAAACGTTACACAAAGCTACGCCACAAAGGCCGTGCTTTGATCATCACCACAAGACTTTGCTTTTCAACAGAAGCCTTGATCATTTGCATCTTAGCATGCCACACAGGCATACCATCCTATGCAACCGATATCAGTCACACAGAATGAAATCCGATGTCAGACACACAGTCCATTTACAAGTCCGTTCTGGGTCTGAACGAAACCGGAGGCACCTAGTACCCCGCATATCCTTCGATCTCCAAGTACGTCTGGACGATCACCAACTGTTTCCATCTTCTTGGGTGTACAGCCCAATCAAGATCATCAGCTATCACCCAAACGACGTGAAGACCTCCGGTCTTCGACCATCGTCTTCATCTTCGACTTATCGTCGTATCAGTTATTCAGAATGGGATAAACCCGGTCTTCCCGAATAACTCGCGTATATTTTATAAAAGTGTTACACAAACACAACATACGCCTCATTCCAATTCATTAGTCACTAACCGTAAATTAATCAAGAGAATAATTCCCCAAATATTAACCCCGAAGGCCGAAACCAACATCAGATCAATATCCAGAAAACCATTCTGCTTGGCTAACCGCCAGTTAGTTTCTAAATTTCACATTCAAATCTAATTAAAGATTTAACTATCGCCTGGAGCAAAACTGGTGATACTCCATTCTCGATCTTTTCAATCTAATTAAAGATTCATTAAAACTCCACTTAGTTTTAATCTGTGACTGGGTTAAAGAATCAGTGTCATTTAAAACACGGTTCACGATAAACCCAAAGTCACATCCCATTAATTATCGGGTTAAAGAACAAGTGTTATTTAAAACACTGTTCACGATAAACCCAAAAATCAATATCAATTCAATTCCAATTAAATATCATTTAATTGGTACACTTCATTAAATCTAAATAAAAAGATTTAATCTTTTCTCAACTGGGTTCAAGAACAGTGTTAGTAAAGACACCATTCACGACAAACCCAAATCACATTCATTAATTATCGGGTTAAAGAACAAGTGTTATTTAAAACACTGTTCACGATAAACCCAAAAATCAATATCAATTCAATTCCAATTAAATATCATTTAATTGGTACACTTCATTAAATCTAAATAAAAAGATTTAATCTTTTCTCAACTGGGTTCAAGAACAGTGTTAGTAAAGACACCATTCACGACAAACCCAAATCACATTCGATATTCAATACAAGGCTCTGAATAGAAAATATATCGGCTTATATTCAATATCGAATTCTACGACTAACAAATGTCGTATTGGAAATAACGATACAAATATATATCTTTCAAATTTCCATAACAACACCTGTAATATCACGAATTCCAACATCGAAATATTCCGAAGACAATTTCGATTCAAATCCACTCCAATGCAATCATTGGAATTTTGGTTACTTTTAAAACCCTTTTCGAATTCAATTTATTTATTTAAAAATAAATAGAATTATAATTCTAGTTCAAAACTAGTTCATTTCGATAAAAATCTATTTTTATCTTTTCAAATATGGAGTTTTTCATCCCAAACTTTCACAAATCATTTCTTATGATTTTACACAAATTATTACTATTTTTAATAATTTTATCAAGGCCCGTACAGTCGATTTCCAACAACGGCCATCGAACTGCACTTACAGCGACCTTTTTCGAATTTGATTTGGACGTATCTCCAAATCCAACCGTTAGATTTCAAATTTCTAACATTCATTAGAAAGCTCTTTTCGATACGAACCCAACGGTTCCGGTTTTAGGAGAATCCGACGGTCGGATCTCCCGCAATGTCCGTTTGAAATAAATGGTCGAAATTCACGAACTGCCGCGGCGCGGCGCGTTCTATTCAGGCCATTATATTATATATATAATATATATAATATATACTTCGTCGATTTCTATTTAAAACGAATTATATAAATAGTTTAAATTCGTTTCAAAATTCATTTCTATTCAATTCAAATTTCAATTCAATTTGAATCCATTTCAATTCGTTTTCAATTCAATTCTTTTCGAAATCGTTTTCAATTCAATTCATTTCGAAATCGTTTTCAATTCAATTCATTTCGAAATCGTTTTCAATTCATTTTGAATTCGTTTTCAATTCAATTCTTTTCGAATTCGTTTTCAATTCAATTCATTTCGAAATCGTTTTCAATTCATTTTGAATTCGTTTTCAATTCAATTCTTTTCGAAATCGTTTTCAATTCAATTCATTTCGAAATCGTTTTCAATTCAATTCATTTCGAAATCGTTTTCAATTCAATTCATTTCGAAATCGTTTTCAATTCATTTTGAATTCGTTTTCAATTCAATTCTTTTCGAATTCGTTTTCAATTCAATTCATTTCGAAATCGTTTTCAATTCATTTTGAATTCGTTTTCAATTCAATTCTTTTCGAAATCGTTTTCAATTCAATTCATTTCGAAATCGTTTTCAATTCAATTCATTTCGAAATCGTTTTCAATTCAATTCATTTCGAAATCGTTTTCAATTCATTTTGAATTCGTTTTCAATTCAATTCTTTTCGAATTCGTTTTCAATTCAATTCTTTTCGAAATCGTTTTCAATTCAATTCATTTCGAAATATTCGATTTCGAAATCACTTTTCAATATTCATTTTAAAATGAAAAAAAATCGATATAAATATCGTTCACGTCAAAATGGCGTCAATCTAATCAACACGGCTTCATATATTGATATTTTCAAATATTCCATTTCGAATATTTCTATTTCAAATATTTCTATTTTAAAACTGGAATGAGGCCCAAACAATTACCATATAAAGTTAATTATATGGATTTTCATACAACACATGTATAATAGCATTGAAAAATAATCAACCATCAACCAAAGTGCACTACACTGTATAAGCATCAAATAAAGATATCTAACGCTTATAACAGCCTGTCAATCAATCGATCGACATATTTAATCAATCAGGATGAGTGAACTTCATATTTCATCCCAACACCCGTGTGGGGTTTCAAACAATCAAACACAGATTCTAGTTGTGCAGTTGGGCGATGTGTAAAATTTATCGTCCCAATCAATGTCATTCAAATAAGTGTTCATAAACAAACCGTCTGGTTTGTAAATGAATATTTATTTATTCACTTCACTATTTTCATATTCACGTTAAAAATTATATTTTTAACGATAAAACATTTTATTTCAACCTATGAATTTCTATTCAATTCATTTATTCAATAAAATGATATTTTTATTTTTCTAACATATTTTAGAAAATTTCGGCGGCATAACGGCACGATACTAGAAACGGGACAAGGCCTAGCCTTATCCCCGGTCTAGTGAAGGCCCACGCCACTCACACATCAATCAAATAAATTAGTTATGCAAACCACAAAATTTGGAGTAAGAGTCTAACCTAGCCTTACTCCTTCGCCTTATAACGGCGCACGTCTAATCCTAACCAATTTATCGATTCGATTTTTCACACCACAAACCACATTCAAACCAATATCACAATCAATAACCAAACAGCCAAACAAACAAGTCCATGGTCTGTGGACGATTGTGTCGGGTGCTACTAAGCACCGTCTGCATCCTAGTATATATATATATAACTAGAAATAAAATTGAAAGGTGAGAAATTCTCACTGATAGCTATCCTAGCTCCACGGCTCTTCATTTGGAGAAGTCTTCGTCGTTTCGCCTTTTTGTCACCTTCGTTGCTGCTTTCACTACATACGTAAAAATCGAATTTTTACTTTGTTATTCAATATATAAAAATCACATTTTTTTAGTTCAAAGTTCAATATATAAAAATCGAATTTTTATTTCTAAGTTCAATATATAAAAATCGAATTTTTATTTCTAAGTTCAATATATAAAAATCGAATTTTTATTTCAAAGTTCAATATATAAAAATCGAATTTTTATTTCTAAGTTCAATATATAAAAATCGAATTTTTATTTCAAAGTTCAATATATAAAAATCGAATTTTTTTAGTTCAAAGTTCAATATATAAAAATCGAATTTTTATTTCTAAGTTCAATATATAAAAATCGAATTTTTATTTCAAAGTTCAATATATAAAAATCGAATTTTTATTTCTAAGTTCAATATATAAAAATCGAATTTTTATTTCAAAGTTCAATATATAAAAATCGAATTTTTTAGACTTCTCGCTTATATAAAAATTATATTTTATATGAACAAAGATCATATTTTCCTCCAACTAAAAATCAAAGCTTTACAGTGTTAAAAATTCTACCTTTTCTACTGTAAAAATCCCATCTTTACAATTTTAATAAATATATAAAAATCGCAACTTACATACATTAAAAATTAGGTCTTTTATAATTTAAAAATCCTGTCTTTTATATATGATAAAAATAAAATCTTTAATGCATTAAAAATATAATCTTTCTAAGTTAGAACTAAATTCACTTCTACGCTAATATATATATTTTCCTAAAAATAATAATTTAGTTTTCCCATAACTAAAATTTCAGTTTTCAATTACTTTTATAAAAATCAGTTTTAAATTACTTTTAAAATTCAGTTTTCAATTACCTTTAAAATTCAGTTTTCAATTACTTTTATAAAAATCGGTTTTAAATTACTTTTAAAATTCAGTTTTCATTTACTTTTAAAATTCAGTTTTCAATTACTTTTATAAAAATCGGTTTTAAATTACTTTTAAAATTCAGTTTTCATTTACTTTTAAAATTCAGTTTTCAATTACTTTTATAAAAATCGGTTTTAAATTACTTTTAAAATTCAGTTTTCATTTACTTTTAAAATTCAGTTTTAAAAATTCTAAAAAGAAAATCAGTTTTAAACTAATTAAATTTTCAGTTTTAAACTAACTAAATTTTCAGTTTTTAAATCTTCTCAAAATCAGTTTCTAATACATAAAAATCGAAATTTTTCAGAAGTAAAATAAAAAAAATAAAATAAAAATAAAAACGACTTACTTTATGCTGCGAAGAAAGGGGGGCGAGGGGTCGGCGGCAGGAGTTCGTCGTGGAGGAGCTGGCCTCGAGGAGGGGCTCGCGATTTGTTCCTCGACGCGGCGCGTTCTGGGGTTCCATGCGAGGGAGGAGGAGAAGCAGTGGGAAGGAGGAGGCTGAACGGAGGGCGGCGTCGCGAGGGTTCGTCGGCGGTGGCTCTGAGGTAAGGCGGCGGCTTCGGTTTAGGTTAGGTTTCTTTTTTTTTTTTTTTTTCCTCTTTTTTTTTTTATTTCGTTCTGAAGAATGAATCGGGGGGGGGGGGGGGGGCAATGAAGAAGAAAAGGGAGGGAATATTTTTTTTTTTATTATTATTTAATTATTTAATTTTGCAAACGGGTTGACTTTTACATACGACCTCGAAACGAGGCCCACCGCCTGTCGCCCATAGCGTTTTACCCCCATTCCGAACACAATGGGATATGTATCGTAAGCTGGTTTGATCGTTACAATCAGTTTCTGTTGAATTTTCATTTAAATCCTTATTTTGAATTTTAAACGTACATTTCAAATTACCGGGGCCACATACTAACTCGAAAAATTCCAGAAAAATATTTTCTAGCTTCATATTGACGATACGGTCCGAACAAAACTAGTTTCGTCGAATTCTGAGACCGTATGAAAAATGGCCAATTTCCAGTCGATTAAAATCAACTGAAATGGTCAAACGCATTTTCCTTTGCCACGCTCACATATTGATTCTAAAAATTATGAAATTTGAAACCTAGCAATAGTTTAACATCACGGACCCAACAAAACTGGTTTCGTCGAAATCCGAGGTCGTTTGCAAAATTGCTATTTTTAAGGGCCTTATATATATAAAAATATATATAAATTCCACAGCGACTATTTCTAATTTTCAACTGGACATATCTTATCATTTCTAAGATGAAATCTCAGTTTGTTAACTTCGTTACAAAGATATAGTTATACAGATTCAAATATTTCTTGTTTCGTTCAATTCTGACTTATATTGAATTCTGTATATTCATTTGAAATTAGAAATCGAATTTTCGAACTACCGCGCCATTTTCAATTCCTTTTATAATTATATATAATTATAATATATTCTAACGACGACGTATATAATATATACGTCGAATTATATTCAAACTAAATTTCTCGTCGATATTGTTTAAAATAATCTATTTTAAATATTCAAAATTCGCTAAAATTGCCAAAATAAAATTTTTAAACTGGCCCAGATTTTCGGGTTGTTACAAATGACCTCCAGATTAAAGTTTAAGATTTCACACTTCAAGCTTACCGAATCGGAAGAATTATGTGGATTGCTATTGTCTTTGTCCGGCTGTCTTTCATTCGAAGCATCGTGACATGCATTACTTCCTCCTTCATTCGAAGCATTGTCTGGTTTTTGCTTCTCATATTTTCCCTTAATCAAATCCACTAAAGACAACAATGCACCCTCTACATTGGTCATCCGATCTTCCATGTTTTGAGCAGTTTTAATTTGTTTGCGTGCAATTTTAGGAGGCCTTAACTTGGGTCCTTGATATCTTGGTTCCAATACTACGAGTCCGGCCTCTTTTATCCTTTCCAAAAACTTGTGAAAGTATGTCTTCTTCCAACGGCAACTCCTCTTCCGCACCGTCTTCGATTGCTTCCTTTGCCTTCTTAATTTTATCCTAATCATGAAGCTTAAACATATAAATTGAAATAGTGAACAATTCGAATAAGCAATTATTTGGCTAACTTACAAAGTATGGAGAAGTGGAATCGGATATGCTTCCATCCATTTTTTTATGAGTTTTGTCCCATACTTCACGACGTGTTATTTCTTTTTCCGGATTTGCAACAGCCTGCAATAAAAATGAAACAAAATCACAGCAATGATATGCGTCAACATATCAGCAATTTACCCATATGTATGCACATGAATTCTGAAATCAAGAGCATTCTGTGTTATCCAAACATACATGCAACAACATATCAGATTGGATTCTGTGCATATAAGATTGGATTGAATTTATGTATTTGGTTATTAAACTGTATATACCTGAATTTTGGTTATAAATAGATTATTAAGATTATGGTAATTACATTTATAAACTAAATAATTAACAATATTGCAAATAATTCAACGGAAATATTCTGCAGTTTTACATAAAAATCTGTTAAAATAGAAATTACGTATAATAAAGAAAGTTCACAAACAAATAAGGAATGCTTCTCTTTATTTTCTAATTAACATAATTCCTAACTTAAAATAAACATGAACTGTATCGATCTGCACCACATTTTTTTGGTGATGGACTACTTGAAAGATCTAGCCATATTATTTGGCATTTTCCCAATTAATTTACTAAAACATTTTTTTTGAGCCAAAAATTTACTAAAACATGGTACAGATTTGATTATGAAGTGGAAAATGGATATAGAATTTGTCTTCCCACATATTTTTTAAGCTGTTATCTATGATAATAAATGCTAAGTTTGTCAAGGGAATATATAGCGGCCACCTACATGTCATTTGCTGCACTATCTTTGACAATTATGTTACTATAAAATGCAAATAAAAAATATAGATTCATGCAGCTACAGACGACAATATATAAGATCCGACCCGGTTAGGAAAGAGTCCGTCCAATACAAGGATGATCGTTCGGTTTATCTCGTTATGAAAACACAGGAGTGTTGACTTAAACACAATATTTAAGATAAATAGGCAAAGTCAGCATGTTTTAATTCACCAAATAAAACTGACAAATTTTGGTTATAAACTCGGGGATAGTGACAAGTGTGTTGTAATTGTTATATTCAGCTACCAAGTAGCGGTATGTGATAGTCAAACTAAAAGGTACTTATTATATGTTACAAATATAATCTGAATATCAACCTTAACCAAGATAGTTACAATTTCGAGTGCAATACATATATAAATTGAAAAACATAAAGGTACTAAATTGCTCTAATAATGAAATTTCTGACCATATAATTTGAAAACAATACATTTGTATTCATCTCAAGTTTAGATATGTTTAGAATCTACCCATATTTTGGTCACCATGCTCCATTAATGAAACCATCAATATGTATTCTCTGTTGATTCTGTTTTTGTAATGAGTATATTCTTGTTTTTTTATTTTAACATAATTTCAATAAAACATTATCTTCACATTTCAAGATTTAACTATATCCTGTACATAACTTGGAAGTATGGAACTAATGCAGAAAATTGGATATATAAAACTTAATCAGCTTCAAGTTGAAATAAAAAAATCTTACCATATCATGTTGTACGACAGCATGACTAGTTCGACCGGTGTGGTGGCCATAGCTATATCCTGATCTGTTTTTTTTTTTTTTTGCCTAGCTCTCTTCTCTCGCTCACACCGGGTTTCTCTTCGTTCTTCAAAAATCCCTCCCAGTCGTCTTGACTAATAGTGGGTGGACAGTTTTTCAACCTTTCATCGTAATTGTTGAATTTGTCATAGTATTTTGTCCTCAACTCACTCTTATGTCTCCTAAAAGACTCACACATGTTTTTGGAATAAAATTCTTTTGTATTTGCATCAAGTTCAAAACGTTTCTGCAAAAGTACAAATTATTTACTAAAAAGGGCATTTTAATAAAAAAAAATACTTACATTAAATACACTTACCAACAATGCAACCCACACGTCATTTTTAGTTTTTGGCGGTACTTTATCCCAGCTTTCGTAGGAGATCGGCACATGCATCCGCACAAGTTTACCAATGCGGCTGCCTATTTTTCCCACATTGTTTGAAATGGGAGCTCCATATGCATTTATGTCAATCTTTTCGGGTTGTGTTGTTGATGATTGCGTAGACTGGGTTGGAGCTTCTCGGGATTCTGACATTCTTGGAACTGACAAGAAAACTTTTGCATCAAATACAGACAAGAAACAAGATAATATTGATTGTTAATGGAATTATAATAACTTTTAATCTCCTAAACTTGTTGAAGCTCTCTTTCCAAAGATGTGTGTAGTAAGAACTGCTTGTTTGCCTAGTAACCCAATTTAACAATTACATGAGCATGTATGTACAACAAAATCAAAAGGGAGAAATGTAAGAGAATGAAAAATGAATTATTTAAGAGGCGTATAAGAGAATGGAGTGTATTGAGGTAGGAAAATCAAATGGCTTGTACGTTGAGTGCTAATTTGGTGCAGACAGGATTTTAAGTTCCAACAAAGCAGAGTATAATCATATGATGGTAAGGTTAAATGGCACCGACAAAGCATTCATCTCAAGTTGTCATGTATAGTGTGTCAAAATAATAATTAAACAACCTATGTTTTATGGACACAGTTAACAGTCAGAGTAATACTTTCCAATACCCATCAAAATCATAAGGAAAGAGCATATATTGTATTCTTACTGAGTGAAAATTGTGTTGTAGTACATGAATTCAGAATTAAAAACACCATCATTACCGATTTGGATATATATCCATATATTTGTCCCGCGACCTATCGGATTCTTGTATGGTTTACTGGTCAATAGTTTTTGCAGTTTAACTTTATGCAATGCTCACTGGTTATTTGTACTAGTGCAAACTCCTTGACTGGAAATTTAATGGAACTGTCGATTTTAGATATTCCAACAAAACAAGACAACAAAAGAGGGGTATACACATCCATTGGTTCACCAGCGAAGATTGGTATCTCGGCTCGTATAAAAAAAAATGGAAATATGTTTAAAATAATTATCTTGTGTTCGCTGTGATTTACATATGTCATTGAAGGTTTGAATGTGAATGCAAATTAATTAGTAGAAAAGTAAACATGCCCAAAGTTAGATGAAAAATAAGTAGTGTTTAAAGGTGTTAATCAAAATCCTATCTTGAAAGTAAAATGATTATATGCCAGCTATACAATTATTATGATAATTAATATGATTAATGAAGATAAACTAATGCTTTCAGATTTGAAATTCACTACATTGAACATACATAATTTTTTAAATACCTACCACATATTTTTAAGTAGTTCATTAATTGACATTGGTGATAATTTATAAATGGAAAGATAATAATAATCAAAAGAGAAACCACTTGTCATCTGTAAGTATACGCATTTATTTAATGAACATAATCCTATATAGATTACAGGTTAAGAAGAACCTTTCATAATTTTAGTATGTATGCAAATTTCACATCCGGTTTGCGCAAAACGCAGGTTATAATTTATATTGAATAATTTATCTTTGAATCTACCTGTTTATGCAATCAGCCACTATTAGTGATTAACTGATACACCTCTTCTTTTATTGCAAAAAATAAAATATATCAACACAAAAGTGTACGTGTGTAAACTTCAAATAGTAGGAAACTCAATGTCATCCACATTACTAGTCAACCGTTTTGGTGTGTGTAAAACCACAAACCATCCCTCATGTTTTAAATCTTTCAAGTAGAACACTTGAGTCGCTTCCGATGCAAGAATAAACGGCTCATCGTTCACTCTGTCTTTACTCTTCAATTTTCCTAAGTTAACCGTGATCAAGTTTGAAATGGGATCAATCTTGCAACCATTGACCTTGTCTTCAACCTTTACCCAATCACAATAGAAAACTGTTTGTATAAAGTCAATGTAATCCAACTCAATTATTTGTTGAATAACTCCGTAATACTTAGTTTCTGCTTCCTTGTAATTTTTGTCCTTCCGGCTCGCTCTAAATTTGGTAATTGCTCTCATACATACACCACTGTCTTGTGTTAACAACAGCTCTTCGTAAATTTTCGGGGAAAATCTAAATCCGTTTACTTGGTACTTCACATAACTGCGTGCCTTGAACATCGGCCCATTCACCAACCGCCAAAGAATTGGATCAGCATCGTCGATCCTCGCCAACTAAAAAAAATTAATATGTGGGAAGTATGGTCATGAAGGAGTAAGATCAGTTAAATGCACGTGAAATATTTAATACAATGTTATATTTACCTCGTCACGTAACCATAGAGTAAAATTTTGACAAGTTTCTGTTGGAATAACTCCACCACGAGATTGTAATTTATAATTTTTCACATAGATTTCATACCTCCTACAACACATAAAATTTAAAACGTATAAGTAAATTGATTTATGCTAATGGAAATTCAAGACAAATTCTTAAACTTACTTATCCCATTCTTCCAACCCATTGTGCTTATTAAGGACCCATCTACGAACTTGTTCATATTGCACTTGGGTTAAAATAATATCTTTACCATTATCTACAGGCATCTCACTAGCAAACTCATCATCATCGTCTAAAAACAACTCACGGGTATGTTTATGAGTGCCGTCGCCTCCTTTCGTCATATACTCCATGCAATAAAGACTAGATTCTTAAACAATATATCCTTCCGCAATACACCCTTCAATATATCTTTTGTTGCGAACATATCCTTTATATATTTTCATCAACCTATGAAAATATAATTTATAAATAATCAATAGTTATTTAAATCGAACGATGGTGAATAAAAGTGAAATTAGTAATTTACCGTTCAAAAGGATACATCCACCTGTATCTAACAGGACCGCAAGTCAATGCTTCATCGGATAAATGGACCATAAGATGGATGCTGATATCGAAAAATGCAGGTGGAAAATGTTTCTCAAGCACACAAATGGCTTCTACCAAACTAGCATTTGCTTTTAATAGATGTTCCCTATTTATCACCTTTGAGCATAAAATGTAAAAGAATAGACTAATGCGATGTATAACATTACATAGATCCTTATGTTGTGGATAACAATGATGAAGCAGTACAGGAAGTAATAGTTGCATTATGACATGATAATCATGCGATTTCATATTTATCAGTTCAACAGGATTGATGCTCACATTATTATGGAAGTTCGAAGAGAATTTGCTCGGTACTTTCAAGTTTCTCAAAATGGTGCAAAATCGTAATTTTTCTTCCATTTTTAAGGTGAAAGTAGATTTTGGCATAGTTGTTTTATTTGTTTCAGGATCTTCCATCACCCACAATTTCTGTTTTATACCCATGTTTTTCAAATCCTTCCGTGCGTTGATGCCATCTTTTGATTTGTCTTTATGACCTATAATTATGCTAATGAGATGTTCAGTGACATTCTTTTCTGTATGCATAACATCAATATTATGTCGGACCAAATTTGCTTTCCAATACGGCAAATCAAAGAGGATGGACCTCCTGTACCATGCATGAACGTTTTCATATTCTTCTTCTTCGACTTCCTTTTTTCGTTTTCGACCGATTTCAGGTTTATCTTTACTAACTTTCATCTTGATATTTGCTACCTTCTTTTCAACTTGATAACCATTCAGTGCCTTTGGAGGACGACGATGCTCAAGTTTATTATTAAAATTTGATTTTTCATCATGAAACTTGTGTTTCGAAGGAAGGAACCTTCGATGATCCATGTAACACATCTTTTTACTAGCAGAAAGATAATAAGAACATGTTTCTTCTCCACACGTAGGACACGCAAAATAGCCATGAGTTGTACACCCCGATAATGTCCCAAATGCAGGATGATCGTGAATTTCCCCCAACACCCTAGCTCTCACTGTGAAATCATTTTTGTTAAATGAGTCAAAAGCCATTACTCCTTCTCATAGCTGCTTTAACTCGTCTATCAACGGTTGCAGATAAACATCAATATCCTTCCCTGGTTGTTTTGGTCCAGCGATCAACAGTGATAACACTGAAAACTCTCTTTTCATGCACATTGATGGAGGAAGATTATATGGTACTACAATTACTGGCCAACAACTATAGCGGGTACCTAGAGATGCATGTGGACTGAAACCATCCGTTGAGATTCCCAGTGTAACATTTCGTGGTTCAACGGCTAATGTTTTATCAAAAGAATATATAGTTCGCCACTGCGAAGTGTCGCATGGGTGACGCATTACAACTGGATCTGATTTTGCACGACTATGCCAAGTCATAGCTTCTGCTATCCATGGTATTGTATAAAGTCTCCTCAATCTGGGAATTAAAGGAAAATGTCTCAAAATCTTTTGTGCTACCTTGGTGGCCTTTTTTCTTCGCTAAATGTTGTCTTATATCTTGGTTTGTTGCAAATTCTACAAGAAACTATGTTTGCATCATCTTTCCAATATAGCATGCAGTCATTAATGCAAGCATCATAAGATTTATAATCCATCCCAACTAGTTTAATTATCTTCTTCATGTCCGAATATTTTGTTGGTAGTTTGTTACCTTCGAGAATTAACTCGTTTATAAATTCGAGGAGCGCGGTCACACCATTGTCGGAAAAACCGTATTGCGTTTTCAAACCATTCAGCTTCACAATGGCGTATAATTTTGTTATCTCTTTTGGACAAGAAGGGTACAATGGCTCTTTTGCACTATCAAAAAGTGGTTTATACTTCTTACTTTGATCAGTCTGCCAGTCAACATCAACGATAGGCGGTTCGTCAACATTATCGTGGAATTGACTTGTCGATTGAAAATTATGAAATCTATCGGCATCACTGATTAAATCTTCCATTCTGGGGTATTCACCATCATCGACATGCATGGCTTGACTGATGGGCTGTTTTTCCTTTTCTGTCAGTTCTTCTCCATGAAAATGCCAAATGGTATATGTTTGATCAATTCCCCATCTAAGCAAATGAAAATGAATATCCTCTAATTTAATCTTTTTCGTCATATTCTGACATTTAGCGCAAGGACAAAAATAGATTTCCTTATTGCCACCATTTACTTCAACGAAATTAACAAACTCCTTCACTCCTTCCAAATATCGCGGAGTTCTACGATTGGATTCATTCATCCATTGTTTGTCAATGCTAGAAGACATACCAGGTCATGAATTATTTTTCTTCGACCAAGCAATTAAGCAGAACTGGTTTGCTACTTTATGTTAGCCTTCCCTACTTTGATCAAATCTTTAAAGCTAATATTTAATAAATTAAAAATCTAATTTGTGGTTACTAAGTTCATGTCTTTTCGGTAATATGACATGGATTTCCGTGTATATGTATATACTTTCAACTAAAATATATAAACAAAAATAATTCTTAATTTCTTATATATGCACACATATATTTGCGTATGCGCGTGTGTGGATGTGAATATTTTTATTTATTGATCAATCTCAGTTTATTACATTAATATCTTTGTTTAGAGTATCGAATTAACTAAGATTATGAAATTTAAGTTCCATATTAGTAATTGGAAACTTTGTTGCTTTATAAGACCATAAGTTTACAAATTTGTATGCAGGTAAATGAATAAGTAATCTAATATTTATAAACCCTACTTTATTTTATTTTTCTTATAGGGGCAATAAAGTGTAATCAATAACACCTCTTTTTTGAAGTAGGAACACCAAGAGTCATCTCCAATCCAATAATGAAGGATACTTGTGGAAAAAATGAATTTTTTTTGCAAACAAAATCATAATATAATTTATTTTTAATTCTAAAAGATAATTAATCCATGTTTAGTGAGGATGTCATAGATTGGATGCTTGATAGTATTGGTCCGACCGCGGTTAACATTCAATTTTGAAGCTCTACGATTTTAAAAGTAAAATAAACCTATATGAGCATGTACTAGTGACCTAATCACAAAACTTTAAAGAAAAAAACAAACCTTTAAACCGAACCCTTTGGATCATACGGTTCTTAATTATCATTTTACTCTTCTTCTTTTTCACATAATTAATTTAATAAATAACCATTGTACAATATTAGTGTACAATTTATGAAATATTATTGAAATGTATAAAAAAAACTATAGTTTGTCTTTGGATTAGTTATAAAACCAATCCAACTAATATTTGTTATGAAACGTTCTAGAATAATTGTCTAAAAGTTCAATATATTACTTATAATTAGTTAAAATTTAAAATTAATTGAAATAATTTTACATTTAAATTAGAAAAAGGGGATTTCCACGGTCTGGCCAGTTCAATCACTATAACTTAACCTTGTGCACCAACAAAGTTCAACTCACAATTCAATCTTCAAAACTATGGTTTTATGAACAAATCCTGAGTATCAACTGGTTGTACCAAAAACTTTTTAAAAGAGAGCAAACTACTTCATTTTGCATTAAAATTAGTCCAACATTAGTGCTAAATTACACTTGCCTCAATCAGTCTTCCTCTAACTTAGCGCAACGGTCAGTTAAGTTGCACTACCTTACTTTATTTAACTTTGAAGTGAGCAACCATGAACAGAGAAATAAGTTACTCATGTCTATGTCAAATAATAGTAGTATGAATGTCTTTTAAGAGCATGAAAAGCTAAACAAATTCTTCAAATTACATGGTTTTTGAACTCAGAAGATTAACTAACCATTGAAAAACTGCTTATTATGCTACTATCAAGGGTCATGATGCAATAGGTTTAACAAACTCATATAGGGTTATTAAGTTATGCATAAATAAAAAGTTAAAAACTCATACAAACATCAAATGGGGGGTGGGCCGGGTGGCTATTTTCTCCCCAAACTCCAGACACGTATACACACACGTGTGTGTATGCATATGTATGTAAGTTTATACACGCACATCATCTTACTCTTAGAACAAGCAGTCAGTGTCATCTTACTCTTAGAAAAAATTTATAATGCTTTCAAAATGCGTCGTTAGATTTAAAAAACGATAAAATTTTATGGGAAAATTAATATATCATCGATCTTCTGAAATATTGTACAAAAAGGTATAATTTGATGTCAATAATAGAATGGTTTTATCTTGAAATTGCAGATCATCTTCTTAAGTTCCCTTCTTACTAAAATTATTACCAAAGAAAACTATCTTTGGTCTGACCAGAACTTGTTTTTTTGTTTGTTTTAGGAATTTAAAGTTGAAGTTTTATTTAAAGAAATATTGCAATACACATCAACTACTTAATATGTCATTTAAAAGATATAAAAAAATATTGCAATAATTTTGAACCAGTTTTACTTTAATAGATTTAACTTGAGAAGATTGCGGTTTCTTTTCCAGATTATTCCAGACTTTAAGGCATTAACATATGCCGCCATAATACCTTTTTATTTGGCCAAAGCAATAAATGATTCTCCAATTACATTTCAAGGAAGAACGTCAAGAATATATGCATTGTGCCTCATCCTTGTACCTTTGTAAGAACCAACAAATAACAAACAAAACAAAAATGAACAAAGACGTAAAAATATATCCAAACTTCATACGAAACATTTCTATAAATTATCATTTACGTAGAAAGTCAACAATTCAGCATATATTCACCATGTTTTATTGTACGCTGTATCATGCCATTTAATAAGAGATATCAACGATTAAAGAACGCGTATCTAATTTCGTTTTACCTGGGCTACTTAATAAAAGTTAATTATCCTTTTGTTTTTATTTACAACATATTATATGAACATCCATGATACACGAATATGATAACAGATTGTGTGGTAATGATTAATAGATAGTTACTATAATTAATAACATATCTTCACATCTAGAACAACATCATATAATACTATAGCTTCTGCTTTATGTTTAATCAACTCGCCACACGCGACATTTATAGCAAAAGATCGGTCATTCATTAACAATGTATAAATCAATTAAACGTATCCATATTTCTTTTATCGTCCTTTGCAAATATAACCTAACAAGTTAAATTTTAAAAATATAATAGAGTGAATAAAAATTGATACCAAAACATTAAAGAAAGAAAGAGTAGGTATTAATTAAATAGGAGCTCTAAAGAGTAGGTATGGATTAAATACGAGGTCTAGACCCTTCCGACAGAGTTTTCTTAAATTTGCCGGGGTATCAATTTAAATACAACGGTAGCCCTGTCCTGTTAAATCAAATGAACAAGGATAGATGGATTATTTGTACTACATTTGAACCATCTTTGAAAATATCGAATGGGATTAAACTTGAACAAGTACAATTAGCTTCAAATTGTGTTCCAACTAAAAAACAGTATTTTAAAAACTTGATTTACATAAACTGTTTCCAAACTACAACATATGCTTGCAAATGGTTACTATCAACATCTGGATTGAATTTGAATCTGGGTTTGAATTTAAAATTAATTTATACCTAGAAACTTTAAATGCTCATAACTTTTACGAACAAGCTCTATTTTCAGCATGTTATATTTGGAAATTGATCAGAAACTCGCCATTTGTAGTAACCTAACTTTCATAATCAAATATTGAATTAAACAAAATTTGTATTTTTACTCTCACTTTGTTCATTCAAAAATATATAGATAAACGACATATTTACCAAATATAGAAGCAACGGGCGCAATCTTTTGGAGAAAAATCAACTGATCTTCAGATTCCCCTTTAGATCAGTAGAAAACAAAACGAAATACTGCGTTAATCGAGATTGTTAGAAAACAAATCGAAATACACCGTTAATCGAGATTCCATACCTTGACTTTTTTGAAATCGAAATCTTCACTTTGGAATCAGACATTAAATCAGCTTAGATTTGGGATCGACGGTTGATCTTAGGGTTTTGGTCTCGTTTATTTTTTTATTTTTTTACTGGAATGTTTTGGGAAAGAGAGCGTATTGTTTTGGATACGGTGTATTTTGGAGAAAAGGGGAGCGTACTGGTTTGATCGGGGGGTAGGGAAGTACAATTTCCAGTTAGAACGACCTAAAGCCGTTGCAAACTATGAAACGTCGGGGACCAATATCTCTAAAGAGCTTTGCAACGACTTTAAGCCGTTGCTAAGCAGCCGCATTAGGGGGTTGCGAAATTCCCATTATGGTGTAGTGGATGTGGTATCTTCGACGCTAACAGTCCCAAAGAAGCGCTCTTGAACTAAACCACATTATTAACAAATCTTAGAACAATAGCCATTTGCTCTTTCGTGGAAGTGTCTTGTGCTTCATCAACCAAAATGCAAAAAATTCCATCTCCAACTTCTTCTCGAATTTTATTTCTTATTTTATCACCTAAAATAGTTAAAATTTTCTTTTGAATTGTAGGTGAAGTATACTTTGCATTTCCTGAAGCGTTTTCCAAGACCACTTTAAATATGTCTTCATTACATTTTTCTGAGTGTATTATCATCTCAATAAAATTTCCATGATTTTTGGATTCAAAAGATTCATCATGACCTCTAAAAGAGCATGACTGCAAAGCAAGCCATCGAGCACATTCAATAGATGTTTTAATACGTAATTGATTTCACTCAACCATTTCTTTAGATTGCGCATCAAATACTCTTTTGATATACAAAGAAGGATTCATTAAATCATCAACGGCCTTAACAACACACAAATGCGATGAACCCAACCCTCCTACATGTTGCAAAAATGCACAATTAATCCCTCCCACTCTTTTTCAACTTTGAAATCTGTCAATTGTAAATTATGCACGTGTTGGTAGATTAGTTTCAAACAAGAAACAATACAAACAAAAGACCATATGGTAATCAATCGAATACTCAATTCAGGGATATTTCTTAAACCAACTACTTTGAAATCGACGGAGTTGTTTTCCATCTTTCGTCGGTGAATATATGTCAAGAAGTTGTTGAAATGGCCCTAATCTTAGATATTTTCTCCGAATTTCATCTCTATCATTTATTTATTCTTTCCATATTTGTTGACGTCTTCCCGGATCCCTTGTGAAATGATCTCCACCATCATCGACTGTGGTCCTTGGTATTTTGCAGGGATGTTGTTCTGTAGAGCTTCGTGAAGTTTCATTTTTTTGGATCCAAAGAGTTATCTCCTTTCAACTTGTAAAACGAAAACAATGTTTTGCTAGATTTTGAGTTTGACATTTACCTAAAAATATGATAAAATTAGATAAATTTTCTAAAAATAAAATTAAGCATATCCTTTAGTTTTCTAACAATTAACTAACACGAAGTTAGAACATCAAATTGAAATCAAATACAATTTTGATTCACATCTAGAGAAAGATAATAGATTCCATTCAACACATTAATTCAATTTGAACAATACTGATTAATGTTAAAAATTAAGGGTTTCAATCGAATACAAATTGACAAATATATTGAAGTTTGTGATGGATTAAAAAGAAATCATATGAAAATTTCATTTAGAAATTACCTTTATTCCGGTTGAGACTTGAGAATTGAGGAGGTCCAGATGGATTTGAGCAGCTTGTATACTGCGTTTTTCTGTAGCCGCCTTAACCTGTAGGAAGGAAAATTTATGTAGCGTGTTCTTCTGTTTTAGCTTATTAGGGGATGTTTGGTTTGTGCATTTGTGGGTTGTTGGGCTTTGACTAATAGCTATTGCTTTTCTTTTTTTTTAGAAACTGGACCCCGGCTATAGCCCAGGGTAGCTAACAGCTACTTCCGCCCTAGTATAAAAGTTCAAATTATTTATGAAAAGTTGCATGCAAAGTTTTAGGGAAATATCTATGCATAGCCAAAAGTAGCTAGTATTAGGTGATATTTAAAAAGCGAGGGGCAATTTCGGTATTTCAAGATAAATAATTATACACAGCCAAAAGTAGTGAGTATTAGGTGATATTTAAAAAGTGAAGGGGCAATTTTAGTATTTCAAGGTCGGATTAAATGTTGGAATAATTAAAGAGTGTTGTTATTGACACTCAAACTATTGTTAAGAGGATCATTTTTTAAAAAACACTCCACTCTTTGAAAAATTGTTAAGGGGCTACACAAACATATTATTTCACACTACTCAACATTCCCAGATTGCCCCTTCAAATTAAATTTTAAAAAAAAACTTATTCGACAAGAGAAACCGAGCTAAAATAAGCTGATATGTCAAAAATTAATAACCATCCCGGTGCATTACCTTCGTAATTATAAAATTCGGCATATTTATGTCGATAAAAAAATTTAAATCGATCCTATTTATTCGAAAACGCTTATCCTTTAGGGCTTAAAAAAATCGATATATGCAAATTAAAAAAAAAATTATGACCCTTACAATATTTGTTAAGTTAAAAATATTTTTATTTGTTAAGAAGCTACATGGGTAATAAGGTAAAATTGCTTTTATTTGTTAAGAGGCTACTTTCCTCATTGATACTTCTCTTAACAATTTTTAAAAAATTAAAAAATTGTCCCTACTTAACAATATTTGAAGTGTCAATAACAACGCTCTAATTAAATGACCTTGATTGGATATGAAATAATTAAATGATAATTGGAAATTCAGAAATGTAAGATTTCTGGGAATTATAGATATATATAGATAAGATAAGATATAGATTGATTAACATTTATAATGGAATTAACGATCCGTCCGCCCTCAAATAACAGTCACCAGTCATTATAAAATTTTAACCGGCTGCTGCCGGTCCAAAATTTCGTATTCGATATCATTTTTGTCCAAATACGGTAATCCCAAAATCCCCGAATCTTTAAAATCAAGGTCTGCAAAAGTTGCAAGATTTAGCAGAAGCTTCCTGAAACCGAAAGGTTTCCATGGATATATCTACTGAATCGGTGGCGGCGACGGCGCTGAAAGATTCGTTGGATTGGTGGGTTGAAGTGAATAATTCGGTGATTTGGCAAGATCGAATTTTTCACGCTCTTTCGGGTTTGTTTGGAATTGTTTCAGTAGTCGCTCTTGTAAGTTTTTTTGGACTGATCTAGTTTTAAAATTTTATGAGTTTATTTCTTCCTTGATTTGGTGGTGGTACAGGTTATTGATTGGTTCGTGGGCATGCAGTATATAAATTATTAAGAACTAAAAACAAATAAAAGAACATTGATCTTGGTACCGTTAGTTTGAATTGCCATGTTTAGGTCAGCCGTGAAGTTGAAAATATTTATGTAGACTAAAATAATGTAACGCTGGGACGCAATATCTATAATCGGTTTGTATAAATTAGAATAGAAACTACTTGTTGGTGGACCTATATAATATATATACCTACTTTGAGAAGTTTTTTGTCAAAAGTTTTTCGGTTATAGAGGGTAGGCTGCTTATTTTAAGCACTTCCGGTTAATGAGGTTCCAAATACCGTTAAAAACATTAGTTACTTTGTATCAAAGTTATGATGGAGTATTTATTCACTTTGCAACTGGTTTTATACAATTTATAGAATTCTTTCTGGTCAGATTACGCATCTCTAGCAAATGTGTATGGGTATTTATCTAGAATTACGCGGAGAGTTCTAGTTAATCATTTTGGCTATAGTCATCATCACTATCAGTGTGTAATCCTGATTAAATCGGATTCGTAACTCCCATACCCAAACTTCTAGGCTGTATAGCACGTCTCTATTAGCCTGCCTTCAATCAGACTTTTAAATGAGCAATGTTTGAACTTTTTAGTAGTTTACAGTATCATACGCCACATGCACAACTCCAATGGTGCTTTAATCCATGAATGACATAATAATGAGTTTTCCGAGCCACACATAATTATAGTTGCAATTTTGATTTTCTGAGCCATGCATAATCGTTTCCACTGAGATCATTATCAATTCATTCAATCATTTTTGTGACATAGTAGTTCACAATTAATTTTATTTCAATTAAATTTAGGAAAATTCCTTTTAGCCAAGGCAACCTTAATTGATATTGTTAATAGGATTTTTTAAATAACTTTCGCGCACTAAAAACAATCATTATTTGATGCTGTCTTATGAAGTCGGGAAAACTAATTGATTTAGTTATTTGCTTGGTAAATATTTATTATAGGGTTTGGAGACCTTTGAAATGAATCTTTTGCTTATATTCAAGATTGTTGGTTGTGTTTTATGAAATTTTATAAATTGATGAAACTTCCATCATTTTGTTATCTAATATCCATGTAGTTCTCTTTGACTGATTGGCTTTCTTCAACATTCACCTATCACCCATTTTTTTGTACTAAAAAGAATATTTACCTAAAAATATGATATCTATAATTCAATTAAGTTGTAACCTAAACAAAAACACTTGAATCAAATCGTAATCCCAAACAAAACTATCTTATGAAGCGATAGCATCAAATTCAAACTACCCTACAAAATAACACAATAGTATAAATGTACTTTTAATGATATTCCATATTTGGGCATAAGGAGCATTTCTATAAGGGCTTGTAAGTTGAATGATAAGATTATTTTGAATTAGTATTTTTTCGATGGGAAGATGCTGAAATGTATACATCATAGTTATCAATGGCGCGCCATGGCGCACGGCGCGGCGCGGCGCAGCATCTGCGCCATTTTGGCTTATGGCGCGGCGAATATGAGAAGGCGCACGAAATGGCGCAAAAGGCGCGCGGCGCAAAAAAGGCGCACGGCGCAAAATAGCGCGCCTTTTGTTTATTTTTTCATTTTTTGCAGTTCACACAAGATTAATGTTGATCATATTATTATGTTTGCTAACGTTTTGTATTTTGTTTTATTTATTTTGTAGGTTCTGATGGATTTTGAAAATATGATTGTTGAATCGGATTCAAATTTCTAGTTTATTAGTAATATGTATTATTATATTGGATTTTGAAACCTATGACGCTTGAAATTTTATGCTAATGATCTCAAATATGATGATGTTTCTTTTTGCAAAATAGTAAAAACTTTGATTGCACATGTTTTAGCAAAAAATACCGGATTTTTAATATTTTTTATTATATGTTAAATTAAAAAACAAAAGTGCGCCGTAAATCAGAAAGGCGCGCGCCATTTGCCGCGCCGCGCGCCAAGGCTCCGGACTGATGTTTCGCCTTTTTGCGCCGTGCGCCATTAATAACTATGGTATACATATAATTCTATATTAGGAATTTTCACATCAAAAGGTTTTAAAGTCTGTCACATCTTAATGGTTTAATGTTGTCCATTCATTATAAAAACCATCTCAGAATCAATTACAGACTCTAACAATAACATAAAACAAAATAAAAATCATTTGATTGTATAGAAAATTATGTTCTTAGAAAAAAATTGACAAGGTGTTATAAATTGACAAGTGAACAAATTTTAAAAACTATGCGTACACGATTTGGTACATCGCTTGTAAGGAAGTACCAACATTGATGTCTTTTTTTTTTTTTGGAAGTTCCGGATTACCAAACATCGCTTGTAAGGAAGTATGCACGAATACACAACACATACTTAGGATATATTCATAGAGATACGTAGTTGGCATTAAGAAAATAGTTTTGTACCAATGTATGAAAACCAAGGTATTAAATTCCGGCCGGCACGCCGGATTTCTAGCCATCTCGGCCCGGTTCCGGCGTGGACCAGATTGGAATTTAACCAAAATACCGTTTCCGGTTTCCTTCTCATAAAAAAAAGTGCGAAGCCACGGAAATTGAAGATCTGAGAAACGTCGATCTTCTTCTTGGAGCTTGTGAGCATCGATCAAGAGACGAGTTTTTTTTTTTTTTTTTTCGTTTTTCCTTTTCCGTCGAAGTTAGAAATGAATCAGGGTTTGGAAATCTGAACGGGATGGAGAGGATAAGCAGCTTAATGGGTAGGGTTTGGGAAATTGACAACTTGTTGGCGAATTTGAAGTGAACCAGTTTGCCTTAGAAAAAGAAAACAAAACCTGGTATGTTTAAATAATATTATTTTCTGTTTCCCAAATGGTCGGTTTGCCTTTTCTTAAAGAAAAAGAAGACGAAAACTGGTACGTATTCATCCCCTGAAGATGAAAGCTTTCAGGATACTTTCTTTCCTTTTGGACTATTAGCTGAACGTTTGCATTTGTGTGGTAGGGCAAATATGAACAAATAAAAAATAAAGATAGGAACTAACTTCAGTTTTGATTATACATCAGAATCAACATCAATTTATTATCTTGAATCGAATATCACAGTTTCAAAAACAACAATGCTACAAAAACGACAATACAACGAGCAAAATTTATGTGATGGTCAGAGAAATAGCTTTTAGTAATAAATTTTTTTATGTTATATTCTTTGTATTGTAATTTGAATAATTTAACGTAACTAATTATTAGTATTGCTTATTTGTTGCGTATTTGTAAAATAATGTACCGAAATTGGCAACCGGAATTAAACCGGAACTTCCGGAATTTCCGGAACGGGACCGGAATTTTAAAATTTCTACATGACCGGAACGGAACCGGAAACCGGGATTTCAAACCTTGATGAAAACTATTTCTTCCAACTTCAAGACTCATGCAATACGGAGGATCATGATAAAAAATTATCAAGGGAAAAGATATATATATATATATATATATATATAATGTAACTTTTTTTTTTTTAATTTTCACCTACTTTAACTATAAAAAAAGAGTAATCAAAAACTAAGAATTGGCGTTAGCACTTATGCAACAATATTTAGACTACTTACAATTTTGTTTAGGGTTAGTTGCTATAAATTATAATTTATGACTAGTTGGAAATGACCTTCAATGGTAATGTTTATTTGTATAAGCTTTTACTTTGTGTTCATCCATTTGTAGTGGGTAACAATATTGTACAAAATTTATGTAAAGATAATGTTTCCGTATTTTGCGTTTTGGCCAAGCTTATTTCAGGTTAAGTCTATTCGCAACTTATTGCATTCTGCAGTATGCATGTAGCATTTTCTGTTCCTGTTTTTGTTCCATGTAACAAATTGTTGCACTTACAAAATCATTTCACGTGCTGAATTGTTTGATGTATCGGTAACATAGCCCTTTGTTCTGTCCTGCTTTTGTGCTTGGAAGACCAAATATTGCTAACAATGGTGTATTCTCAAGTCGCTAGCGTGCTATGCTTAAAGATGAGATCACATCATGAGTTCCATTATTCCACCAAGCGACGTTTTCTGATTCTAATGTTAGTGAAAGAATAAATGTTAATATGCAGTACTGGATTGCAATGAAAAATGATACATTTAGCTTTTTTGTATTGATTTCTAACAATTTTGTAAAGCAAAATTGTTAGAAAAGCTATAATGGTTTAGTTAAAAAAAGGATTGAAAACTAATTCTATTGAAGTTCAAATGAGTTATTTCGTTTCTTGAATAGTAGGAGGTATCCTTTCTAATTTGCTTGCTTTGTAAGAATAACTGCAAAAGGTATGATAACATTTTCATCTTACATTGTCTTTCTTTTAATCTTTTTCAGTAATATAAACCATTGAAATTTGTTGAACATAGTATTATGGTTGTGGGTATTTTTAGATATCGTTTTTTATGTGATTTAAATTGCTTCACAATCTACTCTGATTTAAGTATTTTTTTTCAATGAACGCATCGTTTTGTTAGTTATGCCTCGTATTGGCCTTCATATTTTAACTGGAAATTGAATTTTGACCAACTCATATATTCATTCATATCATTGAAAATTGTTTCCAAGTTCCACTTGTTAATGACACCTATATTTGGTTAACAAGAAAAAAAAAAAAAAAAAAACCTCCAGCATTTTAGAATTTTGTAATTGCTTTATAAGCATGTATTTATCTGTAATTGGTTTGTTTAAAGAACGGTTTGAGGTTCCGGCTGGAACCATGAGATTCCGGCGAACTTGTACCGGTTCCGGCCGGCGACGGGACGAGATTAGGGTAAAATCTCGTTCCGTCCAAACAATCGAAGAAAAAAATTAATCGCGATTGTGAAATCAGAAGGAGAATAGAAGTACAACAACATATAACATGCAAAATCAACAATCGAAAAGCAAAATAAGAACTAACCCTAGTTTGCAGTCGAGAAATTTGCAGCCGCGGGTATTTTTTGGATTCAATCATCGCAAGAGGAATCCGATTCGAGCTCCGCCTTTTTGTTTGCTTGTTCTTTTTCTTTACTGCGTCATTTTTTTGTTTTGTTTTTGAGGGTATTATTTCCCCCTTCCCTTCCCACTTTGTGTTTTAGTGTTTTTTTTTTTTTTTTTTTTTTTTTTTTTTGGGTGTTGTTATTGTTGTTGTTTTAGTTCCGCCTTGTTTCTGAGGGTTGCGTTTTGGGCTGCTAAGCATATTTCAGTTTATTCTTGGAATGAGCTTGGATTGGTATGGGCATTGGCTTTGAATTTATATCTTGGAGCTAATATAAACACAAACGTATAAAGTTTACTTTTTGGAACAAAACCGAAACTGTCGAGAAACTAGTAAATTTTTAAATGACCGAAATCGAGTTTTCGAACCTTGGTTTAAAGTAACATGATCAAATATACATTTTTTTTGATATTTCTTAATGTGAATGATAACATGTGAAATAAGATGTTTGCAAATGTGAAAAACCAAGCAACCGTTTGCCATAGGTCCCTGTTAAGTTTTAAAATTAGGCTAACATCCGGTCCAAAACTTACTGTAAATTAGGTTCCTATTTTTCGAAAATTCAAGAAAAAAACAAAATAAAATACATAAATTCATATTTAATTAAAACATGCATTCGACAAAAATTTCAGATCAAAACACCATCAAAAACAGGACAAAATAAAAAAAAACACGAAAACAGCAAAAATGCAGTAAAATGCATTCAACCATGCACATATATTCAAATAGTTGCATACATGTATGCTTCTATTTCAGTTTTGCGTCCAACTACAACATACATGCATACATATATGCAGATTTTATGAAATACATTCATGTTTTCGTGCAACAATTAAATTTCTGCACGTAAAACATGCATACTTGTATATCTTCATACAAGTATGTTGTTATACACAAAAAACAGCACATAAGAATGCAAATATTGTTATGCCTTCGGCCTTTAACACATTCTTTCATGTTTGTATGCAGTTATTCTGGATAATTTCATACTTGTATGCAAATATTCAGTAGGCGTGCCCAAATTCTTTCATGCGTATTCAAATAGTTTCATACATGTATGCAGCTATTGGTAATAGTTGCATATGCAATATTTTTTATTTATTTTTTGGTTGCGTGGACTTCTGGGGACGTTTCCAGAATTTAGATTTTTTTTTTTTTAATATGTCAGCGCATAAAATTCTGGCAATAAAACGTAAAAGGCGGAAGTTGGCAAAATACAGAGCAGAAGATTCAAAAACAGGGACCGGGTTGGCAAATGAAACATGACAGGGATGCTGTTTGTATTTTGATAAGTTTTAGGGACGTGACACATATATTCACATGTTTTATGTGCCTTGGGTAGCACGCAACACTGGGCCAGTCCTGCATACTCATGTTATTGTGCTGGTCACACATTCACTGAACAACTGTGTATACAATTTAACTGTTATAATGGTTGTAGTATCTTTATTTTGTGGTCAAGAGTTTAGTGATCGATGAAATTCATATTTATGCAGATTCAACTCATTAGGATTGAATGTAGAGTGCCAGAGTATGGTTGGACAACACAAAAGGTCTTCCACTTATTAAATTTCGTGGTGAATGCTGGTTTGTGTCCTTCCGTCCATTGTCTATTTTTTTAAATCTTCATGTGATTTTTCTTGTTTTATGACTGATTCTGCAATACATTCTCGTGTAAACATGCAGTTCGCTCAACTATATTTGCATTCCGTCGGGATGTGCAGCTGTTTAGACCTGAGGTTAGATTATAAACATTCCCTCAGCTTATATGTTTATATAAACTCTTTGATGATAACTTGCAACCTTTTTTTCCCTTTTATTTTGTTAATTTACAGATTTTTCAACATATTCTTCTTGACACACCAAGTCTTCTGTTCTTCACAACTTATGCTTTATTGGTTTTGTTTTGGGCGGAAATATACTACCAGGTAATCGTTTTGTTGCTTTATACACTGCCTTTGCATTGAATTCTAGAGGCATATTATATAATTTTACATGGTCTACAACAAAATTGTGACAGGCACGTGCAGTATCCACTGATGGTTTAAGACCGAGCTTTTATACAATAAATGGTGTGGTATATGCCATACAGGTAATATTCTCTCTCTTTGAAAGCAGTTCTGAGTTGTACCTACTACTTGGTCTGCTTAATTATAAAGAATTTTGTGTGCTGCAATAGTATATCTAATTGATTGGACCTATAGTCCTATATAAGCATGTAACTTGCGCTGATTTTGTCAATTGCACTTCCCTTTGTAGTATAACTTGCTTTGCCTTTCCCTTACAGAAGTGTCATTGTTTGTGCTGTGTCATTTGGATGGTATAAAGTTGATAGTTTGTAAAATTCATATAAGCTTGACGGTACACTTGCTTCAAGCTAAGCTTGCAATGGTTTTTGACTTAAATGTTCTGTTCCTCACTATGCATATAAGCATTCTCTGAACTTCATTTGAGCAACAATTGTTCCATTGAATTTTACTAGAGGTACCAAGTCTTTGATTCTGGTAAAATCCATTTGACATTACATTATTGAATATCATTTAACAGATAGCCCTTTGGATGCTTTTGTGGTGGAGACCTATGCATGCAATGGTTGTTATTTCAAAATTGTTCTTTGCAGGTATGATTTAAGTAAATCGGTACTTACAGTTGTCTGAACATATTTTTAGTTCGGAGTAATGCTAAAATACCCATATGCAAACAGGTGTGTCATTGTTTGCTGCCCTTGGATTCCTTTTATATGGTGGAAGGTAAATATTGTACGGTTACTTGTGTTTGTCAATATTTATCGCCCTTGATTTATAGCAAATTCATGTCGATATACAGACTAATAAACATTTTTCATGGTTGATAGATTGTTCTTGATGTTACAGCGCTTCCCCGTTGAATCAAAAGGCCGACGCAAAAAACTACAGGAGGTACCAGGATTATGTGCCATTTGTCTAAATATATTTCTCACGCAGAATGTTTTGTAATCTAATTATATTATATCATACCTGTGCAGGTTGGTTATGTGACCACTGTATGTTTTTCCTGCTTTCTACTGCGGTGCATAATGGTGAGTACACTGTTTGTATTTTATTTTTTTGATACAATACAAGTAGTACACAAATTTATAGTTGTACTTCATACACACACACACCCCACACACACGCTAAGTATCCCGAAATCGGTATTCTTCGTGGGTACGAAATTTTGTATCCCACGTTTGCACTGGATTATCTGAGATTTCGTATCCCAGTTCTTAGCATGGATTTCGTCTCCCCAAAGTGGTCTTCGGGGTCGGTATTGCGAAGGTGGAATTATCAACATCAATTATCTTCTTCAGGATTAGTACAAGACAGTTTCGTATTCAAGGATACAAAGACGAAGAGGCTTAGTGAAGGAATCAGGATGCTTCGAAGAAGTGATGGATTTTGCTAAGTACCAGGTTCGATACCGATTCCCAGATCGGTGCCGATCTCGGGGTACGAAATTTGGGGATACAAATCCCGTATCCCCTGCACCTATAAATATCCCTCCACTTGGTTATTTTCGGGATCTTCAGCTGCTCTTTTTTTGGATATGAGATTCTTGGATTTGGAACTTTTTAGTGGCTTCCTTAATGGCTTCTCCCCCTTAGAAACTTACATGAACTTGTGAACTTCCATTTGGCATTTGGATTGGACTCTCTTGGACATTGGAATATTTTTTTGGACATAGCTTCTTCTTGGACATTTGGACTATAGGAATGGAGAATGTATTAGCTTTGGACAAGGACTTAGCCATTGCTACTTGCATAATTTTGTAAACGAAAGGTTTGGACTTGAATTGTACTTGTAATATACAAGTTACCTCGAAGTAGACGTAGGCATGACTTACCGAATCACTATAAATCTCGGTGTTATTTACTTTTATGCATCTTAGCGATTACATTTACTACATAACTCGTACGCTCGGATGTTGACGCGTGAAGCGATCAATTTCTCACGTCAACATTTCGGCCCATCAAGAAGGGAATAAGCGAACAACTTGGCTTGCTCGAAATTTTAAGGATGGTAAAAAATAAGCATGTTACCTTGGCTCGTTTTGAAGGAGCATGAATAAAGCAAGCTCAGGTGGGTCTCCTCTATTGGAAATCTTTCGAAGCATCTGATTGAAGAAGATATGGATGTTGTGATTAATAATTTAACTAAGAATTTGACTTCACGGTTGGAAAAGCAAGAAGAGCTTTTCAGAAGGCAAGAAGCGATTATGAATACTCTTATGGCTAGAATCAATGGTTTCAGAAGGTCGTCGGACATGGGAAATATTTTGGAAATAAATGCTAGTGTTCCTCAAGGTCTGACTCGGGACTTGGGGACAATTCGTGAAACTCAATCCCAGATTGATACCAATCCCAGGATCGGTACCACGTAGGCTAGATTCGAGGGGGCAACACCCCCAATTCGATGAGATTACAACTCAAGAGGTTGTGACTGGCCAACTTTTGGGTTCTAAAGTTGGTAATGTGGCTTAAGTATGAGTACTGGAACTCCCACAGTTTCGAAAGTCAGGTTTGCTTCCGCGACAGCTCCTCAGGTCAGGGTTGAAGCGGGTGTTCAAGTTAAAAATCAACAAATGTCTCAGGTTGGATTGAACAAGGGGGGCAGTTTGGAAGATCTTAGGCGGTTGTTTGGAAACGATAATCGAATCGCAAAACGTGATTCGACGACTTACTCGAGGCAGAGCGTTTCATTCGGATTTGGACTGTGTTACTCACAGCCGCCCGTTTACTTGGAACATAAGGAATTATCAGAATCCACTGAATTTCAAACTGTCGGTATTGGAGGCTTTTGATGGTAGAAAGGATCCTACCGTTCACTTGATGTGTTATATGCATCACATGAAAATGCCTTCGGTGTCGGATAATGTTATGTGGCAAAGTGCTTCCCACTTTACCTTACGATATTGCTGCCATGTGGTTCAGCCAGTTGGAAAATGAATCGGTTAATAGTTGGAGCGTGTTGGTTAGGAAATTCATCGAACAGTTCATGGTTCACACTTCTCGATCCAAGAACGTGATGACTCTTACGACGGTTAACCAGATGTCCGGTGAGATTTTGCGGAGATTCTTGGAAAGGTTCAATGCGGCGTCGGTCAATCGACCAAACTCATATATGGTTTTAATGGTTGTTGTTTCTGGTGTCTTGGGTAAGACGGACTTCAAGATCTCGCTGCAACGAGATCCACTGAGGGACCTTAACGAGTTTTACTTTGAGGTAGATAGATTCCTGCGGGAAGGAGATGTGAGAAGCGATAAAAAAGTTCTCAAGATTAATTCAGTTAAGTGCGAAGTATCGTCCAACTCTGCCAAGGATAAGGGGTATGGGAAATTCCCGTCGTGGAGCGATCGAAATAGGCAATGAAGAGAACCTAAATTTTCTTCCTACACGGAACTCACTCTCTGGAAGAAATTTACTTGGAGGTTCACCCGATTGCTTCATTCAAAAAGCCTCCTATGAGAGAGCCAACTTAGAAGGAAAGAGATTTTGATAGACATTGTTTGTTTCATCAGTTTGACGGTCATAATACAAACGATTGCACTGCATGCATTTTTGGGATATGATCGAGAAACGTGACGGGCATGACGGGCTGTACAGTATGTTAGGAATTGGGTTGCGTCACCGGAACAAGTACAGCTGTCTGCTTCAGCTAGAAATAGGAACGAGCCAGGACGTGGCTTGGTTGGATTAGTCATCAGTTGAAGTGGTTTCCTCTGGACTTCCTACATTTGTGGCTTTCGGGCTTCGATCTTTGGTTGTTTGGTTTCTGGTTTTCCTGGCTCTTTAGTTCTTCGGCTTTTTCACTTTGGCATTTTGGTCTTTCGACTTGTGGATACGATTATTTAGATTTCTGTCTTTTGGATTTCGATTATCAGGATTTTGGCTTTTGGTTCTATGGGCTTCGGCCTTCTGGATATTGTATCTCTTGTTATTTGGCTTTGAATGGTTAAGTTTGCTCATCCATATATGAGATTAGGTCTTAATCCTTAGGCATGCTATGCACCCGACTATAAACCATCCACCTCCCGGTTAATAAAGTTCCTTAGTTTTTTGGTTTTCTGGCTTAGGATGGCTACGTCTGCCAACCTATGTACGAGAACTTGTTGGATCCTAGGCATGCTCTTTGCAAAAGATAAATCAATTCCTTCATATTTAACAGGACTTAATAAACTTAAAATAAGAAACGACTAAGTCGGTTCACTTACTTACGGGGTTAGGCTTAGCCCCTAGGCGGGCAGAGACAATAAACCGTTTTCTTTTGGCTTTATTAAAAAGTCAAAACCTATAAAAACTTTAATTAAATTACTTCGCTCGTAAGGACTTTGCTTGCGTAGTATGAAATCAGGAATTAGAATTGCAAACTTTAAGGACTTGGTGAGTAAGGACTTTGATCATTAAGTCTAAAAATCTAGTCTCCAAGTAAGGACTTTGCTTGGGAAAGGACGGACTGTCTTGTCAGGACCTGACAAGGTTGCCTAGTCTAGTAGTAGGTAATGACTTTGGCCGTTTGGTTCTGGGTTGATCTGTCAAGACTTGGCAGACAACCCATCGTTTTTTCAAGTTAATCTCGAATGGTTTTGTCAAGACTTGGAAAGATCATTCGCTTACGGCTCTTGGTTATGGATTATTCTGTTAGTACTTGGCAAGATAATTCATTTGGTTTTTTTGTAAGTATGGACTATATCGGCTCTGGTTATTCTGGATTTCGGATTTCTCTGGTTATTGGTTACTCCGGTGTTTTGGATTTTAGATTCTTTGGTTTTCATGGTTATTTGTTGTTCTGGTTTCTTGGTTTTCGGATAGTCTGGTTCTGACTTTCTCCTATAACACAATCCGGAGTAATCGTTTGATTTTTTTTCCTCGGTTTTTTGGTTTTTCATCTAGTGTGATCCGACGTGATCGCGACCTTCTGTATTTTTGGTTTTATGATCATCCCGCGCGATCGTGGTTTTCTGGTTATTGGAATTTGGACTTCTTTCGGATTTATGGACTTGTAACATGTCTTCTAATAGAAAGACATGTTTTGAGGACCTGCCTTTTTGCAAGGCAATCACACGTCAAATTTATAGCTCTCGGAGTGCTCTGGACTCGAGTGCGAACTCTGAGAAGTTTGGAGCGATTTGGACGAAGTCGCAGAATTCAGGAAAAAATCAAAACTTTAGTTAGGTATTTCGGGATCGGTACAACTTCCGGAAACACGTCTGTATCAATGCAACCAATGAAATTCCGAAAGTAGAAAAGTTGGCTAAGTACTCCGAGATTGGTATTAGTGTTCACTGATTCCAGTATCGGTATTCTTCGTATATTTCGTATCCCACGTTTGCTTTGGATTATTTGGGATTTCGTATCCCAGTTCTTGGCATGGATTTCGTCTCCCTGAAGTGGTCGTCGGGGTCGGTATTGCGAAGGTGGAATCCTCGAAATCGATTATTTTCTTTATGATCGGTAAAAGACAGTTTTGTATTCAAGGATACGAAGATGAGGGGGGTTGGTGCAGGAATCAGGATGCTTTGAAGAAGCATCCATAGATTTGGCTAAGTACCGAATTCGGTACCGATCCCGGAGTATGAATTTTGATGATACGTATCTTGTATCCCCTACACCTATAAATACTTCTCGTATCCCACGTTTCAATCGATTATTTTCGGGATCTTTGGCTGCTCATTTTCTAGATACAGGATTTTTGGATTTGAAGCTTTTTAATGACTTCCTTCATGGTTTCTTCTTCCTTGGAAACTTCCTTGAACTTGTGAACTTACATTTGGCATTTGGATTGGACTCTTGGACTCTCTTGAACATTAGAACATACTTTTGGACATAGCTTCTTCTTCTTGGACATTTGAACTATAGAATGGAGAGTGTATTAGCTATGAAAATTGTACTTGCAAATATATATGAGTGATTGCATAACTTTGTCATTGCTACTTGCATAACTTTGTAAACGAAAGGATTGGACTTGAATTGTACTTGTAACTATATAGCATAATATGCAAGTTACCTTGGAATGGATGCAGACACGACTTGTCGAACCACTATAAATTTCGATGTTATTTACTTTCCAGCATAACATGCAGACACGACTTGGAATGGATGCATAACTTTGTAAACGAAAGGATTGGACATAATATGCAAGTTGCGCCTATTGAAGATAAGTTAGTCCAATACCGCTTGAGATGGTTTGGACATATCCAACGTAGACCATACGATGCACCTGTACGCGCTGGAATTCTAGGTCGCGCCGAAGGCCCAAAGAGAGGTAGAGGTCGACCTAAAATGACATGGGAGGAGATAATAAAGAGAGATTTAAGTAACTGGAGTTTATCGGAAAAGCTGGTAGTTGATAGGAGTGCATGGAAATTGGCAATCCATGTACCAGAACCATAGTTTTTTTTTTTTCCACGTTTACTGAACCTTTTTACTTTTTATTTACTATTTTAGATTTTATTTCACTTTTATTGAACATTTTTACTTATTATTATTATTATTATTTGAAAAAAAACCCTTTATCGGACGACTTTTATTTAATTGGTTATTTTAAACCCTTTTTATATATATATATATATATTATTATCATCATTATTAATTTAATTTTATTTTAATTTTGGGTTCCATATCTAGCCAGCCCCAACTTGTTTGGGATATATGGCTTTGTTGTTGTATTTACTTTCCAGCATGTCAGTAATTGCATTTACTACATAACTCGTACAGTCAGATGTTGGCACGTGAAACGATCAATTTTTCACATCAACAATATATACATGCACACACGCACGTATTACTTACTAATATGACATTTTTTTATGCAGATGTTCTTCAATGCATTTAATAAAGCAGCCGACCTTGATGTTCTTAACCATCCAATTCTGAGCTTCTTGTACTACTTGGTAACCAAAACATTATTCCTTCCTTATTGCGCAGTTGTATTAAATATAATTCTTAATACCGTGTTAGTTTCATGTTGTTTTTATATCATAGATGATATTTTATCGATTGTAGATTGTTTTTCGTTTTTTTTTCTAGGGATAATTTAGTTTTAACCAACTATATATTCTTATAATAAATTTGATTTGATGCAGCTTGTGGAAATTGTTCCCTCATCGCTTGTTCTTTTCATATTAAGAAAGCTACCACCAAAACGGGGCATTACCAACTACCACCCGATCCGTTAACTCTTCAAGTCTTAAACTGCAACCAAGCCTGATCTGTCAACCTCTCTGTATCCTATTCACGTACTTGGCATTTCACAAGTTACTGGGGTAGCAAAATGCAAAACGGTTTCTGACCTGTTGAGAGTTTTTTTAAAATGATTTTTCTAGCAGTGTATAAAGGAAAAGTAGCTGGAAGAGTGTGTACATTATTTGCAGAATGTATTTGAAAATTTGATTGATGCTTTATTTATGGGAAATTCCATTTGAATACAGTATCATTTTGTTATTGTTACATAAACAGTCGTGGATGCCTGTATAATATCAAATTTTCAGACCTCAAATTAGAATACGAGTGCTGTTAGTGTGTATTCTTCGGAGTTAAATACCGTGAAGCAAAATAACACATTAAAATGTATGCAGAGTTTAGATAAAAAGATTCCATCCATAGTTTTAAATAAAATACAAGGTTTTTTTTTTTTTTTTATTCCTTTTTTTTTTTTTTTGGGGGGGAGGGGGGAGGGGGGGGGGGGGGGGGGGTTACTTGGATGCGAAATAATATGTTATAGGAAAGCTGAATTAGCTTAAACAAAATGATTTTTATATTTCTTAAAATCCCAGGGATAAAAATCAGATTATATCTTCAGTACGATCACATTAACCTGCCAAGGTTTCATTTTTTTCATCCTTGTAACTAATAATTGTGGTAATGTGATTGATGTAACTCAATTGTAATTTATTTGAGTAAAATTCTAACTAGAAATTTCAGCAAATGTTCTTTCTCAAAATCCTAAAAGTGGAAAATGAGGCAGGAAATCTAGCCTTGTAATCCAAATAAACAGCCAAAAACCAATCAAAATCTTACTACGCCAAAAAAAAAAGAAAAATAAATAAATAAATAAATAAAGAACCAGCACCAAATAAGCTGAACAATGTTCAATACATCACACAAGTGTTTTCTTCAAGAAAATCTAGAGGGTGGGAGACGCTTGAAGAAAATCCATGCTCTTCATTCAACTAAACAGAAAATTATTATAGCTGCAAACTTTTCTTCCCCAGTAGTGATCCAAATGCATCTCTCAACTCATCTCCTCAACCAAGACAAAATATAATAAGAAAGCAGGGCTTTCATCATGCACCGCCTCTTCTATTAATTGCTAAGGTGAAGTATATGAGAATCATAGTCCCCATGCTTGACCTGCAGCTTTTAAACAGTATGTATCAACATTCTTAAAAGTGAAAGCACAACTATGAATATGAAATTTTATTTTTAAAAACTTACATAGACGCAAAGAGGAGCAAGATCTTCCTTGGATGTATGGTTAAGCGATTGAATCTTTTACCCCTTCCATCCAATGGCTCACCAAGGCAAGTGTTGCTCGAGGCTGTAATTGTATTTGTAGGCATTACTTTGTTACAGACAACCGATTGTTTTAACAGATCTAGTTGTGAACAAATCACTGATAACACATAGTACAGGGTCAGGGACATGAAAATTATTTTGTATCTGAAACCATGTTTCCAAAGACATGGTTCAAACTTTACTGAATGCTAGTGTATTAGTGTAGTAGTCAAATACCTTTGACAACAACTTTTCTTGATACGTCATCCATTTCTTGTTCCTCGTTTCGTCTCTCCATTCGGTTTGAGCCTTTACGCGAAAGAGCTTTCTGTGTTTATTTCAGGAGAAGAATAATGTCAATACTATATAATCATTGTTGCATTGGTCATGAAGAACATAAAAGCAACAAGCAGAGTCACTCACAGACACTTTAGGACTTCCAGAACATTTTTCAGATTGTGCAAGGCTTTCAATGTCCAATATCACATTTCCTTTCTCCATGTTAGTCATTTGATTCTAGGACGATTATTAAGGTGATAAGAATGTAAGTTTTCCAGTAAGATGTGGTTGGTTCCTTTTGAGAATTAACTACACTATTAAATCTGATTCATAGTTAAATGCATACAGCAAAAATGTCAGTAGGTAGTGTGTAAAAAAAAGGGGAAAAAAATGGTGATTGTGTTTTATGTCACTTAAAAATTAAAATACGGAAATAGAATCTGGAACTTAACCATAAGTTATATGCAAAATATAGAACGTACCAGCATATCCACTTCGCCCATTGAGAATTTTAAAGAACAATTGAAGGGTTGACAATACTGCCAGGAGTAAGAAATTCGTTAGTAATTAGGGGCCAAAGTGAATGAGAGAAATGATGATAACTTAAAGTAAAAGGAACGTGTGTTTCCTGTCTATACAACTTTTTTCTTCTAATTTATCAAAATATATTTTGCTTGTTCGGGGCAAAGCCAGAGACATGTGCTCGAGATGAATCAAAACTTGAGCAATGATGCATTACAGTGTATAACATGAATAAAACATGAACAAACCAAAGAGCCCTACTGCATCAATAGTAGATACAGTTTCTGTGTATGGTTGACTAGTTCTATTTATATTACCTTCAATATTTTCTTTGCGCACAACGGTAGAAATATAATTATCATAACATACTGTCTCCTCATCAAAACATCAAGAAAAATCTGATGTTCTCCTTAAAAAACCTTTTATTACCGCAAAACAAATTGGGAGATGACCATTGAAGCATTAATATTTACGCAAGATTAAGTATTTTAACTCAGAGGAGGTAATTCTATTTATACATAAGGAAGATGGTATTATTCAAACAAAATTGGCCATCCTTTATTCAAGACCGAAGTATGTTTAGCAATACCCCTTATTTATTTATTTAAGTTACAATGTTTCAATTTCACTGGAAATCAAGTGTCCTATGCGTTTTGATATGATCCACACTTAATGTGTCATGCACCAAGATTTGATCAAAATAATACAATAGGATACACACTGAGAAGTGATCAAAAATTAGTTTATGCGGAAATCAGAAAAATTAAGATCTTATTATATTGAAGTAACATGCTATGTGCACCTTATAATGTCATGCATACTTAAATTTAATCAGAACCAAGTGTGATATAGTCATACAGAGGAAATTGATCAAAAGTTCAAAGCCTGATGTGGCGCATCTTAGAAATCGATAAAATCTTGCGCGACCCATAATTTCAAGACACTGCTTAGCAAAATTTCATGGGATGTTGTTACCAGGCAGCAGCATGTTTATATTATCCAAATGGATCATATTCATTGAATGAAAATTAAAAATCAAAGGAAAAAAAAAAGGAAGAGAAGACGAGGCAAACAAATTAGCAAGACACTGATACTACCTAAAGATTCAACTCAATAAAGAGTGGAAAATCCCAGTGATCTGATTAAATTTTCAGCTTCAATGACTCTATGAACAGATACAGACTGCAATATGCAAAAAGGACAGGTATCAAGCAAAATCACCTTGAACAGATCTTTTTGCCCCAGAACTTCAAAATGTTCGAACTTTGTCTTCCAATTCTCGTAACCTGGCATGACAAAATAAATAAATGAAACTGCAGTCAATTACATGTGTTCAGTTGTATGATCAGAATACAATCTACTTACATGACTACCCAGAATTTAAGTAAATTAACTAAAAATAAAATAAAATAGACGGTCAAATAAAATGCTGTTTTATGACTTAAGCTACAACGCATGCAATTCTAACAACATTGCCTGGTACTACGTACATAATATTGCGTCTTGCCTCGCTAAACATGGAAGTTTGCACACAACATAACCCAAATTTCAGTTATTTGTGAATTTCGACAAAACCAAATAATAATAACATACCAAGGTTTGAGTTGCTGCGCTTATATGTAAAAGAAAAGGTACAGAAAAGAAAAGAAGAAGAGAAGAAGAAAGAGAAAGGAGGAGGCAAAGAAAGAAGAAACTAGCCGTTGGATCCTCTTCTCTAGCTTCCTGTTCCACCTTGTATTATCGATGATTCCAAAATTGTTACAATGTCCTCGAAGTCAGGTTCAATTTATTTATGGCCCCTTCCTTCACAGATTACCAAGCTTTTAAGTTTTAATTCAACTTGGACTCAGAAAGATCGATACAAGTGTCTCTCTTTCTTTATACAACTGGCCTATCTATGTTTTGAACGTGAGGCTTCTTTGGCATGTAGCGATTTTAATTCAAGAATAGGGAGTTTGCATCATGCATCATATTTACAGTGTTTTAGTTTTGATTAGAGAAATAATTAATTATTTTATTCTTACTTACCATGCATGCAGCGCCAGTGATTAATTAAACGCACAGATTGGATTCTCCGTCTTCACCTGCTATTTTCATATATCATAATAGAATTATAACTGCAGGTCGATGATCTTAAGATGAATTGAATGAATAAGGGTGTTGGCCTTTTTAATGTAAGAAATCTTGGATAAATGCTGTAGTTATGATCAATGTGACCAATAAATTTGGATGTTGAAACAGTTTAAATTTAATGCTGTTAAACTTTTTTTTTTAATTACCATTTTTTCTTTCTTTTTCTGATACTTTTTTTGTGTGTGTATTTAGATGGAATAGTTTATATTACTTAGAAACTGAAGTCCACAAAGGAAGCATGCATGGAAAGTCCCTAGAAAAAGGACGAAAGAGTAGGGGAAAATAAAAGGAACCATTGAGCCTTCACGTGCACCGTTTGTTCAATATACAGACATACTGAGTACTGACCATCCAGAAGGCACGTTATGATTGGTTGACCGTCCGATCAAGATCCGAGGGATGACGTTAGGCCAGAAAGGCAGTGGGGGTGCATGTGTGGTTGGTCAGTGTTGGGACTGTAGATACACGGGAGAAGATTAGGTGCATCATTTGGGTCTTTTTTGTTTAGGAATTTTGGCCGGCACATAGAATGCAACAAGTGAGGACAAGGTTTGAGCATATGAATGAATTAATGGGGGGCAAAGGGAAAATTTTATTTTAGTTTGTTGTTTTATTGAACACTTAAACAAATAAATACATAAACGCAAGAAAACAAACTCTTTCCAATTTGTCATATTTCAGGCTTGTGGAAATAGTTTAATTAACAGATTATGTTCTATGTTTGCACCGAAATTGTAGTAAGGCGATGAGTTTGATAGAAAATAATGCTAAACGAAGAAAATAGGGTTTTGCTAATGTATGCATGTATTGCACAATCTAAAAATTATAGTTGATAATTAGAAGTCAAAACAATTATTGTAAATATTGGATTTTTCCTTGCATAATTCAAATAAAGATGAAATTTAGTAACGGGACTAGGCTTTTCAACTCTCATCCAACGGCTAACCTCCGTCGTGGTATTACAATGGTACAACGGACTTGCTTTTACGGCCGACCTCTCGGGTTCACGAACAACCCCTTGGGAAAGTTTGAAAAAACGAAAATGAGAAGCTAAGGATGCGTTCTTTTTCTATTTTTATTTTCAGTTTTCGTACGTACAAAAGTACGAAGGACGCACACATATCGTAGAAAACGACCATTTTATAAAATGAAGTTAACACAAAAAACAACTTTTTATCATTTTCCGTATTTTAAGAAACAGCGGAAGAACATTGTCAAATTCATTCATTCACCATTCTCTATCCCTTCTATCATCCTCTCCGTCTTTAGTCTGTCACTTCCGCTACCCTTCAAATCTTTGCATCTTTCGAAATTAACGTTGAAAACCCAAAACACAAAACAAACCAAACACTACCTTAGTGTTTTGAACCAAAATAATAAGCTTAGGAACCTTTTTATGTCAAATATTTGAAATACTATATATATAAAACTTAGAGTTCTCGTTCGTCAACCATAACTGACCAAGTAAAGTTAACAGCGCGTCAAATGTATTGTTAACTCAAGTTGACCAAATGGCCAGGGAAAGCAAGTGGATAGAATTTTATCCGCTGTGCCCATGTGACACCACATCCTTAGACTCATATCACTACAAGAGAAACAGTGGATTCCAATGGTCAGGAGCCATTGGCGTCCTTGGATAGCCGTTGGAAGTCGGATCAACGGTTTTCAACAATTTCCAATGCCATTAACGACTATTTTCCAACGGCTTTCAACAGTGAAACTTGGCCACGGGTATTTCATGTCTGGTCAGCTAACCGTTGGAAACTATCGAAGACCGTTCAAAACATATCGTTGCTAACCGTTGGAAGCCGTTGAAATACAGAGATCTGTAAGCCGTTGTCAACCGTTAAAGCCATTGTAAATTTGGTTTTTATTTTTTTATTATTTTTATTTTATAGATTTCAATTTACTCATTTCCAGCCACACACAATCTTATATTCATCAAAACTGCTCCACTTCGAGCATATACATCACAATCTCAATCACATATATACCCTAACATAATATTATACCAAAATCAAACACAAAACATGCAACACACATAACATAAACCAATATTTACAAAATACACTAACGCATCGTCATCAACACAACATATATGTACATACATCCCAACAACATCAATATATACAAACCATCATTACCAACACCATGTTCAAACCATCATCCAACACCATGTCCAAACCATCATCACCAACACAACATCAATATATACAAACCAACATAATGTATCAAGCATAATCCTCATCCACTCTCAAAGCGTATATAACATCAAAACAAACTAACCTTAACTCTCTCCGCCGGAAGATGAAGGTGGCATATAGTACTGGGCAATGAACTCCGCCTGACGCTGGTTAAATTGCTCCATCTGCTCTTTGCGACCGCGATCGCGCTCATTAAGCTCTGCGATCTGGGCTCGTAGTTGTGTGAACTCCTCCTTGTCCTGATCCCTCTAATACGATTGCTGAGATGTCGTAACCTATATATAATTTTAAATTTTAAGAAATTCATAGTTGCAATTCAAGTAAATTTCAGTTTTTATTATAAATTTTAGTTTCTATTACCACTAGATTACCAAAACCATATCATATGTTCCAGGTTGGTGGATCATGACAACATCAAAATTCCTATCCTCATCCTCGGTAGTCGACTCGGTCCTCCCACTCTCCTCAAGCACCTGTGCCCTTTGTTGCTGGAGCTTATCCTGTTAAGCAAAATACAATTGAATTTAGATAACACTATTTTAATTAAGTTATATGTAACACCCTATAGTTTAATACACTGTAACTGTATAATAAAGATAATAAAGTGGGAATTACTTAATTAAGTATTCAGAATGAAGTAAAACGAACAATACCGTTGTGTTTGTCTTGGAATTCTGGTTCAGATAGAGCTTAAGTTTGCGTAAAACGGATAACGTAAAACGGATACTGTGCAGCCATCCCTGGATTGACTGTGACACCGGGCCCTGCCCCCCGTGTTCCCATAAACAACTGGCAGTGCAATTTGGAGAAGGCAGCGATATGTTGGACACCTACTCGGATGCAAGGATAACGCCCAACCTTTATGAAAGCCTTATCGAGGATGGAGAGGTGGTCGATGGACAAAGTGCTCATGTCAGGGGCCCAATGGAAGCCAATGTACCTTCGATGGAGGCTATGGTTGAGGCCCAAAAAGCCAAAATGGCAGCTAAGTGTGAAGAGGTAGAGGAGAAGCAAAAGCACGACGAGACTGCCAGACAGGAGGTCCTAATGAAGACCAAACAAGATGCAGAGGCGTGAGCCGTTGAGATGGTTGCGCGGAGGATGGCCGATGAGGAGACGGAGAAGAGGAGGGCTGCTGATGAGGCCCAGAAGAAAAGGGAGGATGATGAAGCCTAGCAGAGGGCCATCAGACTCTTAAGAAAACCAAGGATGGTGATGTCACGACGCATAAGTTGCAGAAGCTTGCTGAGAAACAGACCGCTAGAGAGGCCAATGAGAGGGCTGAGCGGGAAGGCAAGGAGATCCTAAAGAAGAGTGACATTGTAGTAGGCCTTGCTGCCGGAAGTGCCCCATTCCTACGCCGCATACAACCCTTGTTGATATCGTTAAGATATCCAACAGCGATGGTGCGGACAAGAAGCATCTCTCGGCTTCTCATGAATCAGCCACTTCCCAGAAGGGCCGCGGTGGAAGGAGCGGATTTGGTAAGAAGAGGCCGGGCGCGAAGGATGAACCATCGAGTGCCGAATCTGCAAAGAAAGAGCGCAAATAAAAGAAGAAAAGACATAATTAGTGTTACTAACTTAAGTAGAAGTTACCATTTATTTTGGTAGTGTAGGCCGATAGATTACGTGAGTACGACCCTCGCTTTTGGTTTTTCAAGACATGGTGTGGTTTTCATGTACACCCTATCATTAGAAAGAAAGATGTTAGTCATGTAGTTTGTCAAATGTGTGTGTGTGTGGAAATGGAATATGAATTAGTAAAGATCGTGATTTGTGTTGAGTGTTCAGATGTTCTTCTCACGTTTTCCAGCGTTCTGTACTTGCACACGCGTACTTATCATTACACTTAAAAAAAAAGCGATCGAGGACCGCGCTCTGGGTCAATTATTCAAGAGGGGTGTGATTGAGCGCAGGCTTCTAGTAAGTTTCTCTTAGCTCAGGAAACTCGTAGTTTGCGAAGCCAGGCTGAGCATCTACTGTTTTGGGTTGCCCGGGGTTAATTCCAAGTGTAGCGAAGGCGTATGACATCTCGTTTTGCGGTCCGTCCGGTGTGTGGCTCTCCCGTCGTTCATCAGGTTGAGGCGAGCCGCAGACGTTGTTTATTCACCTGAGAGGAGAAGCCCGGATCATCAGCCCGTAGGGTTCGACCGTGGCCATGGGCTACCCCTTAGCCTTGAGAGCTTCGGGGAAGAAACGATTTAAGGTCAGTCTCGGTGCTGCTCCAAGATTCGACCGGCACCCGTAGCCAGGGGAGAAATTTACATCACTCTTGGCTCGCTGTTGGGTGGCCCCAAGTCGCTTGGGACTTGGGAGCAGAACGATTTATCCTCAGCCTCGGCATGGGGCCGAGGTTCGAGTTCGTGGTTATTTATACTCGGTCACGCCACAGGTCGGTGACTCGAGTAGCATTGCCAGCTCTCGTGCTCGGGGTGCCGGTCATAGCCAGTGTAGTTTGACCTCGAGGTTGGCTTGAGGTTCAGATGGAGATTCCACCTCCCATGCTCGGGGGCTGATACGGCGATCAACTTTTGACATACAAGCTGGTTGTCAGGATTAATCAAACGTGTCATGCGCGGAGTAAACGTAAAAAAAAGAGATAGAAAGTTGAACGTCGTTTCCACTAATAACTTTGGCAGTAATAACCTTTACAATGCCTTTAATTGCTAGAAAACAAAACATCGTTGGAAAGCGTAAACAACTATATATTAAGTTATGCAAAGTAGCGGCGGAGATGTTCACTATTCCATGCCCTTGGGAGTTCGGCTCCGTCCACGGTTGCGAGTTTGAAAGTTCCATCGCTTAGCCATTGTTGTATGGAGTACGGGCCTTCCCAGCGAGGATCAAGGCCTGCTGGTGGAGGGAACACCCGTTTTAAGACGAGGTCACCGATCTTGAGGTCCTTACGGCGGACCCTGGAATTGAAGTATTGGGCGACTCGTTGCCGTTGGGCGGCGGCTCGGATATCAGCTTTGTTCCTTTTTTCCTCTAGCAAGTCGAGTGACCCCAAAAGTAAGTCTTGGTTTGTCTTTGGGTCGAAATAGGTAACTTGATGAGATAGAAGTTCGAGCTCAATGGGAATGACAGCTTCAGATCCGTAGCCAAGTGAGAAAAGATTTTGTATGGTCACTATCTTGTGGGTGGTTCGGTAGGTCCATAGGGCTAGAGGAAGTTCGTCTACCCACATGCTCCCAGCCTTTTCCAGATGCTTCTTGATAATGGATTTGAAGGCCTTATTAACCGCCTCGACTTGCCCATTGGGATGGGGATGAGCCACCGCAGAAAATCTTTTTTCGATGTTATGCCGCTGATAGAAAGCTTTGAATTCGACGCTCTCGAACTAAGTACCGTTGTCGGAAATGATAGCTTGAGGGACCCCATATCGGGTAATGATGTTGTGTACGATGAAATTGATCATCTTCTTGGTGGTGATTGTGGCTAGGGCTTCGGCCTCTGCCCATTTGGTAAAATAATAAACTACGACATCAACATACCGTTCCCTACCTCTGTCCATTGGGAGAGTTCCAATGATGTCGATTCCCCACATGGAGAATGGCCATAGACTGATCATTTGTGTTAGTTCCATTGGCGGGACTCTTGGGATCATTAAGAAGCGTTGGGACTTGTCGCATTTGCGAGCATAGTCTGTGGCGTCTTGGTCGAGTGTAGGCCAATAATACCCGTGTCTAAGTATTTTTCTGGCTAGGTTTTGCCCTTTAGTATGGTCGCCGCATTCCCCTTCATTTACACTGGTTAACACTCTGATGGCGTCCTGATGGGCTATGCATCTGAGCAATGGGACAGAGAAACCTCTGCGATAGAGCACCCCATCCATAAGAAGATAGTGAGCCGACTGGCGGGTGAGCGCTCGTCTTTCCTTGTAGCGCCCCAAGAGGGTCCCGTGTTGTAGGTAATTCTTGATTGATGTCATCCAAGACTCAGATTCGGGTTCGACATTCATAGTTGTCTCGGTTTGTGTTTATTTAATAGTTGGGGAGTTGAGTACCTCGACTGTGGCGAACCTCAAAAGTTGCAAATCTTCGGAGCTTGCTAGTTTGGCTAGTGAATTGGCTTTTTCATTTTGCTCTCGGGGAATGTGTGTAATGACAAAGTGGTCGAAGCAAGTGAGTAATTCCTGAACCTGAGTTAAGTACAGGGCGAGTCATTCCCCCTTAGGTTGATATTCCCCTTGTTCTTGGCGCACGATGAGTTGTGAATCGGAGAAAATTTGAATAATCTTTAGTTTGAGTTCGATCGCGATTCTAAGTCCGGCTATCAAGGCCTCATATTCCGCGTCGTTGTTGGTAGCATGAAAATTTAGTTTCATATCGGGCGTTCTTCGGGGGTGACGAACACGACTCCGGCCCTAGAGCATTTGTTATTGGAGGATCCATCCACGAACAATTTCCATTGGTTGTCAAGAGTCTCAATGTTCTAGGCAGGAGCCTCCTCGGGGGTAGTGAATTCCACTGTGAAATCAGCAAGGGCTAGGACGAGGATGGCTCGGCGGGGGATGAACATTATCTCAAATTGGATTAGCTCCATACTCCATTTTAATAGCCGCCCAGACGCCTCGAGTCGCTGTAGGACCAGTCGTAGTGGCTGGTCAGTAAAAATCTTTATGGAATGAGATTGGAAGTATGGTCGAAGCTTTCGAGAGGAAATAAATAAGTAGAATGCCAATTTTTCCGGTTTCGGATAATTCTTTTCTGCCTCTGTCAATCGTTTGCATATGTAGAAGATGGGTCGTTGGATGCGGTCTTCGATACGCATTAGTGCCAAGCTGATTGTCTGCGTAGAAACAGCCAAATAAATGTATAAGTCCTCATGGTTTATGGGCTTGGATAAGATAAGTGGTTGCTCTAAGTGATCTAGAAGTTCCTTGGACGCAGAAACGCATTCTGGGGTCCACTCGAAATTGCGTTTCCCCTTTCAAAGTAAATCAAAGAAGGGAATGCACTTGTCGGTGGCCTCAGAGATGAACCAACTTAAAGCGGCGACCTTTTCGTTTAAACTTTGGACATCCTCGATGTTCTTGGGGATTTGGATGTCCCGAATAGCTTAGATTTTTTCTGGATTGGCTTCGTTCCCGGGAGTTGACGATGAAACCCAAGAATTTTCCTGAAGCGACTCCGAAGGAGCATTTCAGGGGGTTGAGTTTCATGTCGCACCGGCGAAGGATATCGAACATTTCAGAGAGGTCATGGACATGGTCATTGGACACTTTTGATTTGACCAACATGTCATCCACGAACACCTCCATGGCCTTTCCAATTTGGTTTTTAAAGAGTTGATTAACCATCCACTGAAAAGTGGCACCGACATTTTTGAGACTGAAGGGCATGACGCGATAGCAGTAGAGCCCAAGGTCGGTTATGAAAGAGGTATGGTCTTGGTCACAAAGATTCATCGGGATCTGATTATAGCCTGAATAGGCGTCCATGAAGGATAGTAGCCGGTACCCGGCGGTTGAGTCAACAAGTTGGTCGATCTTCGGGAGTGGGAAGTTGTCCTTGGGACATGCCTTGTTTAAGTCGGAGAAGTCGACACATGTCCGCCATTTGCCGTTGGCTTTTTTGATCAGAATTGGATTGGAGACCCATTCGGGGTAGTCGGCTTGACAGACGAAATTGTTGTTGAGTAGGATGTCTGCCTCTTCCTCGAGTGCTTGGACCTCTCGGATCCGAAGAAGCGGCATTTCTGCTTGACTGGTGGCATTGTAGGGTCTATACTTAGAAAATGGCAAGCAACCGCATGGTCGATGCCTCTCATGTCGGAGTGAGCCCATGCGAACACGTCTAAGTTAGCCTTCAAGAAATCCATAAGATCTTCTTTGATTGCTAGATGGAGATATGATCATGTCTTTAACACCCTTGACGGATCGTCGGGATTGACTGAAACATCCACTGTGGGTTCAACCGGGGTAGCCCCCTCGTATTTGGGCTCTTCGTCCTTCCGTGGGCCGAGGTCATCGGAAAGACGGCAGTGGCGTCTGGGCCAGGTCCCAGACGCTGTTGATTGCTATGCGGAGGCGGTCTTGGCGCAAAAAGGCATGGACATGGCTTTGCCTTTGTCCTTATTGCGCGCGTTCTTCCATTCTATTGCGTAGCATTCTCTAGCATTAGCTTGATCACCTCTAACTGTTCCAATCCCATTTTCTGTCGGGAATTTCATTAGGAGGGACCATGGTGACATGCAGACCCGAAATTCTTTGAGAAAAGGACATCCAAAGAAGACGTTGTATGGGGAGACGATGTCAATAACCACGAAGGTGAAGATTTCGGTTTCGGTCTCCGTTCCCGAGTTTGACAGGTAGGTCAATGATTCATACCGGGCAGTTGGATGCTCCGTTGAAGCCGTGGATCGTGGCATGGCATGGTTTGATATCCTTCGCTTCTAATTTCATCTATTCGTAAGCAGCTTTGAAAATGATGTTGACTGAGCTTCCTGAGTCAACCAATATTCTTCGGATGGATGCGACACCAATTTGGGTCGTGATAACCAGAGGATCGGTAGTCCGGATTTCAATTCCTGTAGAATCCCTTTCACGAAAAACAATGTAGTCCTACATAGGCTTTTGGAGCCTAAGTGGGACGGATTCATCAGGAGTGGAGAAAGCTTCATAAGTAGCATGCGTTATGGAACTTGCATATTCTTCCACTTTCCGGAAACTATCGTGTGTGGGGGCTAGGTCCACCGCATATAGTGTTGATCACAATACCTCGCCTTGGATTAGATGGACCCGGAGCTATCTTGGTGGGCGCCTGAGGTGCTGGCGTCGGAGGTTTTAAATTTGTTTTGAGGGGAAAGGGTTCTTGGACGTATTGCTCAAGTCATTTCTAGTGGATAAGCTTCTCAATTACATCCTTGAGCTGGCGGCGTTCATTGGTGTTATTCCCATATACATCGTGGTATCGGCAGTACCTTCCAGTATTTTTCTCGAGGTCGTTTGATTCCCTGGTGCGTGGCTTCTTATATGGCAAAGTGTTGCATGTCTCCAAGTAAATTGTTTCTAGGTCCTCATTCAGTGGAGTGTACGTCTTGTAGGCTCGGTAAGGGCCGAGCCTTCCTGGTTCAGTCGAAGCCTGACTGTTATTTCGGCCACCTTGCCTATCGTTGTTCGGTCTTTGCCTGGAGGGACCTACCCCTTATTTTGATCGTAGGTCTCTCCCACTTATCTTCCTCTGAGGCGGTTATTTGCAGTGTCCACTGGAGAGTTGTTGGGGCGACTAGTCTCGGAGAGCCGGTTCTGTCTTGCTTCCTCTTGGCATAAGTATTGCCCTGCTTTCTCATAGAAAGTGTTGAAGCTTTTTGGTTGCTTCCAGTCGATCCATGCCCCGAATTCGGAAGTAGGGAGGACGCCCTTTGCTAACTGAAAGAGTATGGTGCGAGGGTCCGGATCCTTGACCTCGGCAAGGGCGATGTTGACCCTAGAGAGGTAGCTTTTGAGCGACTCAGCTGGCCCTTGGTATAGGTTGGAAAGAGTGAGGGCATTATTTGGAGTTGGGATATGCATCCTGAATTGCTTAACCAAATGTGTCGCTAACTGGCCGAAGTTTTTAATGGAGTAAAGTGGGACGCGAGAGAACCATAACAGAGCGGTTCCTGGTAATATGACTGGGAAGCACTTGCATTTGACCGGATCGTTGCCCTGGCTCGAGTCCATTTTCCATTCATATCGATTTAGGAAGGCACAGAGATCGGTGGTGCCGTCGTAGAGCGACATATGTGGCATGCTGAAGCGTCACGACCACTCAGCTTCGTTCACCCTTCTTGTAAAGGGGTTACACCTAATGTGCGCTTCCCATGAATCGTGCACATTCCCTCGCATCTCCCTCATGATTCTTCGGACCATGTAGGGAAGATAGGTTGGATGGGGATCCGCCATCGAGACCCGTGGGTTTTGGCGAGGTTCGGGAGTTCTATTGCAAGGGCATCTTCTATGGTGGATGTCCGGGTCATCTTCTTCCATGTCCTCGACATCTATAACTGGATGCTGATGTGGACCGGGTTGATGCAGATCCTATTCTAGAAGAGTGTGGGTCGCTGGAATAGTTGGTCCATCATCTCGATGGGCGACCGTTGGATTTTGTCGAGGAAGGGGTTGGTTGGTAGAACCCGGTCTGTCATTGATGACCAATCGAGAGCGATCTCGGTATTGGACCCCCTCGCTATATGTGACTGTAGTTCGGTCACCGTTGCCATTAGCATAACCGTTGTCGTTGTCGAGGGCGTTAGTGCGGACGGATATGTTGTTGATGAGACTAAACCTCCTTCTTTGATGCGGGCCCCTCGACTCGGAAGAGGAAGTTTCCGAGACAGTTGGTCGAGGTCGAGCGTTGTTCTGAGCTAGTTGAAGTCGAGCGACGATGCGCTGACTTTCTTAAAGTTGCCGCATAAGGTCGATGTTATTCCTTAATGCTTGTTTGAGCTAGATCGCGGTGTTCTCATATTTTTCATTAAGCACGCGGATTTGAGCTTGTGTTGCAGGCGCTTCGGGGTCCATAATAGGGGGGCGTCTTCACTAATGGTCGGCATATCCCTCGGTTGAGGTTGTTGGGATGTCCCCGCCTCAGCTGCGGCTGAAGAACCGACCATTGCGTTCTTTGGTCGCTTTGCCATCGTAAGCAGACTCAACGGCATGTTTACCAAAAGAACCTAAAGCTCGTCGAAGTCGAGGTGACAAGGTGGGACAAAGGCGCAAACTTGAGTTCAATTCTCAGTGAAAGCACCAAATGTTGACGGCAAAAAATGTCGTAAACACCCAAGATTCCAATTACTAGGAATTATTAATTTGGTCGTATAGACAAGAGCAGAAAGTAGTAAACAACACAAGAGATTTATAGTGGTTCGACCTCGAGAGGGGCCTACGTCCACTTTGAAGAGTTGTTGGAATATTATTAATAAGGTTACAAGGTTGAGACCATCTCATGACATCTCATTACATTTATCTCTAAGTTATATGATGTAATAATTATCATATAATTAATATATTAGGAGAAGACACTTTTGCCCTTCTTCTTCCTCGAAGAGGAGATGTCATTAAAGGAGCTCTCTAGAGGTCCCAGGGTCTCAAATTCCAACCCCTTTGAAATATGATGCTATGGGGTATTTATAGGAGAGGGGTGAGGAAGAAATAGGCAGGAGTAGGTAGAAATGGGGGACCACACCCAGAATTTCACACCTGGAGCCTGCACACCCACAAATTTCGCACTCTGCCCCAGGGGGTGCGAATTTCGCACTCGTGGGGTGCGAAATTTGTATCCCCTAAGGGTGCAAAATTCGTATCATGAAGGATACGAATTTCATACCCTGTCGGGCACGAAACTTGTACCCTTCAGAGGTACGAAATTCATACCCCGAAGGGTTCGAATTTCGTACCCTGAAGGGTACGGATTTTGTACCTCCTAGTGTGTGAAATTCGCACCCTAAGGTACGAATTTCGCACCCTGCTGGGTGCAGGAGTGCGAAATTCGCACCCCGGGGGGTATGAAGCTCCCGTTCTGAGGGGCGCGAAGACCGTATGAATGGGTGTTTGGGGGCTCGAGATCTGAGCTTGCGAGTCCTAGGGATTCGAGGCCTTGGTTCAGAAATGTGTTGGTGGAGGCGTGAGGTCCTTGGCGGCACGGTCCCTCTTCAAAACTGTCTCCTTCGCTCCTGAGCATCCCTCTCGGCCTTAGCTCCACGCGACGCGTTGAGTCGAGCATGTCTTATGTACTTTTGGGAACCAGACCAAAAAGCCAGTTGACAGATTATGTATAAAAGACATAAATTGGAATAATTAGATAATGACATTAAATAGAGAAAATTAGGTATATCGTATATCGGAACCCTTGACTATAAGATTTTGGTTAATTACAATTAAGGTAGTAAAAGTAGGTTAATTACATGTTAATCTATTAGATTGGGTTAATTACATGTTAATCTATTAGATTGAGTTAATTACATGTTAAATCTATTAGATTGGGTTAATTACATGTTAATCTGTTAGATTGGGTTAATTACATGTTAAATCTATTGGATTGGGTTAATTACATGTTAATCTATTCAATTGGGTTAATTACACGTTAGGAAGAACATGCAACATGTTAGTTAGTTAGAATGGACTTAATGTAAGATTAAGTATGACATGTAAGAGTATATGAGTACTAGATGTAAAAACTAAGTAAAATAAATTATTGTAAGTCTAATTATACATCTAGGTAGATGCTTGTTGGGGAAGGGGTTGCACACCAATAGCATTTAGATAAATGTCATTTTACTAGCGTGATTATTAATGAACTTAAACCTGCTAATTAATAAGCTAAAAGGTCCCAAGTCTAGTAGTTTTATCAGGTTCTCGGGACTCTTAAATCCTATGTACATGGGGATACAAGCATAGGGGTCAAGTTGTGTGGAACCCATATAAGTCAGAATCCATGTTGGTATCTTCGTAGGGGCCTCGCACTAGGTAGTGGCCAGGGCACGTTTTACTTAACTGGATTGTAAAAGGTTCAAGGTTTGGGGGTGGGTACAGGCGCGTTCTGGCCGAGTCATGAGCATGCATGGGTCCGACTACAAGAAACTAAGACGCTGTAACACATATGAATAGGTCCATGTTCTACAAAATTTATGGGCTAAGGACTGATACACCCTACTGTTAGGGCTAACACAAGATATTCAGGTAATAGAGAGCCAATCACATGGGTAGTAAATAGGGTAACACCTAATCCTGTTAATACTAGTAGTCTAGTGCAATTAGCTTGATTCTTAGGATATGAATGAGAAGTTTAATCTAACTTTATCTTGTTTGACATCTCATTTACCTCGTACGTATATACATGTTTTACTGTACTTTTTGTTCCAGTATTATTTATCTGTCTTGACACCTTTTCATATGCTTATGCTAAAAATTACTGGAACTTGATAGACTTTATGTCTGATCCTTTTTTTCCTTCTCTCTCTTCCTTTCCCCTTCCTCGTATTCTCAGAGTGGGAGTGGTCAATAGTTGAGATCGCAATTCTGCTTGAACTCAAATAGCTTTCCTTTTTCATGTACTTTCTTCAGTTTATCTATGTTATTTGTAATGACACTTGAGGGATATTATTATGGTTTTTGTACTCCGATTATGAGATAGATTGCTTTTGGTATATGAGAAAAATATGCTGTTGTAACTTTGGGTTGACATGATGCTTTCTTGGTAGATAAAAGTTTTAAGTTTTTCGCTGCATTATTTATATTTATCTTATAAGTTTAGCTATTGTTTACCTATTGCGCTTCATAAAACTTATGCATTCTCTTAAGAGTGACATTGATAGATGTGGAATGTCACATTTGGTATCAGAGCCTGTGGTTACAAGATCATAGAAAAGTTTTTGAAAAAAATATCTTCAAGATAAAGGATTTTCAAATAAAAACCAATTTTTGAAAAGCATACCCCCTCAAGTCAATTAAAATATTCTTTCGCTTCTCTTTCCGAATTCTTGTTTCATCCTTTTTAGCATGTCTGGAGCTCCTAACTTTTCAGAGGGCATTTCTGTACCTATGTGGTTTCGTAGATATGTAGAAACTACGATACCTGTAGGAGTACAAGAAAATGTCCCTCCTAGCTGCAGCCGTAGTAACGCCTTCTCCTCCTTCCATGTTCAACTTTTCTATGCTTTGTAAGGACTTCTACGCAATGAGAGGAAAATCTTTTCGTGGAACTGAAGGTTTTATAGAAGCGCACAATTGGCTAAAAGAAATGGAGAATGGATTCAACTTATTCGAGCTCGATGATAGAAGGAAAATCCAGTTGGCCACTTGGCAACTAAAGGATGAAGCATTTACTAGTGGGAAATAGTTAAAGTGGGACCAGAAGTAGCTACTTGGGATAACTTTAAGGTTATATTTAAGGCGAGATTCTTATCGCAAGCAGAAGAAGAAATGCAAGTGGAGAGATTTCTGAACTTGAAACAAGGGAGCATGACTATAAAGGAGTATATCAACACCTTTAATCAACTAGAAAGACTTGATATGGGGTTAATAAATACTCCTCACAAAAAGGCCTTAAGGTTCGCTAAGGGATTGAACCAGCCGCTCCAAGGCTTAGCACTAACCCATGTATCAATGGGAGCAACCTTTGAAAGACTAGTAGACATGGCCTTAATGCAAGAGAATGGCAAAGAAGGGAGAAAGAGGATAAGACAGAGGAAGAGAAACTCAAGGCAAAGAAAAAGAATTTGTGGCCTAAGAAAAACACTGCAAAGAAAGGGGAAAAGCCCAAAAAAGCTCAGATCGAAACAGAAGTGATATACCATGGGTATGGTGCTTTAGGATGCTTTGTGAAAGAATGCAGAAAGACAAAGAATGCTTGCTTTGTTTGTGGCCAAGTGGGACATTACAAGGGATAGTGCCCTAAGAGACAAGGACAAAAAGATAGATCATCTGGTGGGCAAGCTAATGCTTTAGAGGCTGGTGAACTAGACCGTGGCAAGAAAGTCGCAATAGAAGGTTTTATTTGTCTTTTAGACTATCCTATAAAAACACTTTTTGATTCCGGTGCTTCACATTCATTCATATCCAACCTGATAGTAGAAAATCTGCATCTAAATACTAGTATTGTTTCTGATCCCATTATAGTTTCAAACCCCATAGGAGGAATAACTCATTTATCTGTGACATGTAGTGGTTTGAGGATTTTTTTTGGGTATCGAATTTGAATGCGACGCTTATTTTCTTGGTTTCATGGATTACAGATTAATTCTAGGAATGGATTGGCTAGCTATGTATGGTGCCATTCTTGATTGTGAAAAGTGAGTAGTTAGACTTTTTACTTGCCATGGTAGAACTCTCGAAATTTCTTGTGACCCACGAGGGTCGGTGATGCTTAGTTTCCTTGATTCTCTTGATGATCTTTGTAATGTCCCGTATTTTTGGTAGTCATATTTTTAATTTATTTTATTATTTTAAATACTGATTTGGAATTATAAATGGATTTATAATATAGAATTCATTATTTAAAACGAAGTTTGAACATTAAGTTTATATTTAATATAATTCAAGCTCGTAATGTCGCGGTAGTTCGTAGTATTGATTTTTGAACTTCAATTGAATTTACAAGATCCGATATTGGAATTCTATGAAATAAGAAACATTTGAATCCGTTTGATCATAATTTTCTAATGAAAGAGAAATATGGAGATTTCATGTTATAGATAGCTACTTATGGTCAAATCAAATTTTCAACTAGTCGTTGTGAAATCGTTTATAAACAATAACGTTTAAAAGGGGTTTTCATATAACGTTTATAAACTATATCGTTTAACTCGAAATTGGTAATGTTGAGTATAAAATCCATATTGGGTTATATTTGAAGATATACATATATATTATTCCAATTGGATGTATATAATAATAATAATTTATTTTTATTTAATTAGGTTGTTTTGAAATTTAATAATATTTTATTTATATTATAAGCCTTATAAATGGCCATTTTGTAAACGGTCTCGGTTTTCAATGAAATTAGTTTTACTGGATCTCTAACGTTAAATTATTGTACGAAACCAATTTTTGTGGTAAACTGATGTCGTATGTGGCAACGGTAACCATAAACGCTTAGTCGTTCTTCATAGCGCGTAATCAAATTAATTTAATTTAATTTAATAGACGGGTATTTGTGATAACTTGAGAAAACAATCGAATTAAGCTACGAAACTGATTTTATTAAATTCGTAATGATTTTTTTTTAGTATTTCAATTTTCAAGTTAATTGGATTTATATAGTGTTCGTGCGTAATTTAAATGCGTGTCGATTCTTGTTTTGAATTAAAGGAAATTTTACAAATGATCTCGGATTTCGACGAAACCTTTTCCCTTATATCCGGATTGTTGTTTGATAATAGGATTTCAATTTTCACCTTGATTAGATGTCATTCGTAGAAGTTTCACCACGTTACTTCACGTGGAAGTTTCATATATTATTATTTTAATAAATGGGCTTGCATATAAAAGGGAATCAGAACCCAAAATTCATGGTCAAAGAAAACAACGCCTCCACCTAGAATTCATGGCTGAAAACCTCCAATCCTTCTTCCTATATTTCTTGAAATCCATTAACCGAAATCAGAAGTTTTCTTCTAAAAAGTCGTTCAACTTCTCAAGATCTCCAATTTGGACGGCTGTGATCTTCGTTGGCGAAGTAACATCGCCAGAATTTCGCCTGAAACAACCGGCGTTCGAACTGGATTTGGACACGATTGGGGAACCGAGGTGCACAAGGACTAGAGCGATGGTGGAGTATGCTCAGGCGCGTGTGCTGGTGGACGCGAATCATCGTCAGGTGGCTGATCAAGGAGGTGGCGGTGAAATTTGTGGTTCGTACATGGTTCAGATGGAAGTAGTATCACCTTTTCAAAGGGTAGAAGAAAATAGAGTTCGGCCCATGGTTTTCATATTCGAACGTGTTAGCCTGTGTTAATTCGAACCAATGAAATTAACATTTGTAATTTGTTTATAATTTTTAATTAAGGAATATTAGATCAATTAATTTATATGAACTAAATCGTAAATTTTTACAGGCCTAATACGTGAAGCCTTGAACACGGGAACGATGAGATTCAAGAAAAACAATGGCTATTATTTAAGTAAGCATGAAATTAGTTGTTAAAAAAGTGATTAAGGACTTAATTATAAACTATTTAAAACATTAACTTTAAACGTATATAACTTTTGGTGGTATTAACAGAACGGAACGAACTAGTTGCAATGGAATTGCAGAAAAGAAATCTACATTCTAGAACTATTCTGGACATATTTGGAAGTAAGAGGAATTTTCAGTTAAATTAAACAACTCTTTAATATAACTGAAAACAAATTGGTTCAATGATAAATAAAAGCAAAGTGTGTATAACTCACTCGGTTGTCCTACTTATATTATATATATAAGTCGGGTTTATTTTTGTGCTATGGTTGTTTATTGTTGATGATTACTGAATGCTATTTATATATATTGACTGAACCAATTAAATTAAATGTTCATTTAATTTAATCGAAAATCAAATCGTTATTTTAACGATTGGACCCAACTGAAGTAACTTACCTTGTTGTTTAAATTTATAATATAGACGTGTTTAATTTCATGATTTGCTTGAATTGTTTGACCTGTCTTTTTATGTTAAATAAATTGGTTAATGTTAAATAGTCATTATTTACTATTAAAAATTTTATTTGTTCAAATTGGATAATTCTTATTGAATGATTTATTTGAGGTAACCTATTTGAATGCAGGTAATAACAGGTTGGAGGGATCCAACTGGATTCCTCACAGTAGTTGTTAAATTTTATTATATTATAATATATGTTGAAAATAATGAATTTGTGATGCAGGGATTGACATTTAGGGGAAACCAACAGGATTCCTCACTAATATTGATAACATTTGTCACTATGATCGGATGTATGTGATTAAAAGTGAAATTGGTTAATATTTCACAGTTCGTACTTTAGTAGACATTTGCGTCTTTAATACTGTTGACAAGATAAAAAATATTTTTGGAACCAATGTTAAATGGATTCTAAACGGTTTTTAAAGTTATATTTATATATTTGAAAAACGATGTTTATTTTAAACGTCGAAGTTTTTATTTTTGTTTTTATAATTATTTAAATTATAATTAAAGGGGATTCCGAGATATTATTAAATAAAAGATTAGGCGGTATGAACTGAATTGAAATGTTAAAATGGTTATGTAAAGGCCTTAACTGTCGTAAATTGAATTCGGTAGATTTTAAAAATATAGAAATGGATTAATGGAATTGGAAATGTACATGGATTGATTAAAAGAGATGTAAAAGATTTTTCATAACAAATGAACGTTTTTTGTAAACGTTGTTTATAAAAATATGGAATGTGATTAAATATCATTTGTGAATGAGATTAGTGAATAAATGGATTTGGAAATAGAATGTGAGTATAGAATTGTAATTTTAAAATGTGAATCCAATATTTAATATTGGGTGTAAAGCCTAGTATTTTAACTGGTCTAGTAAATGGATATCGATTGAGTTAAAAATTTATAACATTAGTTTATAAGTATTAAGAGAATTGTTTTAGGAAAAGTGGTTATGGAATTATAAATGAATGGTTAAGGAATTTATGAAAGGTTATAAAAGATGAAGGGTTTTTGAAATGGAATCTATAATATTGATTTATAGAGATTAAGTCAAACTATTTTAGTTAATTTTATGAAATGATATTTAAAATAAAATCGGAAATGATTCGTGAGATTATGACAATATAATCGTTTTAAAAATGGTAAAGGGAATATAATGTAGATTTTTAAGAAATTAGAACTCGTTGCACGTTGGTTGAGTAGAGTAAGTTTCGAGGGTCAATCTAATGTTGGTTTCGGCCTTCGGGATTGATGCAGAGTGATTTTTTCACTTATCAATTTACAATGGGAGGCTAATGAAGTAGATGTGATACGATAATTGAATATTCTTATATTAAGCAATGCTAAGTATTGAATCAGTGAATTTGTTTCATTTTTATAAATGATTGTTTATTTGATAGTTAAATATCCGACTATCAAATCTGACCTATATGATTGTTGGTACGGAAAGACCGAGATCAAATTTATATTCAAAAATCATTCTGAACCAACGAATACATGCAAGATGCTAATTGAAGATGGAGCAATTGAAGACCGTGGATCCAAAGGTTTACTTGATAAATTTCTCTGATTTGCAGCCAGAGGTTTTTAATGGTAATTTGATCATGGTTCAAATCTTTAGATTGCAAGGACAACTCGCTACTGATCCGTAGGGGTGATTCCTATACAAGGATGTGGTAGTAGGGTACCTTCGGTTCATCCAATTCCTAGATGACTTGTATGGACGGATGTCTGACAGAGTGTTTCCAAAGGGATCCCGTACATTGAATTCTTCAAACGTACAATAGTTGGTTGCTTAACAACTAGAGTAAATCAGTGGACGTCAATTAGTGTTTCTACAGGATCTGACAATGTAGCATTCAAAGTGAATGAAGACATGATATGTTCTAAGAGATAATAGTAACCTCAAACTTCACAACCAGGAAATGACAAAAATCGGGCAGGCAGCATGGCTAGTTGGGTCGGTCCCAATTAAGGTGTATTGTCACCATCTAGAGAAAAATCTACATTTGTTCTTCTTTCGTTTTCATATCTCCCAGGAATTACAGTGATCATGGAAAAAAGTCGTAGGGTGACAATATATTCGGTACACTCAAAGAAAATGAGTGGTCATTCATGTGTGGCTGGGTTGCAAGATGTTCTTGTTGAACCCAGTGTATTTCTCTCTAGAGATACACAATAAGAAAGTGATTCCATACCTTGTCATAGTCGGAATCCAATCTCAATTAAGTACCTGTGGTTTTTGATTGTATACTATGTATGTTGAGCGTGAGATGCAAGCGTTCTGCTAGATTCTTATTTATTTGATTTAGACATTATTATAATATCAGAATAAGATATGATTTCAAAAATGTTTTGGGTTATCGTAATGTAAAAATCGTCCGTGTTTATGTGTGGACTGGTCTAATTATTATCCTTTTCTTTCGAAAGGATTTTTACTTTAAAATCAAGTTGGATGATACCTTTAAACTTAGTGATTTTTTCTCACGCTGGATCACCAGACTGTTCCTGGCATTTGCAAAGCTCCGATCAGGCCGAGTTTTAATGATTCAGGTTATCTGATGTTATGAAGAGATGAGCTGGAAGAGTGCAGATGTATGATGTTATATAGTTATTACTCCGCTGTGTGTTGTATATGAGGATCGGTTGTTATAAGTTTCCAAATGTATTTAATGTTGATGTACTATGATGTTTGTAAGTATTTTTCAAGCTCTCATAAAAAAATTACTTCTATATTATATTTTGTTCCATTGCAATGTGAGACTCTATGTTGTGTTAGTTCTTCTTCTTCTTCTTCTATTCTAATATTTCTTTCTTTCTTATCTCACCCTTTATTTGCTTTCTTTTAACTATCCGGTGTTCCGATACTTGCAGTTTGGTAAGTAATACAGGTTTATGTATCATTGTTTAAAATCAAGTGTCGAATTCACTAAGTCGTTATAGTAGTATCAGAGCGAGATTTAGTAATAATCTTGGCTCTGTGGAGTAACTCGATAAAGATGGGGTTAATAATACCATATATTGAGTTTGAGTGTGTATATGAGAGTGCATATTTGTAAATTTTATATACAAATGTTTTGTATTGTGTTATTTGATTGGTTCAGTATTGAGACGGAAATGAACACGATTTTGTTTTGTAAAGAGAGTAAATGAAATTATTTTACCCAAAATATTTTTTTGTATAGAAAAGAAATAATTATCAAGTTATTGAGGTATTTGTGTGATTGATTGATTGATTTGAATGAAATTCAAATTGGATTAAAATTTTGAAATGGTTTAATATAAATAGAAGATTTCACATATGAAATTAGAAAATGAGACTGAAATAAAATAGATTTGGAATTTGAAAATTGAATGAATTATAATTAAATAGAAATTAATCGATTGATGTTCAAATATGTTAAACCGAAGTAAATATTAATATTGATGTAAATTCAATTGATTAAGTTGGTCGTGCATTGGTTGATTGACTGATTGTTAAGTAGGATGAATAATATTCAACGAAAGTTAAATGAGTTGAAGCTAAAGAAAATGAATTCCAGTGTTATAAATTGTATGGGATCGCATATGAATTGAACTGAATGATTTATCCCTGTATTTGCATATGAATGATGTTATATGGTCGATTTTGGGAATTTGTTTAGTTTTTGATTAATAAAGTATTATTTAAATAGTTCATGTAATTGTTACTTACATGTTGAAATGAGGTAAGTACAGGTGCCAGAAGGCTATGAGGATAGCGTAGATCAAAATAAATTGAGAAAGTATGCTCTATAGCGCTCGTAAAAGGTACGCCTATGTGAAAATATAATTTTTTGAATTATAAATTGGATTTTCCGACAGTGTGGGTCAACGCATATATATTTATTGTTCTTGCAATATCGTAGAAATCCCTCTATACAGGGGAGGCTCTGCCGAATTTTTCCGAGAATTTCATATGTTAGAATATTTTTGATATTTTTGAATTTTTTTATTTACAATAATGATTTGGTTTTCGATTTAAAACTAATTGGATTTTTTTTAGATAATGGGTTTGTAATATTTTTCCCACCTTTCTAATTTCGAGAACAGAATTATTTTAAGGGGAAAGGAACGTAACATCTCATATTTTTGGTAGTCAGATATTTAATTTATTTTGTTATTTTAAATATTGATTTTGGATTATAAATGGATTTATATTATAAAATTCGTTATTTAAATTGAAGTTTGAACATTAAGTTTATATTTTATATAATTCGAGCTCGTAACATCGCGTTAGTTCGTAATGTTGAGTTTTGAACTTCAATTGAATGTACATGATCCGATATAAGTCGGAATTCTTTGAAACAAGAAACGTTTGAATCCATTTTATTATAATTTTCTAATGAAAGAGAAAAATGGTTATTTCATGTTATAGATTGTTAGTTATGGTTAAATCAACTTTTCAAATAGTCATTGTAAAATTGTTTATAAACTATAACGTTTATTTAATAATTTAAAAGGGGATTTTATATAATTTGGATATCTTTTAACTCGAAATTGGTAATGTTGAGTATAAAATTCATATTGGGTTATATTTGAAGTTATATATATATATATTCCATTTGGATATATATAATAATAATAATTTATTTTTGTTTAATTAGCTTGTTTTAGATTTTAATAATATTCTATTTATATTATAGTGAGTATTAGGCACACATCCCTAAAACCAAACTTAATTTGGCTTAGGTCCGGTCATAAACTTATTGTAAATTTAGTCTCTATTTTTTGAAAATAGGTTAAAAATAAATAAATAAAATATGTAAATTAATATTAAAATAAATTATGCACTCGACAAAAAATTCAGTCCGATAAACATCAAAAAACACAACAAAAACAAGAAAACAGCGAAAAGTGCAATTAAACACATAATATTATGCAGATATTTGAATTTTATTGCATATATATGTGCACGTATTCCAGTTTTTGCATCTATGTTGATTTACTTGCATATTTCAGTGCAATTATTGCATAATTCTAGCATAAAAATGTACAATAATTCATAATAGTGCAACTCAGTTAATTTTTATTTTCATTCAAGTGTGCAAATAGAATAGAAAACATGCACACATGTGTGCAACATATCTGTTGGCAAAATGTTAGCTGAATTTCTTTTATGCAATAGTTGCATACATGTATGCAACTTATTTTTAAAAATTGGTGTGGGCTTCCGGGATTATTTCCAGATTTTAGAATTTTGTTTTTACTCAGTGCCGTATTTTTTGTGGAACAAAATGAAGGAGGCGGAAGTTTTCAAAGCAGGAGGCGGAAGGAAAAAACAGGGACCGAGTTTATATGTGAAAAAAGGAGGGACATGGCATGTATTTCATACAGTAATAGGGATGTGGCGCAAAAGTACCCTATATTATAAGCCTTATAAATGGCCATTTTGTAAACGGCCTCAGTTCTCGATGAAATTAGTGTCATTAGATCCGTAACATTAAAATACTGTACGAAACCAAATTTTGTGGCTAACTGATATCGTACGTGACAAAGGTAGTCATAGCATGTAATTAAATTAAATTAATAGATGGGAATTTGTATATAACTTGAGCAAACAATTGAATTAAGCTACAAAACTAATTTTATTAAATCCGTAATGATTTATTTATATAGTATTTCAATTTTAAGTTAATTGGATTTATTTTGTAGTCATGCGCAATTTAAACTATGTTGATTCACTTTTTGAATTATGAAGGAAATTTTACAAATAATCTTGGAATTTGACGAAACCTTTTCCATCGTGTCTGGAATGTTGTTTGTTGCTAGGATTTCAATTTTTATCTCGATTAGATGTCATTTGTAGGTGTTTCCGCACATTACTTCGTGTGGAAGTTTCGTATATTATTATTTTAATAAATGGGCTTGCATATAAAAGGGCATCATAACCCGAAATTCATGGTCAAAGAAAACAACGTGGTCAACCTAAGAAAAACAACGCCTCCACTTAGAATTCACGGCTGAAAACCTCCAATCCTCCTTCCTATGTTTCTCGAAATCCATCAACCGAAATCAGAAGCTTTCTTCTATAAAGTCGTTCATCTCTTCAAGATCTCCAATTAGGACGACTGTGATCATCATTGTCGAAGAACCATGGCCGGAATTTTGCCTGAAACAACTAGCGTTCGAACTGGATTTGGCCACGATTGGGGAAGCAGAGGTGCACAAGGATCAGGGCGATGGTGGAGTACACTCGGGTGCGTGTGCTGGTGGAAGCTGATCATCGTCAGGTGGCTGATCAAGGAGGCGGCGGTGGACTTTGTGGTTTGTGCTCTGTTCAGATGGAAGCAGTATCACCTTTTCAAAGGGTAGAAGAAAACATAGTTCAACCCATGGTTTTCATATTCGAACGTGTTGGCCTGTGTTCATTCGAACCAATGAAATTAACATTGGTAATTTGTTTATAATTTTTAATTAAGAAATACTAGATCAATTAATTTATATGAACTAAATCGTAAATTTTTACAGGCCTGAGATGTGAAGCCTGGAACGCGGGAACGATGAGATTCAAGAAAAATGGTCTTTTTTAACTAAGCATGTAATTGGTTATTAAAAAGGTGATTAATTATAAATTAATTAAATCATTAAAAAACATGTATAATTTTTTGTGCTATTAACAAAATGGAACGAACTAGTTGCAATGGAATCGCAGAAAAGAAATCTACATTCTAGAACTATTTCGGACAGATTTGGAAGCAACATGAATTTTCAATCAAACAACTGTTTAATTTAACTGAAAACAAACTGGTTCAACAATAAATAAAAGCAAAGTGAGTATAACTCACTCAGTTGTCCCACTTATATTATATAAGTCAGGTTTATTTGTGTGTTATGTTTGTTTATTGTTGATGATTACTGACTGTTATTTATATATGTTGACCGAACCATTAAAATTAAACGTTCATTTAATTTAATCAAAAACCAAATCGTTCTTTTAACGATTGGACCCAATTGAGGCTACTCATGTTGTTGGTTCTGTTAATAATATAGACATGTTTAATTTCTTGAATTACTTGAATTGTTTGACTTATTTTGTTTATGTTAAATAAATTGGTTGATGTTAAATAGTCATTATTTACTGTTAAGAAAAAGTTATTTGTTTAAATTGGATAATTCTTATTGAATGATTTATTTGAGGTAGCCTATTTGGATGCAAGTAATAATAGGTTGGAGGGATAAAACTGGATTCCACTCAGTAGTTGTTAAATTTTATTATATTATAATATATGTTGAAAATAATGAATTTGTGATTGTTGGATCTAGATTAACCCTAGAAGGGGGTGAATGGGTTTATTAAAATAATTCAAGATATTAAAACAGATCATAGAACAGATTGCAGTAGATAAAATAAATGCAGAAAATAAATTACATAGAGATTTTACTTAGCTTTGGCAAACCCTGCCTAGTGCTGCATTCCCCAAGGTTTCTACTAGATATTAGTCAACTATTACAACGTTTACAACACTTGTACACTCGTGACAAGCCTAAATGTCCTAACCCTACACTCAAAACTTATCCCCAAGTTTCTACTAGGTGCTACACAAAAGGCCTCACAATCTCGCTCTAGTTGCACTAATTCTACGCTCAAAACCCTACAATGATTTCTGTCCCTGAAACCAGATTTTCCCCTAGCTACAAACCCGTAGCCAGTAAACCCTAGTTTTTACAGAGTCTAGAAAATTGTTTGAGATGGTTTATAAAGAAAATAAAAATACAACATAAAATAAAACAATAAATCAAAAAACCCTTTGAATAATTAAAACATAAGGCCGGTCAGCCCCTTTTCTCTTGAACCAATCAGTCTTTCCCTATTGCCTAATGGCGGCCGAAAATAAAGTCTAGGATTTTGATTATTGCTCCAAATTGTGACTCTAGTCTTTCTAGAAGATTTTTCTCTGATGCTTCATCTATCATTGGTCTTGCTGTCAACGATTTGGGAATTGCCCTCGATCGAAACCCAAAAATGTGAGCTCTCTAATTTTTATTCTTTGCTTGAATTTGGTGCTTGTGGTTTCGATAGATTTGCCAGTGATGTTGAAGATGTATAAATAGGAATATAAAATCCTATAAAAACTTTGATTTCCTTGAATTGGCTTGTTTGATTTCTTGCTTGTTTCTATTGCCTAATTTGTGGCGACTGAAATCTGGAAAGAAATGATTTTGATTTTTATGGTCTTCAAAAGTATGCTGTGTGAATATGGCTGATGAACCTAGTCTTGTTTTTTATCTTCGATGAATCAAGGAAAATTAATTTGCCCCTTGAATTTGCACTATATATTTTTGGAAATCAATTTGAAACCAGAAATTAATATCTTTCCCAAGAAAACTTGTTGTTAATATGTTGAGCCCTATTCATGCATACTCGAATTGATATTCAACTCAAATCTGGAAATACTTGAATTTCTGGAAAGAATGGAATTGATTTTGCCCAAATTATTGATTTCAAAACTTTCCAAATAAGTTCTGTCTCTTATTACTCTCTTTGCATGATTTTTGGAAGAACTTAAAACCTAAATGCTGATTTAGTAGTTGTCAAAAATGTTTGAGTAATTTTAGCACTGCTATCACCTTGCATGGTTGAGAGAAAACAAATGACCAACGCTGTTTGCCAACTAAAACATTTTGTTATCACCACTGTGTATTTTCACCATGTCTATGACTTGTTGCATGCATTATTTATTCTTGCTTATTGTATCAAACGAACCTGCATGTATTTGTGCTTGTGTAAGTCCTGCCGTGCTGCCTTGAACAAATTCCTTGACTTACTTCATCCTGGTTTGATTAATTTGCTTCACCATTGTTTTATATCATACTCTGTAACTTTAGAAAATGTATACTTGGACATTGTGGCCTTGTCAGTTTGTATTTGAGATTTGATCGAAACTGTTTGATGTTTGGTATGTGCGCTATACACCTATGTATTGCTCCACTGTGACCAAACATACATCCTCTTGCACTTAAATCTTTATGTCATTTGTTGTTGCTCCACCATGTTAGGTTGCTTGATGCACATGCAATACTGTCATGTATCTTTTGAAAATGTTGTCTCATTGCTTCTTGACATGATCTTATGATAGATGCTTTGATACTGAGCCACTATATGCTTGCTGCACCATGCACCATTTACTTCTTTGAATTTGTAAACATGAACTTGCAGCTGCCCTAACAAATAAACTTTCCCTGTTGCTCTATGCTCCATTGTTTGTAAGCTTATGCATGTGAGACATTTGAGATGAACTTGAGTTTTAAGATGGCTCGACCATGTTTGCTTTGTACTTGAGCTGTTTTAGACATTCTTACTTTAACAATGCATGTTCCTATTGACTTCTTTCTGCTTTGCCATGCTTATACACCTGAATACTTGTTTGTCACTCTTTACATATTGTAGATGCTTCCTTGATTCTTTTTGTTGCTGCTTGTTCACCCTGTACTATGTCGAAATGTTTAATCACTTTGTTGACTTGTAACTCAACCCATACTTGCTCGACTTGTACTGGGTCGAGCTTGGTCTTCATGGCCGCTCCTCAGTTGCTCGTAGTCTTGAATTTTTTTGCATACATTTTGCATTTGATTTTAGCAAGGCCATTGCTTTTTTACATGCTTTATCCATATATGCTTTGTATCTTGTACCTATGCACTCGCACACACACACACACACACACACACACACACACACACACACACACACACACATATATATATATATATATGTGTGTGTGTGTGTGTGTGTATACATACACATGTATGTTTATACATGTATCATGTACGTGCAATTATATTATTTATCAGAAGACCTCTATATCTTAGTTGTGGCTATTCAGAATCAGCTAATTATGATGCTGATTCTGACTAGCAAACTAGTGTAGTGTGTTGAGGCTGATCTGTGAGCACTAGGGTATACAGTCTGCCTTGTGGTATTTATAGTGTAATATCTCAAACTATCTAGACATAGATGGATGGATAAATAAATCATATTAAGACATGAAAAATGATGAGAAACACACAAAATTCTGAGGCAAATAATTTTTTTTTAAAATAAAAATTATATTTGCTAGAATTTTAAAAAAATCTGTTCTAAATTACTATGTGTGTGTTTCTATGACAAGTAAGCAAAAGACTGGACTGACTAAGATGTTGTGAAGACAGAAGACAAGAGTGATAGTGTAAGTGAGTGTATGTAACAGTGAAGTATGTATATATGAAATTGTACAACTGAGTGACCGAGTGAGTGTTGTAGTGAGGAACTGATATGTATATTAAATTTGTAACGACCCGCATTTCTACAGTATAATAATTAATTTATTTAATTATTTATAATATGAATTAGAATGTTAAATGGTATGGACGAACACTACACAATGGAACTGACTGGGAGTGAATTGGAGCTCGTTTGGATTTATGATGGAATTTAATGCCTAAATCAAATCAATGACCAATTATCGTTATTTAACGATAACCGTCCAATGTTGAGTAATCTCAGTAACTCTGCTCAGTTTATATTTTTACAAAATTTTTTTAGAATCTATAAATGATGGTTGTTTGCTGTGTGTTGGCTGTTTGGTTGAACTTCTGTCAGTTGATTGAAAATATAGATAACGATATAAATATAAATCGTTAATCAAATATTGATTCTGTTTAGCAGAATATTTCATAGTGAAATGAAATTGATGTTAATTTTATTGTTTAACATTTGTGGATGCAGGGAAACAGGTCGGAGGGACCCAACTGGGTTCCTCAACATTTATTTTACTATTTTTCATATATCGTGTTATACGATGTGATATGAAATCTGTTGTTGATTTTGTATGGTTGAATGATACTGATCATTGTTATATGGTACGTCAAATACCATAGGGAATACTAGAATGTTAAAAAGGAAATTTTCAATGTTATATTGAAAAAGAAATATTTGTAAAATCAATAGATTTTATAAATAGAAAACTATTTATGTAGAAAATCAATAGATTAAAAAGGAATATTTGTTTGTTAATCGAACAAATAGGATTGAAAAAGAAAATATTTGTAAACTATTTACAAATTGAATTGAAAAGGAATATTTATTTGTTAATCAAATAGAATAGAATAGAAAGAGGAAATATTTGTAAAACAAATAGAAATGGGAATATATAGGTTATCAAAGGGATTACTCATAAAATCAATGGATTTTATATAAAAAGAATATATATATATATATATATATATATATATATCGTATAAATAGAATTATCAGAAAGGGATTTATTTTATAAACAAATAAATTATAAAAGGAAATACTTGAAAGGTTTAGACCCGTGCTTCGCATACGGGTATTACATAATATGGATTTAAAGCAAAGATTTTAAATAGAATCTATTCTAACAGATAGATTGAGAAGTTAAATTTATAAATAATATTTTTATAAATTAAATAAGATATTTATCATTGGATAAATAGAATATATAAGTCAGGACTTATATATAGAAGTAAGAATTGATTCAACATCGATATTTGAAACTGAATAAACGTTGAGTTAATCAGTTAGAGTTAATCAGATAGAGTTAATTAGTTAGAGTTAACTAGTTAGAGTTAATTAGTTAGAGTTAATCAAATTAGAATTAATTGAATATTAGTTATTCAATTAGAGTTGATCGAATATAGTTAATTGAAATAGAGTTAGTCAAACGTAGTTATTTAGGATGAGTTGCCATTTCGTACGACTACTAGCGGAATTCGCAGGGCTGTAGATAGCCTACGACGGTCGGATGCTTCCTGAGGGAATCAGGTGTAACCATTGTGATCACTGTGATCTAGAGTCAAGCAAATGGTGTTAAATTGAATATTAGCCATTCGAAATAAGGTTAAAAACAGACATAGTTATTCGAATATAAATTAGTCGAATATTAGTAATTAGATAGAAATTAAATAAGTAGAGTTAGATAAGTTGAGTTAATCAAGTAAGTTAATCAAGTTGAGTTAATCGAGTTGAGTTAGTAAAGATGAGTTCAAACTGAGTCAATCCAAATGAGTTAACCCAAAAGAGTTATTCGAAATAGTTCATTTGAATAGAATTAAAGGAGTTAATCGAATATAGTTTGTTCGAAAAAAGATTAATCGAATGTAAATCATTCGTTGAAAGTTAATCGAATGTAAATCATTCGAAGAGAGATTATCGAATATAGTTATTCGAAGAAAGAGTTTCCGAATATAGTATTTGAAAAGGAGCTATCGAATAGAGATTATTCGAAAAGAGAATTATACATTTAATTCGATTATATCGAATTTGGTAAAGTAATATTTACTTGCCGTTTTTAATCAAGGTTTACTTATTTATTTATAAATTAGTGGTTTAGTTATTTAGTTAAATTAAGGGATAAAAGCTATATTTTTAAGTTGGATATTTAAGAAGAAGGGGTTATAACGTTATAGTTATAACCATTGTCTTAAAATAAAGAAGTGAATTCATAAATAGAATCCGAGAGTTTCGTAAGGAAGTTTGTTAAAGAACTGAAAGGTGAGCTTTGTCTATTTCGAGGTTAGAAATGTTGTTCAGTTAAGGTCTGAGAGGTAATTATACCCCAAATTGACTGACTTCGTTTTTAACTAAGGGATGGGTAAGGTTCGATATAGATTGTTGATTAAGTGAATTTATTTAATGAGTGTAATGGTTTAAATTGGTTTAGTGGTGTTTTATTTAAACATTTATTGAATAAATTTTGGAAACATTTTCCAAACAAAAGCAGAGATATTTTCTAATCATAGAAAATGAACTGTAAATGAGAAAGAATACTGGAATGACAGTGATACGTGGAACAGAGATGGAAATGTTTTCCAATGATTGATGATGTATATTTTCGAAATTTAGAAAATAAGAATTTACAAATAGATAGAAATGGGGAAATGGATAATTTTGTAGAAAGAGATAAATGTTGAATGTTGATTGATCGATGAAATAATATCGTTGTTTGCACACCTGTTTTTCTTTGATAGTTAAATCACCGACTATCAAAGTTTTGACCATTTTATCGTCATCAATACGGAGAGACCGGGATCAGATATATTATCTGGAAACCACTCTGTATGGACGTTAGTGTTGCAATCAAATATTGAAGACGGAGTTATGCAAGGGCTATCCTGTTTACAGAATAGTGCCTTCGGTTTGTCCAGTCCCAGGACAAACGTGAATGGAAGAATGTCTGACAAAGTATATCCAACGGATCACGTAAGTTGATCTCTTCAAACGTATTTACATTTGGTGGCGGAGGAATTCATTTCTCTTAGCTTTATACCCATGGTATTTTTGAAGAATTCAATTTGTGATTTTACGGGTATGACGATGTGGCATTCAAAGTGAATGGTGGTCAAGTGTTTCAAAAGATACGTAATGACCTCAAGCCTCATCAACCGGGAAATGACAGAAATCGGGCAGGCAGCATGGCTAAGTGGGTCGCTCCCACTAGGGTGTATATCACCTATCTAGAGAAAATCCATTTCATTCTTTATCTATGTTTGATGCTGTCCCTTTTCGGGAAAACGGTGGGTAGCTCCCAACCGTTGGTGATATACATTCGATACACTCAAGTGAAATGAGTGGTTGGTCATGTGTGGGCTGGGTTGTAAGATGTTCTTGTTGAAACCAGTGTATTTGCCTCTAGCGATACATTATCGGCAGGTGGTCCCATACCTTGTAATAGTTGGAATCCAATCTCCAATAAGAGCCCGCGGTTTTTGTTTGTATACTATATATGTGGAACATGACATGCAAGCGTTCTGCTAGATTCTAATTTCTCGTGATTAGACATTATTATAATATCAGAGAAGTATTGATTTCCAAAACTGTTTTGGGTTATCGTAAGGTAAAAACCGTCCGTGTTTATGGGTGGACTGGTCTTACAATTATCTTTTCTTTTGAAAAGGATTTTGAAAAGTTAAACCGATGATTTGAGTTTACTCACACCAGTCCCACGACTGACCCAGAGTTTATTTTGTTTTGTTTTTCCCTAAACTCTTGGGTGCCCAAATTTGTACGGGCAGTCAAGTAGTTCAGGTCTTTACAGATAAACTTGGAGGAGCTTGAGGCAGAAGACTTCAAGATTATATAGCTATGGTTATTTCCGCTGTGTGTAAGTGTTGTACTCCGATAATGTTACTCTATATATATACTGTTTTATTGCAAAGTTATGTTATGTATTCTATTTTATACGTTCCGCTGTGAGATTCGTGTTTACTCTGATTGTGTTCTTCTTCTTCTTCTATTCTAAATTTCTATCTTATCTATTCTCACCATTTAACTTCTTTCTATTAATGATCTGGAATGTTCGATGCCTGAATAGTCACATGGTAGTTTTGTGTTGATTTTCGGAGTCGAAAATCTCAGTTCGTTACAGTGGTATCAGAGCTAAAGGTTAAGTTATTACCTTGGCTCTGTGGCGTGAGTCAGTAGAGATGGGGTTAGTAATATCCTAGATCGAGTTGAGTGTATATACATGAGTGGATGTATTTGTAGATTTTATAAAAGAACTGTTTTATATTGTGGAGATTTATTGGTTGAGTAGTTTGTAAATTCTGCTCGATCAGTTTGATCCACTGTATCGATAAGGATTTCTAAACACTTGAATACGATAACCGACATAGTATGTTTTGAAAGAGGGTAAATGAAATAATTTTACCCAAATTATATTTTGATATAAAGAAAATATTTATATTCGAATGATTATAGTATGTTGGATGTGTTGGTTGATTGTTATTGAAATGGTTATGTAAATAACCAATTGGAGTTCGTATAATATGAAATCAGATGAATTAAATCTGAATTTAAATCAAGATGGGAATTAAAACCTTGGAAAATTGAATAAGTGTTTATAAATGGATGTGGATTAACTACATGAGAATTTTAAAATCCTAGGAGATTTTATTTTGTTTATAAGCATCGTGAATGATATTTTGAAAAAGATTTCAAAACGGAATTGTTTAAAAATGGTTTTTAGCGTGATATAGTATTAAACTCACTTTGATAACTGGAAAATAACTCTGATAATGCTGGCCACATCATCAGTGTTCATTTTCGAGTCCTAAATGATGGATTACTACCAAGATTTTGTGTTGAATTTTTTTGAGGAAAACAAGTTGTTTTGAATCTCGAAAGGGAAATATTTGATTTTTTGTGAAAAGCAAAGTTATTTATAACTTCCAGGAAAAGATCGTCTGAATTAAAAACAAATTAAATAGAAATTTGTGAAAGCAAATATGAATTGAAACCGATTAACTGGAAATTGAATTAGAATAAGATTTTTGGGTTGTGAGATAGAAATCTGAAATGGTATTGATTGGTGAGTTAGGAGTTGGAATCAAGGGTGGAATTTTCGTTTGAAATGGAATTTGACTTGGATACTTGAATGAATTGATTTTGAGGATATAATTGGAATTTTGTTTGGGAATGCATGTGTATATGTTGATAGGGTAGCATATGAAAGGATTTATTGATATGCCCGACAATAAGGTACATGTTTATTTTATGGATTTGGTGATTTATGTGCCGATTGGGCAAGCCGCTTGGTTGTTTGATTTTCTTTTGGATCGGAAAAGACCTAGAGAGGCGAGTTAGGGTTTGAACTGTTGACCGGTACAAAGGAGGTGCTGGCGAAATTTTTCAGGATTTTTGAAAATTTTCGTTAGCGAGAATTAATTAATATTTTAATTGGAATTAATCGGTTCAGTTGAAACTGAAGTTAAAGAAGTAAACGTGTAATTTTAACCTAGTGAATAGGGTTTGTCTTCTACCTTAGCACGAGGACGAAATTATTTTAAGGGGAGAAGAATGTAACGACCCGCATTTCTACTGTATAATAATTAATTTATTTAATTATTTAAAATATGAATTAGAATGTTAAATGGTCGTGAATTGAATAATATTGAATATTTAATTAAAATAAATAATATAATAATATATTTAATTTCTGAAATAGTCAAAAATAGTGGAATTCACAAAATGATGTGAATTGGATCATCTACGATATTTAATTCAATTTAGAATTGAATTAGAATAACGAATATATTATTTGAATGGCAGTTTGAACGTATAATTATATTATAATTATAATCGAGCTCGAAATGACGCGGTAGTTCGCTATTTGGCGATTTCAACTTCAACCGAATATACAAGGTTCATTTTAAATCGGATTCCTGTTAAACAAGAAACATGTGGAGCTGATGGAGTATATTTTTCTAATGGAAGAGAAAAATCGAGATTTTGTCGTGTAGATTTTTAGTTATGTCCAAATCAAATTTTAGAAAAGTCGCTATGGAATTCCTTTATAGTTTATATCAATTATTTTTATTTTAAAATGGATTTTTGAATATAAATCGAATATCGATGTAACACTGGATTTGAAATATCGAGTTATAAATCCCAGTGGAGCAGTATGATATTCTATTGTGAATATATACGACAATATTTGTTTTTAAATATTAAATTTAAAGGTTTTAAATATATTTATATATTTAAAAGGGTTATGTAGAGCTTTAAAAATAGCCAGTTTTGCAAATGACCTCATAATTCGACAAAACTAATTTTGTTGGATCTGCAACATCAAATTATTGCTAGATTTCAGTTTTCGTGATTTTTGAAATCAGTATGCGGCCATATGGGATTTTAATGTGAAAAACAGTCGATATTCTGACGAATAAAAATACGCTGTGTGAGCAAACGAAGTCGTAATTTGACGAAACCAGTTTCGTTGGGACTGTGATGTCAAACTAAAGCTGCATGTCTGGTTTGGTGATTTTTGGGTATGGTATGTGATCACAGGAATTTTAGAGGACACAAAAGAGTAGCGTTTGCTTAAAATAAAATAAAATAATCGAATATCAAAATATTATTTCTATCCTATATAATATCTTTTACCTCCCTAAACCTAAATCAGAATTCTCTGGTCAAGAACAAAATCGCGCCGCCATTCTTCATTCTCCAGTAAAGCAATCCTCTTTTAAAAATCCAAATCAATTCATAGAAAATATATAAAATCGAAATAGAGGTATATTTGAATTTGTATAGGGTTCTCTTCCTTGCTGCGTCCATTGGGTAGTGTTCGATGCTATATTTGTCGCACCAGAATTTGACAGTGCGTGTTAGGGCTTGGGTTTTAGGGCGATTGAGGGAATAATTCATGAATGCGAGTTGATTTTTGGAGGGAGTGAGAAAAACCGCACCTTGCGGGCAATTTTGAGAGGGATCGGTGGTTATCATTATCGCACCTTCTTTGATACAGGCGTAGCAAGCCTGAATGACGCAATCAACTGAGTGTGACGAGATGGATGAAGTTGATACAGGGATGTAGAGTTTTGGAAGAGGGGTTTAAGGGTGATTTTTATTTTGATTTCAGTGAAGGAAATGAAGGGCAGCGAGGCGGTTAAAGGATCATTAATGGCCATGTTTTGGCATCGGGGTATTTACTGAAGGAAGTGGTTTCGGGAGAGAAGGAATAGGGCGGGTCTGGGCTTGCAAGTGAAAGTGGGCCGACGTTTGAAGGGTAAAGGCCCAATTCGGATTTTTAATCAAGGTGTTTTTTTTTATATAAAGTACTAACTTGTAATATTCATAACTTCTCCATACAATATCAGAATCAGACAAAACAAGATCTGTTGGGATCGTATGGACGAACACTACACAATGGAACTGACTGGGAGTGAATTGGAGCTCGTTTGGATTTATGGTGGAATTTAACGCCTAAATCAAATCAATGACCAATTATCGTTATTTAACGATAACCGTCCAATGCGAGTAATCTCACTAACTCTGCTCAGTTTGTATTTTTACAAAATATTTTTAGAATCTATAAATGATGGTTGTTTGCTACTTGGTTGAACTACTAGTCAGTTGATTGAAAATATAGATAACGATATAAATATACATCGTTAATCAAATATTGATTCTGTTTAGCATAATATTTCATAGTGAAATGAAATTGATGTTAATTTTATTGTTTAACATCTGTGGATGCAGGGAAACAGGTCGGAGGGACCCAACTGGGTTCCTCAACATTTATTTTACTATTTTTCATATATCGTGTTATATGATGTGATATGAAATCTGTTGTTGATTTTGTATGGTTGAATGATACTGATCATTGTTATATGATACGTCAAAAACCTTAGGGAATACTGGAATGTTAAAAAGGAAAATTTCAATGTTATATTGAAAAAGAAATATTTATACAATCAATAGATTTTATATATAGAAAACTATTTATGTAGAAAATCAATAGATTAAAAAGGAATATTTGTTTGTTAATCGAACAAATAGGATTGAAAAAAAATATATTTGTAAATCATTTACAAATTTAATTGAAAATGAATATTTATTTGTTAATCAAATAGAATAGAATAGAAAGAGGAAATATTTGTAAAACAAATAGAAATGGGAATAGATAGGTCTTCAAAGGGATTACTCATAAAATCAATGGATTTTATATAAAATGAATATATATATATATGTATAGTATAAATAGAATTGTGAGAAAGGGATTAATTTATTTTATAAATAAATAGATTATAAAAGGAAATACTTGAAAGGTTTAGACCAATGCTACGCATACGGGTATAACATGATATGGATTTAAAGCAAAGATTTTAAATAGAATCTATTCTAATAGATAGATTGAGAAGTTAAATTTATAAATAATATTTTTATAAATTAAATAAGATATTTATCATTGGATAAATAGAATATATAAGTCAGGACTTATATAGAGAAGTAAGAATCGATTTAAACATCGATATTTGAAACTGAATAAATGTAGATTTAATCAGTTAGAGTCAATCAGTTAGAATTAAACAGATAGAGTTAATTAGTTAGAGTTAACTAGTTAGAGTTAATTAGATAGAGTTAATCAAATTAGAATTAATTGAATATTAGTTATTCAATTAGAGTTGATCGAATATAGTTAATTGAAATAGAGTTAGTCAAACGTAGTTATTTAGGATGAGTTGCCATTTCGTATGACTGCTAGCGGAATTCGCAGGGATGTATATAGCCTACGGTGGTCGGATGTTTCCTGAGGGAATCAGGCATAACCATTGTGATCGCTGCGATCTAGAGTCAAGCGAATGGTGTTAAATTGAATATTAGCCATTCGAAATAAGGTTAAAAACAGATATAGTTATTCGAATATAAATTAGTCGAAATTAGTGATTAGATAGGAGTTAAATAAGTAGAGTTAGATAAGTTAAGTTAATCAAGTAAGTTAATCAAGTTGAGTTAATTGAGTTGAGTTAGTCAAGATGAGCTAATCAAACCGAGTTAATGCAGATGAGTTAACCCAAAAGATTTCTCGAAATAGTTCATTCGAATAGAATTAAAGGAGTTAATCGAATATTGTTTGTTCGAAAAAAGATTAATCGAATGTAAATCATTCGTAGAAAGTTAATCGAATGTAAATCATTCGAAGAGAGATTATCGAATATAGTTATTCGAAGAAAGAATTTTCGAATATAGTATTCGAAAAGGAGCTATCGAATGGAGATTATTCGAAAAGAGAATATACATTTAATTCGATTATATCGAATTTGGTAAAGTAATATTTACTTGTCGTTTTTAATCAAGGTTTACTTATTTATTTATAAATTAATGGTTTAGTTATTTAGTTAAATTAAGGGATAAAAGCAATATTTTTAAGTTGGATATTTAAGAAGAAGGGGTTATAACGCTATAGTTATAACCAATGTCTTAAAATAAAGAAGTGAATTCATAAATAGAATCCGAGAGTTTCGTAAGGAAGTTTGTTAAAGAATTGAAAGGTGAGCTTTGTCTATTTCGAGGTTTGAAATGTTGTTCAGTTAAAGTCTGAGAAGTAATTATACCCCAACTTGACTGACTTCGTTTTTAACTAAGGGATGGGTAAGGTTCGATAGGGAAGGTTGATTAAGTGAATTTAGTAAATGAGTGTAATGGTTTAAATTAGCTTAGTGATGTTTTATTTAAACATTTATTGAATAAATTTTGGAAACATTTTCCAAACATAAGCAGAGATTTTTTCTAATTATAGAAAATGAACTATAAATGAGAAAGAATACTGGAATGACAGTGATACGTGGAACAGAGATGGAAATGTTTTCCAATGATTGATGATGTATATTTTCTAAATTTAGAAAATAAGAATTTACAAATAGATAGAAAAGGGGAAATGGATAATTTAATAGAAAGAGATAAATGTTGAATGTTGATTGATCGATAGAATTTCCATCTGGAAATAATATCACTGTTTGCACACCTGTTTTTCTTTGATAGTCAAATCACCAAGTATCAAAGTTTTGACCATTTTATCGTCGTCAATACGAAGAGACCGGGATCAGATATATTATCTGAAAACCACTCTGTATGGACGTTAGTGTTGCGATCAAATATTAAAGATGGAGTTATGCAAGGGCTATCCTGTTTACAGAATAGTGCCTTCGGTTTGTCCAGTCCCAGGACAAACGTGAATGGAAGAATGTCTGACAAAGTATATCCCACGGATCGCGTAAGTTGATCTCTTCAAACGTATTTACGTTTGGTGGCGGAAGAATTCATTTCTCTTAGCTTTATACCCGTGGTATTTTTGAAGAAATCAATTTGTGATTTGACGGGTATGACGATGTGGCATTCAAAGTGAATGGTGGTCAAGTGTTTCAAAAGATACGTAATGACCTCAAGCCTCATCAACTGGGAAATGACAGAAATCGGGTAGGAAGAATGGCTAAGTGGGTCGCTCCCATTAGGGTGTATATCACCTATCTAGAGAAAATCCATTTCATTCTTTATCTATGTTCGATGCTGTCCCTTTTCGAGAAGACGGTGGGTAGCTCCCACCCGTTGGTGATATACATTCGATACAATCAAGTGAAATGAGTGGTCGGTCATGTGTGGGCCGGGTTGCAAGATGTTCTTGTTGAACCCAGTGTATTTTCCTCTAGAGGTACACTATCGGCAGGTGATCCCATACCTTGTCATTGTTGGAATCCAATCTCCAATAAGAGCCCGCGGTTTTTGTTTGTATACTATAAATGTGGAACGTGAGATGCAAGCGTTCTGCTAGATTCTAATTACTTGTGATTAGACATTATTATAATATCAGAGAAGTATTGATTTCCAAAACTATTTTGGGTTATTGTAAGGTAAAAACCGTCCGTGTTTATGGGTGGATTGGTCTTATGATTATCTTGTCTTTTGAAAAGGATTTTGAAAAGTTAAACCAATGATTTGACTTTACTCACACCAGTCCCATGACTAACCCAGAGTTTATTTTGTTTTGTTTTTCCCTGAACTCTTGGGTGCCCAAATTTTTACGGGCAGTCAAGTAGTTCAGGTCTTTACAGATATACTTGGAGGAGCTTGAAGCAGGAGGCCTCAGGATTATATAGCTATGGTTATTTCCGTTGTGTGTAAGTGTTGTACTCTGATAATGTTACTCTATATATACACACTGTTTTATTGCAAGTTATGTTATGTATTCTATTTTATTCGTTCCGCTGTGAGATTCGTGTTTACTCTGATTGTGTTCTTCTTCTTCTATTCTAATTTTCTATCTTATCTATTCTCACCCTCTAACTTCTTTCTATTAATGATCTGTAATGTTCGATGCTTGAATAGTCACATGGTATTTTTGTGTTGATTTTCGGAGTCGAAAATCCCAATTCGTTACAAAATTGAATATTAAATGTATTGTATTACCGAGATGTACAAATAGTGGAGTTATAAAATTTGTACTGTTTAAAATGTTGAAATAATATATTATATTTAAATAAAATACTGTTTTAATATTTAAACTCTTGTGCAGTAGTATTCTATATAAATATAAATATTATATTCTGTCTGTGTTGTAGTATAACTGTACAATTACAAACACATTTATAATAATAAATATATGTCTGTTATCATCAAACAAAAATTATAGAATTGTTAGATACAACAGTGATGCAGGGATTGATAGGTTGGGGAAATCCATCAAGATTCCTCACTAATATTGATAACATTTATCAGTATTATTGGATGTGTGTGATTACAAGTGAAATTGGTTAATATTTCACAATTGGTACTTTAGTAGACATTTACCTCTTTAATACTGTTGATAAAATAAAATTATTTTGGAATCAATGTTAAATGGATTCTAATTGGTATTCAAAGTTATATTTATATATTTGAAATACGATGTTTATTTTAAACTTCAAAGTTTTTATTTATGTTTTATAATTATTTAAATTATAACTAATGGGGATTCCGAGATATTATTAAATAAAAGTTTAGGCGGTATGAACTGAATTGAAATGTTAAAATGGTTATGTAAAGGACTTAAGTGTCGTAAATTGAATTCAGTATATTTTAAATATATAGAAATGGATTATTGGAATTGGAAATGTACATGAATTGATTAAAAGAGATGTAAAAGATTTTTCATAACAAATGAACGTTTTTTGTAAACGTTTTTTAGAAAAATATGGAATGTGATTAAATAGCATTCGTGAATGAGATTAGCGAATAAATGGATTTGGAAATAGAATGTGAGTATAGACGTGTAAATTTAAAATGTAAATCCAATATTTAATATTGGATATAAAGTCTAGTATTTTAACTGGTCTAGGAAATAGATATCGATTGAGTTAAAAATTTATAACATTGGTTTATAAGTATTAAAAGAATTGTTTTGGGAAAGGTGGTTAAGAATTATAAATGAATGGTTAAGGAATTTATGAAAGGTTATGAATTTTGTAAATAAAACATGATGGGTTTTTCAAATGGAATATGTAATATTGGTTTATAGAGATTAATTCGAACTATTTTAGTTAATTTTATGAAATGATATTTAAAATAAAATTAGAAACGATTTGTGAGATTATGATAATATAATCGTTAAAAAATGGTAAAGGGAATATTGTGGGTTTTTAAGAACTTAGAATTCGTTGTACGTTGGTTGAGTAGAGTAAGTTTCGAGATATAAATCTAATGTTGGTTTCGGCCTTCAGGGTTGATATTGAGAGATTTATTCACTTATCAATTTACAATGGGAGGCTAACGAAATAGAAGTGATATGATAATTGAATATTATTATATTAAATAAGAAAAAGTAAATGTTTTCCTAATATGGTAAGAGTTAGAGGTTTTAATATTTATTTAACGACTGTTAATTAAAGCGGCTAAATGATGCTAGTTATTGAATCCGTGATTTTGTTTCCTTTTGTTAAATGATTGTTTATTTGATAGTTAAATAACCGAATTTCAAATATGACCTATATGATTGTTGGTACGGAACGACAGGGATCAGATTTATATTCGAAAACCATTCCGAGCCAACGAATACGTGGAAGATGTTGATTGAAGATGGAATAATTGAAGACCGTGGATCTTCATAAGAAGAAGGGTTACTAGATAAACTACTCTGATTTGCAACCAGAGGATTTTGATGGTAATTCGGTCGTGGTTGAAGTCTGGAAATTGTAAGGACTACTCACTACTAATCCTTTGGGGGTGATTCTTATACAAGAATGTGATAGGAGGGTACCTTTGGTTCATCGTGTTCTTGGATGACTTATATGGATGGATGTCTGATAGAGTATTTCCAAGGAGACACGTAAGTTTATTTCTTCAAACGTACCATAGTTGGTGACGGAGAGGGGTACTTCTCTTAGCTTAACAACTAGAGTATTTTTATGGACATCAATTAGTGTTTCTGGAGGATCTGATGATGTGGCATTTAAAGTGAATGAAGACATGATATGTTCTAAAAGGTAATAGTAATCTCAAACCTCACAACCGAGAAATGACAAAAATCGGGCAGACAACATGGCTAAGTGGGTCGTTCCCAATTAGGGTGTATTATCACCATCTAGAAAAATTCATATTTGTTCTTCTTTTGTTTCTGTATCTCCTATGAATTACGGTGGTCAAGACAAAATGTCGTAGGGTGATAATATATTCAGTACACTCAAAGAAAACGAGTGGTTGGTAATGAGTGGTCGGGTTGCAAGATGTTATTGTTAAACCCAGCGTATTCTTCTCTAGAGATACACAATCGGAAGGTGGTTCCATTCCTTGTCATAGTCAGAATCCAATTTCCAATAAGATCCCGCGGTTTTTGATTGTATACTATGTATGTGGAGTGTGAAATGCAAGAATTCCGCTAGATTGCCATTTATTTGATTTATAAATTATTATAATATTAGAATAAGGTATGTTTTCAAAATATTTTGGGTTATCGTAAGATAAAAACCGTCCGTGTATGTATGTGGACTGGTCTTACGATTATCCTTTTCTTCTGAAAAGTTTTTTTTACTTTAAAATCAAGTTGGATGATACCTTTTAACTTAGTGAGTTCTTCTCACATTGGATCACCAAACTGATCCTGGTGTTTGCAGTGCTCGGGTCAGGCCGAGTTTTACAGGTTTAGGTTATCAGATGTTATGAAGAGACGAGCTGGAAGAGTTCAGACTATGATATTATATAGTTATTATTCCACTGTGTGTTGTATATGAGTACAGGTTGTTATAACTGTCCAGATGTATTTGATGTTGATGTACTCTGATGTTTGTAATTATTTTTCAAGCTCTCTATAAAGATTATTTCTGTATTATATTTTGTTCCGCTACGATGTGAGACTCTGTATTGTGTTATTTCTTCTTCTATTCTAGTATTTCTTTATTATCTCACCCTCTAATTGCTTTCTTTTAATTATTTGGTGTTTTCGGTACTTGGAGTTTGGCAAGTAATACAGATTTATGTAGTATTGTCGAAATTCGGGCATCGAATTTCCTAGGTCATTACAATCTTCAATCAATACCCATAGTTAGCAAATTTCCAAACGTGTTTAATGAGGTTTGGGGCTTACCTCCAAGGCGTGAGATAGACTTTTGGATATACTTGGTGGAAAATGCAAAACTAGTCGCATTGCCAGTGCGCTACATGGCTCCTAAGGAGAGGAGAGAGCTCAACAAACAAGTGGGTGAGTTGTTGGAAGAAGGATTCATTATGTGGAGCATTTCTGAGTGGAGGAGCTTCAGTCGTCTTCACAACCAAGGTAGACGGCTCTCTCCATCTTTGTGTAGACTACATAGAATTGAACAAACTCACCAAAATGTATAGGCAACCACTATTGAGGATTGATGACTTGTTTGACGAACTAGTTAGCGCTTTCATTTTTTCGAAGTTGGATCATGCCATGAGATTTCATTATCTTAGAGTGGCAGACTTTAGTATTGACAAAACGACTTTCAGAATTCCGGATGGTTTCTTTGAGTGGTTGGTTATGCCTTTTGGGCTAACAAATTCTCTCGTATACTTCATGGACTTGATGAGTTGGGTGTTTAGGGAGTATCTGAACAAGTTCGTGGTGGTGTTCGTGGATGACAGTCTGATCTTCTCTAACAGCGAAGAAGAATATGCCCAGCACTTAGAGGATGTTCTAAGTACACTTAGAGCACATCAACTTAAAGCAAAATTTTCTAAGTGTCATTTATAGAGGAAAGAAGTAAGGTTCCTATGGCATGTGGTCTCCAAGGATGGGATAGCGGTGGACCCCAGTAAAGTGTTTGCAGCTCAAGACTGGAAGGCCCCTAAGAATGCGACAGAAGTGAGAAGTTTCCTTGGATTGGCAGGTCATTATAGGAATTTTAGTAAGGGCTTTGCATGGATTTTAGCTCCGCTTACCCATCTTACAAAGAAGAACTTGGCTTTTGCTTGGAGCATAGATGCTGAAGATGCTTTTTAGAGGCTAAAAAGGGCTCTGACAACAGCCCATATCCTAACTCTTCGTGATGGAAGAAAGATGTTCATAGACTACACAGACTCTTGTGGCGCAGGATTAGGCGTCACACTAATGCAAGAAGGTAGGGTGGTGTGCTACGGAAGTAGACAACCTAGGCTGCATGAGAATAACTGCACCACCCATGAGTTGGAGTTGGCTGCAATTGTGTTCACACTTAAGACTTAGAGATAGATTTAAGCTATATACGGATCATAAGCCGCACAAATATTTGTTCTCACAGAAGCATCTCAACTTGAGGCACCAACAGTGGATGAAATTCCTAGCGTCCTATGACTTTGAGATAGCCTATACCCTAGGCAAGGGTAATGTAAGGGAAGACGCATTGAGTAGGCAGAGGATGACCTTCAGTCCTCTATTTGTAGAAAGGCAAAGCTTGTAGTACATCTCAACCATTGATTTTAAGTCATCTACGGATTTCACATTGGTTTTTTAATATCATTGGAGGTGTGACCTACTCTCATTGAGCGAATTGGATCTATGCAGCAAGAGGACCAGCAGTTGAACGACATCTTGGACAAACTTGGTCAAGGAGAAACTTCTAGTCACCTAGCTAGATACATTATGGACGAAAAAGGGTGCTAAGACGAGATGGAAGGCTGTGTGTCCCTAAAGCTGGGGCATTGCTATGAGCGGTGCTAGAGAAATCTTATCACGCTCGGACTACATAGGGTACCTTCAAGAGCAAGAGGACGAAAACTTGGCCAGCTTCAGTTTACCTTAGATCGTCCGACTACATGGGGTACCTTCAAGCATGGTAAGTGACTGTGACCCCATATTTACTAGTGAATTTTGGAGGAGCTTGCAAGAAGCTCTAAGTACACCAGTTAAGACTTAGCATATCTTATCACACTCAGACTAATAGACAAACTGAGAGGTTTAATAGAGTTCTTGAGGATCTACTAAGACTGTGTATATTAGATTTCAGAGGGACTTGGAAGGACCATCTCCATGGTTGAGTTCGCATATAATAATAGTTATCATTCAAGCATAGGGATGGCACCATTCGAAGCGCTATATGGCGACCTTGCAGATCATCGACTTGTTGGTGGGAGTCTACTGACAGACTTCTATAAGGGCCTGACATGGTAAGAGAGACTTCAAAAAATATAGACCTCACTTGAGGAAGGATGAAACCTGCACAAGATAGACAAAAATCGTATGCTGATAAGGGAAGAACTGACTTAGAATTCGAAGTACGAGATATGGACATAATCAAGGTATCACCTTTAAGGAATGTGGTTCGATTTGGCTCAGTTGGGAAATTGGCACCGAGGTTAGAACCATTTCCCATAGTAGAGAAGACAAGCCAAATATCCTATAGAGTTAGATAGCGAGAGAGACTGACAGGAGTTCATAATGCATTCCACGTTCCCCAATTGAGGAAATGTCTTCATGATTCGGCGGAGGTGGTGGAGCCAAGTACCCTTGATGATGTTGAAATTGAGAAAGAGGCATCAGTTCAAAGAGTTCCTACTTGTATTCTAGAGACAGAAGTCAAGAAGCCACGCAACAAATAGATAAAGTTAGTGTAGGCGCAATAGGGGGAAGAGCAAGACAACACGACATGGGAACCAGAAGGCAAGATTTGTGCTTCTTACCCTTTTCTCTTTGAGAGTACGTTTTAATTTTCTTTTCTATCTTTTGAGTTTGAAATTATTTATCTCTACCTTTTTGAATCATCGGTCTTTAGGATAGAAACCTATGTTTGGAAGCATGTGTTGGAGACATGTTATGCTCAATGATTGCAAGTGGCTGCCCCTGGATGCATATACACACATATTAGGCACTCAATTGGCTCAATAACTTACATATTACATATGGATGTGTGTGCATTTTATTTTTCAATAAATGGAAAATGGTTGAATTATTATATGGATGTTGCATTCCGGTGAATGAATGTGCACACATATAAAACTTATATGTATTATTAGGATTATTTGCATACATGATGGATACGTGGAACAGATGCATATTGCATTAAAGAGTTCAACTGAATCAGTCGACATCCTGATTTTTGCATTAGCTTAAGAACATACACACATCACTTTTTGCATATGTTCATGTCAAACATTAGAAATTTTAAGAACAATGAATGCCTATGGATGATGGTTGAGTAGATGGGTGTAGGTCTAAATAGTTACATTCTTCTTAACTTAGACATTTCGGCGATGAAATCCTTCAAGGAGGGGAAAATGTAACACCCTATAGTTTAATACAACAATATATTCATACTTAAAGAGATATCATCTTCTTCACTAATTATCGCTTTGATTTTCATGTCATTTTTAGATTTGATTATTCAAAAAGGTTTTGGACAGTAATTAATGTTGGATCTGAAATAAATGGTGCCTAAGTAATCCCTATATGTGTTTATACTTGTTCTTTTATTCCGATCTATAGTAAAGTTATGTGCTTTCATCTTCCTTATCGCTATTATGCCATTCATTTATTTATAGTCTTTCTATATGCCTTTTTATTCAGTATGAGATCTATTTTCTCTCTTTTCCTTTTTATTTATGCTAAACCTAGACTACTCAAAGCCTAGGCTATTACCGTTGATTATGTATAAAGGACATAAATTGGAATAATTAGATAATGAAATTAAATATGGAAGATTAGGCATATTGTATATCGGAATTTTGACTATAAAATTTGGGTTAATTACATCAAAGGAAGTAAAAGTGGGTTAATTATACATTAATATATTAAATTGGGTTAATTACATGTTAATCTATTAAATTGGGTTAATTACATGTTAAATCTATTAGATTGGGTTAATTACGTGTTAATATATTAGATTGGGTAAATTACATGTTAAATATATTGGATTGGGTTAATTACATGTTAATATATTAAATTGGGTTAATTACATGTTAGGAAGAACATGCAACATGTCAATCAGTTAGATTGGACTTAATGTAAGATTAGTACGACATGTAAGAGTATATGAGTATCAAATGTAAAAATTAAGTAAAATAAATAACTGTAACTCTAATTGTACATCTGAGAAGGTGCTTGTTAGGGAAGGGTTTGTACACCAATAACATTTAATAAATGTCATTTTAATACCAGGATTATTAATGAACTTAAACATGTTAAGTTACACTTGTTAATTAATAAGCTAAAAAGACACAAGTCTAGTAGTTTGTATCAGGTTTTCAGGACTCTTAAATCCTAAGTACACGAGGATACAAGCCTAGGTGGTGGCTTGTGTCATGTTATATGGAACCCATATAAGTCAGTATCCAATTTGGAATCTTGATAGGGGTCTCATACTAGGTAGGGTTCAGAGCATGCTTTATTGAACTGGACTGTAAGAGGTTCAAGGTTTGGGGTTGGTACGGGCGCGTTCTAGCGAAGTCATGAGCGTGCATGGGTCCGACTATGGGAAACTAAGACATTGTAACACCTACGAATAGGTCTGCGTTCTATAAAGTTGTTGGGTTAGGGACTGATGCACCCTATTGCTGAGGCTAAAACGGGATATTTAAGTAATAGGGAGCCGATCACATAGGTAGTAATTAGGGTAACACCTAATCATGTTAATACTAGTAGTATGGTCAATTAGCTTGATTTTTGGGGTATGAATGGGAAGTTTAATATACCTTTACAGTGTTTTGACTTCTCTTTTACCTCGTACTATATACATGTTATACTATACTTTCTCTTCTAGTATTATTTATCAGTCTTGACACCTTTTCATATGCTAAAAATTACCAGAATTCGCCAGACTTTATGTCTGACCGTTTTTATTTCCCTTCTCTCTCTTCCTTCCCCCTCCTCGGGTTCTCAGAGTAAGAGTGGTCAGTAGTTGAGATCATGATCCTACTTGGACTCGGATAGCTCTCCTTTTTCATATACTTTCTTTAGTTTAACTACATTATTTGTAATGACACTTGAAGGATATTATTATTGTTTTTGTATTCTGTTCTTTTGGTATTTGAGAAAAATATGATGTTGTAACTTTGGGTTGAAATGATGCTTTCTTGATTAATAAAAGTTTTAAGTTTTTTGCTGCATTATTTATATTTGTCTTGTAACTTTAGTTCTTGTTTACCTATTGCGCTTCACAAAACTTAATGCATTCTATAAAGAGTGACATTAACGGACGTGGGGTGTCACATTATAATTTTAAGTTAACTATTGTTTACTTACATCTGCATCACAAGCCTTGGCATCATGCTACCAAGAGTAGGAAACTGAACCTGTGTTGTCAATCTGACTCACTACATATGTATGCTCTAAAACGTCCCAATACGACATAGAAACACCACACTATCTCTCCTAAAATATACACATATGTAAATTTGAACTTAAAGTTAAATCAACTATAACTTATAACATAAAATCTAGCTATAATTGTGTAATTAATAAATATATCAGGTCCCCGAGATGGTGTTGGAATGACTTGAAGCCACTGCGCTGTGTAACTGGGTTTTTACTCATATTTGCTAAATTCCTCGTGGACGTAGCTTATACATTTAAATTTAAAAAAATGTATTACTCTAATTTATATATTAATTGAGTAGAACAATTTAAATTAAATATGCAGTAAATTCACCTAAAATTCCTCATTATTCCACCAAGTATGCAGATCATCCCACACCTTCACGCTCATCCATTTTGGTTTTTTCCTATCTGATTTGACACTATTAATTGTTTCTTTGTCATTTCTAGCCACTTTGTTGTTCCAGGGCGCTTTACGAGGTCAATATCTATATCTTAGAGATCCACGACACCCTGCATTTTTTAAAAATAGCATAAATATGAACTGATCTAGTAGGAGAATGACTACTTAACGTAATAAATGATATATCACACATTCCAGAAAATCTTGCCAAATAGTTTCCTTGACATGGTCTGGTATTGATGTCCATGTGGGCTAACATGAAGTCATACGTGCTTGATAAGTGCGTTTTAATATCATCAAGACTGTATCAGAAAGCTCTAACTCAAAACCCCTGTGTTAAATGAAAAACAAAAACGTATCGTGGCAACTGTATATATATTTATATAATTTATTGTGCAGAAATTAAATTTATACTTGAAACTTAATACTTACCCATTGTTGGCTTTTGGCTTAAGCCACACCGTTGGACGTGATAGCTTCTGCAATGGACCACTGCCATCGCCACCTATTGGACCGTGTGACGTCATACCCGTTATAGACAACAATATAACATAACATTATAGAGCTATGTAAAACAAATAATATGATATAACATAAAAGAACTATGCAATATAAATAATATAAGACATGACATAAATAAAATTAGCACATTATAACAAACAATATGACATGACATAAAATTACCTTTTCAAAATGAGGATTATTGGTTAGTCCTTGTCACTATCTGATTATGACTCTATTTCCTCCTCTATATATATATGGTTCATTTGTAGTCTCAAATGATTCAGTTAATGCATTCGATTCATCATTTAGAGGTCCAAAATCTGTTTGGTCATCGGTTATTATTATTCCTCTATTTTTCTCGACATCTGCTTGATAAGCTTGGTCGACGGGAATATTACGTCCGTCAAATGTAAACCTTGCCTTTGTTTTAAAACCAGCCGACCAATCTATTTTGTCTCTTCTTATAGATGGATAAGGAGCGTAATATACTTGAAGAGTTTGTTTGGCAAGTATAAAAGGATCATACTTGTAATAACAAAAGGTATGTTTTATTTTTTTGTAAGATTATATTTTGGGTGCATGTTAATTCCTGAACCTGGAACGTTGCTGAACCAGTTGCATTTAAACAAAAATATTTCTTCCGCGGGTCGTGTGTAATATGTTAATTGCAGAACTCTTGTTAGTACACCATAAAAATCATTTATATGGTCATATGGATCTCGTTACCTTTAACAAATACACCGCTATTGTTAGTTAATTTTTCAGCACCATATTCTTTAGTATTATATTTATATCCATTCATAAAGAATATTGAATGTCTTGACTTTCCTTTTTGGTCTCATTGCTAAATGTTTCAATCCTTCATCTACAACACAATTTGTTGTATCGAAAACATAATTAGTAAATCAAGTAGCGAATTCTTTGCTGATATCGCCATTTGGATATTGTGATTCCAAAATGTTGCAATTACGGAAAAAATGTTACATTATGATTAAAAATAAAGTACATGTAAGGAAGATATAACTTCATTTCCTAACGAACGGTGCAACTTCAGTGCAATTGAGAAGAATATATGTGTGTGCTGCATTATAATCTCTATCATCCAACCATTCTTCCACACATCCACCAGAAGGTCAGCCTATTTTTTATAAATAGATAAAGTCACTTGACAATCATCTTGAACAATGCCTTCATCATTATGCATAGTACTTTCAAATGATATGTTCACATGATCATTAAAATTACGAGAGAGAAAAAATGAAGCTTCTTCTTTGATGTATGATTTGCAAATCGAAACTTCAACTCGAGCTTTCTGTCTCACCTTTTTCTTTAGCTGATTTAAATACTTATTTAGAATTATTGTAAATTAATTTTTTTATTCATTTCATTAAAATATATTTAATTAACTAAATATTAATATACCTATTAAGTGCATACATCCATATATATTGCACATGCCCTCGACGTCGTGCTTATAACAGTGAATAGGTTAATGCTCTATAACATTGAAAAAACCTAAAGGAAATATTTTTTCTAGTTAACACATATACATTCATATATATTTTTTATAACAGTGAATAAGTAAATGCATACATCCATATACATTCATATATATTTTTTATATCTTTTAATCTGAAGAATGATTGAATTTATTTATGTTACTGAAAGAATCAGTTGTATATTTTAAAATAATTTTCATATTTCAAATCGGCTACATATTTGTGGTGTGATAAATTATCAATTTGAAACACACAATAAGCATTTCAGATTGTCAATTTGAAACTCTCATTAAGTGTTGCTGATTGTCACCTTGAAACACTCAATAAGTGTTGCTGATTGTCACCTTGAAACACTCACTAAGTGTTGCTGGTAGTCAATTTGAAACACTCATTACGTGTTGCTAATTTTCACCTTGAAACACTCATTAAGTATTGCGGATTATTAGCTTGAAACACTCATTATGTGTTACTGATTATCACCTTGAAACACTCGTTAAGTGTTTCATTTTATCAATCTGAAACACTTTGTGTTTCAATCTGTCAGTCTGAAACACTTGCTGGGTGATTCAATTTGTCTATCTGAAACATATTATAAGTGTTTCAAAAATCTGCAACATACAAATCTGCAACCCCTAAAAAGTGTTTTTGAAATTTTTAGCAACATTTTATTACCGTTTCAAAATAGCCATTTTGGTGTTGTGGTTTGCAGAGCAATATAGGGATTTCTTCCTCTAGTTTACTTGGACAATCAATTTTTAATGTAGTAGACCATAGCTCTTTATAGAATGGACTAAGTTCTATTACAACAGTCCTAACTTTTACAGGCAACAGTTCTTTGAAAGCGGCGTGCAACAAATTTTCCATCATAACATGACAGTTGTGGGTTGCACTTTTACATCCTTACCAAAGGGTTTTCTTCGCTACATTTGATAAATCATATATTTTTTTGGCTCCAATATTTTGTTCTTCTTCATCATTATCGTCATCATCAGTAAATTGTTGAACCGGGAATATTGAATGTGCAACATCTTCAACCATATGTTCTACGAGATTTGTCGTACCAATTTCATTATTCATTACCTCCTCAACTTGTACAGAAGTAGATGCTAATGGTTCTCCATGATGATCCCAAACCAAATAGCTCGACCCAAAACCGTACTAATGCAAATGAACTCTAACAATTTGCGGTATCAAATGCTTCAATAATTTGCATCTACTACATGGACAACGAATTTCGATGCTGTTTCTGTTGTTACTTAAAGCGAAATCAATAAACACACCAACACCATTAATAAATTGTTCGCTTATTGTCCCATCAGATTCTCTTCATTTATACATCCAGCTTCGATCAGTAAAATAATTATCCATTTTTCCTAAGTAGATATATAATTTAAAAGTATGATAAAATTTGCATTGACAATTTATTAAAACAATTTTATTGCTGAATGTTACGTCAATTGACCATTTACACTTTGCTGGTGCGTCATCCTACCCCCATTATAAATATAATAACTTAATTAAACCGCATAAATCTTTTTGGTTTAAACGATTTAATGAAATTTCGGCAGCACTTCGCTTTAGTTCCCTGAACAGTACACAATTGCGTGTACATAGGGAACATAAAGGTAGCGCTTTCGAAATTTTGAGAATCATTTAAAATGAAATGATTTACGAGATTTAATTACGTTATTGTGTTCATAACTTGTCCAATACAAGGACAAATCCAACAAATATTGTATATGATGAATATAATGTTAGAGTTTATGCCCTAGAGGCAATCCATTGGATGTGATGGACAACACTATTGATGTTATTATTTTATTTGGAACAGAATATCTTGTTGTGTTATATATTAACTGCGTAATATAAATATTAAAGTAATAGAATCCTAAGAACAATATGGATTTATATAGTTCAAGTAAGTGACTTGAACTTGAGATTATACAATATGTCAAGTATTGCATTTCTTAAATGTCCCTAGTCAAGTTTTATTGTATATGAAGGATAACAATAAAACGTTGAGATTAGTATGTTGATTGAGTGATAATCACATCTCATTGATCATTAATATACGTGATATTAATGTCAAAACATAAATACGTATTGGAGAATATCATATTGGGTTGACCCAATGTGAGAAAAACTACATAGAATATAATTAATAGTATCATAAGTTATTCATAGTGGCAGTGATGTAGTGGTCCTCAGACCTGAAATCATTATAATTTTACTCGAGGATATTTGTTTTTTGATATCATCTAAAGTTACTCGTAATAGAGTAATGATAACGGTGATTATTGGATACGTCTCGAATCGAATGAAAATTATGAGTGATCTAGATGGAATTTAACCCTACAATATATATATATATATGTAGTGACATCTATGGGCCTTTTGATTGAGTGAGACTGTGAAATGCATGGTCGTGCTCAAATATTGATTTGTTTTTAAATAGTCTACTCATCAATCAAGATAAACGGATTAAATTATAAAGGGGATGATACAATCCATGTCTCGAGTTTAATCCTGGATATATTGGTTAAAAGGATTATATTACATTGATACATTGTTATGGAAAGGTTGTACCGAATCTATGATCTTATTATAACTTTGGTAGCAGCGACGTATTGCTAGATCTTAATCACTGTTTATGATTTTAAATTATTTCCAACTTTGTAATAACCTACAGGGTCACACAATAGAATGTTACAAAGGTTAAACTAATTTTGGACGAATAAAATATCAATTTGTTGATATTTTGTTTGAAGTTGGAATCCATATTCGGATGGTTCCTATCTACATTTAAAGCCTAGATTTAAAAGGGATATTTTAATTTTCCCTTTTATATACTTTTACATGGCAACCCCAAATGGATTGATTCAAATCAAAAATAGAAACCGACCGAATACCTTTCTCTCTAACCCTGGAAAATTAGTGGTAGCTAGCACCGCTTCCTCCTTGATTTCTTCCTTAATTTCATTAAGGAAGATGACGTTCCAATGGACTCCTCTAGAGGCTCGACATTCAGAAAGCTCAAGGTCGATACTATCAGATCCGAGTCGTATCAAAAAATCGAGGTCAAATTTCAAAATCGAAAAAGGATTGACATGTATAATACTTGATTTACAGAATTTTACATAGATTTACTATTTTGGGTTTCAATTTTGTTTCTCCGCTGCATGATTGAACCCTAGAAATCCTTCAATGGTATCAGAGCTAGACTTGTAAAATTTGTATCTTGAGTTTTAGATTTTCTAATGTATATTTGATTCATAACAAAACAAAGTGTTATGAACACTGGCGAATAGGATTTAATACTAATTCATTTATAAAGTGAAATTGTTTCACTATATAGAATTTTTAATTTTACTAATTTTAGTACCAAGTTGAAAAATTGAATCGAATGATTAATTATTGATATTAATTCTAGTTAATATTGATAAATTCTATCTTGTCAAAATTAGGCACATGAATTAACAGTTAATTCTATGTGTTTTAGTATATTTATTAGATCTGAATTATTGAAACTAGGCCATACTAAAATTAGTTTAACATAGATATGTATCTTTTATACCAATGTTGTTTTGTTTCTGCTGGTTATTACATAATAATGTAGTACTTGATATTGCTCTTTTATTTCAAGTACAACTCTTTTAAACAGAGTCCAACAGCCGAGCTAGGTAATGCTAGCTTGTGACCCAAATGGGGACTATGAAGTATTTTGTTGTTTGAGGGGCACTATTTTGAGTGTGATAGGTGCATGATATGTGCATCCACATGCAATTAATAAACATTGGAAAGCGGACTAGGCTTTGCTTGCCCACCCTTGCTCTGCTTAAATTAGAGTTCTTCTCCACTCTTGATCTAGCCTTCAACCATATAAATACTAAAAATAAAAAAAGAATAGAGTCCAACATTGTTAAAACTGTTAATAAAATGGTTGAATTAAATTTGTTGGTTGTTTTGTCAGTTTTTGGATCCACGGACCAGAAATGAGTTAAAGGTTTTAGTAAATATAATTTACTATTTGCATGTATACAATCTATGAAATTGTAACAACCCGCACCGTCGTTCACCCAAGATATTGTCCCCAACTTAGCCACCGTATAGGTGTGGGTTTTTGTTCCTCAAAAGGCCTCGCCATTAGTAAAGATGGGATCTACAATATAAGTACCTACTTCACACAGGCTTCCACGATGTGGTACTTAGGGGTATTACATTCTCCCCTCCTATAGAGCCCAACGTCCTCATTGGCTCACAAACACTTCACCCAGGTGCTGTGGTCCACACATAAGCCACAATTCCGGCTGGGTATTGGCTCTGATGCCACTGTAACAACCCGCGCCTCCGTTCACGCAAGATATTGTCCCCAACTTGGCCACTGTATAGGTGTGGGATTTTTTTCCTCAAAAGGCCTTAGCGTTAGTAAGAGATGGGCTCTACTATATAAGTACCCACTTCACACAGGCTTCCACGATATGGGACTTAGGGGTGTTGCATTTGGTATCAGATTATTGGTTCCGCTGCACTGTCTTAAAATTCATTGTAATTTAACCTTCCGCTGTAGTATTTATTTCGACGTACTCTGATATTTTTTACTCTGATGTAACATTAATGAAATGTTTATAAAAATCTTCTTTATTTGTTCTGATGTGTTGTATGCCCAAAGTTAGCGTATTCAGGTTTTTGAACGGTCTTAGTCGATTTTGCGATCGATTAGGTCCGGGATAAATCCAAATTGTTACAAAAATAATTGTATACAGAACTTGATTGGTTGTCGATAAATGGATCATAAGCTACCTAGAACGTTATCTGTTTCGTATATATGCATTTATTGAATTGATTAATGTTTTTGAAACATACGTGATTTACTATTTTGACATTTCATTTATTGTATAAACAAACTAAACTTGAATTGTATCTTGATTAATATATATGATATTAATTCTATTAAGTTACTACTTCTTATTTATCATATTTGATAGTATGAACCTTTAATGATTCTGGAGAAATATAACTGCATACCTGATGCAAAATTTCTTTAATTGAAAATACATTTATATTTGATATAAATAGGGATATGAATCCATGTATTAATATTTAATATTAATCCTATTTTAGTATTGCTAGACTGTATCGTGAATGCTCTGTGGTAATTTGGTTTTAATTAATAATAGGAATGGAATCAAGAATTTGAGTTATGAGTTTTGATTCCTATTATTGTATAGATAAATAAGAATTATTTTGTTAGATGAAATGAACCTTGAATTAATATTGATATTAATTCTGTCCTACATGTTAATGTTGCCAGTTCTAGTTAAACCAAGCATTATGAACTTTCTGTTTAACGTGCATGTGAAATCATTGAATCTATCAATGAATACAAACCTCTTGTAATTATGATTCACCATCTTTTTGATTAATTAAAATGATTAAGTCCCCTTTTAATCTTACCCTTTTGAACGTACTATTTGAATCTGTATGTTTAAAACTGGTAATCCAATTATGTTTTCTAATTGAACATGTTTATGAATATTGAATTTTGGCTATTTGAACTTTAGTCAAATATGTCTATTTTAAATATTATATGCTTAGATTAGAAGTAATTTCTTGTAAAACTGAATCAAAGTTGTTTGATTTATAAAATTGAATTTTCTTAATTCAATGTTTCCGCCAACACATCCTGTTCTTATATTTAATCCTTGACCTAGGTGCAAAAAAGTCAATTAATTGGCATTTAAAGTTCATTTTAGTTTATCATTTTAGATACTCACATGCAAATGTCTTATGATACATTGATTAATATATACGTACGTATGTGTGTGTAAGCCCTATGCCACTGTGATGCAAAACTACATATGTACACATAGAATTATGTGAACTAAAATGGTTATGTGTGTGTGTGTGTGTATATATATATATATATGCTGCTAATGTAGCAAGCAATATATATATGTATACATATGGTTTTAAGTCTTATAAGATATATTTAACTTATACTAGTGCACTCAAATATTAATTACTTACATGTATATCAAGTGTTAATTTTATAAATTAACATGATTCATGAATTTAGAATTTAAAACGATATACAAATAATCCAAATGTACACTGATATATATATATATATTTATAAATATATGATGTACTTGGTTTGAAATGCTATTTACATATTTGTATTACTAAATATATAATACAAAATGGTTTACTAACTTCAGTAAATATGATTTACTATTTGATTTTATATTATTGAAATATTATTTAGATACTATATTTATGAATGTTTATTCAATCTTGAACCATTAAATATGGATATGATATATACATACAGTTGATCTGGCTATATTCCATTTCAACATACAGTGGGAATTTTTCATTTAGAATTTAGAATTTAAGATGATGTATATATGATATATATACACTTGATCTGGCTTTATTCCATTTAAACATACAGTGGGCATTTTTCATTTTGAATTTAGAATTTAAGATGATGTATGTAGACACAAATATACTGTGTTGCTGTTAAATGATAACTGCATAAATTTTGCACTATGAACTGCAATGGATATGTTTGAATTAGCAAACTACATCTAAGAATGGGAAGACCAAGATATACCCTGATGAATAAATCATCTTAGAAAATTATTATTGACATTTTTTTAATATTACATTTACTTGTATACTGTTAATTATATGTAACAGTTTGAAACATGGGAAGTACAAAAGGTTGCTTTCTTGCTCCATATGATGGACTGAAGCATACTCAGAGAATACATCAAAGTGCATTACCGAAAATATGATTTTCATATATATAACAAGTCTGACTTGGTTTTGCTGAGTGCATCTACATTTGGGCACTGGTTATGGTCGAAAATAAATTTAATGTAATTTTGTATGTGATGATGTATTTCGCAATTTGTAATACATGAATCAATGTATATATATATATATATACAAGATAAGTAAATGATATATATATATATATATATATACACACATATGTATATTTGATCTGTTTCATAAGTGAACTATTTGACAGATATATATAAATCTATATGCTTTTGAATGCTTAACCAATTAAGGATATATGTTTGTATATTTTGTATAATGTATGCAAAGATGCATAAACTATAGTGTAATGAATGTATTGACATATATATATTTGTATAACAAGTTATGCATTTATGTGATATAAATATATTGGTATGTACATAGTTGTATGTCTACAGTTATAGGTTCGTATGATGTGTTTTGTAATATAATCTTACAAGAAAGGGTCTGACTCTATATAAATAAAAGTATGTGTGTTTCTGGTAATTTAGTCATGTACATGTTATATTATAAACTGAAATATTTAATATCTTAGATAAATTTATGGAACGTGTTTACATATTAATATCCTAAGAAGAGGGTTGAGCTATGATATAGATGCTAGGTTGTTTTTGTTCTCTTTCCATAAAATTAACCAGTTTGGATTTTTTTTACCATTTATACAATTTGTGACTAAAATGTATATTTAACAAAATTATATTTAAAGATCTGATATGATCAGAGGCAATATATATATATATATATATATATGTTAATTTTATTTTTAGATTTATCGATACTCATTGATTAATATTATTGCAATTATATGTAGTTAATTTTACCAAGAATTAAAATATATATGTTTTTTATATATGTAAATAACTCTAATATTGTTTTCCACTACGAGTTATAAATTCCCTTTAAAAGCAAATTTTGTTATATTAATTCATGGTGAAGTCTTCCACTAGAACACCCATCAATGTCCAATCTCATTGGATGTAGGTAAAAGCATTGTGCATCCTCTTATTTTGGTTATATGTGGTAGGAGTAATTGCGGTGCTTCGACTGTATTGTTGGGTCTGATTTAACTAATGCTGCATAATAGGATTATGGCCTTAGAGACAATAGCATGAATTATTCTATATTTTGAGAAAATGAAAAATACTGAACAAAATGTTCATCATGCGATCCAAGAGTTATATATACGATATAATTGATATAAGATGTCTACCTAAAAGGTTATGTTTTGGGTTGTTAACCAAAGCTAGCTCAAGGCATGACTAGATATGGATCTTGGAACACCATTATATATATATACCAATATATATATATATATATATATATATATATATATTGTTAGACCAAAAAGTGGTTCTAACACCCAAATTGATTAAAATCAAAATGAAATGAGATAAAAATAAAAATGAACACACAGGATTTATAGTGGTTTGGCGAAGAAATGCCTACGTCCACTTGTTTTTCACTGATTTTGTTGCAAGTACAATGAAATATTCACTTAATTTCTCTCACAACTCACTTACAATCACTTAATTGTCTGAAAACAAATAATGAAAGAAGATTTGGATTTTCCGGGATTGCTGGAATTCGGGTTATGATGGTGGTTGAACTCTCAAAGTGCCAGAAAAAGATCCTTTTCTTTGTCTCCAGACGGGGTATTTATAGGTGTGAATTTGCTCAGAACCCGATCCGGATCGGAGCCACGTGTCATCCATCCCATCAGCCCTCGGTTCGGATGGATTTCTATGTTGACAACGCATCAGAGTAATGGACGTTGTGGGCAGGAACTGGTCATAGCCGATCCGGATATCCAGGCGCTCATGCAGGGGAGTGATGTGGAAAATGGGTTCGGGTCGGAGGGACATGTACAAGGGGTTCGGATAGGGGTATCCGATCCGACCCGGATTGACTTGGAAACAATTCTCTCTTCTCTTTATTCTGCCCCGCTCCGCTCCGATCTATCACCGTAGCAATCAAGTGGCTTTCCGATCCAATTGAGATTATATTGCCCTCCAATCCGAACAGCTGTGCCTTTCTAATTTCCTCAGCAATAGTTCACCGATCCGAACAGAAAACTTTATCCGATCCGAACCGCTACACTACTCCGATACGACCCGCTTCAGTGCTTCCCTAGTTTTTCAATGTTTCACATCTTGACTTTGTGTGGCCCAGTTCACAAAGTGGGCTAACATTTTGCCCCCTCAAAGGATGCTTCTGTTGGAGACGGAGCATGCTTTGACTATCATTGCACAGCGCTCTTCGAGGTAATTTTTCTTTTGATCTTCCTTGTGTTTTCATCTTTTTCTTCAAATTTCAATTTAATTCGTTGCTGAGCTAAAGAACTCGGTTCGGTTCGGAATCCGATCCGAACAGACCCCCTCTTCTCTCTATCTTTCACTGGAGTATTGGGCCAAGCTTTATTTCTGGACCACCGATCCGGTCCGAACGGGGAGACGCATAGTCACTCTGTTTTCCTATATAAGTCTAGCCTTCACCCTCCTCCACCTTTCTTTCTTTATTGCTCTTCGTCTGAACGATTTCACTCTGAAACTCGAACTTTCAGAATCTTTAAAAAACCTGAAATTATCTTGCCAATCTTCGATTTAAACATCTCGGTAGGTTTTGAAACTTCAATCAATTTTATAACAACGGGTTTCAATTGAGATTTACGGTTAATTTTGAATGATTTGAACATGACTCCTCTCTTGCTTCGATATTGCGTCTCCCTCCTCCCTTGCCGTCGTCGTGGGTGGTTCTACCACCATCTCGAGGCGCTGAGAGGTTAAATGGGTGATGCGCTCGTCTTTAACGGGAGCTTTGGACATGGACGTGGATTTGACTGTAATTGAGGAAGGGGAAGAAGAAGAGGATTAATGGGATCGGTTCGGGCTGGAGTATCGAGGTTGGATGAGAGGGAAAAGAAAAGTGGTTCAGGAAGTCGGATCGGGTCGGGGCAAGGCAAGTAAAGAAAGGGAAAAAGAAAAGAAATTCAGTAGATCGGATCGGGTCGGGGCAAGTATTTAAGAAAAGGGGGGAAAAGAGCTTACCTAACCGGATCGGGTCGGACCGTAAGATGACGGAGGAGAAGTATAACTACGTGATCCGATCCGAACCGTTAGGGGACTCTGCCTCCGAACCGATCCGATTTCGATTTCTGAGTTTGAATGAGATATCCAAGCCTAAGGCCACGCCCCCGATCCGATCCCAATGACTGCACCCGAACCGAACCGAAGCACAGTCTACTTTAACGCATGAAAACTCGTCTAACTGGCCCAATCAACCTTCGGCATAATCTTCAATTTAATGGACAGTTAGGATAGTGCCCTGCGAACGTAACTGGGCATCAAGAACTACTTCAACTCTTTATATTTTGCCAAACTTTTTCGTCGCACTTTTAAACATTTACTTTGCACTTTCCGTATACACTGTTCACACTTTAGTTTGCACACACGCACGGGGGGATACGGGCTAATTTGCTCTAATTTGTGCTATTGCTTCTTCAATAGTTCTATGACCATGAGACCCAGACGTTCTTCCAGACTAGCTGAAAGGAAAGAAGCCCCGGAAACGTCTAACAAAATCACTCTCGAGGACATATCTTCTCCGTCGGATCCAGAATGGGACAGTGAGGGTCCAGACTACGGGGTTGGAAATCGGGAAAGCAACGAACTGTCTTCAGAGAATGAAGTTTCTCTGGGTTTTGAGGAGGAAGGAGGGATTGGTGACGATCGAGCCCCCGATGAATTTGAATCGACCGTTATATTGGAATCACCTCCAGATTCTGTTGAATCAACAATCGACAACGATCGACTTATCCGAATTTGCTTAAAGTACGAGATAATGAAAAGGGACACTCTAGTGCCTTCAAGCTCTGATCGTCCCCACAACCCTCCAGAAGGATATATGGCGGTCACTCGGTTGATGTGTATGGTCGGCGCTATCCCTCCATTCTCTCCCTTCATCGTTGATTTTTTAAGACAAATGCGGATTGCCCCCATGCAGCTGCATCCCAATTCGTATGCCTACTTGCACACTTTGTACATAGCATATCGTGAAATCTTAGGCATAGAGCTCACGTTCGATGACGTTCACTTCTTCTATAACTTCAAGCATCGGACTCGAGAGACTCCATCTTTCTGCTATTTTGAGTCAGTTCCAAAAAGGAAGATAATCTCGGCACCATTCAGCAGTAAAGCTGGAGATTCCAGACTGGAATGGTTCTATGTGAAGCGACAGCCCGGATGTGCCAGGAGGTGGACAAAATCAAGTAAAGCACTGATTTTCTAAATCCGGGCTCTATACATTTGAATCATCACCTTAACTTGTTTTCCTTTTTGTTTGCAGTCGACAATCCCAAACAAATATCAGATCAAGTGTTCTTTGACCGGATGCACCAACTTCTTAATGGCGATCAGAAATTCTTGACCATCGATGAAGTCCTTAAAGATGAATATCTTCACTTTCATGGGCTGTTATCCGTTTTTCGTAGCATTGGTCATGGGACGGCTCCGTATGTATATATTCCTCCAGTGGAGATAGTCCTAGAAACAGGAGAAGGCTCGGGAATTCCTACAGTGCCTCTTCAAACTTCACCTTCTCCATCTTCTACACAAGATGACGAATTGGCTAACCTGGCCGAAAAGCATCGTGATGGATATACTGCCCCCGAGGAGGCTACTTCTCTGGAAAAGTCAACATCCTCCCAAGAGTCGCCACTTAATGCTTCCGAGGGGGATGTCCCTAGTACTGATGACTAAATATTTCAGGGTTTGGGGGATCTCCCCTTACCTGAAGCTATATACACTTCAGAGGATTTTAGGAAGGATCCTTTAGTCTTCACCTCTTCTGAAGAGGCCACTCCTGCTAAGGCCAAAGAGCCTGCCCGTACTAGTCTAGCTTCAGACTCGGGTTGGTTGGGGGGGGGGACACACCACTTAGGACACACTTTACACAACAGCATTAGCTTTCATTGCACCTCTTTCTCCGTGAATCCATTGATTCTAAATTTCGTTTGTCTTATTGTGCAGGTACGATGTCTCGATCCTACTATGATATCAGGAAGCTTCGCCGCAGCATGTCTAATCCACCTCAGGATATCGAGTATGATCGCCGGGATGATCGTCATAGGGAGGAGAGAAGGCCTTATGATCCCTATCGTTCTCGACCCTCACGTTCTCGCTCACCCGTTCGGCCGGAACAAGAGAAATACAAAGGTTATCAAAGCCGTAGGGAAGAGGACAGAGCACAATCTAAAGACTCCACTTCTTCCCATGAAAAGCGCAGTAGAGAGAGAAGTCCTCCAAAAGAAACCGGGTCTCGAAGTAAGCACAAGGTCCCTGCTACTAAACGACCTAGGACAGACAAAGAAACTACCGAATCCTCCTCACACAGGGACACCGAATTGACAATCCCCGCTCCTCCCCCACTAGATGCGGAAACTGCAATAAAGCGAGCATATTTGGAGGAGCAATTTCCCGAACACTACTTTGAGACTTTGACTTTTTTACCTGCCCTTGAACCTATTTCTTCTAAATGGGCAGATGAGGCCAAAGCAAAGATAGATGCGGTGGAAAAATAGTATTCTGAGATGTTTAAATATTCACGCAACCTTTCCAGAATCATCCGCACTCTAATCACAAATACCGACTCAATGCAAAAGACCGCGGAGGAAGATGCCAAGGCCTTAAAAGCTCTAGGAAAAGATTTGGAAGACACTCAAGCTCAGCTAGCTGTCGCTCAAAGGGACGCTTCTAACTTCAAACAACAATTTGAGGACATGCAAAAACGTTATCATGACTTGCTTGAATCTCACACTCAAGAGCGTTCTGAGTTAAAAAAGCAAGCTGATGAGGCTAAGTCAGAAGCTGCTAAGACACGCCTTGCTTATGCTGACCTCGAACGGAAAAATGCCGAGTTAGCAAAGAGGAGTTCTGAACTAGAAAAGAAGAATGCTGACTTGGCTTCAAAGCTATTGGAGGCAGAGAACAGAGCTGCCCTGGCTGAGGGCAATGTGGAGCGTGCTATCAAATCTGCGGAGGAAGCCCGCAAACAACTGTCAGAGGCGGAGGCTGATATTCAGGGTTTCGGCGAATTAATGATTGAATTCTTCGCACGTATCATCCATCGCCGAAACATTTCTTGGATCGAGGATTATCCATCCACTCTAGTTCAAGTATGGAATCAGATCGTCGAGTGGGAAAAAGAGGAACTTAAGGTCGATTCCATCGATGAAGATAAGCTAATGGAGAAATACTTGAGGGATGATGAGCCGGAGCGCCTAGCTGAAGGGCGCCGCCTCATTGCTGAGGCCATGGAAGAAGAGAGACGTAAGTCTAAACAGAAGAATGTTCTCGAAGCTGGTTCCTCTTCTTCTGCCCCTGCGACTTCTGAAGTAGAGGGGTATGATCCTGAAAATCCGGGAATTCCCCGAACAACTCTGCTATCCCCTATTCCTGAAACAACATTAGAGGTAGTAGTCACCCCTGCCGAGAAGTCTTCGGAAGGTATCCCTACCTTTTCTCCTCAATTTGTCAAGGCTATTTCTACCTTTAGCCACGTGATTGAGCAATCGATGAAAAACCCATTGTTTTCGCCTGAGTTGATAACTGTTGCTTCTCATTCTGTAGGTGTTGAGCCATCCGAAAAGACAGATGTGACTCAGGGAGCCACCGCCGGGGCAAAGCCCGCAGAAAAGGCCAAAAGAGGGGAGGACAAGGCTGCTCCTATAGACTTGGGAGAAGGAAGTGAGCCGACTAAGGTCGCCACTCCCCATGATGAAGAAATGATAGCAGCTTTAAAGGATGATGGCGGTGACGGGGGTCATGAAGAGGAACCAGAAGTTGCAATAGTCGGGGAGTCAAAAAATGCTGATGATGTTACCTTGGCTGCAATGAAAGCTGATCAAGACAAACGCTTGCAATTAAAAGCCGAAGAACTAGACCCTGAAGCCCTCAAGCCCCTCGTAGTTGTGGATGCGGGATCAAGGTTAGTTGTTAAGCTCTCAACTAGATCTATTACAGAGGAACTCGCTAAAAAATCTTCTCTTGATTCCAGCGCTCCGCCCTCCGGGAAGAAGTCTACTGGCTCCAGCACCGCATCTTCAGGAAAGAAGAAATCAAAACGAATCTTGACAGAGGCTGAGAAAGAAGCAAAGGATGCGGAGAAAGCCGCCAAGAAGTCCAAGGCTCATTCGAAATCTAAATAGTGGATTGCCTTGTGTTGTTTTAGCATTTAATGAACCAACAATTGCTACTACAAGAGCGGCTCCTGCGCTTTCTTTTTTAGCTATTTTCCTGTACAAATTCATTCATTTGTAAATAAAAAATAACTCATTTTCTGCAATGTCTGTTTGTCAGTAGTTCTGCACTTATGTAAAAATGCATGTCTTACTATAATTATGAAATGAAGTTACGGAGGGAGGAAATATGCGTATACATATATGCCCCCAGTCAATTCCCATAAATTATTTAATGCTTAATCAAGCAATCTGAATGCTCCCGATTTTCTGACGGGATAGCACTCCCTGTGTCGTCAGTACCTGTCGTTTTTTCTGGCATTTCTTTTATACTCTCTCTCTTTCTCTTAAGAGTTAGAGTTCGAGCTCAGCAATCTATTCATTCCCCGGTCTTTCAGCGGGGAAAGATTTCTTTCTCAGCGCTCAGTCGGAGACGCTTTTATACTCTCTCTCTCTCTCTAGAGAGTTAGAGTTAGGGGAAGAATTTCTTTTTCAGCGCTCAGTCGGAGACGCTTTTATACTCTCTCTCTCTGGAGAGTTAGAGTTAGGGGAAGAATTTCCTTTTCAGCGCTCAGTCGGAGACGCTTTTATACTCTCCGTCTCTCTGGAGAGTTAGAGTTAAGAATGTCGTTTTCTCATTCTTTTATGTCTTGTCGCACAAATAGTCGTTGTGCTTCTTCTTATGTCTAAACTGTCTTCAACCTTTTCAGGTTTTGAGTCATCCTATATTCTATAATCACAACAGAATAATCGATGAATGTATATATGTAATGCATAAAAGTAAATAACACACAATATTTTTATAGTGGTTCGGCTAAGTCGTAGCCTACATCCACTTTATAGTCCTTTATTCATATCGTCAGATTTTCCCAAGGCAAGTCGTGCCTTATTACAGAGTTCATAAGAAAAATAACAAGGAGTACAGCATTTCTAATCCAAATATCGCATTAAGTGTTGGGCATTCCATGCTCTAGGGACTTCTTCGCCATCTACGGTCGTTAACTTGAAGGTTCCTTTTTCAAGTTTCCGTTGGATGACAAAGGGTCCTTCCCACTTTGGACCGAGGTGAGGAAGGGATGGAAAGACTCTCTTTAGCACCAAATCTCCTGGTTCAAAAGTCCTGAGGCAAACTTTTTTGTCGTAATAGCGTGCCATCTGACGTCGATGTCTTGCCGCACGCAAATCTGCTTCGTCCCTTTTTTCTTCGACTTCATCAAGAGACTCAAGTAAAAGCGCCCGATTCGTCATCGGGTCATAATATGTCACCCTATGGGAAGGAATTTCCAGTTCAACTGGAATTACTGCTTCTGAGCCAAAGGAGAGAGAGAAAGGGGTGTGACCGGTGGCCGTCTTAAATGTTGTTCGATATGCCCACAAAGCTAGGGGCAATTCGTCAACCCATTTTGCCTTTGCACGCTCTAACCGTTTCTTGAGGATGGATTTTATTACTTTGTTTATTGCCTCTACTTGCCCGTTCGACTGCGGATAGGCAACTGCAGTATATCGCTTGTCAATCTTATACTTCTGGCAGAAATTTCTGAATTCAGTACTATCAAATTGGGTTCCGTTGTCAGTTATAATCGTCCTGGGGATCCCGAATCGGCATATAATATTTCTGACCTCGAAACTTATCACCTTTCTTACTGTGATCTTGGTCAAGGGCTCAGCTTCCACCCACTTCGTAAAATAGTCCACGGCCACTATTGCATATTTCGCTCCTCCTTTAGCAATCGGTAGAACTCCAATGATATCAATTTCCCATGTGGCAAATGGCCAAGGACTCACCATTGATTTAAGTTGGGTCGACGGTGCTCTGGGGATTCTGGCAAATCTCTGGCACTTATCGCAGCGTCGTGAATAATCAGCTGCATCTTTATTAATTGTAGGCCAGAAGTATCCGTATCGCAATATCTTTTTTGCTAAAGTCTGACCTCCTGTATGATCTCCACACTCACCTTCGTGTACTTCTCTTAGTACACGCTTGATGTCGTCGTGTGCTATACATCGTAACAGGGGCATAGAAAATCCTTGCCCATAAAGAGTATCATCTTGTATGACATATCTGGTAACCTTGCGAACTATAGCCCTTCTTTCACTCTTCTTTGACGGGAGTGTTCCATCCTTAAGGAAGTTCTTAATTGGGGTCATCCACGACTCCTTCTCCGGTTCCGCTTCAAAAGCGAACTCAATTTCCATTGACTCAAAGCTTGGCGATTACAACGTTTCAATTGGAATTATTTCAGTCTCTTCTGGATTGTCGGAACTAGCCAGCTTTGCCAGCCTATCCGCTTTCTGGTTTTCAGCTCTTGGAATATGTGTTATGTTGTACCGCTCCAAGCTATACAATAGCTCTCTCACTTTCCTGAGGTAGGCGATAAGTCGAGGTCCCCAAGCCACAAATTCCTCTCGCACTTAGCGAACAACGATTTTAGAGTCACAGAATATGTCCAACGTTTTTATTCCGAGGTCTTTAGCAAGCTTCAGCCAGGCAATCAGGGCTTCATATTCAGAGTCATTGTTAGTCGCCGAAAATTCTAATCGTAGAGCGTAATATAACGACCGTCCTTCAGGAGTGACTAAGACGATTCCAGCTCCGGACCTTCGGACGTTCTTGGCTCCATCTGTGTATAGTTTCCACGGATCTATCTTTAACTCATTCTCGGACTTAACCACTATGTCATCGATTACTTCCACCTCTGGGATGGTGAACTCCGCAATAAAGTCTGCCAGAGCTTGCCCCCTGATCGACTTTCGTGGTTGAAAATTCATATCAAACTGACTTAATTCTATATTCCATTTGATCAACCTTCCCGATGCTTCGGGTCTCTGCAACACCTGCCTCAAGGGCTGGTCGGTGTATATGGTTATTGGATGAGCTTGGAAATAGTGACGAAGTTTTCGGGATGCGATTAGGAGGCTGTAAGCGAGCTTCTCAATCTTTGGGTAGTTGCGCTCTGCCGCTGCTAATTTCTTGCTTACATAATACACTGGCCTTTGTACTTTGTCTTCTTCTCGAACCAGGGCTGTGCTAACGGCGTGAGCCGAGACTGCCAAGTAAACAAACAATTCTTCGTGATCTACTGGCTTTGACAAAATCGGCGGTTTCTCTAGCAGTTCCAATAAATTTCGAAAGGCCTCAACACAGTCCGGAGTCCACTCGAAGTTCTTCTTTCCTCTTTTAATCAAATCAAAAAGCGGAACGCATTTGTCTGTGGCTTTGGAGATGAATCTACTCAGCGCAGCTACTTTCCCTGCAAGACTTTGGACGTCTTTAATTCTCCTCGGCTCTTCAATGTTTCTAATCGCTGCTATCTGGCTAGGATTGATTTCAATTCCTTGGGAACTCACAATGAAGCCTAGGAACTTTCCCGATGCCACTCCAAATGAGCATTTCAGAGGATTCAACTTCATCCGATATTTTCGCAGGATACCAAACATTTCCGCCAAGTCTTGCGTATGGCTGGAGGACTGTTTCGATTTGACAAGCATATCATTCACGTAAACTTCCATAGTCTTCCCTATTTGATTATAAAACATTTTGTTCACCAAGCGCTGATAAGTGGCTCCGGCGTTTTTCAATCCGAACGGCATTACAACATAACAATATAACCCCAAATTCGTAATGAAGCTCGTATGCTCTTGATCTGGCACGTGCATAGGAATTTGATTATATCTGGAATATGCATCCATGAAAGAGAGAAGTTCATGACCTGCTGTCGAATCTACAAGCTGGTCAATCCTGGGAAGTAGGAAACTATCTTTTGGGCAAGCTTTGTTCAAATCTGAAAAATCAATGCAAGTCCTCCACTTTCCATTCGGCTTCTTTACCAAGACGGGATTCGATATCCAGTCGGGATATGTCGAATCTCAAATAAATCCGTTCTGCTTCAGCTTCTCCACTTCCTCTTTGAGAGCAGCCGACCTCTCTGGGCCCAGCATACGTCTCTTTTGCTTCACAGGCGGATGTTTCGGGTTTACATTTAATTTGTGACTTATAATGGATGGCGATATCCCACACATGTCAGCATGGGTCCAGGCAAACACGTCCAAGTTTGCATTCAAGAAGTCCGTTAGTTCTTTGGCTCGACATGGATCCAATTGAGAACCAACCTTCAAAACTTTTGTCGGATCAGTTTCATCAATAGGAATTTCCACTGTTGCTTCATTAGGAGTTGCATTTCTAGCCTCTGGTTCCTCGTCTTTTCTGGGATCCAGGTCCTCAGGCGTTCCTTTGGGCAACTCCTTCGGGGTCGATTTCTCTAATTGCTATGCCGAGCCCCCCTTTGGGGGAGGCGAGGCATTTTTACTCTCAATGTTAAGTCCTTTCATCAACATCTTTAGTTCGGCCACATAACAGGCCCGTCCGGAAACTTGATCCCCTCTCATTACTCCAGTTCCGGCTTCGGTTGGGAACTTAAGCAATAAACACCAGGGGGCGATACAAACTCTGAATTCAGCAAGGGCAGGCCTCCCCAAAAATGCATTATAAGGCGAATCTACGTCCAATACTACGAACTGAAGCATCCGCACTCTTCTGCGTTCTGCTTGCCCCAAGGTCACGGGCAACTCTATGTATCCCATGGGAGCTGTTGACGCCCCGTTGAAGCCTCTGATCCATCCTTCACACGGCTTCAAATCTTCAGATTCAAGCTTCATCTGATCGAATGACTTTTTAAATAAAATATTGACAGAACTTCCGTTGTCTACTAATACCTTATGGACCAATGCCGGCCCAATAGTGGTAGTAATAACCAACGGATCATCAGTGGGTGATTGGATCCCAGTATTATCTCGACTGCGGAATACCACGTCGTCAAACATGGTCTTCTGTTGTTTTATGGGGGTGATATCTTCCAAATCATCACCTTCATTCACATCTAGGTGCTTGGCAGCATTTACGTATTGATCCATTGATCGGAAACTACGGATTGCCGGGTGAGGTCCGCCCCCTATGGAGTTGATAACAATTCCTTTACCTTTCTGCTGCGCTGTAGGCTTGGGAGTAGGTAGAATCTATTTTGGAGCCTGCTCTCCTTGCCCCCTGTCCCTCGGGGCAGCCTTGTATTCATCCAACTTCCCTTCACGCAGCAGCTTCTCAATCACATCTCTCAAATGTCGACATTCATTGGTTGAATGCCCATGAGTTCCATGAAACAAACAAAACTTCCCTATCGCCATCTCTTTCTCGGTCAAATCACGAGGTGGCGGTCTTTTATACTGCAAAACATTATACGTATCCAGGTAAATATTCTCCAGGGTGTCGTTCAATGGTGTATAATTCTCGTAGGTCTGGAATCAGGGTCTTTTGTTAGGATCACTTCCCCTATTTCTATTTCTTCTGTTTCCGTTTGCATTACGGTTATTGTAGTTTCCCCCGTTTCCAGCATTGTTGTTTCCACCCTTGTTTCCCACATTTACTTCAACCTTGCCGGAACTTTCCCCAGACTGCTTCACGGCGACATTACTCTGCACATTTTCTTTTGAAGCCGCCTCAGACTTTCTCTTTCGGTTTGCCCTGGCCTCCTCTCGCCTTAAATAAATATCGGCTTTTTCATAGAATATCTCTCTTGTGGAGGGTGTCTTCCCAGAAAGGTAATCCCCGAACTCAGATTCAGGATCGACTCCTTCCTTTAATGCCATCAGAATGGTAGGCTCATGCGGGTCACTAACTTCAGTCACAACTAAGTTAAAACGGTCAAGATATGCCCTCAAAGACTCTCCTGGTGCCTGCTTGATTCTTGATAATTCCATAACACTTTTGGACTTTCGGGCATGGAGTCGGAACTGATTCATATAACGTTCGCTCAGTTCCCTGTAATTCGAAATCGAACGAGGGGGAAGTCGGGTAAACCAGAACAGCGCCACATCTTCTAAATAGATTGGGAATGCTTTGCACTTCACTTCATCAGGGGCAGCAGCAGCATTCATGAGCCAAAAGTATCGCATCAAATGCTGTCCCGGATCAGTCCTTCCGTTGTACTTGTCCATCTGTGGCAGGTTAAAGCACCGGGGAAACTGGAAGTCGAGGATATCGTCGGTGAAAGGAGTATGGCTTCGCTCAATGCCATAATCTTCATTTGTATAGTTCCGGCTCTCGGACATGATCTGGCGAACCATTGCCTGTACATCAGCATTAGTTATGGGCCGCTCAGGTTCCCTGGCCCTAGTATCCGAGTTCCTTCTGGGCTCTTGTTCAGGAGATGCCCTTCTTCTTCGAGCTGCTTCTGCTCTATTCCGTTCCCTGCGCTCCCGGTCGATCTCGGGAGGAGGGGACTGGAGCCTTTGCCCCCGAGTGGGATCATTGTTTCCTAGTGCTCGTGCAATATCCTCGCGAGACCCCAAAGATCCGAATGTCAGCTGCTCCACATTCTAAGGTCGTTCGAGCGGCCTTCGTTCACGGGGCCGCTCTTCCTTGGAAGATGAAGACTGATCCACTGGCGTGTGACGAACCGGTGATGGGGTTCTCTGTCAACGGAGCTCGCTGATCTCCCTACTCATGAGCCTCATGTTTTCTTTCATCATGAGGTTGGTGCGCTCGTGGACTTTCATAGCCTCTCTAGTACTTTCAAGCATATCAACTAGGCGCGAGAAATCTCCTTGAGTAATGGGCGCAGATGGATTGACCTGATCACTGACCCTGGCGGCTGGAATCGGAGCATTTGTAGGGACTCGAGTAGAAGTTCCAACATCACCAAGAGTCAGATCGGATCAAAGATGGGAGGTCGGGTCGGTTCAGAGCTGGGGAGTCTGGTCGGGTCGGTACATGACAAGCTGCTCGGGTCGGTTCAGATTGGGGGAATGCACTGCTTCAGAATCTCCTACCCGGATCGGATCGGAGCTTTCCCCCTGAAGACGGTTCGGATTTCCTGCATTGGTTCGTCCTGCTGCTGAACTCTGCCCACGAGACCTTGTTACAACCGCATTTTGTTGATCTTCGCCAGCTCCATTTCCTCGACCAGATTGAACTTCTTTGCCTTTTCCTTTGGCCATGATTCTTCGACAATCACTTCAACAAATATCCAAGGGCGTTGAAACTTGAGGATTAACTTCTCTGAACTCAACGGTCCAAAAAGTAGAACGATAATTCCGAAAAACAAAGAATTCAGATGAAATTTTCAGTGAAAGCACCAAAATGTTAGACCAAAAAGTGGTTCTAACACCCAAATTGATTAAAAGCAAAATGAAATGAGATAAAAATAAAAATGAATACACAGGATTTATAGTGGTTCGGCGAAGAAATGCCTACGTCCACTTGTTTTTCACTATTTTCACTGATTTTGTTGCAAGTACAATGAAATATTCACTTAATTTCTCTCACAACTCACTTACAATCACTTAATTGTCTGAAAACAAATAATGAAAGAAGATTTGGATTTTCTAGGATTGCTGGAATTCGGGTTATGATGGTGGTTGAACTCTCAAAGTGCCAGAAAAAGATCCTTTTCTTTGTCTCCAGACGGGGTATTTATAGGTGTGAATTTGCTCAGAACCCGATCCGGATTGGAGCCACGTGTCATCCATCCCATCAGCCCCGGGTTCGGATGGATTTCTATGTTGACAACGCATCAGAGTAATGGACGTTGTGGGTAAGAACCGGTCATAGCCGATCCGGATATCCAGGCGCTCATGCAGGGGAGTGATGTGGAAAATGGGTTCGGGTCGGAGGGACATGTACAAGGGGTTCGGATCGGGGTATCCGATCCGACCCGGATTGACTTGGAAACAATTCTCTCTTCTCTTTATTCTGCTCCGCTCCGCTCCGATCTATCTCCGTAGCAATCAAGTGGCTTTCCGATCCAATTGAGATTATATTGCCCTCCGATCCGAACAGCTGTGCCTTTCTAATTTCCTCAGCAATAGTTCACCGACCCGAACAGAAAACTTTATTTGAACCGCTACACTACTCTGATCCGACCCGCTTCAGTGCTTCCCAAGTTTTTCAATGTTTCACATCTTGACTTTGTGTGGCCCAGTTCACAAAGTGGGCTAACATATATATATATATATATATATATAAACAGGGGAATGTTAATTTGAGTGGGAGCGTATTTTAGTTTAAATTATACATTTATGTTAATAAAAAATTTGATTGTCAAAAAGTTATATTTATATTAAACAAATATTACAGAATCGGTTATTATTTATTATCTAATGTAGATATTAAATAACTATGATAATTTAAACTAACCCTTAAGAAGGATAAATTAAATTTCTTGACTAGCATTGAAATTTGAGGATTGTTCTCAAACAAATTGAACGTAATTGTTATACAATCATAGAGGATCTAAAATGAAAGTTGAAGTATGACTTCAACCGAATAATATATAAATGTTATAACAATCTACTTACACATTTCTAGTAAAAGATACTACATATAAATCACATAAATGCATGTTGATTTACAAAAATTGAAGAATAAGTAGAAATCTGATAAAAAGACAAGTGGACTTACGATTGGAAATGAAGTAAATGTTACTGGATTATCCATAGGAAGTTGATTCTTGTTGTATATACTGGATTAACTAAATAAATAAAATAATTATTATTGTGAAATTCCACTTAAAATAAATGTTGTAATAGATCTTATTTAGACAAGTTTGAATTTCATTTGTAATAAAAGAACAATTATTATTCATTCTGTTCAAATGAAATTTCACAATAGTTAATGATCTTTGTAAATCCTTAACTATAATGTACTTAACATAAATAATGAGTGGATTAAATTTAGTGATTTAAATCAAACATACCTTTAGCATTACAAGTTATCCTATGTAAAAAAGAAAGTATATCAAAACTCCAAAATGATGTAATTTTGAGATGATTTGAATTTGAAATATATGAAGAATACAAATCTTGTTTATTAGATAAAATAACTAAATCACCTTTTACTTGACACAGTGAATGAGTGATAAGTATGGGTTCTCATACATAACGATGCATATGGAACAATAACACATAAGCTAGAGGTAGGTTTTATTACTTCATTATATTTACTGATGATTCAGTAGATACAGATATGTGTATCTTATGAAACACATATCATAATCCTTTGAAAAGTTCAAAGAATTCAAAGTGAAGTTAGAAACCAATTTTAATAGAAAATAAATATTTTTTGAACAGATTGAAGGAGTTTAAGCCAATTATTTAATGACTATCCACATGAGTTTATAATTGTTTCACAACTCACTCCACCTAGAAGACCATACTAAAATGGTGTGTTTGAAAGGAGAAATCGCACCTTATAAGATATGGTACGATCAATGATAAGGCATATAGATCTTCCAATAAATTATATTTAGAACAAGTGCATTTAATCCTATCTAAAATGAGTGTGAAGATGCCATATAAGATATGGACTAGGAAATGTCCTAGTGTGTCTAATACGAAGATTCGAGATGTAAAGGCATTTATTAAACGTCCTTCCTCTGATAAGATCAAACCAAAATCATATAACGATTTTGTGGAATATTGTAACACCCCGTATTTTCTATTCAAGTTATAATAATGAATCCTAGAATACTTAATTTAAAATGTAAGAATTAAGGGAAACGAGTTATGCCATTGTGTTCGTCTCGGAATTCTGGTTGAGATAGAGTCCGAGTTTGCGTAAATTGGACTTCGTATGAAGAAGTAATGGCCGTCGGAAGCTTCCAGAGATTTCAAATAAATTCAAATAGTTTGAAAACGAGTTCAAAGTTCAAACAGAAGCCGGAAGCGGGCTAGGCGGGAAAATTCCCGCCCAGGCAGGTCGACCAGGGGTCGACCCTAGTGTCGACCTCCCCCTAGAGGTCGACCTGGGGGTCGACCTAAGGGTCGACCTGGGGGTCGACCTGGCCCCCGGCCAGATCTGAAATTTGAACGACTACTGACTCCCTGCTGAGTCACAATGGTTTCTGGATGGTCCTGATCAGGTCTGAGTGGCTGTGATTAACCCTAGGTTCATCTGACGGCTATAATCCAACTGAAATTCTATATAAACAACTCAATGCCTAACCTAAAAACACACAGAAAAATAAACCTAGAACTGAAATGCCGTCAGTAGAAGACTTGGAGTAGCCGTCACCATTTCCAATTCAAAGATGAGTTAAAGAACTTGAATCGAAATCAAAATTAGAACTAGTTTAATTCAACGATCTTCACCAAAGGCGCGCATCTCCAATTTCAGAATTCAGATTTCAGAACGCAAGAATTTCTTTTAGTTTGTAAGTTAGTTGTTACGCAGATTTAAACATACTTTCGCTTGAATCATGACATGTTGTAATTGGGATATAGAATGATGCTTATGTATAAGATTTGATTCTCGTGTATTTTAAAGTATCGTTATAATTAATCATGTCTATATGCTTGTGGCGATGAACATGTTTTTAATTGCATGTCTATATGCTTATGGCGATGAACATGTTGTATATTTCATGTCTATATGCTTGGGTGATGTACAACATTGTATGTTATTATGATTGGGTAAAGAACTTATTATGCGAACAAAATGGTGAAAGATGTCATGTTGAAATTTGATGGTTATTTGCAAGTCGAGGATCTAAATCACATGCTTACATGTAGATTAACATTCATGAATAGTTAGAACCATGTCAAGTTGAATTTATTTATGTTGTAAAAAGTTGGAATTGCAATCCTCTTATGTTTAACACACATAAGTTATCATGCTAAGTTGCAATTTAAAAATGGTTAGAGTAGCTTTCTTATGTTTTGACATACATAAGTTAATATGTTAAATTGCGGTTTAAATCTTGTTTATGTGTTAAACCTCCATGTTAGACCCATATCAAGTTTACATGACTTAGTCACAAGTTCACCTTTACCTGTTTAGTTGAGATAATGATACATATATGCCAAGTTACATGTGATAAGTTTAATGTATGCTATTTTTTGTTTATGTCATGTTACTTGATTTTTACCCCTTTTTGTTTATGGGTTTGGGCTAATTTGTTAGCCCAACATTTTATGTAATTCATACATACGTTCTACGGGGATAACGATGGGGAAACATGAAAATTCATGGCAAAGGATTGTTCGTAAAATGGTATACTTGATATACCATTTATTGTGAGCAATATTTGAAAAGATAATTATGGAATGAGTAAATTAAAATTAATTTACATAAAGAAATTTGACATATATAGAGAAATATGAATTTAGAAAAGACGAATATGCCTAACCCGAGGTTAGACTAAGTTATGGTGTAAATCTGCCCGGAATTGACCAGCATATCTAGTAACCACAACAAGACCTGTCTAATGTCGGTGGTTACTGCATCAATCCCAAAAAGAACCTGAGGTTAGACTGAGTTGTGGTGTAAATCTTCCCGGAACCGACCGGCATATCCAGTGACCACAACAAGACCTGTCTAATGTGAGTGGTTGGTGCTTTAAATTAAAGCTAAGTAAGGATTGGTAGGGTTAAGTAAATTAGGAAAACACTTAACCGATTCAACATGTTAACTAAAATGAATGGGCTGGGTTAGGTAAACTTTAACACTTAACCAAATAAAGATGTTGATTAGGAAACCCTACTAACGAGGACCCATTTCAGCAGTAACCCACATAAATGTATCACGGTACCCTGAAACTAGGTAGGGTACGGCACGATTACTAGGCTGAATTATAAGCGGTCAAAACGTCGGCGGTTGGTGGGCCACTGTAGGTTTCGACGGAGTATGGGCGTGCACGTACTCCGGAGTGGAAAAAATCAGGCACTGGGCATCAGTAGTGTACACTGTGCATCTTGAATCGTGTCGGGTTGCCACTAGAGGGACTGATACACCCCATGGTGGGACCAGCACAGGTGACTACAATCAAGCGGGGCCAAAGGACACAGGACTTGAATACATGCGAGTAGGAGCTGATCATTTAGGGGATCGTTTGTTGTAAACACGTGGGCTGGTTGAACCAACGGTTAAGTAGGTGCAGAGACTATAGTAATGGGTGCGATCACATGTCCCTCTTATCGTATATTAGGGTATTGTTCTATGTTCTATTATCACTGTCATGATCCCTTTTCTTGTTTAAATACTAGTAACCACTGAACTTACCAGACTTATTGTCTGACCCATTTTCCTTCATCTTCTTTTCTTCCGTTTCCCCCCTCAGGTCCATAGGGAGAAAATACTCCAGCTTAATCAGCCTCTTTACATGCTTTAGGAAAGTAGATGTATGACTTGGACTCTCTTGCATTGGCTATGGCTTTGGATCCTTGCGGATTTATGCATTTTTACTTTTTGGTTTATGCTTCTTTATTGAATAATCAAGACATAAATTATGGTGCAATGTTTTAAAGTTGTTTTGAGACAATTTGATGTAATGCTTTTGTATTGAACTACGTATGAAATAAATATTTGGATTCTGCTGCTTAAATTTATCTGTCTTGTAAATTTTTCTGTGTCTTGTACCTATAACTCTCCACCAAAGTTAAGGCATTCCCTTTGTGAGTGACCTTAATGGAGGTGGGGTGTTTCACTTGGTATCATAACAAAGGTTTACCAGATTAGATAAGAATTTTTGAAAAACTATTTTCAAAAGAAACATAAAGAAGCATTTTTCAAGAAAAAGAGGCATAATCCCCCAAATCCATATGCCCTATCATTCTATCCTTTGTTTTAAATCTTTTCTTTTTCGTTTCAGCATGTCTGGGAATCTTAACCTTCCAGAGGGTGCGCCAATACCTGGCTGGTTCAGGAGGTACTTGGAGGCTAGGGCCAACGGCGCAGGCCCAGCAGATATCCCTCCTCCAGCTACACCAGTTCCTCCTCCTCCTCCTCCTTGTGCAAATGCTTTCTCAAAGATCTATAGAGATTTTAGGGCCATGGGTGGAAAAGATTTCAAGGGGACTGAATCATTCGTGGAAGCAAGGAACTCGCTCAAAGAAACTAAGGATCTGTTCGTTATCTTCGAGGTGGACGATAGACAAAAGATACAGTTGGCAGTGTGGTTTCTCAAAGACGAATCTTCCTATTGGTGGGAAGTCACTAATGCTTAAAGGCCGGTTAAAACATGGATGGATTTCAGAATATGGTTTGAGATGAAATTCCTCTCACAAGCTGAATGAGGTTTACAGCTGGAAAAGTTTTTATCTCTTAAGCAAGGAAGTATGACGGTCAAGGAGTACGTTAATCAATTCAATCAGCTGGCCCAGTTTGGACTGGACTTAGTGAATACTCCCTATAAGAAGGCTCTCCGTTTTGTCAAGGGATTGAATAAGCCACTTCACAGCTTGGTTATTACCCACATACCTATGGGGGCTACTTACGAAAGGTTAGTGGATATGGCACTCTTAAATGAGAAAGTGTAATTTCCGTGGCATTCCTGGACATCTGGTCAAAGACTGCAGGAAGAAGGAAAGGAAGATGGGTGGTTGTTTCCACTGTGGTGAGATAGGACACATGGCTAGTGCTTGCCCAAAGAAGCAAGGGCAGGGAGCTGGACCTTCTTCGGGAGGACAAGTTCACGCTCTCACAACACCTCCGCAAGAACGAGGTAGAAATATTTCTGTCGAAAGTTTAGTCTATCTTTTTGATCATCCTGGTCGTACATTGTTTGATTCTGGTGCATCGCACTCATTTGTATCTACTGATTTAGTCGAATCTCTGCACCTGGACACTAGTTTAGTAGAGGATCCCTTAGTTGTTTCAAATCCAATTGGGGGCTCAGCTTATTTGTCAATGATTTGTTTAGATTTGAAAATATCTATTCTAAGCTTTGAGTTTAGGTGTAATCCCTATGTTTTGGGCTTCACGGGCTACGGATTGATTCCAGGCATGGTCTAGTTATCCAGTAATGGTGCTGTCCTCGATTGTGAAAAGAGAGTGGTTAGACTCCTGACTCGCCTCGGTAACACTCTTGAAATTTCTTGCAATCCCCTGAACTCTGTTATGCTAAGCTATCTAGAATCTCTTGATGCGTCTGTTGAGGACTTGCAGTCTGTAAAGGTAGTCCATGAATATTCTGATGTGTTTGAAGAGGTAAAGGGTTTACCCCCGAAGGCGGAGATAGACTTCTGCATATACCTCGTTGACAATGCAAAGCCCGTTGCTTTACCCGTTAGGCACATGGCCCCAAGGGAGAGAAAGGAGCTCAGCAAGCAAATCAAAGAGCTGCTTGAAAAGGGGTTCTGTAACACCCCACGTCCATTAATGTCACTCACAAAGGGAATGCATTAACTTCCATGGAGGTTAATAGTGAATATAGAACAGAAAAATTACAACAAGACAAATAATAAGTAGTACTTGGAAATCTAAAACTTCATTTTATTTCAGCGGAAATTAAACATGTTTGTTACATCATAAAACCATAAATCAGAGTCAAGTACAATATCCATCTTCATAAAAACAAAATACATAATCCCATTACACAAATAGCCATTAAAGAAGATAACAAGCTGGACTTTACTTCAACGGTCCAAGCTTTCCAAGAGAGATAAAGCAATCCAATCAAACTCCACTAGAGCTGGGCCCAACCTGAGGACCTGGAGGGGGAAAAAGGATGGAAATGGAGGGGGTCAGACATAAAGTCTGGCGAGTATGATAATTCTAACAATACTACTATCAAGATAACTAGACTAAGGCATAAGCTGGTGGACAAGTAAATGTCTATGAAATATTAGGTATGGAATGAGCAGATAAAGATAACGCTAAAGACACACCTAATTACTAACGAATAATTACTACACTGCACTGCACATTACTACACTGCACCACACCAGTCACCCTAAAGGTTGATCCCACTTGCTTCACACAGAAACCATATAAATAATCTTGCGTACCCCTAGCTGACTACATAGGTGACGTCTGCCCCTATCTCCACTAGGTGTACCCCACTACCCACTTTCGATCGGCTCCCTACTCGTAGATACTCGTGCTGGCACCACAGTGGGGTGTATCACTCCCCTAAACTGGCAACCCGATACAACTGAGAATGCACGGCTTATACCTACACAATGCAACAACGTCTTACCTACTAGCCCGGGTCCACACACGCATATGAAACCCGTTGGACTTGCGTTGCCACCGCTCCCCGTTTTGGCCTCTTATAGTCAAACCCAGTATGCGTGTCCCGTCCTCGACTTGGGTCGAGCCCAAAAAGATACGTTTGGGATAATGGTTGAAATGGTCCCCCACAAGCTACCCACCTAAGCTTGTCACCAATAGTATATCCCACTTAACCCTCTTAGTCATGTTCATTTACATGTGTGTTTGGTTAAGTCTTACTAATCGTATTTCACATGCCACTAAGGGCACCCACTAGATTACTCATGCCACCCAAGGCACCTACTTAACCCCCATGTCCCACCTTACATGTTTATCTGGTTAAGTATTTCTTAATTCATTCAAGCCATAACCTCATAAAGACCTCTCACATTAGACTGGCATTTATGGCAGCTGGATTTGCCGGGCGGGTCCGGGCAGTCTTACACCATAAAAGAGTCTAACCTCGTGTCTTTACAATTGTTATGCTTTAGTTTAGGCCTAGGACCTCTCACATTGGGCTGACATTTGTGACCACTGGATTTGCCGGGCGGTTCCGGGCAGGTTTACGTCACAAACGAGTCCAACCTCGTGTCCTAAGCATTGATTGACAACTTTCAATCTTTTACCCCAGTTTTAATAATTCCCTATTCAAATTATTAATTAATTCCAATTTTTAATGATGTCCATAATTGACTCAATTATGGCCATCCACTCATGGAATGCAAAATCATATCAATTGCACCCCAACATCTTAATATTAAATCCTTAATATTACCCCTACCCTACGTTTATACGTTCGTTTATTCAACGCAGAATATACGTTAGACTCGAATAGTCTAACTCATAGCCCAAAGATAAATTATCACAACATATAGGCAACTAAAATGAATCTAATCATAATAGGGGTGAAACTTGCATAAACTACACAGGTTAAGGATCTAAAGGTGTCAAATTGTTAAATGTCACAATTCATATGATATGATCATAACCCAAATTTATGTATGAACTTGCATATGGGGTTTTAGGCAACATAATGATGGTGTGAACTAGCATAGAATTTCACATATGTCCTAGCATAATTCTAGATGTCATAATAGATGTCATGGCATATGTTCATAACTTTTACTAATCAACCTAAACTTGCATATGTGACATGTCATATAGATCAACATAGCCCAAATAGTATCAACATCATGATTTGATTAACATGAACTAATTAGCATAGATAGTAACATCATGGCTTTTTAACATGTATGATTCATCACAACTTAGCATAGAAACTACAACTTATACAATATCATCATAGCATGATTTACAACATATAGGATATCATCATCACATAGCATATGATTTATGACATACATGATAGCATAAGGTTTACAACAACAAAGGTGATAATCCACATCATTTACTTATAATCCATTCATGACTTAATCGAATTAATTTAACAATAATCTTGTTAAGATCATCATACTCACAATTTAGAGAAGAAAAGAGAGTCTTGATTTGAGTAGAATTAGAATTTGATTAGCTTTTCTTCCTCCTTAGTTGGCGGCGGCTAGACTGAGTTCCATGGCGGCAGGATGACGGTAACTATTCTAATTTTCATATGAATTAGGGTGAGAGACTACCTAGGTATTTATAGAGTTTAGGGTTTATTTAGACCGTCAGATCAATTCAGAACTCAACTGAACCATTAAATTTGCCAACTCAGCCCTAAAGACACATCAGCAGCTCAGAATTGGGCTCAGTCAAAACCCTAGCCGACTGACCAGGTCGACACCCAGGTCGACACTATAGTCGACCTGGGGGGTAGGTCGACACTAGTGTCGATCCCCCAGTCGACCTTCCTGGGCGGGAATTTTCCCGCCCAGCCCGCTTCTGCACTTTCAGTTTGAATTTTAAATTTCCTGCGAGCTGTTTTAAATTTTCTGAAACTTCCGATGGCCATAACTTCTTCATACGAAGTCCAATTCACGCAAACTCGGACTCTATTTCGACCAGAATTCCGAGACGAACACAATGGCGCAACCCGTTTCCCACAATTCTCATGTCTGAGATTAGTTATTCTTTAATGTGTGAATATTAATATTAACAGAATTACTGGGTATTACAGGTTCATAAGATGAAGTATTTCTGAATGGGATCCTCCGGTAGTGTTCGCAATGAAAGCTGATGGTTCGCTCCGCCTGTGCGTTGATTATAAGGAGCTAAACAAGCTGACCAAGAAGAATAGACACCCACTCCCAAGAATAGATGATTTGTTTGATCAGCTTGTAGGTGCATCGGTTTTCTCCCAGTTAGATTTAGCTACTGGGTTTCATCAGCTAAGGGTGGATGAAGACAGCATTGATAAGACCGCATTCAGAACTCCCGATGGTTTCTTCGAGTGGCTTGTCATGCCTTTCGGCTTAACAAACGCACCCGCTTACTTCGTTGATCTAATGAGCAGGGTGTTCCAAGAGTTCCTCAATAAGTTTATGGTGGTCTTCGTAGCGATATTTTAATCTTCTCAAAGAATGAGGAAGAGCATGCTCAGCATCTAAAGAAGTCATGGATACCCTCCGTGCACATCAGTTGAAGGCGAAATCCTCCGAATGCCATTTCTGGAGAGAGGAAGTTAGGTTCCTTGGACATGTGGTGTTCAAAGAGGGGATAGCTGTGGACCCCGCGAAAGTGGTTGCCGTGCAAGATTGGAAGGTTCCTCGAAACGCAACCGAAGTCCGAAACTTTCTCGGGCTAGCAGGCTTTTATCGAAAGTTCATCAAAGATTTTGCAAAAATCTCATCTCCACTAACAATATTGACAAAGAAGAACCTAGCTTTCAATTGGGACTTGGATTGCGATATTGCTTTCCAACGTTTGGAAAGGGCTCTAACAACAGCCCCAGTTTTGATATTGCCTTGATGGAAGCAAGTTGTTTACAGTATACATAGATGCATGCGGAATGGGACTAGGCGCTGTTCTGTTGCAAGAAGGGAAGGTAGTGGCTTATGGTGGAAGACAGTTGAAAGTACATGAGAAAAACTACCCGACCCACGACCTAGAGTTGGCAGCCATCGTTTTTGCGCTTAAGTCTTGGCGCCATTATATCCTAGGTGAGAAATTTGAACTGTATACTGACCATAAATCATTGAAATACCTATTCTCGCAGAAAGATCTCAACTTTAGACAGTAAAGGTGGATGGATTTCCTCGCCTCGTGCGATTTTGAGATTTCCTACACGCCTGGCAAGGGCAATGCAGTAGCAGATGCCTTAAGTAGAAAGAAGCTAACCTTAAGCCCTCTCTTTGTGGAAAGGCAAAGCTTGGAGTTCATAGCAAGCTTTAACTTCAGACCCTCCACTGACTTTGTACCTGGCTTGCTAGCAACATTAGAAGTGCGACCAACTCTATTAGACTCAATCGGAGCATTGCAAAGAGAAGACCCTCAGCTAGCCGATGTGATGGAAAAGTTAATTAGGGGTGAGACTTCTAGTCACCTCAATAGGTACTCCATTGATGCCAAGGGCTAGTTGAGACGAGATGGAAGACTATGTGTCCTACAAGCAAGGGGCTTGGTAAAGGCGGTTCTAGAAGAGGCACACCATTCCAAGCTGACCATACGCCCAGGCGAAGGCAAAATGTATAAAGATATCAAAACAGTTTTCTTTTGGAATGGCATAAAGAAATACGTAGCTGAATTTGTTTCTAAGTGTTTAATATGCCAACAAGTCAAGGCAGAGCAGAAGTGTAACGTCCCGGAATATTAGCGATCGTATAATTAATTTATTTAATTATTTAAATGGTGACGAATCTTTGAAAAAAGAAAATAAATCGGTGGAAATTACCAGTGTAATCTTTACCCTAAATCTTTACTAAAGTCCTATCGAACCAATTTCACCCTTTCTTCATTCAAAATCTGCGGTGTTGTGTTTAACTTCATTCAAAACCATGGATACGTCATTTTCAAAAGGGTGGAAAAATCTCTTCACAATGCATATGCTGTATCTTATCAACAATTTAATGGCCTTACTATCCTTTCGAAATCCTATCCATGTGCAAAAATCTCATAAGATCATAATGGTCACTATCCAAGGATTTCAGCTATTGTAATGATACTATCTAGAAAATTTGGATGTGCTCAACGGACATATCACTTTCAAGCTTTCTTCCCTGTTGGATATTCCTTTCCTCACCAGCACTTATAAAATATCGGTCATATCTACACAAATCTTATCCAACGTCTTTTCCCATCTGCACACTAAAGAAGATGCCACGTCCCTCTTATTCAACGATTTCCCTGTGTGTACATTCTACTCTAACCCACTCTATGCCTTGGCTTGTCTTCTATCCAATAGTGTATGGGCAATCCGAAGTCAAAATATATATAGATACCTCGCCTTGTCAGCGTCAAAATCTATTGAAATCCCTGAAAATCATCGACCAAATCTATCGTATTAGCAGCAAAAATTTCTTTTGTCTCAACGCGTCATTTTTCAGGATTTGGGCAAGCATTTCGTTTTCCATTTCAAAATCTCCGTTGTATTTATGATATTCTAGCACGTTCAAAACATATATTGGTCACTGACCAAATCTACGCAAATACCCAAGTCAAATCTTTCAGTTGTTCAATAGCTGTAAAGTAGTATAGGAAAATATATAACAATCCCTGCCTTTCACAGCAAGTTTCATGTGAAAAGAAAATTACTTTCAAAAGTATCTCTACTCAAATTCTCCTTGGCTAAACTGTAACTTCTATAAATACACTGGCTTTTCTCTTATTACATTCGAACTAAGCAAACTCCCCCATTTCCTTTTTCTCGCTGGTAACACATGAAGGAGCTGGATCTTTAAAAATTTCTAGTAATTTCAAAACAAAATGGAAACGAGACAATGCCCAAACAACTACTACTAATAAAACATGAATGACTCCTAAGTCCATTCCGATTTTCCCATGTAGCGCCAGTTGGGGAAAAGCTCTGAAGGAAGTCGACTAAGAAGAAGGATGAGATCGCTATTTGGAAGGGCTGGAGGGTAGTTCTTGGGTGTAGGCGGTTCATGGTAGTTATCTTGGTGGCGTTGGAAGGAGCATGGTGGGAGAGACCATCGGTGGTCAGGCGGTGCTTTATGGTGGCACGTTCATGAAGTTTTTGGGCTTTGAATGCCTTTTGTTCATCTCGGGTTAGTTGGCGTTGAGGGAGGTTCTGGGTCTGGCCGTTGTTGGCGGATGAAGGTGGAGGAAATGGGGTGTTGATGAGGTGTTCAACGTCGGTACGGTGATGGACAGAGGCGGCGGGGGTTGGTTAAAAGATGCATGTTCCAGTACCAGGAAGGAGATCGCGTTGTAGTAGCTCAAAGAAGGGATAAGCATGGATTAACGGATGGATTAAAAAGTTAAGATGGATTATGAGTGATGGGTCAAAGTCGGGGTCAAAGCAACTTTATGGAAATGGGAAAAAAACAAATTGGAAAGGAGGAGTGCATGGCAATTTCATTGCCTGGAGATAAGCCGTGGGTTTTTAAGAAAATTAAGGTCAATGACAAGGTAATTAAATGATTATTGACTATTAAAGTTTCATAATTTAATTCAATTCAATTATAGTTATAATCACCATTACTTTATCATATGTAAGCAAAATCAAGCAAAAACGGTCACGTTGGAATCGTAAAGATGAGATCTTCGGTGTGACACTGATGTGGCTGATAACAGGGCTACCGGAATCTCGTAGAAAAATCAAACATTTGTTTGGTTTTTAAACGTAACAAAAGCAGAATCATCAACCGCAGAACAAAGTGAGTAAACTCACTAATTTTGCCTCGTTTATACTTTTTATACAAACGAGTTTTAAATTATTTATAGAAATTTTATACCATGTGATGTTTGTTTGGGTGAATGGTTGGTAAAATTAGTTAAAATGGTTGATATATTTACATCGTTGATCATTAATTCTGTTCACCATGATATCTCACATTGATGTGAAATTATTTATATTGATTAAAGTCTGTGGATGCAGGGAAACAGGTTGGAGGGATCCAACTGGATTCCTCAACATTTATGTTATGGTGTTATTTATTTGTGCTATATGATGTGTTATTGATTATGTTGTGTTTGAACTACCTCAGCCCTAGAATGTTAGTTTTTAAAATACCGAAAAATTGAACTTATATAGAAAAAGAAAATTGGAGTTTTAGAAAGAAAACTTATTTCCAAAATAGAAATTAAATTAGTTTAATGGACTTGAAATAGAGACTCGTTTAGATGGATAAACGAGTAGTTGATTATAAATAATGTTTATAAATGGAATAAAATTTTAAAATTTAGAAACTGAATTCAAATAATGATTGGAAGTAGTTAATCAGATAACTATATTTCGAGTCGACCAAGTCAACCATTCTAATTAAATTGATTATTAAATGAATTTGTTTCAACTAAATTGATAAGTATTGTTTGACAAACAGTTGTTGAAAACCTAATGAAGTTATAAGGATAACAAATCCTTATTTGATTATGTTTGAAACTAATCGTCGAGTAGAAAATTATTAGTAACGTTAATGAGTAGAATAATAACCTTCGAAAGAATTAACTATTTATATTTGGCTACAAATGAAGTAAACCACTTTTACTGTGGTTAATATTAAACTATTAATTACTAAAGCGATAATTTCTTAATTGGAATTAAATTAAGAAGTTTTCCAGTTTGTATCAAGATTTGGTTGAATCCCTTCCAAAAGACTTTGTAAATGGGTTTCATTATAAATCCAAATACATAAACAAAGTTTATAAAGGAAATTTAAATAACTTGCTTTGCTATGCGAAGTATAGATTTTTTAAGCGATAAGGATTTGTAACCAAAGGGTTTAGAAGGTGAAATCAAATTTGAGAATTAAATCTTAGAAAAAACAGAAAGTGAATTTGGAATTTGAAGTAACCTGAAATGGTAGGTAGATTCCAAAGTTTGGAATATAAATCGAATATAGATTATTCGAGAGAGAGTTATTTATTGGAATTCGATTATATCGAATTTAGGAAAGTAGTTATTTTTACTTTCCAATTTGAATCAAATTTAATTAATTATTTATTTACTTATTAATTGAAATTAATAAGTATAAGTTATATTTTATACCAAATATTTGGAAACAGCGATTTAACGCTATCGTTATAATAAATGTTTATAAATCTAAACAGCGATTTTAATGCTGTCGTTATAATGAATGTTTTGTAAACAGCGATTTTAACGCTACCGTTATAATGCAATCTAAACGCTATTATTATAATAAATGTTCTATAATTCTAGACAGTTATTGTAATGCTATTGTTAAAAGCAATGTTTATAAATCAAGTATTTGGAAACAACGATTATAACGCTACCGTTATAACCAGTGTTTCTTCATAAAAGAAGCGTGTTCTTAGATTGAATCTGAAAGTCGCGTAAGTAATGTTTTGTTTAAAGTTGTGAGCTTTGACTATTTCAAAGTTGAGAATGTTGTTCAGTTAAGGTCTGAGAGGTAATTATACCCCAACTTGATTGACTTCATGATTGATGGAGAAATGGTTAAGGTTCGATAGTGAAGATTGATTAGCAATATGGTTAGTTAATAAATGATGAATAGTTTGAATTATAATAATGATGTTTTTATAACATCGGGTTAATTTAAAGATTTTTGAAATGTTTCCCCAAATAAAATAAGAGATATTTTCTATGCGTAGAAAATGAAATGAATTGGTCAACGAGGAATTTTAAAAAAAAAGGGAATTCGGAAATATTTTCCGATATTAATAATATATATTTTCTGAATATAGAAAGTAAGAATCCATGGGTATATATATAAATGTTTTCTATCTCGAATAAGAGATATTTTCTTAAATAAAGGAATTTTGATATTGGAAATGTTTTCCAAGAACCGAGAGAGACAATAATGCTTTGAAAAGAAAGGGAAGATGGGAAATGAGAATTTGGAATTTGATAACAAAATAAGGAATTTATATAAATAGGGGTCAGTATTGCTTGATGGTTGATCGGTAGAATTTCCATTTGGAAATAGGACCGTTGGTTGTATGGATGTTTCTTTGATAGTTAAATCACCAGCTATCAAAGTTTTGATTTATTTTATACCTCCGTTGTCAATATGGAGAGACCGGGATCAGATTTAACATCTGAAAACCACTCTGTTTTGGTATAAGCGTTATGAATCAACGTATGCTGAAGATAATTTAAGAAGGATTAAAATGCAAGGGCTGTTTTGTTAACCCTAGGTAGAAATTGCCCAAGATGGATTAATAGAACGGTGCCTTCGGTTTGTCCAAACCTAGGACAATTTGTATGGACGAGTGTCTGACTGAGTATTTCCAAAGGGATTACGTACGTTGATTCCTTCAAACGTACGAAGTTGGTGGCAAAGAAGGGAAAATTCTTTAGCCTAACAATCTGAGTATTTTTGTGGGAATCAATTAGTGATTTCCGATGGATCTGACGATGTGGCATTCCAAGTGAATGGTGGCCAAATGTTCTGGAGGATAATTCAAACCTCAAGCCTCACAACCGGAAATTGACAAAAATCGGCCATGCAACATGGCTATGTGGGTCGCTCCCATTAGGATGCATAATCACCTATCTAGAGAAATTCCAATTTCTTCTTTAATCTATCGATGTTGTCCCTTTCGGGAAACGGTTGTTGATCCCAACCGTTGGTGATATACATTCGATACACTCAAGCGAAATGAGTGGTCGGTCATGTATGGGCCGGGTTGCAAGATGTTCTTGTTGAACCCCAGTGTATCGCCTCTAGAGTACACTGATCGGAAGGTGGTTCCATACCTTGTCATGTTGGAAATCCAATCTCCAATAAGCGCCCTGCGGTTTTTGATTTTATATTATATACGGAGCGTGAGATGCAAGCGTTCCGCTAGATTTCTATTTATTTGATTTAGACACTATTATAATATCATTGGATTTGATATCAAAAATATTTTTGGTCATCGCAAGGTAAAACCCATCCGTGTTTATGTGTGGATCGGTCTTACGATTATCATTTCTTTCGAAAGGATTTTTAAAAGTTAAACAAATGGTTGGAGTTTACTCACACCAGTCCCATGACTTACCTAGAGTTTATTTTGTTTGTTTTTCCTAAACTCTTGGGTGCCCAAATTTGTACGGGCAGTCAAGTAGGCAGGATTTTACAGGTTCCCTTGGAGGAGCTTGAAGCAGAAGGCTTCACCAGCTAGCTATAGACTATCCGCTGTGTACTATGTTGTACCTGGAAACAGGTGTTTATAACTGTTCCAGGGATAACCGTTGTGCTCTGATAATGGTATGTTTATATACAGTTATTGATTTGTATCCCAAAGTTATATTATCTAATATATTTTATTCGTTCCGCTGTGAGTTGTGATCTTCGATTTCTTCTATTCTAATATTTCTTTCTTTCTATTTCTCATCCTTTAACTTCTTTTTAATAATGATTCGTATTTCTGTGCAATTTGGGTTGGACGTATGATGTTATCATTCGAGTCACAGATTACGGAAATGCGGGTCATTACAGTTGGTATCAGAGCTGAATGTTGAGTTGTAACCTTGGTTCTATGGCGTAACTCAATAGAGATAGGGTTAGTGATACCCTAGATTGAGTTTGAGCGTATAAATAAGAGCGCGTATTTGTAGATTTGATATAAAATTGTTTTATATTGTGTTGACTAGTTTGTTGAGCAGTTTATGAATTCTGGTCGATAAAAGAATGTACAACTGCATCGATAGGTGTCTCTAAACTCTCGAACAAAGCTATTCGATATCGTATTGTTTTAAAATTGGCAAATGAAATAATTTTGCCTAAAACTATATTTTGGTATAAAAGGGTAATTATTTTGAAATTATTGATTTGGTTGGTTGTTATTATAATCAAATGAGATCATTATGCTAAATTGGTTATATATAATCAAATTGAATTAGTATAGAATAAAATATACAAATAAGTTGAATTAAAATTTAATTTAGACCAAAATTTGGAATTTAAATCCCGGGTTTCTAGAAACATTTCTGGAGTATTAAAAGTAATATAATATTACTTTGAAAGGATTATCGGATTAGAATGATTTGAATGGGTTTTGAAAACGGATTAAGCATTGAAATCACTTAAGTGGCAAGAAAATAATTCTGATAATGGATCGTGACATTATCGGCATTCATTTTCAAGTTTCTGAGTGACGGATTGCTACCACAGTTATTTGGGAATGAAAAAAAATTGTTTGGAAAGGACAAGATGTTTTAGAAATTCAAATGTTTTGAATCGAGTTTATTATAAATATATGTATATATATATATATGATTTCAATTTTTTCAAACTAATTTGAAATAAAACCCGGAAATTTGTATTCTGAAATAAAAATTTAACTTGTATAAGTTGAATAAGATTGAAATAGTAAAAATATATCAAAGAAATTGAAATTTAACCTAAGTTAAACAAAATTGGATTAGATTAGAAATCACTCCAAATAAAAAAAGAGAGGAAATACTGAGATTCGAATTATTAATATGAATTCGACTTATAAATAAGCAAGATGAATATATATTGGATACTGTTATTTAGAGTTAAATTGTGAATGGAAATGGAAACTCAAACTGAATAAATGGTTTGACTCCTGAAGTAAAGATCGGATTTGAATTGATAGAATGTAAGTGAACTAATCATAAAATGATTAGAGAGTAAAGACAACTGGAAGTTGGATTTATTTGAAACCAACTGGAGATGGATATATGTATACACAGCAAATACTGAATGGAAGCAACTGCAAGAGATAGAATTATGCCCGACAAAAAGGTACACGTTTACAATATTACTTGGGTTTGATGATTTTATAAGCGTATGGGGCAAGCCGCTTGGCTTTTTGATTTTCTTTTGGATTGGAGAAGGCATTGAAAGGCGAGTTGTGGTTGTACCGATTGAGCTGTGCAAGGGAGATGCTGGCGAAATTTTTCGTAAATTTAAAGAGTTAGATAATTTTCAGGAAATTTTTTGATAATGTTAAATCGAGTGTTAATTGTGATTGAAATATGAAACTAGAGTTGGTTAATAAAATTTCAAGTGGAATAATGAAATTGATAAATGGATTTAAAATCAATCAGAATGGTTGTGGACATGCAGGAGAGCACATGAATTGAAGACAAGAAAGTGATGATGGATTGTCCAAAAATGGTGGATTAATTATCTGCAATAAATAACTAAAGGTTGGATATTAATATGAGAATTATAAGTTCTGGATAAAAACTGAGTTATAGAAATATAGAAAATAAGATTTCAACTAAGCAGGTTATGAGGAGTTAGCGTTATAGCATTTTTACTGATTAGCAATTTTGAGGACGAAATTATTTTAAGGGGAAGGAATGTAACGTCCCGGAATATTAGCGATCGTATAATTAATTTATTTAATTATTTAAATGGTGACGAATCTTTGAAAAAAGAAAATAAATCGGTGGAAATCACCGGTGTAATCTTTGCCCTAAATCTTTACTAAAGTCCTATCAAACCAATTTCACCCTTTCTTCATTCAAAATCTGCGGTGTTGTGTTTAACTTCATTCAAAACCATGGACATGTCGTTTTCAAAAGGGTGGAAAAATCTCTTCACAATGCATATGCTGTATCTTATCAACAATTTAATGGCCTTACTATCCTTTCGATATCCTATCCATGTGCAAAAATCTCATAAGATCCTTATGGTCACTATTCAAGGATTTTTTATATTGTAATAATAATATCTAGAAAATTTGGCTTTGCTCAACGGACATATCACTTTCAAGCTTTCTTCCCTGTTGGATATTCCTTTCCTCACCAGCACTTATAAAATATCGGTCATATCTACACAAATCTTATCCAATGTCTTTTCCCATATGCACACTAAAGAAGATGCCACGTCCCTCTCGTTCAACGATTTCCTTGTGTGTACATTCTACTCTAACCCACCCTATGCCTTGGCTTGTCTTCTATCCAGTACTGTATGGGCAATCCGAAGTCAAAATATATATAGATATCTCGCCTTGCCACCATCAAAATCTATTGAAATCCCTGAAAATCATCGACCAAATCTACCGTATTAGTAGCAAAAACTTCTTTTGTCTAAACGCGTCATTTTTTAGGATTTGGGCAAGCATTTCGTTTTCCATTTCAAAATCTCCGCTGTCTTTATGATATCCTAGCACGTGCAAAACATATATTGGTCATTGACCAAATCTACGCAAATACCCAAGTCAAATCTTTCAGATGTTCAACAGCTGTAAAGTACTATAGGAAAATATATAACAATCCCTGCCTTTCATAGCAAGTTTCATGTGAAAAGAAAATTACTTTCAGAAGTATCTCTGCTCAAATTCTCCTTGGCTAAACTGTAACTTCTATAAATACACTGGCTCTTCTTTTATTACATTCAAAACTAAGCAAACTCCCCCATTTCCTTTTTCTCGCTGGTAACACACGAAGGAGCTGGACCTATAAAAATTTCTAGTAATTTCAAAAAAAAAAAAATGGAAACAAAACAATGCCTAAACAACTACTACTAATAAAACATGAATGACTCCTAAGTCCATTCCGATTTTTCCCATGTAGCGCCAGTTGGGGAAAAGCTCCGAAGGAAGTCGACTAAGAAGAAGGATGAGATCGCGATTTGGAAAGGCTGGAGGGTAGTTCTTAGGGGTAGGCGGTTCATGGTAGTCATCTTAGTGGCGTTGGAAGGAGCATGGTGGGGGAGACCATCGGTGATCAGGCGGTGCTTTATGGTGGCACAACCGTGAAGTTTTGGGGCTTTGAATGCCTTTCGTTCATCTCGGGTTAGTTGGTGTTGAGGGAGGTTCTGGGTCTGGCCGTTGTTGGCGGATGAAGGTGGAGGAAATAGGGTGTTGATGAGGTGGTCAACGTTGGTACGGTGATGGACAGAGGCGGCGAGGGTTGGTTGAAAGATGTGTGTTCTAGTACCAGGAAGGAGATCGCGTTGTGATAGCTGAAAGAATGAATAAGCATGGATTAGCAGATGGATTAACATGTTAAGGTGGATTATGAGAGATGGGTCAAAGTCGGGGTCAAAGCAACTTTATGGAAGTGAAAAAAACAAATTGGAAAAGTGGAGTACGTGGCAATTTCATTGCCTGGAGATAAGCCGTGGGTTTTTGAGAAAATTAAGGTCAATGACAAGGTGATTAAATGACTAAGGACTATTAAAGTTTTATAATTTAATTTAATTCAATTATAGTTATAATCACCATTACTTTATCATATGTAATCAGAATCAAGCAAAAACGGTCACGTTGCAATCGTAAAGATGAGATCTTCGGTGTGACACTGATGTGGCTGAAAACAGGGCTACCGGAATCTCATAGAAAAATCAAACATTTGTTTTTAAACATAACAAAAGCAGAATCGTCAACTGCAGAACAAAGTGAGTAAACTCACTAATTCTGCCTCGTTTATACTTTTTATATAAACGAGTTTTAAATTATTTATAGAAATTTTATACCATGTGATGGTTGTTTGGGTTAATGGTTGGTAAAATCGGTTAAAATGGTTGATATATTACATTGTTGATCATTAATTCTATTCACCATGATATTTCACATTGATGTGAAATTATTTATGTCGATTAAAGTCTGTGGATGCAGGGAAACAGGTTGGAGGGATCCAACTGGATTCCTCAACATTTATGTTACAGTGTTATTTATTTGTGCTATATGATGTGTTATTGATTATTTTGTATTTTGAACAACCTTGGCCCTAGAATGTTAGTTTCTAAAATACCGAAAAATTGAACTTATATAGAAAAAGAAAATTGGAGATTTAAAAAAAAACTTATATCCAAAATAAAAATTAAATTAGTTTAATGGACTTGAAACAGACACACGTTTAGATGGATAAACGAGTAGTTGATTATAAATAATGTTTATAAATGGAATAAAATTTTAAAATTTGGAAACTGGATTCAAATAATGATTGGAAATAGTTAATCAGATAACTCTATTTCGAGTCGACCAAGTCAACCATTCTAATTAAATTGATTATTAAATGAATTTGTTTCAATTAAATTGATAAGTATTGTTTGACAAACAGTTGTTGAAAACTTAATGAAGTTATAAGGATAAAAAAATACTTATTTGATTATGTTTGAAACTAATCGTCGAGTAGAAAATTATTAGTAACGTTAATGAGTAGAGTAATAACCTTTGAAAGAATTAACTATTTATATTTGGCTACAAATGAGGTAAACCACTTTTACTGTGGTTAATATTAAACTATTAATTACTAAAGCGATAATTTCTTAATTGGAATTAAATTAAGAAGTTTTCCAGTTTGTATCAAGATTTGGTCGAATCCCTTCCAAAAGATTTTGTAAATGGGTTTCATTATAAATCCAAATACATAAACAAAGTTTATAAAGGAAATTTAAATAACTTGCTTTGCTATGCAAAGTATGGATCTTTTAAGCGATAAGGATTTGTAACCAAAGGGTTTAGAAGGTGAAATCAAATTTGAGAATTAAATCTTGGAGAAACCAGAAAGTGAATTTGGAATTTGAAGTAACCTGAAATGGTAGGTAAATTCCAAAGTTTGGAATATAAATCGAAGATAGATTATTCGAGAGAGAGTTATTTATTGGAATTCAATTATATCGAATTTAGGAAAGTAGTTATTTTTTACTTTCCAATTTGAATCAAATTTAATTAATTAATTAATTATTTAATTATTAATTGAAATTAATAAGTATAAGTTATATTTTTATACCAAATATTTGGAAACAGGGATTTAACGCTATCGTTATAATAAATGTTTATAAATCTAAACAGCGATTTTAACGTTGCAGTTATAATGAATGTTTTGTAAATTCTAAACATCGATTTTAATGCTACCGTTATAATGCAATCTAAACGCTGTTGTTATAATAAATGTTCTATAATTCTAGACATTGATTGTAACGCAATTGTTAAAAGCAATGTTTATAAATCAAGTATTTGGAAACAGCGATTATAACGCTACCGTTATAATCACTGTTTCTTCGTAAAAGAAGCATGTTCTTAGATTGAATCTGAAAGTCGCATAAGTAATGTTTTGTTTAAAGTTGTGAGCTTTGACTATTTCAAAGTTGAGAATGTTGTTCAGTTAAGGTCTGAGAGGTAATTATACCCCAACTTGATTGACTTCATGATTGATGGAGAAATGGTTAAGGTTCGATAGTGAAGATTGATTAGCAATATGGTTAGTTAATAAGTGATGAATAGTTTGAATTATAATAATGATGTTTTTATAACATCGGGTTAATTTAAAGGATTTTGAAATGTTTCCCCAAACAAAATAAGAGATATTTTCTATGCGTAGAAAATGAAATGAATTGGTCAATGAGGAATTTAAAAAAAAGGGAATTCAGAAATATTTTCCGATATTAATAATATATATTTTCTGAATATAGAAAGTAAGAATCCGTGGGTAATATATAAATGTTTTCTAACTCGAATAAGAGATATTTTCTTAAATAAACGAATTTTGATATTGGAAATGTTTTCCAAGAATCGAGAGAGACAATAATGCTTTGAAAAGAAAGGGAAGATGAGAAATGAGAATTTGGAATTTGATATCAAAATAAGGAATTTATATAAATAGGGGTCAGCATTGCTTGATGGTTGATCGGTAGAATTTCCATTTGGAAATAGGACCGTTGGTTGTATGGATGTTTCTTTGATAGTTAAATCACTAGCTATCAAAGTTTTGATTTATTTTAAACCTCCGTTGTCAATATGGAGAGACCGGGATCAGATTTAACATCTGAAAACCACTCCGTATTAGTATAAGCGTTATGAATCAACGTATGCTGCAGATAATTTAAGACGGAGTAAAATGCAAGGGCTGTTTTGTTAACCTTAGGTAGAAATTGCCCAAGATGGATTAATAGAACGGTGCCTTCGGTTTGTCCAAACCCAGGACAACTTGTATGGACGAGTGTCTGACAGAGTATTTCCAAAGGGATTACGTATGTTGATTCCATCAAACGTACGAAGTTGGTGGCAAAGAAGGGAAACTTCTTTAGCCTAACAATATGAATATTTTGGTGGGAATCAATTAGTGATTTCCGATGGATCTGACGATGTGGCATTCAAAGTGAATGGTGGCCAGATGTTCTGGAGGATAATTCAAACCTCAAGCCTCACAACCGGGAATTGACAAAAATCGGGCAGACAGCATGGCTATGTGTGTCGCTCCCATTAGGATGCATAATTACCTATCTAGAGAAATTCCAATTTCTTCTTTAATCTATCGATGTTGTCCCTTTCGGGAAACAGTTGCTGATCCCAACCGTTGGTGACATACATTCGATACACTCAAGCGAAATGAGTGGTCGATCATGTGTGGGCCGGGTTGCAATATGTTCTTGTTGAACCCCAGTGTATCGCCTCTAGAGTACACTGATCGGAAGGTGGTTCCATACCTTGTCATGTTGGAAATCCAATCTCTAATAAGCGCCCTGCGGTTTTTGATTTTATATTATATATGGAGCGTGAGATGCAAGCGTTCCTCTAAATTTCTATTTATTTGATTTAGACACTATTATAATATCACTGGATTTGATATCAAAAATATTTTTGGTCATCGCAAGGTAAAAACCATCCGTGTTTATGTGTGGATCGGTCTTACGATTATCTTTTCTTTCGAAAGGATTTTTAAAAGTTAAACAAATGGTTGGAGTTTACTCACACCAGTCCCATGACTGACCTAGAGTTTATTTTGTTTGTTTTCCCTAAACTCTTGGGTGCCCAAATTTGTACGGGCAGTCAAGTAGGCAGTATTTTACAGATTCCCTTGGAGGAGTTTGAAGCAGAAGGCTTCACCAGCTAGCTATAGACTATCATACTTTCCGCTGTGTACTATGTTGTATCTGGAAACAGGTGTTTATAATTGTTCCAGGGATAACCGTTGTGCTCTGATAATGGTACGTTTATATACAGTTATTGAGTTGTATTCCAAAGTTATGTTATCTAATATATTTTATTCGTTCTGCTGTGAGTTGTGATCTTCGTTTTCTTCTATTCTAATATTTCTTTCTTTCTATGTCTCATCCTCTAACTTCTTTCTAATAATGATTCGTATTTCTGTGCAATTTGGGTTGGACGTGTGGTGTTATCATTTGACTCAAAGATTACGGAAATGTGGGTCGTTACAAGAAGAAGCCTGGTGGTCTGCTCCATTCTCTTGAGGTCCCACAGTGGAAATGGGATAGCATCTCGATGGACTTTATAGATGGGTTGCCTAGGTCAAGAAGGGGCAATACTAGCATTTGGGTAATAGTGGACATGCTCACAAAAAGCGCCCACTTTATGCCCGTTTAGAGTAGAAGGACTGCCTCATCTCTAGCATCCATATATCTTAAGGGGATAGTTCGACTCCATGGGATACCCCCCAGCATAGTGAGTGATCGAGACCCTATCTTCACGAGCGAGTTTTGTAAGAGTTTACAAGAGGCTGTAGTCACACAATTATGCTTAAGTACGGCCTATCACCCTCAAACTGATGGCCAGATGGAAAGAGTCAACAGAGTATTAGAAGACCTCTTGAGGTTATGCATTATTGACTTCGGAGGTACATGGGAGGATCATCTACCTTTGGTGGAACTTGCTGACAACAATAGCTACAAAGCCACCATAGGCATGGCACCTTTCGAAGCTTTATATGGAAGACTGTGTAGGTCAACAACTTGCTGGTGGGAGTCAATAGACAAGCTCATACCTGGACCAGACATGATTAGGGAAACTTCATAGAAAGTAGACTTGATACGAAGAAGAATAAAGACCGCCCAAAATAGACAGAAGTCCTACGCAGACAAAAGAAGAACTGACCTTGAGTTCGAAGTTGGAGACAAAGTGTTCCTTAAAGTATCTCCCTTGAGGAACGTCGTTCGCTTTGGATCCGCAGGAAAGTTAGCACCAAGATTTGTAGGGCCGTTCCCTATCATCGAGAAGATTGGGAAGATGGCTTATAGGGTACATGTAATGACCCGCATTTTCAGCAATATAATAATTAATTAATTTAATTATTTAAAGGGTGATTAAAAGGATTTAATGGTCGTGGAATTAAATAATGGTGAATATTTAATTAAAATAATAAATTAAATAATATATTTAATTCTGAAATAATCAGAATTGGCTGAAATGGCGATATGGTGTGAACTGGATCATCTGTGATATTTAATTCAGTTTGAATTGAATTAGAATAACGAATATATTATTTGAACGACAGTTTGAACGTATAATTATATTATAATTAAAATCGAGCTCGAAATGGCGCTGCAGTTCGTAAATTGGCGATTCAAACTTCAACTGAATATACAGAAGCCGTTTTAAGCCGAATTTTTGTGAAACAAGAAACGTGTGAAGCTGGTGGAGTATATCTTTCTAGTGGAAGAGAAAATTCAGGATTTCGTCATGTAGATTTTGATTTAAGTCCAAATCAAATTTCAGAAAAGTCGCTATGGAATTCCTTTATAATTTATAAAGGAATTATTTATATTTTAAAAAGGAATTTCATTTTAAATCGAATGTCGATTTAATCGGGATTTGAAATATCAAGTTATAAATCCCAGTAGAGCTGTATGGTTTTCCACTGTGAGTATAGACGATAATATTTATTTTTAAATATTTAATTTAATTATAATTAAATATATTTATATATTTAAATGGGTCATTCAGAGCTTTAAAAATAGCCACTTTTGCAAACGGAGATGGAATTCGACGAAACCAATTTTGTTAGATCTGCAATGTCAAATAGTTGTTAGATTTCCAGTTTCGTGATTTTAGGATATCGTGTGTGTTCGTAGGGATTTTTAGAAGACTGAAACGAATATAAAATAATAAAAAAAGAAATATCTAAACTAAATTAGAGGCCAAAACTAAGGCCATGCACCCCTCCTTTACAACCATACAAACAATTCGTGAGCTTATATAATCGTTCCTTAGCCGCCACGAATTATTCATTCTCCAGTAAATATCACGATCAAAATAAAATCCAAAATAAATGGTGTAAAATCCTATAAATCCATTTACATGTATATTCGATCTCCTGTGAACCTCCTTTTCGTTTTGATACCAATTTTGTGGCGTTCGAACTTCATTTGGTCCGCTGTCCTCTTTGGTACAGTAGACTAGGGTTAAGAAAATGAGTGATCGAAGCACTAATACCCGAATTGGTGTTTATGATGGTGGTCAGGGTATATAAGAGGTTCGGTTGTGATGAATTTGTGGGTTTCGGTGCTGGAAAGCGTCGCTGCCTGTATAGAGGGTGTCGACGACGGAAAATGCTGGTGGCGTACGAGCTTCGTTCTATGGTGATGGAGTTGAGGAGGAAACGGAGGGGAGTAGTTTGGTGAAATCGAAACAGAGAACGGTGGATTGTGGGAGAAGCGGTATGGAGGTGAAGTTGGGGTAATGGCCGGTGGTAAATTCCTGGAGTCGCGTTGCGTATCAGGGAGAAGAAGGAGATATTTAGGAGCGGGTGGGTTTCATTAGGCCAAGTTGGTGAGGTGAGGCCCATTAGAGAATTAAATAGTTTATTTTTCAATTTAAATATGTATAATCTTGTAAAAGCAATAATTTGGTCATACGTAAACGAAATCCAGCGAAACAAGATCCATTGGGATCGTATGGTCGAGCACTACACACGGAACAGATTGGAAGTCCATCGGAGCTCGTTACAATTTATGGCGAATAAATTATTTGATTCAAATCAAACAAACAGTTTATCATTCTTTAACGATGTACTGCCAATGTGACTAAATCTCACTAACTCTAAACAGTTTATATTTTCATGTTGTATTTTTAGAACTATTAAAAATTGTCTGATTGACTGTGTGTTGATTGTCTGATTGAACTGCTAGTCAGTTAGTTGAATTTCGATATTGATTCTGTTTAACAGAATATGTCAGATGGAACTGAAAGTGATGTTGATTTTATTGTGTAACATCTGTGGATGCAGGGAAAACAGGTTGGAGGAATTTGACTGGATTCCTCAACAGTTATTTATTTATTTTTATTTATCGTGATATATAATGTGATGTATAATCTGTGTTTGTATGTGTGTTGAAAGATATGGACCATCGTGGTTTGGTAAGTTAAAATACCATAAAATATCAAAATGGGAAAAGGATGATTTTCAAAGTGATATTGAAAACAGAATATTTATAAATTGGAATATTTATAAATAAGAAATATTTATAATTTGGAATATTTATAAATAGGAGATTTTTAGAAAAGGGAAAAATTATAAACTCAAAGGATTTTATAAAAGAGAAAATATTTATAAAATCAACAGAGATTTTATAAATGGAGATATTTATAAGTGGTACTTATTTTTATAGTGGAATATTTATAAATAGGGAATAAGTTAAGTGGAATAATCTAAAAAGGAGATATTTATTTGTTAAATAAATAAGAAATTTAAAAAGGAGATACTTAGGAAAAATAAATAAGGTTAATAAAGGATATATTTAGAAATAGAACCTTAAAAGGGATATTTGCAAACCATTTGCAAATAGAATTTAAAAGGGATATTTGCAAACCATTTGCAAATAAAAATAAAAAGGGAAATATTTCTTCAAGAAACAAACAGGGTTATAAAGGAAATATTTGTTTAGAAAACAAATAGATTATAAAGGAGATATTTATCCTTGGATATATATATATATATATATATAAGTCTGAACTTATACATGAAGAAGTAAATAGATTAAAGGAGCAGATTGATTTATAAATGAGATTTATAAATGAAGTTAAATATTATCATTTGGATAAATGGAATATATAAGTCAGGATTTATATAAAGGAGTAAGAATTGATTTCAACATCGATGTTTGAAATTGAACAAGGATAAAGAGTTAACCAGTTAGGTTAAACCATTAGAGTTAACCAGTTAGGTTAAACCATTAGAGTTAACCCATTAGGGTTATCCAGTTCGAAGTAATCAGTTAGATTTAATCAGTAGAGTTAATCGAGTTAGAGTTAGTCAAGTATTAGTTATCAAATATTAGTTTATTCGAAGAAGTGAGTTAATCGAATCAGAAATACTCGAGATGAGTTAATCGATTTGAGTAAATCGAAGGAGTTAATCGAATAGTAGATATTCGAAGTGAGATAATCGAGTAGTAGATATTCGAAGTAAGTTAATCAAATACAAGTTATTCGAATAACAGTTAATCCAGCAAGAGTTAAATAGAATAAAAGTTCATCGAATAAGAGTTATAGCGTAGAGTTAACCAAATAGGAGTTAATAAATTAGTTGATCGTTATATTATTCGAGTTAGGAAATAAAAGTTAGATTTAAGTTATTATATTTTAGAAGCACGAAATTATAACACCGCTGTTATAATCAAATGATTTTGTAAAGGAGTTGGACTCGTAGATTATATCCGGAAGTTACGTAAGGAATTTTTAAAGAGTTAAAAGATGAACTTACCTTGTTTCGAGATTTGAAATGTTGTTCAATTAAGGTCTAAGAGGTAGTTGTACCCCAACTTGATTGACTTCATTTTTAATGTAGAAATGGTTAAGGTTTGAGAGTGAAAGTGGTTAAGTGAATTTAGTAAATAAGTATAGTGGTTTGAGTTGTCATCGCGATGTTGATTTAAATATCTGTTTAAATCCAAGTAAAGAAGAGTTTTCCAAATAGAATCAGAAACGTAATCAAATATTGAAATTGGAAATATGAATTAGAAAAGGAAATGTTCATGTATAAGGAATTAAGTAATGGAGTTAAGCTAAATCAGAAATTGACTGGAGGCTGGTTAAGTTGAATGGTTTCCTAAGTGTCTATCTGATGTTGGTTTCGACCTTCGGGATTGGTACTTAGGAAATTGTTCTTATACTAGTTCACAATCAGAGACTGATAGTTATAGAAGAATAGTGATACGTAAATAAGTTATGGAAATGTTTTCCAGCTTAACATATATTTTCTAAACATTGAAAATAAGGAAAATATGAATATATATATATATTTAGATATATATATGATTGATGATTGTATAAGATTGATGATTGATTGATGGAATTTCCATCTGGAAATAATATCGTTGTTTGCACACGTATTTTTCTTTGGTAGTTAAATCACAAACTATCGAAGTTTTGACTATTTTAACGTTGTTAATATGGAGAGACCAGTTGGATTATTATCCAAAGAACCACTTTGTATTGGCATAAGCATTGCGAATCATATATGCCAAAGATAATTGAAGACGGGGTAAAGTGCAAGGGCTATTGTATAAGTCTTAGATAATAGTACCTAAGATGGATATACTGAATAGTACCTTTGGTTCATCCTGTTCCTGGATGACTTGTATGGATGAATATCTGACAGAGTATTTCCAGAAAGGTCACGTACATTGATTTCTTCAACCGTACTAAGAGTGGAAGCGGAGAAGGAAACTTCTTTTAGCTGACACATAATGTATGGTTGTAGACGTCGATGGATTTGACAATGTGGCATTCGAAGTGAATCTGATGTGATGATAAAGTGTAGCTTCTAGCTTCACATCCGGTAAATCACAGAAATCGGGTAGGCAGCATGGCTATGTAGGTCGCACCTATTAATGTGTATAATCACCTGATCTAGAGTTTCATTTACTTCTAAAAATCTATTGTTGATACTGTCCCATTCGGGAAACGGTTGCTGATCCCAACCGTTGGTGATATACATTCGATACACTCAAGCGAAATGAGTGGTCGGTCATGTGTGGTCGGGTTGCAAGATTTTCTTGTTGAACCCAGTGTATTCCTTTCTAGAGGTACACTAGCGAAAGGTGGTTCCATACCTTGTCATAGCTGGAAATCCATTACCCAATACGTGCTTGCGGTTTTGATTGTATACTATATATGTAGAAACGTGAGATGAAAGCGTTTCTTCTAGATGATTAATATAATTGTGGTTGATAGACATTATTATAATATCAAAAGGTTTTTGATATAAATATATTTTGGATTCTCATTAGGGAAAAACCCGTTCTGTTACATGGCGTGATCTTATGAGAAATCGTTTACTTGTTCAACTGTTTTAAACTATTTTACTCATACCAGTCCCATGACTGACCCAGAGTTTATTATGTTTTGTTTTCCCTAAACTCTTAGGTGACCAATTTTGTATGGGAAGTCAAGTAGTCAGGAATTTACAGATACTTGAAGAGCTGGAGTAGGAGGCTTTAGGATCATATAACTATAGTTTATTTCCGCTGTGTTGTAAGTGCTGTACTTGATGATGATATGTATATTCAAGTACAATCTTTTATTTTAAAGATATGTTATCTATTATATGTCATTCGTTCTGCTGTGAGGTTCGTGTTACTCTGATGTTGTGTTCTTCTTCTTCTATTCTATGTTTCTATCTTATCTTTCCTTACCCTCTGTTTTCTTTCTATTAGTTTTCCTGGTTTCCAGTTTAATTTGGGGTTGGACTTGTGTTTGTGGTCAGCTCAAATTGGACCGGATTTTCGGGTCATTACAGTTGGTATCAGAGCTTAAGGTTAAGTGATTTACCTTGGCTATGTAGCATGACTCGGTTGAGATAGGGTTAGTAATACCCTAAATTGAGTTTGAGTGTATACATATGGGCGCGTATTTGTTATTGTATATAAAAATTTGTTTTATATTGTGGAAATTTATTGGTTGAGTTGTTTATGGGTTCTGGTCGATCAGTTTGATCCACTGTATCGGTAGGAATTTATAAACACTCGAATACGATGGGTCGACATGGTATGTTTTGAAAAGTGGGTAAGCAGAATAATTTTAACCAAATTATATTTTGATATAAAGAAGATATATATATTAGAATGAATATATGTATTGGATATATTGGTTGTGATTATAATCAAGTAAGATTGCAAGTAAAATGGTTATGTGAATAACCAATCGGAATTCGTATAAGTGTTACGAAATGAATTAAATCTGAAATAAAAACCAAAATTGGAATTAAAATTCAGGAAAATTGGACAAGTGTTTGTAAATATATTTGGATTAAAAATAAGGAAAATTTAAGATCTTGGGAGATTTTAAATTGTTTTACAAGCAGTGTGAATTATATTTTGAAATGAATTTCAAAGTGGAAATGTTTAGAAATGGTTTTATAGTATTGAACTCACTTCGATCGCTGGAAAATATATTCTGATGATGGCAGCTGCATCATCAGTATTCATTTTCGAGTTGTAAGTGACGAATTACTACCAGAGATACTGTTTTGAATTCATTTTGGGAAAGACAAGTTGTGTTGAATTTCAAAAAGGAAAATTTGATTTTTGAAAAGATTAAACTTTTTAAAAACTCTCAGGGAAAGACTGTTTGAATTAAAAACAAATTTAACAAAAATTTGTGAAAGCAAATTTGAATTAAAGTAAAGCCAGTAAAGTGGTAACTGAGATTGAATTAGGATGATATCAAGACAAATTGGATTGTGAGATTCAAATTTGAAGTGTAATGTGATAATCAAGTTAAGAGTTGGGAATCGAGAAGAAATTCGAGTTTAAATGATATTTGGCTCGGATATAAGCGAATGGTTGTGTTGTGGATAAACGCAGATTGGAATTTGATTGGGATGACCCTTGTATCCGCTGAATTGATAACAGGTGGAAAGGATAAATGATATGCCGACAAAAGGTACAAGTTTATATTTCTATTGGATATAAGATTTATGAGCCGAATTGGCAAGCCGCTAGGCTGTTTGATTTTCTTTTGGGATGGAGATGTCCAGAGAGGCGAGTGGTGGTTTGACGTATTGACCAGTACAAAGGAGGTGTTGGCGAATTTTTTCAAAAAATTAAGGCATTAGAAAATTTTCAGGATTTTTGAAAATTTTCGTTGATAAGAATTAATTAATATTTAATTGAAATTAAATTGGTTCAGTTGAAAACTGAAGTTAAGAAGCGAACAAATAAGTTATAACCAGTTAATAGAGTTGTTTTCTAAGTTAGCAATTTCGAGGACGAAATTATTTTAAGTAGGGAAGAATATAATGACTCGCATTTTCAGCGATATAATAATTAATTTAATTAATTATTTAAAGGGTGATTAAAAGGATTTTATGGCCGTGGAATTAAATAATGGTGAATATTTAATTAAAATAATAAATTAAATAATATATTTAATTCTAAAATAATCAAAATTGGCGATATGGTGTGAACTGTATCATCTGTGATATTTAATTCAGTTTAGAATTGAATTAGAATAACGAATATATTATTTGAATGACAGTTTGAACGTATAGTTATATTATAATTAAAATCGAGCTCGAAATGGCGCTGCAGTTCGTAAATTGGCGATTCAAACTTCAACTGAATATACAGAAGCCGTTTTAAGCAGGATTTCTGTGAAACAAGAAACGTGCGGAGCTGGTAGAGTATATCTTTCTAGTGGAAGAGAAAAACCGGGATTTCGTCATGTGGATTTTGATTTTAGTCCAAATCAAATTTCAGAAAAGTCGATGTGGAATTCCTTTATAATTTGTAAAGGAATTATTTATATTTTAAAAAGGAATTTCATTTTAAATCGAATATCGATTTAATCGGGATTTGAAATATCAAGTTATAAATCCCAGTAGAGCTGTATGGTATTCCACTATGAATATAGACGATAATATTTATTTTTAAAAATTTAATTTAATTATATTTATATATTTAATGGGTCATTCAGAGCTTTAAAAATAGCCACTTTTGCAAACGGAGACGGAATTCGACGAAACCAATTTTGTTGGATCCGCAATGTCAAATAGTTGATAGATTTCTAGTTTCATGATTTTAGGATATCGTGTGTGTTCGTAGGGATTTTTAGAAGACTGAAACGAATATAAAATAATAAAAAAAGAAATATCTAAACTAAATTAGAGGCCAAAACTAAGGCCATGCACCCCTCCTTTACAACCACACAAACAATTCGTGAGCTTATATAATCGTTCCTTAGCCGCCACAAATTATTCATTCTCCAGTAAATATCACGATCAAAATAAAATCCGAAATAAATGGTGTAAAATCCTATAAATCCATTTACATGTATATTCGATCTCCTATGAACCTCCTTTTTGTTTTGATACCAATTTTGTGGCGTTCGAACTTCATTTGGTCCGCTGTCCTCTTTGATACAATAGACTAGGGTTAAGAAAATTGAGTGATTGAAGCACTAATACCCGAAATGGTGTTTATGATGGTGGTCAGGGTATATAGGAGGTTCAGTTGTGATGAATTTGTGGGTTTCGGTGCTGGAAAGCGTCGTTGCCTGTGTAGAGGGTGTCGACAACGGAAAATGCTGATGGCGTGCGAGCTTCGTTCTGTAGTGATGGAGTTGAGGAGGAAACAGAGGGGAGTAGTTTGGTGAAATCGAAACAGAGAACGGTGGATTGTGGGAGAAGCGGTATGGAGGTGAAGTTGGGGTAATGGACGGTGGTAAATTCCTGGAGTCGCGTTGTGTATCAGGGAGAAGAAGGAGATATTTAGGAGCGGGTTGGTTTCATTGGGCCAAGTTGGTGAGGTGAGGCCCGTTAGAAAATTAAATAGTTTATTTTTCAATTTAAATATGTATAATCTTGTAAAAGCAATAACTTGGTCATACATAAATGAAAGTGAAACAAGATCCGTTGGGATCGTATGGACGAGCACTATGCACTGGAACTGATTGGAAGTCCATTGGAGTTGGTTATAATTATGGCGAAATAAATTGTTTGATTCAAATCAAACAAACAATTTATCGTTCTTTAACGAAGAACTGCCAATGTGAGTAAATCTCACTAACTCTAAACAGTTTATATTTTCATGTTGTATTTTTAGAACTATTAAAAATTGTCTGATTGACTGTGTGTTGACTGTTTGATTGAACTGCCAGTCAGTTAGTTGAATTTCGATATTGATTCTGTTTAACAGAATATATCAGATGGAACTGAAAGTGATGTTGATTTTATTGTATAACATCTGTGGATGCAGGGAAAACAGGTTGGAGGAATTTGACTGGATTCCTCAACAGTTATTTATTTGTTTTTATTTATCGTGATATATAATGTGATTTATAATCTGTGTTGAGTATGTGTGTTGAACGATATGGACCATCGTGGTTTGTTAAGTTAAAATACCATAAAATATCAAAATGGAAAAAAGGATGATTTTCAAAGTGATATTGAAAACAGAATATTTATAAATTGGAATACTTATAAATAAGAAATATTTATAAATTGGAATATTTATAAATAGGAGATTTTTAGAAAAGGGAAAATTATAAAATCAAAGGATTTTATAAAAGATAAAATATTTATAATATCAACAAAGATGGAGATATTTATAAATGGAACTTATTTTTATAGTGGAATATTTATAAATAGGGAATAAGTTAAGTGGAATAATCTAAAAAGGAGATATTTATTTGTTAAATAAATAAGAAATTTAAAAAGGAGATACTTAGGAAAAATAAATAAGGTTAATAAAGGATATATTTAGAAATAGAACCTTAAAAGGGATATTTGGAATCCGTTTGCAAATAGAATTTAAAAGGGATATTTGCAAACCATTTGCAAATAAAAATAAAAAGGGAAATATTTGTTCAAGAAAACAAATAGGGTTATAAAGGAAATATTTGTTTAGAAAACAAATAGATTATAAAGGAAATATTTATCCTTGGTTAAATAGATATATATATAAGTCTGAACTTATATATGAAGAAGTAAACAGATAAAAGGAGCAGATTGATTTATAAATGAGATTTATAAATTAAGTTAAATATTAGCATTTGGATAAATGGAATATATAAATCAGGACTTATATAAAGGAGTAAAAATCGATTTCAACGTCGATGTTTGAAACTGAATAAGGATAAAGAGTTAACCGGTTAGGTTAAACCATTTGAGTTAACCAGTTAGGTTAAACCATTTGAGTTAACCAGTTAGGTTAAACCATTAGAGTTAACCAGTTAGGTTAAACCATTAGAGTTAACCCATTAGGGTTATCCAGTTAGAAGTAATCAGTTAGATTTAATCACTAGAGTTAATCTAGTTAGAGTTAGTCGAGTATTAATTATCGAATATTAGTTTATTCGAAGAAGTGAGTTAATCGAATCAGAAATATTCGAGAAGAGTTAATCGATTTGAGTAAATCGAAGGAGTTCATCGAATAGTAGATATTCGAAGTGAGATAATCGAATAGTAGATATTCAAAGTAAGTTAATCAAATACAAGTTATTCGAATAACAGTTAATCCAGTAAGAATTAAATAGAATAAAAGTTCATCGAATAAGAGTTATAGCGTAGAGTTAACCAAATAGGAGTTAATAAATTAGTTGATCGTTATATTATTCGAGTTAGGAAATAAAAGTTAGATTCAAGTTATTATATTTCAGAAGTAGGGAATTATAACACCACTGTTATAATCAAATGATTTTGTAAAGGAGTTGGACTCGTAGATTATATCCGGAAGTTACATAAGGAAGTGTTAAAGAGTTAAAAGATGGACTTACCCTGTTTTGAGATTTGAAATGTTGTTCAGTTAAGGTCTGAGAGGTAGTTATACCCCAACTTGATTGATTTCATTTTTAATGTAGAAATGGTTAAGGTTCGAGAGTGAAAGTGGTTAAGTGAATTTATTAAATAAGTATAGTGGTTTGAGTTGTCGTCGCAATGTTGATTTAAACATCTGTTTAAATCCAAGTAAAGAAGATTTGGAAATGTTTTCCTAATAGAATCAGAAACGTAATCAAATATTGAAATTGGAAATATGAATTAGAAAAGGAAATGTTCATGTATAAGGAATTAAGAAATGGAGTTAAGCTAAATCAGAAATTGACTGGAGACTGGTTAAATTGAATGGTTTCCTAAGTGTCTATCTGATGTTGGTTTCGACCTTCGGGATTGGTACTTAGGGAATTGTTCTTATACTAGTTTACAATCAGAGAATGATAGTTGTAGAAGAATAGTGATACGTAAATAAGTTATGGAAATGTAACACCCGTAAGTCCCACATCGTGGAAGCCTGTGTGAAGTGGGTACTTATATAGTAGAGCCCATCTCTTACTAACGCCGAGGCCTTTTGAGGAAAAAAACCCCATACCTATACGGTGGCTAAGTTAGGGACAATATCTTGTGTGAATAGAGGTGCGGGCTGTTACAGTGGTATCAGAGCCAATACCCAGCCGGAATTGTGTCTCCTGTGTGGACCACAACGCCTGGGTGAGGTGTTTGTGAGCCAACGGGGACGTTGGGCTCTGTAGAAGGGGAGAATGCAACACCCCTAAGTCCCACATCGTGCAAGCCTGTGTGAAGTGGGTACTTATATAGTAGAGCCCATCTCTTACTAACGCCGAGGCCTTTTGAGGAACAAAACCCCACACCTATACGGTGGCTAAGTTGGGGACAATTTCTTGCATGAACAGAGGTGCGGGCTGTTACAGAAAATGTGACAACCCAAACTTCCCAGTAAAAGAAAGCCCGGATTGCTTTGAGAACAACACACATCAGAGCATAGAACATAAGAACATTTCACTGCCTGTTATAACAATTACACCAGAGTGCAAGAATATTCCATAGTATGAATGAAAAATATACATTGGAAATACAATAATACTAGAGTTTAAATTACATTTAAATAGCAATACAAAATACAACCGAAAGGAATATACGGATACAGAGTTTCCCGAATATCGCTTCAGCTATAAACCAGGATCCTGTGAATACAATATCTGCAAAACCAAAACTACTAGCTGCCCATGTGGAAAATATGGGCACCCAGAGTTTAGGTTAAAACAATAAACTCCAGGTCAGTCATGGGACTGGTATGAGAACTCAAAAACAATTATTAACTTTATTTTAAAGTTGGGTAAGTCAAGGGACCACGCCGCTATCGCGGAACGGGTTTCCTCCCAAGAATACCAGTGCATAAAAACAACGCAATGTTTCTAGAAAATGAAACCATTATAAGATTCAAGTCCCATGCAACGAAAGCCGAAGGATAGAGTTTACCTTATAATGGTCAAAAATGTTTAATACGCGAAATTCATCTTTTACTATAAGTGCACAGTGTAGAAATCAATTTTTGAAAATAAATGTATCAATCTTAGGTGGCATAATATACTATGTAAGCGGCATAATATATTATGTCACCATATAAGTGTACAACTGAAACCGTAAATCTCGTACTGGAAAATTGGATTTCCATCATGATGGCTGCTGATTCGAAAGACAATTCGCGAATGTATCTCCATGGCTTACGTCTCGGCAAGAGAGAACACCGTAATACATACACTACGCACTTTGGATGAGCAGTAATCTGATCTATCCTCATGAGATTCGGCTGAAATGACCTATCCCACTTCTAGAGTGTAGCGACCACCCTAGCGCCATCGGCCGACCCGAAATCCGTATAAAGTATATTGGTCAAACCGAACATTATCAAACAAATCGTTCACCATCATACCGTGGTGTGTGAGGCCCGCGAAGTCTCGTTGTATCCAAAGTGGCGCTGTATAAAAGCTATGCTTTGGTCTTCATCCACAAGGCTCTGCTTTTCAATAAAAGCCTTGATCATATGCATCTTAGCATGCCACATTATCAGACCATACCATATCATTGATTCATCTATCGATATATAATAGGGTGTTAAGAAAGAGAATAAATTCTCCGCCACCAAACAGCTATATATTAAATAAAGATCAACGAATACAATATAAAGGAATACAATGTCAGACACACAATCCATTTATCAGTCTGTTCTGGGTCTGAACAAAACCATATCCGGTAGATCTCCAAATACGTCTGAATGATCACCAATTTTCCCCTCATTTTGGGTGTACGGTCCAATCAAGATATCAATAATCATCCATTCGATATGGAAATTTCCCGGTCTTCAATAACCGCCTTCATCATCGATCTTCAATTGTCGTATGAATTATTCAAAATGGGTTAAACCCGGTCTTTCTGAATAATTTGCATAATTTAATATCATGTGCTTTGAAACACAACCAACGCCTCATTCCCATCAAGAATATTCTTTGATTTTAATTTAAACCAAATTAAGATTTATTCAACTAGTCGGGATTAACACCTTACCGAAGTAATCAATTATTAGTATCCCATTCCCAATCTACACAACCCATGGAGTAAACTGGTGGTACTCCATATCTAACACCCAATGTGTTACGGTAAACTTAATTACTGTTTTTATCGATCAAATCTAATTAAAGATTTTACTACCGCTTGGAGTAAAACTGTGGTACTCCATTATCGTTCATTTCTTGAATTAAGTAAATTTAATTACTTTTATCCTCATTCAATCCAATTTAAAACTTTATTAAATCTATATTTAGTTTTAATCTTCAAGAATCATTATTTAATGATTATTTAACTTTCAAGAAATAATCTTGCCTTTAATTGTGTTAAAGAACAAATGTCGCTTAAAAACATCGTTCACAATAAACCCAAAATCGTATTTCAATTTAATATGTTAAATTGAAACTTCTCTTTAGAATATTTCACTAAATCTTAGTTAAAAGATTTATGAATTACCAATCTAAATTTCACTGTCAATCGGGTTTAAAGAACTAATGTCATTTAAAAACATTGTTCACAATCAACCCAAAAGTCAGTTACACTTAATTTTCAATTATGTTTAATAAATGGAAATCTTATTTTAATCTTAATTAAAAGATTAATAAATTGAAAATCTTAATTTCACTATTGATTTGGGTTTCAAGAACTAATGTCATTTAAGACATTGTTCACAATCAACCCACAATCAATTTCCTTTTAATTTCAGTTATACTTGATAAATGGAAATCCCCTTAAATCCTAATAAAAAGATTCATTCTTTATTCAAACAGGTTAAAGAATAGTGTTATTTAAGACACTATTCATGACAAACCCAAAATATAATTTGATATTTAATATAAGACTTTGAATAGGAATTATAACGACTTATATTCAATATCAAATTCTAAAATCAACGGATATCATATCGGATTTTTGGCCATTTGAAGGTCTCCTACCGCTATAAATACACCATTTGAAGGCATTTTCAAGGACTTTTGGCCATTCTTCTTCACGGCTTCCACCATTGATGAAGTGCAAGGATTTTGCTCCCTTCTTCACATAAATTCTCCTCTTCTAATCTTAATTAACACACGGATTGTGTGTCTGCATGTAACTGATTCTTGTAATCTGTCAGTATAACAAAAAGATTATAAAGTGGACGTAGGCTACATCTACAGCCGAACCACTATAAAAACTTTGTGTGCCTCCTCTTTATTTACTGTTTTCTGCATCGATCTGCATTTGGGTGTGAGGCCCAGATTATGGTCTAACATTTTGGCGCGCCAGGTAGGGGGGCACACAAAAACGTCAACTTTTAGCGTGAAAGGAAACTCAATGGCGAACAAAAGGAAGAAAACTGGAACTTCTTCTCATGCCGATGATGCTGATGCTGAAGGCGCAAGGAACGAGGCAAGCTTGCAGGCTTCCTCCCATGAAGACCCATCAGCATACCTGACTAGAGACGAGATGGATTGAGTTCTCACTGAATTGAGGACCCAGATGGCAAGGTAGGACGATCTCCTCCAGAAACAACAGGAAATGATCAACCAATTCTTCGCTCGGATGGATGGAAGGCCGAGCAACACCCAAATCACTGGAAACGAAGCCATTGATGCGACTCGAGTATCACCCGGACTCGGAGGCAACCCCCTATTCAACAGCAGAACTCGTCTCGTGATACACCTCTGCACCGCGACCCGGATCGAGGAACACTACTAAGCTCACGAGACGATCCCAAAAACTCGCTCCCGCCTGCTCAACAACGACCAGTTCGTGACCTACCTCCTGGACCCAGTCGGATTGCCCCCCTGCTTCACGATCCAGCCTCACGAGCTGGACTTCACGAAACTACCTCACGAACCGTCCCCCTCGAACCTGGTCGGGTCGCTCCCCTCGATCCATGATCCGCGAGCCGCGATCCCCAAGCGATAGCTCATCAACTTCCATCTTCTCCTGCATTCAACGCTGGGGGCACCAGCTCTGATTTTGCTAGTTTACAACAACTTTTTGACGGCAATCGACTAGCCGATCTGATTCAACGCCTCTCTAGAGGCCGCACTTACCAGAACGACGTGGATGACGTCAATCACAACCCGTTCACTCAGGAAATCAGGAATTCCCGCAATCCCCCGGATTTCAAACTTCCGCAACTGGAGCCCTACAACGGCAGGACAGATCCTACCGTGCATCTCATGCGCTACAAACGACATATGGAAGTTCAATCGGCGTCGGAAAACGTCATGGCTAAGTGTTTTCCCCTCTTCCTGACTGACATAGCCGCTATGTGGATTCGGCTGCTGGAAGCAGAATCGATCAGCAGTTGGAACATGTTGGTCGCACGCTTCTTTGAACAATTTCGTGTCCACATCGCACGACCCAAGAACGTCATGTCCCTCACCACAATCAAGCAGAGGACCAGAGAAACTCTGCGTTCATTCCTGGAAAGATTCAACGTTGCAGCAGCATCAGTTGATCGCCCTGAACCATCGATGGTACTGATGGCAGTGGTATCCGGCATTCTAGATAACTCGGAGTTCAAAAAGTCTTTGTACAGAGATCCACCGCGAAACCTTAGCGAATTCTACCTTGAAGCAGATAGGTTCCTGTGGGAAGAAGATGCAACTTCTGAGAAACGCACTCTCGACGTCAATATGCTCGGAGATGGAGAACCGCCCAATCCTGAAAAAGGCAATGACAAGGGTAAAGGAAAGACTCATGCTACAAATGATCGTAATGCTCCACCCAGGAGAGGGTCCAGATACGACAAATACACTGAACTGAATGACACTCTGAGCAACATATACATGTATACAGGAGGTGCTGCCTCCTATCCGAGACCTCCCAAGAGGGAGCCGACACTAGCACAACGCAATTCTGGCAGACACTGCATATTTCATGACATTGATGGTCATAACACTGATGACTGCAGACATTTGCGAGACTTTATTGAGGACCGGGTCAGGCGAGGAGAACTACCCGAGTATATCATTCAACCAACTACGCCAGCACCTGCGCTGCTACCACCGACTCCCCATAGAGGGAATGATCCTGGATCGAGCAATCGCGGGATCATTATCAAATGATCCCACTCAGCAGATCCCTTCAGTTTGACGGACTCCGGTTCATAGTTCATGTTTTTAGGCTTTTAGGCGACTCCTCGCCCCTCTTCGTTTTCCCCGCATGTAATAAAAGCAGTCACATCAGCCCACACGCACGGAACAGGCTTGTGGTCTCCAGCCGTGTCCGGAAAACGACTGCTGCATTTTCATGAATTAACAATAAGAATTGAGCTCCGGCTCCCAACTGGATCCGTCCAGTACAAACATGAGCTCCGGCTCCTAACTGGATCCGTCCAGTATAAACAAATTTTCATGTGCATTCCCTTGGTCGTCTTACTCCGGTAAGGCCGTCTTGGAACCTTCATGTGCTTTTCCTCGGTCGTCTTCCTCCAGTAAGGCTGTCTTGGAACCTTCATGTGCTTTTCCTTCGTCGGTTTACTCCGGTAAGGCCGTATCGGAACCCCTCTAACATCTCCTCGGATGGTTTACTCCGGTAAGGCCATCTAGGAAATATTCTTGCATTGTTTGTTTTATCCTCTTGCAGGTACAAACTCCTGGTCTTCTTGGATTTCTCTGGCCTTAATACGATCCCGTGTGATCGTCGGTTTTCTGGCCTTAATACGATCCGGCGTGATCGTCGCATTCTGAATTTGGATTTCTCAGATTATCCAGAACACATCTTCCTTCAACCCGCAAGATATGTTCTGGGGGGCAAACGTGTTGACACATTTTTTGGCAAAAGCTGTCACACATGAAATTCCTGAATGATAACATGCTCGAGCAATGGAAACAACGTCAGAAGACATTGAGAAATTTGGTCAAAATCACATCCTCAACATAAAAAGGCCTGAAACTCCTATCAGACAACCTCTTTTGGGCCCGAAAACAGTGATTACAAAGCTAAGCTCTGTAACTATTGAAGATCTCTGAGTTAGCTTCAGTTTGAGCATCGGTTTGGCTCAATCGGACTTACGGTTTGAAAGTTATGCCCGTTTCCATAAACTGGTGTAATCTGGCAATTTCCTGGATAAAGCGACGAAGCAGCACACGATCGGAGTATGGATCACGCACCCTCGGATCGTCCCTCATCGGATCGCCCCTCATCGGATCGCCCTCTTCAGACCACGACCCGTCCGTGGTACATCTTACGATCCGACCCGATCGCCAGCACTTCACTCCAGCTTCACCATGCCGCGCACGACCAGACTCGGCTCGTGATAGCCATATCACGATCCGACCCATGACCACGATCCGACCCCATGATCGCGATCCGACCTTCAGACCTGCAGATACGCTCCTTATTTTGACATATTCTCATGCCACATCTTGCTCCTATTATCCTGGATCGGGTGCCACGTACCCCATCACGATCTGGTCATCCTAGAAGCTCTCCTACAGCTATAAATACACCATTTGAAGGCATTTTCAAGGACTTTTGTCCATTCTTCTTCACGGCTTCCACCATTGCTGAAGTGCAAGGATTTTGCACCCTTCTTCACAAAAATTCTCCTCTTCTAATCTCAATTAACACACGGATTGTGTGTCTGCATGTAACTGATTCTTGTAATCTATCAGTATAACAATAAGATTATAAAGTGGACGTAGGCTACATCTACAGCCGAACCACTATAAAAACTTTGTGTGCCTCCTCTTTATTTACTGTTTTCTGCATCGATCTGCATTTGGGTGTTAGGCCCAGATTTTGGTCTAACATCATCAAAACCCTTTTTAAAATACTTAACTATGAATTTTCATAATTTTCCCCTATTTTTAATTATTTAAAAATAGCCCTTTTCAGCTAAACGACATTTCAGGTCGTTTAAACGGCACTGGCGCTATTTTTTCAAAAATTTGAATTTAACATTCCTCAAGATCTAACCATTAGATTTCAAAACTTAAATACTCATTTGAAAGTTCATTTCGACACGAACCCAATAGGCTTCGGTTTTAGAAGAATCCGACGGTCGGATCTTCCTTTACGTCCATTCAAAGTTAATGGTCGAAATTCGCGAACGGTCGCTGTGCGATTCGTTCGATTCAAACCATTAAATAAATAATATATAAATAGTTGATTTTTTATTTAAAATATATTTAAAAAGCATTTATAAATTTATTTTAAAAGGATTCCAACTTGCCTTTCAACTTTTAATGAAAAATGAAATTTTCCATATTCTTATAATATTAAAACAACAATATAATAATAATATTTTCAAAATGTCTAATTTTGAAATTCAAACTTCCAAATATTTATTAATCATTTATTAGTGCATTAACCTTCTCACATTAGATTTATTGTTTGCGGTTGCGGGATGTGCCGGGCGGGTTTGGGCAGACTTATACCGCAAACTCATTCTAACCTCGGGGTAAGGCATGTTTATCTCTTATCCAATTAATACGTTTTACAATTCATTTTAATATTATTATAATATTAGAATAATATTTTCAAAATGTCTAATTTTGAAATTCAAACTTTCAATATTTATTATAAAATAAATAAACCAACCGTTCGAGTAAAATGACATAATCTACTTAACACCACTTAATTCACTTAAAATAATATTTGGAATATTGTTTTAAAACATTAAAATCATAATTTGATTCTAAAACTGAATATTATTTTATAAACCTATGTTTTATTCTAAATTGGAATGAGACCCAATCAATTACCATATAATTTTAATTATATGGATTTTCATACATCGCATGTATTTCATAATAATGACTAATAATCATTAGAACAACCAAATAACAACCAGAATGCAATTTACAGCTAATCACAAGGGAGATGTGTGATTAGAATATCATCCCAAGACCAATGTGGGGTTTCAACCAACACATAACAAAATAATAAATATTATTACTCGTGTACTTGGGCGATGTGTAAAAATTTATCGTCCCAATCAACATAAACAAGTTGGTTAACTTGTAAATGGAAGTGTAACATTATTTTACGATTATAAATAAATAAACATTACTTAAACAAGATACATATTTCCAATTCCAATTATTTCATACATAACATACATATCAACCAATTATTCATGCAACAATGATATAATCAACACAGACATTCCAAACACAGATAATTTACATACATTTATTTATAAAAATAATAAATAAATAGCTGAATGAAAAGTTTGAGTGAGAAAGAGTTCTCACCTTTGGTTTCCACTCCTCCAGTTATATATCGGACGATGGTTTGGATTCTGTTCACTTCCAGTACGCAGTGTTCTTCCCCGTGATCTCAACGCAATCTGTTTCACGCTGTTTGTGTTAAAATCATATTTTTAGTTGTTCTATACATACGGTAAAAATCGTACTTTTATTTATGTTATGATTATATAAAAGTCATATTTTTATATTGCTATTTCTATTTTTAATAACAATGCAAACTTCATTTTAATAACAATGCAAATTTCATTGTAATAACCATGCGATCTTTATATTAAAACAGATGCGATATTTTTATTACAGAACAATGTGATCTTTGTACGATGAAAAACAACAATGTTATTTATATGATGGAAAACAATATCTTTTTCTTTTATTTATAAAAACAATATTTAGGAAACAATGCTTTTTATTGTCTAAAGACAATGCTTTTTACAATGTCAATTTTAGTACATAAAATAATGTATGCTTTCATTTGACAAAACGATGTATGTTTTCATTTTACGAACAATGTATGTTTTTATTTACAAAGCATATTTTTATTTACAATGCTCTTTATTTTAAAAGCATATTTTTATTTTCAAAAATAATGTATATTTATATTTCTCAAAACAATGTCCTAGTTAATTTACATAGCAATGTAAATTTTATATACAAAACAATGTTCTATTTTATATTCAAAACAATGTTTACTTACACAACAAAGTGATTTTTTTATTTACAAAACATTGCTATTTTTATTCATAAAACATTGCTGTTTTAATTCATAAAACTTTGTCAATTTTATACTTTGTAAAACTAATTACATAATTAATCTCAAATTAGAGTCAACCTAAATTTCTTTCCACCACCGTTGATTTTAGATCCCACGGCCTTCCCTTTCTCTTCTTCCCATCGGTTTGCCTGTAACCGATTCCACATGATTCCTCTGCCGTAGGGCATTGTAACGACTCAGCGGATTTTCGGCCCGAAAATCGACATACATACCCTTTACCATACACATGCCGACCTTCCAACACCGAAAACACTGGAACGTTTATAGGGAGAAATTAGAGGGTGAGAAAAGAAAGAAAGAAATATTAGAATAGAAGAAGAAGAAGAACCAACATCGAGCCTTACATCGCAGCGGCACAAAATATAATACATAAATAAATCTTTACTGAAAACTTTAAAATACTTACAATATCAGAGTACAACACACAGCTGGATAGTTTTGATAATCTGTCCTTATATATATATAATCACACAGCGGAATATCATTTATCTGAACATCTTCAGCTTGTCTCTGGACTTCTCAGTACCTGATAACCTGAACCTGTACACCTCGGTCTAACCCGAGTATTTATAAAACACCGGGTTAGTCTGGTGAACCAGAGTGAGTAAAACTCGCACAGTATTTAGGGTAAATCATCCAACATGATTTAAAGTTCAAAATATTTCCAAAAGAAAAGGGTAATCGTAAGACCAAATCCACAAATAAACACGGACGGTTCTTACCTTAAGATAACCCAAACCATTTTTGAAAACCAATTTCTTGTCTGATATTATAATAATGTCTAAATACAAGTAAATATCAATCTAGTGGAACGCTTGCATCTCACGCTCCACGTATATATATAAAATCTAAACCACGGGCGCTTATTGGATATTGGATTCCAATCATGACAAGATATGGGACCACCTGCCGCTCGTGTATCTCTAGAGGCGAATACACTGGGTTCAACAAGAACGTCTTGCAACCCGACCCTCACATGACCGACCACTCATTTCTCTTGAGTGTATCGAATGTATATCACCAACGGTTGGACTCAAACCACCGTTCCCGAATGGGCAGAATCAAATAGATTAAAGAAACAAAAGGAATTTCTCTAGATAGGTGATTATACACCCTAATGGGAGCGACCCACATAGCCATGCTGCCTGCCCGATTTCTGTCATTTCCTGGTTGTAAGGCTTGAGGTCAGAATTTCTTTTACAACAATCAGCCACCATTCACTTTGAATGCCACATCGTCAGATCCGTCAGATATCACTAATTGACGTCTACAAAGATACCGGGTTGGGAGCGACCCAATTATGGTATGTTTGAAGAAATCAACGTACGTGATCCTTTGGAAATACTCTGTCAAACACTCGTCCATACAAGTCATCCAGGAACAGGATGAACCGAAGGTACTCTCCTACTGCATCTCATATAGGAATCACCCCATGGATCAGTAGCGAGAAGTCCTTGCAACCCATAGATTTTGACCACGACAGAACCACAGTACATCGCTGGCTGCAGACCAGAGATTAGTAGTCCTTCCGCTTACGAAAATCTATGGTCTTCAATGCTCCATCTCGATTTAGAGCTGGCGGCTGTTCATTCCAGTTAGGGTTTTAGATTGGTATACGGATATGGTATATTTATACTGTTTCTAATATTATTTTATTTATTTAATCCATTTTAATTTCAATAATACTAGTTTAACACCACGAACTCCAAACGAATCTCAACTACTGTCGCCCTTAGCCAAATATCCATACTCCGGACACAATGGAATATGTTTCGTAACCCAATTCGGCTGTTACGATCAGTTTTTATCAAAATTAAAATATAAACCAATATATATTTAATTTAAACATACATTTTAAATTATCGGGCCACATACCGACTCTAAAAATTATAGAAAAATTATATCTGGCTTTGTTTTGACGATACGGTTCTAACAAAACTAATTTCATTGGATTTCGAGACCGTTTGAAAATTGACCATTTTCTGGTCGATCGAATTTGACTGAAATTGACAAAACACATTTTCTTTTGCCACGCTCACAAATTAATTCTAAAGATTATGAAAATTGAAACCTAGCGAAAATTTGACATTCTGGTTCCAACAAAAGTGGTTTCGTCAAAAATAAAGGTCGTTTGCAAAATGGCTCTTTTAAGGCCTATATATAATATTAAAAAATATATAAATTTTACAACGACTTTTTTTTTAATTTTGAACTGGGCATAACTTCCTATTCCTGTTATGAAATTTCAATTTTTCAGATTCGTTGGAAAGATATAATCAAACAGATTTAAATATTTCTTGTTTCACTGAAATCTGACTTATTTTGAATCATGTACATTCAGTCAAAGTTCAAATTCAAATTTTCAAACTGCCGTGCCATTTTAAACTCTTTTTATAATTAAATTAAAAAATTTCGTTTCAACTTCGATTTAAATAAATTTTTCATCGTTATTATTTAAAATAAATTATTTTAAATATTCACAAACCAATAAATTAACTAAAATAAATTTTTTAAATTTGACCCAAAATTCTGGGTCGTTACAATCTCCCCCACTTAAAATCTTTTCATCCTCGAAAAGGAACGAAGATAAAAGTTGTTTACTTAATTACTCAACTTTGATTCTAATCAATTTTAAATTCAGTTCAATATTAAATTCAATCTAGTTAAATTTATCATTCTTTAATATAGTGGTTAAGTTAATTATCATTCCAATATTTTATTAGTTAAACTAATAATCAAGCGTCACAACCAGCAATCAATTAGGTAATTACCTTTTCAAACATATGTAATTTTTATATATAATCAAAAATCATGTTTTTAGTGCAAATCACAACAATAGACCCTATCTAGTTTTGGTTCTCACACCAGTCAATGGAAATATATAGATATACCACTTTCGAAACTCGAACATAAATGCTGATGATGAGGCCTCAATCATCGGAATCATCTCCGGGCGACTAGAGTGTGATTCTATATCTACCCAGTATAGTAAAACTTCAAATATCCGTTAATTACTCGTATATTCAAAATCTTTATATACTCGATTGTCCAAATTAAAATAATATATCAAATACGTATTTTAAAATAAAATTTTCAAAATTGTTTTTATTTTTTTTGAAATTAATACTCTTTACACTTTTTCTAGGATGCTACTGATCCCATCTCTAACGAGTCATTCTTATTGGATATTACTAATCCAATCTCTGATGAATTCTATCATTCGGTTCTAATGTGTCTCGTTCTCGAGCTCTGTAAACCAAAGTCTGATACCAAATGTGACAACCCAAACTTCCCAGTAAAAGAAAGCCCGGATTGCTTTGAGAACAACACACATCAGAGCATAGAACATAAGAACATTTCACTGCCTGTTATAAGAATTACATCAGAGTACAAGAATATTCCAGAGTATGAATGAAAAATATACATTGGAAATACAATAATACTAGAGTTTAAATTACATTTAAATATCAATACAAAATACAACCGAAAGGAATATACGGATACAGAGCTTCCCGAATATCGCTTCAGCTATAAACCAGGATCCTGTGAATACAATATCTGCAAAACCAAAACTACTAGCTGCCCATGTGGAAAATATGGGCACCCAGAGTTTAGGTTAAAACAATAAACTCCAGGTCAGTCATGGGACTGGTATGAGAACTCAAAAACAGTTATTAACTTTATTTTAAAGTTGGGTAAGTCAAGGGACCACGCCGCTATCGCGGAACGGGTTTCCTCCCAAGAATACCAGTGCATAAAAACAACGCAATGTTTCTAGAAAATGAAACCATTATAAGACTCAAGTCCCATGCAACGAAAGCCGAAGGATAGAGTTTACCTTATAATGGTCAAAAATGTTTAATATGCGAAATTCGTCTTTTACTATAAGTGCACAGTGTAGAAATCAATTTTTGAAAATAAATGTATCAATCTTAGGTGGCATAATATACTATGTAAGCGGCATAATATATTATGTCACCATATAAGTGTACAACTGAAACCGTAAATCTCGTATTGGAAAATTGGATTTCCATCATGATGGCTGCTGATTCGAAAGACAATTCGCGAATGTATCTCCACGGCTTACGTCTCGGTAAGAGAGAACACCATAATACATATACTACGCACTTTGGATGAGCAGTAATTTGATCTATCCTCATGAGATTCGGCTGAAATGACCTATCCCACTTCTAGAGTGGAGCGACCACCCTAGCGCCATCGGCCGTCCCCAAATCCGTATAAAGTATATTGGTCAAACCGAACATTATCAAACAAATCGTTCACCATCATACCGTAGTGTGTGAGGCCCGTGAAGTCATGTTGTATCCAAAGCGGCGCTATATAAAAGCTATGCTTTGGTCTTCATCCACAAGACTCTGCTTTTCAATAAAAGCCTTGATCATATGCATCTTAGCATGCCACATTATCAGACCATACCATATCATTGATTCATTTATCGATATATAACAGGGTGTTAAGCAAGAGAATAAATTCTCCGCCACCAAACAACTATATATTAAATAGAGATCAACGAATACAATATAAAGAAATACAATGTCAGACACACAATCCATTTATCAGTCCGTTCTAGGTACTCCATATCTAACACCCAATGTGTTACGGTAAACTTAATTACTGTTTTATCGATCAAATCTAATTAAAGATTTAACTACCGCTTGGAGTAAAACTGTGGTACTCCATTATCGTTCATTTCTTGAATTAAGTAAATTTAATTACTTTAGTCCTCAATCAATCCAATTTAAAACTTTATTAAAACTATATTTAGTTTTAATCTTCAAGAATCATTATTTAATGATTATTTAACTTTCAAGAAATAATCTTGCCATTAACTGGGTTAAAGAACAAATGTCGCTTAAGAACATCGTTCATAATAAACCCAAAATCGTATTTCAATTTAATATGTTAAATTGAAACTTCTCTTTAGAATATTTCACTAAATCTTAGTTAAAAGATTTATGAATTACCAATCTAAATTTCACTGTCAATCGGGTTTAAAGAACTAATGTCATTTAAAAACATTGTTCACAATCAACCCAAAAGTCAGTTACACTTAATTTTCAATTATGTTTAATAATTGGAAATCTTATTTAAATCTTAATTAAAAGATTAATAAATTGAAAATCTTAATTTCACTATTGATTTGGGTTTCAAGAACTAATGTCATTTAAGACATTGTTCACAATCAACCCACAATCAATTTACTTTTAATTTCAGTTATACTTGATAATTGGAAATCCCCTTAAATCCTAATAAAAAGATTCATTCTTTATTCAAATAGGTTAAAGAATAGTGTTATTTAAGACGCTATTCACGACAAACCCAAAATCTAACTTGATATTTAATATAAGACTTTGAATAGGAATTATTACAACTTATATTCAATATCAAATTCTAAAATCATCGGAAATAACGATATTAAATATCTTCCAAATTCCCAAAACAATATCCATATAATCACAGAATCAAATATCGAAATAATTCGAAGCCAATTTCCATCCAAATCCATTCCAATGCATTTATTGGAAATTCTTGGTTATTTTAAAACCCCTTTAAAATACTTTCATTTATTTATAAAATAAATAATTTTGATAAAAATATTTTTTTATCTTTGAAAAATGGAATTTTCATTAAAACCCTTTTTAAAATACTTAACTATGAATTTTCATAATTTTTCCCTAATTTTAATTATTTAAAAATAGCCCTTTTCAGCTAAACGACATTTCAGGTCATTTAAATGGCACTTGCGCTATTTTTACAAAAAATTGAATTTAACATTCCTCAAGATCTAACCGTTAGATTTCAAAACTTAAATACTCATTTGAAAGTTCATTTCGACATGAACCCAATAGGTTCCGGTTTCAGAAGAATTCGACGGTCGGATCTTCCTTTACGTCCATTCAAAGTCAATGGTCGAAATTCGCGAACGGTCGCTGTGCGATTTGATTCAAACCATTAAATAAATAAAATACAAATAGTTGATTTTTTATTTAAAATATATTTAAAAAGCATATATAAATTTATTTTAAAAGGATTCCAACTTGCCTTTCAACTTTTAATGAAAAATGAAATTTTCCATATTCTTATAATATTAAAATAATATTATAATAATAATATTTTCAAAATGTCTAATTTTGAAATTCAAACTTCCAAATATTTATTAATCATTTATTAGTGCATTAACCTTTTCACATTAGATTTATTGTTTGCGGTTGCTGGTCGTGCCGGGCGGGTCCGGGCAGATGTGATAACCCCAAACTTCCACGGGGTGAAAGTAAGGAATAATCATTTGGAATACAACATAAATACAATAATACATATCACAGATACAACATAGCATTGGAAATTCATAGAGTAACAACATCATAGCAGCGGAAATATAATGTCATCAACCACAGAAAGTCCATAGTCACAGAATTCTAAATTATTATATCAAATTTGCTGAAAAAGAAATAAGTTCCAACTCCAACTTAGACAATGTGAAATGAAACAAGTTTAATGTCTGGAATTAAAAAGAGAAAGATGCAATAGCAACAAATGATAGATGTCTTCAAGCTCCAAGCTAACACCTCTCCACAAAAGCAACTCCAAGAAAGATAATAAGCAGCTCCAAAGAAAAGACTCCAAGCAAAGGATGGACCTGTTTACTTGGCTGCCCGTGTAGAAAGAAGGGCACCCGAGTTTGCAAAAAGGTGGAAATAAACAACGGGTCAGCCGTGGGACTGTTGTAAGAATTCTTAACTAATTAATTGTTATTAATAAGGCAAATCCAAAGACCACGCCGCTAACGCGGAACGGGTTTACTCTAATGGATTGCCATGCATAAAAGTGTCAGAACAAATAATAAGTAAATCATACAACAACGTTATGCTTTTGAGAAAAATGGAATCACCATAAGACCCATGTCCCATCACACAATGCAACACAAACCAGAGGATAGGTTTTTACCTTATGGTGATTAAACATGCTAAATACGGCAAATGCGAGTTTAATATTATTATTAGTATGTATGAAAAACATTTCAAAATAAATGTATCAATCCTAGGACATATAGATACCATAATACTATGCTTCCATACTAGTAATACAATCAAATACTTAGGTTCGTATTGGAAGTTTGGATTTCCATCATGAGTCAACGCTAGGGAGGAGCTCCTTACCGATTCGAGACACTCTAGCTAGTGCCTCAGGATCCTCGGCAGTGAACCCTTGGATAGCTGCAGGGCCGGTCCACCATACGAGTTGCGAATTAGTCATTCCTGAACACACGTTTCCCAGTCCTATAGGACCTATCATCCGAGGCGCCTCATTCCATCATCCACATAAGTAAAATGTCAAGCCGTGTTAAAGCCCAATCACCACTTTTAGCTAGAAAGAAACGTGCTTCTCTCCCTGCGTTCCCTTCTCCCGTTTTAGATTCCGCCGGTGTGTGAGGCTCGCGAAGTCACGCTATACACAAAGCTATGCCTAACCAGGCTATGCTTCGATCGTCCCACAAGGCCTGCTTTTCAACAAAACCTTGATCCTATGCGTCTTAGCATGCCACATCATCACTCCATATCACACTACCAATCTTTTGCCGAAATATATGAATGGGTGTTAAGCAAGAGAATAAATTCTCCGCCACCAAACATCCATACATTCGACGAAAGATCAATAACATGATATTTGATAGAGTATGATGTCAGACACACAATCCATTTATTAGCTTATGCTCTGGGTCTGAGCGAAAGCCAAAACCCGTGAAATCAACACGTACGTTTGGGCAATGACCACGACCTTTGAGTTGGGAGCAAGTCAAATCAGGGCCTCAATCATTGTCCATTCGAGGGAAGATTTACGGTCTTCATACGCCATCCTTATACTTCCATTATCGTCGTTTGATTATTTGGAATGAGTGAACTCGGACTTTCCAAATAATCCTCATATATAAATATATATATTTAAAATCCTTCGTATCTCTTTATAATGATTACTTCTTATTTTAATTATTTAAAATAATTAACTTTTATATAACGACGCCTTAAGTCAATGGGCGACTATGGCGCTGCATTCAACCAATTTTGCTTTTTACATTTCTCAGAATATAACCGTTGGATCTTAACGTAATATATATCGTTGGAAAGATTTTTCCAAGACGGTTCTAACGGATTCAGTTTCAAGAAAATCCGACGGTTGGATCTTCTTGTACAGTCATTTAAAGGTACTATTTCAAAATGCGAACTACCGTGCTCCATTTGTTTAATTTTAATTATATATATATATAGAATCGTTTAATCGTAATAACGTTGTTTGATTTTAACAACGCTCTAACAACTACCGATCCTTATTAAATTTTAATTCATTTGAAAATGAAGATCATATCATAACTTCCTCAATTCATTCTTTATTTACATTAAAAATGTAAATTTCGATACATTGCAAAATCCTACCTTTAAATTACACATAAAATGTAAAATTAAACTTTAATGTATTTTCTCATCTTAATTCCATAATAATAAAAGTGTAACTTATATTTGCATTGAGAATCATATTCTAAATTACAGCTAAAAATGTAAATTTATTTACAATGCAAACTTTACTTCTTATTTACATTGTAAAAATATGATTTTTAATTACAATGTAAACTCTACTTCTGATTTCATAAAAAAATGTAATTTTTATCATACGGTGTAATTTCCTATATAATTTACATATAAAAATGTAAATTTTAACATACGATGTAAATTCACAATTTAATTACATAGAAAAATATAATTTTTAACATACGGTGTAATTCCCTATATAATTTACATATAAAAATATAAATTTTAACATACGATGTAAATTCACATTTTAATTACATAGAAAAATGTAATTTTTAACATACGGTGTAATTCCCTATATAATTTACATATAAAAATATAAATTTTAACATACGATGTAAATTCACATTTTAATTACATAGAAAAATGTAATTTTTAACATACAGTGTAATTCCCTATATAATTTACATATAAAAATGTAAATTTTAACATATGATGTAAATTCACATTTTAATTACATAGAAAAATGTAATTTTTAACATACGGTGTAATTCCCTATATAATTTACATATAAAAATGTAAATTTTAACATACGATGTAAATTCACATTTTAATTACATAGAAAAATGTAATTTTTAACATACGGTGTAATTCCCTATATAATTTACATATAAAAATGTAAATTTTAACATACGATGTAAATTCACATTTTAATTACATAGAAAAATGTAATTTTTAACATACGTGCTAATTCTCATACTTTATTTACCTTATAAAATTGTAATTTTCTTTACTATGCAAAATCTACTTTATATTTACATCCTAAAAATGTAAATTTTATTTCATGTCAAATTTCTACATCTTATTTACATATAAAAATGTAAATTTAATTTACATGCAAGCTCTACTTTATATTAACATTATAAAGATCTAAATTTATTACATCGTAAGTTCCTACTCCTTATTAACATATAAAAAAATGTAAATTTAATCTTATGTCAAATTCTACTTTATATCAACATTATAAAAATGTAAATTTATTACATCGTAAGTTCCTACTTTAATTCACATTAAAATAATGTAAATTTCATACGATGTAAATTCCCATTTTAATTCACATTAAAATAATGTAAATTTCTTACGATGTGAATTCCAACTTTAATTCACATTAAAATAATGTAAATTTCATAACAAGCACAAGATGATATATTTATACATGATTCATATCCACAAGGCATACTTCAACAAATTTAAACAAGGTAAAAATATAGTTTTTCCTACCGATCTGTAATTTTAATTAACAGATCTATGATTGAAAATAACGGATCTAAAATCATAACATCACAAATAATTCAAATCCATAACCTATGGTAACATTCATCGCAGATCCATCGGTATTTGACTTTCAACTTCACATAACGCAAGAATAATAATTAAATTAATTAAATTTAATTAAAAATAAATTCTCACATTGCTCGGGACTGAAATGAAGGTCCAAACTCGATCCAATCTCGTGTTCGAAGTCACGGCGATTTCAGATCTGAAATATTTCAATTTGAAGTTCATATGTATAAATTAGAAAACACTTTTAACAACGGTCACTGCGACACTTAAAAGCGTGGCAAAACTGAAATTGAATTTTACCTTGAACTTTAGAAAGTTCAAAACTTTGAATCCGATTTTCGGGAGATGTAGTAGATGGTTTCAGGTGAGGTTTGTTGGAGGTTGACCGGGAAGGGGAGGTGCACGTGCGCCTGGCACGGTGGGGGGTACGGCGGCACGGTGGAGGTGCGGCGGCAGCTTATTCGACTCGGGTTCGAAATTTGAGAGCTACAGACTATGAAATCGAGTGAAACATGTCGGAGATTGGAGAGGAAGGGAAGAGCTTCAAAAAGTTCAACTATGGCTAAGTCTAATTGTGTGTGGATTAGTGGGAAAATGGAGATGAAAAATCAAAGAGGGGGGGGGGGGGGGGCAACGGGTTCATTCAATCAGGGAAGAAAGGTACTGTAGCGGGTATTTATATATTATTATATTAGGTTTAATTTATTAATTATTTAATTAGTCCAATAAAGGTCCGTTTGGCTAGAAACTCAGAATTAGGCCCAACGACTACCGTTATCACCCATTAGCCCCCGTTCCGCATTCATCTGGACCTGTCCTGTTATCCCAAATGGTCATCTTGACCCCCTTTTTCCAGTTTTAAAATTTAAGTCCTTTAATTTTGATTCTACCGTACAAATAATTTTACCGGGCCATATACGAACTCAGAAAAATCCAGAAAAATTATTTTTGGCTTTCTTATGACGATACGGTCCGAACAAAATTCATTTCGTTGAATTCTGAGACTGTTTGAAAAATGGCTATTTTTCAGTTAATTAATTTTGACCGAAATTGACAAAACGCAGTTTCTTTTGCTACGCTCACATACTAGCTTCAAAAATCATGAAATTTGAAACCTAGCAATAATTTTACATCCCGGATCCAACAAAAGTGGTTTCGTCGAATTCCGAGGTCGTATACAAAATGTCGATTTTCAAGGGCGATATATTCTCTATAGCGACCTTTCTGAAAATTCGTTTGGTCATAACTTTTGATTCCCCCTATGAAACTTCGATTTTTCAGATTCGTTAGAAAGATATTCATTGATAGATTTAAATATTTTTCATTTCACCAAAATCCGGTTTATTCTGCATTCTGTGTGGTCAGTCAAAGTTCAGGTTTGACTTTTCAAACTACCGTCCTTTTCTAATTCCTTTTTTTATTTAAATTAAATATATTCGCATTAAATTCCTTTTTTATTTAAAATAATTCATTTCAACTATTTAAACACCTTTGAAATCTCTAAAATGAAAATTTTAAATTGGCCCCAAATTCCGGGTTGTTACAATCTCCTCCGCTTAAGAACTTTTCGTCCTCGAAAAGGAAAAGGAAAGAATAGAAGGGTAGGAACCAACATAAAGGATGGAAAACATTTTAAGCATACCTCAAAATAAAACTAATCGGAGATATCCACTCTGCATTTGGGATAGGCTTGTTTGATACTCTCCTCGGTTTCCCAAGTGCAGTCTCTAGGATCACCGCTCTATTGCACCTTGCTAGGTTGATACTTTTATTTCTCAGCTTCCTAGTCTCCTTGCCAAAAAATTCAGTGGTTCCCTTCTCACTGCAAGGCTTGGGGTAATCTCCAAATCTTGCTGTGCTGCTTCCTCCAGAATCAGATCTGGATCATGGACATGCCTTCGAAGTTGAGACACATGGAATACATCGTGCACTCCAGGCAACCAGTCGGGCGTCTGAATTCTGTAGGCTAGGGTGCCAATCTTTTCAAGAATAGGGAAAGGGCCGATGAATCTAGGTGCCAATTTTCCTGTCTTTCCAAAACGGATTACACCTCGCATTGGAACAACTTTCAGATAGACATAGCCACCCACTTCAAAAGCTAGCTCTCTCCTTCTTACATCTACATAGCTCTTTTGTCTACTTTGGGCAGCCAATAGTCGCTTCTTAATAAAGTCAACTTTGTACGAAGCTTCTCGGATCATGTCTGGACCCAACACAAGCCAATTTCCTTTTTCAACCCAACATGCTGGCGATCTACACGGCCTACCATTTAAAGCTTCAAATGGATACATTTTCAAACTTGCTTGATAGCTATTGTTAAACGAGAATTCAACTAAATGCAGGTGATCCTCCCAAGAACCTCCAAAATCGAGTATGCAAGCTCGCAATAGATCTTCAAGAATGTGATTCACCCACTCAGTCTGGCCATCAGTCCGAGGGTGATATGCGGTATTGAGATTTAACTTCGTTTTCAACTCATTTTGGAATGCTTCCCAAAATTTGCTAGCAAAGATAGGATCACGGTCGCTAACGATGCTACTAGGAACTCTGTTTAAAATAAAAGATTATTATTTAAATTTGAAAAAGAAAATTTTCATTTAGATTATGATGAAAAGGAAAGATTTAGTTTTATTACCCATGTAGCCTGAAGATTTCTTTGAAATAGATTTGCGCCAGACTTTGAGCAGTTCTAGTGGACTTGACAGTTATGAAATGAGCGGATTTTGTGAAGCGATCCACAATCACCCATATGTTGTCATTTCCTTTCCTAGTATGAGGCAGACCATCTATAAAATCCATGGAGATTTGGTTCCACTTCCAATCTGGAACATCCAATGGCTGCAACAACCCCACAAGCTTTTGTTGATCACTTTTTACTTGTTGGCATGTATGACATCTACTCACATAAATGGATATATCCCTCTTCATAGATCTCCACCAAAATGTGCGCTTTAAGTCTTGATACATTTTTCTCACACCGGGATGGATGCAAAGCTTTGATTTGTGACCTTCATCCAAAACTTCCCTTATTAGGTCTTTGATATATGGAACACAAATCCGCCCTTGAAATCTAAGAATCCCCTTGCCGTCTATTTGGAAGTTCGTGTTTTCACCTGCTTCAATTCTCTTGATCATTCTCTGAATGAATTCATCATCCTTTTGAAGAGCAGAAATTTTATCAATTAAGGAAGGGGTAACGATGAGGCTTGCGACATGACGTCCTTTCTACTAAGCGCGTCTGCCACCACATTGGCTTTCCCCGGCGTATACAAGATGTCAAGATCGTATGCCGTCAGAAATTCTAGCCATCATTGCTGCCTTAAATTCAGATCTTTTTGATCGAAGAGATATTTCAAAGATTGATGGTCTGTGAATAATTCAAATTTCTCGCCCAAAAGATAATGTCTCCAAATTTTTAAAGCAAGGACTACGGCCAACAACTCTAAGTCATGGACACGATAGTTTTTCTCATGAGGCTTTAATTGACGAATTGCATAGGCAACAACTTTGCCTCTTTGCATCAGTACCGCACCAAGACCACCACTTTGAGAAGCATCGGTGTAGACCTTTAAATCTTGGTTGCCATCGATGATGGTAAGTACGGGAGCAGTGGTCAAACTCACCTTTAGCTTTTGGAATGATTCCTCACAATCCGATGTCCAATTGAACTTGGCATGCTTGTTGGTAAGCTTTGTTAATGGGCTAGACAGCTTGGCGAAATCTTTGACAAATTTCCTGTAATATCCGGCCAATCCTAGAAAGCTTCTTACTTCAGTGGGTGTATTGGGCTGCTTCCAATCTCGAATGGCGGCAATTTTACTTGGGTCAACTGCAATTCCTTCTTTTGACACAACATGGCCCAAGAATTTTACTTCCTCTTACAAAAATGTGCATTTGGAAAACTTTGCTTTTAAAACATTTCTTCACAGAATTTCCAACACTTCCCTTAAATGCCCTTCATGATCCTCCTTAGTTTTAGAATAGATTAGAATATCATCAATGAAGACTAGGACGAATTTATTTAGGACCTCTCGGAAGACCCTATTCATCAAGTCAACAAAGTAGGCTGGAGCATTGCATAGACCGAACGGTATCACTAACCATTGTAAAATATGTCGGGACCTCTAAAGGCGGTCAAAGATATGCATTCTTCAGTTATGCAGAGTTGGTGGAAACCTGTGGCTAGGTCCATCTTCGAGAACACCTTGGGTCCATTCAATTGGTCCATCAAATCATCTATGCGGGGCAAGAGGTATTTGTTCTTCAATGTTTGTTTGTTAAGATCGCGGTAAATGACATAGAGTCTTAGAGTACCGTCCGATTTGGGGACAAACACCACAGCTGCACCCCAATTAGAAAAGCTAGGTCGGATGAGTCCTTTCCACAAGAGCTGCTTAGTTTGGGTTTGCAATTCTTCCTTTTCTTTAGGAGTCATCCTTATGATAGCATGAACTACAGGTCTTGCATTTGGAACGAGATCAATCCTGAAATCGATTTCCCTTCGCGGAGGTAGGCTGTCTACTTCTTCAAATACATCCGCGTAATCTTTGACCACGGGAATTTTCTAAAGAAATAGGAATGATCTCCAGGGAAGACCAAAATGCCTTTCTATCATATTTTGGCCAATGGCAAGGTATAGTAACAGTGTTTCCGAAACCTGTTTTCACCTTAACCACTCTTTCTGAGCATAGCACTTCAGCGTCATATTTGGTTAGCCAATCAAGACCAAGGATGATATCAAACTCGGAAAAATTCATAATGATAAAGTTAAATGGAAATTGGAAATAGGAGTAAGATACAGGCACTTTACAAAATAAATTTAGAGTGGTAGAACCTCCTACAGGGTTATGAACATTTATTGGTTCTTTAAGACTTCTTTGCTTCAGTTTCAATTTCTGGACCGTATTGCTAGAAATAAAGCTTCTTGATGCACTCGTATCAAACAAGGCAGTAACAGGGATGTTTTTAACAGAAATGGTACCATCTAAAACATCAGGCTTACCTGCTCCTTCAGAAGAAGCAGGAGCGGAAGAAGATGGTGCACTTGCCCCCTCATACACATGTGCCACCTGCACTCCTTTCAACAGCGGACAATTTGTCTTGATATGACCCTTCTTGTGGCAATTATAACATTCCTTGGTGTCATTGCTTTGGGCCTTCTTTGGATTTCTGCAGTCCTTGCTGTAGTGTCCAAACTTCTGGCAGTTGTAGCATTACCTTTGACTTATCATAGGTTTTAGCTGCTCCAGAACTGCCTCCCTCAGTCTTCTTCTCGGATTGTTTCCTCTTATTGTTGGCCAAGCTCCTTTCCCTGTCTTGTTGGGAATTCTTCCTATCATTCTCCTCATATCGACAAACAAACTTCACCAGCCTATTGAAAGAAAGGTCGATGTGGGCAGTGGCTCTATCAATATACTTCCTCGCAAGCCCATTTATGAACCTCTTGTTCTTCTGAAAGTCATCTTGAATCAATTCAGGGGCATAGCGGGAGAGGTCTTATAATCTTCGTACATATTCTGAGATGGTCTTGTCGCCTTGCTTCAGATTGGTGAACTCGTCATGTGGTCTTTCTACCTCCTGCCTTGGAATGTATTTGTCGTAGAAAAGCTCCTTAAACCTTGTCCCAGTCATATTATCTGCAATCCCTCCAACCGTGACTGTGTCCCACCAGTTTTGAGCTTCCTCTTGTAGTAACAATGAAGCCACTAATCTTTTCCTATGATCCTCCAGCTCTAATCCTCCAAAAATCTTTTCACAGCTCCTCATCCAAGCTTGAGCTTGTGTCACAGTTTCAGTACCCTTGAATGGCACTCCTCCCAGGTTTTTGTATTTCTTTGCCACCTTATCCAAATCAAAGGGCTGCGGTGGTGGTGGTGGTTGTTGGATAGTAGCCTCCTCAGTTCCAGCAACATTTTGCCTCCTTGCTCTAGCTCTAGCGGCAGCGGTACTCATTTCTAGTTAGCTCTGTACGATCAAGGAAAGAGTCAGAACTACTATAATGGTGATTTGAAGAATTGATAAAGATAAAAGGACGGATAAAATGATAATGATAGAATGACTGACTATTATGTATTCACATGAAATGTTCGCCATAGAATATTGTGACTCTATGTAAACGAATTATCATAATTATGTTATATTCCAAAGCTAAGTTTAACCTAGCTCTGATACCAACTGTGATGACCCCAAACTTCCACGGGATGAAAGTAAGGAATAATCATTTGGAATACAACATAAATACAATAATACATATCACAGATACAACATAGCATAGGAAATTCATAGAGTAACAACATCATAGCAGCAGAAATATAATGTCATCAACCACAGAAAGTCCATAGTCACAGAATTCTAAATTATTACATCAAGTTTGCTGAAAAAGAAATAAGTTCCAACTCCAACTTAGACAACGTGAAATGAAACAAGTTTAATGTCTGGAATTAAAAAGAGAAAGATGCAATAGCAACAAATGATAGATGTCTTCAAGCTCCAAGCCATCACCTCTCCACAAAAGCAACTCCAAGAAAGATAATAAGCAGCTCCAAAGAAAAGACTCCAAGCAAAGAATGGACCTGTTTACTTGGCTGCCCGTGTAGAAAGAAGGGCACCCGAGTTTGTAAAAAGGTGGAAACAAACAAGGGTCAGTCGTGGGACTGGTGTGAGAATTCTTAACTAATTAATTGCTATTAATAAGGCAAATCCAAAGACCACGCCGCTAATGCAGAACGGGTTTACTCTAAATGGATTGTCGTGCATAAAAGTGTCAGAACAAATAATAAGTAAATCGTACAACAATGTTATGCTTTTGAGAAAAATGGAATCACCATAAGACCCAGGTCCCATCACACGATGCAACACAAACCAGAGGATAGGTTTTTACCTTATGGTGATTAAACATGCTAAATATGGCAAATACGAGTTTAATATTATTATTAGTATGTATGAAAAACATTTCAAAATAAATGTATCAATCCTAGGACACATAGATACCATAATACTATGCTTCCATACTAGTAATACAATCAAATCCGTAGGTTCGTATTGGAAGTTTGGATTTCCATCACGAGTCAAGGCTAGGGAGGAGCTCCTTACCGATTCGAGACACTCTAGCTAGTGCCTCAGGATCCCCCGCAGTGAACCCTTGGATAGCTGCAGGGCCGGTCCACTATACGAGTTGCAGATTAGTTATTCCTGAACACACGTTTCCCAGTCCTATAGGACCTATCATCCGAGGCTCCTCATTCCATCATCCACATTAGTAAAATGTCAGGCCGTGTTAAAGCCCAATCGCAACTTCTAGCTAGAAAGAAACGTGCTGCTCTCCCTGCGTTCCCTTCTCCCGTTATAGACTCCGCCGGTGTATGAGGCTCGCGAAGTCACGCTATACACAAAGCTATGCCTAACCAGTCTATGCTTTGATCGTCCCACAAGGCCTGCTTTTCAACAAAACCTTGACCCTATGTATCTTAACATGCCACATCATCACTCCATATCGCACCACCAATCCTTTACCGAAATATATGAACGGGTGTTAAGCAAGAGAATAAATTCTCCGCCACCAAACATCCATACATTCGATGAAAGATCAATAACATGATATTTGATAGAGTACAATGTCAGACACACAATCCATTTATTAGCTTATGCTCTGGGTCTGAGCGAAAGCCAAAACCCGTGAAATCAACACGTACGTTTGGGCAATGACCACGACCCTTGAGTTGGGAGCAAGTCAAATCAGGGCCTCGATCGTTGTCCATTCGAGGGAAGATTTATGGTCTTCATACGCCATCCTTATACTTCCATTAACGTCGTTTGATTATTTGGAATGAGAGAACTCGGACTTTCCAAATAATCCTCGTATATAAATATATGTATTTAAAATCCTTCGTATCTCTTTATAATGATTGCTTCTTATTTTAATTATTTAAAATAATTAACTTTTATATATTGACGCCTTAAGTCAATGGGCGACTATGGCGCTGCATTCAACCAATTTTGATTTTTACATTTCTCAGAATCTAACCATTGGATCTTAACGTAATATATATCATTGGAAAGATTTTTTCAAGACGGTTCTAATGGTTTCGGCTTCAAGAAAATCCGACGGTCGGATCTTCTTGTATAGTCATTTAAAGGTACGGTTTCAAAACGTGAACTACCGTGCTCCATTCGTTTAATTTTAATATATATATATATAATCGTTTAATCGTAATAAAGTTGTTTGATTTTAACAACGCTGTAACAACTACCGATCCTTATTAAATTTTAATTCATTTGAAAATGAAGATCATATAATGATTGACACTGAGAAGTGTTTATTTTATTACTCTTATGCTTTATCTTTTGTAAATAAATAAATGATACTTTGGTTACTTTTGTATGATTTTACAGGATGTCAAGAAATGTCTCCTTCAATTCAAATCAAAGGCCAACTACAAGAAAGAACTACTTCCTCACATCAAATTCATTTCAATTTCAAAAGAAGTAGCAGCTCACTGGTAAAGGCATAGGAATTGGTGCTGAGAGACCTGAGTTCGAACCCCGTCAAGCTCACTTTTTTGCCAAAGAAACGGAGCGCGTTCACACTGACCCCTTGGCTCTAAGGAATATTTGAATTAGTGTTATATTGTATATATATACACATATTCATGTGTATGTATGTATGATATGCGCCAATTAACATTTCAGCAATAGCCATATTCTTATCATGGAATTAAATTCAAATCATTCAATTTCAATTGAATTGTTGCCAAGAAGAAAGATCAATTTTAATATATTCTTTTCCTATGTTGAAATGGGAATCTAACAAACGTCATTGATGGAGGATTTATTGCTGATTGGAAGATTCATTGTTGATTGGAAGATTAATTGCTGATTGGAAGAATAAATCACATGCAATTTGCAATCTTTTATCAATCAATTAGCCACATTGGAGAATTGAAAGATATGGAAAATATTTACCATGATATGCCCAGATTTTCTCCAATCAAACTTAGTTAAGGAAGGCAAGAGATATTCATGAATGAGGAGGCCCATTTACTCATAGACCTAATTGGGGTTTTGCCGTTCTCATCTATAAATATGTGTTGTAACCATTGTAAAAACCATCTCATAATTCTGTACTGCCATTAGTTTAATAAAATTTTCCTGTTCTAGTTATTTACTTTTCTTTTAAAACAATTTGTGTATCTACACGATTAGCTTCGGTAGAACACATATTGTTATTGTCTTTGTTACTGCATACTAGTGTTGACTGTTTGATTAGTTTCAACAGCAACTCTATTTTTAATTCTCTGTTATTGTTCCAGTTATTATTTACTTTTGTTGTTTTTGCTAGTACTTGTTATTTTCTTTCCTGTTGTTGAATTTGATATACGTCTGATTAGATTCAGATTTGTAGCAGTTTCAATAACATTATTTCAACAACATTGAAAACAACCCCCAAAGTTCTGTCTAACACGCCCACGAAACATATAAATAATAAAATTTAACTTTCCTCCCTGTGTTCGACCTGTATGCTACACACCTGTATGCTTGCAGAATTTATTACAAATGTCGCGCTTTTCTACTTTATAGATTAGCGTCGATCAAGTTTTTGGCGCCGTTGCCGGGGAGGTAACGATTAAATTTTATTATTTATTTAATTTCTGATTCGTGTTATTTTTTTTATTAATGTTTTACTGTTTTTGTTTTCTTTAATATACAGAAAAATATATCTGATTTAGTCATTTGGCGTATCAATTACATTGGTATAGTCAGTAACTAAACAAGAGAAAAAAGTTGCCAATTTTCTTTGATTTATTTCCTTTTAATCTTCTTTCCTCTTTTCAGCACATATCTTTCCTTGCTTCTTTAAAAAAAAAAAAAAAAAAAAAGAAGGAATTTGCCATTTTTTCTTCTGAGTTCTTTCCCTTCTTCATTCACCTCCCGGTTTTCTATACATCATCCCTTTCTTCCTTTTGACAAAGTCAGAGAGGAAAAAAAAAAAAAAAACTTTTTGCAATTTTTGTTATTTTCTTCTCTGCTCCAAAGTCTACCCGAACTACGCAACCACCATCTTCCTTAGTCACCTACTCCACCTTAAACTGTCAAAAATCACTACTCCTTCAATGTCCAAAACATCACAAGCTACACACAGTCAACGTCTTCTGCCTTGTTCCCATCGCAATTCCCCTGTGACAGCTCCATCACCATCCCACCAAACACCTTCAATTTCCTATAATTAACAATCCAACAAGTACCAACAATTCCCCCTCACGTCCTTCCCTAACCAACCATCAACCAAACCCGTTCCGTTCAACACCCGCCACAAACCCAATTCACTTACAAACCTAAACCGAAGAAACTCCAAATCAGTTCGCACCTGAAACATCAAAACCGAAATTGCCTTACAAACCCAGCAACTATCCCGATTTGGAACATTAAATCGAAAAAAAGAAAAAAGAAAAAAAAATTCGGTTTTTCCTTTTCTGAAGCAAGAGGATGCGAGCGTGATTTTTTTTGAGGGATTCGAGTGTTTCCAGAACCAGTAAGTATGGTTCATTTCCTAAAAGAATAATAACAAAAAAAGGGGATTGTTATATTCGAGAAATTTGATAATTGCAGTGCGTGTTTTTTTTTTTTTTGCCAAGGGCCATTTTGCTGTTACGAGTTGTTTAATTGGGGATAGTGGGTTGTGATAATATTACTTAGGTGATACGCCCGTGTCTGTTTAAGCAGGACAGTCTGTTTTTCTAATTGTTATTGGGTTAGTGTGTTGATTTTTGGTAAACAAGAAGAGGATTCGACTCCTTGTTGACTTTTCTTTTGAAGATTCACTGTTACATTTGTGGGTGGCATGGTTTTATAACTGAGTGCGTCGGTGTAGGTGTGTTGAGCCTAGTTTGTTTTAGTTTAGTTTTTTTTTATTTCTTCTAACTTAGTTTAGTTTTATTTTTAGTTCAAATTCAGTTTTCTTTTCTTTTCGTTTGTTTCTTTGTTCTCTTTTCTTTTCTTATAAAAAAAAAAAAAAAAAAACAGGTACAGCTGAAATTTAAAAAAAAAAAAAAGGTCTAAAATTTTTTTTTTGGGGCTCCTAGCCCGAACCCGTGCCGCAGCGCAGTCAAGCAATTAATAGAAGGGGACAACAACAGAAAGCAGCGGACGATTCAGTTGGTTTGGAGCGGTTGCACACCAAGTGGGGTGTGAACGCGCTAGCGCTTCCCAATTTCACTGGAGGACTGCCGATCAAGGTGAGAAATTTTTTAAACTCTACAGGTGCTCCGCTGCAAAAAGAAAAAAAAATATATCGACAATTGTTGTAAAATTTTCTGCAGGGGCAGCGGCTTGGAATGTACAATTTTTAATTTTTGCAATTGTCTGTGTGATTTCTGTTTTTTTTTTATTCATTCTGTTAAGGGCAATACCCCAAATTCACATAAGGTGTGGGATTTCATCACCCTTTCCTTAGCCCACAAATTGCATTTCATCGTAGAATCTGACTAGTAATAACGGTTAGACGTTGGACTTAAGGGAGTCACGGGCTCATCTAGGGCTTAATTATATTGTGATAGTTGATTCATTTGGAACGAATTATTTCTTGGTGTCTAGACTACGGCAGAGAAATAACCGTTTATAAATATTACGGTGATTCGTAAATATTATATCGGTTGTTACTCTGAAGGTACTTAAACCTTCGGCTGCATTGCTAGGGTGATTCCTGGTGCACCGATAACTCCTGCCCGTTTACTGGCTAAGAAATCTTTTGATCTAAGTAATCAAACGTGTCACTATATAATTTTGGGTTAGGAGCTATTAAGGACAGAAAATTTCATTGTAGCTGATTTCTGTGCTTGCATCTAACAATAATGAGTGAAAAAAGTGTTCACAACTCTCCCAGGGGTTCTCAAATAAACCAAAATTTTCAAAACGAAATGAACCACAATCCAATAAACCCAAACTTTCAAAACGAGATAGATCACAATCAAATGAATCAAAATTTTCAAAATCTCAATATTCAAATGGATAGACCCCTCTCTCTTCGTGAACGGTGTTATCCAACTAGGACCGTTCAACCCTCTGTCATCGTTTTTCCACCAGCTGAAGGAAACAATTTTGAGCTTAAACATTCCTTTATTCAAGGGGTACCAAAATTTGCTGGGTCTGAAAATGCTTATGAATTTCTAAGTGAATTTGAATTGTATGCGTCCACAACAAAAATGCAACAATTATCTAACGAATCAATCAAGCTAAGGCTGATCCCATTTGCATTACTTGAAAGCGCTAAAAGATGGCTAAATTCTCTTCCAAGACATTCCATAAGAAGTTGGGATGAATTTGTCACTATATTCTTGAAAAAGTTTTTCCCTTTCCATAAAACTCTCAAAATCCGAACTGAGATAAATCAATTTTGTCAAAATGAGGGGGAAACTTTTTCAAAATATTTTGAGAGATTCAACCAACTACTGTATAGTTGTCCTCATCATGGAATTCTAAAAGACAACTTGTGTCAAATTGTATATGAAGGGCTTAGCTATCAATCTAAAACTCAACTAGAATCAATGTGTGGAGGAGATTTTATGTCTAAAACAGCCGATGAAGCTTGGCGGTTCTTAGAAGATTATTCTGAAAAGGACATGCAATGGGAATCAATTCACGTTCCCAATCGTACTTCTACTAGAGGAGTGCATGTCGTGGACCCAAGTCAAATTCCCTTAGAAAATCAAACTCCTCAAACCGGAGAAGGGTTACCCCACTACTACTCTCAAGACCAAGCCAATGCCATAGCTCAAAATAATCCGTACTCATCCACGTACAACCCTGGTTGGAGGAACCACCCAAATTTTTCTTGGTCGAACCCCAATAATTCGGCTAACCCATCTCACATGCAACCCTTTATTCCCAATCCGAATTACCAAGCTCCACCCCCCAATTCTCAAACCTCTCAAGCTGCACCTCAATCCAAACAACCGTATAGGCACCCCAATTTTCAATCATCGAACCAATCCTCTCAATCTTCTCAACCATCACAAGATATTGTTCGATTAGAAAAACAAATAAATAATCAAGATGCTAAAATCGACCAACTAATGCATATGATAAAGGAAATGGCGAAAAATAATGAGAAAGGAAAGTTGCCTAGTCAACCCGAAGTGAATCCAAAGTATAACCCTCGTGCTGTAAATTCCTGTGAGGACGAAAACCATAATCCAGTCAACGCTATTACAACCCTTCGATCTGGAAAGAGGATTGATAACAACGTGGACGACCCTGACGAACCTCCTAACTCGACCCCAATCCCTAATCTTGATGACCACCCATTGGCTTCGAATGCCAATTCTTCTAAACCTCAAGTTCCCTTAAATGTTGGCAATCCCAACAGTTCTTCTCCCAGTGTCGGCAAACCCGACCCACCTTCGAAAATTAATGTTGGCAATCCCAACATTTCATCTTCTACACCCCTACCACCTTCTTCTTCGAATGATGAAACTCATCCTAGAATCGAAAAACCAGTAGCTCCTTTTCCTCATAGACTCAATAATAAGAAGAAAGCTGCAAATTTCGATAAAATCTTGGAAATTTTCAAACAAGTCCGTGTGAACATTCCTCTTTTAGACACCATAGAACAAATTCCTCAATATGCTAAATGTCTGAAGGAATTGTGCACACAAAAACGTGCGACCAATGTCCCAAAAACTGCCTTTCTAACTGCAAATACAAGCTCTGTTCTTTCGAATCTTGCCCCAGTCAAGTATAAAGACCCTGGCTGCCCTACGATTGATTGTAAAATAGGAAACACTCACATCTCTCGTGCCCTACTCGACCTTGGTGCCAGTGTCAACCTTCTCCCTTATACTGTCTATCGTCAACTTGGACTAGGGGAGATTAAACCAACGAACATCACACTTCAACTAGCCGATCGATCTGTCAAAAAGCCATTGGGAATCATCGAAGACGTCTTGATACAGATCGAGCAGTTTTACTTCCCTGTCGATTTTATAGTTCTAGAAACAGAGCCTGTCTCAAATCCCAACGTTCAAATACCATTGATCTTAGGACGCCCTTTCTTAGCAACCTCTAATGCTGTTATTAATTGTAGGAATGGTCAGCTTCGACTCTCCTTCGGGCACCTAACCATCGAGCTAAACATCTTTAATCTCAACAAACAACCTAGGGATTTTGAGATCGATGAAATTGACATGATTCAAACCACAGTTGATGAAACCTCAAGTGACACTTCTGAAGCCTTGAAAATGTGTCTTGACCATTTTGACTCTAATTTCGATGAACTCGAATACATTTCTGAACTAAACAAAATTCTTGACTCCGACACTTCGCCACCTGAATCTAACCAAGGAATGTTGACCAATGTTGATACACAAGAACTTCCTAAGTTAGACCTCAAACCCTTGCCACCAGACCTTAAGTATGCCTACCTAGACTCTTCAAAAACTTTTCCCGTAATCTTGGCTTCCGATCTTACCGAGGACCAAGAAGAAAGACTTTTGGATACCTTGCGGGAAAATAAGGACGCCTTGGGGTGGGAAATTAGCGATATAAAAGGAATTAGCCCATCAATTGTGGAACATCGCATACATTTAGTTGATGAGGCTAAACCCACCCGTGAGGCTCAAAGGCGATTAAACCCAAACATGAGAGAAGTGGTCAAGGAGGAGATAATCAAATGTCTAGACAATAACATCATCTATCCCATCTCTGACAGTACTTGGGTGAGTCCGGTACAAGTGGTACCAAAGAAGTCGGGAGTCACAGTGATCAAAAACGACAGTGACGAACTCGTCCCAACAAAAATCAAAACCAAATGGCGTGTGTGCATCGACTATCGAAAGCTTAACTCAGCCACACGAAAAGACCATTTTCCCTTGCCTTTTATTGACCAAATGCTCGAACGCTTAGCGGGACATGAGTACTATTGTTTTCTCGATGGATACTCTGGCTATAACCAAATTCCTGTTGCTTTAGAAGATCAACATAAGACCACCTTTACTTGTCCCTTTGGAACCTTTGCTTATCGTCGCATGCCTTTTGGTCTTTGTAATGCCCCCGCGACTTTCCAAAGGTGTATGATGAGTATTTTCTCTGATATGGTGGAAGAATTCTTGGAAATATTCATGGACGATTTTTCAATATATGGATCATCTTTTTCCCAATGTCTCACTCATCTAGAACTCGTCCTTAAGCGTTGTAAGGAGAAATCACTCGTGCTTAATTGGGAGAAATGCCACTTTATGGTAAAAAGGGGGATAGTTCTAGGTCATGTCGTCTCCAAAGATGGCCTAGAAGTCGATAAATCCAAAATCGATTTGATTGCTAATTTACCTCCTCCCAAGTCTGTCAAAGATGTTCGTTCATTTCTTGGCCATGCAGGATTCTATAGAAGATTCATTAAGGATTTCTCAAAAATTTCAAAACCTCTCTCGAATTTACTTGCCAAAGACGTAAAGTTTGAATTTTCCAATGATTGCAAAACATCATTTGAAACTCACAAATCACTCCTGACCACAACTCCCATTATTCAACCTCCTGATTGGACTCAACCCTTCGAACTTATGTGTGACGCTTCTGATTTTGCTATTGGAGCCATCTTGGGTCAGCGTATTGATAAACTCCCTCGAGTCATTCATTACGCCAGCAAAACCTTAAACGAGGCCCAATTGAATTACTCAACTACTGAAAAGGAATTTTTGGCAGTTGTCTTCGCTCTTGAGAAATTCAGGCCATATCTCATAGGATCCAAAGTCATAGTTTACACTGACCATGCTGCCCTACGGTATCTGCTTTCTAAAAAGGATGCCAAGGCCCGCTTGATTCGTTGGATCCTTCTTCTCCAACAATTCGATATAGAAATACGAGATAAAAAGGGTTCTGAAAATGTCGTAGCTGATCATCTCTCTCGAATTGTGCACGAAAATGATAACGACACCCAAATCGATGACTATTTTCCTGACGAACAACTCCTTTCGATCTCTAACACCCCTTGGTACGCTGACATTGTGAATTATCTTGTCACACAACAAATGCCCGCTGAATGGTCGAAACAAGATAAACAAAAATTTCTCTCAAAAGTTCGAAACTTCTATTGGGATGACCCATATCTTTTCAAATACTGTCCAGACCAAATCATTCGAAGGTGTGTGCCCGATCATGAACACCAAAGTATTCTCTCTTTCTCACATGACCATGCTTGTGGCGGTCATTTTGGAGCAAGAAAAACTGCTGCAAAAGTTTTGCAAAGCGGTTTTTATTGGCCCACACTCTTCCGTGACGCTTTCGAATTTTGCTCTAAATGTGAGCGATGTCAAAGAACGGGTCGAATCTCTAAGCGAAACATGATGCCTCTCAACCCCATTTTAGTGATTGAGTTATTCGATGTTTGGGGCATCGATTTCATGGGACCATTCCCTAATTCATTTGGGAATCTTTACATCTTACTTGCGGTAGATTATGTCTCAAAATGGGTTGAAGCCATTCCGACCAAAACCAATGACAACAAGGTTGTTGTCAAATTCCTCAAAGAAAACATCTTTTCACGCTTCGGCACACCTCGAGCTATCATTAGCGATAATGGCACTCATTTCTGTAATCGTGCTTTTGAGTCCTTGCTCAAGAAATACTCAATCACACACAAGCTGTCGACCCCCTACCATCCACAAACGAGTGGGCAAGTAGAAGTTTCCAATAGACAAATCAAACAAATTCTTGAGAAAACCGTAAATTCCAATAGAAAAGATTGGTCTGTAAAACTGATCGATGCACTTTGGGCTTTTCGCACTGCTTATAAAACCAATCTAGGGATGTCACCATATCGATTAGTCTTTGGAAAGGCCTGTCACTTACCTCTTGAATTAGAGCATCGCGCTCTTTGGGCCATAAAATTTTTGAACTTTGACTTAGAAAAGGCTGGCTCACACAGGAAGTTACAAATTTCTAAATTAGAGGAATTGAGAAATGAGGCGTATGAAAATGCGAAAATCTACAAAGAAAGAACCAAAGCCCAACACGACAAAAACATACTTCGTAAGGAATTCAACATAGGTCAAAAAGTTCTTTTATACGACTCTAGACTTCACTTGTTTCAAGGAAAACTCAGATCTCGATGGACTGGACCTTATGTCGTGAAAACAGTATACCCTCATGGAGCGGTTGAAATTGAAAATCCTAGAGATGGAAAAGTCTTCAAAGTAAATGGTCAACGACTGAAACCATTTTTGGAATTCGAGCAATATGACGAAGACGACTCTATCGATCTGCATGATCATCCATCATGAAATCAGGTGGTACACGTTCTTTTTCTTTTATTTTTCATTTTTTCTTTCTTTGTTTTTCTGCCTTAGACAGTTGGGACACTGTCTGAATCAAGTGTGGGGGGGGGGGGGGGGAGTCTGCATTTCATCCATTTTCATTTTTCTTTGTTTTTATTTCTTTTTATTTTCAGCCATTTAAGTAGGACCATCATGCATTTTAGACTATAGTAACATGCTATTTTTTTTTTTTTTTTGAAATACGACTCATTTTCAATTGATATAACAAAATAAGTTTACAATTTTTAGCCAGTTGATAGTATTTTTCTCTCTCAACTTAGATCGAATAGGAAATATAATGAAAAGTTTGATTTTGAGGGATAATAGTGTAACCGGTACATAGGGAGATTCTTAGGTGATGGCCATGAAATCTTTTCTATATTGTAGACTTTGTTTAAATAAGTGGAGGACTTAAAATACTTATATTGGCTTTTCAAATCTTTAAAACTAAGTTGTGTTAAGTTGAATTCGCGCAACTCTCTTTTGTGCTTATATTTTCGATAATAATAATAATATTCCAAGGGTATCCAACATTGCTTGTATATCGAGCGTTGGTGTGCAAACCCGCCAAGCTCTATCCGACACGTTGTTGACAAAGTCAAAGTCGGAATATCTTGGTCTCATTCTATGAGATTGGACACCTAAGGATTACCGACACGTTGTTGACAAAGTCAAAGTCGGCCTGCACAATCCGCCAAGCTCTTTACCTACTCTCCGTTAGTCCGCGAGGCAGTGCATGGGTGGTAAACCTTGGTCTTTTTAGTTAGGTGTATGTACTTAATCATAAATCTTAAAATTTTATAGAATAAAGAATAAGCGCTGATACCCAAACACTTCTTGACCTTATTGATTTGACTAGCCATACATGAGAAAATTAGAATACCACTTTGCAAACTGTGCCAAACAAACTAAGAATTTATTTCATGGCTGCACTATGTTATCGACCGAACCAACTGGCCAAACTGGAATTTAACATTTGAAAACTTGATTTATATTGAAAATTTGTGACAAGTCGAGGTATCTAAAATAAAATCAACTGACTAGAAATTGTTAACTTAATTTGTTGTACCACTTTCCTGAAACAAGTCGTGCTTTTATTTTTTCGTTTTTTTATTTGCATATGTCCATTGCATTCATGTAGTTTCATTAGAATCATAGCATACTTCATTTGGATTTTGTGGGTAGTATCCGCTGAAAACCCTCACGAGACACCACTCGTCCTACTAGGGACACCTAGAGGTTTAACGGCTTGTTGCATACGCTCAATGCAATCGTGTTTCCTACGAAAGTGCGACCTATCTAGTTAGTTTTCATTCTTTTGTTTTACTCGAGGACGAGTAAAAGATAAGTGTGGGGGTACTTGATTGACACTGAGAAGTGTTTATTTTATTACTCTTATGCTTTATCTTTTGTAAATAAATAAATGATACTTTGGTTACTTTTGTATGATTTTACAGGATGTCAAGAAATGTCTCCTTCAATTCAAATCAAAGGCCAACTACAAGAAAGAACTACTTCCTCACATCAAATTCATTTCAATTTCAAAAGAAGTAGCAGCTCACTGGTAAAGGCATAGGAATTGGTGCTGAGAGACCTGAGTTCGAACCCCGTCAAGCTCACTTTTTTGCCAAAGAAACGGAGCGCGTTCACACTGACCCCTTGGCTCTAAGGAATATTTGAATTAGTGTTATATTGTATATATATACACATATTCATGTGTATGTATGTATGATATGCGCCAATTAACATTTCAGCAATAGCCATATTCTTATCATGGAATTAAATTCAAATCATTCAATTTCAATTGAATTGTTGCCAAGAAGAAAGATCAATTTTAATATATTCTTTTCCTATGTTGAAATGGGAATCTAACAAACGTCATTGATGGAGGATTTATTGCTGATTGGAAGATTCATTGTTGATTGGAAGATTAATTGCTGATTGGAAGAATAAATCACATGCAATTTGCAATCTTTTATCAATCAATTAGCCACATTGGAGAATTGAAAGATATGGAAAATATTTACCATGATATGCCCAGATTTTCTCCAATCAAACTTAGTTAAGGAAGGCAAGAGATATTCATGAATGAGGAGGCCCATTTACTCATAGACCTAATTGGGGTTTTGCCATTCTCATCTATAAATATGTGTTGTAACCATTGTAAAAACCATCTCATAATTCTGTACTGCCATTAGTTTAATAAAATTTTCTTGTTCTAGTTATTTACTTTTCTTTTAAAACAATTTGTGTATCTACACGATTAGCTTCGGTAGAACACATATTGTTATTGTCTTTGTTACTGCATACTAGTGTTGACTGTTTGATTAGTTTCAACAGCAACTCTATTTTTAATTCTCTGTTATTGTTCCAGTTATTATTTACTTTTGTTGTTTTTGCTAGTACTTGTTATTTTCTTTCCTGTTGTTGAATTTGATATACGTCTGATTAGATTCAGATTTGTAGCAGTTTCAATAACATTATTTCAACAACATTGAAAACAACCCCCAAAGTTCTGTCTAACACGCCCACGAAACATATAAATAATAAAATTTAACTTTCCTCCCTGTGTTCGACCTGTATGCTACACACCTGTATGCTTGCAGAATTTATTACAAATGTCGCGCTTTTCTACTTTATAGATTAGCGTCGATCATATAACAACATCCTTAATTCATTCTTTATTTACATTAAAAATGTAAATTTTGATACATTGCAAAATCCTACCTTTAAATTACACATAAGATGTAAAATATACCTTTAATGTATTTTCTCATCTTAATTCCATAATAATAAAAATGTAACTTATATTTGCATTGAGAATCATATTCTAAATTACAGCTAAAAATGTAAATTTATTTACAATGCAAACTTTACTTCTTATTTACATTGTAAAAATATGATTTTTAATTACAATGTAAACTCTACTTCTGATTTCATAGAAAAATGTAATTTTTATCATACGGTGTAATTTCCTATATAATTTACATATAAAAATGTAAATTTTAACATACGATGTAAATTCATATTTTAATTACATAGAAAAATGTAATTTTTAACATACGGTGTAATTCCCTATATAATTTACATATAAAAATGTAAATTTTAACATACGATGTAAATTCACATTTTAATTACATAGAAAAATGTAATTTTTAACATACGGTGTAATTTCCTATATAATTTACATATAAAAATGTAAATTTTAACATACGATGTAAATTCACATTTTAATTACATAGAAAATGTATTTTTTAACATACAGTGTAATTCCCTATATAATTTACATATAAAAATATAAATTTTAACATACGATGTAAATTCACATTTTAATTACATAGAAAAATGTAATTTTTAACATACGGTGTAATTCCCTATATAATTTACATATAAAAATGTAAATTTTAACATACGATGTAAATTCACATTTTAATTACATAGAAAATTGTAATTTTTAACGTACGGTGTAATTCTCTATATAATTTACATATAAAAATGTAAATTTTAATATACGATGTAAATTCACATTTTAATTACATAGAAAAATGTAATTTTTAACATACGGTGTAATTCCCTACAGAATTTACATATAAAAATGTAAATTTTAACATACGATGTAAATTCAAATTTTAATTACATAGAAAAATGTAATTTTTAACATACGTACTAATTCTCTTACTTTATTTACCTTATAAAATTGTAATTTTCTTTACTATGCAAAATCTACTTTATATTTATATTCAATGTAAATTTTATTTCATGTCAAATTTCTACATCTTATTTACATATAAAAATGTAAATTTAATTTACATGCAAGCTCTACTTTATATTAACACTATAAAAATCTAAATTTATTACATCGTAAGTTCCTACTCCTTATTAACATATAAAAAAAATGTAAATTTAATCTTATGTCAAATTCTACTTTATATTAACATTATAAAAATGTAAATTTATTACATTGTAAGTTCCTACTTTAATTCACATTAAAATAATGTAAATTTCATACAATGTAAATTTCATACGATGTGAATTCCTACTTTAATTCACATTAAAATAATGTAAATTTCATAACAAGCACAATATGATATATTTATACATGATTCATATCCCCAAGGCATACTTCAACAAATTTAAACAAGGTAAAAATCTAATTTTTCCTACCGATCTATAATTTTAATTAACAGATCTATGATTGAAAATAACGGATCTAAAATCATAACATCACAAACAATTCGAATCCATAACCTATGGTAACATTCATCGCAGATCCATCGGTATTTGACTTTCAACTTCACATAATGCAAGAATAATAATTAAATTAATTAAATTTAATTAAAAATAAATTCTCACATTGCTCGGGACTGAAATGAAGGTCCGAACTCGATCAGATCTCGTGTTCGAAGTCACGGCGATTTCAGATCTGAAATATTTCAATTTGAAGTTCATATGTATGAATTAGAAAACACTTTTAACAACTGTCATTGCGACACTTAAAAGCGTGGCAAAACTGAAATTGAAATTTACCTTGAACTTCAGAAAGTTCAAAACTTTGAATCCAATTTTCGGGAGATGTAGTAGACGGTTTCATGTGAGGTTTGTTGGAGGTTGACCGGGAAGGGGAGGTGCACGTGCGCCTGGCACGGTGGGGGGTGCGGCGGCACGGTGGAGGTGCGGCGGCACGGTGCAGGTGCGGCGGCGGCTTATTCGACTCGGGTTCGAAATTCGAGAGCTACAGGCTATGAAATCGAGTGAAACTTGTCGGAGATTGGAGAGGAAGGGAAGAGCTTCAAAAAGTTCAACCACGGCTAAGTCTAATTGTGTGTGGATTAGTGGGAAAATGGAGATGAAAAATCAAAGGGGGCGGCTACGTGTTCATTCAATCGGGGAAGAAAGGTACTGTAGCCGGTATTTATATATTATTATATTAGGTTTAATTTATTAATTATTTAATTAGTCTAATAAAGGTCCGTTTTGCTAGAAACTCAGAATTAGGCCCAACGACTACCGTTCTTACCCATTAGCCCCCGTTCCGGATTCATCTGGACCTATCCCGTTAGCCCAAATGGTCATCTTGACACCTGTTTTTTAGTTTTAAAATTTAAGTTCTTTAATTTTAATTCTACCGTACAAATAATTTTACCGGGGCCACATACGAACTCAGAAAAATCCAAAAAATATATTTTTGGCTTTCTTATGACGATACGGTCCGAACAAAATTTATTTCGTCGAATTCTGAGACTGTTTGAAAAATGGCTATTTTCAGTCAATTAATTTTGACCGAAATTGACAAAACACAGTTTCTTTTGCTACGCTCACATACTAGCTTCAAACATCATGAAATTTGAAACCTAGCAATAATTTTACATCCCGGATCCAACAAAAGTGGTTTCGTCGAATTCCGAGGTCGTATGCAAAATGTTGATTTTCAAGGGCGATATATTCTCTATAGCGACCTTTCTGAAAATTCATTTGGTCATAACTTTTGATTCCCGCTATGAAACTTCGATTTTTCAGATTCGTTAGAAAGATATTCATTGACAGATTTAAATATTTTTTGTTTCACCAAAATCCGGTTTATTCTGCATTCTGTGTGGTCAGTCAAAGTTCAGGTTTGACTTTTCAAACTACCGTCCTCTTCTAATTCCTTTTTTTATTTAAATTAAATATATTTGCATTAAATTCCTTTTTTATTTAAAATAATCCATTTCAACTATTTAAACACCTTTGAAATCTCTAAAATGAAAATTTTAAATTGGCCCCAAATTCTGGGTTGTTACAGCAGACTTATACCGCAAACTCATTCTAGCCTCGGGTTAGGCATGTTTATCTCTTATCCAATTAATACGTTTTATAATTCATTTTAATATTATTATAATATTAAAATAATATTTTCAAAATGTCTAATTTTGAAATTCAAACTTTTAATATTTATTATAAAATAAATAAACCAACCGTTCGAGTAAAATGACGTAATCTACTTAACACGACTTAATTCACTTAAAATAATATTTAGAATATTATTTTAAAACATTAAAATCATAATTTGATTCTAAAACTGAATATTATTTTATAAACCTTTGTTTTATTCTAAATTGGAATGAGACCCAATCAATTACCATATAATTTTAATTATATGGATTTTCATACATCGCATGTATTTCATAATAATGACTAATAATCATTAGAACAACCAAATAACAACCAGAGTGCAATTTACAGCTAATCACAAGGGAGACGTGTGATTAGAATATCATCCCAAGACCCGTGTGGGGTTTCAACCAACACATAACAAAATAATAAATATTATTACTGGTGCACTTGGGCGATGCGTAAAAATTTATCGTCTCAATCAACATAAACAAGTTGGTTAACTTGTAAATGGAAGTGTAACATTATTTTACGATTATAAATAAATAAACATTATTTAAACAAGATACATATTTCCAATTCCAATTATTTCATACATAACATACATATCAACCAATTATTCATGCAACAATGATATAATCAACACAGACATTCCAAACACAGATAATTTACATACATTTATTTATAAAAATAATAAATAAATAAATAGTTGAATAAAAAGGTTGAGTGAGAAATTCTCACCTTTGGTTTCCACTCCGCCAGTTATATATCAGACGATGGTTTGGATTCTGTTCGCTTCCAGTACGCAGTGTTCTTCCCCGTGATCTCAACGCAATCTGTTTCACGCTGTTTGTGTTAAAATCATATTTTTAATGTTGTTCTATACATACTGTAAAAATCGTACTTTTATTTACGTTATGATTATATAAAAATCATATTTTTATATTGCTATTTCTATTTTTAATAACAATGCAAATTTCATTTTAATAACAATGCAAATTTCATTGTAATAACCATGCGATCTTTATATTAAAACAGATGCGATATTTTTATTACAGAACAATGTTCTTTTTATTTTAAAAACCATGTTCTTATTATTTCTAAACATTGTTCTTTTTATTTTACAAAACATGTTCTTTTTTATTTACAAAACATGTTCTTTTTATATTTAAAAACAAGGCGATCTTTATATTAAAAACAATGTGATCTTTGTACGATGAAAAACAACAATGTTATTTATATGATGGAAAACAATATCTTTTTCTTTTATTTATAAAACAATATTTAGGAAACAATGCTTTTTATTGTCTAAAGACAATGCTTTTTACAATGTCAATTTTAGTACATAAAACAATGTATGCTTTCATTTGACAAAACGATGTATGTTTTCATTTTACGAACAATGTATGTTTTTATTTACAAAGCATATTTTTATTTACAATGCTCTTTATTTTAAAAACATATTTTTATTTTAAAAAATAATATATATTTATATTTCTCAAAACAATGTCCTAGTTAATTTACATAACAATGTAAATTTTATATACAAAACAATGTTCTATTTTATATACAATGTTTACTTACACAACAAAGTGATTTTTTATTTACAAAACATTGCTATTTTTATTCATAAAACTTTGCTATTTTAATTCACAAAACTTTTTCAATTTTATACTTTGAAAACTAATTACATAATTAATCTCAAATTAGAGTCAACCTTAATTTCTTTCTACCACCGTTGATTTTAGATCCCACGGCCTTCCCTTTCTCTTCTTCCCATCGGTTTGCCTGTAACCGATTCCACATGATTGCTTTGCCCTAGGGCATCATCGCAACGCCTCCATAGGGGATCAGACCTTTATCGAGATGCACCACGATGGAGAACTCTACGCCGCCGTCCATCGGCTGCCGTCACAGTGAACTCGAGGCCTCAGGCGCCTCTGAAAACGAGTTCGAACAACCCTACTTCGAGCCACAAATCCTTCCACTCCAGGAACTAATACTTCATCATACCCTTATAGATTGAACGAGATTGAAGAGGACTTCGATTTGAGTCTTGGAGTTGCATTAGAATTCGAAGGGGATTAGAAATGATTAACGATTTAAAATCGAAAGAGGGTGGCCATCGATTTAGAGCTGGCGGCTGTTCATTCCAGTTAGGATTTTAGATTGGTATACGGATACGGTATATTTATACTGTTTCTAATATTATTTTATTTATTTAATCCATTTTAATTTCAATAATACTAGTTTAACACAACGAACTCCAAACGAATCTCACTTACTGTTGCCCTTAGCCAAATACCCCTATTCCGGACACAATGGAACATGTTTCGTAACCCAATTCGGCTGTTACGATCAGTTTTTATCAAAATTAAAATATAAAACAATATATATTTAATTTAAACGTACATTTTAAATTATCGGGCCACATACCATCTCTAAAAATTATAGAAAAATTATATCTGGCTTACGATACGGTCCTAACAAAACTAATTTTGTCGAATTTTGAGACCGTTTGAAAATTGGCCATTTTCTAGTCGATCGAATTTGACTGAAATTGACAAAACACATTTTCTTTTGCCACGCTCACATATTAATTCTAAAAATTATGAAAATTGAAACCTAGCGAAAATTTGACATTCTGGTTCCAACAAAAGTGGTTTCGTCGAAAATAAAGGTCGTTTGCAAAATGGCTCTTTTTAAGGCCTATATATAATATTAAAATATATAAAAATTTTACAGCGACTTTTTTTAAATTTTGAACTGGGCATAACTTCCTACTCCTGTTATGAAATTTCAATTTTTCAGATTCGTTGGAAAGATATAATCAAACAGATTTAAATATTTCTTGTTTCACTGAAATCTGACTTATTTTGAATCATGTACATTCAGTCAAAGTTCAAATTCAAAATTTCAAACTGCCATGCCATTTTAAACTCTTTTTATAATTAAATTAAAAAAATCGTTTTAACTTCGATTTAAATAAATTTTTCATCGTTATTATTCAAAATAAATTATTTTAAATATTCAAAAACCAATAAATTAACCAAAATAAAATTTTTAAATTTGACCCAAAATTCCGTGTCGTTACAGGAAATGTTTTCCGGCGTTAACATATATTTTCTAAACATAGAAAATAAGGAAAATATGAATATATATACATATATATGATTGATGATTGACTGATAGAATTTCCATCTGGAAACAATATCGTTGTTTGCACACGTATTTTTCTTTGATAGTTAGATCACAGACTATCGAAGTTTTGACCATTTAAACGTTGTTAATATGGAGAGACCGGTTGGATTATTATCCAAAGAACCACTCTGTAATGGCATAAGCGTTGCGAATCATATATGCCAAAGATAATTGAAGACAGAGTAAAGTGCAAGGGCTATTGTTTAAGTCTTAGATAACAGTGCCTAAGATGGATATACTGAATAGTACCTTCGGTTCATCCTGTTCCTGGATGATTTGTATGGATGAATGTCTGGCAGAGTATTTCCAAAAAGGCCACGTACGTTGATTTCTTCAACCATACCAAGAGTGGAAGTGGAGAAGGAAACTTCTTTTAGCTGACACGTAATGTATGGTAGTAGATGTCATGTAACAACCCACAAATTCTGAACCAATTTAAAATATTTATTTTAGAAAATTTTAATGAATTTTGAGGTTATAATATAATTTATTATTAATAATAATGGCTAGAATTTATTTTGATCGAAGTTAAAACAAATAAATTTAATTTAAATATAAAAGGAGTTAGAAATGGCGCGGTAGTTTTAAAATTTGATATTAAACTTTAACTGAATGTATAGAACTCAAAATAAATCAGAATTGAGTGAAACAAGAAATATTTAAATTTTTTTAACCATACCTTTCTAACGAATCTGAAAAATTGAAATTTCATAGCGGAAATCAAAAGTTGTGGCCAATTCAATTTTTAGAAAGGCCGCTGTAGAATTTATATATATAATATATATGGCCCGAAAGGCTACTTTTCACATATAAAGGAATTTTGACTCGAAACCACTTCCATTGAGTCTGGAATGATGTTTCTGCATTTAAAAAGTATAAACACTTTTATATTTTGAGTTTCGGAAATTATTTGTTTAAAAATGTATTTTTAATGTTAAATATATCGGCCTTAAAAATAGTCATTTTTCAAACGACCTCCGTTTTCGACGAAACCACTTTTGTTGGAACCGGAATGTCAAATTATAGCTAGATTTCAATTTTCAGAATTTTTCAAATTAATATGTGAGCGTGGCCAAAGAAAATGTGTTTTGACTATTTCAGTTAAATTTAAACGCCTTAAAAATAGCCATTTTTCAAATAATCTCATAATTCGACAAAATTAGTCTCATTAGAACCGTATCGTCAAAAGAAAGCTAAATTTTTTTTTTTAGAATTTTCTGAGGTCGTATGTGGCCCCGGCATATTTAAATGTACGGTTAATATTTATTTAATTAATGGGATTTTAAATAAAATTCCTACAGATTTCGGAATTGGGCCCCGAGACCCATCCTATTGCGTTCAGAAGGCCTCAAAACGTTAAGAACGACAGTAAGCAAGCACAATTCGGAGACAGCCCGCATTTTCACGTTTATAACACGTTTTTCAATGATTTAATAATAAAAAAATTAAAAAATATAAAAACCCTAACCCTAATTTCTGAGCGGCCTCTGCCTATGCCTATTCAATGGCCAGAAACTTCCCAATTTCAAACATCAATTTCTTCCGATCCACTCTATGAAAATTGACAAATAACATACCAAATCGAAGAGGACGGAAAGCTCTACAAATCCGTATGGTTAAGATCAGTTTTCAGTTCACGGATTTCGCGAATTCTGGTGAGGAAGTGGAGGCGTTCGGGTTTAATTTTCGAGGCAAGGAGGAGGTCGAGTTGGGGGGCCTTCTGGGCGGTGGTGGCTCGCGGGCGGAGCGTCGGAGTGGCGGGGTCTGATCGGCGGTCGATGGCTCGGGTTGGGGTGCGACAGCGGGGGTGCGGACGTGATATTTGGGTTCGGCCGATACAGAGGGAACATGGAAGAAGAAGGTCCTTTTTTATTATAATTTTTTTATTTATTTAATATTTAATTTATCCGATCTTTAAAAATCAATATCTCTTTCATACGAGGTCCGATTGACGAACCGTAAGTTGCGTTGGACTCGTCTTTCCGAGTTCTTCGCGATGGCGTAGACCAGAGCTGAATCCGAGACAGTCGAATTTTCAAAAAAAAATCAATGTGAGAACTCTGAATTTTATTATTTAATTAATTATAAATTATTTTTCTTGCGTTACAAATAATTGTATTGTGATGTAATTCAGATTTGAAATGTTCTATGATTGATGAATGGTTGATTGTTGTTAGTGGTTTGTTTTTTTGCTCATGTTGTGCTGGATCCGCGTTGAATTTAATATATTGTTGAATTTTATTTGTGATTAGAAAATAAATCTAAATTTAGATTTAAATCATATTTTATTCAGATCTAGTTATTCTAATTTATTTTAAAAATATTATTTTTATTATTCTGAGATGAACCATAGAATTTGATCGACAAATAAAAACTTATTTTGTTTGGTTATATTACATTAGAAGATGATCGACAAAATAAAAACTTTATTTTTGTTTATTGGTTTACTTTGCAACAGAAAATGAACAACAAATAAAACCTTACTTTTATTTGTTTACATTGCAATAAGATTTGAACGACAAATAAAATATTCTTTTTATTTGTTTATTTACAATAGAATATGAACAACAAATAGAATATATTTTTATTATGACAGAATTTGGCTAACTAATAAAAAAATCCTATTTTTGTTTATCTACATTTAGAACACGGTTAATGAATTACAATAAAAAAACATAAAACGTTCATTTGTTTGAATTGAAACCATCTTAACGATAAAATTTACATTTTTATCATATATATAGAAGATTAAAAATGTTCATCTATTTGAAATGAAAACATAAAACATTGAAAATCTTATTTTTAATGGAAAAAAAAAATTATTCATATGAAAAGTGCTCATGTTGAAATAAAAGTGTTAAAAACATAAAAAAAATCACATTTTTAATGAATGATTCATATGAAATTGTTTATGTTAGAATTGTCGAAAAAAAACAAAGTTATCCTTTTATTTGTTTTTGTTGAAATGTTAGAAATAAATCAAAAAAATTACATTTTTAATGTAATTAGAAATAAATAAAAATGATTACATTTTTCAATGTAATTAAAATTGAAGTAGAATGATTACATTTTCAATATAATTAATATTGAAATAAAAATAACATTTTGGTTAAAACATAAGTATTGAAATAAGAGATCATATTTTTGGCCAAACTTTATTAGTGAACATTTTGGCCAAAACTTATTTAGTGAAATGAAAATATCACTTTTGTCAAAACTTGATTATTGAATCGAAATTTTCATTTTTGTCAAAATCTGATTATTGAATTGAAAATACCATTTTAGTCAAAACTTGATTAATGAAATAAAAGTAACAATTTTGTTTACTTTTTTTATGTAAATAAGAAATTATTTTCAGAAATTACGTAGAAAATAAAGTATGTTCTTTTATTTGGAATTACCTATGCAAACATAACTTGAAAGTAAAAAGTACATTTTTATTTGTGTTCGACAACACCAATAAAACTAGAAAATAAAACGTATATTGAAAATAAAGTTTTGTTCTTTATTTTGTGTTCAAAAATGTAAACATGTTTTGAAAATAAAGTTCGTACTTCTATTTACATTCAGCCATGCATATATATATATATATATATATATATATATATATATATATATATATATATATATATAGTAAATAGAAATTGTTCTTTTATTTGCATTTACCAATGCAAATATATAATGAAACAAATCATTCATTTGCACTCACCAATGCAAATACATACATATATTGAAAATAAAGTTTATTTCTTTGTTTGCATTTATCAATACATATATGCATTGAAATTAAGGTTTATTCTTTTATTTGCATTTATCAATGCGAATATTCAATGAAACTATAGTCTATTTTCTTTATCTACATTTACCAATACAAATGTACACACTTTTATACATTTAATAGAATTTGTTTAAATTATACTTTGAAAATAAATTTTGTTCTCTTATTTACATTCACTAATGTAAATATAATTTGTAAACAAAACTATTCTTTGTTTGCATTCATAAATGCAAATACTCTTTTAAATAAAATTTGTTTCTTTTATTTACATTCACTAATGTAAATACACATTGGGAATGAGGTTCTTTTTACATTCACTCAAATATACTTTTAAATAAAAATAAAAATTACATTTGTTATTTGCATTCCTTGTTGCAAATAAAACCTTAAAATAAAGTTCATCTTTGTTTGTAATTCATTAATGCAAACAAACCATCAGATTGAAAATTTATTCTTGATTTATAATTTTGATATGAATAAAGATTGTTGGAAATAAAGGATAGAATTTAAAAGTTAGATTTTAATAACCAAACATTCACATTTTTATCATTAAAGTAAAATAGACAAAAACACTCATATTGTCTAAATTAAAAGAATGAAACAAATTATATCATTGGCATATTTTATCAGAATTGAAACTCAAAATTTTCATTTTTGAAAATTTATATTAGTTAAAACCAATTATTCATTTTTGTTAATTTACATTAGTTAAAAATAATTATTCATTTTAGACAATTTATACTAGTTAAACCAGATTTTACATTTTGTCAGAAATATTCATTTTTGTCAAAAATGAATTAGTTGAAGCAATTTTTATATATATATATATATATATATATATATATATATATGTTTGGCAAGATATATACTTGTCAAGATAGGTTTGTTAAATCAAAGTATTTATCATCTTGTCTCATTAGAATTGCCAAAACAAAATAACCATTTTTGTCTAGAGTTTAAATTAGCAAAATAGAAATTGTCAATAGAGACAAAGTTATTATGCTTATTCATTCAGTGCAATAGAGATATTTTCTTGTCATCACTATATGTATTGTGTATTACACTTCCATTCACAAGTTACCCGACTTATTTATGTGATTGGGACGATAATTTTTCACACATCGCCCAAGTGCACAAATTAGCTTATTATTTGTAACAACCCGTATTTCGATAACATGATTAAGACGAGAATCAAGGCAGAATTTAATTTTAAATTCTGAATCAAGTTAAACGGGCTATGCCATTGCGTTCGTCTCGGAAAAATACGCGAAATAGAGTCCGAGTTTTCGAAAATCGGAGTCCGTATGACCCGATTAAGGCCCAACGAAGTTTTCAGAAAATTTCTAAGTAAAAACAGATTTCAAATTCAAACTGGAACTTGGGAAATTGGGCCAGTTGGGCCAGGCGGGAAAATTCCCGCCACAGTACCCAAGTCGACAGCCCTGTCGACTTGGGAGTCGACTTGGTCTGACCAGGTCGACAGCCCTGTCGACTTGGCTGTCGACTTGGCTCAGACGAGCATTCTTGCCTGGTGCACCTATTCTCTATCTTGGCTAGGTTTTTGGGCCTGGTTTGAAATCTGACGGTTCAGGTTGGTCCTAGGGTTAATCTAAGGGTCCTAACTAGCCTAATCTTCTATAAATAAACCCCTAAACCCCCATAAATCCTCATTATTCACTCATGTAACTAAACTATGGAAAAATTTCTACTCTCATGGCCTCCACTCAACTATCCTAGCCTCCACTTCATTTCTATGAGAGGTTTCATGATCATGAGAGTATTAGAGAGTCCCTATGTTAGTATGAGAGCTTCTCAAGTTGATTCCAAGGCAAAAGCTTTGATCTTTGTTCATAAAGAGGGGGTTTTCATTGATTTGGAGGGTTCATCTTTGGGGTTTTGGGTAATGGCATGCATAGGCTTCATCACAAGTTTTAGCTTAATCGATTTAGGCCTTCATAGCAATGTAAGCCCTTTCCCTACTCTTAGATATTAACTATGAAGTTAAATGTTCATGTTGCAAATTTGGGTTTGATCATTGGGTATGATTTGTGCTATCATGTCATGCAAGTTTATGAAGTCATCATCTTGATCTTATGAGCTAAAAGCTACAACCTTTATGTTGAAATGTTGCATTATGCAACATGATAACCTTCATACCTTTTATGTCAACTTGCATATGAAGTCATAACCCTTATATGATGATATATGCGAGTTTCTAGTCATCATTCCATGTCATTTGTCACCATGATTCGCTTATGTTGCAAGTTTGGGTTTATGAATGTCTTTGTGAGGCTTAAGAATGTGACATGCAAGCTAATGAACACATTTGTGCCTCATTTGCCACCATGATTAACTTGTGGCTTAATATCCATTTTTGTCATGCCTTTGTCAAGTCTCTTCTTTTAGTCCATTACGTTGTTGCGACCGTATATGCGAGTTTAAAAGCGTTGGGGTCACATTATGAGGGAAATATAATGACATGAACATGATTCGGGTAAATGGGTATAAACATGACAACATGTAACGTTAAATATGACATGTGTTTATACTTGAAAACACGACTTGAAATATAACATGAAAGTTGACATGTAAGTTTGCTTGAAAACATAAGCTTGGGAATTTACCTATTAAGTTAGGTCTACCCATTGGGAATTTACCTATTAAGTTAGGTCTACCCAACTGCTTGAAAACTTGAATATGAACATGACACTAGACTAAACATGAAAGTGGCCAACTCGAGGTTGGGTTGAGTTTGCAACATAAAGCTACCCGGAACCGACCGGCCTAACTAGTAGTTGCATACAATAGTACCCAATGTGAGAAGTTGGTCATGTTGTGCTTGAACCTGAGGTTAGACCAAGTTGTGGTGTAAAGCTACCCGGAACCGACCGGCTTAACTAGTAACCACAACAAAGTCTAATGTGAGAGGTTGGGGTGCATTAAGTAATTAATGCCACATGATAGGGTTAAGTTAATTTGATTAATGACTCTTAATCAAATATGACATGGACAAACGGGTTAAGTAAATTGATTGGGCTAATGATACTTAACAAAACATGACAAGGTGGGGTAGGTTAAGTAAGTTTTCTTAATGACACTTAACCAAAAGATATAGTAAATGGATGGGGTTAAGATTAGACTCAACTAGTCTAAACATGATAATCGGATGGGGTTAAGTTAGCTTAGACTTAATTAATCCCACTTGGTAGTTGAAAAGGGGGTTAAGTTAAACACTTAACTAATCTAACCCGTTAATTTGATGTGGTTAAGTGACCTATACTTAACCAATCTAACTCGTTGATTTGATGTGGTTAAGTGACCTATACTTAACCAATCTAACCCGTTAATTTGATGTGGTTAAGTGACCTATACTTAACCAATCTAACTCGTTGATTTGATGTGGTTAAGTGACCTATACTTAACCAATCTAACCCGTTAATTTGATGTGGTTAAGTGACCTATACTTAACCAATCTAACTCGTTGATTTGATGTGGTTAAGTGACCTATACTTAACCAATCTAACCCGTTAATTTGATGTGGTTAAGTGATTTATACTTAACCAATCTAACTCGTGAATTTACTGAGGTTAAGTTAACCCGTACTTAACCAATATAACGTGAAAACATGATAAGGCTAAGTCACGAATCGCTTGAATACACTTGACCGGTTTGACTAAGTAATTTGGTAGGGTCAAGTTAATATATACTTAACCAATTTGAGCATGGTTTGTAGGGTTAAGTCTTGAACTTGGATACTTAGCCAATTTTGACATGATTTGTAGACGGGTTAAGTTTTGAACTTGGATACTTAGCCAATTTTGACATGATTTGTAGACGGGTTAAGTTTTGAACTTGGATACTTAGCCAATTTTGACATGATTTGTAGATGGGATTAAGTCATGAACTTAAGTGACACTTAATCTATTATGCAAACCCTAATTCGGGGAATTATGTGGGTAACCGTAATTAACAAGGGTAACGGGAATAAGGCTAAGTGGTAAACCTTAGTTGAAGGATAACTAAGTAATGATTCTTAGTCAAGGAAATTTAGACCAGTTCGTAGATAGAAGAGTAACCTGATACGGTAGGTCATCGTTTAAGTATACGAGTGGGAGCAAGTATCCGATTTAGATAAAGGCTCCAGCGAACTGGGTAACGAAGCAGCGGCTTCGGGGAACGTGAGGATACTCTTGGGATCCCTCTGTGGGCTGCCAGGTAATTATACTAGGCCCATGAGAGGTTAAGGTCTGCGTTAGAAGGACCAAGAGTATGCCTTGGTTGCTATACGAGCGACCTAAAGACGGGGATGGATAGGGCATAGTCGGCGAGACACGGTCGTACCCTAGATAGCATTTGCTCGTCAGACTACCTTCCATCTTTGGTCAAGCGTGTACGTACGGAAAGGCAGAGAACACCCAATAGACCATAATTGCTATCTAATTATGGGTGCGGTAAGGCTCGGATTGGGGGTTGGCCAGTAGTGTGTTCTCGTACAGGATTTATCCTGTCTTGTCTTTCGCTAGTTGAGGGAGGGGTCGCGTGGGACCATAGCCACGTATAGAAAAACAGACCTTAGCATCTGCATCGGCAGATAAATTGTAAGCTCCCGACCGAGTCCTGTATTTCTTGGTCTGCCCTGTGACAGGACTCGGGTGGCACGATGTGATACATGTGCACACAGTCATGGAAAACGATTCACGATGAATGCGTGGGAAAAAGGGCGCGGTTGGTGGTTAGCGTAATCCCTAGTGGCCCTAGGTGGTTGAACCCAAACCGAGATAGGAAAACGTGCAATAGGTAAGCGTAATCCCTAGTAGCCCTGGGTAGCATAAGTCCTAGTTGTACAGACGACAATTCATGTTGGAAGACCCTAGCTAGGTTTAGGGTAACAGTCCAAACCGATCTTAAGGATCATGGAACTATGTCAAAGTAGTATAGAATCTCATGGAAAAGCCCGTATGGTCTACGGCAAGGGACTGAACATTTACATGGAATAAAATATACGAGTAGAGTAACCTATATATGCAATATACTAGGTTGACATGGACCATTACACGACTTTTGAGTAAGGGTCATTCATGGTTAACACATGATATGGTGGGGATACTAGTACGGTAGGTGCAGAGCGGGCACACAGGACGTTACACGTGATAGATATCTTGGGGATATTATACTTGATAGAAACTTGACGATGTGAAACCTTGTTTTATCTTGACATCGTAATTTATCATGACACCTTAGTTTACCTGAGTTCAGTAGCTCATCCTGTTATTCTGATTTAGCTTATCTATCTTATTATCATGCTTATGTTCATCTCAGTTTCTCATGACAGTTAACTTTACTAGTTTTTATACTAATAGTAGATAGGGCTTACTCAGTCTTTTTGACTGACCCGTTTTGTTTCGCCTCTTTTCTTCCGTTTCCCCCCAGGTTACAGGGAGGAAATACTGTTGTTTAGTTCGGACTTCTCCTGCTTGAAGGTCATCATGGATGGCTTGGACTTTTCTTGGCTATGGCTACTTTACTGTTTTTACTTGGGGAATAATTTATGAAAATGTCTTTATGCTTCTTTACTATTGCAAGACAGGTTTTGATGTACTCTGATGTAAAAGGCTTTAGACCTTATTTATTCATGTTATGAAAGTTTGATTTTACTTCCGCTATTTTATATGTTCTGTCTTGTGATATTTCTGTGCATGTTTACCAATAATGCCCCTCTAAAGCTAGTTCATTCCTTTGCGAGTGACCCTAGCGGAGGCGGGGTGTTACATTTGGTATCAGAGCAGAAGGTTACCAGACTGGGCAAAAGTTTTTTTAAAGACCTTCTGAAAACTATTTGAAAAATCGTTTATAAAGAAGCATTTTTCAAGAAAATTTTGTTTTAAAAGAAAAAGACTATTCCCCAAAGGCCATTAGCACTATCCTTGTTTCCTTGATTGAGTCTCTTTTCCTTTCGTTCCTCCATCTGTAGTCACAGTGGTTTTAACTGCGACTAGTCTTTTCTATCTACGAAAGTGCTTTCCATGCGATGGAGGTGGTTCTCGAGAGACCAGTGGCTGTGTTATAAGAAAGGATAATGGGAAAGAGAATAAAGGATACGAGTTTAAGGATGAACAACTTGTTGGCCTGACTTAATCCTCAAAGGAGGGAGAAAGATGAACAATGAAACCCATGACGAGAGAGTACCTTTGGCATGGTAAAACGGGACGGATAGTTAAGTATCATGAGACAAGGACAAGATCATCGGGAGGGCAGTAGTATGCTCTCATTTCTAGAGTACCTCGGAAGGAGGGTAACGATCTTGTTAAAGGTTTGGCTTTTCTTCTCTATCATCCCGTTAGGACTTTGGTTTGATCATCGTATCATTTAAGTCTGCTTCGATAGTAGAGTCTCTGCACCTTAAGTACTAGCGTAATAGAGAATCCCAATTTTTGTCTCAAAGTCCTATTGGAGAGTCAGTCCATGTATACATGACTTGTTTGGATTTGAGAATGTCTAGGCCAAGTGTTGAGTTTGGAAATAATGCTTATGTTTATAAGCTATGGATGGATTCTAGGGATAAAGTGGTTATCCAGTAAGGGGTGCCACTCTCGGTTTTGATAGGAGGGTAGTTAGACTCTTGACTAGCCTTGGTAATACCCTCGAAGTCACATGGAACCTTTTTGGGTTCGGTCATGATTAGTTACCTAGAATCCCTTGATACCTTTATTGGAAATTTGAAGCCCGATCGAGTGGTGTTCGCCGATAAGACGGACGGTTTATTTCACTTATGCATTGGTCATAAAGACCACCCTAGTAAGTGCGCTTGGTTGACATCCGTTTACTTTCAAGAGAAAGTTCTTTTACGTGGAATACCTTGTGGTACGAGGTCCGAGATTCACTAGTGAATTTTGGGAAAGCTTGCATAAGATCATGAGTACGCAGTCATGTTTGCGCCAAGTGGGCGAGGGGAACGAGAGGCGACGAAGAAATGAGTTCCAGCTCATGTTATGGAAACAGGAAATAAGAAGCTACGAAATCGCGAAGTTAAAGGACGGACAAGGCAAAATGGAATTGAGCTCAAGGAAATACGACTTTGATGGCCAAAGGCTAGATGCGCGCATAATATCTCTTTTTGGGAGTATATCCTTGATCCCTGTTTTCTGTAGAGCTTACTTGTAGGCTATCTTTTGTGAGCATCCTCTCGGTCCTATTTTCTGTTACAAACCCCATAAGGAGTTTGTCTTGTTTATCTTCTCGACCCTGTTTCAGGGAATCCTAGGTAGAACCCCATGGATGTAAACATGTATTTGAAACATGTTATGATTGATATGGTTGCAAGTGGTTGCTCGTGGATGCGCGAATACACATTAGATACTAGCTCGACTCGGTCACATTTCATATTGCATATGCACGAGTATTTATACTTGTTTATGGATGAAATCGAATGTGTTATCATGCGGTTGTTGCATATGAATGAATGATTGTGCATGCATATAGTATCTATATGACTAGGACTATTTGCATACATGTTGGATTCATGGCACTATACATATTTTTGCATTAGAAAGATTATTCAAGCCTGATCATTAGCATTAGCTAAGGAACATGTACACACACGTTTTGCATATATTCATACAGCATTAGAAATCATCTAAGGACAATGGTTGCTTGTGGATGATGTTTTGAGCAGATGGATGATGGATGGTAGGATATGTTCTTCCTAACTTGGAGATTTCGGGGACGAAATCCTAAAAGGTGGGGAGAATGTAACAACCCGTATTTCGATAACATGATTAAGACGAGAATCAAGGCAGAATTTAATTTTAAATTCTGAATCAAGTTAAACGGGCTATGCCATTGAGTTCGTCTCGGAAAAATACGCGAAATAGAGTCCGAGTTTTCGAAAATCGGAGTCCGTATGACCCGATTAAGGCCCAACGAAGTTTTCAGAAAATTTCTAAGTAAAAACAGATTTCAAATTCAAACTGGAACTTGGGAAATTGGGCCAGTTGGGCCAGGCGGGAAAATTCCCGCCATAGTACCCAAGTCGACAGCCCTGTCGACTTGGTCTGACCAGGTCGACAGCCCTGTCGACTTGGCTGTCGACTTGGCTCAGACGAGCATTCTTGCCTGGTGCACCTATTCTCTATCTTGGCTAGGTTTTTGGGCCTGGTTTGAAATCTGACGGTTCAGGTTGGTCCTAGGGTTAATCTAAGGGTCCTGACTAGCCTAATCTTCTATAAATAAACCCCTAAACCCCCCTAAATCCTCATTATTCACTCATGTAACTAAACTATGGAAAAATTTCTACTCTCATGGCCTCCACTCAACTATCCTAGCCTCCACTTCATTTCTATGAGAGGTTTCATGATCATGAGAGTATTAGAGAGTCCCTATGTTAGTATGAGAGCTTCTCAAGTTGATTCCAAGGCAAAAGCTTTGATCTTTGTTCATAAAGAGGGGGTTTTCATTGATTTGGAGGGTTCATCTTTGGGGTTTTGGGTAATGGCATGCATAGGCTTCATCACAAGTTTTAGCTTAATCGATTTAGGCCTTCATAGCAATGTAAGCCCTTTCCCTACTCTTAGATATTAACTATGAAGTTAAATGTTCATGTTGCAAATTTGGGTTTGATCATTGGGTATGATTTGTGCTATCATGTCATGCAAGTTTATGAAGTCATCATCTTGATCTTATGAGCTAAAAGCTACAACCTTTATGTTGAAATGTTGCATTATGCAACATGAGAACCTTCATACCTTTTATGTCAACTTGCATATGAAGTCATAACCCTTATATGATGATATATGTGAGTTTCTAGTCATCATTCCATGTCATTTGTCACCATGATTCGCTTATGTTGCAAGTTTGGGTTTATGCATGTCTTTGTGAGGCTTAAGAATGTAACATGCAAGCTAATGAACACATTTGTGCCTCATTTGCCAGCATGATTAACTTGTGGCTTAATATCCATTTTTGTCATGCCTTTGTCAAGTCTCTTCTTTTAGTCCATTACGTTGTTGCGACCGTATATGCGAGTTTAAAAGCGTTGGGGTCACATTATGAGGGAAATATAATGACATGAACATGATTTGGGTAAATGGGTATAAACATGACAACATGTAACGTTAAATATGACATGTGTTTATACTTGAAAACACGACTTGAAATATAACATGAAAGTTGACATGTAAGTATGCTTGAAAACATAAGCTTGGGAATTTACCTATTAAGTTAGGTCTACCCATTGGGAATTTACCTATTAAGTTAGGTCTACCCAATTGCTTGAAAACTTTAATATGAACATGACACTAGACTAAACATGAAAGTGGCCAACTCGAGGTTGGGTTGAGTTTGCAACATAAAGCTACCCGGAACCGACCGGCCTAACTAGTAGTTGCATACAATAGGACCCAATGTGAGAAGTTGGTCATGTTGTGCTTGAACCCGTGGTTAGACCAAGTTGTGGTGTAAAGCTACCCGGAACCGACCGGCTTAACTAGTAACCACAACAAAGTCTAATGTGAGAGGTTGGGGTGCATTAAGTAATTAATGCCACATGATAGGGTTAAGTTAATTTGATTAATGACTCTTAATCAAATATGACATGGACAAACGGGTTAAGTAAATTGATTGGGCTAATGATACTTAACAAAACATGACAAGGTGGGGTAGGTTAAGTAAGTTTTCTTAATGACACTTAACCAAAAGATACAGTAAATGGATGGGGTTAAGATTAGACTCAACTAATCTAAACATGATAATCGGATGGGGTTAAGTTAGCTTAGACTTAATTAATCCCACTTGGTAGTTGAAAAGGGGGTTAAGTTAAACACTTAACTAATCTAACCTGTTAATTTGATGTGGTTAAGTGACGTATACTTAACCAATCTAACTCGTTGATTTGATGTGGTTAAGTGACCTATACTTAACCAATCTAACCCATTAATTTGATGTGGTTAAGTGACCTATACTTAACCAATCTAACTCGTTGATTTGATGTGGTTAAGTGACCTATACTTAACCAACCTAAACCGTTAATTTGATGTGGTTAAGTGACCTATACTTAACCAATCTAACTCGTTGATTTGATGTGGTTAAGTGACCTATACTTAACCAATCTAACCCGTTAATTTGATGTGGTTAAGTGATTTATACTTAACCAATCTAACTCGTGAATTTACTGAGGTTAAGTTAACCCGTACTTAACCAATATAACGTGAAAACATGATAAGGCTAAGTCACGAATCGCTTGATTACACTTGACCCGTTTGACTAAGTAATTTGGTAGGGTCAAGTTAATATATACTTAACCAATTTGAGCATGGTTTGTAGGGTTAAGTCTTGAACTTGGATACTTAGCCAATTTTGACATGATTTGTAGACGGGTTAAGTTTTGAACTTGGATACTTAGCCAATTTTGACATGATTTGTAGACGGGTTAAGTTTTGAACTTGGATACTTAGCCAATTTTGACATGATTTGTAGATGGGATTAAGTCATGAACTTAAGTGACACTTAATCTATTATGCAAACCCTAATTCGGGGAATTAGGTGGGTAACCGTAATTAACAAGGGTAACGGGAATAAGGCTAAGTGGTAAACCTTAGTTGAAGGATAACTAAGTAATGATTCTTAGTCAAGGAAATTTAGACCAGTTCATAGATAGATGAGTACCTGATACGGTAGGTCATCGTTTAAGTATACGAGTGGGAGCAAGTATCTGATTTAGATAAAGGCTCCAGCGAACTGGGTAACGAAGCAGCAGCTTCGGGGAACGTGAGGATACTCTTGGGATCCCTCTGTGGGCTGCCAGGTAATTATACTAGGCCCATGAGAGGTTAAGGTCTGCGTTAGAAGGACCAAGAGTATGCCTTGGTTGCTATACGAGCGACCTAAAGACGGGGATGGATAGGGCATAGTCGGCGAGACACGGTCGTACCCTAGATAGCATTTGCTCGTCAGACTACCTTCCATCTTTGGTCAAGCGTGTACGTACAGAAAGGCAGAGAACACCCAATAGACCATAATTGCTATCTAATTATGGGTGCGGTAAGGCTCGGATTGGGGGTTGGCCAGTAGTGTGTTCTCGTACAGGATTTATCCTGTCTTGTCTTTCGCTAGTTGAGGGAGGGGTCGCGTGGGACCATAGCCACGTATAGAAAAACAGACCTTAGCATCTGCATCGGCAGATAAATTGTAAGCTCCCGACCGAGTCCTGTATTTCTTGGTCTGCCCTATGACAGGACTCGGGTGGCACGATGTGATACATGTGCACACAGTCATGGAAAACGATTCACGATGAATGCGTGGGAAAAAGGGCGCGGTTGGTGGTTAGCGTAATCCCTAGTGGCCCTAGGTGGTTGAACCCAAACCGAGATACGAAAACGTGCAATAGGTAAGCGTAATCCCTAGTAGCCCTGGGTAGCATAAGTCCTAGTTGTACAGACGATAATTCATGTTGGAAGACCCTAGCTAGGTTTAGGGTAACAGTCCAAACCGATCTTAAGGATCATGGAACTATTTCAAAGTAGTATAGAATCTCATGGAAAAGCCCGTATGGTCTACGGCAAGGGACTGAACATTTACATGGAATAAAATATACGAGTAGAGTAACCTATATATGCAATATACTAGGTTGACATGGACCATTACACGACTTTTGAGTAAGGGTCATTCATGGTTAACACATGATATGGTGGGGATACTAGTACGGTAGGTGCAGAGCGGGCACACAGGATAGACACCATGGGACGTTACACGTGATAGATATCTTGGGGATATTATACTTGATAGAAACTTGACGATGTGAAACCTTGTTTTATCTTGACATCGTAATTTATCATGACACCTTAGTTTACCTGAGTTCAGTAGCTCATCCTGTTATTCTGATTTAGCTTATCTATCTTATTATCATGCTTATGTTCATCTCAGTTTCTCATGACAGTTAACTTTACTAGTTTTTATACTAATAGTAGATAGGGCTTACTCAGTCTTTTTGACTGACCCGTTTTGTTTCGCCTCTTTTCTTCCGTTTCCCCCCCAGGTTACAGGGAGGAAATACTGTTGTTTAGTTCGGACTTCTCCTGCTTGAAGGTCATCATGGATGGCTTGGACTTTTCTTGGCTATGGCTACTTTACTGTTTTTACTTGGGGAATAATTTATGAAAATGTCTTTATGCTTCTTTACTATTGCAAGACAGGTTTTGATGTACTCTGATGTAAAAGGCTTTAGACCTTATTTATTCATGTTATGAAAGTTTGATTTTACTTCCGCTATTTTATATGTTCTGTCTTGTGATATTTCTGTGCATGTTTACCAATAATGCCCCTCTAAAGCTAGTGCATTCCTTTGCGAGTGACCCTAGCGGAGGTGGGGTGTTACATTATTTGTTTGATGGTTGAAACCCCACACGGGTGTTGGGATGAAATTTATATACACTAATCCCAATATTTAGTTGTATGTTGATCGTCAGATCGACAGGCGGCGATGAGCGTTATTATTTAATTTTACCGCTTACACAGTGGAAATTACACTTTGGATGTAGATGGATGATTTGATGGTTTTACTGTTATTATTATATATATGATGTGTGTGAAATCCATATAATCCAAATTATATGGTAAATGTTTGAGTCGCCTTTCAATTCAGGTGTTCTTTTAAATAAGAATATTTTTACATTAGAAATCTTTTTTATATAAAGTGTATATATTTTCATAATATATATTGTTGATCAACTATATGTTAAAACAAAGAATATTTGTAAAAGATAAAGAATTTGTATTATAAAGAATACTTCTCATTTAGAGTCTTTATATAAAGAATATTTTTATGATTATTTTAAAATATGTTTTTAGAAGATTACTAGCATTTGCAATTATATTTTGTGATATGAAATAAATTGAGAAGTGAAGTGGATTTATCGTGGACGATGTTTTAAACGACATTTGTCCTTTAATCCAACTTACATTGAAAATAAATCTATTTTATAGATTTAAAAAGGGCATTTTCTAAAAATCAAGTTTCCAATTTGATATATTAAATAGGAATTAAGTGGAAATTCGATTGGTAATAATCGAGATGGGCTTCTGTAAAAGAAGACTGATATTATATATGGAATTTAAGAGGCTTTGTCGTTATTCCATTTATATTATTAGTCTGATACAGAAATCTATATCGATTATGTATTGATTTAATTTCTGTGGAATTCCATATTTTGGAAATTGATTTATAGATTTTATTTGTATCAGAAATCTATATCGATTATGTATTGATTTAATTTCTGTGGAATTCCATATTTTGGAAACTGATTTATAGATTTTATTTTCATAGTTTATCTTTGATAAAATTAATGAGAATCTTCTAATACGAATATCTTATTAAAATAATACTTGGAGTTGGAATGTGGCGTAATGTGTGATTTTCCAATATTTGCTTTCTAATCACAAAATACGCGAGTTATTCAGAAATACCGGGTTTAACCCATTCTGAATAATCATCACGACGATCAAGAGTCGAAGATGAAGACGGTGATTGAAGACCGAAGGTTTTCACATCGTTGGGATGATGATGACTGGTATCTTGAATTGGGATTGGCCTTCCAAGGCAAGGTATTTGGTAATGATCGTCCAAACGCATTTGGAGATCGACGGACATGTTGTTTCGCTCAGACCCAGAGCGGACTTGTAAATGGATTGTGTATCTAACATTGTATTCATTTCTGCTGTATTTGTTGAATGCTACTGATTATATATTTCTGTTTGGTGGTGAAGAATGTATTCTTTACTTATCGCTCTTCTCTAAGACGTATGAGCTTAGAGGTAATATATATATTGGTAGATGATCAATAATATGGTAGGGTCTGACAATGTGACATGCTAAGATGCAAATGATCAAGGCTTTGTTGAAAAGCAGGCCTTGTGGTTGATGATCAAAGCACAGTCTCCTTAGGCATAGCTTTGTGTATATCGTGACTTCGCGAGCCTCACACCCCAGTATGAGTCAAAAAAGGGATATGGACCGTAGGGAGTGCACACGTTTCTTTCTAGCTAGGAGTGGTGTTTGGGCTTTAACACGGCCCGACATTTTACTTATGTGGACTATGGATTGAGGTACCTCGGGTTTTTATAGGTCGGAAGTGGTCACATTATAAGTCCAAAGGGACTGGGAAACGTGTGTTCAGGCATAACTAATCCACTACCGTTAGGTAGGGACCGGCCCTACCGCATCCAAGGGTTCACTACAGGCATTTGCTTGAGTGTCTCGAATTGGAAGAGGACGATCCCTAGCCTCGATTTCATGACAGAAAACCAATTTCCAATACGACACTTCGTTTTAGATTGTATAACTAGTATGGCGACATAGTAGGATGGGGTACTATGTCGTCTAAGATTAATACATTTATATTGAATTTTTTTAAATATATATATATATACACACTAATAATAATATCGTTTTTATGTATCAAGCATCTTTTGACCATTATAAGGTAAAACCCTATCCTTTGGTGTGCGTTGCATTGTGTGATGGGACCTGGGTCTTATAATGGTTTCATTTTTCTAAAAAGCATTACGTTATTTGACGATTAACTTTAATTATACACTGGCAATCCAATGGAGTAAACCCGTTCCGCATTAGCGGCGTAGTCCTGTGATTAGCCTACTTATTGGGTGAGTTAAATATAGAATTCTCACACCAGTCCCACGACTGACCTGTAGTTTGTTTCACTTTGCAAACTCGGGTTCCCTCTTTCCACATGGGCAGTCGAGTAGCTTTTTGCAGATATATTTAAGCAGGATCCTGGATTGAAGTCTGAAGCTGGGTCCAAAATATTGATGGCCTTCCGCTGAGATTTGTTCCGCTGCAATGTATTTGATTTATTGGAAATGTATCTTCCGCTGTATTATTTATTGATGTACTCTGATATATTCTGTACTCTGATGTAACATTTATTATTGATGTTATAAAAGTCTGTGTTATTGTTCTGATGTTTTGTATGCCCAAAGTTAACGAACGCGGGTTTTGAACAGTCTTGATTGATCTTGCGATCGATTGGGGTCGGGCGAAATCCGGTATGTTACACGTCAAATTAGTGATTTTCGATGGATCTAACAATGTGACATTCGAAGTGAATCTGATGTGATGATAAAGTGTTCTAGCCTCACATCCGGCAAATGACAGAAATCGGGCAGGCAACATGGTTATATAGGCCGAACCTATTAGAGTGTATAATCACCTGATCTAGAGTTTCATTTACTTTTAAAAAGATGAGCTTTGTTCTTTAAGAATAAACGTGGAGTGTGGTTTTCATGTAATGAATAAAAGATATGTCGTAACGTTGTTTTCCAAATAAGTAATTTGAATAGATTTTCCAATATTAGATAATAACGTGGTTAATGTTCTGGAAGTAAAAATAGGAAACTGATTATGATATATGGTTTTCCCTAAGTATTAAAATGGATATGTTTAAATTAAATATTATGTTTAATAAAAAGCGAAAAGCTATATTTATAATATCAAAGTATTTAAGAGTTTTAAATTTACATTTGTTTTAATTAAAAGGCCAAGTGATGCAGAATACTGAACCATTGAACTCACTGAATTGTCGTGATTGAAACACTATATATTTTGATAATTAAATCACCGACTATCAAATCTATCCAATACGATTGTTGGTATGGAAAGACCGGGATCGAATATATTCGAAAACCATTCCGACCAACAAATACGTGAAGATATCAGAAGATGGTCGGGATGGAGCATTGAAGACCGTGGATCTTCATTAAACGAAGGAATGGTTAATAATCTCTGGGATTGCAACCAGATATAAACTGTGGTTCTGTTGTGATTGGAATCTATGGGTGGCAAGGACTTCTCGCTACTGATCCTTGGGTAATTCCTTGTAATGATCCACATTTTTCAACGATATAATTTATCTATTTAATTATTTAAAAGGTGATTAAAAGGATTTCATGGTCGTTGAATTAAATAATGGTGATTATTTAATTAAAATAATAAATTAAATATTATATTTAATTTTGAAATAATCAGAATTGGCCGAAATGGCGATATGGTGTGAACTGGATCATCTGTGAAATTTAATTCAGTTTAGAATTGAATTAGAATAACGAATATATTATTTGAATGACAGTATGAACGTATAATTATATTATAATTAAAATCGAGTTTGAAATGACGTGGTAGTTTGCGATTTGGCGATTTGAACTTCAACTGTATATACAGGGTTTGTTTTAAATCGGATTTCTGTGAAACAAGAAACGTTAGGAGCTAGTGAAGTATATTTTTCTAGTGGAAGAGAAAAATCGGGATTTCGTCGTATAGATTTTGATTTATGTCCGAATCAAATTTCAGAAAAGTCGCTATGGAATTCCTTTGAAATTTATAAATATTTATTTATATTTTAAAAAGGAATTTCATTATAAATTAAGTATCGATTTATCCTGAAAGTGAATATTGAGTTAGAAATTCATATAGGAATATTCTGAAGCTATATGGTATTCCACTGTGAATATATACGATAATATTTATTTATAAATACTTAATTTAATTATATTTATATATTTAAATGGGCTATTTAGGGCTTTAAAAATAGCCAATTTTGCAAATGACCTCAGAATTTGGCGAAACTAATTTTGTTGGATCCCGAACATCAAATTATTGTTAGATTCCAAGTTTCGTGATTTTTAGAGTCACTGTGTGGTTGTACGGATTTTTAGAGTGGAAAACAAATAGTATTTTGACGGTTAAAAATATGCTGTGTGAGCAAACGGAGTCGGAATTCGATGAAACCAGTTTCGTTGGGACCGTAATGTCGAATTCTAGTCGAATGTCGAATTTCATGATTTTTGGGTATCACGTGTGATCATAGAAATTTTAGAGGACAAATATATATAACCTTTGCTTAAAAATATATTACATAATCAAACAAAAATCTCCTATATAAACAACTTAACCTCTCTAACCTAATTCGTTTCCATTCCACAGTCAACCGAATGAGCCACCACTCTCTCTCTCTTCAGAAAAACCCAAAACGTGAAAGAGGATTCACTTTAAAAATTCATATAAATTCAAACTAAGATCCTGTAAATTGTTCAAACAATATTTTGGGCTCGTTTTCATCAGGGCTTTACACTGATGCCCTTCTTTCTACACACGATGGAGTTCTGTGTTGTGACGTGGAGACAACAGTAGCTAGGGCTTTCGATTTATTCCCATTAGTTGAGGTTTAAGCGAATTCAATTTTTGATCCGAACTGGTGGCAAGAAGCAGCTTCATTTGTGAATTTTTGATTCTATTTGGGAGTAAAAAAGTTCAGTGTTATACTGTAATGGTCCTCGACGGATTTCAATGGGCAACCTCGAGTTCAATAGATGGTGTTCTATCGAAGAGGAAGCAAGGAGAGGAATTTATATGATTTTACGTTGAATTTAAGGTGAAAGAAGGAAGGGGAATAGGACCGATAAAGGGTCAGCTAATGGCTTTGGTTACTGGAGTTTCTGGTTATGATCGTGAAGAAGAAAGGGAGTTCGAGCTGTTCAAATGCGGTATGAGGGAGGAGTGGATGAGCAGACAATGTTGGTATTTTCTGTTTTGTGTTTAGTTGAATTTGCGAGGATGTGAATCCTGGGAGAACGGGTTTGTGGGGTTTTATTGGAGTAGTGTTCTTTGAACGTAGGCAAAAAAAGGGGGATCGAGTGACTGTGTGTTGGGTACAGGAGTGAAGAGTTTTTGTTGAGGATTTTGTTGGTGATATTTGTTTGATTTTTAAATTGATGTGGAAGGAGAATGTAGAGCTTAAAGAAATGGGAATGTCTGGTTTGTTTTTGAATGGACAAGGTAGGAAGATGAAATACTTTAGATGGTGGTCACTGAAGTGCAGAAATCATATCGGGGAAGAAGGCAAGAATGCGGGTCGGGTTTGTGAAAATGAAGTTGGGCTGAGGAGTTAAGTTATCCCAGATTTTTTATAAAGGAAAATAGAATTTATTTTTAATTATATATTGTATAACATGTATGATTAACATCTTTGTCATATGTAATCGAAATTCAGTGAAACTGGATCCGTTAGGATCGTATGGACGGTGGCTCCACAATGAAGCTGACTGGAAGTCCATTAGAGCTCATTGCAATTTATAGGAAAATAATTTGTCCGTATAAATCAAGTGATGGTTATCGTTATTAACGATGATCGTCCAATGTGAGTAAAACTCACCAATTCTGAACAGTTCTATTTTTATAACGTATACTTAGAACTGATAAATGATGACTGATTGCTGTGTGTTAATTGTTTGGTTGAATCGCTTGTGTATTGGTTGAAATTATAGATAATGATATATATATATCGTTAATCAAATAGTGATTCTGTTTAACAGAACATTTCATATTGAAATGAAATCGATGTTAATTATGTTGTTTAACATCTGTGATGCAGGGAAACAGGTTGGAGGAATCCAACTGGATTCCCCAACATTTATTTTACTGTTTTTCATATATTTTGATATATGATGTGATACATAATATGTTATGGATTTTGTGTGTTAGAATGATGTTGATCATTGTTATTTGATATTTTTAGTATCATAAGAAACCCTAGGATGTAAAAAGAAATATTTCAACGTATATTGAAATAAAGGAATTTTATAAAATCAACCGATTTTATAAAAGGAAATATTTTGACAATAATGTATTTATAAAATCATAGGAGAATATTTATTTAGAAAATAAATTGGAGATTATAAAGGGGAATATTTATTTTGAAAATAAATAGGAGATTATAAAGGGGAATATTTATTTAGAAAATAAATAGGAGATAATAAATGAGTTATTTATTTAGAAAATAAATAGGATAAAGGAATATTTATTTAGGAAATGAATAGAGTTAATCGATTAGAGTAAATCAAATAGAGTAAATCGGATGTTTCCTGAGGGAATCAGGCGTAACCATTGTGATCGCTGCGATCTAGAGTTTAGAAAATGGAGTTAAATCGAATTAGAATTTATCAAATAAGAGTTAATCGATTTAAGTAAATCAAATAGAGTTAATCAAAAATCAGAAACTGACTAGAGTTTAATAAGTTGAATGGTTTCCTGAATATCGATCTGATGTTGGTTTCGGCCTTCGGGGTTTATACTTAGGAAGTTGTTCTCTTGTTAGTTTATAGTTAGAGTCTGATAGATGTGTAAGAATTATGATATGTAATTAAGCCATGGAAATGTTTTCCAGTGTTAATAACGTATATTTTCTAAACATAGAAAATGAGGATATATATATGGTTAATGATGATTGATCGATATAATTTCCATTTGGAAATAATATCGTTGTTTGCACACGTGTTTTTCTTTGATAGTTAACTCACCGACTATCGAAGTTTTCGACCATTTTAATGTTGTTACTATAGAGAGACTTGTTACATTATTATCCGAAGATCCACTCCGTATTGGCATAAGTGATGCGAATCATATATGCTAAAGATAATTGAAGATGGAGTAAAGTGAAAGGGCTGTTGTATAAATCTTAGATAAATGTGCCTAAGATGGATATACTGAATATTGCCTTCGGTTTGTCCAGTCCCAGGACGACTTGTATGGAAGAAGGTTTGACAGAGTATATCCAATAGATCGCATAAGTTGATTTCTTCAAACGTATTCATGTTTGGTAGCGGAGGATTTTGCTTCTCTTAGCTATATATCCGTGTTATTTTTGGATAAATCAATTTGTGATTTGGCGGATATGATGATGTGACATTCTAAGTGAATGAAGATGTGACATGTAAAAGAAAAGCGTAGCTTCTAGCCTTACATCCGGTAAATGGCAGAAATCAGGCAGGCAACATGGCTATGTTGGTCGCACCTATTAGGATGTATAGTCACCTGATCTAGAGTTTCATTTACTTCTAAAAATCTATTGTTGATGTTGTCCCATTCGGGAAACGGTTGCTGATCCCAACCGTTGGTGATATACATTCGATACACTCAAGCGAAATGAGTGGCCGGTCATGTATGGCCAGGTTGCAAGATGTTCTTGTTGAACCCAGTGTATTCCTCTCTAGAGGTACACTAGCGAAAGGTGGTTCCATACCTTGTCATAGTTGGAAATCAATTACCCAATACGTGCTTGCGGTTTTGATTGTATACTATATATGTAGAACGTGAGATGGAAGCGTTTCTGCTAGATGATTATTATATTGTGGTTGATAGACATTATTATAATATCAAAAGGTTTTTGAGATAAAGATATTTTGGATTCTCATAAGGGAAAAACCCGTTCCGTTATACGGCGTGGTCTTATGAGATATCGTTTACTTGTTCGAACTGTTTTAAACTGTTTTACTCATACCAGTCCCATGACTGACCTGGAGTTTATTTTGTTTTGTTTTCCCTAAACTCTTGGGTGCCCAATTTTGTATGGGCAGTCAAGTAGTCGATATTTATAGATACTTGAAGAGCTGGAGTAGGCGGCTTCAGGATTATATGGCTATTATTATTCCGCTGTGTTGTAAGTGCTGTACTTTGATAATGATGTGTATACATATACTGATTTTATTTCAAGGATATATTATATATTATATGTTGTTTGTTCCGCTATGAGATTCGTGTTATTGTGATGTTGTGTTCTTCTTCTTCTTCTTCTATTCTAAGTTTCTATCTTATCTTTCCTCACCCTCTAATTTCTTTCATTAACTTTCTGGTATTTTTCAATGTTTGGTTAGTCATCATTGAGTTTATGGCGATAACCAAAGTCGACAAAAACCGGGTCGTTACAATTGGTATCAGAGCTTAAGGTTAAGTTTTACCTTGGCTCTGCGGCGTGACTCAGTAGAGATGGGGTTAGTAATACCCTAGATTGAGTTGAGTGTATATATACGAGTGAACGTATTTGTTATTTGATATAAAAATTTGTTTTATCTTGAGTAGATTTATCAGTTGAGTTGTTTATGGATTCTGGTCGATGGTGGGGCACCACAATATCGATAAGGGTTTCTAAACACTCGAATACGATGGGTCGACATGATATGTTTTGAAAAGAGGGTAAACAGAATAATTTTACCCAAATTATATTTTGATATAGAGAAGATATATATATATATATATATATATATATATATATTGGAATGAATATATATTGGATATATTGGTTGTTATTATAATCAAATAAGATTATGAAAAGTGAAATGTTTATGTAAATATTCGATCAGAATTCATATAAGTGAAATATATGAAATCGAAATGTATTAAATCTGAATTTAAATGAAAACCCTGGAAATTTGAATAAGTGTTTGCATTGGAATTGAATATATGAGAATTTTAAAATCCTGGGAGATTTTAAATTGTTTAGCGAATGATATTTTGAATTGATTTCAAAATGGAAGTGTTTAAAGAATGGTTTTAAAAGTGATATAGTATTGAACTCACTTCGATGGCTGGGAAATAACCCTGATGATGAATCGCGACATCATTAGTGTTCATTTTCGAGTTTGCAAGTGACGGATTACTACCAAAGATTTTGTTTTGAATTTGTTTTGGGAAAAACAAGTTGTGTTGAATTTCAAAAAGGAAAATTTGATTTTTGAAAGTGGTAAACTGTTTAAGAACTCATAGGAAGAAAATTTGTTTAAATTAAAAACAAATTTAATTAAAAATTTGTGAAAACAAATTGGAATTAAAATAAAGTCAGTTAAGTGGTAACTGAATTGGGTTAACAATGATATCAAGTAAGTTGGATTGATAAGAGTTTGGAATCAAGGATAATACATGAATTTGAAATGAAGTTTGGCTCGGATAAAACCAAACGATTGAGTTGAAAATGGAAATTGGGCTTAATTAAAAGCGAATGGTTGTGTTGGAGATAAAAAAGACTTCAGAATTTGATTGGGATAATTTTGGTATATGCTGAGTTGATAGCATATGAAAGTGATAGAGTTGATATGCCCAACAAAAAAGTACAAGTTTATATTTCATATGGTATGAGATTTTGATGAGCCAAATTGGAACGCCGTTTGGCTGTTTAATTTTCTTTTGGGTTGGAGAAGGCCCAGAGAGGCGAGTCGGAGTTTGACCGATTGACCAGTACAAAGGGGGTGATGGCGAAATTTTTCGAAAAGTTAAGGTGTTAGAAAATTTTCAGGATTTTTGAAAATTATCGTTGATAAGAATTAATTAATAATTTAATTGAAATTAAATTGGTTTAGTTAAAATTGGAGCTAAGGGATAAACAAATGATGTTTAACCAGTCGATAGGGTTTGTTTTATAACTTAGTAATTTCGAGGACTAAATTATTTTAAGTAGGGAAGAATGTAATGACCCGCATTTTTCAGCGATATAATAATTAATTATTTAAAAGGTGATTAAAAGGATTTCATGGTCGTTGAATTAAATAATGGTGAATATTTAATTAAAGTAATAAATTAAATAATATATTTAATTTTGAAATAATCAGAATTGGCTGAAATGGCGATATGGTGTGAACTGGATAATCTGTGATATTTAATTCAGTTTAGAATTGAATTAGAATAACGAATATATTATTTGAATGACAATTTGAGTGTATAATTATATTATAATTAAAATCGAGTTTGAAATGACGCGATAGTTCACGATTTGGCGATTTGAACTTCAACTGGATATACAGGGTTCGTTTTAAATCGGATTTCTGTGAAACAAGAAACATCAGGAGCTGGTGAAGTATATTTTTCTAGTGGAAGAGAAAAATCGGGATTTCATCGTGTAGATTTTGATTTATGTCCAAATTAAATTTTAGAAAAGTCGCTATGGAATTCCTTTGAAATTTATAAATATTTATTTTTTAAAAAGGAATTTCATTATAAATTGAGTATCGATTTATCCTGAAAGTGAATATCGAGTTAGAAATTCATATAGGAATATTCTGAAGCTATATGGTATTCCACTGTGAATATATACGATAATATTTATTTATAAATATTTAATTTAATTATTTTAAATATATTTATACATTTAAATGGGTTATTTAGGGCTTTAAAAATAGCCAGTTTTGCAAATGACCTCAGAATTTGGCGAAACTAATTTTATTGGATCCGCAACATCAAATTATTGTTAGATTTCAAGTTTCGTGATTTTTAGAGTCACTGTGTGGCCGTACGGATTTTTAGAGTGAAAAACAATCAGTATTTTGACGGTTAAAAATACGCTGTGTGAGCAAACAGAGTCGGAATTCGATGAAACCAGTTTCATTGGGACCGCAATGTCGAACTCTAGTCGTATGTCCAGTTTCGTGATTTTTGGGTGTCACGTGTGATCATAGGAATTTTAGAGGACAAATATATATAACATTTGCTTAAAAATATATTAAATAATCAAATAAAAATCTCCTATATAAACAACTTAACCTCTCTAACTTAATTCGTTTCCATTCCACAATCAACCGAATGAGCCACCACTCTATCTCTTCAGAAAAACCCAAAACATGAAAGAGGATTCACTTCAAAAATTCATAGAAATTCCAACTAAAAATCTGTAAATTGTTCAAACAATATTTTGGCTCATTTTCATCAAGGCTTTACACTGATGCCCTTCTTTCTACACATGATGGAGTTCTATGTTGTGACGTGCAGACAGCAGTAGCTAGGGCTTTCGATTTCTTCCCATTGGTTGAGGTTTAAGCGAATTCAATTTTTGATCCGAACTGGTGGCAAGAAGCAGATTCATTTGCGAATTTTTGGTTCGATTTGGGAGTTAAAAAGTTCGGTGTTATACTGTAATGGTCCTCGACGGATTTCAATGGGCAAGCTCGAGTTCAATAACGTTGGTGTGTTGTTGAAGAGGAAGCAAGGAGAGGAATTTATATGAATTTACTTTTAATTTAAGGTGAAAGAAGGAAGGGGAATAGGACCGATAAAGGGTCAGCTAATGGCTTTGGTTAATGGAGGTTCTGGTTATAATCGGGAAGAAGAAAGGGAGTTCGAGCTATTCAAATGCGGTATAGGGGAGAAGTGGACGAGCAGACAATGTTGGTATTTTCTGTTTTGTGTTTAGTTGAATTTGCGAGGATGTGAATCCTAGGAGAACGGGTTTGCGGGGTTTTACTGGAGTATTGTTCTTTGAACGCCAGCAAAAAAAGGGATCGAGTGACTGTGTGTTGGGTACAGGAGTGAAAAGTTTTTGTTGAGGATTTTGTTGGTGATATTTGTTTGATTTTTAGATTGATGTGGAAGGAGAATATAGAGCTTAAAGAAATGGGAATGTCTGGTTTGTTTTTGAATGGACAAGGTAGGAAGAAGAAATACTTTAGATGGTGGTTACTGAAGTGCAGAAATCATATCGGGGAAGAAGGCAAGAATGCGGGTCGGGTTTGTGAAAATGAAGTTGGGCTGAGGAGTTAAGGTTAAGCCCATAATTTTTATAAAGGAAAATTGAATTTATTTTTAATTCTACATTGTATAACTTGTTTGATTAATATCTTTGTCATACGTAATCGAAATTCAGTGAAACTAGATCCGTTAGGATCGTATGGACGGTGGCTCCACAAAGAAACTGACTGGAAGTCCATCAGAGCTCATTACAATTTATAGGAAAATAAATTGTCCGTCTGAATCAAGCGATGGTTATTGTTATTAATGATGATCGTCCAATGTTAGTAAAACTCACCAACTCTGAACAGTTCCATTTTTATAACGCATATTTAGAACTGATAAATGATGACTGATTGCTGTGTGTTAACTGTTCGGTTAAATTTCTTGTGTATTGGTTGAAATTATAGATAACATTATATATATATATATCGTTAATCAAATCGTGATTCTGTTTAACAGAATATTTCATATTGAAATGAAATCGATGTTAATTATATTGTTTAACATCTGTGATGCAGGGAAACAAGTTGGAGGAATCCAACTGGATTCCTCAGCATTTATTTTACTGTTTTTCATGTATTTTGATATATGATGTGATACATAATATGTTATGGATTTTGTGTGTTAGAATGATGTTGATCATTGTTATTCGATATTTTTAATATCATAAGAAACCCTCTGATGTAAAAAGAAATATTTCAATGTATATTGAAATAAAGGAATTTTATAAAATCAACCGATTTTATAAAAGGAAATATTTTGACAATAAAGTATTTATAAAATCATAGGAGAATATTTATTTAGAAAATAAATAGTAGATTATAAAGGGGAATATTTATTTAGAAAATAAATAGGAGATTATAAATGAGTTATTTATTTAGAAAATAAATAGGATAAAGGAATATTTATTTAGGAAATGAATAGAGTTAATCGATTAGAGTAAATCAAATAGAGTAAATCGATTTGAGTAAAACATACATAGTTATTCGTGATGAGATTCCATTCAGCACGACTGCTAGCGTAATTCACAGGGCTGCAGATAGCCTACGGCGGTCGGATGTTTCCTGAGGGAATCAGGCATAACCATTGTGATCGCTGCAATCTAGGGTTAAGCAAATGGAGTTAAATCGAATTAGAATTTATCAAATAAGCGTTAATCGATTTAGTTAAGCGAAAATTAGAAACTGACTAAAGATTAATAAGTTGAATGGTTTCCTAAGTTTCGATCTGATGTTGGTTTTGGTCTTCGGGGTTTATACATAGGAAGTTGTTCTTTTGTTAGTTTATAGTTAGAGTCTGATAGATGTGGAAGAATAGTGATACGCAATTAAGCCATGGAAATGTTTTCCAATGTTAATAACGTATGTTTTCTAAACATAGAAAGTAAGGATATATATATATATGGTTAATGATGATTGATCGATATAATTTCCGTTTGGAAATAATATCGTTGTTTGCACACGTGTTTTTCTTTAATAGTTAACTCACCGACTATCAAAGTTTTCGACCATTTTAACGTTGTTAATATGGAGAGACCGGTTGGATTATTATCCTAAGAACCACTCCGTATTGGCATAAGCGTTGTGAACCATATATGCCAAAGATAATTAAAGATGGAGTAAAGTGAAAGAGCTGTTGTATAAATCTTAGGTAACAATGCCTAAGATAGATATACTGAATAGTGCCTTCGGTTTGTCCAGTCCCAGGACGACTTGTATGGAAGAAGGTCTGACAGAGTATATCCAATAGATCACGTAAGTTGATCTCTTCAAACGTATTCACATTTGGTAGCGGAGGAATTCGCTTCTCTTAGCTGTATACCCATGTTATTTTTGGATAAATCAATTTGTGATTTGGTGGATATGACGATGTGACATTCTAAGTGAGCCTCACATCCGGTAAATGACAGAAATTGGGTAGGCAACATGGCTATGTAGGTCGCACCTATTAGGGTGTATAATCACCTGATCTAGAGTTTCATTTACTTCTAAAAATCTATTGTTGATGCTGTACTATTCGAGAAACGGTAGCTGATCCCAACCGTTGGTGATATACATTCGATACACTCAAGCGAAATGAGTGGCCGGTCATGTATGGCCAGGTTGCAAGATGTTCTTGTTGAACCCAGTGCATTCCTCTCTAGAGGTACACTAGCGAAAGGTGGTTCCATACCTTGTCATAGTTGGAAATCAATTACCCAATACGTGCTTGCGGTTTTGATTGTATACTATATATGTAGAACGTGAGATGGAAGCGTTTCTGCTAGATGATTATTATATTGTGGTTGATAGACATTATTATAATATCAAAAGGTTTTTGAGATAAAGATATTTTGGATTCTCATAAGGGAAAAACCCGTTCCGTTATACGGCGTGGTCTTATGAGATATCGTTTACTTGTTCGAACTGTTTTAAACTGTTTCACTCATACCAGTCCCATGACTGACCCAGGGTTTATTTTGTTTTGTTTTCCCTAAACTCTTGGATGCCCAATTTTGTATGGGCAGTCAAGTAGTCAGGATTTACAGACACATGAAGAGCTAGAGCAGGGGGCTTTAGGATTATATAGCTATTGTTATTCCGCTGTGTTGTAGGTGCTGTACTTTGATAATGATGTATATACATATACTGATTTTATTTTAAGGATATATTATTTATTATATGTTGTTCGTTTCGCTGTGAGATTTGTGTTACTCTGATGTTGTTTTCTTCTTCTTCTTCTATTCTAAGTTTCTATCTTATCTTTCCTTACCCTCTAATTTCTTTCATTAACTTTCTAGTATTTTTCGATGTTTGGTTAGTCATCATTGAGTTTATGGCGATAACCAAAGTTGACAAAAACCGGGTCATTACATTCCTATATGAGATGCAGTAGGAGAGTGCCTTCGGTTCATCCTATTCCTGGATGACTTGTATGGACAAATGTCTGACAGAGTATTTCCAAAGGAATTACATACGTTGATTTCTTCAAATGTACCATAGTCGGTGGCGGAGGACGACGATTCTCTTAGCTTAACCACTAAGGTATTTTTGTGGATGTCAACTAGTGATATCTGGCGGATCTGACGATGTGACATTCAAAGTGAGTGATGGCTAAGTGTTGTAAAGGAAATTCAAACCTCAGGCCTCACAACCGGGAAATGACAAAAATCGGGAAGGCAGCTTGGCTATGTGGGTCGCTCCCGTTAGGGTGTATAATCACCTATCTAGAGAAAATCCATTTCATTCTTTAATCTATTTCGATGTTGTCCCTATTTGAGAAACGGTTAGTCGCACCCAATCGTTGGTGATATACATTCGATTCAGTCAAGCGAAATGAGTGTCGGTCATGTGAGGGCCAGGTTGCAAGACGTTCTTGTTGAACCCAGTGTATTCGCCTCTAGAGATACACTATCGGCAGGTGGTCCCATACCTTGTCATAGTTGGAAGCTAGTCTCCAATAAGCGCCCGCGGGTTTTATTGTATACTATATATGTGGAGCGTGAGATGCAAGCGTTCCACTAGATTGTTATTTACTTGTATTTAGACATTATTATAATATCAGAAAAGGTATTGGTTTCAAAACTATTTTGGGTTATCGTAAGGTAAAAATCGTCCGTGTTTATGTATGGATTTGGTCTTTCGATTATCCTTTTCTTTTGAAAAGATTTTGAAATTTAAAATCCTGATTGGATGATTTACCCTTAATACTGTGCGAGTTTATCTCACTCTGGTTCACCAAACTGACCCGGTGTTTTGTAAATGCTCGGGTTAGCCCGGGGTGTATAGGTTCATGTTATCGACGGATGTGAAGAGACGAGCTGGAAGAGCCCAGACGTATGATATTATATAGCTGCTATTCCGCTGTGTGTTGTGTATGAGGACAGATTATTATAACTGTCCAGATGTGTGTGGTGCTCTGATACTGTAAGTATCTTTGAAAGCTCTTAGTAAAGACTTATTTCTGTATTATATTTTGTTCCGCTACGAGGTGAGACTCTGATTCTGTGTTGTGTTGTTTCTTCTTCTTCTTCTTCTTCTATTCTAATATTTCTTTCTTTCTTATCTCACCCTCTAATTTCTTTCTATAAACATTCCAGTGTTTTCGGTATTTGGAAGGTCGGCTTGAGTTACGGTAAAGGTATATATGTCGATTTTCTGGGCCGAAAATCCTTGGGTCGTTACATCTTTAATCTCTTTTTCCTCAAGTTTATGCTCATATCTATCTTTTTAGGTATATCTCCTTGATCCTATCCTTTATCCTTAGGTAGGAACCTATTTGGATGTAAACATGTAATTGAAACATGTTATGATTGATGGTTGCATGTGGTTGCAAGTGGTTGCAAGTGGTTGCTAGCGGATGCTTATACACACACATTAGGTACTAGATCGGCTTAATCACTTCCATATTGCATATGCATATATGTATTGGTTTATGGATTAAAACTTGATGTGTTATCATATGGACGTTGCATTTGTATGAATGGCTGTGCACTCATGTAAGAAATTTTGAGTAGAAAATTTTGCATTCATAATGGACTCATGGCACCGACATAATTTGCATTAAGGAGGTTAACTGAATCAGTAGCATTAGATAAGGACATATACACACACTATGCATATGATCATAAGGCATTAGAAATCTTTTAAGGACATTGGACGCCTGTGTTTGATGGTTAAGTAGATGGTTGATTTGATGGTAGGATATAAGCTCTTCTCGACTTGGAGATTTCGAGGACGAAATCCTAAAAGGAGGGGAGAATGTAACACCCCGTATTTTATATTCACATTATAATAATGAATCCTAGAATACTAAATTTAAAATGTAAGAATTAAGGGAAAAGGGTTACGCCATTTTGTTCGCCTCGGAATTCTGGTTGAGATAGAGTCCAAGTTTGCGTAAATTGGACTTCATATGAAGAAATTATGGCTGTCGGAAGTTTCCAGAGATTTCAGATTAATTCAAACAGTTCGAAAATGAGTTCAAAATTCAACCAGAAGCAGAAGCGGGCTGGGCAGGAAAATTCCCGTCCAGGCAGGTCGACCAGGGGGTCGACCCTAGTGTCGACCTCCCCCCTAGAGGTCTACCTGAGGGTCGACCTTAGGGTCGACCTGGCCCCCAGCTAGATATGAAATTTGAACGATTGTTGACTCGCTGCTGAGTCACTAGGGTTTCTGGATGGTCCTGATCAGGTCTAAGTGAATGTGATTAACCCTAGGTTCATCTGACGACTATAATCAAACTGAAATTCTATATAAACAACTCAATGCCTAACCTAAAAACACACAGAAAAATAAACCTAGAACTGAAATGCCGTCAGTAGAAGACTTGGAGTAGCCGTCACCATTTCCAATTCAAAGACGAGTTAAAGAGCTTGAATCGAAAATCAAAACTAAAACTAGTTTAATTCAACGATCTTCATCAAAGGCGCGCAGCTCCAATTTCAGAATTCAGATTTCCGAACGCAAGAATTTCTTTTAGTTTGTAAGTTTGTTGTTACGCAGATTTAAACATTCTTTCACTTGAATCATGACATGATGTAATTGGGATATAGAATGATGCTTATGTATAAGATTTGATTCTCGTGTATTTTAAAGTATCATTATAATTAATCATGTCTATATGCTTGTGGCGATGAACATGTTGTATATTTCATGTCTATATGCTTATGGCGATGAACATGTTGTATATTTCTTGTCTATATGCTTGGGTGATGTACAACATTGTACGTTATTACGATTGGGTAAATAACTTATTATGCCAACAAAACGGTGAAACATGTCATGTTGAAATTTGATGGTTATTTGCAAGTCTAGGATCTAAATCACATGCTTACATGTAGATTAACATTCATGAATAGTTAGAACCATGTCAAGTTGAATCTATTTATGTTGTAAAAAGTTGGAATTGCAATCCTCTTATGTTTAACACACATAAGTTATCATGCTAAGTTGCAATTTAAAAATAGTTAGAGTAGCTTTCTTATGTTTTGGCATACATAAGTTAGTATGTTAAATTGCAGTTTAAATCTTGTTTATGTGTTAAACCTCCATGTTAGACCCATATCAAGTTTACATGACTTGGTCACAAGTTCACCTTTACCTGTTTAGTTGAGATAATGATACATCTATGCCAAGTTACATGTGATAAGTTTAATGTATGCTATTTTATGTTTATGTCATTCCTTGATTTTTTACCCCTTTTTGTTTATGGGTTTCGGCTAATTTGTTAGCCCAATATTTTATGTAATTCATAAATACGTTCTACGGGGATAACGATGGGGAAACATGAAAATTCATGGCATAGGATTGTTCGTAAAATGGTATACTTGATATACCATTTATTGTGAGCAATATTTGAAAAGATAATTATGGCATGAGTAAATTAAAATTATTTTACAAAAAGAAATTTGACACATATAGAGAAATATGAATTTAGAAAAGACGAATATGCCTAACCCGAGGTTAGACTGAGTTGTGGTGTAAATCTGTCCGGAACCGACCGGCATATCCAGTAACCACAACAAGACCTATCTAATGTGGGTGGTTAGTGCATCAAGCCCAAAAAGAACCCGAGGTTAGACTGAGTTGTGGTGTAAATCTGCCCACAACCGACTGGCATATCCAGTGACCACAATAAGACCTGTCTAATGTGAGTGGTTGGTGCTTTAAATTAAAGCTAAGTCAGGATTGGTAGGGTTAAGTATATTAGGAAAACACTTAACCGATTTAACATGTTAACTAAAACGAATGGGCTGGGTTAGATAAACTTGGACACTTAACCAAATAAACATGTTGATTAGAAAACCCTAGTAACGAGGACCCATTTCAGCAGTAACCCACATAGATGTATCACGGTACCCTGAAACTAGGTAGGGTGGGGCACGATTGCTGGGCTAAATTATAAGCGGTCAAAACGTCGGTGGTTGGTGGGCCAGTGTAGGTTCCGATGGAGTATGGGCGTGCACGTACTCTAGAGTGGAAAAAAAAAATCAGGCACTGGGCATCAGTAGTGTGCATTGTGCGTCTTGAATCGTGTCAGGTTGCCACCAGAGGGACTGATACACCCCATGGTGGGACCACATAGGTGACTACAATCAAGCGGGCCCAAAGGACACAGGACTTGAATACATGCGAGTAGGAGCCGATCATTTAGGGGATCGTTTGTTGTAAACACGTGGGCTGGTTGAACCAATGGTTAAGTAGGTGCAAAGACTATAGTAATGGGTGCGATCACATGTCCCCCTTATCTTATATTAGGGTATTGTCCTATGTTCTGTTATCACCGTCATGATCCCTTTTCTTGTTTAAATACTAGTAACCACTGAACTTGCCAGACTTATTGTCTGACCCGTTTTCTTTCGTCTTTTTTTCTTTCGTTTTCCCCCCTCAGTTCCGCAGGGAGGAAATACACCTGCTTAATCAGACACTTTACAAGCTTAAAGAAAGTAGATGTATGACTTGGACTCTCTTGCATTGGCTATGGCTTTGGATATGATCCTTGGGGATTTATGCATTTTTACATTTTGGTTTATGCTTCTTTATTGAATAATCAAGACAGAAATTATGGTGTAATGTTTTGAAGTTGTTTTGAGACAATTTGATGTAATGCTTTTGTATTAAACTAGTTATGAAATAAATATTTGGATTCCGCTGCTTAAATTTATCTGTCTTGTAAATTTTTCTGTGTCTTGTACCTATAACTCTCCACCAAAGTTAAGGCATTCCCTTTGTGAGTGACCTTAATGGAGGTGGGAAGTTTCAAATATCCAAAAGAAACAAATGGATATTATTTATGTAAATCCTTTGAGAATAAAATGTTTATTACTCGAATTGGTATCCTTTTAAAAGAGAGCTAGTCTCTAAGATACTGATGGGTATGAAATAGAATTCGAAATGCCTCGAAAACCACAAAATACCATTAAATCTTGTGTAGACAAGAAATTGAGTGGGACTGACACAATAATTATAATGTTATATATTGATAACACATTAATTATTGTGAATAATTAGCTATGAAATAAGAAATAAATACTAATTCTAAGAGAAAATGTTTGGATTAAGAAGTTCATAATTGAACTTAATTCATTGTTGATCCAATGATTTACATTGCGATAACAATGTGGCTAATGCTCAGGCCTAAAAACTTAAATTCACTGTTGATCCAAACGTATATTTAAGAAATATAATTCTTATGTGAAGTTGTTCACATAGGAAATAAACATATCTGCAAAGATGCAAAAACTGAAATGTTGCAGACCTACTGAATTAAACTCTATCGCAACAGAAGTTTAATAGTCACACAAGTTTCATGAGTATATGATACATGAATGATTGACTCTAGTGCAAGTGGGAGATTGCTAGAGTGTATTCCCTAGAGGCAATCCATTTGATGTGATTGATAACACTGTTGATATTATTATTTTATTTTGAATAGAATATTCTGTTGTGTTATATATTTACCGCGCAATATAAAGTGACTTGAACTTGAGATTATATAATATGTCAAGTATTGCAATTCTTAAATGTCCCTAGTCAAGCTTTATTGTATACAAAGGACAACAATAAAACGTTGAGACTAGTATGTTGATTGACTGATGATCACATCTCATCGATCATTAATATACGTGATATTAATGTTAAAACATAAATACGTATTTGAGAATATCGTATTGGGTAGACCCAACTTGAGAAAAACTACATAGAATATAATTAACAGTATCGTAAGCTATTCTCATAATGGAAGTGATATAGTGGTCCTCAGACCTGAAATCAATATAATTTTATTCGAGGATATTTGTGTTTTGATATCATCTAAAGTTACTCAGAGCAGAGTAAAGATAACAGTGATCATTAGATACATTTTGAATCGAATGAAAATTATCAATGATCTAGATGGAATTTAACCCTACAATATATATATAGTGATATCCATGGGCCTCTTGATTGAGTGTGATTGTGAAATGCATGGACGTGCTCAAATATTGATTTGCTTTTAAATAGTCTACTAATCGATCAAGATAAACGAATTAAATTATAAAGGGGATGATACGATCCATGTCTCGGTTTAATCTTGGATACATTAATTAAAGGGATTATAATACATTGATACATTATTATGGAAAGGTTGTATCGAATCTATGATCTTATTTTAACTTTGGTAGTAGCGACGTATTGCTAGATGCCAATCACTGTTTATGATTTGAAATCATTGCCAACGTTGTAATAACCTACAGGGTCACACAATAGAACATTACAAAGGAGAAACTAATTTTGGACGAATAAAAGATCAGTTTGTTGATATTTTATTTGAAGTTGGAATTGGTATTCGGATGGTTCCTATTCTATGGTTAAAGCCTAGATTTAAAACGAATATTTTAATTTCTCCTTTTATATACTTTTACACGGCAACCCCAAATGGATTGATTTATATCAAAAATAGAAATCGACCGAATACCTTTCTCTCTAACCCTAGAAAATTAGTGGCGGGTAGCACCGCTTCCTCCTTGATTTCTTCCTTAATTTCATCAAGGAAGATAACGTTCCAGTGGACTCCTCTAGAGGCTCGACATTTGGAAAGCTCAAAGTCGATATTACCAGATCCGAGTCGAATTAACAAATCAAAGTCAATTTTCAAAATTGCAAAAGTATTGATAGGTATAATACTTGATTTACAGAATTCTACTATTTTGGGTTTCAATTTGTTTATCCGCTGCATGATTGAATACTAGAAATCCTTCATATAAATCTCCATTCTGTTAACAAAACGAACATTCACATAACGATCATATACAGTACTTACCAGACGGGGCCAAAAAACTCTCTAAGGCTTTATGAATATAATATATTACGATTGGTGCTCTTCAATCCCTAATTGTACGTATATTATTTTTATCACATATACATATATTTTCAACATTCAATCGAACTAACCGTATGTTATACATAAAATTAAATATCGTTTGCAGTAAATTTTTATAAAACATAAACTTAATTATTTCCATTTCCACTAAATGTTTTCGATAAATTAAATATCGTTTTTGATGAATTGGGCATCAATTAATTCAATCTATACATAGATTAATTAACAACGCTACACATACAAAATTATATATGCACATATATACACAACATAAACCAATTAACCCTTGATTAGCAACATAATCAAACCAACCAATATATGGATGTATTAACAACACTACACATGCAAACTTACAATCTAACAAACAAATTAAGCTTGAATTAGCAAATATGGGGTATTAAATAAAATTAGGGCTTTATATGTAACGACCCAAAAAATCTGAACCAATTTAAAAATTGTAAATTGGCTAAAATAGTGGATTTTAAATATTTAAAATAAATATTTTAAATATTTAAAATAAATATTTTAAATAATAACGATGAAAAGTAAGTTTGAATCGACATTTGAAAATGAATATAATTAATTCTAATTATAAACAAGGCCTGAAATGGCGCGGCAGTTTCAAAATTTGAATTCAAACTTTGACTGACTGTACCAGGTGCAAAACAAAACGGATTTGAGTGAAACCAAAAATATTTAAATCTGTTAGTGAATATCTTTCTAACGAATCTGAAAAATCGAAGTTTCATAGCGGAAAGCAAAAGTTATGGTCAAATGAATTTTCAGAAAGGTCGCTATGGAATTTATATAGCCCGTGAAAATGGCCATTTTGCAAATGACCCAGGAATTCGACGAAACCACTTTTGTTGGATCCGAGATGTTAAACTATTGCTAAGTTTCAAATTTCATAATTTTTGAAGTTAATATGTGAGCGTGGCAAAGGAAAACGTGTTTTGGTCAATTACAGTTAAATTGGATCGACCAGAAATGGGCCATTTTTCAAACAGTCACAGAATTCGAAGAAACTAGTTTTGTTGGGACCGTATCGTCAAAACATAGCTAGATTTATTTTTCGGGAATTTTTAGAATCAGTATGTGGCCCTGGCAAATTGAAATATACGTTCAAATTAAATATTGAATGTTTTATATTTTAATTTGAAGGAAAACTGACTGAAACGTTCGAATGGGCATTCGAAACATATCCCATTGTGTTCAGAATGGGGTAAAACGCTAGGGACGATAGTCGTTGGGTTTGGATTGGTGTTCATGTGGAACATAGGGTAATTTTGGATTTTTAAAATTTTATAAATATAAAAAAATATCTCATTAGTCCACATCAGCCCCCCTCCCCCCCCCGACTTTCTCTCTCCCCGTAACTCGATCAAAGGCGGAAAACCGCTCCCCCTTTCCCATTCATTTTCTGACCAATCCACGCAAAATTAGCCCCTCCTCTAGTTGAAGATTTTGAAGAGCTCGAGAAGATCTTCAAATCCATATATAGTTTGGATTTTTTCATTGAGTGGTTTGGGAGAATCGACGCCTAGAAGTTTCAGGTTACAAGCAGCCGTCGCCACCGCTACAGTGCATCGCACCTGACCGCACCACCAGCGCCTGGTGCGCCCCTCCTCCCTCTTCCTCGTGGCGCAGGCCGATCGTCATATAGTTGCGCAGATTTCGAAAAAAGTGCAAACCTTGTTTTGAACGAACGCGTGAGGTAACGGCTGAAACTATATTATAGCAGTTTAAAGCGCTACGGTTTTTAATCTCACTGTAAAAATCATATCTCTTTCGTTTGTTGACGGAATTCAGTGAAACAAGAGACAATGGACTCGTGTGGACGTCTTCTACATTCTAGAAGAGACCACATATTTTTCTTGAGCCTTCTGCTATTTTTGGTGGAGTGGAACCCAATGTGAGATTTCTAAATTATAAACGATATGGAAACGACGATGTATAAAATATGTAGTCGATTTATGATTTATATAAGCGTTGTACACCTCTTATATAAGCATTGTATAAGTTGTACGTTCGACATATAAGTTATATATGCGTTGTAAAAATTATATATGTGTTGAATAGAATTGAAATACTTATATAAATGTGTGCGTATATATATATATATATATATATATATATATATATATATATATATACACACGCCCCTCGTCCACAGACCATGGACGATATTTATTGGTTGTGATTGGTGTGAAAATTGGTTGATAGCGAATGGTTGATTAAAATTGTTTGTGGTTGAAATTGGTTGATTGTGGTTGAAAAATATCCGTTTGTGGTTGAGAAATATTTGGTTGAAACCACATAGGGTTAGTTTGTGGAAATGAAAAAAATATATACATGCCGTCTGCGTGCGAACTAGATGCATGAATCCCCATTGTCAAAAGCTGCGAGGCTTTAAGGTAGAGCGAGGAGCCGTACTAGGGACGGCCCCGGTTTTAACTACCCTGCCGTTATGCTGTCGAATTTTTGAATAATATTCATGTGTTAGAATTATTTTCATATACTGAAAAACCGTCCATGTGTTGAATAGAAATTCACTCGTTGAATAGAAATTCATGTGTTGAATGGTATTCGTGTTTTAAATAAATTGTTTTAACAATAAAAATCACATTTCTACTCTATATATACAAACTATAGAAAACATTCATGTGTTGAATCGAAATTCATTCATTGAATAGAAATTCATGTGTTGAATGGTGTTCGTGTTTGAAATAAATTGCCTTATAATAAAAATCCTATTTTTATCATCTATATGAACTATATAAAATAGTAATGTTTTGAAATAAATTGTTTTGCAATAAAAATCACATTTTTACTATATATATACAAACTATAGAAAACCGTTCATTTGTTGAATAGAAATTCATTTGTTGAATAGAAATTCATGTGTTGAATGGTACTCGTGTTTTAAAAGAAATTGTTTTATAATAAAAATCCTATTTTTATCATCTATATGAACTATATAAAATAGTCGTGTTTTGAAATAAATTGTTTTACAATAAAAATCACATTTTTACTATATACATGAGTTGTTAAAAATAGTGAAGTGTCGAAGTGAATGTTTGTTGGATAAAAATATCATTTTTATCAAATGTATGAAAAGCATATAGTTTTGAAATCGAAGAATCGATTATATTTATATATATATAAATATAATTAAAATATATCAAATAGTGAAGCTGCAGTTCGTGTTTTGAAACCGTGATTTCAAACGATTAGTGCGGGAGATCCGACCATCGGATTTTCCCGAAACCGAAACCGTGGGTTCGCTTTGGAAATATCTTTCCAATGACACCAACTTTGTGAAGATCTAACGGTTGGATTGTCAGGAATGTTTAATTCAAATCTGAAGAAAAACAATGCCAGCATCGATTATATTTATATATATATAAATATAATTATATTTAATTGAATAACGACGCTGCAGTTCGTATTTTGAAATCGAAACTTCAAACGATTGTACCAGGAGATCCGACCGTCGGATTTTCCCAAAACTGGAACCGTTGGATTCGTTTTGAAAAGATCTTTCTAATGATATAAATTTTGTGAAGATCCAACGGCTAGATTTTCAGATATGTGTAAATCAAATCTGAAGAAAAATAGCGCCACGGCCGCGTTATGGCCCGAAGCGTCGTTTGAATAAATTGGCTATTTTTAAATAAATAAAAATTGTGATAAATCATTATAAAATATTATAAACGATATGGAATGAGAAATTTAGAAACTAACTGAAGGTTGGCTAAGTCGAATGGTTTCCTGGGTTTTGATCTGATGTTGGTTTCCGCCTTCGGGGTTAATGTAACAACCCGGAAAATCTGGGCCAGTTTAAAATTTTTATTTTGGCAATTTTAGCGAATTTTGAATATTTAAAATGAATTATTTTAAATAATATCGACGAGAAATTTATTTTGAATATAATTTGAACGTATATATTATACGCGTCGTCGTTAGAATATAAATAATTATATATAATTATAAATAGAATAGAAAATGGCGCGGTAGTTCGATAATTCGATTTCAAACTTCAATTGAATGTACCGGGTGCAAAACAATCCGGGTTTTAGTGAAACCAAAAATCATAGGATCTAATTGATGATATCTTTCCAACGAAGCCGACAAATCAAGATTTCATAGCGGGAATCAAAAGATATGTCCAGTTGAAAATTATGAATAGTCGCTATGGAATTCAGGCCCTTAAAAATGGACATTTTGCAAATGACCTCGGATTTCGACGAAACCAGTTTTGTTAGGTCCGTGATGTCAAATTATTGCTAGGTTTTAAATTTCATAATTTTTCGAATCAATATGTGAGCGTGGCAAAGGAAAACGCGTTTGACCAGTTTCAGTTGATTCTAATCGACTGGAAATTGGCCATTTTTCCAACGGTCTCAGAATTCGACGAAACTAGTTTTGTTAGGACCGTATCGTCAATACGAAGCTAGAAAATATTTTTCTGGAATTTTTCTAGTTAGTATGTGACCCCGGTAATTTGAAATGTACGTTTAAAATTCAATATAGTGATTTAAAGGTAAATTCAAAGAGAACTGATCGAAATGATCAAATCAGCTTGCGATACATATCCCATTGTGTTCGGAATGGGGGTAAAACGCTATGGGCGACAGTCGGTGGGTCTCGTTTCGACTTCGAAAGAAAAGTCAACTATGGAGATTAAAATAAAATAAAATAATAAAAATATTTATATATAAATATCCCTCCCCATTTGCCCCTAGACCTAATCGTTCAGCCCCAAATCAAAATAAAAAAACCCGTCGCTCCCCTCGACGTCGACACCGCGCCCGGCTCCTCCACCCTCGCGTCGGCCTCCTCCCCCAGTCGCCCGCCACTCAGTCGAAGCCCCTGTCCCCTCTTCAGCCTCCTCCATTCGATCCATCAACGAAGACCACCGCAACCCTAGCCCAGAGCAGCCTTCGACCTCGACAGCACCTCCTTCCGCCACCATCCCCTGCCTAGGAGCCCCAACCCCGACGAACGTCGGCCCACGCCTCCTCCAGCGCCGCCTCAGGCCGACCAGTGCCCCCCCCTCAACTGAAAACCCTCATTCCCTTCCAAACAGTGAGTGTTTTCATTTATTTGCATTTATTTTATATTTTCAGTTTCAATATATGTAATACCGAGTTTTAAAATGCTATTTTTGTATAGAATAAATCGAAGTAAATATATGTTTTATATATATAACATACAAATCAAAGGTATGATTTCAATATAGTCAAGATCTGATTTTTAGAAGACTAAAGAAGTGAAGTTTTGATTTTTATTTATATTGAAAGCGAACAAATAAAGATGTGATTTTTATTTATGTATGAAGAGTATAAAAATGTGATCTTTACTAGGAAGTAGACAAAATAAAAATGTGATCTTTACTAGGAAGTAGACAAAGTAAAAATGTGATTTTTATATATTGAACTTTGAAATAAAAATTCGATTTTTATATATATTGAACTTTGAAATAAAAATTCGATTTTTATATATGGAATAGCGAAGTAAAAATTCGATTTTTACATATGTAGTGAAAGCGGACAACGAAGGTGACAAAAAGGCGGGAACGACAAAGATCTCTACAATAGAAGTGCCGTGGAGCTAGGATAGCTAAATGTGAGAATTTCTCACCTTTCAATTTATTTTTCTAGTTACATATATATACTAGGATGCAGACGGTGTTTAGTAGCACCTGACACTCGTCATCCACAGACCATGGATGGCTTGTTTGTTTAATTGTTTGGTTGAGTAGTTGGTTAGTTTATTGGGTTGGTATTGAATTGTTTGGTGAAATTGAATGGTTTGATTGATGTGTGAATGGCGTGGGCCTTCACTAGACCGAGGATAAGGCGAGGCCTCGTCCCGTTTCTAGTATCGTGCCGTTATGCCGCCGAAATTTTCTAAAATGTGTTGAACGAAATATTTTGATAATAAAATTTACATCTTTATCAATATAAAATAACGGTTCATGTGTTGACAGTACTCATCCATTGAGATTGGTCATGTGTTGAACGAAATATTTTGATAATAAAATTTACATCTTTATCAATATAAAATAAAAGTTCATGTGTTGACAGTACTCATCCATTGAGATTGGTCATGTGTTGAACGAAATATTTTGATAATAAAATTTACATCTTTATCAATATAAAATAACGGTTCATGTGTTGACAGTACTCATCCTTTGAGATTGGTCATGTGTTGAACGAAATATTTTGATAATAACAACTATTTTGAAAAAGAAATATTTGAAATAAAATATTTGAAATAGAAATTTATGAAGCCGTGTTGATTAGATTGACGCCATTTTGACGTAAACGATATTTATATCGATTTTATTCATTTTGAAATGAATTGAATATAAAACGATTTCGAAATGAATTGAATATATAACGATTTCGAAATGAATTGAATATATAACGATTTCGAAATGAATTGAATATATAACGATTTCGAAATGAATTGAATATAAAACGATTTCGAAATGAATTGAATATATAACGATTTCGAAATGAATTGAATATAAAACGATTTTGAAATGAATTGAATATAAAACGATTTCGAAATGAATTGAATATATAACGATTTCGAAATGAATTGAATATATAACGATTTCGAAATGAATTGAATATATAACGATTTCGAAATGAATTGAATATATAACGATTTCGAAATGAATTGAATATATAACGATTTCGAAATGAATTGAATTGAAAACGAATTCAAATTGAATTGAAAGCGAATTGAAATGAATTCAAATTGAATTGAAATTTGAATTGGATAGAAATGAATTTTAAAATGAATTTATAAAGAGGAATTCAATTTTGATTTGAATTGAAATGGAAGTTGAAATTGCTTTTGAAACGAATTTAAAACTATTTATATAATTCGTTTTAAACAGAAATCGACGAAGTATATATTATATATATAATATAATGGCCTGAATAGAACGCGCCGCGCCGCGGCAGTTCGTGAATTTCGACCATTTATTTCAAACGGACATTACGGGAGATCCGACCGTCGGATTCTCCTAAAACCGGAACCGTTGGGTTCGTATCGAAAAGAGCTTTCTAAAGAATATTAGAAATTTGAATTCTAACGGTTGGATTTGGAGATACGTCCAAATCAAATTCGAAAAAGGTCGCTGTAAGTGCAGTTCGATGGCCATTGATGGAAATCGACTGTACGGGCCTTGATAAAATTATTAAAAATAGTAATAATTTGTGTAAAATCATAAGAAATGATTTGTGAATATTTGGGATGAAAAACTCCATATTTGAAAAGATAAAAATAGATTTTTATCGAAATGAACTAGTTTTGAACTAGAAATATAATTCTATTTATTTTTAAATAAATAAATTGAATTTGAAAAGGGTTTTAAAAATAACCAGAATTTCCAATGATTGCATTGGAGTGGATTTGAATCGAAATTGTCTTCGGAATATTTCGATGTTGGAATTCGTGATTATACAGATGTTGTTATGGAAATTTGAAAGATATATATTTATATCGTTATTTCCAATACGACATTTGTTAGTCGTAGAATTTGATATTAAATATAAGCCGATATATTTTCTATTCAGAACCTTATATTGAATATCAAATGTGATTTGGGTTTGTCGTGAATGGTGTCTTCACTAACACTGTTCTTGAACCCAGTTGAGAAAAGATTAAATCTTTTTATTTAGATTTAATGAAGTGTACCAATTAAATAATATTTAATTGAAATTGAATCGATATTGATTTTGGGTTTATCGTGAACAGTGTTTTAAATAACACTCGTTCTTTAACCCGATAATTAATGAATGTGATTTTGGGTTTATCATGAACCGTGTTTTAAATGACACTGATTCTTTAACCCAGTCGAAGATTAAAACTAAGTGGAGTTTTAATGAATCTTTAATTAGATTGAAATGATCGAAAATGGAGTATCACCAGTTTTGCTCCAGGCGATAGTTAAATCTTTAATTAGATTTGAACGTGAAATGGTAATTGAATTTACCGATAACACTGTGGTGTTAGATATGAAGTATTTCCAGTTTTACTTCATGGGATGAATAGGTTGGGATTGGGAAATTAAAACAAATGGTTACTTCGGTAAGGTTCGCTAATCCCGACTAGTTTGAATTGATATTCAAAAATGGATTAAAGAATAAATTCAAGGAATTTATCTTTGATAAAATTTATGGGAACCTTTCCCTATGAATGTGAAATCAGAAACTAACTGTCGGTTAGCTAAGCAGAACGGTTTTCTGGATATTGATCTGATGTTGGTTTCGGCCTTCGGGGTTAATATTTGGGGAATTATTCTCTTGATTAATTTGCGGTTAGTGACTGATGAATTGGAATGAGGCGTATGTTGTGTTTGTGTAACACTTTTATAATATATACACGAGTTATTCGGAAAGACCGGGTTTATCCCATTCTGAATAACTGATACGACGATAAGTCGAAGATGAAGACGATGGTCGAAGACCGGAGGTCTTCACGTCGTTTGGGTGATTACTGATGATCTTGATTGGGCTGTACACCCAAGAAGATGGAAACAATTAGTGATCGTCCAGACGTACTTGGAGATCGATGGATATGCGGGGTACTAGGTGCCTCCGGTTTCGTTCAGACCCAGAACGGACTTGTAAATGGACTGTGTGTCTGACATTGGATTTTAGTCCATGTGATTGATCTCTATTAAATATATATCTGTTTGGCGGCGGAGAATTTATTCTCTTGCTTAACGCCCTTCTCTGAGACGTACGAGCTCAGGGGTTATATATTGATGGATATCAAACGCATGGAGTGAATTGCCTGTGTGGCATGCCTAAGTGGCAATTGATCGAGGCTTCTGTTGAAAAGCAAAGTCTTGTGGTGATGATCAAAGCAAGGCCTGTGTGGCGTAGCTTTGTGTAACGTTGATTCGCGAGTATCACACCCGGTATGAACCAAAAACGGGAGACGGACCTCAGGGAGGACTTGCGTTTCTTTCTAGTTAGAAGTGGCGTCAGTGGTTTTACACGCCCTGACGAGTTTGACTTATGTGGTTGTTGCTGTTGCGAGGCGCCTCGGATTGATCGGTCGTTCTCGAACCGATGGAGTCATTTAGTTGGCTCATTTACGCCCCAAAGGGCGGGGAAACGTAGTGTTCAGGCATTTTAATCCACATCGGTGGACCGGCCCTGTCGCTCCAAGGCTTGACTGAGTACTTGCCTGTGGCTCGGGCTAGAGAGTCACGAATCGGTTGAGGACTATCTTTTGCCTCGGTTCATAGACGGAAATCCAATTTCCAAATACGTGACTTTGCGGTTTTATTTGTAAACCTATATATGGCGACATAGTGGCATGGGACGCTCATGCCGCCTATGATTGATACTTATGATTTGAAGTTGTTTTATACACTAGGCACTTATAATAGTATCAAATGATTTGTTTCAAACGTATCAAGCATTCTTTGGCTGTTATAAGGGGAAACCCTATCCCCCGGCTTGCGTTGCATTGTGTGATAGGACCTAGGTCTTATAACAGCTTCATTTTTCTTTATTTAGCATTGCGCTGTTTGTTTTATGCACTGGTATTCTTGGGAGGAAACCCGTTCCGTGTTATACGGCGTGGTCCCTTGATTTACCGAACTTTAAAAATAAAGATTAACTGTTTTAGTTCTCACACCAGTCCCATGACTGACCTGGAGTTTATTGTTTTAACCTAAACTCTGGGTGCCCTTATTTTGACACGGGCAGCTAGTAGTTTTGGTTTTGCAGATTTATATTCACAGGATCCTGGTTTACAGCTGGAACGATATCCGGAAAGCTTTGTATCCGTATATCTCCTTCAGTTGTGTATTGTATTATTTTCCGCTGCTATGTATTTAAATGTAATTTAAATCTCTGATATTTCTGTGTAATATTTATTTGTTTATACTCTGTATATTCTTGTAATCTGATGCATTGTTGTAATATACAATGAAATGTTCTTCTGTATGCGTTCTGTTTTGTCCTGTTCTCAAACGATAGGGCGTTTCGAACGGTCTGGGTCGGTTTAGCGACTGGTTCGGACCGAGCGAAATTCCTTGCCGTCACAGTTGGTATCAGAGCTTTGGTTTACAAAGCTTAGAGAACAAGGCACATTAGAACCATACGAAAGAATCCATCAGATATTGGGTTAGTAATATCCAATTAGAATGACTCGTTAGAGATGGGATCAGTAGTATCCTAGAACGAGTGTGAAGAGTATATTTTTCTAATGAAAACAATTTTTGTTTTGAAAATTTAAATCAATTATACATATTTGATTATTTATTTACATTGATTTGGACAATCAAATATATAGAGATTTTAGTATACGTCTGATCCACGTGTATTGAAGCCTCAAATATATTCGATAGATATAGAATCACACTTTAGTCGCTCGGACATGATTCTAATGATTGACGCGTCATCATTAGAATTTATTTTCGTGTTTCGAAGGAGTAATATCTATATATTTCCTATTGACTGGTGTGAGAACCAAAATTAGATAGGGCCTATTTTTGTGATTTGGCATCAAAAACATGATTTTTGTATATGTATCAAAATTATGAATTTGAAACTCTAATTCACTAATTAATTGATGTTTGTGTTGTTTGTTTAGTTGTTTGATAATTTTGAACCATTTAGCCTAATTGAATCAAATATTGAACTGTATTGAAAATTGGTCGCATTTGCTTGCATATACATGTATATCATTGAACAGGTCATAGCAAGGAGGCTAGAGCCGAAGAATAAAATTTGTTTGCCCGACAAATAGGTACATGTTTACTACATAATTTACTGTTTTGTTTGGGTGATGATGATTTTGTGAGCCTATTGGCTAGCCGCTTGGCTTTTTCTTTTTCTTTTTGAGATCTGAAGGACCGGGGAAGCTATTTGAAATTCCCCGATGCTCTCGGTGCAGGGGAGGTTATGGCGAAATTTTTCGAAAATTTAGGGTGTTAGCCAAATTTTTGAAGAATTTGAAAATTCTCAGAAACTGAAAAGTTGGAGAATGGAAGCCATATCGAACGTAGAGTTGATTAATCAAACCACTTTCGACTTTGTTCCTTTTCGGGGACGAAAAGTTTTAAGTGGGGGAGATTGTAACAACCCGGAAAATCTGGGCCAGTTTAAAATTTTTATTTTGGCAATTTTAGCGAATTTTGAATATTTAAAATGAATTATTTTAAATAATATCGACGATAAATTTATTTTGAATATAATTTGAACGTATATATTATACGCGTCGTCGTTAGAATATAAATAATTATATATAATTATAAATAGAATAGAAAATGGCGCGGTAGTTCGATAATTCGATTTCAAACTTCAATTGAATGTACCGGGTGCAAAACAATCCGGGTTTTAGTGAAACCAAAAATCATAGGATCTAATTGATGATATCTTTCCAATGAAGCCGACAAATCAAGATTTCATAGCGGGAATCAAAAGATATGTCCAGTTGAAAATTATGAATAGTCGCTATGGAATTCAGGCCCTTAAAAATGGACATTTTGCAAATGACCTCGGATTCCGACGAAACCAGTTTTGTTAGGTCCGTGATGTCAAATTATTGCTAGGTTTTAAATTTCATAATTTTTCGAATCAATATGTGAGCATGGCAAAGGAAAACGCGTTTGACCAGTTTCAGTTGATTTTAATCGACTGGAAATTGGCCATTTTTCCAACGGTCTCAGAATTCGACGAAACTAGTTTTGTTAGGACCGTATCGTCAATACGAAGCTAGAAAATATTTTTCTGGAATTTTTCTAGTTAGTATGTGACCCCGGTAATTTGAAATGTACGTTTAAAATTCAATATAGTGATTTAAAGGTAAATTCAAAGGGAACTGATCGAAACGATCAAATCAGCTTGCGATACATATCCCATTGTGTTCGGAATGGGGGTAAAACGCTATGGGCGACAGTCGGTGGGTCTCGTTTCGACTTCGAAAGAAAAGTCAACTATGGAGATTAAAATAAAATAAAATAATAAAAATATTTATATATAAATATCCCTCCCCATTTGCCCCTAGACCTAATCGTTCAGCCCCAAATCAAAATAAAAAAACCCGTCGCTCCCCTCGACGTCGACACCGCGCCCGGCTCCTCCACCCTCGCGTCGGCCTCCTCCCCCAGTCGCCCGCCACTCAGTCGAAGCCCCTGTCCCCTCTTCAGCCTCCTCCATTCGATCCATCAACGAAGACCACCGCAACCCTAGCCCAGAGCAGCCTTCGACCTCGACAGCACCTCCTTCCGCCACCATCCCCTGCCTAGGATCCCCAACCCCGACGAACGTCGGCCCACGCCTCCTCCAGCGCCGCCTCAGGCCGACCAGTGGCCCCCCCCTCAACTGAAAACCCTCCTTCCCTTCCAAACAGTGAGTGTTTTCATTTATTTGCATTTATTTTATATTTTCAGTTTCAATATATGTAATACCGAGTTTTAAAATGCTATTTTTGTATAGAATAAATCGAAGTAAATATATGTTTTATATATATAACATACAAATCAAAGGTATGATTTCAATATAGTCAAGATCTGATTTTTAGAAGACTAAAGAAGTGAAGTTTTGATTTTTATTTATATTGAAAGCGAACAAATAAAGATGTGATTTTTATTTATGTATGAAGAGTATAAAAATGTGATCTTTACTAGGAAGTAGACAAAATAAAAATGTGATCTTTACTAGGAAGTAGACAAAGTAAAAATGTGATTTTTATATATTGAACTTTGAAATAAAAATTCGATTTTTATATATATTGAACTTTGAAATAAAAATTCGATTTTTATATATGGAATAGCGAAGTAAAAATTCGATTTTTACATATGTAGTGAAAGCGGACAACGAAGGTGACAAAAAGGCGGGAACGACAAAGATCTCTACAATAGAAGTGCCGTGGAGCTAGGATAGCTATATGTGAGAATTTCTCACCTTTCAATTTATTTTTCTAGTTACATATATATACTAGGATGCAGACGGTGTTTAGTAGCACCCGACACCCGTCATCCACAGACCATGGATGGCTTGTTTGTTTAATTGTTTGGTTGAGTAGTTGGTTAGTTTATTGGGTTGGTATTGAATTGTTTGGTGAAATTGAATGGTTTGATTGATGTGTGAATGGCGTGGGCCTTCACTAGACCGAGGATAAGGCGAGGCCTCGTCCCGTTTCTAGTATCGTGCCGTTATGCCGCCGAAATTTTCTAAAATGTGTTGAACGAAATATTTTGATAATAAAATTTACATCTTTATCAATATAAAATAACGGTTCATGTGTTGACAGTACTCATCCATTGAGATTGGTCATGTGTTGAACGAAATATTTTGATAATAAAATTTACATCTTTATCAATATAAAATAAAAGTTCATGTGTTGACAGTACTCATCCATTGAGATTGGTCATGTGTTGAACGAAATATTTTGATAATAAAATTTACATCTTTATCAATATAAAATAACGGTTCATGTGTTGACAGTACTCATCCTTTGAGATTGGTCATGTGTTGAACGAAATATTTTGATAATAACAACTATTTTGAAAAAGAAATATTTGAAATAAAATATTTGAAATAGAAATTTATGAAGCCGTGTTGATTAGATTGACGCCATTTTGACGTAAACGATATTTATATCGATTTTATTCATTTTGAAATGAATTGAATATAAAACGATTTCGAAATGAATTGAATATATAACGATTTCGAAATGAATTGAATATATAACGATTTCGAAATGAATTGAATATATAACGATTTCGAAATGAATTGAATATATAACGATTTCGAAATGAATTGAATATATAACGATTTCGAAATGAATTGAATATATATCGATTTCGAAATGAATTGAATATAAAACGATTTCGAAATGAATTGAATATAAAACGATTTCGAAATGAATTGAATATATAACGATTTCGAAATGAATTGAATATATAACGATTTCGAAATGAATTGAATATATAACGATTTCGAAATGAATTGAATATATAACGATTTCGAAATGAATTGAATATATAACGATTTCGAAATGAATTGAATTGAAAACGAATTCAAATTGAATTGAAAGCGAATTGAAATGAATTCAAATTGAATTGAAATTTGAATTGAATAGAAATGAATTTTAAAATGAATTTATAAAGAGGAATTCAATTTTGATTTGAATTGAAATGGAAGTTGAAATTGCTTTTGAAACGAATTTAAAACTATTTATATAATTCGTTTTAAACAGAAATCGACGAAGTATATATTATATATATAATATAATGGCCTGAATAGAACGCGCCGCGCCGCGGCAGTTCGTGAATTTCGACCATTTATTTCAAACGGACATTACGGGAGATCCGACCGTCGGATTCTCCTAAAACCGGAACCGTTGGGTTCGTATCGAAAAGAGCTTTCTAAAGAATATTAGAAATTTGAAATCTAACGGTTGGATTTGGAGATACGTCCAAATCAAATTCGAAAAAGGTCGCTGTAAGTGCAGTTCGATGGCCATTGATGGAAATCGACTGTACGGGCCTTGATAAAATTATTAAAAATAGTAATAATTTGTGTAGAATCATAAGAAATGATTTGTGAAGATTTGGGATGAAAAACTCCATATTTGAAAAGATAAAAATAGATTTTTATCGAAATGAACTAGTTTTGAACTAGAAATATAATTCTATTTATTTTTAAATAAATAAATTGAATTTGAAAAGGGTTTTAAAAATAACCAGAATTTCCAATGATTGCATTGGAGTGGATTTGAATCGAAATTGTCTTCGGAATATTTCGATGTTGGAATTCGTGATTATACATATGTTGTTATGGAAATTTGAAAGATATATATTTATATCGTTATTTCCAATACGACATTTGTTAGTCGTAGAATTTGATATTAAATATAAGCCGATATATTTTCTATTCAGAACCTTATATTGAATATCAAATGTGATTTGGGTTTGTCGTGAATGGTGTCTTCACTAACACTGTTCTTGAACCCAGTTGAGAAAAGATTAAATCTTTTTATTTAGATTTAATGAAGTGTACCAATTAAATAATATTTAATTGAAATTGAATCGATATTGATTTTGGGTTTATCGTGAACAGTGTTTTAAATAACACTCGTTCTTTAACCCGATAATTAATGAATGTGATTTTGGGTTTATCGTGAACTGTGTTTTAAATGACACTGATTCTTTAACCCAGTCGAAGATTAAAACTAAGTGGAGTTTTAATGAATCTTTAATTAGATTGAAATGATCGAAAATGGAGTATCACCAGTTTTGCTCCAGGCGATAGTTAAATCTTTAATTAGATTTGAACGTGAAATGGTAATTGAATTTACCGATAACACTGTGGTGTTAGATATGAAGTATTTCCAGTTTTACTTCATGGGATGAATAGGTTGGGATTGAGAAATTAAAACAAATGGTTACTTCGGTAAGGTTCGCTAATCCCGACTAGTTTGAATTGATATTCAAAAATGGATTAAAGAATAAATTCAAGGAATTTATCTTTGATAAAATTTATGGGAACCTTTCCCTATGAATGTGAAATCAGAAACTAACTGTCGGTTAGCTAAGCAGAACGGTTTTCTGGATATTGATCTGATGTTGGTTTCGGCCTTCGGGGTTAATATTTGGGGAATTATTCTCTTGATTAATTTGCGGTTAGTGACTGATGAATTGGAATGAGGCGTATGTTGTGTTTGTGTAACACTTTTATAATATATACACGAGTTATTCGGAAAGACCGGGTTTATCCCATTCTGAATAACTGATACGACGATAAGTCGAAGATGAAGACGATGGTCGAAGACCGGAGGTCTTCACGTCGTTTGGGTGATTACTGATGATCTTGATTGGGCTGTACACCCAAGAAGATGGAAACAGTTAGTGATCGTCCAGACGTACTTGGAGATCGATGGATATGCGGGGTACTAGGTGCCTCCGGTTTCGTTCAGACCCAGAACGGACTTGTAAATGGACTGTGTGTCTGACATTGGATTTTAGTCCATGTGATTGATCTCTATTAAATATATATCTGTTTGGCGGCGGAGAATTTATTCTCTTGCTTAACGCCCTTCTCTGAGACGTACGAGCTCAGGGGTTATATATTGATGGATATCAAACGCATGGAGTGAATTGCCTGTGTGGCATGCCTAAGTGGCAATTGATCGAGGCTTCTGTTGAAAAGCAAAGTCTTGTGGTGATGATCAAAGCAAGGCCTGTGTGGCGTAGCTTTGTGTAACGTTGATTCGCAAGTATCACACCCGGTCTGAACCAAAAACGGGAGACGGACCTCAGGGAGGACTTGCATTTCTTTCTAGTTAGAAGTGGCGTCAGTGGTTTTACACGCCCTGACGAGTTTGACTTATGTGGTTGTTGCTGTTGCGAGGCGCCTCGGATTGATCGGTCGTTCTCGAACCGATGGAGTCATTTAGTTGGCTCATTTACGCCCCAAAGGGCGGGGAAACGTAGTGTTCAGGCATTTTAATCCACATCGGTGGACCGGCCCTGTCGCTCCAAGGCTTGACTGAGTACTTGCCTGTGGCTCGGGCTAGAGAGTCACGAATCGGTTGAGGACTATCTTTTGCCTCGGTTCATAGACAGAAATCCAATTTCCAAATACGTGACTTTGCGGTTTTATTTGTAAACCTATATATGGCGACATAGTGGCATGGGACGCTCATGCCGCCTATGATTGATACTTATGATTTGAAGTTGTTTTATACACTAGGCACTTATAATAGTATCAAATGATTTGTTTCAAACGTATCAAGCATTCTTTGGCTGTTATAAGGGAAAACCCTATCCCCCGGCTTGCGTTGCATTGTGTGATAGGACCTGGGTCTTATAACAGCTTCATTTTTCTTTATTTAGCATTGCGCTGTTTGTTTTATGCACTGGTATTCTTGGGAGGAAACCCGTTCCGTGTTATACGGCGTGGTCCCTTGATTTACCGAACTTTAAAAATAAAGATTAACTGTTTTAGTTCTCACACCAGTCCCATGACTGACCTGGAGTTTATTTTTTTAACCTAAACTCTGGGTGCCCTTATTTTGACACGGGCAGCTAGTAGTTTTGGTTTTGCAGATTTATATTCACAGGATCCTGGTTTACAGCTGGAACGATATCCGGAAAGCTTTGTATCCGTATATCTCCTTCAGTTGTGTATTGTATTATTTTCCGCTGCTATGTATTTAAATGTAATTTAAATCTCTGATATTTCTGTGTAATATTTATTTGTTTATACTCTGTATATTCTTGTAATCTGATGCATTGTTGTAATATACAATGAAATGTTCTTCTGTATGCGTTCTGTTTTGTCCTGTTCTCAAACGATAGGGCGTTTCGAACGGTCTGGGTCGGTTTAGCGACTGGTTCGGACCGAGCGAAATTCCTTGCCGTCACAGTTAATATTTGGGAAATCGTTCTCTTACTGATTTACGGTTAGCGACAAATGAATTGAAATGATGTGTATGTGTGTTTGTGTTACACTTGTTTATTATATATGCGAGTTGCTCAGAAAGATCGGGTTTATCCCATTCTGAATAACTGAATCGACGATAAGAAATCGAAGATGAAGACGGTGGTCGAAGACCGGAGTTCTTCACCTCGTTTGAATAGTAACTGATGTCCTGATTGGGAGGCATCCCGAAATATGGATAATGAGTGGTGCTCGTCCAGACGTACGTGGAGATCGATGGGTTTGCGAGGTATATAGTACCTCCGGTTTCGTTCAGACCCAGAACGGACTTGTAAATGGATTGTGTGTCTGACATTGGAATTTATTCTGTGTGATTGATAGCCATCAGTTGCATGGTGTGAATTGCCTGTGTGGCATGCTAAGATGCAGTGTAACGACCCGGAAAATTCGACGCCCGAATTCTAACAATAATACACCAATCCTGTATTACTGGTGGGAACTCAAGTATCGAAAACACCAGATAGTTATGAGAAAGAAGTTAGAGGGTGAGATAAGAAAGAAAGAAATATAAGAATAGAAGAAGAAGAAGAACCAATACCACAACACAAAATCAGAGTCTCACATCGCAGCGGAACAAAATATAATATGGAAATAAATCTTTATTGAGAGCTTTCAAAATTACTTACAGTATCAGAGTACATCAACATATCTGGACATTTATATAACCTGTCCTCATATACAATCACACAGCGGAACAGTAGCCATATATATAACCATACGTTTGAACTCTTCCAGCTTGTCTCTGGACTTCGCAGCATCCGGTAACCTGGACCTGTACACCCCGGCCTAACCCGAGCATTTACAAAAACACCGGGTCAGCCTGGTGAACCAGAGTGAGATAAACTCGCACAGTATTAAGGTATCACACAACTTGATTTTAAAGTAAAAATCTTTTCGAAAGAAAAGGATAATCGTAAGACCGAATCCACACATAAATACGAACGGTTTTTACCTTACGATAACCCAAAACACTTTTGAAATCAATATCCTTTCTGATATTATAATAGTGTCTAAATACAAGTAAATATCAATCTAGTGGAACGCTTGCATCTCACGCTCCACGTATATATATACAATCAAAACCGTAGGCACTTATTGGAAATTGGATTCCGACCTTGACAAGGTATGGGACCACCTGCCGATAGTGTATCTCTAGAGGCGAATACACTGGGTTCAACAAGAACGTCTTGCAACCCGGCCCTCACATGACCGACCACTCATTTCGCTTGAGTGTATCGAATGTATATCACCAACGGTTGGGCTCAAACCACCGTTCCCGAATGGGCAGAATCGATAGAATAAGAACAAAAGGAATTTCTCTAGATAGGTGATTATACACCCTAATGGGAGCGACCCACATAGCCATGCTGCCTGCCCGATTTCTGTCATCTCCCGGTTGATGAGGCTTGAGGCTACGCTTTATCAGCACATCACATTCACTTCGAATGTCACATCGTCAGATCCATCAACAGTCACTAATTGACATCCACAACAATACATTATGTGTTAGCTAAAGAAGTTTCTTTCTCCGCTTCCACTCTTGGTACGATTGAAGAAATCAATGTACGTGACCTTTCTGGAAATACTCTGTCAGACATCCATCCATACTAGTCACCCAGGAACAGGATGAACCGAAGGTACTCTCCTACTGCATTCTAGGAATCACCCTGAGAATCAGTAGCGATAAGTCCTTGCAATCCGTAGATTCCAACCACGACAGAATCACAGTTTATCTCTGCTTGCAAGTCAGAGATTTTAAGTAATCCTTCCGCTTATGAAGATCCACGGTCTTCAATAGCTCCATCTTGAATCAGCATCTTCAACGTATTCGTATTTGCTGGACGGAATGGTTTTCGAATATATATTCGATCCCGGTCTTTCCGTACCAACAATCGTATGGGCCAAATTTTGATAGTCGGTTATTTAACTATCAAATAAAACAACCATTCATCCATAAAAGAAAATGGATTCATTGATTCAATACTCAGTATCATTTAGCCTCTTTAACGAACCGTCCGTTAATTATATCCTTTACATTTTCAATATTTGAAACATCCCTTTTCTTCTTATTCAAAATAAGAATATTCTCCAGATTCCATTTATTAAATCTTATAAACTTTTCGAAATAGTTTATAATATCATTAACGGAAATCATAACTTATGTTTCCCCTAATTTCTCTCGTTTATAAACTAATACCATTCCTGGATAATCATGGAGTCGCTCAAGTTGGGGTATTTTAGCTACCTCTCAGACCTTGACCAACAACATTCATATCTTCAGAATAAATAGAAGTTTATTAACAACACATTCCCTTTTGAAATCCTCATTAAATCTTGACCACGTTTACTTAACTAATTGTTAAATAAACTCTTATTAAATCCTTTCGATTTATATTAATAATCATTTACAATATTATATACGAACTTTGATTCTATTATAAATAAAATCTTTATGAACTTCCTTGATATCTCTTTATTACAATATTACCATTTATTTTGGCAATTCAAATTTATTTGTTTTAAAACCATATAAATAACGCTTTTAGAAATCTTATATTAATATCCTATACCATTGTTATATTTTCAAATCCTTATCTTGATATGCATCAAAAACGATTCAACTTATACTTATCACAATCCTTTTAAACCATACTCACCGCTGATTCATTGTCTAGGAAACATATAATAATCCTTTGTAAAATCTTATGTCCAAAAATGGTTCGTCTCATTTGTAACAAGTGTTACAAATCACATTTCATAAACCCTTACTTTTATTTATTAACTCGATTCCATTTTCAAAACTTTAAATTTCCATTTACAATATCTTTTGTAATTTAATTACAACAACTTACCATTCATTTTCATAACTTTACTTTGTTTACAAATCTATTTTGCAATTCATTATCGACAACTAATATTCGTTGTCGTTATCCAAAACTTTTACTTCATTTAAAATCCTGCTTTCAGTTAACATTCCGAACTTCGGAATAAACTTGCTTCCATTTATTTAACCAAATCTCATTTATAAATTTCATTTATAAATTCATGTTCATACTTTCAACTTCGATTTCATTTAAAATATGAAACCCCATTTCCAAATCACCACTCATTTCCAACCCATTGAATTGTTAATCTCATACACGAAATGTCACCACATTTCGTATTATTTAAAACACCGTTTGGTAAAAACGATCATTCATCACAAAACATTTCTTTTTGAACTTTTTTACACATTCTCGTATACCCATGATTTAACTATTCCATTTTTCTATTTTGAAAATCAATTTAAAACTTCTTTTACGGCCGTAAGGCCTTCACAAAACCATTTCAATATTTAAAAGAAATCAACACGATAAATTATACTGTTTAACCGTTCATTTAATACATCTTGCATCTCTACTAGTTATATTTATATAAAATTGATAAATTTAACTTCGACTATTATTTTTACAATAAAAATCGTATTTCAAAACCATATAAAAATATATTTATATCTTGGAAAACATTCGAAATCTATTTACTATTGATTTCGAAAAGTCATTCCTTTTAGTCGACGGTATTAAAGAGGCAAATGGTTACTATAGTACCAAACGTGAAATATAAACCAATTTCACATTTCCTAACAAACAATATAATCATATTGAAAACGTTATTCAGTTCAAAATGGCCAATCAATATTTGGTTTCCATCTAAATAGATGACATGAACAGTTTAATAATAACGGTCAATAATAAATGTAACAGTCAATACTGGGATACTAACAGAAGTTCAAGCATTCAACCATTTATGTATAACGTTTATAGTGTTATAAACGTAACCACTAAGGTAAGTTACCTCAATTGGATTCAATCGTTAAAATAACAATTAGTTTTCAATTAAATTAAACAACCGTTTAATTTAACCGTTCAGTCAACATATGAACATAAAATTGGCAAACAAATAAACAAGCAGCAACCATAGCACAAAATTTAAAAATCCAACTTATATAAAATATAAGCGAGAAGAACTGAGTGAGTTTAACTCACCTTGGGCTTCTATTTGTTGTCAAAACGGTCCGTTTTACAAACTTCCAGTTGCACTCAACTCCGTCCGTCTGTTCAAAATCCAAAATCTTACGTCCGTTGCTATCGTTCCAACGCTCCAGTTGGTTGATCTGATTCTTTCTCTTTCATTTTCTGATGCTAGCCCGCCACTAGACGTTCGTTTCCATCCTTCCAAGTTCTGTCCGCCCTTTCCCTTTTTTTTTTTTTTTTTTTTTCTGAAAGCCCATGGCCCAAAACGCATCAGCCAACGTTAAACACCCATTTGAAAAAACCAGCCCGCCATCTTCATACCCCTTCTTCTCTAACGCAATGTTGCTGTTCCCATTTTTTTTTTCTTTCTTTCTTCTTGTTTTTTTTTCCTCCTCATGTCTTTTTTCTTCACCGTACGCCCAGTCCCCCATTTTCTCCTTCGCAATTTTTTTTTTTTTTTAGTTCACCACTCCCTCGCTAGCGCCTGAACCAAACGGATGCCGCTTACCCGCTGAAAGGGACGCAACCGCCATTGCTGATACAAATCCATGCTACCACAACTTTTCCACTTTCCAAAACACATCGCATGTCCTGTACTTCATGCTTTCTTCGCACCGCATACTGTACTGTTGTCCTTGGGAAACAATAGACCCTCCCCTTTAGCTTGCATGTGCATTACTCCGCCTGCCATCCAAAATTGTACACCGCTCCAGGAGCCATCGCATACCCATGCTCCACTTACACATGCACCAACTCCACCGACTTTACCACATACAAATATTATTACTGCACTTCTTCTACTTATGTTTCTTTGCTCACGTGAAATGTGATTTCCCACTCCCCATTTAGTTTCGCATTTTCCTTTTTTTTTTTTTTTTTTTTGAAGGTTGGATCTGTTTTTTTCCCATTACTGAAGCGATGAAGAAAAATAAGATGAGCAACTGTGTTTATATAGAAGGGAGGCACCGTGGGTAGCAAGGAAATCACGCATAGGTTTGCAGTGTAGCATATAGGTAAGCTGGGTTTGCATGTGGGTTGGTGGCTGTGCGCTGGACTTTGGGATTCTAACAACTTGGTCGGCACGTAGAGGAAATTTGGCAGACAAGAAACTGAAATGTTTGGGGCGCAAGGCAGTGGAAATTTTGGGGCGCAAGGAAAATAAAGTGTTTGGTACGCAAGTGTGGACGCAAGAACAAAAGGAACGTAAGGAAAAGGGAAGGCAAAAAAAAAGAAAAGTGGGATGATTTTAATAATATTTTATTGTGTAAAGCTTAGCATTGGAGAAATGTGTCAAACTATCTACATAAATTCCCTGTTTTTGACAAACAAATATGTAATCCTAGCATAAAAAAATATTCTGGACCCAATGGGACAGGTTTCGTCGAATTCCGAGACCGTTTGTGAAAATCCTTTAGAAAATATCGATGAAAAACACCGAGCTTTAATTTCTAAAAATTACAGAAAAAATCCTAAAAATATGAGGCCTTGACATTTCACTAGACCTCTTCCTAAGGTTTCGTATGAAACTTGTTTCGTTGAATTTTAAGTTCGTTTGACCAGTTAACCATTCAAATAAAGTTACCTACACCACTATGTATTCATGTATGAGCGTTGCAGACTGAAATAAAAATACAGTCGTGTTCAGTGAGGTGTCGCGATCCCAAAAATATAATAATACCGGTAGTTTAACTTATATTGTGAAATCCCAAAATGTTGATTACAGGGTGCAAAATACTCCAAATAAAAAGTTGCTTATTTAATTAATTAAAAATTACAGTAAAATTCTAAAAATTAAATTATCACTATGTCCCAAAAGAACCTTGTCTAAATTCGAAACCGATATGCAGTTATATCCAATAAACCGTTACGGTCGATAAACGATTACGCCGCTGTTTTTCAGCCAAATTGATTTGGGCATAACTTCCAATCTACACAACGAAATCTCGATTTTTCTCTTCCACTAGGAAAATATAATTCATCAGCTCCATACATTTCTTGTTTTACAGAAATCTGACTTATATTGGACTCTGTATATTCAGTTGAAGTTCAAAACTCTATTTTACGAACTGCAGCGCTGTTCTGAGCTCGTTTTATTTTATATATGAATATATATCGTTCAGCTTCGTTTAAATAGCGATTTAAATATTAAAACCCTTTAATATTCCAAATAAAATATTTAAAATAAATAAAATAAATAAAGTATTTGGCAACCAAAAATACGGGACGTTACATTCTTCCCCCCTTAAAATAATTTCGTCCTCGAAATTGCTGAGGTATGAAAGAATGTTACAAACCCATTAGTTTCCAAATCAAATTTATTATAAATCAAAAACCAATTCAATATCATAAATAAATATTTTTCAAAAATCTTTGAAAATTCATTGACATCTTAAACTTTGGAAAAATTTGGCATAGTCTCCCCTATACGGAGGACATCTGCAATATCGCAGGTTCAAGAAATATATATACATCGACCAACTGTCGGAAAACAAAAATCAAAACCTCAGAATCCAAAATTTTATATTTTCGCGTAGGCGTACCTTTTTGCGAGTGCTACTGAGCGTGTTTGCTTAACGTATATGTGATTTACTCAACCAATATCAATCTGCCTATCTCTTTGGCACCTGTACTTAACTCAATTCACATTTCAGTAATAAATATGTGAAATTCTCAAGTACTATCTTATTAATTAACATTATAACCATATTAATCCAAAAACCAAGCGGATAATATCAATCCATTATCAACTACAGGGTTGAATCCTAAATTCCAATCCATATGTGGTTTCATTCCAGTTTAATTGTACCGGAAATTATTCTTCAGTTTATAAATCATTTAGCTCCCTTAAATTTTGTTAATTATTCCATCAAACAAACTATCAGCCAATACAACCAATTCAGAATCAACAACCAATGCACAACCAAATCAACCAAATTAATTGAATTCATATTCAATATTAATATTTCATTTTGGTTTCACAGATTTGATTATTATGCATTCTTTAAATTTTCAATTCATTTAATTCAATATCAATATCATTCCTAATTTAATTCAACTTAACATATATAGGTTTCAATTCAAAATTTCAATTCGATTTGAATTCCATTTAAATTGATCAAACATATTTATATCTCAATAATTGTATAAAATTATTCTTTTCTATACAAAAATACGATTTGGGTAAAATTATTTCATTTACCTTCTTTTCAAAACAATATTGTATCCATTGCCAGTTCTATGCTTCTCAACACTTGAACTGATCAACAAACATAATACAAAACATTTTTATATAAAATTTACAAATACGCTCTCCTATATATACACTCAATCTCGATCTAGGGTATTACTTACCCAATCTCTATCGAGTTTCACCACAGAGCCAAGGTTATTACTAAACCAATAGCTCTGATACCACTGTAACGACCCGGAAAATTCGACGCCCGAATTCTAACAATAATACACCAATCCTGTATTACTGGTCGGAACTCAAGTATCGAAAACACCAGATAGTTATGAGAAAGAAGTTAGAGGGTGAGATAAGAAAGAAAGAAATATAAGAATAGAAGAAGAAGAAGAACCAATACCACAACACAAAATCAGAGTCTCACATCGCAGCGGAACAAAATATAATATGGAAATAAATCTTTATAGAGAGCTTTCAAAATTACTTATAGTATCAGAGTACATCAACATATCTGGACATTTATATAACCTGTCCTCATATACAATCACACAACGGAACAGTAGCCATATATATAACCATACGTTTGAACTCTTCCAGCTTGTCTCTGGACTTCGCAGCATCCGGTAACCTGGACCTGTACACCCCGGCCTAACCCGAGCATTTACAAAAACACCGGGTCAGTCTGGTGAACCAGAGTGAGATAAACTCGCACAGTATTAAGGTATCACACAACTTGATTTTAAAGTAAAAATCTTTTCGAAAGAAAAGGATAATCGTAAGACCGAATCCACACATAAATACGGACGGTTTTTACCTTACGATAACCCAAAACACTTTTGAAATCAATATCCTTTCTGATATTATAATAGTGTCTAAATACAAGTAAATATCAATCTAGTGGAACGCTTGCATCTCACGCTCCACGTATATATATACAATCAAAACCGTAGGCACTTATTGGAAATTGGATTCCGACCTTGACAAGGTATGGGACCACCTGCCGATAGTGTATCTCTAGAGGCGAATACACTGGGTTCAACAAGAACGTCTTGCAACCCGGCCCTCACATGACCGACCACTCATTTCGCTTGAGTGTATCGAATGTATATCACCAACGGTTGGGCTCAAACCACCGTTCCCGAATGGGCAGAATCGATAGAATAAGAACAAAAGGAATTTCTCTAGATAGGTGATTATACACCCTAATGGGAGCGACCCACATAGCCATGCTGCCTGCCCGATTTCTGTCATCTCCCGGTTGATGAGGCTTGAGGCTACGCTTTATCAGCACATCACATTCACTTCGAATGTCACATCGTCAGATCCATCAACAGTCACTAATTGACATCCACAACAATACATTACGTGTTAGCTAAAGAAGTTTCTTTCTCCGCTTCCACTCTTGGTACGATTGAAGAAATCAATGTACGTGACCTTTCTGGAAATACTCTGTCAGACATCCATCCATACTAGTCACCCAGGAACAGGATGAACCGAAGGTACTCTCCTACTGCATTCTAGGAATCACCCTGAGAATCAGTAGCGATAAGTCCTTGCAATCCGTAGATTCCAACCACGACAGAATCACAGTTTATCTCTGCTTGCAAGTCAGAGATTTTAAGTAATCCTTCCGCTTATGAAGATCCACGGTCTTCAATAGCTCCATCTTGAATCAGCATCTTCAACGTATTCGTATTTGCTGGACGGAATGGTTTTCGAATATATATTCGATCCCGGTCTTTCCGTACCAACAATCGTATGGGCCAAATTTTGATAGTCGGTTATTTAACTATCAAATAAAACAACCATTCATCCATAAAAGAAAATGGATTCACTGATTCAATACTCAGTATCATTTAGCCTCTTTAACGAACCGTCCGTTAATTATATCCTTTACATTTTCAATATTTGAAACATCCCTTTTCTTCTTATTCAAAACAAGAATATTCTCCAGATTCTGTTTATTAAATCTTATAAACTTTTCGAAATAGTTTATAATATCATTAACGGAAATCATAACTTATGTTTCCCCTAATTTCTCTCGTTTATAAACTAATACCATTCCTGGATAATCATGGAGTCGCTCAAGTTGGGGTATTTTAGCTACCTCTCAGACCTTGACCAACAACATTCATATCTTCAGAATAAATAGAAGTTTATTAACAACACATTCCCTTTTGAAATCCTCATTAAATCTTGACCACGTTTACTTAACTAATTGTTAAATAAACTCTTATTAAATCCTTTCGATTTATATTAATAATCATTTACAATATTATATACGAACTTTGATTCTATTATAAATAAAATCTTTATGAACTTCCTTGATATCTCTTTATTACAATATTACCATTTATTTTGGCAATTCAAATTTATTTGTTTTAAAACCATATAAATAACGCTTTTAGAAATCTTATATTAATATCCTATACCATTGTTATATTTTCAAATCCTTATCTTGATATGCATCAAAAACGATTCAACTTATACTTATCACAATCCTTTTAAACCATACTCACCGCTGATTCATTGTCTAGGAAACATATAATAATCCTTTGTAAAATCTTATGTCCAAAAATGGTTCGTCTCATTTGTAACAAGTGTTACAAATCACATTTCATAAACCCTTACTTTTATTTATTAACTCGATTCCATTTTCAAAACTTTAAATTTCCATTTACAATATCTTTTGTAATTTAATTACAACAACTTACCATTCATTTTCATAACTTTACTTTGTTTACAAATCTATTTTGCAATTCATTATCGACAACTAATATTCGTTGTCGTTATCCAAAACTTTTACTTCATTTAAAATCCTGCTTTCAGTTAACATTCCGAACTTCGAAATAAACTTGCTTCCATTTATTTAACCAAATCTCATTTATAAATTTCATTTATAAATTCATGTTCATACTTTCAACTTCGATTTCATTTAAAATATGAAACCCCATTTCCAAATCACCACTCATTTCCAACCCATTGAATTGTTAATCTCATACACGAAATGTTACCACATTTCGTATTATTTAAAACACCGTTTGGTAAAAACGATCATTCATCACAAAACATTTCTTTTTGAACTTTTTTACACATTCTCGTATACCCATGATTTAACTATTCCATTTTTCTATTTTGAAAATCAATTTAAAACTTCTTTTACGGCCGTAAGGCCTTCACAAAACCATTTCAATATTTAAAAGAAATCAACACGATAAATTATACTGTTTAACCGTTCATTTAATACATCATGCATCTCTACTAGTTATATTTATATAAAATTGATAAATTTAACTTCGACTATTATTTTTACAATAAAAATCGTATTTCAAAACCATATAAAAATATATTTATATCTTGGAAAACATTCGAAATCTATTTACTATTGATTTCGAAAAGTCATTCCTTTTAGTCGACGGTATTAAAGAGGCAAATGGTTACTATAGTACCATACGTGAAATATAAACCAATTTCACATTTCCTAACAAACAATATAATCATATTGAAAACGTTATTCAGTTCAAAATGGCCAATCAATATTTGGTTTCCATCTAAATAGATGACATGAACAGTTTAATAATAACGGTCAATAATAAACGTAACAGTCAATACTGGGATACTAACAGAAGTTCAAGCATTCAACCATTTATGTATAACGTTTATAGTGTTATAAACGTAACCACTGAGGTAAGTTACCTCAATTGGATTCAATCGTTAAAATAACAATTAGTTTTCAATTAAATTAAACAACCGTTTAATTTAACCGTTCAGTCAACATATGAACAGAAAATTGGCAAACAAATAAACAAGCAGCAACCATAGCACAAAATTTAAAAATCCAACTTATATAAAATATAAGCGAGAAGAACTGAGTGAGTTTAACTCACCTTGGGCTTCTATTTGTTGTCAAAACGGTCCGTTTTACAAACTTCCAGTTGCACTCAACTCCGTCCGTCTGTTCAAAATCCAAAATCTTACGTCCGTTGCTATCGTTCCAACGCTCCAGTTGGTTGATCTGATTCTTTCTCTTTCATTTTCTGATGCTAGCCCGCCACTAGACGTTCGTTTCCATCCTTCCAAGTTCTGTCCACCCTTTCCCTTTTTTTTTTTTTTTTCTGAAAGCCCATGGCCCAAAACGCATCAGCCAACGTTAAACACCCATTTGGAAAAACCAGCCCGCCATCTTCATACCCCTTCTTCTCTAACGCAATGTTGCTGTTCCCTTTTTTTTTTCTTTCTTTCTTCTTGTTTTTTTTTCCTCCTCATGTCTTTTTTCTTCACCGTACGCCCAGTCCCCCATTTTCTCCTTCGCAATTTTTTTTTTTTTTTTAGTTCACCACTCCCTCGTTAGCGCCTGAACCAAACGGATGCCGCTTACCCGCTGAAAGGGACGCAACCGCCACTGCTGATACAAACCCATGCTACCACAACTTTCCCACTTTCCAAAACACATCGCATGTCCTGTACTTCATGCTTTCTTCGCACCGCATACTGTACTGTTGTCCTTGGGAAACAACAGACCCTCCCCTTTAGCTTGCATGTGCATTACTCCGCCTGCCATCCAAAATTGTACACCGCTCCAGGAGCCATCGCATACCCATGCTCCACTTACACATGCACCAACTCCACCGACTTTACCACATACAAATATTATTACTGCACTTCTTCTACTTATGTTTCTTTGCTCACGTGAAATGTGATTTCCCACTCCCCATTTAGTTTCGCATTTTCCTTTTTTTTTTTTTTTTTTTTGAAGGTTGGATCTGTTTTTTTCCCATTACTGAAGCGATGAAGAAAAATAAGATGAGCAACTGTGTTTATATAGAAGGGAGGCACCGTGGGTAGCAAGGAAATCACGCATAGGTTTGCAGTGTAGCATATAGGTAAGCTGGGTTTGCATGTGGGTTGGTGGCTGTGCGCTGGACTTTGGGATTCTAACAACTTGGTCGGCACGTAGAGGAAATTTGGCAGACAAGAAACTGAAATGTTTGGGGCGCAAGGCAGTGGAAATTTTGGGGCGCAAGGAAAATAAAGTGTTTGGTACGCAAGTGTGGACGCAAGAACAAAAGGAACGTAAGGAAAAGGGAAGGCAAAAAAAAAGAAAAGTGGGATGATTTTAATAATATTTTATTGTGTAAAGCTTAGCATTGGAGAAATGTGTCAAACTATCTACATAAATTCCCTGTTTTTGACAAACAAATATGTAATCCTAGCATAAAAAAATATTCTGGACCCAATGGGACAGGTTTCGTCGAATTCCGAGACCGTTTGTGAAAATCCTTTAGAAAATATCGATGAAAAACACCGAGCTTTAATTTCTAAAAATTACAGAAAAAATCCTAAAAATATGAGGCCTTGACATTTCACTAGACCTCTTCCTAAGGTTTCGTATGAAACTTGTTTCGTTGAATTTTAAGTTCGTTTGACCAGTTAACCATTCAAATAAAGTTACCTACACCACTATGTATTCATGTATGAGCGTTGCAGACTGAAATAAAAATACAGTCGTGTTCAGTGAGGTGTCGCGATCCCAAAAATATAATAATACCGGTAGTTTAACTTATATTGTGAAATCCCAAAATGTTGATTACAGGGTGCAAAATACTCCAAATAAAAAGTTGCTTATTTAATTAATTAAAAATTACAGTAAAATTCTAAAAATTAAATTATCACTATGTCCCAAAAGAACCTTGTCTAAATTCGAAACCGATATGCAGTTATATCCAATAAACCGTTACGGTCGATAAACGATTACGCCGCTGTTTTTCAGCCAAATTGATTTGGGCATAACTTCCAATCTACACAACGAAATCTCGATTTTTCTCTTCCACTAGGAAAATATAATTCATCAGCTCCATACATTTCTTGTTTTACAGAAATCCGACTTATATTGGACTCTGTATATTCAGTTGAAGTTCAAAACTCTATTTTACGAACTGCAGCGCTGTTCTGAGCTCGTTTTATTTTATATATGAATATATATCGTTCAGCTTCGTTTAAATAGCGATTTAAATATTAAAACCCTTTAATATTCCAAATAAAATATTTAAAATAAATAAAATAAATAAAGTATTTGGCAACCAAAAATACGGGACGTTACATGCAGTGATCAGGGCTTCTGTTGAAAAGAAAAGTCTTGTAATTGATGATCAAAGCATCGCCTGTGTGGCGTAGCTTTGTGTATATCGTGAATTCGCGAGCCTCACACCCCAGTATGAAGCAGAAACGGGAGAAAGGAACTCAGGAAGGACATGCCTTTCTTTCTAGTTAGAGGTGGTATCGATGCTTAAACTGGCTAACATTTATATTATTTTCACCTATGTGGTTGTTGCTGTTGCGAGGCGCCTCAGTTATATCGGTCGATTCGGGACCAATGGAGTCATTGGTTGGCTCATTTACGCCCCATAGGGCGGGGAAACGTAGTGTTCAGGAATAATAATCCACATCGGTGGAACGACCCTGACGATCCAAGGCTTGCCTGAGACACGGGCTAGAGCGTCTCGAATTCGGTAAGGACTATCTTTTGCCTTGGTTCAGGACGGAAATCCAATTTCCAAATACGACATCGTGCGGTTTTGATTGTATACCTATATATGGCAACATAGTGGTATGCGGCATTAATGCCGTCTATGATTGATAGTTATGATTTGAAATTGTTTTTGAAACATGTAAACACTAGTAATAATATCAAATGCTTTTGTTTTATTCGTATCAAGCATATTTTGGCCGTTATAAGGTAAAAACTCTATCCTCCGGTTTGCGTTGCATTGTGTGATGGGAACTGAGTCTTATAATGGCTTCATTTTTATAAAAAGCATTGCGATGTTTAAAAGAATTATTTGTTTTAAAGCACTGGCAATCCGATGGAGTAAACCCGTTCCACGAAAGTGGCGTGGTCCTATGATTAGCCATATTATAAATGTGTTAAGTATATTTCTCATACCAGTCCCATGACTGACTCGTAGTTTGTTTCACTTTCAAACTCGGGTGCCTCTTTTTCTACACGGGCAGCCTTGTATTCAGGTTTTAGTTGGCTTTCTCTGGATAGCTGGAGCTGAAGATGGATTCTATCATTTATCTCTTTTTATGTTGTTCAGCTCCTTTTGTACATATTATGTTTGTTTTCCGCTGTATACATTTATGTATAGCTAAACTGTATTTGTACTAAGTATGATCCTGTATATTGTGTAACTCTGATGATTTCGTTTATCCAGTGTATTATTTGTACATTATCTGGTGTATTTATTTAATTATGCTCTGCTGTTATCTGTTTATGTGTTATATTCCAAAGATTGCCCTTAACACCGTCAGTACGGGTTATGGGGTCGTCTCATTATACCTTGAAAATTAGGGATAAATTGGAGCCTAGAGAAGAGGAGAGAGATCCTTGAACAGGTTGGGCAGAGTAGTGGTGGAAATAGAGGTGGCGGTGGCCGATTTCAAAAATTGGGAGGAAAGAAATGGGGGAAGTGAAAGATTTGGAGGAGAAAACCAAATGGAGGAGGAAGGAAGCAGGTCGATTATTTTCTTCTTGACAAAGAAACGGCTATCAACGGCCACCAAAGTCATTAAAACAAATTGTTTCCAACTGCTAACCATGATTTTTTTAATATGTAAAGAAAAATCCTGTAGCGATCTGGGAATTTTGACACCTGAATCATGACACTAATACATCCTGTGCCCAAAACTCAAGTACTGAAAATCACAGAAAGCTAGGAGAAAGAAGCTAGAGGGTGAGATAAGAAAGAAAGAAAGATAGAATAGAAGAATAAGAGGAAGAATAAACACAACATAGAGTCTCACATCGCTGCAGAACATAATATAATATGTAAATAAACTTTACAGAGAGCTTTGAAATAAAAACTTACAATCATTAGAGTACATCAATAGACTGAGACAGTTATAATAATCTGTCCTCATATACATCACATAGCGGAATAATACTAGATAATATCATACGTCTGAACATCTTCAGCTCGTCTTTGGACTTCACAGCATCCGATAACCTGAACCTGTACACCCGGTCTAATCCGAGCAGTTATATATGTTGACTTGGTCAACTTTAACATGATTAACTCATTAATCAGATCTTAATTCATCATTCCATCTAAAATAATTACACATTAAATTAAGTTAAATAATCTCATTTAATTATTATAATAATCAAATCAATATAATTTCATTTTAAATTGTTTCTTAAAACAATTAACCTCGGTTATTAAACATCACCTTAATATTCGCTCACTTGCTTATCAGTCTTGTACATATTAGCATCACTCAATTATTGAGATGAAGCACGTGCTTCGCACTGGATAGATTTTTGGTATCAAAAATGGTGATTAGTCATTAAAATAATCCATTGTATATATGGTTGGTTTATTTCCTATTTATAAACCCAATTAAAATAATATATTTAAAAATCTATATTTAGTTATACATAAATTTCATAACTTTATTTCTATCGATTCACCTGACGATGAATCACCCTTTATAAAACAGTGTATAATTGGGAATCTTCTATAAATTCTCAAACCAATACTATTCATTGGTTAATACCAAATAAACGTTGAATTCATATTCAACACCCCATAATCAAATTAATAATCAAATCATATCGGTTAAACGGTTCATGTAACGGTCATATGCAAATAAAAAATCAATTCAACTGATAGTGGTCAACTAATACTAATTCAAGCATCAATTTAATTTAAATACGTTCATATTATTATAAACATAACGAACAAGGTAAGTTACCTTGTTTGGAAATCATCGTTAAAAATAACAATGCCGTTTCACTTAAATTAAACAACGTTTAATTTAAATAATCGGTATAACAATATTTAACACCCATCCAAACAATCATTAAATCAACAAATATTCAGCAAACATAGCAAATAGAGATTAAACCCAGCTTATATTAATATAAGTGGGGAACTGAGTGAGTTTAACTCACCTTGGTCTCCATTCGTCGTTAAAGCAGTTCGCTTCGGCTAAATTGAACAACCTTCAATTTAATTGACAATTTCAGCGGCTTCCATCTCTGATTAGACCAGATCCGCGACGTCGTTCAATGATATGTTCTAATGTCCCCTGTTTGGTTTGATTTCTGTATACGAATGAAATGTATATACACGATATAGTTCATAAGATTTAATTAAAATAATTTCCACCAAATTAAAAAGTCTAATTAACTAAACATGGATTAAGTTGCTACCTTGATTTGGGTTTAATTTAATGTCCCGTCATCCGCTCAAAACCTGCCTCGTCATCCGCTTAAAACCTGCCTTGTCATCCTTGCGTTCAAAAAGAACCAAACCCCACAATCCTGTCCATCTCTTCTATTTCTTCTCCTCGCAACCCGTGAGTGCCAACGCTTTCCCCACCTTCTTTCTGTTTTTTGTTTCTTCTATATATATATATATATATCATTTATTTATAATAAAGCCCACGCATCTGCTGAATACCTCAACCCCCCACTTCAATGCTACACCTGCTAGTATTCATGTAGCCTGGAACACGTACAACTGCCACCCTTCATTTTGCCAATAGTCCATGTTTTCTCAACATCAACAGTACACTCCTTACCATCAAAATTTCCTTGCTTTTTTTTACTTTCTATTGCTTTCCATTTCATGCTCCTCTATGCTGCTACATCCCTCAAACTAGCCTTCCTATGCACGAACAAACCAACCCTCCCCCATTTGCTCCAGCACTGCAAAAAGAGCCGCCCCTTCCTATTGTTTCCACGTTCAACATCTTTTTTTTCTCTTTGCTGTTTCGAAGCCCACAGCACAAACTTCACAGCCCAAACTACCCACACCTAACCGCACCACCCAACAATGCTTCTTCCCCAACGTCCTTCATAAAGCTTCCTCCTGTGTACACTAAATGTATGATACCATGTAAACTTCCACAAAACCCAAAAAACTAACTCCACAATTATGCTCCGCATCCACTGCTCGACTCATCGACCACCGCATCCTTCCCTACGACGCCCCAGGCTTCAACCGACATTGCACGTCCATGCTCCTGGTCGGAATTTAATTATGGCCAAACTTCACAAGATCTTGCGGCAAGGAGCTACTTTCCCTCACGAGCTCGATCGCACTACTCCATGGATTTCCATCCTCAACGCACAGTGGATTGCGAATTTAAATATCACCAAACCACGAGACCACTTGCTGTTGTCGATGGTGTTTACAGATTTACTTAAGTTATAATTTTTTTTGGAAAGTTGCGGTTTTCCGTTTTCGTTTGTACTGAACGGTGGTGGGTTTTAACTTGGGGAAAGAGTTTGATTTCTTTTTCATTTGGCGCTGGGTTGGAGAAAAACGAATGAAGGAAGAGTCAATATATATGTGAAGAAACGTGGGGATCACGGCAAGCTGGAACGTGGCTTCCAAGGAAAGTTTTGATGGTTTGGTGACCAAGTAAAATAACTTGTATTGCATATTATTACCTTTTAGCTGTGAAGAATGGGTACTTTGTATACCTGAGCTCTACAGTGCTATTTCACTTCAGTTTAGGCATGGCGATGGTAGGATTACAGTGTTCACATTAGAGCTTCGGGTAGCATGTGTATCAGGAGGACAACGAAAATTCCATGCAAAAATGTACAGCTCACAAAAAAGGAACATGGAGCGGTACAAAATTTAGACAGGGCAAAATGGGGTAGGTTGCTTTTTTGATCAGGGGGTTTGCTTAGGTCCAAAGGAATAATGTTGCACGTGAAAAGAAAATGCCATGTACTTTTAATTTTTGCTTACAGGTGAAGTATATATATGTATATAATTTATTGGTATAGGGTAGGTGCGCTTTTATTTTAATACAGTACTACGATACATAGAATTTCGTTCATATACAAACGGCCACAGACAAAAATAAAAATACGATCGTGTCAAGCGATGTGCCACGATCCCAAAAATGTAATAATATCGGTAGGTTAGCTTGTATTGTGAAATCCCAAAATGCTGACACAGGGTGCAAAATACTCCAAATAAAAAGTTGCTTATTTCGCGAATTAAAAACTACAGTAAAATCCTGGCTTATAAACGATTCCACGGCGACTATTCTAAGTTTTGATTTGGACTTATCTCACAACATATAAGCCAAAATCTCGATTTTTCTCTCCCATTAGAAAATAAAAATCCATAAGATCGCAATGTTTTTTGTTTAACAGAATTCCGACTTATAACGTATTCTGTATATTCCACTGAAGTACCAAATTCAATATTACGAACTACCGCGCCGTTTCGAGTTCAGTTTATATTAAATATAAATATAAACTTTAGATCGTCATTAATTTATTGAATTCAATATTAAAATTCCTAAATATTTCAAATATAATATTTAAAACAAGTTTAAATATTCAAATTCAAATGAGCGAAAAATCCGGGTCGTTACATTCTTCCCCCCTTAAAAGAATTTCGTCTCCGAAATTGCTAAGTAAAGAAGAATGGTCTGGACCCAATTATTTTCAAAATAATTTTATTAAAATATTATCAAAAATAATTTCTAAGTTTAAAAACTTTACGAAAAATTTGTCAGCACCTCCTCTGTACTGTTCGATCCAATCACTACAACTTGCCACTCCAGGCCTCACATCGATCAAAAGAAAACAAAGCCAAATGGCTAACCCATCTTAGGGGAAAAATCAATCACCAGTCCATATAATATTAAGGTTTACCTATTTGTGGGGCACCCAATACTCTAATCCTGAAGCAAAGCAACTACCAGTTCTTCCTCCTCTTCCAATCTGCACTTATCTCACTTTCCAATGCCAACAACAGATACAGGTTAAATCATCGAGTTTTATTTCGTATTTGATTTTCTTCGGATTATACTGAAATTTATTCTCTAGTTTTCAATTCATTCAACCGTGGATGAATGTTATATCCAACCAATCCAATAAACAAACAAGCAACAATCAATATAAGCAAATCATTCATATTTAACTTAAGTTAAATTCTGATTTATCTGATTTCTTATTTATAAATTCTACTGGTTATATTGGACCTTTTCAAATTAAAAATCAAGTCTTAATTCTTATTCTGGTTAAATTAAACGATTCAAATCCAATTTGAATTAAATTCAAATTAATCATCAAACTAATATCTCAATAATTGAGAATTTTTTTCTTTTTTTTCATATACCAAAATATATTTGGGTAAAACTATTCCATTTACCCTCTTTACAAAATAATATTGTATCAATTTGACAGTTCAACTTAAACCGATCAAACAACACAATACAAAACATTTGTATATAAAATTTACAAATACGCTCTCTCATATATATACACTCCAACTCAATCTAGGGTATTACTAACCCAATCTCTATCGAGTTACACCACAGAGCCAAGGTTATTCCTAAACCATTGCTCTGATACCAACTGTAGCTACCCGGGAATTTCGACACCTGAATCACGACACTAATACATCCTGTGCCCAAAACTCAAGTACTGAAAACCCCAGAAAGCTAGGAGACAGAAGTTAGAGGGTGAGATAAGAAAGAAAGTAAGAATAGAAGAATAAGAAGAAGAATAAACACAACATAGAGTCTCGCATCACTGCGGAACAAAATATAACATATAAATAAACTTTATAGAGAGCTTTGAAATAAAAACTTACAATCATCAGAGTACATCAATACACTGGGACAGTTATAATAATCTGTTCTCATATACATCACACAGTGGAATAATACTAGATAATATCATACGTCTGAACATCTTCAGCTTGTCTTTGGACTTCACAACATCCGATAACCTGAACCTATACACCCGGTCTAACCCGAGCATTTACAAAACACCGGGTCAGTCTGGTGAACCAGAGTGAGTAAAACACACTAAGTTTAAAGGGCTCATTCAACTTGATTTTAAGGTTCAAAATCTTTTCGAAAGAAAAGGATAATCGTAAGACCAAATCCACACATAAATACGGACGGTTTGTACCTTACGATAACCCAAAACAGTTTTGAAAATCAATACTCGTCTGATATTATAATAGTGTCTAAATACAAATAAATAGAAACTAGTAGAACACTTGCATCTCACGCTCCATATATATAGTTTACAAACAAAACGCAGGCGCTTATTGGAGATTGGGTTCCGACTATGACAAGATATGGGACCACCTGCCGATAGTGTATCTCTAGAGGCGAATACAATGGGTTCAACAAGAACGTCTTGCAACCCGACAACTCGGCCCACACATGACCGACCACTCATTTCGCTTGAGTGTATTGAACGTATAACACCAACGGTTGGGCTCAAACCACCGTTTCCCGAAAGGGACAGCATCGAAAATAGATTAAAAAATGAAATGGATTTTTCTCTAGATAGGTGATTATACACCCTATTGGGAGCGACCGAGATAGCCATGCTGCCTGCCCGATATTTGTCATTTCCCGGTTGATGAGGCATGAGGTTATAATCGACTTTTGGAACATCTGGCCACCATTCACATCGTCATACAAGCCATCCAGGAACAGGATGAACCGAAGGCACCCTCCTACCACATCCTAGGAATCACCCTATAGATCGTAGCGAGCGGTCCTTGCAATCTGTAGATTCCAATCACGACAGAATCATTGTCGAAATATCTCCGGGGATCAGGCAGAGAAATTCAACAATAGTTCCTCCGCTCATGAAGATTTACGGTCTTCATTGCTCCATCTCGATCAACATCGGATATCTTCTTCGTTTACGTATTTGTTGGTCGGAATGGTTTTCGAATATGAATTCGATCCCGGTCTTTCTGTACCAATAACGTTGGGCCAAATTATGATAGTCGGTTATTTAACTATCAAAATAAACAATCAATAAAATAAATTCATTGGTTCAGCATGCAGCGTCACTTGGCCATTAAAATAATATATCAGTTTTAATATCAAAATAATGTATCAATTTCAATATGTATCAATACTCTCAAATCATTTATATACTTAGAAAAATATCTTAAAATCCTATCCAATGTTTCTTGTTAACTATCCTTTCAAAAACGTTTGTTACAACAATACTTGTTATTTATAATTGGAAATCTGATTCAGCTCATCCTTTTAAACAATCGTTACGATATCTTCTTTGTTTAGTTATTTGAACTCCACGATTGTCACTTCCCTTTTTAGTATAACTCATTCCAAATCCCAACTTCCTACTTTTTGAAAATATCATTATATTTTCGCAAATCCCCCTTTTCCCATTTATTATGGAATTATCACTTCATATACTCAAGTCTCTTTTTAATTCCTTTTATTTCCGAATCCCATTATAAGTATATATTTCCAAATTCTTCAAAACATTACCCTATCATTTCTCATAGTAAATCACTTTTAACACCTTCACCATTACAACTAATATCATCCTCCGACAATCCTACAGTTGTTTAAGTTGGGGTATTTTAATTACCTCTCAGACCTTGATCAACCACAGTCTTATCTTAAGATAGATGTCAGTTACAATACCCAAAACCGATATTCATTTCCCATATCACAAAAATCCCATTATAATTCTACCTTGATGAAACATTTTCTTTTGTTTAAAATCACGGATCTATATTTCATCTTTTCAACTCCACACGTTTAACTATTCTAATTCAAACTTGGGTTTTTGTTTGATTTCTATTCAAAAAAAAAAATCATTTCTAATAACTCGTCCAATAATATTTAGTAAAACTCGGATTCATCAAAATCTTGGATTTTATGAAATCCAATTAAATGGAACCTAAAATAAGAACTCTTTAACCCTCAATTTAAACTTACTTATATTATTGTTAATATCATTTGCTTTAAAATATCATTTTTATTTTAAATAGATCTTATCATTTCATAAATCTTCATTGCTCCTTTTAAATCCCAAGATTTTCACTTTGATTATGGTAATCAAATATCACATTTTATAAAAATGTTTACTTAACAATTAATTACATCCCATTAAATAAATTTAATTAATTTAATAAATCTATTACAGTTATATATGTTGACTTGGTCAACTTTAACATGATTAACTCGTTAATCAGATCTTAATTCATCTTTCCATCTAAAATAATTACACATTAAATTAAGTTAAATAATCTCATTTGATTATTATAATAATCAAATCAATATAATTTCATTTTAAATTGTTTCTTAAAACAATTAACCTCGGTTATTAAACATCACCTTAATATTCGCTCACTTGCTTATCAGTCTTGTACATATAAGCATCACTCAATTATTGAGATGAAGCACGCGCTTCGCACACGGATAGAACTTTGGTATCAAAAATGGTGATTATTCGTTAAAATAATCCATTGTATATATGGTTGGTTTATTTCCTTTTCATAAACCCAATTAAAATAATATATTTAAAAATCTATATTCAGTTATATAAAAATTTCATAACTTTATTTCTATCGATTCACCTGACGATGAATCACCCTTTATAAAACAGTGTATAATTGGCCATTTACTATAATTTCTCAAACCAATACTATTCATTGGTTAATACCAAATAAATGTTGAATTCTTATCCAACACCCCATAATCAAATCAATAATCTAATCATATCAGTTAAACAGTTCATGTAACGGTCATATGCAAATAAATAATCAATTCAACTGGTAGTTGTCAACTAATACTAATTCAAGCATCAATTTAATTTAAATACATTCATATTATTTTAAACGTAACTAGCAAGGTAAGTTAACTTGTTTGGAAATCATCTTTAAAAATAACGATGCCGTTTCACTTAAATTAAACAACGTTTAATTTAAATAATCGGTATAACAATATTTAACAGCCATCCAAACAATCATTAAATCAACAAATATTCAGCAAACATAGCAAATAAATATTTAACCCGGCTTATAATAAATATAAGTGGGGAACTGAGTGAGTTTAACTCACCTTGGTCTCCATTCGTCGTTAAAGCAGTTCGCTTTAGTTAAATTGAACAACCTTCAATTTAACTGACAATTTCAGTGGCTTCCATATTTGATTAGACCAGTTCCGTGACGTCGTTCAACGATATGTTCTAACGTCCCCTGTTTGGCTTGATTTCTATATACGAATGAAATGTATGTAGGCGATATAGTTCATTAGATTTAATTAAAATGATTTCCACTAAATTTAAAAGTCTAATTAACTAAACATGGATTAAGTTGCTACCTTGATTTGGGTTTAATTTAACGGCCCGTCATCCGCTCAAAACCTGCCTCGTCATCCTTGCATTCAAAAAGAACCAAACCCTACGATCCTGTCCATCTCTTTTATTTCTTCTCCTTGCAATCCATGACTGCCAACGCTTTCCCCACCTTCTTTCTATTTTTCGTTTCTTCTATATGTGTATATATATATATATATATATTCTCCTTTATTTATAATAAAGCCCATGCATCTGCTGAATACCTCAACCCCACACTTCAATGCTACACCCGCTAGTATTCATGTGGCCTGGAACACGTACAACTGCCACCCTTCATTTTGCCAACAGTCCATGTTTTCTCAACATCAACAGTACACTCCTCACATCAAAATTTCCTTGCTTTTTTTTACTTTCTATTGCTTTCCATTTCATGCTCCTCTATGCTGCTACATCCCTCAAACTAACCTTCCCACGCACGAACAAACCAACCCTCCCCCATTTGCTCCAGCACTACCAACAGAGCCACCCCTTCCTATTGTTTCCACGTTCAGCAACTTTTTTTTCTCTTTCCTGTTTCGAAGCCCAAAGCCCAAACTTCACAGCCCAAACTACCCACACCTAACCGCACCGCCCAACAATGCTTCTTCCCCAACATCCTTCATAAAGCTTCCTCCTGTGTACACTGTACACCAAATGTATGATACCATGTAAACTTCTACATAACCCCAAACAAACTCCACAATTATGCTCCGCATCCACTGCTCGACTCATCAACCACCACATCCTTCTCTACGGCGCCCTAGAGTTCGACCGACGTTGCACGTCCATGCTCCAGGTCCGAATTTAATTATGGCCAAACTTCACAAGACCTTGTGGCAATGAGCTACTTTCCCTCACGAGCTCGGTCGCACTACTCCATGGATTTCCATCCTCAGCGCACAGTGGACTGGGAATTTAAATACCACCAAACTACGAGACCGCTTGCTCCATGTTGCTGCTTTCGATGGTGTTTACAGATTTACTTAAGTTATATTATTTTTTTGGAAAGTTGTGGTTTTGCGTTTTCGTTTGTACTGAACGGTGGTGGGTTTTAACTTGGGGAAAGAGTTTGATTTCTTTTTCCTTTGGCACTGGGTTGGAGAAAAACGAATGAAGGCAGAGTCTATATATATGTGAAGAAACGTGGGGATCACGGAAAGGAGGAACGTGGCTTCCAAGGAAAGTTTTGATGGTTTGGTGGCCAAGTAAAATAACTTGTACTGCATATTATTACCTTTTATCTGTGAAGAATAGGTACTGTGCATATCCAAGCTCTGCAGTGCTATTTCACTTTAGTTTAGGCATGGCGATGGTAGGATTACAGTGTTCACATTAGAGATTAGGGTAGCGTATGTATCAGGAGGACAACGAAAATTCAATGCAAAAATGTACAGCTCACAATAAAGGAACATGGAGCGGTACACAATTTAGACAGGGCGAAATGGGGTAAGTTGCTTTTTTGATCAGGGGGTTTGCTTAGGTCCAAAGGAATAATGTTGCACGTGAAAAGAAAACGCCATGTACTTTTAATTTTTGCTTACAGGTGAAGTATATATATAATTTATTGGTATAGGGTAAGTGCGCTTTTATTTTAATACAGTACTATGATACATAGAATTTCGTTCATATACAGACGGCCACAGACAAAAATAAGAATACGATCGTGTCCAGCGATGTGCCACGATCCCAAAAATGTAATAATATCGGTAGGTTAGCTTATATTGTGAAATCCCAAAATGCTGACACAGGGTGCAAAATACTCCAAATAAAAAGTTGCTTATTTTGCGAATTAAAAATTACAGTAAAATCTTATAAATTAAAGTATACTTACGACTCAATAGAATCTTATCTAGATTTGAAACCGATATTTAATTATAATTTAATATATCGTTATGGCTTATAAACGATTCCACAATGACTATTTTAAATTTTGATTTGGACTTATCTCACAACATATAAGCCAAAATCTCGATTTTTCTCTCCCATTAGAAAATAAAAATCCATAAGATCGCAATGTTTCTTGTTTTACAGAATTCCGACCTATAACGTATTCTATATATTCCATTGAAGTTCAAAATTCAATATTATGAACTACCGCGCCATTTCGAGTTCAGTTTATATTAAATATATATATAAACTTTAGATCGTCATTAAGTTATTGAATTCAATATTAAAATTCCTAAATATTTCAAATATAATATTTAAAACAACTTTAAATATTCAAATTCAAATGAGCGAAAATCCGGGTCGTTACAAATCCAGAATTTAGCTTCCACTCGAAGCCTTTCGAAGCCGTTGGGGGAGGGGGGCGGTAAGGGGCGTTGGCGGTCGTTGCCTCCCTACATTGCTATATACAGTGCTTCTTTTAATGTAGTAACCAAAAAATTAACGAGGAATGTCAACTATTGATATTGAGAATAAGACCGGTTATGAGTGATCATCTATACTATTATATTAGATAAGTCTTAAGTATGTCGATAAAGTGCTCATCATTTTTCTCTCTCAATGAATTGACGAACCTAATTTTTAACTAATACAATACTACAATGATTACAGGTTCGATACTGAACAAAACATAAAAATAGTAAATTCTACAGTTCACAGAATTGTAATATATATATATATATATATATATATATTTGTATACGTTTATATATAGAGAGTTAGGGAGAGGAGCTTTGTAACAACCCGAAAAATCAGAACCAATTTAAAATTTCTTTTAAGTAAAATTTTGTTGGAAAATGCGTCAGAATTTAAAATTTTCATTTTTTAAATTAAATTATTGAATTTAAAACGACTTTTATATAAATTTTATGATGTTATTTATGAATGATTTCGGATTTATTTCTAATAAACATTTATTTGTAATTAAATAAATAGTGATTTATAATAATTGAAATTGGTATCAAATTGTATGTATATTTGTAATGGTTAACTTCAAACAATTGAGAATAAAGAAAATAGTAGACTTGTAAGTGATAGCAATTTTTATTTTAATTTGAGTTAAATTAGCAATAATGATTGATTAGATTATTAGCATATCGCATTTGGTTTGAGATTCCTATAGTTCAATTCGAGGGAAGAGTATCAATCAGCTTTTGTAAGTTTTTTCCTTCTTGGAAGAATGAAGGAATTTGAATTAAAAGCAATACATACAAACAAAAAAAAAAGAAATAAATGTATATGTTTTCTTCGTATTTTACACTACTTATTTCAAATAAAAGAAAATCATACATTCCTTGTAATTGAATGAAGTCAACATGCTTTGTTAACATTTAATTTATGAAAATCAATTAGAAAAACTTCCAAAGAAACATATCTTTAGCAAATTAGGTATGAAATGTTACTACAATAAATTGTGTAATTAGGAATACATAAATGTGGATAGAAACGGAAATAAACGCATAATAATTGTGTAATTGAAAAGAGCGGAATTTGAATAAGTTAGCAATAAAAGGGTTAAATTTAATAATTTGGTTGATTAAGAAAAAGAAATAAATCAGGAAAGAATTAACTTATTTAATTTTTTTAACTAAAATTTGTAAGTGCATAAGTCACTTTTAAGAAATAAAGTAACAATAAGACTTAATAAACAGGTCTGTAATGACCCCCATTTTCAGCGATATAATAATTAATTTATTTAATTATTTAAAGGGTGATTAAGAGGATTTAATGGTCGTTGAATTAAATAAGAGTGAATATTTAATTAAAATAATAATTAAATAATATATTTAATTCTGAAATAATCAGAATTAGTGGAATTCACAATATAATGTGAAGTGGGTAATTCAAAGTACATAATTCAGTTTAGAGTTGAATTATAATAACGAATATATTATATAAACGACAGTTGAACGTATAAATTATAATATAATTATAATTGAGCCCGTAATGGCGCGGCAGTTCGCTATTTGGCTATTTGAACTTCAACTAAATATACAGGGTCCGTTTTAAATCGGATTTTTGTGAAACAAGAAAAGTTAGGAGCGGGTGTAGTATATCTTTCTAGTGGAAGATAAAAATAAGGATTTTGTCGTGTAGATTTTGATTTATGTCTAATTCAAATTTTAGAAAAGTCGCTGTGGAATTCCTTTATAATTTATAATGATTTATTTATATTTATAAAAGGAATTTCAATATAAATCGAATATCGATTTAATCGGGATTTGGAATATCGAGTGATAAATCTAATTGGAGCTGTATGGTATTCCAGTGTGAATATATACGATAATATTTATTTTTAATATTAAATTTAATTGCTTTTAAATATATTTATATATTTAAAAGGGTTATTTAGGGCTTTAAAAATAGCCAGTTTTGCAAACGACCTTAGAATTCGATGAAACTAATTTTGTTGGATCTGCAATGTTAAATTATTTCTAGATTTCAATTTCCATGATTTTTGAAGTCAGTATATGGCCGTACCGATTTTTAATGTGAAATACAGTTAATAATTTTAACTTTAAAAATAGTCTGTGTGGGCAAACGGAGTCGGAATTCGACGAAACCAGTTTCGTTGGGACCGTAATGTCGAACTCTAGCTGCATGTCCATTTTCGTGATTTTTGTATATTGTATAGCGATCATGGGAATTTTTAAAGGATAAACATAAGTAGCATATGAATATAGATGAATATAAAAATATTATATTTCTTCTATAAAAACCCTTAACCCTCCTAAAACCTAAGTCTCATTTTCTTCTTTGGTCAACGACTCATTTCCACAGCCATTTCCTTTTGGGAAAATCATCTCGTGAATTCATAAATCAAATCAAATAAATTCCCAAACCAATTCATATGAACTCGTATGTTCATCCTCTTCACGCTGATATGCTTCAGCATGAGTTCGGTTCGATTTTGGTTGTTATAGATTTTGACAGTAAAAGCTAGGTTTGGAGTAATCGTGTTATACGAGGCTTATTTGCGGATTTGGGTGTTGGATTTGGGATGAGGGGTCAAAACCGCAGCTGGTATGTGAACTTTGGGGTATTCGGTATTTTTGGAGTTCGGTCCTTGAACAGTGCTTCGAGATTTCTCCAGTTCGAACGCGATTTAGGGGGGTAGCACGAGCTTCAGTTCATGGGTGTGAGGTGAAAGAGGGATAGAAGAGAGAGAGAGAATGCTGTTTTCTATTTTAAACTTCGTTGAGGAACGAAGGCTTGAAGTGTGGATGAAGATCGAAGAATGGGGACATTGGTTTACTGGAGCTGGTATTTCGGTTTCGGGAAGATGAGGGAATCGGGCCTGGTTAATGAGAGAGGTAATAAGCCGGTTGGAAAGGGGTAAAGCCCGTCTTAGTGTTTATATTCGATTTAATTTAAATAAAGTATCCTATAACTTGTTAAAGTCATAACTTCGTCATACTTTGTCAGAATCATGAACGGTCAGATCCATTGGGATCGTACGGGCGAGAGCTCCACAATGGAACTAACTAGGAGTGGATTGGAGCTAGTTTGAATTTATGGCGAAATAAATTGTTTGATTCAAATCAAGCAACAGTTTGTCGTTCTTTAACGATGAACTGCCAATGTGAGTAAAACTCACTAACTCTGAACAGTTCTATTTTTATAACGTATATTTAGAACTGATAAATGATGATTGGTTGTTGTGTGTTAACTGTTGGTTGAGTTGTTTGTGTATTGATTGAAATCATAGATTACGATAGATATATATAAATCGTTAATCGAATATTGATTCTGTTTATCAGGATATTGTATATTCGTGTTGTCTAACCTCTGTGTTGCAGGGAAATAGGTTGGAGGGGTCCAACTGGACTCCTCAATATTTATAATACCGTTTTGTTCATATATTGTAATATATGATGTGATATATTATCTATTTTAAATTATGTGTGTTTGAACGATATTGGCCAACGTGATTTGATATGTTAAATACCATAACATATCGAAATGTTGATAAGGGAATTTTCAAAGTGATATTTGAAATTAAATTTATTTATAAAATCCAAGGATTTTATAAAAGAGAAAATATTTATAAAATCAAAGAAGATTTTATAAAAGGAACTTATTTATAAATGGAATATTTATAAAGGAGGGTATTTATAAACTCATAAGATTTTATAAATGACATATTTATTTGTTAAATAAACAGGAGATATTAAACGAATTATTTATTTAGTGAATAAATAGGATATCATAAACGAATTATTTATTTAGAAAATAAATAAAGATATACAAGGAAATATATCTGTAAAACAAATATAAAGGAAATATATATATGTAAAACAAATATAAAGGAAATATATTTGTAAAACAAATATAAAGGAAATATATTTGCAAAACAAAATACAAAGGAAGATATTTGAGAAACAAATACAAAGGAAGACATTTGCAAAACAAATAGAAATAGAAATATTTGTAAAACATTTACAAATAGAATTTAAAAGGAAATATTTGTAAAACATATACAAATAGATCAAATGGAAATATTTATTTATAGGAAATAAATAGAATGTTATAAAGGAAATATTTATTTGTTAAATAAGTAGGAAAGATAAGAAATATTTATTTGTTAAATAGATAGAATTGAAGGGAATAGTTATTTGTTAAGTAAACAAATAGAAAATGAATTATTTGTATAAACAAATAGGAAATAAATAAATCAAAGGAGTTAATTCAAAGCAATTAATCAAAGGAGTTAATTCAAAGGGATTAATTAAAATAGATAATTCAAAGGAATAAATCAAAAGAGTTAATCGAAATGAGTAAATCGAATATTAGTTATTCGATTAGAGTTAATCGAATAGAGTAAATGAGTTAGAGTTAACCAGTTAGGGTTAATCAATTAGGGTTGACCAGTTAGAGTTGATCACTTAGAGTTGATCAATTAGAGTTAACCAGTTAGAGTTAGAGTTAACCAATAGAGTAATTAAATAGAGTTAATCGAATTAGAATAAATCGATTAGAGTTAGTCGAATAAGGAGTTATCGAATATTAGTTATTCGAATCGAGTGAATAGGAGTTATTGAATCTAGTTATTCGAAAGGAGTTATCGATTAGTTTAAATCGAAAGGAGTTAATCGAATTTAGTTATTCGAAAGGAGTTATCGATTAGTTTAAATCGAAAGGAATTAATCGAATTTAGTTATTCAAAAGGAGTTATCGATTTGTTTAATCGAAAGGAGTTAAACCGAATTTAGTTATTCGAAAAGGAGTAATCAAATATAGTATTCGAAGAGAGAGATTATCGGATATCGTTTATTTGAAAGAAAGAGTAATCGAATATTAGTTATTCGAAGTAAGTTAATCGAATATTAGTTAATCGAAGAGAGTAAATCGTCGAATTCGATTATATCGAATTCTGGAAAGTATTATTTACTTTTCGGTGTTTAAATCAAGATTTATTTATTTATAAATAAATAAGAGTAGGTTAATTATTTCAAAGTAAGAAATAAAAGTAGATATTAAGTTAGATATTTCGAAAGTAGGAATTTTAACGTTATAGTTAAAATCAATGTTTTAAATAAAGAAATGGATTCGTAAATAGAATCTAAGAGAGACGTAAGGAAGTGTTAAACGTTTAAAAGATAAACTTTGACTATTTCGAAGTTAAAACGCTGTTCAGTTAAGGTCTGAGAGGTAATTATACCCCAACTTGACTGACTTCCTTCTTAACTAAGGAATGGTAAGGTTTTATAGTGAAGGAGTTTTGGAAATGTTTTCCAAACGAGAATCAGAAATGTTTTCTGATAATAGAAAATAGAAATGTTGAATATATGGAAACAGGAGATAAGTAAATTAATGAACTAAAGAGATAAATATTAAATGATGATTGATCGATATAATTTCCATCTGGAAATAACATCGTTGTTTGCACACTGTTTTTCTTTGATGGTTAAATCACAGACTATCAAAGTTTTGACCATTTTAACGTTGTTAATATGGAGAAACCGGTTGGATTATTAACCAAAGAACCACTCTGTATTGGCATAAGCGTTGCGAATCATATATGCCAAAGATAATTGAAGACGGAGTAAAGTGCAAGGGCTATTGTATAAGTCTTAGATAATAGTGCCTAAGATGGATGTATTAAATAGTGCCTTCGGTTCATCCTGTTCCTGGAGGACTTGTATGGATGAATGTCTGACAGAGTATTTTCAGAAAGGTCACGTACATTGATTTCTTCAACAGTACCAAGAGTGGAAACGGAGAAGGAAACTTCTTTAGCTAACACGTAATGTACTATTGTAGACGTCAATTAGTGATTTTCGATGGATCTGACAATGTGGCATTCGAAGAGAATCTGATGTGATGATAAAGCGTAACCTCAAGCCTCATCAACCGGGAAATGACAAAAATCGGGCAGGCATCATGGCTATGTAGGTCGCACCTTTTAGGGTGCATAATCACCTGATCTAAAGTTTCATTTACTTTTAATAATCTATTGTTGATGCTGTCCCATTCGAGAAATGGTTGCTGATCCCAATTGATGGTTGTATACATTCGATACACTCAAGCGAAATGAGTGGTCGGTCATGTGTGGCCGGGTTGCAAGATGTTCTTGTTGAACCCAGTGTATTCCTCTCTAGAGGTACACTAGCGAAAGGTGGTTCCATACCTTGTCGTAGTTGGAAATCCATTACCCAACACGTGCTTGCGGTTTTGATTGTATACTATATATGTAGAACGTGAGATGAAGGCGTTTCTGCTAGATGATTATCATTATTGTGGTTGCTAGACATTATTATAATATCAAAAGGTTTTTGATATAAAGACAATTTGGATTCTCATAAGGGAAAAACCCGTTCCGTTATACGGTGTGGTCTTATGAGATATCGTTTACTGCTCAAACTGTTTTTAAACTGTTTTACTCATACCAGTCCCACGACTGTCCCGGAGTTTATTTTTTTTATATTCCCTAAACTCTTGGATGCCTAATTTTGTATGGGCAGTCAAGTAGTCAGGAATTTACAGATACTTAAAGAGCTGGAGCAGGAGGCTTCAGGATCATATAGCTATAGTTTATTTCCGCTGTGTTGTAAGTCATGTACTTTGATAATGATGTATATTCAAGTACAGATGTATATTTCAAAGTTATGTTATATATTATATGTTATTCGTTCCGCTGTGAGGTTCGTGTTACTCTGATGTTGTGTTCGTCTTCTTCTTCTATTCTAAGTTTCTATCTTATCTTTCCTCACCCTCTAATTTCTTTCATTAACCATCTGGTATTTTCGACTCTTGATATTCGATATGTGTTGTATATCGGATAACCAAGGTTGACTTTTTTCCAGGTCCTTACAGTTGGTATTAGAGCTTAAGGTTAAGAGAATAACCTTGGCTCTGTGGCATGACTCGGTAGAGATAGGGTTAGTGATATCCTACATTGAGTTTGAGTGTATATATAAAAGTGAACGTATTTGTAGATGATATAAGAATAATTTTATAATGTGAAGATTTATTGGTTGAGTAGTTTATGGGTTCTAGTCGATCAATTTGATCCACTATATTGGTAGGAGTTTATAAACACTCAAATACGATGGGTCGGCACGATATGTTTTGAAAGAGGGTAAATGAAAATAATTTTACCCAAAGTATATTTGATACATATTGGATATATTGGTTGATATTATAATCGGATAAGATTATAAAAATGTGAAATGGTTATGTAAATAACCAATCAGAATTCAGATAAGTAGAATGAATTGAATTAAATCTGAAATTTAAATCAGAATTGAAATTGAATCCCTGGAAATTTGGAACAGATTTTGTAAATAGACTTGGATTAAAAATATGTAAATTTTAAGATCCTGGGAGAATTTAAATTGTATTCCAAGAAATTGTGGATGATATTTTAAACTGATTTCAAAATAAAAGTGTTTAAGAATGATTCTGAAAATGATATAGTATTGTACTCACTTCAATATCTGGGAAATAACCCCGATGATGAGCTAGACATCATCGGTGTTCATTTTCGAGTTGCTGAGTGACGGATTACTACCAAAGGAATTTGTTATTGAATTGTTTTAGAAAAACAAAGCTGTTTAGAACTCCCAGAATTTGATTTATTTAATTTAAGAAAAATTAAATAGGAAATTGTAAAAGCAAATTGGAATTTAAGTAAATCCAGTTAAGTGGTAATAGAAATTGATTTGAAATGATATTGTATTGGTGAGTTAAGAATTCGGGATCAAGAACGAAACTTGAGTTTGAAATGAAAATTTGGCTTGGTAATAAGCGAATGGTTGTGTTGGAGATAAAAGTTATTACAGAATTTGATTGGGAAGACCCTTGTATCCGCTGAATTGACAGCAGGTGAAAGTGATAGAGTTGATATGCTCGACAAAAAGGTACAAGTTTATATTTCATATGTATGAGATTTTGATGAGCCGAATTGGCAAGCCGCTTGGCTGTTTGATTTTCTTTTGGGTTGGAGATGGCCCAGAGAGGCGAGTTAGAGTTTGACCGATTGACCAGTACAAAGGAGGTGCTGGCGAAACTTTTCGAAAAGTTAAGGTGCTAGAAAATTTTCAGGATTTTTGAAAATTTTTATTGATAAAATTAATTAATTTTTTAATTAAAATTGAATTACTTCAGTGGAAACTGAAGTTAAGAAGTGAGCAGATAAGTTCTACTCAGTTAATAGGGTTTGTTTTCTACCTTAGCAATTTCGAGGACGAAATTATTTTAAGTGGGGAAGAATGACCCTCATTTTCAGCGATATAATAATTAATTTATTTAATTATTTCAAGGGTGATTAAGAGGATTTAATGGTCGTTGAATTAAATAAGAGTGAATATTTTATTAAAATAATATATTTAATTCTGAAATAATCAGAATTTGTGGAATTCACAATATAATGTGAACTGGACAATACAAAGTATATAATTTAGTTTAGAGTTGAATTATAATAACGAATATATTATATAAACGATAGTTGAACGTATAAATTATAATATAATTATAATCGAGTCCGTAATGGCGCGGCAGTTCGCTATTTGGCGATTTGAACTTCAACTGAATATACAGGGTCTGTTTTAAATCAGATTTCTGTGAAACAAGAAACGTTAGGTGCGGGTACAGTATATCTTTCTAGTGGAAGAGAAAAATCGGGATTTCATCGTGTAGATTTTGATTTATGTCCAATTCAAATTTTAGAAAAGTCATTGTGGAGTTCCTTTATAATTTATAACGATTTATTTATATTTATAAAAGGAATTTCAATATAAATTTATCGATTTAATCAGGATTTGGAATATCGAGTGATAAATCTAATTGGAGCTGTATGGTATTCCACTGTGAATATATACGATAATATTTATTTTTAAATATTAAATTTAATTGCTTTTAAATATATTTATATATTTAAAAGGGTTATTTAAGGCTTTAAAAATAGCCAGTTTTGCAAACGACCTCAGAATTCGACGAAACTAATTTTGTTGGATCCACAATGTTAAATTATTGCTAGAATTCAATTTCCGTGATTTTTTGAAGTCAGTATGTGGCCGTACCAATTTTTAATGTGAAATACAGTCGATAATTTTACTTTTAAAAATACGCTGTGTGGGCAAACGGAGTCGGAATTCGATGAAACCAGTTTCATTGGGACCGTAATGTCGAGCTCTAGCTGCATGTCCATTTTCGTGATTTTTGGATATTGTATGCGATCACGGGAATTTTTAAAGGATAAACACAAGCAGCATATGAATATAGATGAATATAAAAATATTATATTTCTTCTATAAAAACCCTTAACCCTCCTAAAACCTAAGTCTCATTTTCTTCTTTGGTCAACGACTCATTTCTGCAGCCATTTCCTTTTGGGAAAATCATCTCGCGAATTCATAAATAAAAAACATATACAAATCAAATCAAATAAATTCCCAAACCGATTCATATGAACTCGTATGTTCATCCTCTTTACGCTGATACGCTTCAGTCGGTTTGATTTTGGTTGCAGTCGGTTTTGACAGTAAAATCTAGGATTGGAGTAATCGTGTTATACGAGGCTTATTTGCGGATTTGGGTGTTGGATTTGGGATGAGGGGTCAAAACCGCAACTGGTATGTGAATTTTGGGGTATTCAGTGGTTTTGGAGTTCGGTCCTTGAACAATGCTTCGGCATTTATCCAGTTCGAACGCGATTCAGGGGGGTAGCACGAGCTTCAGTTCATGGGTGTGAGGTGAAAGAGGGATAGAAGAGAGAGAATGGTGGTTTCTATTTTAAACATCGTTGAGGAACGAAGGCTTGAACTGTGGATGAAGATCGAAGAATGGGGACATTGGTTTACTGGAGCTGATATTTCGGTTTGGGGAAAATGAGGGAATCGGGCCTGGTTAATAAGAGAGGTAATGGGCCAATTGGAAAGGGGTAAAGCCCATCTTAGTGTTTATATTCGATTTAATTTAAATAAAGTATCGTATAACTTGTTAAAGTCATAACTTCGTCATACATTGTCAGAATCATGAACGGCCAGATCCGTTGGGATCGTATGGGCGAGAGCTCCACAATGGAAATGACTAGGAGTGGATTGGAGCTAGTTTGAATTTATAGGAGTGGATTGGAGCTAGTTTGAATTTACGGCGAAATAAATTGTTTGATTCAAATCAAACAACAGTTTGTTGCTCTTTAACGATGAACTGCCAATGTGAGTAAAACTCACCAACTCTGAACAGTTCAATTTTTATAACGTATATTTAGAACTGATAAATGATGACTGATAGTTGTGTGTTAACTGTTGGTTAAGTTGTTTGTGTATTGATTGAAATCATATATGACGATAGATATATATAAATCGTTAATCGAATATTGATTCTTTTTATCATGATATTGTATATTCGTGTAGTCTAACCTCTGTGTTGCAGGGAAACAGGTTGGAGGGGTCCAACTGGACTCCTCAATATTTATAATACTATTCTATTCATATATTGTAATATATGATGTGATATATAATCTATTGTAAATTATGTGTGTTTGGACGATATTGGCCAACGTGATTTGATACGTTAAATACCATAACATATCGGAATGTTGATAAGGGAATTTTCAAAGTGATATTTGAAAATAAATTTATTTATAATATCCAAGGATTTTATAAAAGAGAAAATATTTATAAAATCAAAGAAGATTTTATAAAAGGAATTTATTTATAAATGGAATATTTATAAAGGGGGATATTTATAAACTCATAAGATTTTATAAATGAAATATTTATTTGTTAAATAAATAGGAGATATTAAACGAATTATTTATTTAGTGAATAAATAGGATATCATAAACAAATAATTTATTTAGAAAATAAATAAAGATATACAAGGAAATATATCTGTAAAACAAATATAAAGGACATATATCTGCAAAACAAATATAAAGGAAATATACTTGTAAAACAAATATAAAGGAAATATATTTGCAAAACAAAATACAAAGAAAGATATTTGCAAAACAAATACAAAGGAAGATATTTGCAAAACAAATAGAAATATAAATATTTGTAAAACATTTACAAATAGAGTAAATGAGTTAGAGTTAACCAGTTAGGGTTAATCAATTAGGGTTGACCAGTTAGAGTTGATCAGTTAGAGTTAGAATTAACCAATATAGAGTTAATCGAATTAGAATAAATCGATTAGAGTTAGTCGAATAAGGAGTTATCGAATATTAGTTATTCGAATCGAGTGAAAAGGAGTTATCGAATCTAGTTATCCGAAAGGAGTTATCGATTAGTTTAAATCGAAAGGAGTTAATCAAATTTAGTTATTCGAAAGGAGATATCGATTAGTTTAAATCGAAAGGAGTTAATCGAATTTTGTTATTCGTAAGGAGTTATCGATTTGTTTAATCGAAAGGAGTTAAATCAAATTTAGTTATTCGAAAAGGAGTAATTGAATATAGTATTCGAAGAGAGAGATTATCGGATATCGTTTATTCGAAAGAAAGAGTAATCGAATATTAGTTATTCGAAGTGAGTTAATCGAATATTAGTTATTCGAAGAGAGTAAATCGTCGAATTCGATTATATCGAATTCGGGAAAGTATTATTTACTTTCCGGTGTTTAAATCAAGATTTATTTATTTATAAATAAATAAGAGTAGGTTAATTATTTCAAAGTAAGAAATAAAAGTAGATGTTAAGTTAGATATTTCAAAAGTAGGAATTTTAACGCTATAGTTAAAATCAATGTTTTAAATAAAGAAATGGATTCGTAAATAGAATCCGAGAGAGACGTAAGGAAGTGTTAAAGGTTTAAAAGATAAACTTTGACTATTTCGAAGTTAAAACGTTGTTCAGTTAAGGTCTGAGAGGTAATTATACCCCAACTTGATTGATTCCTTCTTAACTAAAGAATGGTAAGGTTTTATCGTGAAGGAGTTTTGAAAATGTTTTCCAAACGAGAATCATAAATGTTTTCTGATAATAGAAAATAGAAATGTTGAATATATGGAAACAGGAGAAAAGTAAATTAATGAACTAAAGAGATAAATATTAAATGATGATTGACCGATATAATTTCCATCTGGAAATAATATCGTTGTTTGCACATTGTTTTTCTTTGATGGTTAAATCATAGATTATCGAAGTTTTGACCATTTTAACGTTGTTGATATAGAGAGGCTGGTTGGATTATTATCCAAAGAAACACTCTGTATTGGCATAAGCGTTGTGAATCATATATGCCAAAGATAATTGAAGACGGAGTAAAGTGCAAGGGCTATTGTATAAGTTTTAGATTACAGTGCCTAAGATGGATGTATTAAATAGTGCCTTCGGTTCATCCTGTTCCTGGAGGACTTGTATGGATGAATGTCTGACAGAGTATTTCCAAAAAGGTCATGTACATTGATTTCTTCAACAGTATCAGGAGTGGAAGCGGAGAAGGAAACTTCTTTAGCTAACACGTAATGTACTATTGTAGACGTCAATTAGTGATTTTCGATGGATCTGACAATATGGAATTCGAAGAGAATCTGATGTGATGATAAAGCGTAAACTCAAGCCTCATCAACCGGAAATGACAAAAATCGGGCAGGTAGCATGGCTATGTAGGTCGCACCTATTAGGGTGTATAATCATCTGATCTAGAGTTTCATTTACTTCTAAAAATCTATTGTTGATGCTGTCCCATTCGGGAAACAGTTGCTGATCCCAACCGATGGTGATATACATTCAATACACTCAAGCGAAATGAGTGGTCGATCATGTGTGGCCATGTTGCAAGATGTTCTTGTTGAACCCAGTGTATTCCTCTCTAGAGGTATACTAGAGAAAGGTGGTTCCATACCTTGTCGTAGTTGGAAATCCATTACCCAATACGTGCTTGCGGTTTTGATTGTATACTATATATGTAGAACGTGAGATGAAAGTGTTTCTGCTAGATGATTATTATTACTGTGGTTGATAGACATTATTATAATATCAAAAGGTTTTTGATATAAAGATAATTTGGATTCTCATAAGGGAAAAACGCTTTCCGTTATACAGCGTGGTCTTATGAGATATTGTTTACTGTTCAAACTGTTTTACTCATACCGGTCCCATGACTGACCCGTAATTTATTTTGTTTTGTTTTCCCTAAACTCTTGGGTGCCCAATTTTGTATGGGCCGTCAAGTAGTCAGGAATTTATAGATACTTGAAGAGCTGGAGCTGGAGGCTTCAGGATCATATAGCTATAGTTTATTTCCGCTGTGTTGTAAGTGATGTACTTTGATAATGATGTATATTGAAGTACAGATGTATATTTCAAAGTTATGTTATATATTATATGTTATTCGTTCCGCCGTAAGGTTCGTGTTACTCTGATGTTGTGTTCTTCTTCTTCTTCTATTCTAAGTTTCTATCTTATCTTTCCTCACCCTCTAATTTATTTCATTAACCATCTGGTATTTTCGACTCTTGATATTCGATGTGTTATATATCGGATAACCATGGTCGACATTTTTCCGGGTCGTTACAAGGTCATTGGAAATGGATGGGTCGATTGAGCCTATTAATAGATAGGGCCAAATAATTAATAGAAAATTAAGAATTGTAATTGTAAATTAAAGATCAATAAATGAGAATTGAATTCTTAAAATGTTACAATTGGTTAATACAAATAATGTGTGTAATTAAAAAGTAGATTTGAAATTGAAATTTTTAATGAATAAGGACAAATGGATTTATGGGAATGAATGTAAATGAATTAATTACTAATTGCAAATCAGTGACTTATTATTAAATGCCATAATATGTGCTCATTAGTTATTGTAGATAAATGTGCTATTATATGTAACATACAACTTATGGATAAACGGTTTTTTTTCGGAAATAAAAGAATTAATTAATTAATTAATTAAGATTATAAATATTTATATAAAAGGCCATTTGTAATCTAACCCTAAGTCTAAATGATACAGCCGCCACTTCAATCATTTAATGGCCAGCGTCTTCCCCTCTTCTCATCCATTTTTCTCTCAATCCCTTCATCGAATTCCATCACTTTCAAAAGGAAATGGGTAAAGCTTAACTAGCTCTTGTTTATCAATGGTTAAGATCGTGTTCTGTTGCTTGGATTATAAGAATTTGGGGCGTAAAGGTGGCGGCTTTGGAGTGGATTTCGAAGCAGCTAGAGGCTTCGAATCAAGCGCCATGCCAGGTGGTGTAGGTTCTGGCTGAGGCACGTCGATGGGGAGGTTCGGATCTTGTTCCAGTCGTGTGGTGTAACAACCCGGAAAATCAGAAGCAATTTAAAAATTTTATTTTGGCTATTTTAATGAATTATGAATAATTAAAATAATTTATTTTAAATAATAACGATTGAAAATTTATTTAAATCGAATTTAGAACGAATATATTTATTTTAATTTTAAAAGGAAATAGAAATAGCATGGTAGTTTGAAAATTTGAATCTAAACTTTGACTGAATGTACAGGATTCAAAATAAAACGGATTTTGGTGAAACCAAAAATATCTAAATTTGTTTAAAAATATCTTTCCAATGAATCTAAAAAATCGAAAGTTCATGGCAGAAATAAAAAGTTATGGCCAGTTGAATATTTAGAATAATCGTTATGGAATATAATATAATTTATAGCCTGTATAAATGGTGTAACAACCCGGAAATCTGGGCCAGTTTAAAATTTTTATTTTGGCAATTTTAGCGAATTTTGATTATTTAAAATGAATTAATTTAAATAATATCGACAAGAAATTTATTTTGAATATAATTAGAATGTATATAGTTATATACGTCGTCATTAGAATATAAATAATTATATATAATTATAAATAGGAATTGAAAATGGTGCGGTAGTTCGATAATTCGATTTCAAACTTCAATTGAACATACCGGGTGCAAAATAAAACGGATTTTAGTGAAACCAAAAATAATGGGATCTAATTGTGAATATCTTTCCAACGAATCTGAAAAATCAAAATTTCATCGCGGGGATCAAAAGATATGTCCAGTTGAAAATTCTGAATAGACGCTATGGAATTCAGGCCCTTAAAAATGGACATTTTGCAAACGACCTCGGATTTCGACGAAACCACTTTTGTTGGGTTCGTGATGTCAAATTATTGATAGATTTCAAATTTCATAATTTTTCGAATCAATATGTGAGCGTGGCAAAGGAAAACGCGTTTGACCAGTTTCAGTTGATTTTAATCGACTGGAAAATGGCCATTTTTCCAACGGTCTCAGAATTCGATGAAACTTGTTTTGTTAGGACCGTATCGTCAATACGAAGCTAGAAAATATTTTTCGGGAATTTTTCGAGTTAGTATGTGACCCCGGTAAATTGAAATACGCGTTCAAATTCAATATATAGAGTTTTATGTTGATTTTGACGAAAACTGATCGAAACGGTCGAATCAGCTTGCGATATATATCCCATTGTGTTCGGAATGGGGGTAATTAGCTATGGACGACAGGCGGTGGGCCTCCTTTAGAGGTCGTATGTAAAAGTCAACTTTTTGAATTAAATAAAAAAAAATATTCCTCTCCTCCCCTTAAATTCCTCTGCCCCCCCCCCCCCTTATTTTTCAATCCCGATTCAGATTGGAAAAAAAACCATCGCGCCTCAGCGCGATGGCCCCTCGCGCTGCCAGGGCGATCAGCCCCGCCACCTCTGAAGCCCCCCTCCTCCAGCGCCGTCGCGACACCCCCCTTCCTCCGTTGAATCCCACTCGCGAAACCCCCCCTGAACCCATCGACGCCGACGCCCGAACCCCACCTCCCCAATCCGCCGCCTCCACTGCCTGAACCCTACGCCGGAGCTCCACCAGCGCCGCCACCTCGGTGCACAGCAGCCTCCCCTCCACATAATTCCAGTTGTAAGTTTGTATATATATGTTATTTAATTTGTTTTATAAAATTCGTTTAGTTTAATTTAAAAAGAATTGTTAAAATCAGTTTTTACCTATGATGTTGGTGAAGAAAAATTTGATTTTTATATATTGAACAACGAAGTAAAAACTCGATTTTTATATATTGAACAACGAAGTAAAAATTCGATTTTTATATATTGAACAGCGTAGTTAAAATTCGATTTTTATATATTAAAAAGCGTAGTAAAAATTCGATTTTTATATATTGAACAACGAAGTAAAAACTCGATTTTTATATATTGAACAGCGTAGTAAAAATTCGATTTTTGTATATTGAATAGCGAAGTAAAAATTCGATTTTTATATATTGAATAGCGTAGTAAAAATTCGATTTTTATGTATTGAACAACGAAGTAAAAATTCGATTTTTATATATTGAATAGCGTAGTTAAAATTCGATTTTTATATATTGAATAGCGAAGTAAAAATTCGATTTTTATATATTGAATAGCGTATTAAAAATTCGATTTTTATATATTGAATAGCGTAGTAAAAATTCGATTTTTATATATTGAACAACGAAGTAAAAATTCGATTTTTATATATTGAACAACGAAGTAAAAATTCGATTTTTATATATTGAACAACGAAGTAAAAATTCGATTTTTATATATTGAATAGCAAAGTAATAATTCGATTTTTACATATGTAGTGGCTACGGGCAACGAAAGTGACGAAAGGCAAGAACGGCGAAGATTTCTATAAATGAAGTGTCGTGAAGTTGGGATAGCTATCGGTGAGAACTTCTCACTCTTCAATTTCTTTTTCTAGTTATATATATACTAGGATGCAGACGGTGTTTAGTAGCACCCGACACCCGTCATCCACAGACCATGGATGGCTTGTTTGTTAAATTGTTTGGTTGTGTAGTTGGTTAGATTAATTGGTTTGAATTGAATTGTTTGGTGAAATGAAATTGATTTGATTGATGTGTGAATGGCGTGGGCCTTCACTAGACCGGGGTTAAGCTAGGCCTTGTCCCTTTTCTAGTATCTTGCCGTTATGCCGCCGAAATTTTCTAAAAATAAGTTAGAAAAATAAAGATAACATTTTATTTAATAAATCAACCGAATAGAATATTCATAGGTTGAATAAAATAGTTTGATCATTAAAAATATAATTTTTAACGTGAATGTGAATAAATGAATATTCATTTACAAACCGAACGGTTTGTTTATGTACACCTATTTGAAGGACATTGATTGGGACGATAAATTTTACACATCGCCCAACTGCACAAATAAAATCTGTGTTTGATTGTTTGAAACCCCACACGGGTATTGGGATGATATTTGACGTACACTAATCCCGATTGTTTAGTTGTATGTCGATCGATTGATTGACAGACTGTTATAAGCGTTGAATATTTATATTTGATGCTTATACAGTGTAGAATGCACTTTGGATGATGGTTGATTATTCATCGTTGTTGATATATACATGTGTTGTAGAAAATCCATATAATTAACATTATATGGTAATTGATTGGGCCTCTTTCCAGTTTCGAAAAAGAAATATTTGAAATAAAAATATTTGAAATAGAAATATATGAAAATAGAATATTTGAAAAAGAAAATATTTGAAAAGAAATATTTGAGATAGAAATATTCGAAATAGAATATTTGAAAATAGAAACATATGAAGCCGTGTTGGTTAGATTGACGCCATTTTGATGTGAATGATATTTATATCGATTTTATTCATTTTATAATGAATATCGAAAGTGATTTCAAAATCTGATTTTTTGAATATAAATGAATTCGAATTGAAATTGAATATAAATGAATTCGAATTGAAATTGAATATAAATGAATTCGAATTGAAATTGAATATAAATGAGTTCGAATTGAAATTGAATATAAAGGAATTCGAATTGAATTATAACTGAAATTGAATTAGAAATCAATTTGAATTGAAATCGACTTGAAATGAATTTAAAACGAATTTATATTGGAATATTCAATTTTGATTTGAAATTGAGCATGAAATTGAAACCGTTTTGAAAATGAATTTAAAACGATTTATAAAGCACGTTTTAAATTGAAATCGACGAAGTATATATTATATATATTATATATATAATATAATGGACTGAATAGAACGCGCCGCGCCGCGGCAGTTCGCGAATTTCGACCATTGACTTCGAACGGATATTGCGGGAGATCCGACCGTCGGATTCTCCTAAAACCGGAACCGTTGGGTTCGTATCGAAAAGAGCTTTCTAATGGATATTTGAAATTTGAAATCTAACGGTTGGATTTGGGATTATGTCCAAATCAAATTTGAAAAAGGTCGCTGTAAATGCAGTTCGATGGCCGTTGATGGAACTCGACTGTACGGGCCTGGATAAAATAATTAAAAATAGTAATAATTTATGTAAAATCATAAGAAATGATTTGGGAAAAATTGGGATGAAAAACTCCATATTTGAAAAGATAAAAATAGATTTTTATCGAAATGAACTAGTTTTGAACTAGAATTATAATTTTATTTATTTTTAAATAAATAAATTGAATTCGAGATGGTTTTGAAAATAACCAGAATTTCCAATGATTGCATTGGAATGGATTTGAATCGAAATTGTCTTCGGAATATTTCGATGTTGGATTTCGTGATTATACAGATGTTGTTATGGAAATTTGAAAGATATAGATATATATATATATATCGTTATTTCCAATACGATATCTGTTGGTCGTAGAATTTGATATTGAATATAAGCCGATATATTTTCTATTCAGAGCCTTGTATTTAATATCAAATGTGATTTGGGTTTATCGTGAATGGTGTCTTGACTAACACTGTTCTTGAACCCAGTTAAGAAAAGATTAAATCTTTTTATTTAAATTTAATGAAGTATGCCAATTAAATAATATTTAATTGGATTTGAATTCGAATTGATTCTTGGGTTTATAGTGAATGGTGTTTTAAATAACACTCGTTCTTTAACCCGATAATTAGTGGAATGTGATTTTGGGTTTATCGTGAACTGTGTTTTAAATGACACTGATTCTTTAACCCAGTCAAAGATTAAAACTAAGTGGAGTTTTAATGAATCTTTAATTAGATTGAAATGATCGAGAATGGAGTATCACCAGTTTTGCTCCAGGCGATAGTTAAATCTTTAATTAGATTTGAACGTGAAATGGTAATTGAATTTACCGATAACACCGTGGTGTTAGATATGAAGTATAACCAGTTTTACTTCATGGGATGAATAGGTTGGGATTGTGAAATTAAAACAAATGATTACTTCGGTAAGGTTCGTTAATCCCGACTAGTTTGAATCGATATTCAAAATAGATTAAAGAATAAATTTAAAGGATTTATCTTTGATAAAATTAATGGGAACCTTTTCCTATGAATGTGAAACTTAGAAACTAACTGTTGGTTAGCTAAGCAGAATGGTTTCCTGGATTTTGATCTGATGTTGGTTTCGGCATTCGGGATTAATATTTGGGGAATTATTCTCTTGATTAATTTACGGTTAGCGACTGATGAATTGGAATGAGGCGTATGTTGTGTTTGTGTTACACTTATTTAAAATATACGCGAGTTATTCGGAAAGACTGGGTTTATCCCACTCTGAATAACTGATACGACGATAAGTCAAAGATGAAGACGGTGGTTGAAGACCGGAAGTCTTCACATCGTTTGGGTGATTACTGATGATCTTGATTGGGCTGTACACCCAAGATGAGGGAATAAATCGGTGGTCGTCCAGATATGATTGGAGATCGATGGATATGCGAGGAAAGTGCCTCCGGTTTCGTTCAGACCCGGAACGAACTTGTAAATGGACTGTGTGTCTGACATTGGATTTCATTCTGTGTGACTGATACCAGTTGCATAGAGTGGTTTGCCTGTGTGGTATGCTAAGATGCAAATGATCAAGGCTTCTGTTGAAAAGCAAAGTCTTGTGGTGATGATCAAAGCACAGCCTGTGTGGCACAGCTTTGTATAACGTGAATTCGCGAGCCTCGCACCCTGGTTGTGAACAAAAAAATGGGAGACGGACATCAGGGAGGGCATGCGTTTCTTTCTAGCTAGGGTGGTGTCAGTGATCTACCAGCCCTGACATTTATATACTTTTCACCTATGTGGTTGTTGCTGTTGCGAGGCGCCTTGGTTTGATAGGACGATCCGGGTCCGATGGAGTCATTTGTTGGCTCATTTACGCCCCAAAGGGCGGGGAAACGCAGTGTTCAGGAATTTTAATCCACATCGGATAAACCGGCCCTGATGATCCAAGGGTCACTCAAGCTCTGATCCTGAGACTCGGGCTAGACAATCTCGAATCAGTTGAGGACTATCTTTTGCCTCAGTTCACAGACGGAAATCCAATTTCCAAATACGTGACATTTGCAGTTTTATTTGTAGAGCCTAGTATGGCGACATAGTAGGATGGGGCGCTCATGCCGCCTATGATTGATACTTATGTTTTGAAGTTGTTTTATACACTATGCACTTACAATAGTATCAAATGATTTGTTTTACACGTATCAAGCATTCTTGGCTATTATAAGGTAAAATCCCTATCCTCCGGCTTGCGTTGCATTGTGTGATGGGAACTGGGTCTTATAATAGCTTCATTTTTCCTTATTTAGCATTGCGCTGTTTGTTTTATGCACTGGTATTCTTGGGAGGAAACCCGTTCCGTGTTATACGGCGTGGTCCCTTGATTTACCTAACTTTAAAAATAAAGATTTATAACTGTTTTAGTTCTCACACCAGTCACATGACTGACCTGGAGTTTATTGTTTTAACCTAAACTCTGGGTGCCCCTATTTTTGACACGGGCGGCTAGTAGTTTTGGTTTTGCAGATTTATATTCACAGGATCCTGGTTTACAGCTGGAACGATATCCGGAAAGCTTTGTATCCGTATATCTCCTTCAGTTGTGTATTGTATTATTTTCCGCTGCAATGGATTTAAATGTAATTTAAATCTCTGATATGTCTGTGTAATATTCATTTATACTCTGTATATTCTTGTAATCTGATCTGATGCATTGTTGTAATATACAATGAAATGTTCTCCCGTCTGCGTTCTATTTTGGCTTGTTCTCAAAACGATCAGGCGTTTCGAACGGCCTGGGTCGGTTTAGCGACTGGTTCGGACCGAGCGAAATTCCTTTTTGTCTTATTTGGTATCAGAGCTTTGGTTTGCAAAGCTAGAGAATAAGGCACATTAGAACCATACGAAAGAATTCATCAGATATTGGATTAGTAATATCCAATGAGAATGACTCGTTAGAGATAGGATCAATAGTATCCTAGAACGAGTGTGAAGAGTATATTCTTAAAATGAAAACAATTTTTGTTTTGAAAATTTAAATCGTTGTATACGTATTTGAATATTTATTTTATATTGATTTGGACAGTCCAGTATATAAAGATTTTGCATATACGCCTTGCAAATGTGTATTTGAAATTTTAATATACTGGATAGATATAGATTCACACTCTAGTCGCCCGAAGATGATTATGATGATTGTAGCTACATCATCAGAATTAGTGTTCGAGTGTTGAAGGTGTGATATTTATATATCTCCTATTGACTGGTGTGAGAATCAAAATTAGATAGGGCCTATTGTTGTGATTTGGCATCAAAAATCTGATTTTTGACTATATATCAAAGTTATGAATTTCAGAAGCTAATCAACTAATTGATTGATGGTTGTGTTGTTTGATTATTATTTGTTAGTTGAAATTTTAACCATATAGCCAATTAGATCAAATAGTGAATATTATTGAAATTTGGTCGCATTTGCTTGCGTATACATATACTTACATTGAACATGTCACAGCAAGGAGGCTAGAGCAGAGAATAAAATTTGTTTGCCTGACAAATAGGTACATGTTTACTAATAATTTACTGTTTTGTTTGGGTGATGATGATTTTATGAGCCGATTGGCTACCCGCTTGGCCTTTTCTTTTTCTTTTTGAGATCTGAAGGCCTATATGGAAATTTCGGGATTTTCCCGTGGCTCCCGGTGCAGGGGAGGTTATGGCGAAATTTTTCGAAAATTTAGGGTGTTAGCCAAATTTTTGAAATTTTTGAAAATTCTCAGAAACTGAAAAGTTGGAGAATGAAAGCCAGATTGAACGTAGAGTTGATTAATCAAACCACTTTCGACTTTGTCCCTTTTCGGGGACGAAAAGTTTTAAGTGGGGGAGATTGTAACAACCCGAAAATCTGTGCCAGTTTAAAATTTTTATTTTGGCAATTTTAGCGAATTTTGATTATTTAAAATGAATTATTTTAAATAATATCGACAAGAAATTTATTTTGAATATAATTAGAGCGTATATAGTTATATACGTCGTCGTTAGAATATAAATAATTATATATAATTATAAATAGGAATTGAAAATGGCGCGGTAGTTCGATAATTCGATTTCAAACTTCAATTGAACATACCGGGTGCAAAATAAAACGGATTTTAGTGAAACCCAAAATAATGGGATCTAATTGTGAATATCTTTCCAACGAATCCGAAAAATCAAAATTTCATAGCGGGGATCAAAAGATATGTCCAGTTGAATATTCTGAATAGTCGCTATGGAATTCAGGCCCTTAAAAATGGACATTTTGCAAACGACCTCGGATTTCGACGAAACCACTTTTGTTGGGTCCGTGATGTCAAATTATTGATAGAGTTCAAATTTCATAATTTTTCGAATCAATATGTGAGCGTGGCAAAGGAAAACGCGTTTGACCAGTTTCAGTTGATTTTAATCGACTGGAAAATGGCCATTTTTCCAGCGGTCTCAGAATTTGATGAAACTAGTTTTGTTAGGACCGTATCGTCAATACGAAGCTAGAAAATATTTTTCGGGAATTTTTCGAGTTAGTATGTGACCCTGGTTAATTGAAATACACGTTCAAATTCAATATATAGAGTTATATGTTGATTTTGACGAAAACTGATCGAACCGGTCGAATCAGCTTGCGATACATATCCCATTGTGTTCGGAATGGGGGTAATTAGCTATGGACGACAGGCGGTGGGCCTCGTTTAGAGGTCGTATGTAAAAGTCAACTTTTTGAATTAAATAAAAAAATATTCCTCTCCTCCCCTTAAATTCCTCTGCCCCCCCCCCCTTTATTTTTCAATCCCGATTCAGATTGGAAAAAAAAAACCATCGCGCCTCAGTGCGATGGCCCCTCCCGCCGCCAGGCGATCAACCCCGCCACCTCTGAAGCCCCCCTCCTCCAGCGCCGTCGCGACACCCCCCTTCCTCCGTTGAATTCCACTCGCGAAACCCCCCCTGAACCCATCGACGCCCGAACCCCACCTCCCCAATCCGCCGCCTCCACTGCCTGAACCCCACACCGGAGCTCCACCAACGCCGCCACCTCGGTGCACAGCAGCCCCCCCTCCACATAATTCCAGTTGTAAGTTTTTATATATATGTTATTTAATTTGTTTTATAATATTCGTTTAGTTTAATTTAAAAAGAATTGTTAAAATCAGTTTTTACCTATGATGTTGGTGAAGAAAAATTCGATTTTTATATATTGAAAAACGAAGTAAAAACTCGATTTTTATATATTGAACAACGAAGTAAAAACTCGATTTTAATATATTGAACAACGAAGTAAAAATTCGATTTTTATATATTGAACAGCGTAGTAAAAATTCGATTTTTATATATTAAATAGCGTAGTCCAAATTCGATTTTTATATATTGAACAATGAAGTAAAAACTCGATTTTTATATATTGAACAGCGTATAAAAATTCGATTTTTATATATTGAATAGCGAAGTAAAAATTCGATTTTTATATATTGAACAACGTAATAAAAATTCGATTTTTATAAATTGAACAACGAAGTAAAAATTCGATTTTTATATATTGAATAGCGTAGTAAAAATTCGATTTTTATATATTGAATAGCGAAGTAAAAATTCGATTTTTATATATTGAAAAGTGTAGTAAAAATTCGATTTTTATACATTGAATAGCGTAGTAAAAATTTGATTTTTATATATTGAACAACGAAGTAAAAATTTGATTTTTATATATTGAACAACGAAGTAAAAATTCAATTTTTATATATTGAACAACGAAGTAAAAATTCGATTTTTATATATTGAATAGCAAAGTAAAAATTCGATTTTTACATATGTAGTGGCTACGGGCAACGAAAGTGACGAAAGGCGAGAACGGCGAAGATTTCTATAAATAAAGTGTCGTGAAGTTGGGATAGCTATCGGTGAGAACTTCTCACTCTTCAATTTCTTTTTCTAGTTATATATATACTAGGATGCAAACGGTGTTTAGTAGCACCCGACACCCGTCATCCACAGACCATGGATGGCTTGTTTGTTAAATTGTTTGGTTGTGCAGTTGGTTAGATTAATTGGTTTGAATTGAATTGTTTGGTGAAATGAAATTGATTTGATTTATGTGTGAATGGCGTGGGCCTTCACTAGACCGGGGATAAGGCTAGGCCTTGTCCCGTTTCTAGTATCGTGCCGTTATGCCGCCGAAATTTTCTAAAAATAAGTTAGAAAAATAAAGATAACATTTTATTTAATAAATGAACCGAATAGAATATTCATAGGTTGAATAAAATAGTTTGATCGTTAAAAATATAATTTTTAACGTGAATGTGAATAAATGAATATTCATTTACAAACCGGACGGTTTGTTTATGTACACCTATTTGAAGGACATTGATTGGGACGATAAATTTTACACATCGCCCAACTGCACAAATAAAATCTGTGTGTGATTGTTTGAAACCCCACACGGGTATTGGGATGATATTTGACGTACACTAATCCCGATTGTTTAGTTGTATGTCGATCTATTGATTGACAGACTGTTATAAGCATTGAATATTTATATTTGATGCTTATACAGTGTAGAATGCACTTTGGATGATGGTTGATTATTCATCGTTGTTGATATATACATGTGTTGTAGAAAATCCATATAATTAACATTACATGGTAATTGATTGGGCCTCATTCCAGTTTCGGAAAAGAAATATTTGAAATAAAAATATTTGAAACAGAAATATTTGAAAATAGAATATTTGAAAAAGGAAATATTTGAAAAGAAATATTTGAGATAGAAATACTCGAAATAGAATATTTGAAAATAGAAACATATGAAGCCGTGTTGGTTAGATTGACGCCATTTTGACGTGAACGATATTTATATCGATTTTATAATGAATATCGAAAGTGATTTCAAAATCTGATTTTTTGAATATAAATGAATTCGAATTGAAATTGAATATAAATGAATTCGAATTGAAATTGAATATAAATGAATTCGAATTAAAATTGAATATAAATGAATTCGAATTGAAATTGAATATAAATGAATTCGAATTGAAATTGAATATAAATGAATTCGAATTGAAATTGAATATAAATGAATTCGAATTGAAATTGAATTGAATTGAATTAGAACTGAAATTGAATTAGAAATCAATTTGAATTGAAATCGATTTGAAATGAATTTAAAACGAATTTATATTGGAATATTCAATTTTGATTTGAAATTGAACATAAAGTTGAAACCGTTTTGAAAATGAATTTAAAACGATTTATAAAGCACGTTTTAAATTGAAATCGACGAAGTATATATTATATATATTATATATATAATATAATGGCCTGAATAGAACGCGCCGTGCCGCGGCAGTTCGCGTATTTCGACCATTGACTTCAAACGGATATTGCGGGAGATCCGACCGTCGGATTCTCCTAAAACCGGAACCGTTGGGTTCGTATCGAAAAGAGCTTTCTAATGGATATTTGAAATTTGAAATCTAACGGTTGGATTTGGGATTATGTCCAAATAAAATTTGAAAAAGGTCGCTGTAAATGCAGTTCGATGGCCGTTGATGGAAATCGACTGTACGAGTCTGGATAAAATTATTAAAAATAGTAATAATTTATGTAAAATCATAAGAAATGATTTGGGAAAAATTGGGATGAAAAACTCCATATTCGAAAAGATAAAAATAGATTTTTATCGAAATGAACTGGTTTTGAACTAGAATTATAATTCTATTTATTTTTAAATAAATAAATTGAATTTGAGATGGTTTTGAAAATAACCAGAATTTCCAATGATTGCATTGGAATGGATTTGAATCGAAATTGTCTTTGGAATATTTCGATGTTGGATTTCGTGATTATACAGATGTTGTTATGGAAATTTGAAAGATATAGATATATATATCGTTATTTCCAATACGATATCTGTTGGTCGTAGAATTTGATATTGAATATAAGCCGATATATTTTCTATTCAGAGCCTTGTATTTAATATCAAATGTGATTTAGGTTTGTCGTGAATGGTGTCTTGACTAACTGTAACAATCCGCACCTCCGTTCATGCAAGATATTGTCCCCAACTTGGCCACCGTATAGGTGTGGGGTTTTGTTCCTCAAAAGGCCTCGGCGTTAGTAAGAGATGCGCTTCTACTATATAAGTACCCACTTCACACAAGTTTCCATGATGTGGGACTTAGGGGTGTTACATTCTCCCCTCCTACAGAGCCCAACGTCCCCGTTGGCTCACAAACACCTCACCCAGGCGCTGTGGTCCACACAAGAGCCACAATTCCGACTGGGTATTGGCTCTGATACCACTATAACAATCCGCACCTCCGTTCATGCAAGATATTGTCCCCAACTTAGCCACCGTATAGGTGTGGGGTTTTGTTCCTCAAAAGGCCTCGGCGTTAGTAAGAGATGCGCTTCTACTATATAAGTACCCACTTCACACAAGTTTCCATGATGTGGGACTTAGGGGTGTTACACTAACACTGTTCTTGAACCCAGTTAAGAAAAGATTAAATCTTTTTATTTAAATTTAATGAAGTATACCAATTAAATAATATTTAATTGGAATTGAATTCGAATTGATTCTTGGGTTTATCGTGAATGGTGTTTTAAATAACACTCGTTCTTTAACCCGATAATTAATGGAATGTGATTTTGGGTTTATCGTGAACTGTGTTTTAAATGACACTGATTCTTTAACCCAGTCAAAGATTAAAACAAAGTGGAGTTTTAATGAATCTTTAATTAGATTGAAATGATCGAGAATGGAGTATCACCAGTTTTTCTCCAGGCGATAGTTAAATCTTTAATTAGATTTGAACGTGAAATGGTAATTGAATTTACCGTTAACACCGTGGTGTTAGATATGAAGTATAACCAGTTTTACTTCATGGGATGAATAGGTTGGGATTGTGAAATTAAAACAAATGATTACTTCGGTAAGGTTCATTAATCCCGACTAGTTTGAATCGATATTCAAAAATAGATTAAAGAATAAATTTAAAGGATATATCTTTGATAAAATTAATGGGAACCTTTCCCTATGAATGTGAAACTTAGAAACTAACTGTCGGTTAACTAAGCAAAATGGTTTCCTGGATTTTGATCTGATGTTGGTTTCGGCCTTCGGGGTTAATATTTGGGGAATTATTCTCTTGACTAATTTAAGGTTAGTGACTGATGAATTGGAATGAGGCGTATGTTGTGTTTGTGTAACACTTATTTAAAATATACGCGATTTATTCGGAAAGACCGGGTTTATCCCATTCTGAATAACTGATACGACGATAAGTCGAAGATGAAGACGGTGGTTGAAGACCGGAAGTCTTCACATCGTTTAGGTGATTACTGATGATCTTGATTGGGCTGTACACCCAAGATGAGGGAATAAATCGGTGGTCGTCCAGATGTGCTTGGAGATCGATGGATATGCGAGGAAAGTGCCTCCGGTTTCGTTCAGACCCAGAATGAACTTGTAAATGGACTGTGTGTCTGACATTGGATTTCATTCTGTGTGACTGATATCGGTTGCATAAAGTGGTTTGCCTGTGTTGCATGCTAAGATGCAAATGATCAAGGCTTCTGTTGAAAAGCAAAGTCTTGTGGTGATGATCAAAGCACAGCCTGTGTGGCACAGCTTTATGTAACGTGAATTCGCGAGCCTCGCACCCCGGTTGTGAACCAAAAATGGGAGACGGACATCAGGGAGGGCATGCGTTTCTTTCTAGCTAGGGTGGTGTCAGTGACCTACCAGCCCTGACATTTATATACTTTTCACCTGTGTGGTTGTTGCTATTGCGATGCGCCTCGGTTTGATCGGACGATCCGGGTCCGATGGAGTCATTCGTTGGCTCATTTACGCCCCAAAGGCGGGGAAATGCAGTGTTCAGGAATTTTAATCCACATCGGTGGACCGGCCCTGACGATCCAAGGGTCACTCGAGCTCTGATCCTGAGACTCGGGCTAGACAGTCTCGAATCGGTTGAGGACTATCTTTTGCCTCGGTTCACAGACGGAAATCCAATTTCCAAATACGTGACATTTGCAGTTTTATTTGTAGTGCCTAGTATGGCGACATAGTGGGATGGGGCGCTCATGCCGCCTATGATTGATACTTATGATTTGAAGTTGTTTTATACACTATGCACTTACAATAGTATCAAATGATTTGTTTTAAACGTATCAAGCATTCTTGGCTATTATAAGGTAAAAACCCTATCCTCCGGCTTGCGTTGCATTGTGTGATGGGAACTGGGTCTTATAATAGCTTCATTTTTCCTTATTTAGCATTGCGCTATTTGTTTTATGCACTGGTATTCTTGGGAGGAAACCCGTTATGTGTTATACGGCGTGGTCCCTTGATTTACCTAACTTTAAAAATAAAGATTTATAACTGTTTTAGTTCTCACACCAGTCACATGACTGACCTGGAGTTTATTTTTTTAACCTAAACTCTGGGTGCCCCTATTTTCGACACGGGCAGCTAGTAGTTTTGGTTTTGCATATTTATATTCACAGGATCCTGGTTTACAGCTGGAACGATATCCGGAAAGCTTTATATCCGTATATCTCCTTCAGTTGTGTGTTGTATTATTTTCCTCTGCAATGGATTTAAATGTAATTTAAATCTTTGATATGTCTGTGTAATATTCATTTATACTCTATATATTCTTGTAATCTGATGCATTGTTGTAATATACAATGAAATGTTCTCCCGTCTGCGTTCTATTTTGGCTTGTTCTCAAAACGATCAGGCGTTTCGAACGGCCTGGGTCGGTTTAACGACTGGTTCGGACCGAGCGAAATTCCTTTTCGTCTCAAATGGCCACTAAACAAACGACCTCCGTTTTCGACGAAACCATTTTTGTCAGATCCAGAATGTCAAATTATTGCTAAGTTTAATTTTCCATAATTTTTGGAGTTAATTTGCGAGCATGGTAAATTAAACCACGTTCGATAATTTCTGTTGAATTTAATCGACCGTTAAAAAGACCATTTTTCATATGGTCTCTAAATTCGACGAAATTAATTTTGTTAGGACCGTATCGTCAAAACATAGCTATATTTATTTTTCAGGAATTTTTGGAGTCCGTATGTGTCCCGGTGAATTTAAATGTACGATCGAATTAAATAAACAAATGATTTAAATTTTAATTTAAAGAAAACATAGTGAAAATGATCATTTGGGTTGACGGGGCCTAGCCAATTAGTTTGGGAATGGCGGCAATTGGGTAGGAATGACTTTCGTTGGGTTGGAATTGGAGTAGAAAGGGATTAACGGGATTAAGCCCAATAATTAAGTGGTTTTATATTATTTTATTATAAAAACCCTTAAGAAAATCTAAACCCTAATCCACGAATACAGTAGCCGCCATCGCTCAAAATCCATGGGTTGAACAACAAATCCTTGCCTCATTAAATCTGTCAATCCACAAAATAAAATCCTTCACTCCTTTTGACATTATCGAAGAGATTTCTCTCCTCTTTCCGTCCATATGGATTTGGTGAACTATAGTCGCATATCCGCGATGTTCCAGGCCTTCAAACCTGACATGTTTACGTCGTTGCCCCTCCTCCTTGACTAGATCGAGTTAGCCAACGTGGGCCTCACGTCGTGCGCTGCTCTGCCCTCTACGTCGCGCCACTATCTAATCTTCATCTCGTGCGTCCAGTCTAGAGAAATCGTGAACCCTAGGTTTGAACTAGTGGTTGAAAGCAATGGCCTTTCTCTATGCATTGAGGAAGAAGGTGGAATTAAATTATGTTATTTATTTAACTTAATTTTAAAACATTATTTATACAAATACGTCCGTATCTCACTCATACGAACTTGAAATTGAACAATTTCAGAACCGCTACGATCGTGAATCTGAGATCTTCATTTCTGGACTAACTAGAACAACTTCTGAGAAGATCAAATTTTGGTCAAATTTCAGATCTGAACCATTCAGAATTAAACCGACTATGAGAATTCTATTTTATTTCTTCTTCTTAAATAATTAAAGTTAATTATGATTGTATTATCACCAGTCCGCTGTTAATTTCTAATTATTATGATATGTGATTATTGTGATTGAATCAGAATTTTTAATCAAAATGAAATATACATTTTGGTCATTGTATTGAATTAGAATTTTCAATAAAAAGGAAATATACGTTTTTGGTCATTTTTTTGAACTAGAGTTTTCAACAAAAATGAAATATACATTTTGGCCATTTTGTTGAATTAGAATTTTCAACAAAAAGGAAATATACATTTTTGGTCATTTTGTTGATCTAAGGTTTTCAACAAAAATGAAATATACATTTTGGTCATTTTGTTGAATTAGAATTTTCAACAAAAAGGAAATATACATTTTTGGTCATTTTGTTGAACTAAAGTTTTCTACAAAAATGAAATATACATTTTGGCCATTTTGTTGAATTAGAATTTGCAACATAAAGGAAATATACTTTTTTGGTCATTTTTTTGAACTAGAGTTTTCAACAAAAATGGAATATACATGTTGGCCATTTTGTTGAATTAGAATTTTCAACAAAAAGGAAATATACATTTTTAGTCATTTTGTTGAACTAGAGTTTTCAACAAAAATGAAATATACATTTTGGTCATTTTGTTGAATTAGAATTTTCAACAAAAAGGAAATATCAAATTTTGTCACCTTGTTGAATTAGAATTTTCAACAAAGATGAAATGTCAATTTCTAACATTTTATGGAATTAGAATCAAAATAGAAAAGGTTCATGTTTTATAATAACATGATTACATTAAAATTTACATTTTTAATGTAATATTAGAAATTAGAAAAATATTCATATTTTAAAATAAAAACATGATTACATTAAAATTTACTTTTTAAATGTAATGTTAGAAACTAGAAGAGTGTTCATGTTTTGAAATAAAAACATGTATATACTAAAATTTACATTTTTAATGTAATGATAGAAAATAGTGAAATGTTCATGTTTTAAAATAAAACATGATCACATTAAAAATTCACATTTTTAATGTAATGTAAGGGACTAGGAAATGTGTTCATGTTAAATATAGAAACATAATAACATTAACAATCATATTTTTAATGTAAGGAATGAATCACTGGAAAATGTTCATTTTAACATAAAAGCATGTTAACATAAAGAATCTCATTTTTATAAAAAGTTTGATTCATTAGAAAATTGTTCATACTTGAATAAAAGTGTTAAAAACATTAAAAATCATATTTTTAATGTAATGTTTGGTTCATTAGAAAATTGCTCATATTTGAATAAAAATGTTGAAACGTTAAAAATCATATTTTTAATGTAAAGTTTGATTCATTTGAAATATTGACTGTTTGAATAAAAATGTTGAAACATTAAAAATTCCATTTTTAATGTAAAAGTGATCCACTAACAAACATATGTTAGATGAGATAACAATGTTAAAAACCATACTTTTAACATGTTAGAAACATATGTTAGAAAATATTTGTATGTTAGAAACATTACTTTTAAAATGCTAGAAAGGAAGAAAATGAAAACATTGCAAATATACACTTTTGTTCATTGAACAAAAATGAAAAATTATTGTTCATTAAAAGGGATTAAACAAAATATACATTTTTGTTCATTATACAAAAATGAGGCATTTTTGTTCAGAAAAAAGAATTAAACAAAAATATACATTTTTGTTCATTAAATAGGATGAAACATTTTTGTTAAATAAAAAGGTTGAAAACAAAACTATACATTTTTGTTGATTAAAATATACATCTTTGTTGCATATATTAGAGTTTATGTGCAAAATGAAAACATCATTTTATTGTAAATGCATATATTGGGATTTATATGCAAAATGAAAACATCATTTTATTATAAATGCATATATTAGAATTTATATGCAAAATGAAAACACCGTTTCATTGTAAATGTATATATTAGAATTTATATGCAAAACGAAAATACCATTTTAATGTAAATGCATATATTAGAATCTATATGCAAAGATAAATATCATTTTATAGGCGATGCATATATTGGAATTTATATACAAAGTCAAAATACATTTTATTTGACGCTGTGAACATGTAGATACGATATGCCAATAAACATTCTTTTAATTGGCGTGATAAATGCATTAGAAGAATCGTCGAATGACTTATATTTATATATAATTATATGTATAAATTAAAATTAGACGAATCGCGCACTGTAGTTCGCGTTTCGGGATCGAAACTTTAAACGATTGTACCGAAAGATCCGGCCGTCGGATTTCCCTAAAACTGAAGCCGTTAGGACCGCTTTGGGAAGACGTTTCCAACGATATAAATTTTATTAAAATACAACGGTTAGATTTCGAGATATGTGTAAATCAAATTTAATAAAAACAACGCCAGGGCCGCCTATTGACCCGAAGTGTCGTTGAATTAAATTGAACTATTTTTATATAAATAAAAATAGAGATAAATCGTTATTAAATAATATTAGCGATATGAAATGGTTTTAAATTATATATTTGTGAGAATTATTTGAAAAGACCGAGTTCAATCTCATTTCAAATAATTATACGGCGATTTAAATCGAAGATATTTAAGACCGGCGATCTTCACATCGAAAGGATGACTACTAATGCCTGGCATTGGGTAGCTCCCAATAAAGGGTTAAAGTGGTAGTTGTCCGGACGTACTTGTTGATTGTCTGGATAAGCGAGCACCTTTCTTCCATATTGGACATACGGGACGAGGAATAAGGTGTCTCCAGTTCCGTTCAGACGCGGAATGGACTTGTAAATGGATGTGTGTCTGACATTGGATTTCATTCCATGTAAATTGATTTCTATTTAATATATATTGGTTTGGTGGCGGAGATTTTATTCTCTTGCTTAACACCCTTCTCTGAGAAGCACGAGCTCTGAGGTTATATATTGGTAGTTATCGATTGCAGGGCGTGAATTGTCAATGTGGCATGCCAAGATGCAATTGATCGATGCTTTTATCGAAAAGAAGAGCTTTGTGGTTGATGATCAAAGCATAGCCTATTTCAGCATAGTTTGTGTATAGCATTACCTCGCGAGCCTCATACCCTGGTATGAGTCAAAAACGGGATAAGGACCGTAGGGAGTGCACATGTTTCTTTCTAGCTAGAAGTGGTGTCAACATTTATAAGCCCTGACATTTTTACTTATGTGGATGATGGATTATGAGGTACCTCGGATTTATTGGTCGATAGTGACCAAATTATAGGGTTCAATAGGATCGGGAAGCGCGTGTTCAGGAATTGCCAATCCACTAAAGTATTTGTGGACCGGCCCTACCACATCTAAGGGTTCACCAGCGTCCAAATCCTGAGGCATTGCTAGAGTGTCTCGAATCGGTGAGGAGCCATCCCTTGCCTTGACTCATGATGGAACCGAATTTCCCATACAACCTTACAGTTTTGATTGTAAACCTGTATATGGCGACATAGTATATGGTAGCTATGCCGTCTAGGACTGATAGATTTACTTTAAAGTATTTTAAAACTCATTAGACATTAATAATAATATTAAAATATTATTTTCTATGTATCAAGCATGTTTGATCATTATAAGGTAAAACTCTATCCTCCGGTTTGCGTTGCATTGTGTGATGGGACTTGAGTCTTATAATGATTTCATTTTTCTAAAAAGCATTGCATTGTTTTTGAATAAAAATTTATTAAATGTATTCACTGGCAATCCAATGGAATAAGCCCATTCCACGTTTGCGGCGTGGTCCTGTGATTAGCCATATTGTTAGATAAGTTGAGAAAGTTTTCTCATACTAGTCCCATGATTGACACGTAGTTTGTTTCACTTTGCAAACTCGGGTGCCCTCTTTTCACACGGGCAGCCAAGTGACAGGTTTAGGTATTTATGCAATATGCTGGACTGGAGCATGCTTATGGGCTAAAGATGAAGATCATTTTATCTTTTATTTATGTTTTGAGACATTTAGACATCTTTTGATTATGATGTATTTAATGGAAACTGTGACTTATTTCTTTTTGTTGAGACTTCTATTTGCTAAGTGTATCCTGTAACTATGCACTCTGATGTCTTTGATGTTGTGATGTTGATGACATTCCTATTTCCGCTGCAATGATTTATGTGTTATGATGTTATCTGAGATCTGCTATTGTTGTAATTATGTTATATTCCTATGATTATCCTTGCTTTCATATTACGGAAGTTTGGGGTCGCCACATTTGATATAAGAGCCAAAGGTTAACCTTAGCTTTGGAGTATAACATATTTAAAACAATTCGTCTAGATAGAATCAGTAGTATTCTAAGGTGACTAGCTCATTAGAGATAGGATTAGTAGTGTCCTAGAATGAGCACAGCAAAATAACACATATTAATCAGTTATCACGTCATTACCATCTCTCTATATGTCTCTACTTTTAACCTTTCCTTTAAAATTATCATTTCTGTTAGTCTGACTCTTTCCTTGATGGTACATAACTAACTAGAAAATGAGCACTAGAGCGAGAGCTAGAGCCCGAGGCGGAGGTAGAGCTAGAGGGCCAGCAAGAGAGGAGATTCCCACTACTCAAAGGCAGCCCACTCCCGAGGCTGTAACACCACCTCTACCCCATAGTCGTTTGACCTGGACAAGGTGGCCAAGAAGTTCAGGAATTTAGGGGGCGTATCATTCACTGGGTGAGAGATAGTAATAAAAGCACAGGCTTGGCTCTAAAACTGCGAAAAAATATTTGGAGGACTAGAATTAGAAGACCACCGCAAGCACTTTTTGGCATCATGGTTGTTGAAAGATGAGGCTGAAAATTGGTGGGATACTGTCATAATTGGCAATAATGAGGTCGACATGTCTTGGGCCAAATTCAAAGAACTCTTCAACGAGAAGTTTATTCCTCCGCAGGAAGTAGAGCGGCTCCATGATCAATTTGCCAATTTACATCAAGGAGATATGACGGTTTCAAAATATGTGCAGAAGTTTGAAGAACTCTCATGGTATGCTCCAGAATTAATTCGGGAGCCAGTTCAGAAAAAAAGATTCATTATTGGTCTCTCCAGGAAATATCTTAACAGAGTCACAACTCACATTAAGTACCCATTTAATGAGGTGATCGAGATGGCTTGCCGCTATGAGGACAATGACAGAAATTCGCAACAAGATCGGGAGAAAAACCAGATTAATAATAAAAGGAAGCAAGCTGACAAGAAACAAGAGCCAAGCACTTCTTCTACAGCCAAGCCTCAAGGAAGAAAAAGAGATAAATCCAAGGTGAAATGCTTAAATTGCCAGAAGATGGGGGCACTTTGACTACAAATGTCGGGCTCCGAAAAGGCCAAGGAGAAATGATTGAGGACCCTACCAGAATTCTCATGACAATAGGGAATGCTTTAATTGCCACAAGACAGGGCATATTATCAAGAATTGCCCACTGCTAAAGAAATATGAGGTGGCTCATGTCTATGATGGAACGGCTGCACCAGCTTCTTTTGAGGGAGCAGGTAAACCCGATGTTTTAGGAGGTACTCTTAGTATTAAGAACATTCCTATTATAGTATTGTTTGACACCGGTGCATCAAGAAGTTTTATCTTTAGTGATACAATTAAAAAGTTAAAACTGAAACTAAGAAAACTTAAAGAATTGATTAGAGCCCATAGTCCGATAGGATGTTTTCTTATTCTCAATCAGTATTGTGGAGTGCCTATTTCTTATTCTCGCTACCAGTTTCCTTTCGATCAGATCGTTATGAATTTTTCTGGGTATGATGTTATTCTTGGGATGGATTGGCTAACAAAATATGAGGCCGAGGTCAAATGTGCAGAAAGGATTGTCAAAGTTAAAACTAAGCTCGGAGATATATTTATACCATGTCATGGCTCAATAACTGACAGGAAAGAATTCTCGTCTTCTCTAGAAGTCACTCCTACTTCTATTAAGAATATTCCTGTCGTCAGAGATTATGCGGATGTGTTTGAAGAAGTCGATAGCTTACCTCTGCGCAGAGAAATTGACTTCTGGATTGACTTAGTTCCGAATGCAAGGCCTATTGTGCATCCTATTTGGAGAATGACACTGAAAGAAAAAGAGGAGCTGAGCAATCAAACTAAACAGCTTTTGTGGAAGAGTCAGATCAGGCCTAGCTTCTCAAATTGGGGTGCAGCAGTGGTGTTTGTCCCAAAGTCAGATGGTACTCTCAGACTATGTGTGGACTACCATGACCTCAATAAGCAAACACTGAAAAATAAATATTCGCTACCGCGTATTGATGATCTATTGGACCATTTGAATGGAGCACAAGTATTCTCTATGATGGACCTAGCTACAGGCTTCCATCAATTGCACATTGCCGAAGAATGTGTTCCTTTGAATGCTTTCAAAGGGCCAGACTTATTCTATGAATGGCTAGTTATGCCCTTCGGCTTATGTAATGCTCCAGCATACTTTGTCGATCTAATGAACAGAGTATTCCGAGATGTTTTAAATAAATTCGTGCTAGTTTTCATCGTTGATGTCTTAATCTTTTCCAAATCCACTGCTGAGCATGAAAAGCATCTGAAAGAAGTTCTGGAAATCTTGGTAAGGAATGTGTTGAAAGCTAAATTCTCTAAATGTATATTCTGGCAAGAAGAGGTGAAATTCCACGGCCATGTTGTATCGAAGAAAGGCATTTCAGTAAACCCAGGAAAGATCTCAGCCATCCAAGATTGGAAGCAGCCTAGCACTCCTACAGAAGTTAGAAGTTTCTTAGGATTGGCTAGCTATTATCGGAATTTCGTCAAAGATTTTTCAAAACTATCTTGTCCATTGACGAAGCTGACTAAGAAGCATACAAAGTTTATTTGGATACCCGAATGTGATGCAGCTTTCTAAGAGCTGAAATTGAGGTTGACCACTGCTCCAGTGTTGACCATTATTGATGGCAATCAAGATTTGAAAGTCTGGACAGATGCGTCTATTGAAGGTTATTCCTTTTATCTAAACAAACATGTCAGAGATGAAATTTTTAAATGACAAATCTTATTTTAACACATTATCCTTTTATCTATTTAAGGTATTGGTGCAGTGTTAATGCAAATGGACAAAGAAGTCGCATATGCTAGCCGTTAGTTGAAACCACATGAGAAAAGATACCCCACTCATCACCTTGAGTTGATGGCCGTCATGTTTGCTCTAAAGATATGGAGGCACTATCTCTTGGTGGAAAAATTTGAATTGTATATAGATCACAAATCGTTGAAGTATCTGTTCACCCAAAGAGATTTAAATTTGAGGCAGCAACGTTGGTTAGAATTTCTTCCGGCTTATGATCTGAACATCTTATATACTCCAAGAAAAGCCAATGTTGTTGCCGATGCGCTCAGCAGGAAGAATACAGCCAGCACCAATCTTATCATCGCCAATCTCATTATTACACCTTCCTTGATTGATAAGATCTCCGCTCTTTAGAATAATGATGAATTTATCTAGAGAATTAGCAAAAGAGTTAGGGAAGGCAAACCCACGAGTTTCCAGATTGACGATAAAGGGGTTCTAAGACTATTAGGCCGAATTTGTGTTTCAAACCTTCCGGAGCTCAGAAAGAAAGTAATGGATAAATGTCACAAATCTAAGCTCAGTATTCATCCAGGGGTGAGCAAGATATATCATGACCTCAAACGTACATTTTGGTGGAGATCTATGAAGAGAGGCATTTCGATATATGTTGCTAGATGTCCCACCTGCCAATAAGTCAAAAGCAACCAGTAGAAGCTCGCAGGATTGTTGCAACTGCTAGAGATTCCAGGTTGGAAGTGGGACCAAATTTCTATGGACTTTATTGATGGCTTACCCCGAACCAGAAAAGGCAATGACAATACATGGATGATTGTAGATCACTTCACAAAGACCGCCCATTTCATCCCTGTCAAATCTAATAGAACAGCTCGAAGTCTGGCACAGCTTTATTTCAGAGATATTGTCAGACTACATGGAGTTCCCAGCAGTATTGTTAGTGACCGTGATCCGATATTTGCCAATAAGTTCTGGGAAGCATTCCAAGAAGAACTTGAGACCAAGTTGAATATGAGCACCGCTTATCATCCTTAGACAGATGGCCAGACTGAGAGGGTGAACCGCATATTAGAAGACTTATTGCGAGCATACATTCTTGATTTTGGCAGGTCATGGGAAGATCACTTGCACTTGGTTGAGTTCTCTTATAATAACAGTTAACAAGCAAGCTTGCAAATGTCGCCATTTGAAGCTTTATATGGCAGGACATGCAGATTTCTTGCATGTTGGGTGGAACCAGGCAATTGATTAGTATTGGGTCCCGACATGATTCGTGAAGCATCATATAAAGTTGATTTTATTAAGAAGCGACTACTGGCTGCTCAGAGCCAATAGAAGAGCTATGCAGACTCATGAAGAAGGGATTTAGAATTCTCTGTTCGCGATTATGTATACTTGAGGGTTTCCCCACTGAGAGGTGTAATTCGATTTGGGAAGACTGGGAAGTTGGCGCCGAGATTCATTGGTCCATTCCCTATTCTTGAAAGGATTGGAACTCTCGCTTATAAGGTGCAGTTGCCTGACTGCTGGGGGTTCATAATGTATTCCATGTGTCTCAACTCCGGAAGCATGTTCATGATCCAAACTAAGTTATGGAGGAAGCAGCACAACAAGATTTGGAGATTACCTCAAGCTTAGTAATGATAAGGGAGCTAGTGAAAATTGTTGGCAAAGGAAACCGAGTTCTGAGGAACAAGAGGATCCACTTAGTCAAAGTGCAGTGGAGCGGGGATCCTAGGGCACTGTACATGGGAGACTAAGGATAGCATCAAACAGGCTTATCCCAAGTGCAAAGTGGACATCTCCGAGTAACTCTTGTGCTAAGGTACATTTACAATATGTTGCATTTTCCGTTTTGTTTCCTACTTTACTATTGTTTCCTTTTCGGGGACGAAAAGCTTTTAAGTGGGGGAGATTGTAACAACCCGGAAATCAGAACCAATTTAAAATTTTTATTTTGGCTATTTCAATAAATTTGGAATAGTTAAAATAATTTATTTTAAATAACAACGATCTAAAATTTATTTAAATCGAAGTTAGAACGAATATATTTATTTTAATTTTAAAAGGAATTAGAAATAGCACGGTAGTTTGAAAATTTGAATCTGAACTTTGACTAAATGTATATGACTCAAAATAAAATGGATTTTGGTGAAATCAAAAATATCTAAATCTGTATAAAAATATCTTCCAATGAATCCGAAAAATCGAAATTTCATAGCGGGAATAAAAAGTTATGGCCAGTTGAATATTCAGAATAGTCTCTATGGAATATAATATAATTCATATCCCGTATAAATGGCCATTATACAAACGACCTCTGTTTTCGACGAAACCATTTTTTCGGATCCGGAATGTCAAATTATTGCTAAGTTCAATTTTCCATAATTTTTGGAAATAATTTGTGAGCATGGTAAATTAAACTGCGTTCGATAATTTCTGTTGAATTTAATCGATCGTTAAAAAGGCCATTTATTCATACGGTCTCTAAATTCAATGAAATTAATTTTGTTAGGACCATATCGTCAAAACATAGCTAGATTTATTTTTTGGGAATTTTTAGAGTCCGTATATGTCCCCGGTGAATTTAAATGTATGATAGAATTAAATAAATAAATGATTTAAATTTTAATTTAAAGAAAACATAGTGAAAACAATCGTTTGGGCTGATGGGACCTATCCAATTGGTCCCGGAACGAGGGCAATTGGGTGAGCACGACTTTCGTTGGGCTGGAATTGGAGAAGAAAGGGATTAACGGGCTTAAACCCAATAATTAAGTGGTTTTATATTATTTCATTATAAAAACCCTTAAGAAAATCTAAACCCTAATCCACGAATACAGTAGCCGCCATCGTTTAAAATCCATGGCGTTCAATAGTCGTTCCTCTCCCCATTAAAATCCGTCAATCCACACAATAAAATCCTACTCCTTTTGACATTATCGAAGAGATTTCTCTCCTCTTTCCATCCATACGGATTTGGTGAATTATAGTCGCGTATCCGTGAAGTTCCAAGCCTCCAAACCCGACCTGTTTACGCCGCCGCCCCTCCTCCTTGACCAGATCGAGTTGGCCAACGTGGGCCCCACGTCGTGCGCCGCTCTTCCCTCTACGTCGCGCCACTGTCTGATCTTCATCTCGTGCGTCCACTCTCGAGAAATCGTGAACCCTAGGTTTGAACTAGTGGTTGAAAGCAACGACCTTTGCCTATGCATTGAGGAAGAAGGTGGAATTAAATTATATTATTTCTTTAATTTAATTTTAAAACATTATTTATACAAATAAATCCTTATCTCACTCATACGAACTCGAAATTGAACAATTTCAGAACCGCTGCGATCGTGAGTCCGAGATCTTCATTTCTGGACTGAGTAGAACAAATTTTGAGCAGATCAAATTTCGGATCTTAACCATTCAGAATTAAACTGATTGTAAGAATTCTATTTTATTTCTTCTTCTTAAATAATTAAAATTAATTATGATTGTATTATCATCATTCCGCTGTTAATTTCTAATTATTATGATATGTGATTTGATCTGTGATTGTTATGTAGATCTGTTAATTCAGTGATAGTATGTTATTATAAAATTGTCAAAAACATGTAGATTAATATTGTGTTATTATAAAATTGTCACAAACATGTAGATCAATATTGTGTTATTATAAAATTGTCACAAACATGTGGATCATTAGTGTTTAAATGAAATTGTCACAAACATGTAGATTATTATTGTTTAGATAAAATTGCCATAACAAAAAAAATGAACATTTTATTGACATAAATAATCAAAACAAAAATGACATTTTTTTTTGTAAAGTAGAATTGTGTCAATTCACAAATTACATGTTTGTCAATAAAAAAAATCAAAATGAAATATAACTTCTTGTCATTTTGATTGTATTAGAATTTTTAATCAAAATGAAATATTAATTTTTTTTCATTTTGATTGAATTAGAATTTTTAATCAAAATGGAATATCACTTCTCGTCATTTTGATTGAATTAGAATTTTTAATCAATCAAAACGAAATATCACTTCTTGTCATTTTGATTGAATTAGAATTTTTAATCAAAATGAAATATCACTTCTTGTCATTTTGATTAAATTATAATTTTTAATCAAAATGAAATATACATTTTGGTCATTTTGTTGAATTAAAATTTTCAACAAAAAGGAAATATACATTTTTGGTTATTTTGTTGAATTAGAGTTTTCAACAAAAATGAAATATACATTTTGGCCATTTTGTTGAATTAGAATTTTCAACAAAAAGAAAATATACATTTTTGGTCATTTTGTTGAACTAGAGTTTTCAACAAAAATGAAATATACATTTGGTCATTTTGTTGAATTAGAATTTTCAATAAAAAGGAAATATACATTTTTGGTCATTTTGTTGAACTAAAGTTTTCAACAAAAATGAAATATATATTTTGGCCATTTTGTTGAATTAGAATTTTCAACAAAAAGGAAATGTACATTTTTGGCCATTTTGTTGAACTAGACTTTTCAACAAAAATGAAATATACATTTTGGCCATTTTGTTGAATTATAATTTTCAACAAAAAAGAAAGGGTCCGTTTGGCACAGGTCCCTATTAAGTTTTAAAATTAGGCTCCCATCCGATCCAACTTTTCATGTAAATTTGGTCCCCATTTTTCAAAAATACACTAAAAACAAAAAAAAAATACAAATTTTTTTATTTAAATCAAACATGTACTCACCAAAAAAACAGCTCGTAAAAAAAATAGAAAAATGCATCAAAATAAAAAAATACAATAAAACAGCGAAAATTGCAGTAATTTGCATCTAATCATGCACATATTTTCAATACTTGCATTCATCTGTGCAAGTATTTCAAATGTTGATTTTGCGTTTATTTTTTTTGCATACATGTGTGCAAGGTAAACAAATTCTTGCATACAAGCGTGTAACAATCTTCAGGCAAAATTTTCGCTTCATATTTTTACATGCAATGTAACACCCTGAATTTCGGTTAATGCTAAAATTCACTAATTACAGAATAAATAATCTCAGATGTGAGAATTGGGGGAGACGGGCTACGTCATTGCGTTCATCTCGGAAAAATACGCGAAATAGAGTCCGAGTTTTTGAGAATCGGAGTCCGTATGGCCCGGTTATGGCCCAATGAAGTTTACAGAAAATTCAAAGTTCAAAACAGATTTAAAATTCAGGTTCAAATTTCGAAATTGGGGCCATTGGGCGCAGGAGGGAAAAATTCCCGCCTAGCTACCCAAGTCGACAGCCCTGTCGACTGGGCAGTCGACTTGGCTAGGACCAAGTCGACAGCCCTGTCGACTTGGGTGTCGACAGGGGGTGCTCGGCAAGTTTGGCCTGGTGCACCATTTCAGGGTTTGGGCTGTGATTTGGGGCAGGTTTCTGGAAGCTTCCGAGATCTGATGGTCCTAATCTAATTTAGGGTTAATCTAATGGCCTAAAACACTTGCCTAATCCTATAAATAAGTCCCTAAGCTAGCCCTAAATGATCATAATCCTATACTCTAACTAAACCATGCCAAAATTTTCTTTGGTCATGGCCTCCACTCAAAGCCCTAGCCTCCATCCTCTTATAAAACTATTTCTATGAAGGCTTTCTTGTTCATACAAGCATCTTTGAGTTGTATGAGTGATCATTAGCTTGCATTCATCATCAAGTTGCAAGCTTTATGTTCAAGGCTAGAGTTTTTGGGTGATTTTTGGCAAGGGTTTGCTTATGGGAGTTTAGTGGTGAGTTTCTATAGCCTTAATAATCAATTGTTAAATTGATTATGATAGGATATGATAAGATATGGCTATGTTTGTGGATAAATGTGCTTATGCAAGTTTAGTATAGTGTATGTTGTGTGTTTTGCAAGTTTTATGCTATATGCAAGTTTGATACTATGTTTTATGATGCTCACTATGTAAAACACTATGTTGAACATTGATGCATATGTAACATGTTATGCAAGCTATATGTGAGATTATATGCAAGTTTATATGTAACATGTTATGCAAGTCATGTATTTGGTTTTATGCATGCTAAGTATTTGGTTTTGTGCATGCTAAGTATTTGGTTTTATGCATGCTAAGTGTTTGGTTTTATGCAAGTTATGATGCAAGTTCATATGCAAGTTATGATGCAAGTTCATATGCAAGTTATGATGCAAGTTCATATGCAAGTTTGTCTCTTTTTATGATATGCATAATATATGCAAGTTTGCCTCTAAGTATGGCATGTTATGCAAGTTCATATGCAAGTTATGATGCAAGTTCATATGCAAGTTTGCCTCTATGTATGACATAAGTACATGTGCAAGTTCATCCCTTTTAGACCTATGACATGTATGCAAGTTGACACTTTTATGATAGGTCTATGACATGAACATTTAAGCAAGTTACCATCTTTATGACATATGTGATTCATGCAAGTTTGGGTTGGTTATTTATGCAAGTTGGGTTTATGGTTATATATACAAGTTGACACCTTTTAAACCCATGATAATGCTAATGATATGCTAAGTTGAACCCATTGTGTGTACGATGAATCTTCTCTTTTGAAGTATGTCATGTTAACGTATTTACGTGGGGACGATGGGGTAAAAATTAATGAACACATAAAATTGTGTGAAGTGGGTATGATTAAACATACCGTAAAGTGGATGGACATAATTGGGAATTTACCTATTAAGTTAGGTCTACCCATATTATGGAATTGGGAATTTACCTATTGAGTTAGGTCTACCCATATTCTTAAATATTTGTAATTAATTAGGGATAATTAATACAAATTATGGGGGTGATTAATTAGGTGTAATTAATCTACTAAGACACGAGGTTGGACCCTTTTGTAGCATAAGACTGCCCGGAACCGACCGGCAAATCCAGCGGCTACAAATGATTGGCCCAATGTGAGAGGTCTTAGTCATAAACTAAATACGTGACAAGTGTAAAGACACGAGGTTAGACTCTGTTATGGTGTAAGGCTGCCCGGAACCAACCGGCATATCCAGCTGCCATAAAAGACAGTCTAATGTGAGAGGTCTTTACAAAGGTTATGATCTTAATTAATTAAGAAACACTTAACCAAATTAGCATGTAGAGGGGCATGAGGGGTTAAGTGGGTGCCTTGGGTGGCATGTAGTAACTAGTGGGGGTGCCTTGGGTGGCATAAGAAAACTAGTGGGTTGCCCTGGGTGGCAATAGAAAATACGATTAGAATACTTAACCAAAGTGGAACATGTAATTAAACATGATTAAAGGGTTAAGTAAGTGCCTTGGGTGGCATGTGGGAATCAAGTAAGTGCCTTGGGTGGCATGTGGAAATCTAGTGGGGGCCTTAAGTGGCAATTGAAATATAATTAAATGACAAGCTTAAGTAGTAGCTTGTGGGGGCCTTAAGTGGCAATTGAAATATAATTAAATGGCAAGCTTAAGTAGTAGCTTGTGGGGGCCTTAAGTGGCAATTGAAATATAATTAAATGACAAGCTTAAGTAGTAGCTTGTGGGGGCCTTAAGTGGCAATTGAAATATAATTAAATGACAAGCTTAAGTAGTAGCTTGTGGGGGCCTTAAGTGGCAATTGAAATATGATTAAATGACAAGCTTAAGTAGTAGCTTGTGGGGGCCTTGAGTGGCAATTGAAATATGATTAGATGACTTAACCAAACCTTAACATGTAAGTGGGTATGATTATAAAAGGGGTTAAGTGGGATGCACTAGATAAAATGACAAGCTTAGGTAGTAGCTTGTGGGGGCCCATTTCAACCAATATCCCAAACGTATCTTTGTGGGCTCGACCCAAGTCGAGGACGGGACACGCATATTGGGCTTGACTATAAGAGGCCAAAACGGGGTAGCGGTGGCAACGCGAGTACAACGGGTTTCATAGGCGTGTGTGGACCCGGGCTGGTAGGTAAGACGTTGTTGCATCGTGTAGGTATAAGCCGTGCACCATTAATTATCGGGTTGCCACTTTGGGGAGTGATACACCCCACTGTAGGGCCAACATGGGTATCTACGTTAGGGAGCCGATCGCTTGGGAGTAGTGAGTACACCTAGCGGAGATAGGGGCAGACGACACCTATGTAGTCAGCTAGGGGTACACGAAACTACTAGGTAAAATTACTAAGTACACTTAGTGGGATCAACCTTTAAGTAGGAATTACCCTTGGGTGGGTAGAACTGGTGTGGTGCAGTGTAGAAATTACCTTTGGGTGGGTAGATCTGGGGTGGTGCAATATTGTAATTATCCTTGGGTGGATAGGCGCGTCTTTTCGGTTATCTTAGTACATCCTGTGTTTAGTTGGCTACTTAGTGTAGTCATTATCCCCAGAGGTACCGTACCTTGTTTATATCATACCCTAATTACTTTAATGATTGTATTGTTAGGGTTTTAGGACTCACTCAGACTTATGTCTGACCCCGTTGTTTCTTTATCTTTTTCCCAACCCTCAGGTTTTCAGAGTGGGCCTAGCACTAGTGGGCTTTGATCAGACTGCTTTATCTATCTTTTGGAGCTTGGACCGTGGATGTAAAGCTCAGTTTATCTTTTCTATTATGGCTATTAGGTTATGTAGTGGGATTATGTACTTTTGTTTTTATCAGGATGGATATTATGTACTTGACTCTTATTTACGATTTTGGCGTAACCAAACATGTTTTACTTTCCGCTGGAATGAAATGATGTTTTAAATTCTCAAGTATTACTTATATCTGTCTTGTTGTAATTTTTCTGTTCTATATTCACTTAAAATACTCCACCGATGTTATGGCATTCCCTTAGTGAGTGACCGTAGCGGGTGTGGGGTGTTACACGTGGTATCAGAGCTTAAGGTTACCAGAACAGATAAAATTTTTAGAAAAACTATTTTCTAAGAATATTTTTGAAAGGAGTATTTTCAAAAACATGTCTTTTAAGAGAAAAGTTTTTGAAAGAAAAGCATAATCCCCAATAGCCATATCTATATCTTTCAAATTCTCCGTTTTGAATCTCTTCCTCTCGTTTTGAGTTTCCCCTCCGCGTATGGTTGATCTTTCTAAGATAGATAAGAATGGAAAACCACTTCAAGGGACTTAGACATTAGTCGGACTAGAAGTTGGTTCAAGAAGGAGGAGGACTTGTAGGTACCTATTGAATAGACGATGGGAGGAAGGCTCAAATAGTTGTTTGGTTAATGAAGAGCGAAACCTCATTTTGATGGGAGGTTACGAGTGGAGAATGGGAAGAAGAGGGCTAGTAGTTATCGTTTTGGAGGAATAGGACACCTTATTAGGATCGTCCAAAGAGGCAAGGGCAAGGTACGGAATCTCCTGGAGGGTAGTTGTATTCCCTCACGGCTAGGGTACCAGATGGGGATAGGACCGTCTATGTTGGAATTCGGATTTCTTTATTAACCGGTTTGAACTTTAGTTGATTCTGACGCATCGAGTTCGTTTATCTCATCATTGTTAGTTGAGCCACTGCACTTAGACACCAGTTTAGTAGATGATCCCTTAGTTGTTTCAAACCCAATTGGGGCTCCATGATGTGTTTGGGTTTGAAAGTTTCTATACTTAGCGTTGAGTTTAGATGTGATGCTTTTTGGGCTTCACGGGCTATGGGTTAGTTTTGGGCATGGACTGGTTATCCAGTAGGGGTGCCGTTCTTGATTTTGAAGGGAGAGTTGTTAGGCTTATGACCCGCTTGGGTAACACTCTCGAGATTTCTTGTAATCCCATGGAATCTGTTAGGCTAAGTTATCTATAATCGCTTGACACGTCGGTCGAGAGTTTGCGATCTGTTAGAGCGGTCCGGGAGTACTCGGATGTGTTTGAGGAGGTGAAGGGCTTACCTCCGAAGCGGGAGATTGACTTCCGAATATATCTGGTAGACAATGCCAAACCATTATCTTGGCCAGTGTGCCACATGGCTCCTCGTGAGAGGAGGGAACTCCATAAGCAAGTAGGCGATTTGCTTGAGAAGGGGTTCATAAGACGAAGTATATCGGAGTGGGGTGCTCCAGTAGTTTTTGCCACGAAGGCGGATGGGTCCCTCAGACTTTGTGTAGGTTAAAGAGAACTAAATAAACTCACAAAGAAGAATAGACACCCATTGCCGAGGATTGGTGATCTCTTTGATCAGTTAGTTGGCGCCTCAGTATTTTCGCAGTTGGACTTAGCCACGGGGTTTCGTCAGTTGAGAGTGGCTGAGGATAGTATAGAGAAGACTGCCTTTAGGACTCCGGATGGTTTTTATGAGTGGCTGGTGATGCCATTTGGTCTGACGAACGCCCCCGCATACTTTATTGACTTGATGAGAAGGGTGTTCAGGGAGTACCTAAATAAGTTCGTGATGGTCTTTGTAAATGACATCTTGGTCTTTCCTAGGAGCGAAATAAGTTTTCGTATGTGCTCAATAGGTTGAGCAAAGCCAGTTATGGGATAAACGGTGGTTTTGGAGCGAGACTGGCGAGGACATCCAGAGTTGGACAAGGGCTTAATTATTTAGCCGTTTTTACTAGTATCATCTCACGTAGGTCGTCTGAATTCGAAGGAGGTACCCCTTGGGTGTTTGTCTGATATTGGTTTAGGCCTTTGGGGCTTGCATTTGGGGGATGTCGAGTTCGACTAGGGTGGTCTGCGTGAGAGATGGACAATTGTGATGATGTTGGATGGGATTCTTAGCATCCTATGAGTTTGAGATAGCGTATACCCATGGCAAGGGTAACATGGTAACGAATGCCTTAAGTAGAAAAAGGTTGTCCTTGAGTTCATTGTTCGTTGAACGACGGAGCTTAGAGTTTATTTCTATATTTGACTTTAGACCTTCCGTTGACTTTGTACCCGGTTTGCTAGCCTCCTTGGAGGTTAGGCCTACTCTTTTGTGGCGTATTGGCGGAGCACAGCGGGACGACCCACAGTTGGTTGAGTTAGTAGAGAAGCTCATGAGGAGGGGGAGTCGTCCAGCCATTTGAGTAGGTACACCCTAGATGGTAAGGGGTGGTTGCGTAGAGACGGTAGACTTTGTGTACCGCAAGACAAGGGTTTGAGGAAGGCTATACTTGATGATGCACATCGGTCGAAGATGACCATTCATCCCGATAGGGACAAGATGTACCAAGACATGAAGCGAGTTTTCTTTTGGGCTGGTATGAAGAAAGATGTGGCCGAGTATGTCGCTAGATGCTTGGTGTGCTAGCAAATGAAAGCGGAACAGAAGAAACCCGGTGGGTTGCTTCACCCATTGGAGGTCCCGCTATGGAAGTGGGATAGTGTCTCGATGGATTACCGAGATCGAGGAATGGTAATACGGGAATTTGGGTTGTGGTAGATAGACTTACTAAGAGTGCCCATTTCATACCCGTGAAGAGCAAAAGGACTGTTCCATGTCTAGCTTCAGTTTATATTCGAGAGATAGTTCGGTTGCATAGGGAACATGACATGTTCCATGTGTCACATTTGAGGAAGTGCCTACATGAGACCGCAGAGGCGGTAGAGCCGAGCTTGCTTAAAGAAGTAAAGGTAGAGCGTGATGTGATTATTCGACGAGCTCCTACCCGCATCCTTGGGTCAGAGATTAGGAAGTTGAGAAATAGAGGGGTTCGACTAGTCAAAGTGAAAAGGGGAGAAGGTGAGAGCAATGCTACTTGGGAGACAGAAGCGAAGATGCGTTCGTTATACCCATTCCTTTTTGAGGGTATGTCCTTTAAATGTCTCCTTTATCGTTTGTCTAGTGCTTATCTTCTCTTTAGTATGTCCTCTCATATGTACCTTTCACCTTTAGATAGGGTAAACCTATGGTTGAAACATGTGTTTGAGACATGTTATGCTTGATGGATGCATGTGGATGCAAGTGGTTGCTAGTGGTTGCTCGTGGATGCATATATACACACTCTAGGCACTAGATCGGCTCAATCACTTCATATTGCATATTGCATATAATTGTGTGTAGGTAGCTATATTTATGGATGTATAATGATTGTGTTATCATATGGATGATGCATTTTGGTGAATGATTGTGCACTCATGTAGATATTGTATGTGTCGATAGGGTTCTCTCGCATACATAATGGATGCATGGCACTATCATGGTTTGCATATGTTCATACATTAGATAGGGAACATATACACACACTTTTTGCATATGCTCATACATCATTAGAAATTGTTTTAAGGACAATGGATGCTCGTGTTTGATGGATTGAGTAGATGGTTGTTTGGATGGTAGGATATGCATTCTCCTTAGCTTAGAGATTTCGGGGACGAAATCCTTTAAGGAGGGGAGAATGTAACACCCTGAATTTCGGTTAATGCTAAAATTCACTAATTACAGAATAAATAATCTCAGATGTGAGAATTGGGGGAGACGGGCTGCGTCATTGCGTTCGTCTCGGAAAAATACGCGAAATAGAGTCCGAGTTTTCGAGAATCGGAGTCCGTATGGCCCGGTTATGGCCCAATGAAGTTTACAGAAAATTCAAAGTTCAAAACAGATTTAAAATTCAGGTTCGAATTTCGAAATTGGGGCCATTGGGCGCAGGAGGGAAAAATTCCCGCCTAGCTACCCAAGTCGACAGCCCTGTCGACTGGGCAGTCGACTTGGCTAGGACCAAGTCGACAGCCCTGTCGACTTGGGTGTCGACAGGGGGTGCTCGGCCAGTTTGGCCTGGTGCACCATTTCAGGGTTTGGGCTGTGTTTTGGGGCAGGTTTCTGGAAGCTTCCGAGATCTGATGGTCCTAATCTAATTTAGGGTTAATCTAATGGCCTAAAACACTTGCCTAATCCTATAAATAAGTCCCTAGGCTAGCCCTAAATGATCATAATCCTATACTCTAACTAAACCATGCCAAAATTTTCTTTGGTCATGGCCTCCACTCAAAGCCCTAGCCTCCATCCTCTTATAAAACTATTTCTATGAAGGCTTTCATGTTCATACAAGCATCTTTGAGTTGTATGAGTGATCATTAGCTTGCATTCATCATCAAGTTGCAAGCTTTATGTTCAAGGCTAGAGTTTTTGGGTGATTTTTGGCAAGGGTTTGCTTATGGGAGTTTAGTGGTGAGTTTCTATAGCCTTAATAATCAATTGTTAAATTGATTATGATAGGATATGATAAGATATGGCTATGTTTGTGGATAAATGTGCTTATGCAAGTTTAGTATAGTGTATGTTGTGTGTTTTGCAAGTTTTATGCTATATGCAAGTTTGATACTATGTTTTATGATGCTCACTATGTAAAACACTATGTTGAACATTGATGCATATGTAACATGTTATGCAAGCTATATGTGAGATTATATGCAAGTTTATATGTAACATGTTATGCAAGTCATGTATTTGGTTTTATGCATGCTAAGTATTTGGTTTTGTGCATGCTAAGTATTTGGTTTTATGCATGCTAAGTGTTTGGTTTTATGCAAGTTATGATGCAAGTTCATATGCAAGTTATGATGCAAGTTCATATGCAAGTTATGATGCAAGTTCATATGCAAGTTTGTCTCTTTTTATGATATGCATAATATATGCAAGTTTGCCTCTAAGTATGGCATGTTATGCAAGTTCATATGCAAGTTATGATGCAAGTTCATATGCAAGTTTGCCTCTATGTATGACATAAGTACATGTGCAAGTTCATCCCTTTTAGACCTATGACATGTATGCAAGTTGACACTTTTATGATAGGTCTATGACATGAACATTTAAGCAAGTTACCATCTTTATGACATATGTGATTCATGCAAGTTTGGGTTGGTTATTTATGCAAGTTGGGTTTATGGTTATATATACAAGTTGACACCTTTTAAACCCATGATAATGCTAATGATATGCTAAGTTGAACCCATTGTGTGTACGATGAATCTTCTCTTTTGAAGTATGTCATGTTAACGTATTTACGTGGGGACGATGGGGTAAAAATTAATGAACACATAAAATTGTGTGAAGTGGGTATGATTAAACATACCGTAAAGTGGATGGACATAATTGGGAATTTACCTATTAAGTTAGGTCTACCCATATTATGGAATTGGGAATTTACCTATTGAGTTAGGTCTACCCATATTCTTAAATATTTGTAATTAATTAGGGATAATTAATACAAATTATGGGGGTGATTAATTAGGTGTAATTAATCTACTAAGACACGAGGTTGGACCCTTTTGTAGCATAAGACTGCCCGGAACCGACCGGCAAATCCAGCGGCTACAAATGATTGGCCCAATGTGAGAGGTCTTAGTCATAAACTAAATACGTGACAAGTGTAAAGACACGAGGTTAGACTCTGTTATGGTGTAAGGCTGCCCGGAACCAACCGGCATATCCAGCTGCCATAAAAGACAGTCTAATGTGAGAGGTCTTTACAAAGGTTACGATCTTAATTAATTAAGAAACACTTAACCAAATTAGCATGTAGAGGGGCATGAGGGGTTAAGTGGGTGCCTTGGGTGGCATGTAGTAACTAGTGGGGGTGCCTTGGGTGGCATAAGAAAACTAGTGGGTTGCCCTGGGTGGCAATAGAAAATACGATTAGAATACTTAACCAAAGTGGAACATGTAATTAAACATGATTAAAGGGTTAAGTAAGTGCCTTGGGTGGCATGTGGGAATCAAGTAAGTGCCTTGGGTGGCATGTGGAAATCTAGTGGGGGCCTTAAGTGGCAATTGAAATATAATTAAATAACAAGCTTAAGTAGTAGCTTGTGGGGGCCTTAAGTGGCAATTGAAATATAATTAAATGGCAAGCTTAAGTAGTAGCTTGTGGGGGCCTTAAGTGGCAATTGAAATATAATTAAATGACAAGCTTAAGTAGTAGCTTGTGGGGGCCTTAAGTGGCAATTGAAATATAATTAAATGACAAGCTTAAGTAGTAGCTTGTGGGGGCCTTAAGTGGCAATTGAAATATGATTAAATGACAAGCTTAAGTAGTAGCTTGTGGGGGCCTTGAGTGGCAATTGAAATATGATTAGATGACTTAACCAAACCTTAACATGTAAGTGGGTATGATTATAAAAGGGGTTAAGTGGGATGCACTAGATAAAATGACAAGCTTAAGTAGTAGCTTGTGGGGGCCCATTTCAACCAATATCCCAAACGTATCTTTGTGGGCTCGACCAAGTCGAGGACGGGACAGCATATTGGGCTTGACTATGAGAGGCCAAAACGGGGTAGCGATGGCAACGCGAGTCCAACGGGTTTTATAGGCGTGTGTGGACCCGGGCTGGTAGGTAAGACGTTGTTGCATCGTGTAGGTATAAGCCGTGCACCATTAATTATCGGGTTGCCACTTTGGGGAGTGATACACCCCACTGTGGGGCCAGCATGGGTATCTACGTTAGGGAGCCGATCGCTTGGGAGTAGTGAGTACACCTAGCGGAGATAGGGGCAGACGACACCTATGTAGTCAGCTAGGGGTACACGAAACTACTGGGTAAAATTACTAAGTACACTTAGTGGGATCAACCTTTAAGTAGGAATTACCCTTGGGTGGGTAGAACTGGTGTGGTGCAGTGTAGAAATTACCTTTGGGTGGGTAGATCTGGGGTGGTGCAATATTGTAATTATCCTTGGGTGGATAGGCGCGTCTTTTCGGTTATCTTAGTACATCCTGTGTTTAGTTGGCTACTTAGTGTAGTCATTATCCCCAGAGGTACCGTACCTTGTTTATATCATACCCTAATTACTTTAATGATTGTATTGTTAGGGTTATAGGACTCACTCAGACTTATGTCTGACCCCGTTGTTTCTTTATCTTTTTCCCAACCCTCAGGTTTTCAGAGTGGGCCTAGCACTAGTGGGCTTTGATCAGACTGCTTTATCTATCTTTTGGAGCTTGGACCGTGGATGTAAAGCTCAGTTTATCTTTTCTATTATGGCTATTAGGTTATGTAGTGGGATTATGTACTTTTGTTTTTATCAGGATGGATATTATGTACTTGACTCTTATTTACGGTTTTGGTGTAACCAAACATGTTTTACTTTCCGCTGGAATGAAATGATGTTTTAAATTCTCAAGTATTACTTATATCTGTCTTGTTGTAATTTTTCTGTTCTATATTCACTTAAAATACTCCACCGATGTTATGGCATTCCCTTAGTGAGTGACCGTAGCGGGTGTGGGGTGTTACATGCAATACTTGCATACATGTGTGCAAGTATTTCAAATAGTTGCATACATGTATGCAAGTTTTTTTTATTTCCGTAAAATTTCGTTAATATTTCCAGATTTTAGAATATATTTTTTTTAACATTGTAGCGTTTTTTTTAAATATAAAGAAAAGGCGGAAAAAAGGGGCAAAGTTTCCCATTCGTTTCCGCCCCCCCCCCCCTTTTTGAGCTGCCGTCTACTAATTTATGTTCCTTCCACCTCCTTCCACTTCGCCTCTTCCATTTTTTCACAAAAAAAATGCGCTCTTGCATAAAAAAAAATTCTAAAATCTAGAAATATTCCCCTCAGTCCACGCAAATAAAAAAAAGTTGCATACATGCATGCAACTATTACGAATAGTTGCATACATGTATGCAACTATTTAAATACACATGCAAAAAAACCGCAAACCTGCTGAATATTTGCATATAAATATGCTGCTATTCAGAATAGCTGCATACTTGTATGCAGTAATGCGTTGAAAGGCAGAGGGTATGGCAATATGTGCATACATGTATGCAAATATTTGAAATATGTGCATGTTTTCATGCATTTAACTGCATATTCCGCTGTATTGTGTATTTTTTGATTTTGACTTGTTTATCGATTGTTTTGGCACTTGATTTTTTTGGCATGAACATAATGAATTTTCGTGATTTTCTTGTATTTTTTTATATTTTTTATTTGTTTTTGAAAAATAGGGACCTAATTTACATGAAAAATTAGATCGGATGTGAGCCTAATTAAGTTTCCTTTTTGGGATGTGTGCCTAATTTTCACAAAAGGAAATATACATTTTTGGTCATTTTGTTGAACTAGAGTTTTCAACAAAAATGAAATATACATTTTGGTCATTTTGTTGAATTAGAATTTTCAACATAAAGGAAATATACATTTTTGGCCATTTTGTTGAACTAGAGTTTTTCAACAAAAATGAAATATCAAATTTTATCACCTTGTTGAATAAGAATTTTCAACAAAGATGAAATATCAATTTCTAACATTTTGTGGAATTAGAATCAAAATAGAAAAGGTTCATGTTTTACAATAACATGATTACATTAAAATTTACATTTTAATGTAATGTTAGAAATTAGAAAAATATTCATGTTTTAAAATAAAAACATGATTACATTAAAATTTACATTTTAAATGTAATGTTAGAAACCAGAAGAATGTTCATGTTTTAAAATAAAAACATGTATACATTAAAATTTACATTTTTAATGTAATGATAGAAAATAGTGAAGTGTTCATGTTTTAAAATAAAACATGATTACATTAAAAATTCACATTTTTAATGTAATGTAAGAGACTAGGAAAAGTGTTCATGTTAAATATAGAAACATAATAACATTAAAAATCAAAGGAATAAATCACTAGAAAATATTCATTTTAACATAAAAGCACGTTAACATAAAAAAAATCTCATTTTTATAAAAAGTTTGATTCATTAGAAAATTGTTCATACTTGAATAAAAGTGTTGAAAACATTAAAAAAACATATTTTTAATTAAAGTTTGATTCATTAGAAAATTGCTCATATTTGAATAAAAATGTTGAAACATTAAAAATCATATTTTTAATGAAAAGTTTGATTGATTTGAAATATTAACTGTTTGAATGTTAAAATATTAAAAATTCCATTTTTAATGTAAAAGTTATCCATTAACAAACATATGTTAGAAGAGATAAAAATGTTAAAAACCATGTTTTTAACATGTTAGAAAAGATTTGTATGTTAGAAACATTACTTTTAACATGCTAGAAAGGAAGAAAATGAAAACATCGCTAATATACAATTTTGTTCATTAAACAAAAATGAGACATTTTGGTTCATTAAAAGGGATTAAACAAAATATACATTTTTGTTCATTATACAAAAATGAGGCATTTTTGTTCAATAAAAGAATTAAACAAAAATATACATTTTTGTTTATTAAAGAGGATGAAATATTTTTGTTAACTAAAAAATTTGAAAACAAAAATATACATTTTCGTTGATTAAAATATATATCTTCGTTGCATATATTAGGGTTTATATGCAAAATGAAAACATCAAAAATATACATCTTCGTTGCATATATTAGGGTTTATATGCAAAATGAAAACATCATTTTATTGTAAATGCATATATTGAGATTTAAATGCAAAATGAAAACATCATTTTATTGTAAATGCATATATTAGAATTTGTATGCAAAATGAAAACATCATTTCATTGTAAATGCATATATTAGAATTTATATGCAAAATGAAAATACTATTTTACCGTAAATGCATATATTAGAATCTATATGCAAAGCTAAATATCATTTTATGGGCGATGCATATACTAGAATTTATATGCAAAGTTAAAATACATTTTATTTGACGCTATGAACATATAGATATGATATGCCAAAAAAACATTTTTTTTAATTGGCGTGATAAATGCATTAGAACAATCGTCGTATGACTTATATTTATATATAATTATATATATAAATTAAAATTGAACGAATCGCGCACGATAGTTCGCGTTTCGGGATCGTAATTTTAAACGATTATACCGAAAGATCCGACCATCAAATTTCCCCAAAACTAGAACCGTTAGGACCGCTTTGGGAAGACCTTTCCAGCAACATAAATTTTGTTAAAATCCAACGGTTACATTTCGAGATATGTGTAAATCAAATTTTGAGAAAAATAGCGCTAGGGCCGCCTATTGACTCGAAGCGTCGTTGATGAGCTATTTTTATATAAATAAAATAGCGATAAATTATTATTAAATAATATTAGCGATATAAAATGGTTTTAAATTATATATATGTGAGAATTATTTGAAAAGACCGAGTTCAATTGTAAAAACCCGTAACTTCCCTGGTGAGGAAAGCGCGGATAGTTCGAGAACAAGCCACAACAGAACGCAGACGGTAGAACATTTCATTGTATATTACCACAATTCCATCAGAATACAAGAATATATAGAGTATGAATAAATATTACACAGAAATATCAGAGATTTAAATTGCATTTAAATACATCGCAGCGGAAATAATACAAAACACAACTAGAAAGAGATATACGGATACAAAGCTTTCTGGATATCATTCCAGCTGTAAACCAGGATCCTGTGAATATAAATCTGCAAAACCAAAACTACTAGCTGCCCATGTTAAAATAAGGACACCCAGAGTTTAGGTTAAAACAATAAACTCCAGGTCAGTCATGGGACTGGTGTGAGAACTAAAACAGTTATTAATCTTTATTTTTAAAGTTAGGTAAATCAAGGGACCACGCCGTACAACACGGAACGGGTTTCCTCCCAAGAATACCAGTGCATAAAACAAACAGTGCAATGCTAAATAAGGAAAAATGAAGCTATTATAAGACCCATGTCCTATCACACAATGCAACGCAAGCCGGGGGATAGGGTTTTCCTTATAATAGCCTAACATGCTTAGTACGTTTAAAAACAAATCATTTGATACTATTATAAGTGCATAGTGTATAAAACAACTTCAAATCATAAGTATCAATCATAGGCGGCATGGGTACCATATATCATGTCGCCAATACTAGGCTCTACAAATAAAACCGCAAAGTCAACGTATTTGGAAATTGGATTTCCATCTGTGAACCAAGGCAAAAGATAGTCCTCACCGATTCGAGACTCTCTAGCCCGAGCCTCAGGACCCAGACTCAGGTGGACCCTTGGATCGACAGGGCCGGTCCACTGATGTGGATTAAAATGCCTGAACACTGCGTTTCCCCACCCTTTGGGGCGTAAATGAGCTAACGAATGGCTCCATCGGACCTGGATCGTCCAATCTAACCAAGGCGTCTCGCAACAGCAACAACCACATAAGTCAAACTCGTTAGGGTGTGTAAAACCACTGACGCCACTTCTAACTAGAAAGAAACGCATGTCCTCCCTTAGGTCCTCTCCCATTTTGGTCCACAACCGGGGTGTGAGGCTCACGAATCAACGCTACACAAAGCTACGCCACACAGGCCGTGCTTTGATCATCAACCACAAGACTTTGCTTTTCAACAAAAGCATTGATCATCTGCCACTTAGGCATGCCACACAGGCAATTCACTCCATGCATTTGATATCCATCGATATATAACCTCTGAGCTCGTACATCTCAGAGAAGGGCGTTAAGCAAGAGAATAAATTCTCCGTTGCCAAACAGATATATATTTAATAGAAATCAATCAAACAGACTAAAATCCAATGTCAGACACACAGTCCATTTACAAGTACGTTCGAGGTCTGAACGAAACCGGAGGCACCTAGTACCCCGCATATCCATCGATCTCAAAGTACGTCTGGACGATCACCAATTGTTTCCATCTTCTTGGGTGTACATCCCAATCAAGATCGTCAATAATCATCCAAACGACGTGAAGACCTCCGGTCTTCGACCACCGTCTTCATCTTCGACTTATCGTCGTATCAGTTATTCAGAATGGGATAAACCCGGTCTTTCCGAATAACTCGCGTATATTATAAACAAGTGTTACACAAACACAACATACGCCTCATTTCAATTCATCAGTCACTAACCGTAAATTAACAAGAGAATAATTCCCCAAATATTAACCTCGAAGGCCGAAACCAACATCAGATCAATATCCAGAAAACCATTCTGCTTAGCTAACCGACAGTTAGTTTCTAAATTTCACATTCATAGGGAAAGGTTCCCATTAATTTTATCAAAGATAAATTCCTTGAATTTATTCTTTAATCTTCTTTTGAATTTCGATTCAACTACTCGGGATTAACGAACCTTAACGAAGTAATCATTTGTTTTAATTTCCCAATCCCAACCAATTCATCCCATGAAGTAAAACTGGTAATACTTCATATCTAACACCACAGTGTTATCAGTAAATTCAATTACCATTTCACGTTCAAATCTAATTAAAGATTTAACTATCGCCTGGAGCAAAACTGGTGATACTCCATTCTCGATCATTTCAATCTAATTAAAGATTCATTAAAACTCCACTTTGTTTTAATCTTTAACTGGGTTAAAGAATCAGTGTCATTTAAAACACGGTTCACGATAAACCCCAAAATCACATTTCAATCAGTCCCTAACCATAAAATAGCAAGTGAGCAATTCCCTAAGTATTAACCCCAAAGGCCAAAACCAACATCAGGTCAATACCTCTGAAACCATTCAACTTAACTAATCTCCAGTTAGTTTCTGATTTTCTTAACTCCTTTAGGTCTAAGAATAGTATTGTTGAAGATACCGTTCACGACAACCCAAAATCACGTTCCATTAATTATCGGGTTAAAGAACAAGTATTATTTAAAACACTGTTCACGATAAACCCAAAAATCAATACCAATTCAATTCCAATTAAATATTATTTAATTGGCACACTTTATTAAATCTAAAGAAAAAGATTTAATCTTTTCTCAGTTCAAGAACAGTGTTAATAAAGACACCATTCACGACAAACCCAAATCACATTTGATATTAAATACAAGGCTCTGAATAGAAAATATACCGGCTTATATTCAATATCAAATTCTACGACCAACAAATATCGTATTGGAAATAACGATATATATATCTTTCAAATTCCGATAACAATATCTGTATCATCACGAAATCTAACATCGAAATATTCCGAAGACAATTTCGATTCAAATCCATTCCAATATAATTATTGGAAATTCTGGTTATTTTCAATACCATTTCAAATCCAATTTATTTATTTAAAAATAAATAGAATTATAATTCTAGTTCAAAACTAGTTCATTTCGATAAAAATCTATTTTTATCTTTTCAAATATGGAGTTTTTCATCCCAATTCTTCGCAAATCATTTCTTCTGATTTTACACAAATTATTACTATTTTTAATAATTTTATCAAGGCCCATACAGTCGATTTCCATCAACGGCCATCGAACTGCACTTATAGCGACCTTTTCCAAATTTGATTTGGACATAATTCCAAATCCAACCGTTAGATTTCTAATTTCTAATATTCGTTAGAAATCTCTTTTCGATACGAACCCAACGGTTCCGGTTTTAGGAGAATCCGACGGTCGGATCTCCCGCAATATCCATTTGAAGTCAATGGTCGAAATTCGCGAACTGCCGCGGCGCGTTCTATTCAGGCCATTATATTATATATATAATATATATAATATATACTTCGTCAATTTCCTTTTTAAAACTTATTATGTAAATCGTTTTAAATTTGTTTTCAAAACGATTTCAACTTCTTTTTCAAATTAAAATCAAAATTGAATTTTCCCTTACAAATTCGTTTTAAATTCATTTCAAATTGATTTCAATTCAAATCGATTTTGAATTCAATTTTAGTTCGTTTTCAATTCAATTCAATTTCAATTCGCATTCATTTCTATTCAATTTCAATTCTATTCAATTTCAATTCGAATTCATTTCTATTCAATTTCAGTTCGATTCAATTTCAATTCGAATTCATTTCTATTCAATTTCAATTTGAATTCATTTCTATTCAATTTCAATTCTATTCAATTTCAATTCGAATTCATTTCTATTCAAAATATCAGATTTTGAAATCACTTTCGATGTTCATTATAAAATGAATAAAATCGATATAAATATCGTTCACGTCAAAATGGCGTAAACCTAATCAACACGGCTTCATATATTTCTATTCAAATATTTCTTTTTCAAAACTGGAATGAGGCCCAATCAATTACCATATAATGTTAATTATATGGATTTTCTACAACACATGTATACAATAACAACGATGAATAATCAACCATCATCCAAAGTGCATTCTACACTGTATAAGCATCAAATATAAATATTCAACGCTTATAACAGCCTGTCAATCAATCGATCGACATACAACTAATTATTGGGATTAGTGTATGTCATATATCACCCCAATACCCATGTGGGGTTTTCAAACAATCAAACACAGATTTTATTTGTGCAGTTGGGCGATGGGTAAAATTTATCGTCCCAATCAATATCAGTCAAATGTGTGTATATAAACAAATTGTTCGATTTGTTTATAACTATTTATTTCATTTAAATACACGTTAAAAGTTCTATTTTCGACTATAAAATATTTTAACTATATAAATATTTTATTTTCATTTCACATCACATCACACAATCAACTACACAGCAAAATCAAACAAACAAGCATACAAGCCATATCTTTCACCCGATAAAAATCTAATCTCTTCATAAATAAATATTTGATGTTTTCATAAATAAAACCATTCTTTTTACATTTTAAAAATCCCATCTCTACTTAACTAAAAATCATATTGTTGTAGCTTTAGAAATCAGATTTTTCCTCCGAATAAATTAAAGTAAATAAGGGAAAACTCACGGTGGTCTTCAAAGGAAGGGGCGCTGCTCTTCACGTCGAGAGGGGGGCGAGCTGGAGTCGCGGCGGAACTCCTGGGACACGGCGGCGTGCCCTGCGGTGGCCGATTTAGGGGGGGTACGGGGGTTTGTGCGCTGACAGGTGGGGTTTAGGGATTTGCGAGTGGGAGGAGGGAGATCGAGTGGGGGGTTGCTGGCTGCGTGCGGCGGAGGAGGGGGCTGGACGTCGACGGCACGGTGGTCGGCTAGGGCTTCCGTCGCCCTTTCTCTTTTTTTTCCTGTTTTGAAATGGTCGGGGGGAGAGAAAAGAGGAGTGGAGGTTTATTTATTTTAATTTTATATTATATTTTAATTCCAAAAGTTGGCATTCAATCCGAACACCAAACGAGATCCAACGACTGTCGTCCATAGCTAATTACCCCCATTTCGAACACAATGGGATATGTCACGTAGGTTGATTCGATCGTTTCGATCAGTTTTCGTCAAAATCAAAATATAATTCTATATATTGAATTTGAACGCGCATTTCAATTTACCGGGGTCACATACTAAGTAGAAAAATTCCCGAAAAATATTTTCTAGTTTTGTATCGACGATACGGTCCTAACAAAACTTGTTTCGTCGAATTTTGAGGCCGTTTGAAAAATGGCCATTTTCCAGTCGATTAAAATCAACTAAAACTGGTCAAATGCGTTTTCCTTTGCCATGCTCACATATTGATTTGACAAATTATGAAATCTGAAACCGAGCAATAATTTGACATCGCGGATCCAACAAAAGTGGTTTCGTCGAAATCCGAGGTCGTTTGCAAAATGGCCATTTTTAAAGGCCGAAATTCCATAGCGACTATTCTAAATTTTCAACTGGACGTAACTTTTGATTCCCGCTATGAAATTTTGATTTCCCGGATTCGTTGGAAAGATATCCTCAATTAGATTCAAATATTCTTGGTTTCACTAAAATCCGGTTTATTTTGCACCCGATACATTCATTTGAATTTTGAAATCGAATTATCGAACTACCGCGCCGTTTTCAATTCCTTTTATAATTTAAAATAAATATTTATATTCTAACGACGATTTATATAATATATACGTTCGAATTCTATTCAAAATAAATTTCTCGTCGTTATTATTTAAAATAATTCATTTTAAATAATCAAAATTCATCAAAATTGCCAAAATAAAAATTTTAAATTGGCTCAGATTTCTGGGTTGTTACATCAATCTCATTTCAAATAATTACGCGGCGATTTAAATCGAAGATATTAAAGACGCGATTGAAGACCGACGATCTTCACATCGAAAGAATGACTACTGATGTCTGGCATTGGGTAGCTCCCAATAAAGTGTTAAAGTGGTAGTTGTCCGGACGTACTTGTTGATTATCCGGAAAAGCGAGCACCTCTCTTCCGTATTGGACATACGGGACGAGGAATAAGGTGTCTCCGGTTTCGCTTTGACCCTGAACGGACTTGTAAATGGATGTGTGTCTGACATTGGATTTCATTCCATGTAAATTGATTTCTATTTAATATATGTTGGTTTGGTGGTGGAGATTTTATTCTCTTGCTTAACACCCTTCTCTGATACGCACGAGCTCAGAGGTTATATATTGGTAGTTATCGATCGCATGGCGTGAATTGTCAATGTGGCATGCCAAGATGCAATTGATCGAGGCTTTTGTTGAAAAGCAGAGCTTCGTGGTTGATGATCATAGCATAGCCTATTTCGGCATAGCTTTGTGTATAGTGTTACCTCGCGAGCCTCACTCTCCGGTATGAGTCAAAAACGGGATAAGGACCGTAGGGAGTGCACATGTTTCTTTTTAGCTAGAAGTGGTGTCAACATTTACAAGCCCTGACATTTTTACTTATGTGGATGATAGATTATGAGGTACCTCGGATTTATTGGTCGATAGTGACCAAATTATAGGTTCAATAGGACCGGGAGCCGTGTGTTCAGGAATTGCCAGTCACTAAAGTTTTTGTGGACCATCTATACTGCATCCAAGGGTTCACCAGCGTCTGAATCCTGAGGCATTGCTAGCGTGTCTCGAATCGGTGAGGAGCCATCCCTAGCCTCGACTCATAATGGAACCGAATTTCCAATACGACCTTACGGTTTTGATTGTAAACCTATATATGGTGACATAGTATATGGTAGTTATGCCGTCTAGGACTGATACATTTACTTTGAAGTATTTCAAAATTGATTAGACACTAATAATAATATTAAAATATTATTTTCTACGTATCAAGCATGTTTGATCATTATAAGGTAAAACTCTATCCTCCGGTTTGCGTTGCATTGTGTGATGGGACTTGAGTCTTATAATGATTTCGTTTTTCTAAAAAGCATTGCATTGTTTTTTAATAAAAATTTATTAAACGTATGCACTGGCAATCCAATGGATTAAGCACGTTCCGTGTTTGCGGCGTGGTCCTGTGATTAGCTATATTGTTAGATAAGTTGGGAAGTTTTCTCATACTAGTCCCATGACTGACTCGTAGTTTGTTTCACTTTGCAAACTCGGGTGCCCTCTTTACACACAGGCAGCCAAGTGACAGGTTTAGGTATTTATGCAATATGCTGGACTGGAGCATGCTTGTGGGCTGAAGATGAAGATCATTTTATCTTTTATTTATGCTTGGAGACATTTGGACATCTTTTGATTATGATGTATTTGATGGAAATTAAGAGTTATTTCTTTTTGTTGAGACTTCTATTTGCTAAGTGTATCCTGTAACTGTGCACTCTGATGTCTTTGATATTGTGATGTTGGTAACATTCCTATTTCCGCTCCAATGATTTATGTGTTATGATGTTTTCTGAGATCTGATATTGTTGTAATTATGTTATATTCCTATGATTATCCTTGCTTTCATATTACGGAAGTTTGGGGTCGTCACATCTGGTGTTGGGTGCGCAACCGATTGAATTTCAGCGATGGTGGGTTTGGTTTCGTCCTTGGAGTAAACGAAGAAGAAGACTTTAATTTTTACTAAGGTTAATTAATTAAATAAATTAGTTAATTATTTTTAAATATAGTTATTAAGGTAATTAACATTTAATACCTTATATGTTTTTCAAATGGCCACAGAACTCAGCAAACCAGATATCGTTGGGATCGTGAGGAGAATATTTATGCTATGGAACTAAGCAGATGCAATAACCCGGAAATCTAGGCCAATTTAAAAGTTTTATTTTGGCAATTTTAGCGAATTTTGATTATTTAAAATGAATTATTTTAAATAATAGAGAAGAGAAATTTATTTTGAATAGAATTCGAACGTATATATTTATTCGAATCATCGTTAGAATATAAATAATTTATTTTAATTATATAACGAGCCTGAAATGGCGCGGTAGTTCGATAATTCGATTTCAAATTTCAAATGAATGTACCGGGTGCAAAATAAACCGGATTTTAACGAAACCAAAAATAATAGAACGTAATTGAGAATATCTTTCCAATAAATCCGAAAAATCAAAATTTCATAGCGGGAATAAAAAGATATGCCCTGTTGAAAATTCAGAATAGTTGCTATGGAATTCTAGCCCTTAAAATGGAAATTTTGCAAATGACCTCGTTTTTCGACAAAACCACTTTTGTTGGATCCGTGATGTCAAGTTATTGCTAGATTCCAAAATTCATAATTTTTCGAATCAATATGTGAGCGTGGCAAAGGAAAACGCATTTGACCAGTTTTGGTTGGTTTTAATCGACTGGAAATTGGCCATTATTCAAACGGTCTCAGAATTCGATGAAACTAGCTTTTTTAGGACCGTATCGTCAATAAGAAGCTAGAAAATATTTTTTGGGAATTTTTAGAGTTAGTATGTGGCCCCAGTAAATTGAAATGTGCGTTCAAATTCAATATATAGAGTTATGTTTTGATTTTGACGAAAACTGATCGAAACGATCGAATCAGCCTACGATACATATCCCATTGTGTTTGGAATGGGGGTAATTAGCTATGGACGACAGGCGGTGGGTCTCGTTTTGAGGACGAAATAAAAAGTTACTTTTTAGTGAATTAAATTAATAAATAATTTTAAACATAACCCCCCTCCTTATTCTCCTCACCGTTCATTTCAGAAGAGATAAAAATAAATAAATAAAAAACCTATCGCTCTCGAATTGCCCCTCCGTTCACTGCGCCGACCACCGCGCCTCCCCTCCCCACGACCGCCACCGACCATCCCCTTCCCCCTCCGACGTCCCTTCTCTCTCCCCTCTCCCTCTCTTTCCTAAATCGACATAAATCAGCGACTGTCCCACCACTGTGGACCCATAGCTCGTCGCCCGCCGTTCCAGGCCCCTGGCCCACCATCGACCGCCTCTCATGGACCTGCGCCACCTCCATAACCCCTCTGCCTCCTCAGCACTCCCCCTCCCCCTCTTGGACGAGCCACCGTGCCAACAATTGGAAGGCTAAACGCTGCCCGCTTCCGCTCCTCTTCCTCTGTCTAGTCGATGCAGTAGTCGTAGCGAAGGAGAAAGTGAGTTTTCAATTTTATTTCTACTTATTTAGGTAATTAAAATATGGGTTTCTTGTTGTAGATAATATGGATAAATAAAATTATGATTTTTATATTATAGAGATAATAGAAATATGATTTTTATATTATAGAGATAATAAAAATATGATTTTTATTATGAAGTTAGCAAAGTAAAAATACGATTTTTATAGTTTGAATGGCAATGTAAAAATCTGATTTTTATATATTCATTAGCGATAGAAAGATTATATTTTTATCTATATAATAGTTGTATAAAAATGTGATTTTTATCTATGTGGCGTTGTTATAAAAATAGGAAATTATTTTTAGAAAGATAAAAATATAATTTTTAGCCTATGTATGGTATTTATAAAATAATCATACAAAGAAATAATTATTGATTGGTTAAAAATATAATTTTTAACGTAGGTATACAACATAGATCGATAATCAAAGCACGGTGGAGTGGAAACCCAAGGTGAGAACTCCTCACTTTTATTTTATTTTCTAGTTTGAAATATATACTAGGATGCAGACGGTGTTTAGTAGCACCCGACACCCGCCGTCCACAGACAATGGATGACTTGTTTGTTTGGTTGTTGTGTTGTGAAATTTGATTGTGTGGTGTGGAATGTAATAAAATATTTTGTAAAGGAAAATATTTTATAGTTAAAAATATAATTTTTAAAGTGTACATAAAATAAATATTTATAGACAAATCGGACGATTTGTTTATATACACTGATTTGACTGATATTGATTGGGACGATAAATTTTACACATTGCCCAACTGCACAAATAAAATCTGTGTTTGATTGATTGAAACCCCCACACGGGTATTGGGATGATATATGACATACACTAATCCCAATAATTAGTTGTATGTCGATCGATTGATTGACAGGCTGTTCTAAGCGTTAAATATTTATATTTAGTGCTTATGCAGTTGTGTGGTGCACTCTGGATGATGGTTGATTATTTATCATTGCAATTATATACATATGTTGTAGTGAATCCATATAATAAACGTTATATGGTAATTGATTGGGCCTCATTCCAATTTGGAAAATATAAAGAAAATTCATTTGTTGAATTATAAAGAAAATTCATTTGTTGAATTGTAAAGAAAATTCATTTGTTGAATATAAAGAAAATTCATTTGTTGCATTGTAAAGAAAATTCATGTGTTGAATAGTAAAGAAAATTCATTTGTTGAATAGTAAAGAAAAATTCATTTGTTGAATTGTAAAGAAAAATTCATTTGATGAATTGTAAGGAAAATTCATTTGCGGAATAGTAAGGAAATTCATGTGTTGATTAGAGAAAATATTCATTTGTTGAATAGAATAACGAAGTTGTTGAAACAAAAAAAGCCGTGCTGATTAGATTGACGCCATTGTGACGTGAACGATATTTAAATCGATTTTATTCATTTTTATAATGAATATAGAAAAGGAATTGATTTCAAAATACAACGTTTTATATTTTCATTTGTATATCGATGATGTGGAATATTCAATTTTGATTTGAAATTGAATATGAAGTTGAAATCATTTTGAAAATGAATTTAAAATGATTTATAAAATAAGTTTTAAAAGGAAATCAACGAAATATATTATATATATAATGGCTAGAATAGAACGTGCTGCGCTGCGCAGTTCGTAAATTTCGACCATTGACTTCGAACGGATATTACGGGAGATCCGACCGTCGGATTCTCCTAAAACCGGAACCATTGGGTTTGTATCAAAAAGAGCTTTCTAACGAATATAAGAAATTAGAAATGTAATGGTTGGATTTGGAATTATTTCCAAATCAAATTTGGAAAAGGTCGCTGTAAGTGCAGTTCGAAGGCCGTTGATGGAAATCGACTGTACGGGCCTTGATAAAATTATTAAAAATACCAATAATTTGGGTAAAATCATAAGAAATGATTTGGTAAGAATTGGGATGAAAAATCCCATATTTGAAAAGATAAAAATAGATTTTTATTGAAATGAACTAGTTTAGAACTAGAATTATAATTCTGTTTATTTTTAAAATAATAGATTGGATTTGAAATGGTTTTGAGAATAACAGGATTTCCAATAATTGAATTGAAATGGATTTGAATCGAAATCATCTTTGGAATAGTTCAATGTTGGATTTCGTGATTATATAGATGTTGTTATGGAAATTTGAAAGATATATATATATCGTTATTTCCAATACGATATTTGTTGGTCGTAGAATTTGATATTGAATATAAGCCGATATATTTTCTATTCAGAGCCTTGTATTTAATATCAAATGTGATTTGGGTTTGTCGTGAATGGTGTCTTCATTAACACTATTCTTAAGCCCAGTTGAGAAAAAGATTAAATCTTTTTATTTAGATTTAATGAAGTGTACCAATTAAATAATATTTAATTGGAATTGAATTGGTATTGATTTTTGGGTTTATCGTGAACAGTGTTTTAAATAACACTTGTTCTTTAACCCGATAATTAATGGAATGTGATTTTGGGTTGTCGTGAATGGTATCTTCAATAATACTATTCTTAGACCCAACCGAGTTAAGAAAATCAGAAACTAACTGGAGATTAGTTAAGTGGAATGGTTTCCTGGGTATTGATCTGATGTTGGTTTCGGCCTTCGGGGTTAATACTTAGGGAATTGCTCACTTGCTATTTTACAGTTAAAGGCTGATAGAATGGAATGTGATTTTTGGTTTATCGTGGACCGTGTTTTAAATGACACTGATTCTTTAACCCGGTTAAAGATTAAAACTAAGTGGAGTTTTAATGAATCTTTAATTAGATTAAAAAGATCGAGAATGGGGTACCACCAGTTTTGCTCCAGGCGATAGTTAAATCTTTAATTCGATTTGAACGTGAAATGGTAACTGAATTTACCAATAACACCGTGGTGTTAGATATGAAGTGTTACCAGTTTTACTTCATGGGATGAATAGGTTGGGATTGGGAAATAGAATAAATAATTACTTCGGTGTGGTTCGCTAATCCCGACTAGTTTGAAGTGATATTCAAAAGAAGATTAAAGAATAAATTTAAAGGAATTTATCTTTGATAAAATTAATGGGAACCTTTCCCTGAGAATGTGAAATTTAGAAACAAACTGTAGGTTAGCTAAGAAGAATGGTTTCCTGGGTATTGATCTTATGTTGGTTTCGGCCTTCGGGGTTAATATTTGGGGAATTATTCTCTTGTTAATTTACAGTTAGTGACTGATGAATTGGAATGAGCCGTATGTTGTGTTTGTGTAATACTTGTTTATTATATATGCGAGTTATTCAGAAAGACCGGATTTATCCCATTCTGAATAACTGATTCGACGATGAGTCGAAGATGAAGACGGTGGTTGAAGACCAGAGGTCTTCACGTCGTTTTGGTGATTACTGATGATCTTGATTGGGATGTACACCCAGGAGGAGGGAATCAGTTGGTGATCGTCCAGACGTGCTTGGAGATCGAAGGATATGCGAGGAATATGGTTCCTCTGATTTCGTTCAGACCCAGAACAGACTTGTAAATGGATGTGTGTCTGACATCGGATTTCATTCTGTGTGATTGATATCGGTTGCATAGCATGAATTGTCTATGTGGCATGCTAAGATGCAAATGAACAAGGATTCTGTTGAAAAGCAGAGTCTTGTGGTTGATGATCAAAGCACGGCCTGTGTGGCATAGCTTTGTGTAACGTTGATTCCTGAGCCTCACACTTCGGTTGTGAACCAGAAATGGGAGAAGGACCTCAAAGAGGGCATGCGTTTCCTTCTAGCTAGAGGTGGTGTCAGTTCTTAAACCAGCTGACATTTATATTATTTTCATCTGTGTAGTTGTTGTTGTTGTGAGGCGCCTCGGTTATATCTGTCGATCCGGGACCGACGAAGTCTTTCGTTGGCTCATTTATGCCCTATAGGGCGAGGAAACGTATTGTTCAGACATTTTAATCCACATCGGTGGACCGGCCTTGAAAATCCAAGGCTTGTCTGCGCGCTTGCCTGAGACATGGGCTAGACTGTCTCGAATCGGTTGAGGACGATCCCTGGCCTCGGTTCATAGATGGAAATCCAATTCCCAAATACATGACTTTGTGGTTTTATTTGTAGAGCCTAGTATGGCGACATGATATATGGTACCCATTCCGCCTATGATTGATATTTATGATTGTATATAAAATCAGAAACTAACTGGAAACGAGCTAAGATGGGTGGTTTCCTGGGTATTAGTCTGATGTGGGTTTCAGCCTTCGGGGTTGATACTTAGGGAATTGTTCTCTTACTAATTTATGGTTGGAGTCTGATTAAGAATTAAAAACATGAAATTTAGCGTATCAAGCATTCTTTGACTATTATAAGGTAAAACCCTATCCTCCGGTTTGTGTTGCATTGTGTGATGGGACCTGGGTCTTATAATAGCTTCATTGTTCTTTATTTAGCATTGCGTTGTTGTTTTATGCACTGGTGTTCTTTGGAGGAAACCCGTTCCGTGTTATACGGCGTGGTCCCTTGATTTACCTAACTTTAAAATAAAGATTAATAACTATTTTAGTTCTTACACCAGTCACATGACTGACCTGGAGTCTATTGTTTTAACCTAAACTCTAGGTGCCCTTATTTTGACACGAGCAGCTAGTAGTTTTTCTTTTGCAGATTTATATTCACAGGATTCTGATTTACAGCTGGAACGATACTCGGAAAGCTCTGTATCTGTGTATTACTTCTAGTTGTGCATTGTATTATTTTCCGCTGCTATGTAATGTATTGTAATCTCTGATATTTTATAATGTGTAATATTGATTTATACTCTATATATTCTTGTAATCTTGTAACACCCCACTCCCGCTATGGTCACTCACTAAGGGAATGCCATAGCATCGGTGGAGTATTTTAGTGAATATAGAACAGAAAAATTACAACAAGACAGATATAAATAGTACTTGAAATTTAAAACATCATCTCATAACAGCGGAAGTAAAACATGTCTGGTTACATCATAAAACCACAATAAAAGTCAAGTACAATATCCGTCAAAATAAAGAAGTACATAATCCCACTCTCATACAATAGCCATGACAAAAGAAAAGATAACTGGGTAACTGGAGCTTTACATCTATCCAAGCTCCTAAAGACTGGAACAGCAATCCGATCAAGCTCCACTACTGCTAGGATCCACCGTAGGACCTAAGGGTTGGGAAAAAAGATAAAAACAACGGGGTCAGACATAAGTCTGAGCGAGTCCTATAACTTTAACAATACAATCGTTAAAGTAACCAGAGAAGACATAAACTGATATACGGTAACTAATGGGGATGAATGGCTACACTAAGCAGTCAACTAAACTAAGATAAAAGATAAAGACGCATCTACCCTTCCAAAGGTAAATTACTAAACTGCACCACACCAGTCATTCCTAACTTAAAGGTTGATCCCATCCATGGACTTATAAAATTAACTTAATAGTTCTCGCGTACCCCTAGGTGACTGAGTAGACGCCACGGGGCCCTACAATCCACTAGGTGTACACACTACTCCCCATTCGATCGGCTCCCTAACATAGATACCCGTGCTGGCCCCACCGTGGGGTGTACCATTCCCCAACGTGGCAACCTGATAAAATTAACGGTGCACGGCTTAAATCTACACGATGCAACAACGTCTTATTTACCAGCCCGGGCCCACACACGCATATGAAACCCGTTGGTCATGCGTTGTCACCGCTAACCCATTTTGGCCTCTTATAGTCAAGCCCAGTATGCGTGTCCCGTCCTCGACATGGGTCGAGCCCACTAAGATACGTATGGGTTACTGGTTGAAATGGGCCCCCAGCACAAGCCATCCCCCTAAGCTTGGCCCACACACTAGTGTTTCCCACTTAACCCTTTAATCATGTTTAATTACATGTTTCATCTTGGTTAAGTATTTTATCATATTTTCTATTGGCAACCACTAGCAATTTCCACATACCACCCAAGGTACCCACTTAACCCCCATGCCCCACTACATGCTTATCTGGTTAAGTGTTTCTTAATTGATTAACACCGTAACCGTGTAAAGGACCCCTCACATTGGACCGTCATTTGTAGATGCCTGGTTAAGCCGGTAAACTCCGGGCAGTCTTACACTACAAACGGGTCCAACCTCGTGTCATTTACCCTTGTTACGTATTTAATTTATGATTAAGACCCCTCACATTGGACCGTCATTTGTAGATGCCTGGTTAAGCCGGTAAACTCCGGGCAGTCTTACACTACAAACGGGTCCAACCTTGTGTCTTAGTCGATTAATTACTCCCATAATTTGTGTTAATTATCATGTTTATTTTAGGAATATGGGTGCACCTAACTTAATAGGCAAATTCCCAACTCCAAAGTGTGGGTACACCTAACTTAATAGGCAAATTCCCAACACATAGTATGGGTACACCTAACTTAATAGGCAAATTCCCATACTATGTTCATTTATTTTATGTTATGCATAATTATATTAATTTCACACAATCTTATTAACATATGCATTTAATTAACCCCATCGTTCCCACGTAATTTCGTTCTCATGACATAACACATATAAAAGGTGTCAACTTGCATATGTATGAACATGTTTCAAAGGTGCCATCTTGCATATTAACAAACACATAACTTGCATATGAACTTGCATAACATGTCACATAACTTGCATAAAATCTTGTATAACATGTCACATAACTTGCATATTAACTTGTATAACATGTCACATAACTTGCATATTAACTTGCATAACATGTTACATAAACTTACATATTAACAAATACATGACTTGCATATGAACTTGCATAATATGTCACATAACTTGCATATGAACTTGCATAACATGTTACATACTTGCATATGAACTCATAAACTTGCATATGAACTTACATAACATGTTACATACTTGCATATGAACTCATAAACTTGCATATGAAGAAACATACAACTTGCATAATTATCATACATGTAACTTGCATATTATCATACATGTTACTTGCATATTAACATATGATCACAAAGCACAAAACTTGCATAACCCACATACATTAGCAAACTAACATCATGTCATATGACTTAAAACCCATTAATCCACAAACAAAACCATATGATCTCATCATATCTCATCTACTTAGTTTAGCAATTGATCATTAGAGTGATAGAAACTCACAACTAGCCAATTTGCACTCCAAATGAAAAAGATTAAGATGCTTAGAATGGATTAGAGGTTGATTAGAGAGTGCGTAGCTTGCAACCCTCTTCATAAATTAGTGGAGGCTCCTTCTAAGATTTAATTTGGCGGCATGTAGCCCTCAATTCTATTCTTAGTATGGATTAGGGTAGGTTTAGGGTGTATTTATAGATTAGGTGAGTGTTTTAGGCCCTTAGATTAACCCTAAATTAGATTAGGACCCTTAGATTTCGGAACCTTCCAGAAACCAGCCCTAAGACCAAGCCCAAACCCCAAACTGGTGCACCCAACCACAGAACTCTCTAGAAACTGTGCAGGTTTCCTGTCCCGACATGGGCGCACTTCCCAAGTGCGCCAGTATATTTTTGTGCTGGCGCACTTCACAAGTGCGCCAGTGCATTTCTGGCCTGTTTCGGGTTTTTCTGCCTAACTTCGTTCGTCCATATCTCTTTCATACGGTACCCGTTTTATGCAAACTCGGACTCTATTTCGCGTATTTTTCCAAGACGAACGCAATGACGCAGCCCGTTTCCCCTGATTCTCACATCTGAGATTAATTATACTTTAATTACTAACCATTAGTGTTAATTGAAATTCGGGGTGTTACATTCTCCCCTACTTAAAGGATTTCGTCCTTGAAATCTCTAAGTCAAGAAGAACGTATCCTACCAACCAAACAACCATCTACTAAACCATCAACCACAAGCAACCATTAGCCTTAGAAACTTCTAATGATGTATGAACATATGCAGAAAGTGTGTGTATATGTCCGTATACTAATGCAAAATCAGGCGGTCTACTGATTCAGTCGACCTCCTTAATGCAAACCATGATAGTGCCATGCATCCAATATGTATGCGAAACCCTATTGACACATACAATTTCTATATGCGTGCACAACCATACACAAAAATGCATCATCCACATGATAACACAGCCATGATACATCCATCAATCTATCTACCACATCCATTTATGCGATATGCAACATGAAGTGACTGAGCCGATCTAGTGCCTAATGTGTGTGTATATGCATCCACGAGCAACCACTAGCAAACAATTGCATCCACATGCATCCATCAACCATAACATGTTTCAAACACATGTTTCAACCATAGGTTTTACCCTATCTAAAGGTCATAGGTACTAGCGAGAGGATATACTAAGGATAAGATAAGTACTAGACAAGCGATAAAGGAGAAGTTAAAAGACATACTCTAAAAAAGAAATGGGTACAAAGAACGCATCTTCGCTTCCGTCTCCCAAGTAGCATTGCTTTCGTCATCTCCCCATTGCACTTTAACTAGCTGAATTTCTCTGTTCCTCAACCTCCTAGTTTCTGACCCAAGGATGCGAGTAGGAGCTCGTCGAATCGTCGCATCACGCTCTACCTCTACATCTCTAAGCAAGCTCGGCTCTACCACCTCTGCGGTCTCATGTAAGCACTTCCTCAAATGTGATACATGGAATACATCATGAACACCACTAAGTCTGTCGGGCAACTCCACCCTATATGCCATCCGTCCAATCCTTTCCTTAATAGGAAATGGCCCAACAAACCTCGGTGCTAACTTCCCAACGGACCCAAAGCGAACAACATTTCTCAACGGAGATACTTTGACAAAAACCATGTCCCCAACCTCAAACTCAAGATCCGTCCTTCTCCGATCCGCATAAGATTTCTGTCTATCTTGCGCTGCCTTCATCCTTCTTCGAATCAAATCAATCTTCTCTGAAGTCTCTCTAACCATATCTGGCCCAAGCAAGATCTTATCCGTAGATTCCCACCAACATGTAGGAGATCGACAAGGCCTTCCATAAAGAGCTTCGAAAGGTGCCATGCCAATACTCGACTGAAAGCTGTTATTGTATGCCAACTCCACCAAAGGAAGATGTTCTTCCCATGTACCTCCAAAATCCAAGATACAAAGCCTCAAGAGATCTTCTAAGACACGGTTCACCCTCTCGGTCTGACCGTCCGTCTGAGGATGATATGCGGTGCTCAAACACAACTGAGTCCCTACCGCCTCTTGCAAACTTCTCCAAAACTCACTAGTGAAGATAGGATCTCGATCACTCACAATGCTGGATGGTACGCCATGCAATCTAACAATCTCTCTAACATAGACTGAAGCAAGCCATGGAGCGGTCCTCTTACTCTTCACGGGTATAAAATGGGCACTCTTGGTAAGTCTGTCTACCACAACCCAAATTCCCGTATTGCCCTTCCTCGATCTCGGTAACCCATCGATGAAATCCATCGAGACACTATCCCACTTCCATTGCGGAACTTCCAATGGGTGTAGCAACCCACCGGGTTTCCTTTGCTCCGCTTTAACTTGTTGGCACACTAAGCATCTAGCCACATACTCGGCCACATCTTTCTTCATACCGGCCCAGAAGAAAACTCTCTTCATATCTTGGTACATTTTGTCTCCACCGGGATGAATAGTCATTCTTGAACGATGTGCATCATCCAAAATAGCCTTCTTCAAACCCTCATCTTGCGGTACACAAAGTCTACCGTCTCTATGCAACCATCCCCTATCATCTATGGTGTATCTACCCAAATGGCTGGACGACTCCCCCCTTATAAGCTTCTCTACCAACTCAACCAACTGTGGGTCGTCTCGCTGAGCCTCGCCAATCCGTCCCAAAAGAGTAGGCCTAACCTCCAAGGATGCTAACAAACCAGGTACAAAGTCAACAGAAGGTCTGAAGTCGAACAAAGAAAGAAACTCCAAGCTTCGCCGTTCCACGAACAATGGACTCAAAGATAGCCTTTTTCTACTCAAGGCGTCCGCCACCACGTTACCCTTGCCAGGGGTATACGCTATCTCGAAATCATAGGATGCTAAGAACTCCATCCACCTTTGTTGTCTTAAGTTTAAATCCTTCTGAGAGAATAAATACTTCAATGATTTATGGTCAGTGAACAACTCGAATCTCTCACCAAGAAGATAATGGCGCCAAGACTTAAGTGCGAAAACAATCGCGGCCAACTCTAGATCATGGGTAGGGTAATTCTTCTCATGCACTTTCAATTGCCTCCCTCCAAAGGCTATTACCCTTCCCTCCTGCATCAAGACTGCGCCTAATCCTGTCCCACAAGCATCGGTATAAACAACAAACGGCTTACTCCCATCTGGAAGCACTAAAACTGGAGCGGTGGTCAAAGCTCTCTTTAACCGTCGGAAAGCATCATCACAATCTACGTCCCATGAGAAAACCAGATTCTTCTTTGTCAAGCGGGTTAATGGGGCTGATATCTTCGCGAAGTCTTTGGTGAACTTCCTATAATATCCTGCCAACCCCAAGAAACTTCTTACTTCGGTAGCATTTCTAGGAACTTTCCAATCCTGGATAGATACTATCTTTGCGGGATCCACAGCTATCCCTTCCTTAGAGACCACATGCCCTAAGAATCGCACTTCTCTTCTCCAAAAATGACATTTAGAGAATTTAGCTTTAAGACTATGTGCTCGAAGAGTCTCCAACACTTCTCTGAGATGTAAGGCATGCTCTTCTTCACTCTTGGAGAAGACCAAGATGTCATCCACAAAGACCACTACAAACTTATTCAGATACTCTCTGAACACTCTACTCATCAGATCAACAAAGTATGCAGGGGCGTTTGTCAACCCAAATGGCATCACAAGCCACTCATAAAAACCATCCGGAGTCCGGAAAGCAGTCTTCTCTATACTGTCCTCCGCCACTCTCAACTGATGAAACCCTGTAGCTAAGTCCATCTGCGAAAACACTGAGGCGCCAACCAACTGATCAAAGAGATCATCTATCCTCGGTAATGAGTGTCTATTCTTCTTCGTGAGCTTATTAAGTTCTCTATAATCCACACAAAGTCTGAGGGACCCATCCGCCTTCGTGGCAAACACTACTGGAGCTCCCCACTCCGATATACTTCGCCTTATGAACCCCTTCTCAAGCAACTCCCCTACTTGCTTATGAAGTTCTCTTCTCTCACGAGGAGCCATGTGGCGCACTGGCAAAGACACTGGTTTGGCATTATCCACCAAATAAATTCGGAAATCTATCTCCCGCTTCGGAGGCAAACCCTTCACCTCTTCAAACACATCCGGATATTCCCGGACCACTCTGACAGAACGCAAACTCTCGACCGAAGCATCGAGCGATTCAAGATAACTTAGCAAAACAGATTCCATGGGATTACAAGAGATCTCGAGAGTATTACCCAAGCGGGTCATAAGCCTGACAACTCTCCTTTCACAATCAAGAACGGCACCATTACTGGATAACCAGTCCATGCCCAAAATCAACCCATAGCCCGTGAAGCCCAATACAAAAGCATCACATCCAAACTCAACGCTAAGTATAGAAATCTTCAAACCCAAACATATCATAGACAGATATATGGAGCCCCCAATTGGGTTTGAAACAACCAAGGGATCATCAACTAGACTGGTGTCTAAGTGCAGTGACTCAACTAACGATGATGAGATAAAAGAATGCGATGCGCCAGAGTCAAACAAAGTACGAACTGGATGATCAAACAGAAAAACCAGACTTTCAACGGAAATAGTTCTACCTCTCTGCTGAATCGGTGGAACTGAGAGAGCCTGAACTTGCCCCCCTGCCTGAGCTGGTGCCATAAGAGCTTGCACCTGTCCTCCTGAGGTAGACCCCGTCTTCTGCCCCTTCTTTGGGCAGTCCTTCACAAGATGTCCTGCTTCACCACAATGAAAGCAACCGGTCTTCTTCTTTTTGCGACAATCCTTGCTGAGGTGGCCTGCGGTCCCACAATTGAAGCACTTCTTCTTCTTCTTCCCCTTGTCACCGTTGCCTTTTCCACCCTTGCCTTGTTGTTGTTGTTGCGGTTTCTTCTGATCCCCCTTCTTCTTTGGTGCCTTAGAACTCTTATCATCCTCATGCATAAGTGCCATGTAGACAAGCTTCTCAAAGGTGGCCCCCATAGGAATGTGAGTCATAGCTATTCCTTGCAATGTTTCGTTCAAGCCTCTAACGAACCTCAAAGCCTTCTTCTCCGGTGTATTCACCAACTCTATGCCAAACCTTGCTAATTGATTGAATTTGTTGACATATTCTTTCACCGTGAGATTCCCTTGCTTCAAATTCAAGAACTTCTCCATGAACAGATTCTCTTCCACCCTTGAGAGAAACTTAGCCCCAAACCTTTGCTTGAAATCTGCCCAAGAGTCAATAGGGCGTTCTCCATTAGTGACCTCCCACCAGAATGAGGCCTCTCCCTTCATTAACCAAGCCGCCAACTTGACTTTCTTTCCCTCTTCCACTTCAAAGATATCTAGCAACTCTTCCACTTCCTTAAGCCAATCTCTAGCCTCTACGAAAGTCTCTGAACCTAGAAAAGGTTTTCCTCCTATAGCCTTGAACTCCTTGCAAATCTTAGCAAAATTATCCACTCTAGGCTGAGGAGGAGGAGCGGTTGCCTCTGGTGTAGTAGCATTGGCTGGACCCGCAGCCGTGGCCCTAGCCTCTTGTAACCTCCTATACCATAGTGGTATAACTAAGCCCTCCGGGATGTTAAGATCTTCAGCCATGCTGAAACGAAAGAGGAAAGATTCAAAAAGGAGATTCCGAAAGATAAAGATATGGCTATTGGGGATTATGCTTTTCTTTTTTCAAAAACTTTCCTCTTAAAAGACATGTTTTTGAAAATACTTTTTCCAAAAATAATACCTTTACTATTTTCTAAAAAAAAAAGTATTTTTTCTCAAAAATTTATCTGTTCCGGTAACCTTCAGCTCTGATACCACGTGTAACACCCCACTCCCGCTATGGTCACTCACTAAGGGAATGCCATAGCATCGGTGGAGTATTTTAGTGAATATATAACAGAAAAATTACAACAAGACAGATATAAATAGTACTTGAAATTTAAAACATCATCTCATAACAGCGGAAGTAAAACATGTCTGGTTACATCATAAAACCACAATAAAAGTCAAGTACAATATCCGTCAAAATAAAGAAGTACATAATCCCACTCTCATACAATAGCCATGACAAAAGAAAAGATAACTGGGTAACTGGAGCTTTACATCTATCCAAGCTCCTAAAGACTGGAACAGCAATCCGATCAAGCTCCACTACTGCTAGGATCCACCGTAGGACCTAAGGGTTGGGAAAAAAGATAAAAACAACGGGGTCAGACATAAGTCTGAGCGAGTCCTATAACTTTAACAATACAATCGTTAAAGTAACCAGAGAAGACATAAACTGATATACGGTAACTAATGGGGATGAATGGCTACACTAAGCAGTCAACTAAACTAAGATAAAAGATAAAGACGCATCTACCCTTCCAAAGGTAAATTACTAAACTGCACCACACCAGTCATTCCTAACTTAAAGGTTGATCCCACCCATGGACTTATAAAATTAACTTAATAGTTCTCGCGTACCCCTATGTGACTGAGTAGACGCCACGGGGCCCTACAATCCACTAGGTGTACACACTACTCCCCATTCGATCGGCTCCCTAACGTAGATACCCGTGCTGGCCCCACCGTGGGGTGTACCATTCCCCAACGTGGCAACCTGATAAAATTAACGGTGCACGGCTTATATCTACACGATGCAACAACGTCTTATTTACCAGCCCGGGCCCACACACGCATATGAAACCCGTTGGTCATGCGTTGTCACCGCTAACCCATTTTGGCCTCTTATAGTCAAGCCCAGTATGCGTGTCCCGTCCTCGACATGGGTCGAGCCCACTAAGATACGTATGGGTTACTGGTTGAAATGGGCCCCCAGCACAAGCCATCCCCCTAAGCTTGGCCCACACACTAGTGTTTCCCACTTAACCCTTTAATCATGTTTAATTACATGTTTCATCTTGGTTAAGTATTTTATCATATTTTATATTGGCAACCACTAGCAATTTCCACATACCACCCAAGGTACCCACTTAACCCCCCATGCCCCACTACATGCTTATCTGGTTAAGTGTTTCTTAATTGATTAACACTGTAACCGTGTAAAGGACCCCTCACATTGGACCGTCATTTGTAGATGCTTGGTTAAGCCGGTAAACTCCGGGCAGTCTTACACTACAAACGGGTCCAACCTCGTGTCATTTACCCTTGTTACGTATTTAATTTATGATTAAGACCCCTCACATTGGACCGTCATTTGTAGATGCCTGGTTAAGCCGGTAAACTCCGGGCAGTCTTACACTACAAACGGGTCCAACCTCGTGTCTTAATCGATTAATTACTCCCATAATTTGTGTTAATTATCATGTTTATTTTAGGAATATGGGTGCACCTAACTTAATAGGCAAATTCCCAACTCCAAAGTGTGGGTACACCTAACTTAATAGGCAAATTCCCAACACATAGTATGGGTACACCTAACTTAATAGGCAAATTCCCATACTATGTTCATTTATTTTATGTTATGCATAATTATATTAATTTCACACAATCTTATTAACATATGCATTTAATTAACCCCATCGTTCCCACGTAATTTCGTTCTCATGACATAACACATATAAAAGGTGTCAACTTGCATATGTATGAACATGTTTCAAAGGTGCCATCTTGCATATTAACAAACACATAACTTGCATATGAACTTGCATAACATGTCACATAACTTGCATAAAATCTTGTATAACATGTCACATAACTTGCATATTAACTTGTATAACATGTCACATAACTTGCATATTAACTTGCATAACATGTTACATAAACTTACATATTAACAAATACATGACTTGCATATGAACTTGCATAATATGTCACATAACTTGCATATGAACTTGCATAACATGTTACATACTTGCATATGAACTCATAAACTTGCATATGAACTTACATAACATGTTACATACTTGCATATGAACTCATAAACTTGTATATGAAGAAACATACAACTTGCATAATTATCATACATGTAACTTGCATATTATCATACATGTAACTTGCATATTAACATATGATCACAAAGCACAAAACTTGCATAACCCACATACATTAGCAAACTAACATCATGTCATATGACTTAAAACCCATTAATCCACAAACAAAACCATATGATCTCATCATATCTCATCTACTTAGTTTAGCAATTGATCATTAGAGTGATAGAAATTCACAACTAGCCAATTTGCACTCCAAATGAAGAAGATTAAGATGCTTAGAATGGATTAGAGGTTGATTAGAGAGTGATTAGCTTGCAACCCTCTTCATAAATTAGTGGAGGCTCCTTCTAAGATTTAATTTGGCGGCATGTAGCCCTCAATTCTATTTTTAGTATGGATTAGGGTAGGTTTAGGGTGTATTTATAGATTAGGTGAGTGTTTTAGGCCCTTAGATTAACCCTAAATTAGATTAGGACCCTTAGATTTCGGAACCTTCCAGAAACCAGCCCTAAGACCAAGCCCAAACCCCAAACTGGTGCACCCAACCACAGAACTCTCTAGAAACTGTGCAGGTTTCTTGTCCCGACATGGGCGCACTTCCCAAGTGCGCCAGTGTATTTTTGTGCTGGCGCACTTCACAAGTGCGCCAGTGCATTTCTGGCCTGTTTCGGGTTTTTCTGCCTAACTTCGTTCATCCATATCTCTTTCATACGGTACCCGTTTTACGCAAACTCGGACTCTATTTCGCGTATTTTTCCAAGACGAACGCAATGACGCAGCCCGTTTCCCCTAATTCTCACATCTGAGATTAATTATACTTTAATTACTAACCATTAGTGTTAATTGAAATTCGGGGTGTTACAAATCTGATGGAAAGTTGTAATAAGCAATGAAATGTTCTTCTGTCTGCGTTCTGATGTGGCTTGTTCTCAACTCAATCCGTGATTTCCCGTAAGGGGGATTTTGGGTTGTTTCATCGTGGTATCAGAGCTTTGGTTTACAGAGCTTAGAGAACAAGACACATTAGAACCATACGAAAGATTTTATCAGAGATTGGATTAGTAATATCCAATAAGAGTGACTCGTTAGAGATAGGATCAATAGTATCCTAGAATGAGTGTGAAGAGTATTGTTTTGAAAAATAAAAATGAAAATAGTTTTGCTTTGAAAATTAAATCATTTTATACGTATTTGAATATTTAATTATATTAAATTAATTAGGACAATCCAATATATAAAGATTTTGCCTATACACCTAGCTAGCGTGTATACGAAGTTTTAATGTACTAGATAGTTATAGAATCACACTCTAGTTGCCCGGGGATAATTCTAGTGACGGGACACCATCGCCAGTATTTATTTTCTAGTTTCGAAAGTGAGATTTCTATATATTTCCAATTGACTGGTGTGAGAACCGAAACTAGATAGGGCTTATTGTTGTGATTTGGCATCAAATGTAACAACCCGAAAATCTGGGCCAGTTTAAAATTTTATTTTGGCAATTTTAGCGAATTTTGAATATTTAAAATAGATTATTTTAAATAAAATCGACGGGAAAATTTATTTTGAATAGAATTCGAACGTGTATATTTATATAGACCGTCGTTAGAATATAAATATTTATAATTATAAAAGGAATTGAAAATGGCGCGGTAGTTCGATAATTCGATTTCAAACTTCAATTGAATGTACCGGGTGCAAAACAATCCGGATTTTAGTGAAACTAAAAATATTATAATCTAGTTGTGAATATCTTTCCAACGAATCCGAAAAATCAAAATTTCATAGCGGGGATCAAAAGATATGTCCAGTTGAAAATGCTGAATAGTCGCTATGGAATTCAGGCCCTTAAAAATGGACATTTTGCAAACGACCTCGGATTTTGACGAAACCACTTTTGTTGGATCCGCAGTGTCAAATTATTACTAGATTCCAAATTTCATAATTTTTCGAATCAATGCGTGAGCGTGGCGAAGGAAAACGCGTTTGACCGGTTTTAGTTGATTTTAATCGACTGGAAATTGGCCATTTTTCCAATGGTCTCAGAATTCAACGAAACTAGTTTTGTTAGGACCGTATCGTCAATACGAAGCTAGAAAATATTTTTCTGGAATTTTTAAAGTTCGTATGCGACCCCGGTAATTTGAAACGTACGTTTAAAATTCAATATAGTGATTTAAATGTAAATTCAACGGAAGCTGTTCGAAACGATCGAATCAGCTTACGATACATATCCCATTGTGTTCGGAATGGGGGTGAAACGCTATGGACGACAGGCGGTGGGCCTCGTTTCGAGGTCGTATGTAGAAGTCAACTTTTTGCTAAATAAAATAATTAAATAAATTAAAAAATTATATCTCCCTTCTTATATAACTCTGCCCCCCCCCCCCCCCCCCCCCGTTTAAAACAGAAATCGATTTATATATAAAAAAAGAAAAAAAAGGGAGAAATCGAACGAGGAAGGACGGAGGCGCGACATCAACCACCGCCGCCGGCGTCCAAGGCACGCCACCCCCACCTCCCTTCCCCTCCCCTCTCTCGACGCCCTCCTCCAGCTAAACCGATGTCGCCAGGAACCCGAACCCCCCCTCCGTCCATCGAAGCGCGATGCGATCGAACCCCCCCCCCCTTTTTCTACTACCGCCGATCGATGAGAACCCCCCCCCCCCCCCAAGGCGCCGCGCGATGCAATCAACTTCCCCCCCAGTCGGAGCATCCCCTTCCCCTTTTTCTTCTGTAAGTTTTGCTTTTATTTTATTTTATTTTATTTTATTTCGTTATAAAAGCTGATTTCTTTTATTATAAAAGGTGATTGCTTTATGTTATGAAAACTGATTTTTGAAAGAACAAAAAGGTTTGATTTTCCTTAATAAAAAGATTAGATTTTTATTAAGTGATCAGCGATATAAAAATATGATTTCTATATTTTTAAAGTATTAAAAATATGATCTTTACTATATAAAAGATGTAAAAATATGATTTTTGTTTAGGTAGAGAATTAAAAATATAATTTTTACATGATAGGAATATTAGAAAAAAATAGCATCTTTATATGTGTAGCAAAATAAAGATTAAATATGTAAAGACGATATTTTTAAAAAGTGAAAAGACGATATTTTTAAAATATAAAAGAAGTGAGCTTTAAACTATAAAAGATTAGAGTTTTGATATTGAAAAGGCGAAATCTTTATATGAAGAATAGCGGGATAAAAATAAAATCTTTATCTATATAACATCGTCCTAAAAATAGAATTTTTATCTATTTAGTAGCGCAGTAAAAATTCGATTTTTATATATTGAATAGCAAAGTAAAAATTCGATTTTTAAATATATGAAGTGATTATAAAAATATGATTTTTTAAATTGAAAGTGAATAAATAAAAATGTGAATTTTATTTTAAAGACATCAGTATATAAAAATGTGATTTTTACATATGTAGTGAAAGCGGACAACGAAAGCGACAAAAGGCGAGAATGGCGAAGATTTCTATAAAAGAAGTGTCGTGAAGTTGGATAGCAATTGGTGAGAACTTCTCACTCTTCAATTTCATTTTCTAGTTATATATATATACTAGGATGCAGACGGTGCTTAGTAGCACCCGACACAATCGTCCACAGACCATGGACTTGTTTGTTTGATTGAAAAAAATTAGTTAGATTATTTGATTGGAATTGAATTGTTTGGTGAGATGAATGGATTTGATTGATGTGTGAATGGCGTGGGCCTTCACTAGACTGGGGATAAGGCTAGGCCTCGTCCCGTTTCTAGTATCGTGCCGTTATGCCACCGAAATTTCCCAAAATATGTTAGAAAATAAAATTATCATTTTTATTGTGTAAATGAACTGAATAGAAATTCATGTGTTGAAATAGAATATTTTATCGTTAAAAATATAATTTTTAACGTGGAAGTGAATAAAATAAAATATTCATTTACAAACCAGACGGTTTGTTTATGTACACCTATTTGAAGGACATTGATCGGGACGATAAATTTTACACATCGCCCAACTGCACAAATAAAATCTGTGTTTGATTGTTTGAAACCCCACACGGGTGTTGGGATGAAATTTGAAGTTCACTCATCCTGATTTATTAAATATGTCGATCGGTCGATTGACAGGCTGTTATAAGCGTCAGATATCTATATTTGATGCTTATACAGTGTAGTGCACTTTGGTTGATGGTTGATTATTTTTCAATGCTATTATATACGTGTGATGTATGAAAATCCATATAATTAACATTATATGGTGATCGATTGGGCCTCATTCCAATCGGGAAAATAATGAATATTATAAAAGAAAATTCATGTATTGAATATAAAAATAGTCATGTGTTGATGATGACCATGTGTTGAAACTATTCATGTGTTGAGTGAAATATTTTAAATAATAAAATTTACATCTTTATCATATTTACAATTAGAATCTACTTTACGGTGGAGTCTAATTAAAATCAAACGATAGATACCGTAGTTTTATAAAATATTTTACATAACAAAAATAGTGATGTGTTGACAGTACTCATGTGTTGAGATTAGTCGTGTGTTGAAAGCAATATAGATTCATGTGTTGAATGGGATAAATATTCATTTGTTGGATAGAATAAAGAAGTTTTGAAAAATATAAAGCCGTGTTGATTAGAGATGCGTTATTTTGACGCGAACGATATTTATATCGATTTTATTCGTTGTATAATGAATATTGAAAAGTGATTTCAAAATTAAATATTTTGAAATGAAATTCAAATTGAATTAGATTAAAATTCGAATTGAATACGAAGCGAATTTGAATTCGAATAAAATAGAAATGAATTGAAATTGAATTAAATTGAAATTGAAATTTAAAACGAACTGAAATTGAATTGAAATCAATTTGAAACGAATTCGAATTGAATCAAATAGAAGGTAAATTCGAATTGAATTGAATGGAAACGAATTTGAATTTGAATTGAATTGAAATGAACTCGAATTGAATTGAAATCAAATCGATTTGAAATTGAAGATGAAGTTGAAATTGTTTTGAAACGAATGTAGAACTATTTATAAAATTCGTTTTAAAAGGAAATCGACGAAATATATAATATATATATATATATATATATTATATATATATAATGGCCAGAATAGAACGCGTCGCGCCGCGGCAGTTCGTGAATTTCGACCATTTATTTCAAACGGACATTGCGGGAGATCCGACCGTCGGATTCTCCTAAAACCGGAACCGTTGGGTTCGTATCGAAAAGAGCTTTCCAATGAATATTAGAAATTTAAAATCTAACGGTTGGATTTGGAATTATGTCCAAATCAAATTTGAAAAAGGTCGCTGTAAGTGCAGTTCGATGGCCGTTGATGGAAATCGACTGTACGGGCCTTGATAAAATTATTAAAAATATCGAAAATTTGTGTAAAATCATAATATGTGATTTGGGAAAAATTGAGCTGAAGAATTCCACATTTGAAAGGATAAAAAGAGATTTTTATCGAAATGAACTAGTTTTGAGCTAGAATTAAAATCAATTTATTTATGAAATAAATAAATTGAATTTGAAGTGATTTTAAAAATAATCAATATTCCCAATACGTGGATTGGACTGGAGTTGAATCGAAATTATCTTCGGGATATTTCGATGTTGGATTTCGTGACTATGCAGATATGGTTATGGGAATTTGAAAGATATATTTTATATCGTTATTTCCAATACGATATTTGTTGGTTTCAGAATTTGATATTGAATATAAGACGATATATTTTCTATTCAGAGCCTTGTATTTAATATCAAATGTGATTTGGGTTTATCGTGAATCGTGTTTTAGATGACATTGGTTCTTTAACCCAGTTAAAGGCAAGATGTTGATTTTTGAAAGAATTAAGACTAAGTGTAGTTTTAATGAATCTTTAATTAGATTAAAATGTGAATTGATAATTTAAATTATCAAATCTGGAAGGTGATCGAGAATGGAGTACCACCATTTTTTCTCCAAAGCGATAGCTAAATCTTTAATTAGATTTGAACGTGAAATGGTAATTAATTTTACTGATAACACCGTGGTGTTAGATATGGAGTATTACCAGTTTTCTCCATGGGATATATAGGTTGGGATTGGGAAATAAAATAAATAATTACTTCGGTGTGGTTCGTTAATCCCGACTAGTTTGAAATGATATCCATAGGAGGATTAAAGAATAAATTTAGAAGAATTTATCTTGGATAAAATTAATGGGAACCTTTCCCTAAGAATGTGATTTTGTGAATAAAAGACTATTCTGAATTGGAATGAGGCGTTCGTTGTGTTTGTGTAACATTTGTTTACTATATACGTGGGTTATTCAGAAAGGCCGGGTTATACCCATTCTGAAAAACCGATTCGATGAGATGTCGAAGATGAAGACGGTGGTTGAAGGCCGGAAATCTTCACATCGTTTGGGTGATTACTGATGATCTTGATTGGGCTGTACACCCAGGATGAGGGAATCAGTTGGTGATCGTCCAGACGTACTTGGAGATGGATGGATATGCGAGGAAAGTGCCTCCGGTTTCGTTCAGACCCAGAACGAACTTGTAAATGGATTGTGTGTCTGACATTGGATTTTATTCTGTGTTGATTGATCTCTATTAAATATACATCTGTTTGGCGGTGGAGAATTTATTCTCTTGCTTAACGCCCTTCTCTGAGACGTACGAGCTCAGAGGTTGTATATCGATGGACATCAGTCGCATGGAGTGAATTGCCAATGTGGCACGCGTAAGTGGCAATTGATCAAGGCTTCTGTTGAAAAGCAAAGTCTTGTGGTTGATGATCAAAGCACGGCCTGTGTGGCGTAGCTTTGTGTATAACGTGAATTCGCGAGCCTCACACCTCAGTATGAGTCAAAAACGGGATAGTGACTACAGGGAGAGCACGACGTTTCTTTCTAGCTAGGGTGGTGTCAGTGACCTACCAGCCCTGACATTTATATACTTTTCACCTGTGTGGTTGTTGGAATGCGAGGCGCCTCGGATATAGGTCTGTAAGGACCGGGAAACGTGTGTTCAGGAATAACTAATCCTCAAAAGTAAGAGAGGACCGGCCCTGAAGATCCAAGGATCATAGTAGGGTCCTGGGACATTTGCTAGAGTGTCTCGAATCGGAGAGGAGCTTGCCCCTTGCCTCGGCTCATGACGGAATCCAATCTCCAATACGTGTGTTTCGGTTTTATTTGTAGAGCCTAGTATGGCGACATAGTAGATGGTAGCTATGCCGCCTATGATTGATACTTATGATTGAAATTGTTTTGACACTATACACCTATAATAGTATCAAATAATGTGTTTTAAACGTATCAAGCATGCTTTGGCTGTTATAAGATAAAAACCCTATCCTCCGGCTTGCGTTGCATTGTGTGATGGGACCTGGGTCTTATAACAGCTTCATTTTTCTTTATTTAGCATTGCGTTGTTTGTTCTATGCACTGGTATCCTTGGGAGGAAACCCGTTCCGTGTTATACGGCGTGGTCCCTTGATTTACCGAACTTTAAAATAAAGAATTATAACTGTTTTAGTTCTCACACCAGTCCCATGACTGACCTAGAGTTTATTGTTTTAACCTAAACTCTGGGTGCCCTTATTTTGACACGGGCAGCTAATAGTTTTGGTTTTGCAGATTTATATTCACAGGATCCTGGTTTACAGCTGGAACGATATCCGGAAAGCTTTGTATCCGTATATCTCCTTCTAGTTGTGTATTGTATTATTTTCCGCTGCGATGTATTTAAATGTAATTTAAACCTCTGATATTTTTGTGTAATATTCATCTATACTCTGTATATTCTTGTAATCTGATGCATTGTTGTATTATACAGTGAAATGTTCTTTTGTATGCGTTCTATTTTGTCGTGTTCTCAAACGATAGGGCGTTTCGAACGGCCTGGATCGGTTTAGCGACTGGTTCGGACCGAGCGAAATTCCTTCTCGTCACAGTTGGTATCAGAGCTCTGGTTTACAGAGCTCGAGAACAAGACACATTAGAACCATACGAAAGAACTCATCAGATATTGGATTAGTAATATCCAATTAGAATGACTCGTTAGAGATAGGATCAGTAGTATCCTAGAACGAGTGTGAAGAGTATATATTTTTCAAATGAAAACAAATTTTGTTTTGAAAATTTAAACCATTTTATACGTATTTGATTATTTATTTATTTTGAATATGGACAATCGAGTATATAAAGATTTCGCGTATACGCGTCATGAACGTATATTCGAAGTTTTAATATACTGGGTAGATATAGAATCACATTCTAGATATCCGGGGATGATTCTGATGATGGTGCATCATCATCAGTATTTATATTCGAATTTCGAAGGTGTGATTTCTATATATTTCCATCAGACTGTTGTGAGAACCAAAACTAATATAGTTAGAATACATTGTTGTGAATTGGCATCAAAAACATGATTTTTGTATATATATCAAAATTATGAATTTGAAACTCTAATTCACTAATTGATTGATGTTTGTGTTGTTTGTTTATTTGTTTGCTATTTTTTTTTACCATTTAGCCTAATTGAACCTAATATTGAATTATATTGAAATTTGGTCGCATTTGCTTGCATATACATGTATATCATTGAACAAGTCATAGCAAGGAGGCTAGAGCCGAAGAATAAAATTTGTTTGCCCGACAAATAGGTACATGTTTACTGTAATTTACCGTTTTGTTTGGGTGATGATGATTTTATGAGCCTATTGGCTAGCCGCTTGGCTTTTTCTTTTTCTTTTTGAGATCAGAAGGCCTATATGGCAATTTCGGGATTTTCCCGTGGCTCCCGGTGCAGGGGAGGTTATGGCGAAATTTTTCGAAAATTTAGGGTGTTAGCCAAATTTTTGAAATTTTTGAAAATTTTCAGAAACTGAAAAGTTGGAGAATGGAAGCCAGATCGAACGAAGAGTTGATTAGTCAAACCACTTTCGACTTTGTTCCTTTTCGGGGACGAAAAGTTTTAAGTGGGGGAGATTGTAACAACACGAAAATCTGGGCCAGTTTAAAATTTTAATTTTGGCAATTTTAGCGAATTTTGAATATTTAAAATAGATTATTTTAAATAAAATCGACGGGAAATTTTTTTTTGAATAGAATTTGAACGTGTATATTTATATAGACCGTCGTTAGAATATAAATATTTATTTATAATTATAAAAGGAATTGAAAATGGCGCGGTAGTTCGATAATTCGATTTCAAACTTCAATTGAATGTACCGGGTGCAAAACAATCCGGATTTTAGTGAAACCAAAAATATTATAATCTAGTTGAGAATATCTTTCCAACGAATCCGAAAAATCAAAATTTCATAGCGGGGATCAAAAGATATGTCCAGTTGCAAATGCTGAATAGTCGTTATGGAATTCAGGCCCTTAAAAATGGACATTTTGCAAACGACCTCGGATTTCGACGAAACCACTTTTGTTGGATCCGCAGTGTCAAATTATTGCTAGATTCCAAATTTCATAATTTTTCGAATCAATGCGTGAGCGTGGCGAAGGAAAACGCGTTTGACCGGTTTTAGTTGATTTTAATCGATTGGAAATTGGCCATTTTTCCAACGGTCTCAGAATTCGACGAAACTAGTTTGGTTAGGACCGTATCGTCAATACGAAGCTAGAAAATATTTTTTTGGAATTTTTAAAGTTTGTATGCGACCCCGGTAATTTGAAACGTACGTTTAAAATTCAATACAGTGATTTAAATGTAAATTCAACGGAAGCTGTTCGAAATGATCGAATCAGCTTACGATACATATCCCATTGTGTTCGGAACGGGGGTGAAACGCTATGGACGACAGGCGGTGGGCCTCGTTTCGAGGTCGTATGTAGAAGTCAACTTTTTGCTAAATAAAATAATTAAATAAATTAAAAAATTATATCTCCCTTCTTATATAACTCTGCCCCCCCCCCCCCCGTTTTAAAACAGAAATCGATTTATATATATATATATATATATATATATATAAAAGGGAGAAATCGAACGAGGAAGGACGGAGGCGCGACATCAACCACCACCGCCGGCGTCCAAGGCACGCCACCCCCACCTCCCTTCCCCTCCCCTCTCTCGACGCCCTCCTCCAGCTAAACCGATGTCGCCAGGAACCCGAACCCCCCCTCCGTCCATCGAAGCGCGATGCGATCGAACCCCCCCCCCCCCTTTTCTCCTACCGCCGATCGACGAGAACCCCCCCCCCAAGGCGCCGCGCGATGCAATCAACTTCCCCCCCCAGTCGGAGCATCCCCTTTTTCTTCTGTAAGTTTTGCTTTTATTTTATTTTATTTCGTTATAAAAGCTGATTTCTTTTATTATAAAAGGTGATTGCTTTATGTTATGAAAACTGATTTTTGAAAGAACAAAAAGGTTTGATTTTCCTTAATAAAAAGATTAGATTTTTATTAAGTGATTAGCGATATAAAAATATGATTTCTATATTTTTAAAGTATTAAAAATATGATCTTTACTATATAAAAGATGTAAAAATATGATTTTTGTTTAGGTAGAGAATTAAAAATATAATTTTTACATGATAGGAATATTAGAAAAAAATAGCATCTTTATATGTGTAGCAAAATAAAGATTAAATATGTAAAGACGATATTTTTAAAAAGTGAAAAGACGATATTTTTAAAATATAAAAGAAGTGAGCTTTAAACTATAAAAGATTAGAGTTTTGATATTGAAAAGGTGAAATCTTTATATGAAGAATAGCGGGATAAAAATAAAATCTTTATCTATATAACATCGTCGTAAAAATAGAATTTTTATCTATTTAGTAGCGTAGTAAAAATTCGATTTTTATATATTGAATAGCAAAGTAAAAATTCGATTTTTAAATATATGAAGTGATTATAAAAATATGATTTTTTAAATTGAAAGTGAATAAATAAAAATGTGAATTTTATTTTAAAGACATCAGTATATAAAAGTGTGATTTTTACATATGTAGTGAAAGCGGACAACGAAAGCGACAAAAGGCGAGAATGGCGAAGATTTCTATAAAAGAAGTGTCGTGAAGTTGGATAGCTATTGGTGAGAACTTCTCACTCTTCAATTTCATTTTCTAGTTATATATATATATACTAGGATGCAGACAGTGCTTAGTAGCACCCGACACAATCGTCCACAGACCATGGACTTGTTTGTTTGATTGAAAAAAATTAGTTAGATTATTTGATTGGAATTGAATTGTTTGGTGAGATGAATGGATTTGATTGATGTGTGAATGGCGTGGGCCTTCACTAGACTGGGGATAAGGCTAGGCCTCGTCCCGTTTCTAGTATCGTGCCGTTATGCCACCGAAATTTCCCAAAATATGTTAGAAAATAAAATTATCATTTTTATTGTGTAAATGAACTGAATAGAAATTCATGTGTTGAAATAGAATATTTTATCGTTAAAAATATAATTTTTAACGTGGAAGTGAATAAAATAAAATATTCATTTACAAACCAGACGGTTTGTTTATGTACACCTATTTGAAGGACATTGATCGGGACGATAAATTTTACACATCGCCCAACTGCACAAATAAAATCTGTGTTTGATTGTTTGAAACCCCACACGGGTGTTGGGATGAAATTTGAAGTTCACTCATCCTGATTTATTAAATATGTCGATCGGTCGATTGACAGGCTGTTATAAGCGTCAGATATCTATATTTGATGCTTATACAGTGTAGTGCACTTTGGTTGATGGTTGATTATTTTTCAATGCTATTATATACGTGTGATGTATGAAAATCCATATAATTAACATTATATGGTGATCGATTGGGCCTCATTCCAATCGGGAAAATAATGAATATTATAAAAGAAAATTCATGTATTGAATATAAAAATAGTCATGTGTTGATGATGACCATGTGTTGAAACTATTCATGTGTTGAGTGAAATATTTTAAATAATAAAATTTACATCTTTATCATATTTACAATTAGAATCTACTTTACGGTGGAGTCTAATTAAAATCAAACGATAGATACCGTAGTTTTATAAAATATTTTACATAACAAAAATAGTGATGTGTTGACAGTACTCATGTGTTGAGATTAGTCGTGTGTTGAAAGCAATATAGATTCATGTGTTGAATGGGATAAATATTCATTTGTTGGATAGAATAAAGAAGTTTTGAAAAATATAAAGCCGTGTTGATTAGAGATGCGTTATTTTGACGCGAACGATATTTATATCGATTTTATTCGTTGTATAATGAATATTGAAAAGTGATTTCAAAATTAAATATTTTGAAATGAAATTCAAATTGAATTAGATTAAAATTCGAATTGAATAGGAAGCGAATTTGAATTCGAATTAAATAGAAATGAATTCAAATTGAAATTGAAATTAAAATTTAAAACGAACTGAAATTGAATTGAAATCAATTTGAAACGATTTCAAATTGAATCAAATAGAAGTTAAATTCGAATTGAATTGAATGGAAACGAATTTGAATTTGAATTGAATTGAAATGAACTCGAATTGAATTGAAATCAAATCGATTTGAAATTGAAGATGAAGTTGAAATTGTTTTGAAACGAATGTAGAACTATTTATAAAATTCGTTTTAAAAGGAAATCGACAAAATATATATATATATATATATTATATATATAATGGCCAGAATAGAACGCGCCGCGCCGCGGCAGTTCGTGAATTTCGACCATTTATTTCAAACGGACATTGCGGGAGATCCGACCGTCGAATTCTCCTAAAACCGGAACCGTTGGGTTCGTATCGAAAAGAGCTTTCCAATGAATATTAGAAATTTAAAATCTAACGGTTGGATTTGGAATTATGTCCAAATCAAATTTGAAAAAGGTCGCTGTAAGTGCAGTTCGATGGCCGTTGATGGAAATCGACTGTACAGGCCTTGATAAAATTATTAAAAATATCGATAATTTGTGTAAAATCATAATATGTGATTTGGGAAAAATTGAGCTGAAGAATTCCACATTTGAAAGGATAAAATAGATTTTTATCGAAATGAACTAGTTTTGAGCTAGAATTAAAATCAATTTATTTTTGAAATAAATAAATTGAATTTGAAGTGATTTTAAAAATAATCAATATTCCCAACACGTGGATTGGACTGGAGTTGAATCGAAATTATCTTCGGGATATTTCGATGTTGGATTTCGTGACTATGCAGATATGGTTATGGGAATTTGAAAGATATATTTTATATCGTTATTTCCAATACGATATTTGTTGGTTTCAGAATTTGATATTGAATATAAGCCGATATATTTTCTATTCAGAGCCTTGTATTTAATATCAAATGTGATTTGGGTTTATCGTGAATCGTGTTTTAGATGACATTGGTTCTTTAACCCAGTTAAAGGCAAGATGTTGATTTTTGAAAGAATTAAGACTAAGTGTAGTTTTAATGAATCTTTAATTAGATTAAAATGTGAATTGATAATTTAAATTATCAAATCTGGAAGGTGATCGAGAATGGAGTAGCACCAGTTTTTCTCCAAAGCGATAGTTAAATCTTTAATTAGATTTGAACGTGAAATGGTAATTAATTTTACTGATAACACCGTGGTGTTAGATATGGAGTATTACCAGTTTTCTCCATGGGATATATAGGTTGGGATTGGGAAATAAAATAAATAATTACTTCGGTGTGGTTCGTTAATCCCGACTAGTTTGAAATGATATCCATAGGAGGATTAAAGAATAAATTTAGAAGAATTTATCTTAGATAAAATTAATGGGAACCTTTCCCCAAGAATGTGATTTTGTGAATAAAAGACTATTCTGAATTGGAATGAGGCGTTCATTGTGTTTGTGTAACATTTGTTTACTATATACGTGGGTTATTCAGAAAGGCCGGGTTATACCCATTCTGAAAAACCGATTCGACGAGATGTTGAAGATGAAGACGGTGGTTGAAGACTGGAAGTCTTCACATCGTTTGGGTGATTACTGATGATCTTGATTGGGCTGTACACCCAGGATGAGGGAATCAGTTGGTGATCGTCCAGACGTACTTGGAGATGGATGGATATGCGAGGAAAGTGCCTCCGGTTTCGTTCAGACCCAGAACGAACTTGTAAATGGATTGTGTGTCTGACATTGGATTTTATTCTGTGTTGATTGATCTTTATTAAATATACATCTGTTTGGCGGCGGAGAATTTATTCTCTTGCTTAACGCCCTTCTCTGAGACGTACGAGCTCAGAGGTTGTATATCGATGGACATCAGTCGCATGGAGTGAATTGCCAATGTGGCACGCGTAAGTGGCAATTGATCAAGGCTTCTGTTGAAAAGCAAAGTCTTGTGGTTGATGATCAAAGCACGGCCTGTGTGGCGTAGCTTTGTGTATAACGTGAATTCACGAGCCTCACACCTCGGTATGAGTCAAAAACGGGAAAGTGACTGCAGGGAGAGCACGACGTTTCTTTCTAGCTAGGCTGGTGTCAGTGACCTACCAGCCCTGACATTTATATACTTTTCACCTATGTGGTTGTTGGAATGCGAGGCGCCTCGGATATAGGTCTGTAAGGACCGGGAAACGTGTGTTCAGGAATAACTAATCCTCAAAAGTAAGAGAGGACCGGCCCTGAAGATCCAAGGATCATAGTGGGGTCCTGGGACATTTGCTAGAGTGTCTCGAATCGGAGAGGAGCTTGCCCGTTGCCTCGGCTCATGACGGAATCCAATCTCCAATACGTGTGTTTCGGTTTTATTTGTAGAGCCTAGTATGGCGACATAGTAGATGGTAGCTATGCCGCCTATGATTGATACTTATGATTGAAATTGTTTTGACACTATACACCTATAATAGTATCAAATAATGTGTTTTAAACGTATCAAGCATGCTTTGGCTGTTATAAGGTAAAAACCCTATCCTCCGGCTTGCGTTGCATTGTGTGATGGGACCTGGGTCTTATAACAGCTTCATTTTTCTTTATTTAGCATTGCGTTGTTTGTTCTATGCACTGGTATCCTTGGGAGGAAACCCGTTCCGTGTTATACGGCGTGGTCCCTTGATTTACCGAACTTTAAAATAAAGAATTATAACTGTTTTAGTTCTCACACCAGTCCCATGACTGACCTGGAGTTTATTGTTTTAACCTAAACTCTGGGTGCCCTTATTTTGACACGGGCAGCTAGTAGTTTTGGTTTTGCAGATTTATATTCACAGGATCCTGGTTTACAGCTGGAACGATATCCGGAAAGATTTGTATCCGTATATCTCCTTCTAGTTGTGTATTGTATTATTTTCCACTGCGATGTATTTAAATGTAATTTAAACCTCTGATATTTTTGTGTAATATTCATCTATACTCTGTATATTCTTGTAATCTGATGCATTGTTGTAATATACAGTGAAATGTTCTTTTGTATGCGTTCTATTTTGTCGTGTTCTCAAACGATAGGGCGTTTCGAACGGCCTGGATCGGTTTAGCGACTGGTTCGGACCGAGCGAAATTCCTTCTCGTCACATCAAAAATCTGATTTTTTGACTATATATCAAAATTATGTGATTTAAAAGATAAACAACTAATTGATTGCTGATTGTGTTGCTTGATATTGTTTGTTTAATTGAACGTTGAACCTTTAGTCAAATTGAACCCAAAAGTGAGTTGTATTGAAAATTTATCGCATATGCATGCATGTACATGTACTTACATTGAACAGGTCATAGCAAGGAGGCTAGAGCAGATGAATAAAATTGTTTGCCTGACAAATAGGTACATGTTTACCATAATTTACTGTTTTGTTTAGATGATGATGATTTTATGAGCCGATTGGCTAGCCGCTTGGCTTTTTCTTTTTCTTTTGGATTGAAGAGGACCATGGGAGGCTATATGAAATATCACGAAGTCCCCGGTGCAGGGGAGGTTATGGCGAAATTTTTCGAAAATTTAGGGTGTTAGCCAAATTTTTGAAAAATTTGAAAAGTTTATAGAAGCTAAAAAGTTGAAGAACTTAAGCCGTAATAGAAATAATGAAAGTTGAGTTGATTTGTTAAACAACTTTCGGCTTCGTTCCTTTTCTAGGGCAAAATGTTTTAAGTTTGGGGAGATTGTAATAAACCGGAAATATGGGCCAATTTAACATTTTTATTTTGACAATTTTAGTGAATTTTGATTATTTAAAATAAATTATTTTAAATAATAGAGACGAGAAATTTATTTTGAATAGAATTCGAACGTATAAATTTATTCAAATCGTAGTTAGAATATAAATAATTTATCTTAATTATATAACGAGCCTGAAATGGCGCGGTAGTTCAATAATTCGATTTCAAATTTCAAATGAATGTACCGGGATTTTAACAAAACCAAAAATAATAGAATCTAATTGAGAATATCTTTACAACAAATCCCAAAAATCAAAATTTCATAGCAGGAATAAAAAGATATGCCCAGATGAAAATTCAGAATAGTCGCTATAGAATTCTGGCCCTTAAAAATGGAAATTTTGCAAACGACCTCGGTTTTCGACGAAACCACTTTTGTTGGATCCATGATGTCAAGCTATTGCTAGATTTTAAAATTTGTAATTTTTTGAATTAACATGTGAGCATGGCAACGGAAAACGCATTTGACCAGTTTCAGTTGATTTTAATCGACTGGAAATTGGCCATTTTTCAAATGGTCTCAGAATTCGATGAAACTGTCTTTGTTAGGACCGTATCATCAATACGAAGGTAGAAAATATTTTTTGGGAATTTTTAGAGCTAGTATGTGGCCCCAGTAAATTGAAATGTGCGTTCAAATTCAATATATAGAGTTATGTTTTGATTTTGACGAAAACTGATAGAAACGATCGAATTAGCTTGCGATACATATCCCATTGTGTTCGGAATGGGGGTAATTAGCTATGGACGACAAGCGGTGGGTCTCATTTTGAGGACAAAATAAAAAGTTACTTTTTGGTGAATTAAATTAATAAATAATTTTAAACATAACCGCCCTCCTTATTCTCCTCACCGTTCATTTCAGAAGAGATAAAAATAAATAAATAAATAACCTATCGCTCTCGAATCGCCCCTCCGTTCACTGCGCCGGCCACCGCGCCTCCCCTCCCCACGACCGCCACCGACCATCCCCTTCCCCGTCCGATGTCTCTCTCCTCTCCCTCTCTTCCCTAAATCGACACAAATCAGCGACCGTGCCACCACTGTGGACCCACAGCCCATCGCCCACCGTTCCAGGCCCCTGGCCCACCGTCGACCGCCTCTCATGGACCTGCGCCGCCTCCATAACCCCTCCGCCTCCTCAGCACTCCCTCTCCCCCTCTTGGACGAGCCACCGTGCCAACAATTGGAAGGCCAAATTCCGCCCGCTTCCGCTCCTCTTCCTCTGTCCAGTCGATGCAGCAGCTGTAGCGAAGGAGAAAGTGAGTTTTCAATTTTATTTCTACTTATTTAGGAAATTAAAATATGGGTTTCTTGTTGTAGATAATATGGATTAATAAAAATATGATTTCTATATTATAAAGATAATAAAAATATGATTTTTATATTATAGAGATAATAAAAATATGATTTTTATTATGAAGTTAGCGAAGTAAAAATATGATTTTTATAGTTTGAATGGCAATGTAAAAATATGATTTTTATATATTCATTAGCGATAGAAAGATTATATTTTTATCTATATAATAGCTGTATAAAAACGTGATTTTTATCTACGTGACGTTGTTATAAAAATAAGAAATTATTTTTAGAAAGATAAAAATATAATTTTTAGCCTATGTATGGTATTTATAAAATAATCATACAAAGAAATAATTATTGATTGGTTAAAAATATAATTTTTAACGTAGGTATACAACATAGATCGATAATCAAAGCACGGTGAAGTGGAAACCCAAGGTGAGAACTCCTCACTTTTATTTTATTTTCTAGTTTGAAATATATACTAGGATGCAGACGGTGTTTAGTAGCACCCGACACCCGTCGTCCACAGAACATGGATGACTTGTTTGTTTGTTTGCTGTGTTGTGAAATTTGATTGTGTGGTGTGGAATGAAATAAAATATTTTATAGAGGAAAAATATTTTATAGTTAAGAAAATAATTTTTAAAGTGTATATAAAATAAATATTTATAGACAAATCGGACGATTTGTTTATATACACTAATTTGACTGATATTGATTGGGACGATAAATTTTACACATCGCCCAACTGCACAAATAAAATCTGTGTTTGATTGATTGAAACCCACACACGGGTATTGGGATGATATATGACATACACTAATCCCAATAATTAGTTGTATGTTCGATCGATTGATTGACAAGCTGTTATAAGCGTTAAATTTTTATATTTAGTGCTTATGCAGTTGTGTGGTGCACCCTGGATGATGGTTGATTATTTATCATTGCTATTATATACATGTGTTGTAGGGAATCCATATAATTAACGTTATATGGTAATTGATTGGGCCTCATTCCAATTTGGAAAGTAAAAAAAAAATCATTTGTTGAATTGTAAAGAAAATTCATTTATTGAATTGTAAAGAAAATTCATTTGTTGAATTGTAAAGAAAATTCATTTGTTGAATTGTAAAGAAAATTCATTTGTTGAATATAAAAAAAATTCATTTGCTGAATTGTAAAGAAAATTCATTTTTTGAATAGTAAAGAAAATTCATGTGTTGAATAGTAAAGAAAATTCATTTGTTGAATTGTAAAGAAAAATTTATTTGTTGAATTGTAAGGAAAATTCATTTGTTGAATAGTAAGGAAATTCATGTGTTGAATAGAGAAAATATTCATTTGTTGAATAGAATAACGAAGTTATTGAAATATAAATAGCCATGTTGATTAGATTGACGCCATTTTGACGTGAACGATATTTATATCAATTTTATTCATTTTTATAATGAATATAGAAAAGGAATTGATTTCAAAATACAACGTTTTGAAAATATTATCATTTATATATCGATGATGTGGAATATTCAATTTTGATTTGAAATTGAATATGAAGTTGAAATCGTTTTGAAAACGAATTTAAATCTAATTATAAAATACATTTTAAAAGGAAATCGATGAAATATTATATATATATATATATATATATATATATATATATATAGTGGCCCGAATAGAACGCGCCGCGCTGCGGCAGTTCGCGAATTTCGACCACTGACTTCGAACGGATATTACAGGAGATCCGACCGTCGGATTCTCATAAAACCGTAACCTTGGGTTCGTATTGAAAAGAGCTTTCTAATGGATATAAGAAATTAGAAATCTAATGGTTGGATTTTGAATTATGTCCAAATCAAATTTGGAAAAGTTCGTTGTAAGTGCAGTTCGATGGCCGTTGATGGAAATCGACTGTACGGGCCTTGATAAAATTATTAAAAATACCAATAATTTGTGTAAAATCATAAGAAATGATTTGGTAAGAATTGGGATGAAAAATCCCATATTTGAAAAGATAAAAATAGATTTTTATTGAAATGAACTAGTTTTGAACTAGAATTATAATTCTATTTATTTTTAAAATAAATAGAATGGGTTTGAAATGGTTTTGAAAATAACCAGGATTTCCGATAACTGAATTGGAATGGATTTGAATCGAAATCATCTTCGGAATAGTTCGATGTTGGATTTTGTGATTATACAGATGTTGTTATGGAAATTTGAAAGATATATATCGTTATTTCCAATACGATATTTGTTGGTCGTAGAATTTGATATTGAATATAAGCCGATATATTTTCTATTCAGAGCCTTGTATTTAATATCAAATGTGATTTGGGTTTGCGTCTTCATTAACACTATTCTTAAGCCCAGTTGAGAAAAAGATTAAATCTTTTTATTTAGATTTAATGAAGTGTACCAATTAAATAATATTTAATTGGAATTGAATTGGTATTGATTTTTGGGTTTATCGTGAATAGTGTTTTAAATAACACTTGTTCTTTAACCCGATAATTAATGGAATGTGATTTTGGGTTGTTGTGAACGGTATCTTAAATAATACTGTTTTAGACTCAACTGAGTTAAGAAAATCGGAAACTAACTGGAGATTATTTAAGTGGAATGGTTTCCTGGGTATTGATCTGATGTTGGTTTCGGCCTTCGGGGTTAATACTTAGGGAATTGCTCACTTGTTATTTTACGGTTAAAGGCTGATAGAATGGAATGTGATTTTAGGTTTATCGTGAACCGTGTTTTAAATGACACTGATTCTTTAACCCAATTAAAGATTAAAACTAAGTGGAGTTTTAATGAATCTTTAATTAGTTTGAAAAGATCGAAAATCGGGTATTACCAGTTTTGCTCCAGGCGATAGTTAAATCTTTAATTAGATTTGAACGTGAAATGGTAATTGAATTTACCGATAATACCGTGGTGTTAGATATGAAGTTTTACTAGTTTTACTTCATGGGATAAATAGGTTGAGATTGGGAAATAGAATAAATGATTACTTCGGTGTGGTTCGCTAATCCCGACTAGTTTGAAGTGATATTCAAAAGAAGATTAAAGAATAAATTTATAAGAATTTATCTTTGATAAAATTAATGGGAGCCTTTCCCTGAGAATGTGAAATTTAGAAACTAACTATAGGTTAGCTAAGAAGAATGGTTTCCTAGGTGTTGATCTGATGTTGATTTCGGCCTTCGGGGTTAATATTTGGGGAATTATTCTCTTGTTAATTTACGGTTAGTGACTGATGAATTGGAATGAGGCGTATGTTGTGTTTGTGTAATACTTGTTTATTATATACGCGAGTTATTCAGAAAGACCGGGTTTATCCCATTCTGAATAACCGATTCGACGATGAGTCGAAGATGAAGATGGTGGTTGAAGACCGGGGGTCTTCACGTCGTTTGGTGATTACTGATGATCTTGATTGGGATGTACACCCAAGAGGAGGGAATCAGTTGGTGATCATCCAGACGTACTTGGAGATCGATGGATATGCGAGGAATAAGGCGCCTTCGGTTTCGTTCAGACCCAGAACGGACTTGTAAATGGATGTGTGTCTGACATCGGATTTCATTCTGTGTGATTGATATCGGCTGCATAGCGTGAATTGCCTGTGTGGCATGCTAAGATGCAAATGATCAAGGCTTCTGTTGAAAAGCAGAGTCTTGTGGTTGATGAACAAAGCACGGCTTGTGTGGCATAGCTTTGTGTAACGTTGATTCGTGAGCCTCAGACCCCGGTTGTGAATCAGAAATGGGAGAAGGGCCTCAAGGAGGGCATGCATTTCCTTCTAGCTAGAGGTGGTGTCAGTGCTTTAACCGGCTGACATTTATATTATTTTCACCTGTGTGGTTGTTGCTGTTGCGAGGCGTATCGGTTATATCGGTCGATCCGGGACCGACGGAGTCATTCGTTAGCTCATTTACGCCCCATAAGGTGGGGAAACGTAGTGTTCAGGCATTTTAATCCACATCGGTGGACCGGTCCTGACGATCAAAGGCTTGTCTGCGGCTTGACTGAGACATGGGCTAGATTGTCTCGAATCGGTTGAGGACAATCCCTGGCCTCAGTTCATAGATGGAAATCCAATTCCCAAATACGTGACTTTGTGGTTTTATTTGTAGATCCTAGTATGGCGACATGATATATGGTACCCATGCCCCTATGATTGATATTTATGATTGTATATAAAATCAGAAACTAACTGGAAACGAGCTAAGATGGGTGGTTTCCTGGGTATTAGTCTGATGTGGGTTTTGGCCTTCGGGGTTGATACTTAGGGAATCGTTCTCTTACTAATTTATGGTTGGAGTTTGATTAAGAATTAAAAACATGAAATTTAGCGTATCAAGCATTCTTTGGCTATTATAAGGTAAAACCCTATCCTCCGGTTTGTGTTGCATTGTGTGATGGGACCTGGGTCTTATAATAGCTTCATTGTTCTTTATTTAGCATTGCGCTGTTGTTTTATGCACTGGTGTTCTTGGTAGGAAACCCGTTCCGTGTTATACGGCGTGGTCCCTTGATTTACCTAACTTTAAAATAAAGATTAATAACTGTTTTAGTTCTCACACCAGTCACATGACTGACCTGGAGTTTATTGTTTTAACCTAAACTCTGGTGCCCTTATTTTGACACGGGCAGCTAGTAGTTTTGGTTTTGCAGTTGGAACGATACTCAGAAAGCTCTGTATCCGTGTATTACTTCTAGTTGTGTATTGTATTATTTTCCGTTGCTATGTAATATATTGTAATCTCTGATATTTTATAATGTGTAATATTGATTTATACTCTGTATATTCTTGTAATCTGATGGAATAGTTGTAATAAGCAATGAAATGTTCTTCTGTCTGCGTTCTGATGTGGCTTGTTCTCAACTCAATCCGTGATTTCCCATAAAGGGGATTTCGGGTCGTTTCAGCAGTACAGTTTTGGAGCTAGTTACGGTTTTGACTGAATTAAAACGTTCAATTTAATTTAGTAAAGCGATCATTATTAAATGATTTATAACCAATCAAGGTGAGAACTCTCTCACTAAATTCTTTTGTATAGTTATTTATTTTTGTAACTGAATTTTTGTTGATTGTCTGTTAGCTCATCTCCCTCGTCCACAGACCATGGACGATCTAAATTGATTGTATTGAGTTATGATTATGATATGAATATATATATATATATATATATATGTGAGATTTCTTATTTAAATAATTAAAATTAATTAATTATTATCGTGTTTAGAAATTCTTATTTATACGCGATTTGATTTGAATTGGTTGATGTTTTTTATAGTGATCTGTTAATTCAATTGAATATAATGGAAAAATAGATTTGTAAACAAATTAAAATACCATTTTTATTTGTAAAGTTGAAATTAAAATTGTAAGACAAAATAAAATATCTTTTTTATTTGTCATGTTAAAAATAGATTTATCTGCAAAAAAATATCATTCTTATTTGTTATGTTAAAAATAGATTTGTAAACAAATTAAAAATATCGTTTTTATGTGTCATGTTAATGTAAGAATTGCCTACAACATGAAAATATCATTTTTATTTGTTATGTTGAATTAGAATTGTCAACAACACAAAAGTATCATTTTTATTTGTTATGTTGAATTAGAATTGTCAACAACACAAAAGTATCATTTTTATTTGTTATGTTGAATTAGAATTGTTGACAACATAAAAATATCATTTTTATTTGTGATGTTGAATTAGAATTGTCAACAAATTAAAAATATCATTTTTATTTGTTATGTTAAAAATAGATTTGTATGCAAATAAGAATATCATTTTCATTTGTCATGTTAATAATAGATTTGCATACAAATAAAAGAATATCATTTTCATTTGTTTTGTTAACACTGAATTTGTATACAAATAAAAATAGTCATTTTTATTTGTCAAGTTAAACATTGAATTTGTATACAAATAAAAATAGTCATTTTTATTTGTCATGTTAAACATTGAATTTGTATACAAATAAAAATAGTCATTTTTATTTGTCATGTTAAACATTGAATTTATATATAAATAAAAGTAGTCATTTTCATTTGTCATTGTAAATATTGAAATTGTATACAAATAAAAATATTCATTTTTATTTGTCATGTCAAATATTGAAATTGTGTATAAATAAAAATATTTCTTTTTATTTGCCATGTTTAAAGTAGAATTTTATGCAAATAAAAATATTTCTTTTTATTTGCCATGTTTAAAATAGAATTGTATGCGAATAAAAACATTCATTTTTATTTGCCATGTTAAATATTGAAATTGTATGCGAATAAAAATATTCATTTTTATTTGCCATGTTAAAAATTGAAATTGTATGCAAATAATTATATTCATTTTTATTTTCCATACTAAATATTGGAATTGTATGCAAATAAAAATATTTCTTTTTATTTGTCATGTTGAAATTGGAATTTTATATAAATAAAAATATTCATTTTTATTTGTCATGTCAAATATTGGAATTGTATACAAATTAAAAAAATATATACATTTTTATTTGTCATGTTAATTGTTGGAAATTGTATACAAATAAAAATAATCAATTTTATTTGTTATGTTAAATATTGAAAATTTATACAAGTAAAAAAAAATCTCTTTTTATTTGTTAGTAGAAAATACTGAAAATTGTATGCAAGTAAAAATCCTTTTTATTTGTCATATGTAAATATAGAAATGTATATACAAATAAAAATCATATTTTTATTTGTCATAGGATTGGTTGCAAATGAAAATTGTCTTTTTATTTGTCATTAGTGACATAGAAATGTCATGACAAAAAAATCTTCTTTTTATTTGTCATTAGCAACATAGAGATTGTTATGCAAATATAATATTCTTTTTATTCGTCATTAGAAACATAGAAAATGTAATGAGAATAAAATATTCTTTTTATTTGTCATTAGAAACATAGAAAGTATGTAGGTAATGAAATATTCTTTTTTATTTTACATATGAAATGTAGAAAATGTGTAGACAATAAAATACTCTTTTATTGTAACATGAAATGTGATTGAATGAAATACAATTTGTTGCTGATATTGATTGTGATGGATTGACTCTCTGGTTTGTGCTCGACCATTTTATGAGCAAAATATGCTTTTACATTTAGCATTGCGTTGGGTAAAAATATCTATGTACTAACACCTTGTGAAACACTTCACGATTTGACTATAAGGTGTTTAGCGATATTGTTTATTTCAAAAATTAATAAATGATTTTGAAATGAGATTTCTTAAGTAAAAAGTGTAATATTCCCGATTTTGGACAGGGAATGTTTTACAAAATGTTTTATAAAACAGAAAGGATTTCGAGGGCTATACCCGATGATTTCGAAATGAATTGGAATTGGAAATCTGTATAGATTTGAAAGTACTTGTGACTATTATGTTGTAAAATGATTTTCCCTACTTCGGGATATGAAATGATTTAGTATGTGACTAAAGATGCAGGTGACCCAAGAAGTGACTAAAAGTGGCGGACGGGGGTGTATGTTTTCCCTCATAGGTGGGATAGTACATTGTTAGTGTAGCCGTTAGGTGCATATATATATATATATATATGTGTGTGTGTGTGTGTGTGTGTGTGTGTGTGTGTGTGTGTGTGTGTGTGTGTTAAGGCGCGTATTGCCTTGTCTGAGGGAACATGACCGATATTTGGTTGCATACTTGTTTGTATACATTGTTATGTTTTGGAATTCATATTTCCAAATGTTTTTTTTTTGATCCTAAAGTGAAATCTACTTTATTATAAAAGCTAGATATGTATTTCAAATGATTTGAAATAAAAGAAGTCGGCAAATAAAGTCCAAATAAATAATTTCTATAAAGTGAATTGGACTTTGAAATCTAAGTTTAGCGATTAAGTCTAAATGGGTAGATTGGAAAAAAATGCATGTTGTATGATGCATTGTAGATCCACAAGTTTATTTATGGTTGTTGTTTACGCACTGGCAATCCAATGGAGTAAACCCGTCCTGCGTTAGCGGCGTGGTCCTGTGATTAGCCTTATTTTTAAATTGGTTAAGTAAGATTTCTCATACCCGTCCGATGACTGACTCGTAGTTTGTTTCACTTTGCAAACTCGGGTGCCCTCTTTTCCACACGAGAAGTCGAGTGGCTTGTTTTGCAGATATTTATTTATTGAGCAGGTTCTGGATCGAAGCTTAAAGCTGTGTCTAGAGCATTGATAGCCTTTCGCTGTGTTAGTTTAATTGTTCCGATGTGCATTGTATTACATTTATTGTACATTATCTTCCGTTGTATTATTATTTGTCAATGTACACTGATATATTCTGTACTCTGATGTAACATTATTATAATATTTATAAAAGTCTTTTGTTATTTTTTCTGATGTGTTGTATGCCCAGAGTTAGCGTATGCGGGATTGAACGGTCCTGGTCGATTTAGCGATTGATTAGATCCGAGCGAAATTCGTATCGTTACAAGCATTCCAGGGCACTCATGTTTTGCAACGCCCCTTTAGCACCCTTACCTTACTGTGAGCTAAACCAATCCAAATCAAACAAGATTAGTGTTGCTTATGGTAGGGTAGAAATGCTGCAAAATAGGGGTGCCCCAAAAAAGTTTGGCGTCAATCATGTGGTTTCGAATGACTCTCTTTGTTTTGGTTGCGCTATGATACCACTTCAAATCCAGTTTCAATGTCGAAATTTGGTAGTATCACTAATTTAACTATTTCAAAATTTTATTTATTATTTTTACAAAGAAAGTCCATTTTCAGTTTGAGTTGTTAAGTTCAAATGTTAACATGAAGATTTTGAATAACAACATTTGAGATACCGAAATTTGAAACTTAAATGTAATTTTCTTTATAAACTGTTTTGTAATCATGAACTACAAAATTTTAAACTTAATCAATTAACGAATTGACTGGAATATGATTTACGACATTGATATATTTGAACATAACTATTTGATTGTAAATCGTTATTGTTGACATTTTATTTATGATATCTTATTATGATTTTTAAATTTAAATGACTTAATGTGAAATAAGAATTTGGTTGTTAAAGTACTCGAACCCGGATATTGTTATACTCTCTGCCAATATTGGGAACCACTTCAACAACTATGTACGTGGTGGAGAATCCTGAATGAAGTAGAATGGTTTGGTAAACACTACTGGAATTAAGTAAGAGAACAATTATGGAATATCCTTGACCTTCAGGTTTCAATCATATTGACTAAAACAAGAGTCATACCAGGCCAAATAAGGTTGCACGTCCCATCTGACATGTTTCTTCAATACCATATCTCTTACTTTGTGATTGATTGGTGGCCACCCTTGATTATGAGAGTGTTGTTTGAGGTAAGCGGTAGTTATGGCTACGCATTACCACCAGTCTGGGCCTGAATCCAGTAGAATCCTACCATTGGGTATAGCCATAGTGCATTGACATATTATTCTAATCAACCCCTACGATTTGATTTGTACGATATGTATGGAGCGTCCTCTGATGTCTACTAGTTTATGGTGGAGTTTACGGTATTTATATAAATCACAGTATTATAAATAGTATAAGGGTAATGGTAATCCTGCTTGCGCTATTTTCAAAAGTATATTTATCGTAGACACTATCATACTAGCGTATTGTGTTATATAATAAATAGTTTAATAGATCCTTAGAGGATGGAAATCCCAAACATCATTCAAGTTGTTGTGCATTTCATTTGAACAATTCACTTAAATTGATTTTCTTACATGATAATATTATTCCTGACTCGAGTGTTTTGTTTTTGCATTATGCTCAGGACAAAACCGAGTATTACAATAATGAGATTTCACCTTTCGCAGCAGAAGACTTGTCAAAGACATCACTTCTATCTATTTTTCGGTATTTCTTTATGTATTAGAAAGCGTTGTATTTAGAATTTTGTTGTACTTGATTCTATGACTCTGATATTATCTAAGAATTTTGAAATTTTGTATTAGTATTTAGTGGTTTCATGAACTATGTTGTATTTTATTTATTCCACTGTAAGCTATTCTACTTTTCTGTGTCTGTGATCTATCTATGATGATTTTATGTTTAAATTTATAGAAATAATGGTCTACTGTTTTGAATGATTTTGAGTTGGTTTTATTACTTGAAATGCTTGAAAAGTCAGGTTGTTCCAACCATTTACCTAGCCTGAGAGCTATGCAGTTAAAGCGCTTAGCGATTTTATAGCGGTGAAGGTGCAAAAACGTGTAGTGGAATAAAGCAGAGTAATAGCAAGGATATAACTAAAGCGCTAAAAGGTTAATTAAATGTTGAAACCAAATATTTTAAACTAATTAATTATCATTCCCACATTACACGTATAGAAAAAACCAATATTAATTAATCTTGTATAACTAAACCAAAGAATTTCATGGTTACACATACTAGATTTGATGACTATAATATATTTCTATAATATAGTAGACACTTGTGCATTAAAATTAGATATGTACCCTAAATTTATTGATCTTTATATAAAGAGAAGTAGTCAAATCAAGCTCTGCATATTAATATTGCTAAAGTAGGTGCCAAAATTTTTTGATTTAGCGGACGATACGGAAAATAATGAGGGCATAAAGCGGTTCTATTGTTCATCGGCGCTAAACTGAAATAGTGTAGCAGTTGAAGAGAGCTATGAGCTATAATGGGGATTTAATGGGGCTTTAACCACGTAGCCTAAGGGCGTAGTGTTTATGACCAATATAAAACCTTATGTTGCATGTGATAAATTCAATCTTGTTCACCTAAACTGCGACATTGTGTATTCATGCCATAAATTTTCTTTTTAGGTGTTGTGTCTTATAGGACATTATTTTACATCATCATATCTTAATCATATTGTTTCTGCTAGACTGGCCCATGTATTTTATATTTGGGTCAGACCGATTTTATACAGGTATCGCTTAATGTAGATACTTTCTATCCAGTTTCTACCTTGGACCACTTACTTCCTTTTGATCACTTTAGTGAGTTTGACTACTACCTAGTGTTTTTGTAGCGTAATGTGATGATTGTACATATTCTTTATGGGGATGGTTGTATGTCTATTGTGGGTGGTATTTCTATTGATGTATATTACTTTGTGTTGTACTTGATATATATATATATATATATATATATGTGTGTGTGTGTGTGTGTGTGTGTGTGTGTGTATGTGTGTGTGTACAGGAGCATTTGACAGCACCCCAAAAGCCGCTCTATTTCCACCTTTCATTAATAGCAAAATAAGGCAGTGGAGGGAGAGAGAAACCAGATGTGTGGTGGAAAACATAGAGGCAAATGGGGTACTAGCACTGTTTAGGGTGCTAGCACTGTTTGAGCCCTGGATTAACTATCAATGGATGGTGGATTTATTAGGTTATGGTAGAGTGCAAATTATTGGTGATGCTGAAATGAAAGCTAACTCTATTATTAGAAATGATGATTTTGAACCAAAATACACCCTACAACCAGAGAATTAATTCAGGAAATTTATTCTATTTCCATTCACCCAAACAGAATACAAGATAAATATGAATGGTGTGAAACCATGAAGCAAATGACACCATATTTTCAGTGATTTGGCATAAGAGAAACAACAAAAGGATGTCATTTATTTCATACCTTTTTGTTATGGGAAGGCTTAATACCAAAGACATGATTCTTCATTAAGGCAATGTAGCAAATATTATGTGCCTATTGTGTGAGAATCATCCAGAGACTATGCAACATCTTTTCTTTGAATGTGATTACTCGGCTTTTATATGGATTTCTCTCAAACAAAAATTGCTTCTTCCTTTAAGTTTTGAATCTAACTTGAAAAATGAAGCAAGAGCTCTTCACCCCTGTTTTAAAAATCAGGATCAAATACCGAGTTTGGCTTGTGGCTCATTCACTATTGCAATCTATTTTATATGGAAGGAGAGAAATTTGATAATCTTTCAAAATCGAAGCACTCATTCAGTACTGAAGTTAACGCAAATTAAAAAAGAAATTTTGTAGTTAGTTCAGAATAATGGGAGTAAAATTGTGCGAAATCAGAGAAATTCATTAATATTAGAATGATGGAGAATTGAGGTTATTGATTCTAGGTAGTTGAAGTAGAGAAATAGCGTTTGGGGTTGATTTGAATTTGAACAAGTGGGCCTACTGGGCTGGATTAGATTTTATTAGGCATGTGATCTCCTTTTTGTTGTTTTTTCAGCTTTATCTTGTTGTAATATGGATGATATATGATGATGTACAGAAAATTTATATGTACCCTTTTTCCCTATAAGGCACCCATCTAGGTTAGGGGGTTATAGGGTTTTAACGAGGCATACAAAGGCGGTTTTTTATTGGTTATGTAACTTTTCATTATATATATATATATAAAAATGGAAATGTTCCACTACACCTTTATATATATATATATATATACAGAAAGAGAGAGAGAGAGAGGGAGAGGAGCATTACAACAGCCGATACCGAAAGCAGGAAGGAAATGATTCAAAGTGTGTGCTATTGGTACCAACATAGGAAAGTTTGGTACCAATACCAGAAGATGGCGGCAAAACGGTTTCAACATCAAAAGAGATCACTCGGGAGTCGACCCCGAGCATATAATTCGACACCAGAAGTAAAAAAGGAAATGGCCAAAGGCATGTTGGCCGAGACCGGGATGGAAGAACCATGAAAAAGGAAGCACAAAACCAAGCTAAGACGAAGCAATGGAGGCTATCGATATTTATTTACTTAGTATCGATACTGACACCAGAAAGCACTCAGAAGTGATCAAAGCTGGGTTTGATATCAGAACTATAGTTCAACACCGAAACTGAAAGCAAATATGGGGGTTACCCATACCAATCTACTTGGTATCGATACACTATATGGAAGCAGTACTTGAATCACAAGTCACTATAGTCCAAGAGTGGTATTCTGAAAGCAAAGCAGATCCGATAATAAAGCTCAAAGGTGTAGGGAAGGCCAAAAACCAGGGGTCGGCAACGGAAGCCACCAATGCGGTTGATACCCGATTTCCTTGCCGAAACCAAAATTGGCTTCCGCTGAGTGTTACCAGAAGGGGGCCCATTTTTCCTGTAAATGAGACCCCAGGGGTCTCATTTTGGGGGACTTTTCTCAGTCTCAAATCTTGTATTCATTTTCTTTGAGAGTAAAGCCTAATTTGTAAATTGATTTGGGGATTTTACTTACAAACTTCTATGTGCTCAACAAAGTGATCAATAAAGAGAAAATCAACACTTGATATCAATTCCATTCAATTCTTTACTGCTTTTGTCACTTATTTCCTTAATACTTCACTATTGCTAAGCCTCATGCGTTTAGTACTAAAGTACCCTTCTACAAGTCGTTTAGCTTTCTATCTTGCATTGCGCTTAAGGAAACCTTATCCCAAGGTAATTGTTGGTCCTTAAGTCTCGTAAACGTGGTACTCACCTCTTGAAGGAAGAGTAACTAATCTTCGGGCTTAAGACCTTGATATCTAGGAGATGGTGAACTAACTCAAGCTTGTAGAAAACCCTTCGGTTTCCTTAGGTGCACATCCTTAGACCTAATTCTAGTGTTGATGAAAAATATCATTAACATTTTGGTGCTAGAATGAGGGCTCGAACCTCCGATCCTCTAGATAACCTTATCACATCCCTAACTGGATGTTCTAACCCGGAGTGGACTAAGATTTGGAGAAGAAAGAGTACGAGTAAAGTGTTACTACAAGTATCTACTGGAACCCCAATGGCTACGGCAAGCATTAGAGATCCAAGAATCATAGAAAAGCGAAGGCTTAGATTGGAGGACCTACAAATAAAAAATGAGAATAAGGAAGTAGAAACTTATGATCCCGACCATTGGAACATTAACCCTTTCCATATAGGACCAACCCCGATCTTTGCTCTAAGAAATCCATTAGTGCACAGACTAAGGGAACTACATTTGAGCAACGAGTATCGGAGAAGTTCAAACATTTTACGTCATGATGGATTAAGGAGGTTGCACCTCATTCTCACAACATAGTATAACGAAAGCTTGAAGATAAAGAGGAACCGAGGAAATTAGGTAACAAAAGGGCTAAGCTTCGACATCAGAAGGGAGTTTTCGAATCGAGGTTGCCAAAAGATTGCAAATACGCTACATTAATTGAGAACATCTGCTTCTTAACCAAACATGAGCCCAACTTTTGGCCATCACTAAAGAAGAAACCCAAGAACAAAGTTAAATTGGGAGGACCTTATTTCTATTGTCATATGTTAAATGAGCACGAAATCAATCATTCCCGAGTCCTTGAAGGGACGATCATCAAGTTTTTCAATCAAGGCTAACTATACAGATATGTAAAGAAGAGTTAATCAACTATAGCAAAGGATTCTTTGAAGAAAGAATGTCTATACGGTTGGGGGATCTCCTTAAAAATAATTGGAACTACCCAAAACGGGTGAAGATACCTACAATGGTAGAAAACCCTTGTCACCTCCAAGATGGCCAGGGCATGCCAACCCCTCGGAGGAGGGGTAGTGTGTAAGCCTTTCTCTGTGCCCAAATCATAAAGGATCAAATTAAACCATTGAAAGTGTAAGCCTTAGCCCCCACGATGGAGCAACTAAAACCCTTACTCCCACCTAAAATGGCCTGGGTAAGGCACCCTTTATAGGGGGTGAGTGTAAGATTTTATCCATGTCTATATCACACAGGGTCAGGTTAAAGAATTGAAAACACTTATCGTTGTCTACAATGATAGGGGTGAAGTGTAAGCCTCTATCATCACCTACGATGGCTAGGGTAGAGCATCAAAAGAGTAAGCCTTTATCCGCACCTACGATGGCCAGGGTAAAGCATCTAAGTCCTTATCATTGTCTACAATGGTCAGGGTAAGGCGCCTCCTGGAGGGAGGTCGAGTAAGTCCTTGGGCCTTGCTTGAGAATAAGCTAGCCAAGTGCACGAACACATAAACCCAGATAGTGGCTACAAAGCACATACATCCTTTACTTTGATAATTACAAGCCCATAGAGTGGCTAACAAAGAACGTACATCCTCTGCTTTGCAAATCAAACTCAGAGGGGGTAACAAAATTATTATTGCCATATGTGGATATCTGATCTTCTATTAAATATCTAAATCTGGGTTATTGTTCGGGAATTCTATTAATGTCGGATCTGGATATCTGGTCATCCATCAAATATTTGAATCTGGGTTATGGTTCAGGATTTCTATTAGTGCCAGGTGTGGATATCCGGTCTTCTATCAAATACATGAATTTGGGTTATGTTTAGGGACTTCTATTAATGCCAGATGTGGATATTTGGTCTTTTATCAAAATACCTGAATTTGGTTATGGTTCGGGATTTCTATTAATGATAGATGTGGATATTTTGGCTTCTATCATTAATATCTGAATCTAGGTTTTGAAGCTTCTAACTGACATTTCTAGATGCGGATTTCTATCCTTCTCTTACGAAATTCGCAAATATGGGTTTTAGCGATTCTCTTTATGCTTCCAGGAAAGAAGTGCTGGACTTCTAACTTAGCACCCTAATATGGGTCACAAGACTCTAATTCTTACTCCTGGAAAATGTTTTGCGAAACAATACTCGGGTTGATGTCATGAGTCTACTATCCAAAAACCTTCAAACAAAGACCATGATCTTCCATATCTCACAGGTGAATTTTTTAAACTCATACACACAAATTGTTATTAGCTATGTGAAGTATAAACAAAGATCCCATGTCAAATGATACACAATTTACAATTTTATTTACAAAGTTATTTCATAATACAAAAGTTAGGCATTAATAATACAAACACATCAAGAATCATGCACCTCCTCGTCATCAGGTAAAGGATGATTAATGGTGTGACAAATTGCAATACTCAATAGCTTGTTAAGATTTCGTCTCTTTTTACTAAACTCATCAAGGTTGTCCAAGTGTTTAACCTGAAGTTTCAGAGCCCTATTGAAAGCTCTACACATGGCTCTTAGAGTCTTGTTTTCCTTATCTAGATCAAAGACATTCTTTCGTAAGTCATGTCTCTACTCCTGTAATTGTCTAATCTGAGGGGCATAGTGACTAATGCATCGAAATATGTCCTCATTGAGTTTAGTATCATAGTAATTCTTTATTTTAGCTATCACTCTTTTGCACCACTCGAAAACAACCGATTCATCTAACCCACGTGGGGGGTTCTTCAAGTAAAAAAAAAAATTAGAGGCTGAGGCTTTGGGCTCAGTAATGACCTTAGAAGGCCGAGGCACAGTTATGATAGGAATATTCCTAAAAGAAAATTCGCAAGCTTTACAGCTTGCATTTTCATTGTCTAACTCGATTTCTAAATTAGTTATCTACTAGTATAATCCGCTTAACTCCTCTTCAAAATCAACAGACAGTTTGTTCTTTATATATTTCTTTAATTTAAGAATTATTCTGTCTTTTTCCTCTAATTTTCTTTTTAAAGCAGCATCCATTCATTCAAATGCTTGATGGACAAGTTCTGGATCAAAATCGTTCTTTCTTGAGTTGCCATAGGCACCTCTCTTAGAACGTTCCTTCACTCCGCAATCTCTAATGACTCATCTCTGGTTGACGAGGTTTCGAGTTGATCTCCCTATTTGTGCAATAAGATACGATTATGCATAAAATCTTATTTCGAAGGATGACATCGATAACATTATGTTTTTCAAAGAAAGATTTACTACATGAGCTTTATCCAAACAAGTTTTGAACTATTTTGGTAGTATACATGCCAGAAATTATAGAAATACAAACTTACTTATTAATTCATCTATTGTTTATGTTATATATTAACTCGGCAAGTCTTATCCTAAGCCTTTTTAAGATTATCTTTCGGTCATATCCCATAAAGTTAAAAGAAAATTGAGGGTGTTTTATATAAATATGCCTGAGGTCTCATAGGAAATGATCCCTTCCAAGCTGATGCGATGATTTTATTGAAAGTTCACTTCTTATTCTAGATAACCAATGACAAGCATCTTTTGAAACTACATCTTTGTGGAAAGTAGAGTTCTGTCACAAATTTGAGATAAAAACAGCAATCGTGGGAACTAAAAGTTGTCATCAAAACACACATCCATAACGTCAAGTTTTATAAACATTCTTCCTATTCTTACAAGAATGACTTTTCAAACAATTCTGTGACAAATCTATTTTTGTTGTATTTAAGCATCTTTGGGGTTAGGTCCCTAGGAATTGAAAGAACCCATGGTCGGTTCTAGCAAGCCCTATGGTGGAAGTCAGTCCCAAATTCGTCCAAACAATTTCTATGAAGACGCCGAAGTAGACCTCCACTATGCTCTCCTAGCAAAGAAAATTTTGTTGCCGATAATCGATTATAAACCTTATACAGAAATTCTATCAAAGTGTCCCTATCTTCGATTAGCATCCAAAATAAAGTCATTAGCTCCTTATTCTCCTTGAGAATCTACTCCATTTGAATTCGTGCTACTTTTAATCTTGGCACAACTTTATGTTCTTTATATGTCATGAGATTAGAAGTATTTTTGTTGAGATCATGATATTTTTGTGATAAGGCATTAACTCTTTCAATAGTCTTTTATGCTGTAAATGAGACAAAGTAATTTCCTTCTGCTTTCTATCTAACTCTTCTTTATTGTGTAAGGCAAGACTTTTCCTTGTCTATGTAATATTACAGGAAACTAATTACCATAAACTCAAGAAAGAAGAAAACACTTCAAAAATGAACGCCATACCTGAGAAATAGAAATGTCAGGTTGGGCGGGATGTTCTTCTCCTTTTGGCTTAGAAGAGCCTCCCTCCATGGTTAAGGATTCCTTCGAATATCGAGCAGTAGGAGTGCCTAAAAAATCAAGGTTTGTTCCCTCAGAGCCATGAGAGCCACCAGCAGCAGGAGGCGGGTTGTTATCTTCTTTATCAGAACCATCATAACGACTTCTGTCACCAAGATCAAAGTTATTACCATCTTCATCTTTGTCATCATCATCAGCAACTATGTCTTCCTCTTCCCCATCAGGCAAGTCCTCTATAAACAGGAATCCTCGAGCTTTGTCTTGTCTTACTTCGGGACTTCAACTCCTTGTTTGACTAATTGAATCCTTTCCATAACACTACTCTAGATAGAAGGGGCAACGGAGTAAAACTCAATCTCAGGACAATTTTTGAAATTGTCGGAAAATGCGAGGAAAAGTGTGTCTTCATGGTATTCCAGAGCAGCCTTTGGAAAATGAGTTTTCAAAAAATCGGAAATCCTATTTTTGGCTTCATGAATTATTCGCTTCGTGTTAGAAATCTTATTGTATCTCTTCTTCATTTCATCGGCATGGTCAACGACCATCTCCGCCTGCCTACTCTCAAGTGTAGAAACCTGGTTAGATGGAAATTTTTAGCCTGTCTCTTCTTTTCAAGATCGGAATCGGTTTTATCAAGAGAAGCCTTTAGTATCTCACACTCGTCATCACTCTTCTCCTGTTCCATGATCAAGAAGTTAACTTTAGCTTCCAGGGCAGATTTATCTTCTTGAATCTTAATAGTCTTAGAAGAAGTCGGAGAAGTTGTTCCTCGGAGCGAGAACCATCTTTTAGTTACCTAGAAAGAGAAAAACCCTTTGCGTAGGATCAAAAATGAAAGAGGAACTAAGAAGGATTAAACTATACTAGAAGCTGTGGTTGGACGAGATGTTGGTAAAAATACTCTAAGTCCAATGACGTGGAAGGCAATTGTAATAACCCGGAAATCTGGGCCAATTTAAAATTTTTATTTTGGCAATTTTAGCGAATTCTAATTATTTAAAATGAATTATTTTGATTAATAACGACGAGAAATTTATTTTGAATAGAATTCGAATGTATATATTCGTTTGAATTGACGATAGAATATAAATATTTATTTATATTTATAAAAGGAATTGAAAATGGCGTGGTAGTTCGATAATTCGATTTCAAACTTCAATTGAACATACCAGGTGCAAAATAAACCAGATTTTAGTGAAACCAAAAATAATGGAATCTAATTGTGACTATCTTTCCAACGAATCCGAAAAATCAAAATTTCATAGCGGGAATCAAAAGATATGTCCAGTTAAAAATTCTGAATAGTCGCTATGGAATCCAGGCCCTTAAAAACGGAAATTTTGCAAACGACCTCGGATTTCGACAAAACCACTTTTGTTGGATCCGGGATGTAAAATTATTGCTAGATTCCAAATTTCATAATTTTTCGAATCAACATGAGAGCGTGGCAAAGGAAAACGCGTTTGGCCAGTTTCAGTTGATTTTAATCGACTGGAAAATGGCCATTTTTCAAACGGTCTCAGAATTCGATGAAACTAGTTTTGTTAGGACCATATCATCAATACGAAGCTAGAAAATATTTTTCTGGAATTTTTATAGTTAGTATGTGGCCCCGATAAATTGAAATGCGCGTTCAAATTCAATATATAGAGTTATATTTTGATTTTGATGGAAACTGATAGAATCGATCGAATCAGCTTACGATACATATCCCATTGTGTTCGGAATGGGGGTAGTTAGCTAGGGACGACAGTCGGTGGGCTCGATTTTGAGTTCGAAATAGAAAGTTGCTTTATGGAATTAAAATAAATAAATTAAATAATAAATAAATAAACCCCTCTCCCTCTCTATTTTCTCTCTCAGCCCCCCCTCCTCCGTTCATTCGATAAAATCGATTTAGGTTTAAAAAAAACAGATCGCCGCCCAGCCTCCTGCCACCACCGCCGCCATCGCGCCGCTTCCCTCGTTGTCGCCACCTCCGCACCCTCCTCGTCGCTCCTCCTCTCGCACACCACCTCCACCCTCTTCCGCTTCGCCCCTTCCTCCATCGATGACCACCGCGACCTCAACCAAGCGACGCGCCGACCCTCCCCTGGCATCCAGGCCTCCGACCATCCCCTTCACCTCAGCCGCCGAGCGCAGATCCCCCTCTCTCTCTTCTAACAGTAAGTTTTTTTTTGTTTTTTTTTAATTTTAGTTTTTATGCAATAATATTTATATAAAATATGATTTAGGTATATGAAGCATTGAATTAATTCTCCGCTTTAATGTAATAAAGATAGGATTTTTACGAATAAACAATATGATTTTTATATAATAGAAATATTAAAAATATGATTTTTATATAATAGAAATATTAAAGAAGTGATTTTTATATAATTGAAATATTAAAGATGTGATTTTTATATAGTAGAAATTATAAAATATAATTTTTATGAGATAGAGAATATAAAAATACGATTTTTTATAAAGGTATGATAATAAAATTTCCGTCTTTATATAAGAAGTAGAAATATAAAAATATAAATTTTATATGGAAAGAAGTGTTGTAAATATATATACGTATATATTGAATAGCGAAGTAAAAATTCGATTTTCCTGTATTGAATAGCGAAGTAAAAATTCGATTTTACTATATTGAATAGCGAAGTAAAAATTCGATTTTTCTATATTGAATAGCGAAGTAAAAAATCGATTTTTCTATATTGAATAGCGAAGTAAAAATTCAATTTTTATATATTGAATAGTGAAGGAAAAATGTTATTTTTATATATGTAGAGAATACGGGCAGTGAAAATTGACAAGAGGCAAGAACGTCGAAGATTTCTACATAAGAAGAGTCGTGGCGTTGGATTAGCAATTCTGTGAGAACTCCTCACCTTTTATTTATTTTTCTAGTTGAAATATATATACTAGGATGCAGACGGTGTTTAGTAGCACTCGACACTCGTCGTCCACAGACCATGGACGGCTTGTATGCTTGGTTGTTTGATTTTGATGTGTAGTTGATTGTGTGATGTTATGTGAAAGGAAATGAAATATTTATATAGTTGAAATAAAATATTTTATAGTGGAAAATATTTATAGTTAAAAATAGAATTTTTGATGTGTATATGAAATGAAATAAAAATAAACAAATCAGATGATTTGTTTGTATACACACATTTGACTGATATTGATTGGGACGGTAAATTTTACACATCGCCCAACTAAACAAATAAAATATGTGTTTGATTGTTTGAAACCCCACACGGGTATTGGGATGATATTTGACGTACACTAATCCCAATAATTAGTTGTACGTCGATCGATTGATTGACAGACTGTTATAAGCGTTAAATATTTATATTTGATGCTTATACAGTGTAGAACGCACTTTGGATGATGGTTGATGATTTATCGTTGTTATTGTATACATGTATGGAAAAAAAATCCATATAATTAACATTATATGGTAATTGATTGGGCCTCATTCCAGTTTTGAAAAAAGAAATATTTGAATAGAAATATTTGAAAAAGAAACATTTGAATAGAAATATTTGAAAAAGAAATATTTGAATAGAAATATTTGAAATAGAAATATTCGAAATAGAATATTTGAAAATAGGAATATATGAAGCCGTGTTGATTAGATTTACGCCATTTTGACGTGAACGATATTTATATCAATTTTATTCATTTTACAATGAATATCGAAAGTGATTTCAAAATATGATATTTTGAAAGGGATTGAAATTCGAATTAAATTGAATTGAAATGAAATTCGAATTAAACTGAATAAAATTGAAATTCGAATTAGATTTAAATAGAATTGAAATCATTTTGAATTGAATTTAAAACGTATTGAAATTGAATTGAAATTGATTTGAATTAAAAATCGATTTGAATTGAAATCAATTTGAAATGTATTTAAAACGAATTTATATTGGAAAAATTCAATTTTGATTTGAATTTGAAAAGAAGTTGTAATCGTTTTGAAAATGAATTTTAAAACGATTTATAAATTACGTTTTAAAAGGAAATCGATGAAGTATATATTATATATATATATAATATAATGGCCTGAATAGAACGCGCCGCGGCAGTTCGCGAATTTCGACCATTGACTTCGAATGGATATTGCGGGAGATCCGACCGTCGAATCCTCTTAAAACCGGAACCGTTGGGTTCGTATCGAAAAGGGCTTTCTAATGAATGTGAGAAATTAGAAATCTAATGGTTGGATTTGGAATTATGTCCAAATCAAATTTGGAAAAGGTCGTTGTAAGTGCAGTTCGATGGCCGTTGATGGAAATCGACTGTACGGCCTTGATAAAATAATTAAAAATAGTAATAATTTGTGTAAAATCATAAGAAATGATTTGTGAAGAATTGGGATGAAAAAATCCATATTTGAAAAGATAAAAATAGATTTTTATCGAAATGAACTAGTTTTGAACTAGAATAATAATTTATTTATTTTTGAAATAAATAAATTGGATTTAAAAAGGGTTTTAAAAGTAACCAGAATTTCCAGTAACTGAATTGGAATGGATTTGAATCGAAATGGTCTTCGGAATATTTCGATGTTGGATTTCGTGATTATACAGATGTTGTTATGGAAATTTGAAAGATATTTATATATCGCTATTTCCAATACGATATTTATTGGTCGTAGGATTTGATATTGAATATAAGCCGATATATTTTCTATTAAGAGCCTTGTGTTTAATATCAAATGTGATTTGGGTTTGTCGTGAATGGTGTCTTTATTAACACTGTCCTTGAACCCAGTTGAGAAAAGATTAAATCTTTTTATTTAGATTTAATAAGTGTACTAATTAAATAATATTTAATTGGAATTGAATTGGTATTGATTTTTGGGTTATCGTGAACAGTGTTTTAAATAACACTTGTTCTTTAACCCGATAATTAATGGAATGTGATTTTGGGTTTATCGTGAACCGTGTTTTAAAATGACACTGATTCTTTAACCCAGTTAAAGATTAAAACTAAGTGGAGTTTTAATGAATCTTTAATTAGATTGAAAAGATCGAGAATGGAGTATCACCAGTTTTACTCCAGGCAATAGTTAAATCTTTAATTAGATTTGAACGTGAAATGGTAATTGAATTTACCGAAAACACTGTGGTGTTAAATATGAAGTATTACTAGTTTTACTTCATGGGATAGAAAGGTTGGGATTGGGAAATAAAATAAATGATTACTTCGGTGTGGTTCGCTAATCCCGACTAGTTTGAATTGATATTCAAAAGAAGATTAAAGAATAAATTTAAAGAATTTATCTTCGATAAAATTAATGGGAACCTTTCTCAAAGTATAAGAATATTGGAATAAAAAAATATTCTGGATTGGAATGAGGCGTATGTTGTGTTAGTGTGACACTTGTTTATTATATACGCGAGCTATTTAGAAAGACCGGGTTTATCCCATTCTGAATAACAAATTCGACGTGGTGTCGAAGACGAAGACGGTGGTTGAAGACCGGAGGTCTTAACGTTGTTTGGGTGATTACTGATGATCTTGATTGGGTCGTACACCCAAGAGGAGGGAATCAGTTAGTGATCGTCTAGACGTACTTGGAGATCGATGGATATGCGGGGTACTAGGTGCCTCCGGTTTCGTTCAGACCCAGAACGAACTTGTAAATGGACTGTGTGTCTGACATTGGATTTTATTCTGTGTGATTGATTTTTATTAAATATATATCTGTTTGGCGGCGGAGAATTTATTCTCTTGCTTAACGCCCTTCTCTGAGACGTACGAGCTCAGGGATTATATATCGATGGATATCAATCGCATGGAGTGAATTGCCTGTGTGGCACGCCTAAGTGGCAATATGTTCAAGGCTTCTGTTAAAAAGCAAAGTCTTGTGGTTGATGATCAAAGCACCGCCTGTGTGGCATAGCTTTGTGTAGCGTTGATTCGCGAGCCTCACACCCCGGTTGTGAACCAGAAACGGGAGAAGGATCCAGGGAGGGCATGCGTCTCTTTCTAGCTAGAAGTGGCGTCAGTGGTTTTACACGCCCTGACGAGTTTGACTTATGTGGTTGTTGCTGTTGCGAGGCGCCTTAGATATATCGGTCGTTCTCGAACCGATGGAGTCATTCGTTGGCTCATTTACGCCCCATAGGGCGGGGAGACGTAGTGTTCAGGCATTTTAATCCACATCGGTGGACCGGCCCTGTGGCTCCTAGGTGCAGTTGCGGCTGTAGCCTGAGGCTCGGGCTAGAGAGTCTCAAATTCGGTAGAGGACTATCTTTTGCCTTGGTTCACAGATGGAAACCCAATTTCCAAATACGTGACTTTGCGATTTTGATTGTATAACCTATATATGGCGACATAGTGGTATAGGGCATTCTTGCCGCCTATGATTGATACTTATGATTTGGAATTGATTTCTTCACTTATAGCGATAATAAAAGATTTGTTTTAACGTATCAAGCATTCTTTGGCTATTATAAGGTAAAACCCTATCCTCTGGTTTGTGCTGCATTGTGTGATGGGACCTGGGTCTTATAATAGCTTCATTTTTCTTTATTTAGCATTGCGCTGTTTGTTTTATGCACTGTTATTCTTGGGAGGAAACCCATTCCGTGTTATACGGCGTGGTCCCTTGATTTACCTAACTTTAAAATAAAGATTAATAACTGTTTTAGTTCTCACACCAGTCCCATGACTGACCTGGAGTTTATTGTTTTAACCTAAACTCTGGGTGCCCTTATTTTGACACAGGCAGCTAGTAGTTTTGGTTTTGCAGATTTATATTCACAGGATCCTGGTTTACAGCTGGAACGATATCCGGAAAGCTTTGTATCCGTATATCTCTTCAAGTTGTGTATTGTATTATTTTCCACTGCTATGTAATTTATTGTAATCTCTGATGTTTGATAAATGTGTAATATTGATTTATACTCTATATATTCTTGTATTCTGATGGAATTGTTGTAATATACAATGAAATGTTCTTCCGTCTGCGTTCTACTTTGTCGTGTTCTCAAAACAATCAGGCATTTCGAACGGTCTGGGTCGATTTAGCGACTGATTCGGATCGAGCAAAATTCCTTGTTGTTTCAGTGTAGTATCAGAGCTTTGGTTTACAAAGCTCAGAGAACAAGACACATTAGAACCATACGAAAGAATTCATCAGATATTGGATTAGTAATATCCAATGAGAATGACTCGTTAGAGATGGGATCAGTAGTATCCTAGAACGAGTGTGAAGAGTGTATTTTTAAAATGAAAACAACTTTGTTTTGAAATTTTAAACCATATACGTATTTGAATAGTTATTTACATTGAATTTGGACAATCCGATATATAAAGATTTTGCCTATGCGTCTTGCAAACGTGTATTCGAAGTTTTAATATGCTAGATAGTTATAGAATCATACTCTAGTTGCCCGAGGATAATTCCGGTGATGGGGCACCGTCGCCAGTATTTATTTTCGAGTAACGAAAATGAGATTTCTATATTTCCATTAGACTGATGTGAGAACCGAAACTAGATAGGGCTTATTGTTGTGATTTGGCATCAAAAATGTGATTTTTGACTATATATCAAAGTTATGAATTTCAAAAGCTAATCAACTAATTGATTGATGGTTGTGTTGTTTGATTATTTTTGTTAATTGAAATTTTGAACCATATAGCCAAATTGTATCAAATAGTGAATTTTATTGAAATTTGGTCGCATTTTCTTGCATATACATGTACTTACATTGAACAGGTCATAGCAAGGAGGCTAGAGCAGAAGAATAAAATTTGTTTGCACGACAAATAGGTACATGTTTACCATAATTTACTGTTTTGTTTGGATGATTTTATGAGCCGCTTGGCTTTTTCTTTTTCTTTTTGAGATCTGAGGGCCTGTATGGCAATTTTGGGATTTTCCCACGCTCCCGGCGCAGGGGAGGTTATGGCGAAATTTTTCGAAAATTTAGGGTGTTAGCCAATTTTTTGAAAAATTTGAAAAGTTCTTAGAAACTGAAAAGTTGAAGAACTTAATCCGTAGTCAAAATAATGAAAGTTGAGTTGATTTGTTAAACAACTTTCGGCTTCGTTCCTTTTCGGGGATGAAAAGTTTTAAGCGGGGGAGATTGTAATAACCCGGAAATCTGGGCCAATATAAAAATTTTAGTTTGGTAATTTTAGCGAATTTTGATTATTTCAAATGAATTAATTTAAATAATAACGACGAGAAATTTATTTTGAATAGAATTCGAATGTATATATTCGTTTGAATCGACGATAGAATATAAATATTTATTTATATTTATAAAAGGAATTGAAAATGGCGCGGTAGTTCGATAATTCGATTTCAAACTTCAATTGAACATACTGGGTGCAAAATAAACCGGATTTTAGTGAAACCAAAAATAATGGAATCTAATTGTGACTATCTTTCCAACGAATCCGAAAAATCGAAATTTCATAGCGGAAATCAAAAGATATATCCAGTTGAAAATTTTGAATAGTCGCTATGGAATTCAGGCCCTTAAAAATGGAAATTTTGCAAACGACCTCGGATTTCGACGAAACCACTTTTGTTGGATCCGGGATGTAAAATTATTGCTAGATTCCAAATTTCATAATTTTTCGAATCAATATGAGAGCGTGGCAAAGGAAAACGCATTTGGCCAATTTCAGTTGATTTTAATCGACTGGAAAATGGCCATTTTTCAAACGGTCTCAGAGTTCGATGAAACTAGTTTTGTTAGGACCGTATCGTCAATACGAAGCTAGAAAATATTTTTCTGGAATTTTTCTGGTTAGTATGTGGCCCTGTTAAATTGAAATGCACGTTCAAATTCAATTTATATTTTGATTTTGACGGAAACTGATAGAAACGATCGAATCAGCTTACGATACATATCCCATTGTGTTTGGAATGGGGGTAATTAGCTAGGGATGACAGTCGGTGGGCTCGATTTTGAGTTCGAAATAGAAAGTTGCTTTATGGAATTAAAATAAATAAAATAAATAATAATAAATAAATAAATAAAACCCTCTCCCTCTCTATTTTCTCTCTCAGCCCCCTCCCCCCTCCCCCCGTTCATTCGATAAAATCGAATTAAACATTAGCGACTTCGACAGAAAAGAGAGCTACCCTCACAAGTTCATCAAAATCCTAGGTCATCAAGGGTGGCCTTGGAGTACTAACATGTTGAGAAGGTGAAGGTAGGAGTAGATCATGTTCTCTTGTATCAGATACACTTGGAAGGTTTGACGCCAAAAGACTTCCCACGGACTTTCTTCTAGGAGTTGTTATAGGGGAAGAGCTGATGTATAAAACAGCTTCATCAATAGAAATTATGGGCCAGAAGTCGTTTGCTCATAGTTATATCAATGACATATTCGGTAGAAGGGATGGAGGTATCACCACTCTTCTATCTTTTAAATAATGGTTAATAATGGATCCTGCAAGCCTTCTCCTAGCAATAGAATCAGACTAAGCTAGATTATCAAGAGTAGATATTTTTGCAGAAGTTTGGGGACTTGATAAAAAATAATTATGTCAGAAAAGAAAAAATAAGAAAGCTAAATTGTAAAAGTTATAAATTAATTAAAAGAAAAAAAACCTACCCGAAGTGCCCTGAAACAGGCGAGTCGATGCATTGAACGTGTCAGAACCTGGGGATAAGTGTTTAGCACTAGGAAAATGGATGGGCGGTTGCCCTTGAATATTTTGCCCGAAAAGTAGAAGGATATATTAGTGAAGATTATTCAGAGTTAGCAAAATTGATCGGCGATCTGACCTTTCAGATGCCTTGAAAATAACTTCAACACCTTGACTTTCTCCGTCTGAAAAAATTATTTTCTTAGAGGCATGATTTGAAAAGAGGCAAAGTCAGACAAAGCATGGAAATGACATAGTCATTTTAAGGGCAGAAGGTTCACCAAGATCGGCAAAAGTGCCTGAGAAGTTGGGAGAAACCTAATATGGAAAAATTGATTTTCCCCGAGTTTAGACTTGTTGATACTGTCACTAATCAGCTTCTTTATAGGATTCACATGAAGCATGGGCGAATCTTCTTCCTTGGATAAACGTAGCAAGCAATAAATAAGGTTGGAGCCGAGGTAAGCTTGACCTGATTCAAGTGCTAGAATCTCGAGTTATAGGAGGAGAGTATAGGTGTTTGGTGAAAGTTGAATGGGAGCAATTCCTAAATCATACAAAAGCCTGGAGATAAAAGTTGGGAAGGGGAAGAAACCCCCATGCCAAATATGGATAGCAGTATATGCAAAGTATCCCTCCAGCGGCTTCTGGATGACCTATTAACCAGTGGCAGGAACGACTCTATTCCCAACATTCCAAAGCTCTGGAGAATGGAGTTGACTTAATCTTGAGTGTTGATAAGAGATGGTTGTGGACGAATACCCTTTTTGCCTGAAAGGTGATAGATCCACCGAACTTTCGTTTTCTAGTACACTTCTTATCAGACATAATGTTGACAGGAATATTATTCGATAACACATATCAGACATAAAAAACTAGCATGACGCATTCATAAGTTTGCAGTTAGCATAAAAACTTGTTAACCTTGGAAATTTGGTAAACCCATGAATGTTGAAACACAACACAAATTATTATGACCAAATTCTTGACAAAGTTCATGTATATAATAGTGCTCTTTACATATATTTGAAGACAATTAAGTGATTGTTATTGATCATGCTAATTACTCCAACACCTAAACCAAGATGACGAAAGGCTCTGATATTGGGAGAGTCGAAGTTGAGATAGCTAAGATTCTTGTTGTCGGTCTAACCAAAACCAAAATATTTTGATATCAATATCGAAAGCTTAACTAATATTAGGACTTAAAACCTGGTACCGATGATTAAGAATAAAAATATCTCGATGTCATAATCTCATGTTTTGTCAGATAGAAGACAAAAGGAAACACATATTTTGAAAACATTCTTGCATGGTTTTGGTACCAACTAGGTCGAAACCAAAATAAACATAGAGACCGGTGTCGAGAAAACCGAAACTAAAAGGAATCGACAGCGGTTTGATGACTAAATCCATCAGTACCAAAAGTATAACGTCATTTTTACAGTAAAAGTTAACCTTTAACATGGCAGTTTTACATTTTAGACCCTAAACATGTGTCGAGGAGATAAAAAAACCTATACTATCTACCATTAATTGCTTAAACCTTTCCTATTATATGAATTCGTTCTTAAAGTATAGGAATCCTGATCGATTTCATAATCAAGCTGGGAATATATTTTTCGAACTCTACTTTCGATCGAATAAAATACTTATAAAGAAAACGGGTTTGAAATTCTGAAAGAACTTGTAGAAATCTCTAAGAACGGTAATATTGTTTGAGTGTTGTTTCTTGCAAGCGAAGAACTGAAAAGGAAGAAGAAAAAGCCTTCATACCAAAGTACTTTTTAAATCTCAGCCGCACAAACAAGAAATAATCAACGATCCTGATCAACACAGGAATACCAAAAGGCAGGAAGTTAGAGTATGGTACGAAAGCCAAAGTTTGACTTGAAAGGTAGAAAATACCCCATTAGTGCGGGGCAAATGTTACTACCAAATTTCGACACTGAAACTGGATTATGGTAAAGTGGTATTAGTGCAACTAATGCAAAAAGAGTGATTCGGAAGCACATGACCGACAATAAACTTCCAAAACAACCGATATCGAAAGCAGGAAAAGAAATAATTCAAAGTGTGTGCTATCGGTACCAACATAAGAAAGAAAGCTTGGTACCGATACCAAAAGATAGTGGCAAAGCAGTTTTAACACCAAAAGCGATCAATCAGGAATCGACCCGAAGAGCATACAATTCGACACCGAAAGTAAAAAAAGGGAAATGGCCAAAGGCATGTTGGGACCTGGATGGCAGAACCATGAAAAAGGAAGCACAGAACCAAGCTAGGTTGAAGCGAATAGGGCTATCGATACTAATTTACTTAGTATTGATACCGACACCAAAAAGCACTCAGAAGTCATCGAAGCAAGGTTTACAATCGAAACTATAGTTTAACACTGAAACCAAGAGCAAATATGGGGGTTATCCATACCAATCTACTTGGTATCGATACAGTGTATGGAAGCAATACCGGAATCACAAGTCATTATGCTCCAAGAGTGTTATTTCGAAAGCAAAGAAGATCCAATAACAAAGCTCATAAGTGGAGGGAAAGCCGAAACCAGGGGCCGACACCAAAAGCTAATGTAACAACCGGGAAATTCTGAGCCAATTTAAAATTTTTATTTTGGCAATTTTAATGAATTTTGAATATTTAAAATTAATTATTTTAAATAATAATGATGAGAAATTTATTTTCAATAGAATTCAAACGTATATATTTATTTGAATCATCGTTATAATATAAATGTTTTATTTTAATTATAAAAGGAATTGAAAATGGCGCGGTAGTTTGAAATTTTGATTTCAAACTTCAAATGAATGTACCGAGTGCAAAATAAACCGGATTTTAGCGAAACCAAAAATATGTGAATCTGTTTAATGATATCTTTCTAACGGATGTAAGAAATTGAGATTTCACTTTAGAAGTTGAAAGATACGACCAGTTTAAAATTCATAATAGTCGCTATGGAATTTTGGCCCTTAAAAATGGCCATTTTGCAAACGACCTTGGTTTTCGATGAAACCACTTTTGTTGGATCCGTGATGTCAAGTTATTGCTAGGTTTCAAAATTCATAATTTTTCAAATCAATATGTGAGCGTGGCGAAGTAAAACGTGTTTTGATAGTCTCAGTTGATTTTAATCGACTGGAAAATGGCCATTTTTCAAACGGTCTCAGAATTCATTGAAATTAGTTTTGTTAGGACCGTATCGTCAATATGAAGCTAGAAAATATTTTCGGGAATTTTTAGAGACTGTATGTGGCCCGGTAAATTGAAATGTGAGTTTAAATTGAATATATAAAGATTTATATTGTAAATTCATCAGAAACCGATCGTAACGGTCGAATTGGCCTGCGGTACATATCCCATTGTGTTCGAAATGAGGGTATTTGGCTAGGGGCGACAGTCGTTGGGTTTGATTTCGAGTTCGTATAAGTAAACTGCCATTTCTAGAAATAAAGAATAAAAAAATAAAATAAAATATATAAATATACATCCAAACCCGCGTTGACCTAATCCACTCGATCAAAACCCGTGCCCTTTCAAACCCAACGGCGGAAGCAGCTCGTTCTTTCCCTCCTTGATTTCTCCCCATCCTCTCAATGAAATCCCTTGATTCTTCAGCTAATTTTGTAGAGGATTTCCCCCTCTACAAATCAAAACCTGTTTGGCATCCTGTCGTTGAGAGTTAGGAGTGTGTCAAGCCTCCAAAGTGTTGTTGTGTCGCCCTGATTTTCCGCCGCCACCGTAGTTCGAGTTGGATGAAACCCACCTCGACGGAGAGCTGACGCGAAGGCCAAGGCGGTGGAAGCCCCTGATCGTCACCCCACGCCTCGGATTTTGAGCAGGAATCGAAACCCTAGTTGAAGCTCGGTTCAGACATTATACAGTGAGTTTCCTTTGCATTATTTTATTATTTAAATCTATTTTAAAATTCTGAATTTCAAACAAAATATATTTATGTATATATGCATACGATTTGAAATATTAATATCTTTGTTTTTAAAATAAAAATATAATTGTTTTTGAAACAAAAAATTTGAAAATGTGTTTTCAAATATAAAAGGGCGATGTTAGAAAATGTGTTTTCAAATATAAAAGAGCGATGTTAGAAAATGTGTTTTCAAATATAAAAGAGCGATGTTAGTAAATGTGTTTTTAAAAATAAAATAGCGATGTTTATACATTGTTTTTAGAATAGGGAATGAATATAATTTTTATAATAGGAGAAGCAAATATAAAAATATAATTTTTGTTATATGAAAAGCAAGTTAGAAATATAACTTTTAGTGGTATAAAAATATGATTTTTATGTATACAAATTTGAAATAAAAATATGATTTTTATTATATAAATATCGTTATGAAAATATGACTTTTACATAGGAAGTAGCATGGTTAAAAAAATATAATTTTTAAAACAAACAGTGTTGAACAGATCTCGTTGGAAGCACGACAAAGATTTTCTACATATGAAGAGTCGCGGTGTTTGGTTTAGCTAATCGGTAAGAACTCATATTTTTAAATTTATTTCTAGTTGAATTATATACTGGGATGCAGACGGTGCTTAGCAGCACCCGACACCCGTCGTCCACAGACCATGGATGACTTGTTTGTTTGATTGTTGTGTTGTGAAATTTGATTGTGAGATGCGGAATAAAATATTTTATGGTTAAAAATATAATTTTTAACGTGTATATAAAATAAATATTTATAAACAAATCGGCCGATTTGTTTATATACACTGATTTGACTGATATTGATTGGGACGATAAATTTTACACATCGCCCAACTGCACAAATAAAATCTGTGTTTGTTGATTTGAAACCCCACACGGGTATTGGGATGAGATTTGACGTACACTAATCCCGATTGTTTAGTTGTATGTCAATCGATGGATTGACAGACTGTGTAAGCGTTAATTATTTATATTTAATGCTTATGCAGTTCTGTGGTGCACTCTGAATGATGGTTGATTATTTACCATTGCTATTATATACATGTGTTGTAGAAAATCCATATAATTAACATTATATGGTAATTGATTGGGCCTCATTCCAATTTAGAAAATAAATTCATGTGTTGAATAGAAAATAATTTCATGTGTTGAAATAAAATAATTTCATGTGTTGAATAAAAGCCGTGTTGATTAGATTGACGCCATTTTGACATGAACGATATTTATATCGATTTTATTCATTTTATAATGAATATCGAAAGTGATTTCAAAATCTGATATTTTGAAATGAATTGAAATTCGAATTAAATTGAAATGAATTGAAATTCGAATTAAATTGAAATGAATTGAAATTTGAATTAAACTGAAATGAATTGAAATTCAAATTAAATTGAAATGAATTGAAATTCGAATTAAACTGAAATGAATAAAAATTCGAATTAAATTAAATTGAATTAAAATTTGAATTAAACTGAAATGAATTGAAATTCGAATTAAATTGAAAAGAATTGAAACTCGAATTAGATGGAAATAGAAATGAAATCATTTTGAATTGAGTTTAAAACGTATTGAAATGGAACAGAAATCGATTTGGATTGAAATCGATTTGAATTGAAACCGATTTGAATTGAATCGAGTTGAAATGAATCTAAAACGAATTTATATTGGAAAGATTTAATTTTGATTTGAATTTGAGATGGAAGTTGAAATCGTTTTGAAAACGAATTTAAAACAATTTATAAAATACGTTTTAAAAGAAATCGATGAAGTATATGTTATATATTATATATATATATATATATATATATATAATATAATGGCCTGAATAGAACGCGTCGCGCTGCTGCAGTTCGCAAATTTCGACCATTGACTTCGAATGGATATTGCGGGAGATCCGACCGTCGGATTCTCCTAAAACCGGAACCGTTGGATTCGTATCGAACAGAGATTTCTAACAAATATTGGAAATTTGAAATCTAACGGTTGGATTTGGAGTTATGTCCAAATCAAATTTGGAAAAGGTCGTTGTAAGTGCAGTTCGATGGCCGTTGATGTAAATCAACTGTACGGGCCTTGATAAAATTATTAAAAATAGTAATAATTTGTGTAAAATCATAGGAAATGATTTGTGAAGAATTGGGATGAAAAACTCCATATTTGAAAAGATAAAAGTAGATTTTTATCGAAATGAACTGGTTTTGAACTAGAATTAAAATCAATTTATTTTTGAAATAAATAAATTGGATTTGAAATGGTTTTGAAAATAACCAGAATTTCCAATAATTCAATTGGAATGGATTTGAATCGAAATTGTCTTTGGAATATATCGATGTTGGATTTCGTGATTATACAGATATTGTTATGGAAATTGGAAAGATATATTTATATCTTTATTTCCAATACGATATTTGTTGGTCGTAGAATTTGATACTGAATATAAGTCGATATATTTTCTATTTGAGCCTTGTATTTAATATCAAATGTGATTTGGGTTGTCGTAAATGGTATCTTTAGTAATATTGTTCTTAGACCCAACGGAGTTAGGAAAATCAGAAACTAACTGGAGATTAGTTAGGTTGAATGGTTTCTTGGTTATTGATCTGATGTTGGTTTCGGCCTTCGGGGTTAATACTTAGGGAATTGCTCACTTGCTATTTTACGGTTAAAGGCTGATAGAATGGAGTGTGATTTTGGGTTTATCGCGAACCGTGTTTTAAATGACATTGATTCTTTAACCCAGTTAAAGATTAAAACTAAGTGGAGTTTTAATGAATCTTTAATTAGATTGAAGTGATCGATAATGGGGTATCACCAGTTTTGCACGAGGCGATAGTCAAATCTTTAATTAGATTTGAACGTGAAATGGTAATTGAATTTACCGATAACACCGTGGTGTTAGATATGGAGTATTACCAGTTTTACTCCTTCGGATGAATAGGTTGGGATTGGGAAATTTAACAATTGATTACTTCGGTAAGGTTCGCTAATCCCGACTAGTTTGAAGTGATATTCAAAGGAAGATTAAAGATTAAATTTAAAGAATTCAACTTTGATAAAATTAATGAGAACTTTCTCTAAGAATGTGAATTTAGAAAGTAACTATAGGTTAGCTAATAAGAATGGTTTCCTGGGTATTGATCTGATGTTGGTTTCGGCCTTCGGGGTAAATGTTTGGGGAATTATTCTCTTGCTAATTTACGGTTAGTGACTAATGAATTGGAATGAGGCGTATGTTGTGTTTGTGTAACACTTGTTTATTATATACGCGAGTTATTCGGAAAGACCAGGTTTATCCCATTCTGAATAACTGATACGACGATAAGTCGAAGATGAAGACGGTGGTTGAAGAACGGAGGTCTTCACGTCGTTTGGGTGATTACTGATGATCTTGATTGGGTCGTACACCCAAGAGGAGGGAATCAATTAGTGGTCGTCCAGACGTACTTGAAGATCGATGGATATGCGAGGTACAAAGTGCCTCTTGTTTCGTTCAGACCCAAAACGGACTTGTAAATGGACTGTGTGTCTGACATTGGATATCATTCTGTGTGATTGATGGATATCGGTTGCATGGAGTGGTTTGCCTGTGTGGCTTGCTAAGATGCAAATGATGAAGGCTTTTGTTGAAAAGCATATTCTTGTGGTTGATGATCAAAGCACCGCCTGTGTGGCAAAGTTTTGTGTAGCGTTGCTTCGCGAGCCTCACACCCCGGTTGCGAACCAGAAACGGGAGAGGACATCAGGGAGGGCATGCGTTTCCTTCTAGCTAGAAGTGGCGTCAGTGGTTTTACATGCCCTGACGAGTTTGACTTATGTGGTTATTGCTGTTGCGAGGCGCCTCGGATATATCGGTGACTATGTGAAGCCGATGGAGTCATTCGTTGGCTCATTTACACCCAAAGGGCGGGGAAACGCAGTGTTCAGGCATTTTAATCCACATTGGTGGACCGGCCTTGACGATCCAAGGGTCACTCGAGCTCTGATCCTGAGACTCAGGCTAGACAGTCTCGAATCGGTGAGGACTATCTTTTGCCTCGGTTCACAGAAGGAAATCCAATTTCCAAATACGTGACTTTGCGGTTTTGATTGTAGAGCCTGGTATGGCGACATGATACATGGTACCCATGTCGTCTATGATTGATATTTATGATTGAAATTTTTTTGACACTATGCACTTATAATAGTATCAAATGATTTGTTTTAAACGTACCAAGCATGTTTGGCTATTATAAGGAAAAACCCTATCCCCCGGCTTGCGTTGCATTGTGTGATAGGACCTGGGTCTTATAATAGCTTTATTTTTCCATAAAGCATTGCGCTGTTTTGTTATATGCACTGGTATTCTTGGGAGGAAACCCGTTCCGTGTTATACGGTGTGGTCCCTTGATATATCTGATTTAAAGTAAAGTTTTAAATAACTATTTTAGTTCTCGCACTAGTCACATGACTGACCTGGAGTTTATTGTTTTAACCTAAAGTCTTGGTGCCCTTGTTTTGACACGGGCAGCTAGTAGTTTTGGTTTTGCAGATTTATATTCACAGGATCCTGATTTACAGCTGGAACGATACTCGGAAAGCTCTGTATCCGTGTATTACTTCTAGTTGTGTTTTGTATTATTTTCCGCTGTGATGTATTTTAATGTAATTTAAATCTCTAATATTTTCTGTGTAATATTTATTCATACTCTGTATATTCTTGTATTATGATGTAATTGTTGTAATAAACAATGAAATGTTCTTCCGTCTGCGTTCTTTTGGGTCTTGTCCTCAAAGTAATTCGTTCTTTCTCTTCTCTTCGGAGACTGGGGAAGTTCGGGTCGCTTCATTTGGTATCAGAGCTTCGGTTTACAAAGCTCAGAGAACAAGACATGTTAGAACCAAACGAAAGAATTCATCAGAATTGGATTAGTAATATCCAATGAGAATGACTCGTTAGAGATGGGATCAGTAGTATCCTAGAACGAGTGTGAAGAGTATATTTTAAAAATGAAAACAAGTTTTGTTTTGAAATTTAATTCAATTATTCGTATTCGAATATTTATTTGTATTAAATTTGGACAATCCAGTATATAATGATTTTGCATATACGCCTTGCAAACGTGTATTCAAAGTTTTTTTTTTTGAAAGGCAAAGAGAATTTTTATTAATTACAAATTGAACTAGGTTCAGTACATGCAGTTATACACGTGGAAATACAAGGAGACAACATTATTGGAAAAGGTTACAGAAGTAACCAAAGAATGACTATAACAGCATAAGGAAAAAACTCAAACCTAAGAAGAACATTGAGCAGAATTATGCATACAGCGAATTACATGCATACATAACTGGTCACTGTTCTTCTTCTCCAATCCAAAGATACGATTATTCCTTTCACGCCATATCTCATAGACTAGCTTCTTAAGCAGCTTGAGCAAGATGCAAGACTTCATATCCTTCCATATAGTCGCCTTAAAAATATTATACCACTCCATCTGACTCGACATTGACGGTTGATGATAACCGCCAACAGCAAGAAGTCTGGACCAAATAACATGGACATAAGGACATTCAAAGAAGATGTGTACATTAGATTCAGAATGAGAGTTGCATAAGACACAGACATCATCAGGTATAATGCCAAAATTATAAAGCTTATTCTTTGTGTTGACAGCATTTGACATTATCTTCCAAAGAAGTAGATTTTCTTTAGCTGAACTACCACAATTCCAAATTCTCGAATGCCATGCAAAAATCTGCTGATCGTTTTGAAGCAAATTATACACCGTCTTGATTGAGTGATCCTTACCCATCCATTGCAGCTCTTTATTGCCATTAGTTGAGAAACAACTTGCAATATCTTGCCATAAGTTCCTCAAAAAGGATGAGCTAGTATAGGGTAAAATTAGTTCACCATCATGAACATAATCAGTAACAACAACAGATTGAGGGATACCTGAATTTATCATGATGTTGTAATCTACCACCTCACTTAGAATTAAACCTGGCCTTGCCCAAGGACTATGCCAAAAAGAAAGATTTTGAATGGCTTTATAATTACATTGCACAAAATTTTTGAAAGTCGCACGGAGGTTAAGAATATTACGCCAGCTCCAACTGCAATTTTGAGGGATTGACATAGTCCAAAAGTTCTTGTTACCAATCAAGTTTTTGTGAACCCACTTTGACCATAATCCTCGATCTGTAGCAAAAATCTTTTCAAAGTAAACAGAAACAACAGCTTTGTTCCACAATAAAATATTAGTTATACCAAGTCCCCCAAATTTTTTCCCATCATAAAGCTTGTGAAAGGCAAATAGTATTAGCTTTTTGGAGAAAGAATTGCCATGCCATAAAAATTTATTTAACGCACTTGAAATCATGTCAATCAATTTTGTTGGTAGCATATAATGACGAGACCAATATGTGGTCATGGCAATTGCAATGGACTGAACAATTGTGAGCCTTCCAGCCTGAGAAAGCTTGCAAGAAGGCCATTGTAAAAGCTTGGCAATGATTTTCTCATATAGAGGAAGACACTGTTGCTTAGTGATTCTGGAACTAATCAAAGGCATGCCCAGGTAAAGAGAGTTTGGAGGTAATTCAGCTAAACCAGAAAAATTAATAATCTCCATCTTCTTATCATTAGATAATCCAGCAATCAGGATGTGAGATTTGTTAATGTTTATTTTGAGACCAGTAATCTCATAGAACTTTGCTAGAGTGTCAAAAATACACTGAATATTCCTTGTGGTCGGCTTTGAGAATATGATGAGATCATCAGCAAATAGCAAATGAGAAATCAAGGGATTCTTACATTTTGGATGGAGCTCCAAGTTTCCTTTATGAATCTGTTCCAAAATGAGAGAATTAAGCAGTTCCATTATGATAATGAAAAGATACGCAGAGATTGGGTCCCCTTGTCTCACACCCGTTGTACCCCTGAAGTAACCATGAAGGTTGCCATTGCGTGAGATTGAGTAGGTAGGCGTTGAGATACACTTGTAGATCCAAGCAATGAAAGGCTTTGGGAAGTTCATACGAGACATAACAGCTAGAATTGAATTCCATGCAACAGAATCAAACGCTTTTCTAATGTCCAATTTAATCATGCATCTTGGAGAAATATTTTTCCTGTTGTAACCATATAGCAACTCCTGAGTAAGCAGAATGTTGTCACTTATAGATCTGCCTTTAATGTAAGACGATTGATTTAATGATATAATAGATGGCAGCACTGTTTGAAGACGATTTGCAAGAATTTTGGCGATAATCTTATAGAGAATATTACAACACGAAATTGGTCTGAAATCCGACACAGCCTTTGGATGGTCAGTTTTAGGGATGAAGGCAATAGCAGTCGCATTAATACTCAGAGGCATATCATTGGTCATAAAGAAGTATTGAATTGCATTAATAATATCATCGCCAATTAATGACCAATTATGATGAATGAAATATGCATTGAAACCATCTGGACCCCCGCAGCTATTTGCATCAAGACTAAAGACGGCTGATTTGATTTCCTCCCTGTCAATTAATTTGATAAGCCCACAAGATTCATCATCAGATAGAGAGGGAAGAATTACACTGAAAAGTGGTTGGACATTGCATGAAAATAATGGAGCGGCAAGGATAGAAGAGAAGTAATCAACAAAAGCATTATTGATGCCATCAACAGAGGTTTGCAAGTCGCCATGCATATCCAAAATTGAAGGAATGGAGCCTCGGAAATTCTTAACTTTTATGGCATTATGAAAGTAATTTGTATTTCTATCGCCTTCTCGCTCCTTCCTAAACAGAGCACGCTGCCTGCTACTATTCAGTTCATTTTGAAGCGCAATCTTTAGCTTATGCTGAAGTTCAAATTCAGTTGCATGAAGAGAGTCATCATTGGGTGAACTGCTGAGTGTAACCTGTATACAATGAAGCTCCTGCCTTATGATGCTTGAATGTTTTGAACCAGCTCCGAAAGAGTGAGTTGACCATGCCTTGAGAGTGATCTTCAATGATTTGAACTTTTGTAGAAGTTTCAAGAGAGGATTTGCACAAGAATGCTGAGACCAAACCTGCAGTAAAATTCTTTTAAAGTCATCATGGTTAGTCCAAAAGTTAAAAAATTTAAAGGAGGAGGATCCTTTGCTAATGGCAGTTACACATCCCCAAGAGAATAGAAGGGGGCAATGATCAGATAAGGAGGAGGGAAGAACATGGTAAAAGGAGTTGTGCCAACGATTTATAAAATGGGAATTGACAAATATATGATCAAGTTTACAGGAAGTCAAAGAATGAGTCTTGCTACTATTTGTCCAGGTGAAGTCAAAGCCAATGCAATTTAGAGGAGTGAGGCAAGAGCTGATTAAAGCTTGGTTCAATGGGGCAATTTCTTTAATTGTGAGAGGACAACCTCCTAACTTATGGGAAGTGGAATACATGCAGTTGAAGTCACCACCTACAATCCACGGTAAATTGGCATTCAATGGAAGGCCATCCAAAAAGATCTGCCTTGCTGAAGTACAATTGCGTGCATATACTGACGTTAAAAGGAAACTGGAGTTAGAGGACAAGTGGGTACATTGAAAGTGAAGGAATTGATCTGAGGCAGCTAGTTTTGTCACATGGAACACGGCAGGATTCCACAAGGTAAGAAGTCGACCATATGGAGCATCGTCCAGATTATGATCAAACAACCAATTAGGAGACATGAGAGAAGCAGCTTTATTGGTTAAATTTAAATCCAACTTGGTTTCTGAAATACACATAAACTGTACATTATTATTCTTAATATAATCCCTTATATCACACTGCTTGGCAACTAAATGCAGGCCACGAATATTCCGAAAAGAGATATTATGATGCATTATGGTTTTAAAGGAGAAGAAAGCGATGTTGGATTCTTCCGAGTATGTCGTTTTGAAGGTGGGGTATCGCTCCCTGAAGGCAAAATTTGTGCAAGTGAGAAATCAATGCCTTCATTATTGTCAATTTTATTGGAATCTCTTGTTATTTTCTTTTTCCTACCTCTTTTCTTCTTCTTACTGCCATGGGATACAATATCATCAGATTTCGTATCAGTATTACAGTCATTGGGTTTCAAAGGAGGTGGAAGGGTAATATGGGGTGGAGTAGATAGATGACTGTATGGGGAGGAGGGATTGGGCGATGAAAAAAACTTGCAGCTGAAATGCGAGTTTGGAGAGACATGAATAGTGAGATCGTTCGAGGGAGGATTCATGTTAGAAGATGAGGGAGCGTCTGCATGGTTGGCAGCATTCACGGGTTTGGCAGCACTCATGGGATTGTCAGCACTCATGGGATTGTCAGCGTCAGCATGGTTGTCAGCGCACGCCATTTCTTCAAGTACTGAGAACAGATTTTGCAAGTGCAGCTCATCAGAAGCAGTACCTAAGTCATTAATAATTTGCTTTCCATTATCTTATATTGATTTTTTGTTCTGTGCAGAGGGAGAGTAAATTTCATGCAAGTTGGAGCAATTTTCAACCACCAAATTTGCATCATGCAACTTTGAACAACTACTGTGAATGATTCCACTACTGTCAATAATTAACACGTCATCCGATTTCTTGTTTGAGGCAACGCGAGTAGCGTTTGCTTCTATCTTCTCAGATTGGCCTTTGTATTATTCAAATCAACATGAACGTTTCCCAGTGGTGATTTCCTTACCCAAACTTTCTTTTTTCTTGCATAGACATCATGCCACTCCTGTTGCCGCTTGCTATTTGTCACATTACTCCAGTTTTGGCGTGGCTTGGGCCCAACAGCACCATGGATATGAGCACTTTCTTCAGCATGTTTGGATTCCTCAACATCCCTGTTCCCTGTGAAGTGATCGCACTCTACAGTATTATGACCAAAGACTTTGCATATTGTACAAATAGATGGTCGCCAGTCATATGATACTTTAACAGAGGGGCAGTTTACTCCTAGTTCTGGAACTTCAATAGTCTCAGGCACTTCAAAATCTGGATTGATTTCAACTAAGGCCTTCGCATATTTAAAACGTTGCAATTTCTCAGTGCTTTCATCAAAACAAAGAAGCCTACCAACATGACAAGCGAGCCAGTTTATTCCATGCAATGTCCATAACAAGAGCGGAATTCTATGAAGGTGGATCCAAATAGGAACTTTTCGAATTTGGGACTGAGTACTACCAATTGTGGGATCCCCGGTGGTTATAATAAACATTCTACCTTTAATAAATAACGGATCAGCATGAAGAACCTTCTCTCTATCTTGTATATTTGAGAATTTGAAGAGAAAATTAAAACCATCAAACTTGACATCAAATTCACCTTGTAGTTTCCAGAATTTGCGCAAAAAATTGACGACAAAACTGTAAGAAGAGGTACCGTCCAGGAAAAAGCCAACGAGATATTGATTCCAGTAGTTGATTCCAGCCTCCTTCACAAGGTCAGGGATTGGCCTTATACTTCCATCACGCGGTATATTATATTGTATCGGTTTGAAAGTTCCAGCATTACGAGGTAGGGCTTTGAACAATGATGCAAAATCAGATTTCACTGTAGGGGGAGAAGGGATAGGGATAGCTTGGGGATATGACATATGTGAGACAAAGGTGTGTGTGGAATCGATAGCGTGAGAGTTGTCCTTGGCAGAAAAAGGAGGAGCATCTGATTGAAGCTGCGAAGGGACAACAGCGGATTTAGGCAAAATAGAGGAGGGATTCAAACTTGAAGAAGGATCAGAAGACACATGAATCTGATTCAACGAGGATGGCTTGGATGAGGCTAGATCTGAGGTTAACACGTGATTAGGGTTTTCAGAAGAAGGTTTGACTATGGGTGAATTAGCATGCGGAGGAGGGTCAGATGGACGAGAGGGTAAAGGTGGAAAAGCTTGATCGAAGGAAGAAGAGGGAGTTGGGTTTGAGAAGGACGCAGCCGCCATTAGCAAGGAAGAAGAGGGAGTTAGGCGATGCTGATATAGAATCACACTCTAGTCGCTCGAAGATGATTTTGATGATCGCTCAAGCATCATCATAATTTATTTTCGTGTTTCGAAAGTGGGATATCTGTAACGGCCCAGATTTTTGACCATTTAGTTTAATATTTAAAAATGTTTTTTTCATATTGTTTTGGAATTTTAATGGTTTAATTTCAATAATTTTGAATATTTTATTAATATAATAAATTTTATTCCAAAATGGTAGAAATTCAGTGGATCTGCAATATAATGTGAACTGGCAGTATAAAAGGATAAATTTTGAATTAAAAGTAGTACGTTTACAAAGGAAGTAGTAGCTAACGAACTCGGATTTCGATGAAATCAGTTTCATTAAATCCGAAATGATGAAATTAGGTAACCAACCAAGTTACGTCAAAAATGGCATCCGCATGTGGAAAAGTAAAAAATAAAAGGCCAAATTTGAACTAAATTTTGACGGTAATTGGAATTTGCTAATGCTAACGGCAAAACTGGAACCTGAGACCTATCCAGGAAAATTCTAAACATAGGATATTAGCTATATATATGAAGTCTGGGAAAATCCTATAACGGATATAGAAAGTTATTAAGGAAACAAAATTTAAATAAATTATTTGAAAATCTAAACGAACTCCGATTTTTGATTTGAATACATAGGATTGAAGTACGTTAAAAACCGGACCAGATGGTGGAAGAATTTTTGAAAACCGTTATCGTTTGATACTCCAACATGAGACCGGAAGGTGTTGAAACTAACACAAAACACTATTTTGAATTTGAATTTAAATTATTTGAAAGTTCAAACGAATTCGAATTTGAAATATTTTTATATATTATTGAAGAGCAAGAAAAATTGAACAACATGGTTGAAAAAGATTTTGGATAAGGTATCAATAAGTAAGTCAAATTAACATCCGAATAGGGTTGAGAAAACATACTTTACTATTCATAAATTATTAAATTTATTAATAATTTAATTAATTTAAGGATTAATCCTAGCCATCCATTTTCGACCGTTGGATTCGCGCCACCTCAGCAATCCATGTGACTTCTTCGGCTATAAATACCCCCCCCCCTCCCCTTTCCATTTTAAACTCACTCCTCCTCCTCCTCTTTCAAGCTTTGGCAATGGCAGAAATAATAATAAAATAATAGAAAAATAGGGAAAAGGAAGAAAGGGAGAAATGAGAGCAAGACGGGGAGCTAGGGACTCTTAGGCAGAGGCTGGGGCTTCACGGAGTAAGTTTTTAAATAATATTTATTTATTTATTTATTTTGGTAATAAATATATATATATATATATATATTATAATTAAAATAGAATTTGTAAAAATAAATATCGGAACATTGGGGCTTCACGGAGTAAGTTTTTAAATAATATTTATTTATTTATTTATTTTGGTAATAAATATATAAATATATATATATATATTATAATTAAAATAGAATTTGTAAAAATAAATATCGGAACATTCTAAGGGTGACAGAGAGGATAGTGTCTAAGGCTTGAGTTTGGAAAATATAGTTTCCTGCTCTCCCTGGCTATCTCTAACTGATCCGACGGATGGGATGGTTAATTTAAATTTAAATTTAAATTTTATTTTGAATTTAATTTGAATTTAAAATAGACCAGGGGCATTTTCGTAATTTTTAACTATAAACTTCAAAAGCTTATAACTTTTCCAAAACAAGTCGAATTTCCACGAAACAAGAACAGTTAGATTCTTATTGAAAAATACTTTAAAATGAGTTACAGCAGATTTTTGATCCGGGTTATAATTTTTAAGTTATAATTAAATGAGTATTTTTAAATATTTTATTTGGAAATTAAATTTAATTAACATTAAAATAGTTTTTCAATTTTAAAAATTGGATATGGCTAGAGATGGGAAAGTAGGATTTTTTAGAAGGGCAGAGAAGGTAATTGGCTAATAACGCAATTAGGAATTAATTAAGATAAAAATAATTTAATTAATTAAATATATATTCATTTAAATTAGGTAAATATTGTAAATAGCATAACTTTTGCATACGTTAACGAAATTTAACGAAACAAAATACGTTGGGATCGCAGGGACGAGACCTACCCGATGGCACTGACTAGGAGTCATTCTGACGCTGTTGAAAATTTAGCTAATTTTGGATGGTCGTCCCAAATTAAATGCAAGAAACGCGTCAACTGTCGACCAGGACAAAATCTGGTGAGTTAATTCTCACACCTTCTGTAATTTTGTGATGTGGTAAATTCATATTAAAATATAATTTACCTTTAAATTGGTTGATTGGTTGATGTTGACTGTTATGGTTGATTGGATGCTGTTAATTAGATTTAATCGATCATATGAAATTTATTTCATATATTATTATGAAATGTTTAACGAGCTGTGATGCAGGGCAGAACAGGTTGGAGGGATCCGACCGGATTCCTCAAATATTTTATATGTTGTTGTTTGTTTGTTTATATTGTTGATGTTGAACTGATTTAACCCCATGTGGTTGTGAAACCTGTTTGAGTGTGATGGTCAAACAGATATTCCCCGTGTTGTGTTTAAAATCAACCGACAATGTTGATTTGGAAATTGGCAGTGAATGGCCATAAACATGTTGTTTCCACGTCGTTCGACCGTTCAGTGAAACGACGCTGTTTAAAGTTATTAATTATTTTATAATTAAATTGAAGTTTTTCACTCATTTTAGTTGAGTAATTAAATGGGAAATTTGTAAATATATATATTAAATCAAGTTTATAAAAGAAAATATTTAAGTGGTTTAGACCAGTTTTAAAAGCAGAAAGTTTAGAAACCACCTACAGGTGGAAAAATAGGATAATTGTTTTTAAAACAATTAAATGATGGTTTTAAATTTGTTTAAGCATTTGATTTATTTAAAAAGGTTTTTTTTTACCCAAACGAAGGCGTAAAGGTTAAAAGTGTGTTTTTGAGTGAAACAGGAAAATTGGAATAAGAAATTTCAACGCAAAGAAAATTACATACAATATTTTGTGTTGAATATTGATAAAAGGATATGTGGAAATGCGATCTAAGTTAAAAGGATTTTAAACCAAAGCGATGGCCAAAATGAAATGCAAGGGAAAACACATACCGTTGGTTTATGTTAAATGTTGATAAATGAATGTTTGAATAAAATCCAAGTTAAAGGGATCTTATTGTAAAGAAAGGAGTAAGCAGATTTTGATCCAAGATAAAGTATACTATAAGAATGCTCGTAAATGGAAATAGATTATTTGACGAATGACTTTTGTTATAAAGCCAAGTAATATAAGTGAAATAAGATTTAAAGTTAAAAGTGGGGTTTGTGGACTTTACTTAATCAAATGAATTAAGTAAAAAGATTTTATTAGAAGTGGATTTCAAATGAAAGGAATGGGTTATTAAGTTTTCAATAAATTCAAACCAAAGTCAAATAAGAGAGTATAAAGGGGTTTGTAACCCAAATGTGCAAACGGGCTTTGGAAATGGAACTGGTAAGTAGGTATAAAGATTTAAAAAGGATTTTCCTTAATTGATTAATTAAGTAAAAGAGCACTCAATTGAAGCGAAATGAATAAAGGAGATGCTAAATAGGTTAGTAGTAATTAAAGTGATGGTTCGTAATCGAAATTCAAGTAGAAGTGATTAGATGACAATAAGTGGTCGAAAGAGCGATAAGAGTTTTATAAAAGGGATTATAACTCAAGTTTTCAAAACAAGATTTGTAAATGGGAATTGATTATGGGGCGTGGGTTTTTCATATAAAAACCAAAGGTATAAGTGAAATAATATTCCAAGTTTAAAAGTGGCATTTATTCAAGAATTACTTAATTAAGGGAATTAAGTAAAAAGGGATTATTAAATGATGATTTCAAATATGAGAAATGGTTTATAAAACCAGATTCGAAATCAAGATGGTAGACGAGATTTGAATATCGATGGTTAAGTGACGAACTAGTATTATTCTGAGATAAGGACGTTGTCGATCAAGGTCTGAGAGGTAAATAGAATACCCCAACTTGAACGGCCTCGTTATCATCAAAGAATGGTATTGGTTTGAAACGAGTGAAAGGAGTTGTGATTGACGTGATGTCCCATACGTGGAGTATTGAAAATGAAGGCGAGAATTTGGAAATATGAATATAAATAAGAATATTGATTTCAAATTATATTGAATATTTGGATATTCAATTAGAGTTGATCGAATGTAGTATTTGAAATAGAGTTAATCAAACATGGTTATTCAGGCAGAGTTACCATCGCGTGCGACTGCTAGCGTAATTCGCAGGGCTGCAGATAGCCTACGGCGGTCGGATGTTTCCAGAGGGAATCAGGCGTAACCATTGTGATCGCTGCGACCTAGAGTCAAGCGAATGGAGTTAAGTTGAGTATTAATTAATCGGTAGGAGTAATCAAGTCAAGATAGTCAAGTTAGAGTTAAGTCGTATATTAGAGTTGATTAACGATTTTGTTAAATATATTTTTAAGAGGTCAAGTCATGCCACGTACTGAATCAGTGAAATCATTTCATTGACACCTTGTTATTTAATAGTTAAAACACCGACTATCAAATCAGACCAATACGATTGTTGGCACGGAAAGACCGGGATCGAATTTATATTCGGAAACCATTCCGTCCAACAAATACGTGAAGATGTCATTTGAAGACGAAGCAAGTGAAGACCGTGGATCTTCATAAGCGGAAGGACTACTGGTCCAATCTCTCTGGCTTGCAACCAGAGTTATTTGGTTTGTGATTCTGTCGTGATTGAAATCCACGGGTTGCAAGAACTACTCGCTACTGATCCTTGGGGTGATTCCTATATGTGATGCAGTAGGAGAGTGCCTTCGGTTCATCCTATTCCTGGATGACTTGTATGGACGAGTGTCTGACAGAGTATTTCCAAAGGGGTCACGTACGTTGATTTCTTCAAACGTATTTCTTTTGATAGCGGGGAAGGCCGTACACCTTCTCTTAGCTGACCGTAGAGTATTTTTGTGGACGTCAATTAGTGATGTCCGGCGGATCTGACGATGTGGCATTCAAAGTGAATGGTGGCCAGATGTTCGAAGAGATGAATTCTAGCCTCAAGCCTCATCAACCCGGAAATGACAAAAATCGGGCAGGCAGCATGGCTATGTGGGTCGCTCCCATTAGGGTGTATAATCACCTATCTAGAGAAATTCCTTTTGCTTCTTTAATCTATATTCGATGCTGTCCCTTTACGGGAGACGGTGGTTTGAGCCCAACCGTCGGTGATATACATTCGATACACTCAAGCGAAATAAGTGGTCGGTCATGTGAGGGTCGGGTTGCAAGACGTTCTTGTTGAACCGAGTGTATTCGCCTCTAGAGATACACGTGCGGAAGGTGGTCCCATACCTTGTCAAGTTGGAAACCAATATCCAATAAGCGTCCGCGGTTTTGATTGTATACTATATATGTGGAGCGTGAGATGCAAGCGTTCCTCTAGATTGATATTTATTTGTATTAGACATTATGATAATATCAGATCAAGTTATGATTTTTCAAAAATGGTTTGGGTTATAGTAAGGTAAAAACCGTCCGTGTTTATGTGTGGGCTGGTCTTACTATTATCCTTTTGTTTCATAAAGGATTTTCAAAGTTAAACAAGTGTGTGTTATGTGAATTTATCACTGATAGTATTCCAGACTGACCCGGTGTATTTTGTTTTAAATCAAATGTGCTCGGGTCAGACCGAGTATGTTCCAGGTTAGGTTTCGCTTGGAGTTTCAGGTGCTAGAAGCAGGTGGCTTCACCGCTAGTATAAAAAGCTATTATTCCGTTGTAATTGATATATGCTGTACTCTGATGATTGGTATGTATATACAGTTTTTGTATTAAGGATTTGTGATATTATATTTTATTCGTTCCGCTGTGAGATTTTGACGTGTTCTTCTTCTTTCTTCTATTCTATTACTTCTTTCTTCTATTATATTACTTCTTTCTTTCTATTCTCACCCTCTAAATTCTTTCTCATGACAATCTGGGGGTTCGATACTTGGGTTTTTGGCAAGCGATACGGGTTTATGTATTGTTGTCGAGAATTCGAGCGTCGACTTTTTTCTCGGGTCGTTACAGTGGTATCAGAGCTATTGGTTTAGAGAAAACCTTGGCTCTGTGGTGTGACTCAATAGAGATGGGATCAGCAGTACCCTAGATTGAGTTGAGTGTATATACGAGAGCGCGTATTTGTATTTTGGTTTAAAATTATTTTTGAAACTATTTTTGGCCCAATTTATTTTATATATAAAAAAAGTAAAGTTTATTATAGTATGGGAAAATTGTTTGGATTTGTTGATTGTGTGATATGCTGAATTATGTTAATGGATGCTCGAATATAAATCTGAACCTGAATAGGGTTGGTTGAAACAAATCTGGAAATAATTAAGTTGACCAATCAATCCTGATTCAAATAATTTAGAATGGGTAATTAAATAAGCCAATTCAGGGAAATAAATCTGAATGGATAATTATAGTAATAAAGGAAGTAATTATGAATAATAAATCCCGTGTGGATTGAACTGTGTGTGGAATGAGTTGATAGGAAATTATATGGATGTTTTAAACATAACTGACCTTGTGTGATAGCTGATGAATTTGTTTGAGTTGAGAACAAGTGCAAGTGCCAGTTCAGCTTTAAAATCCATCCAAGGGAGAAATTTTGGAGTTAATTAAATCCAGTTGGAGTAGAGCTACATAAAAATTAAGCAGGCTCGAATATAAAATTATAGCTTATCGCGTAATAACGCTCGCCAAAAGGTACGCCTACGCCAATATAAATTTTTTGGTTTTGTTTGGGTTTTGAGTTTGATTTTTGATTTTTCCGACCATAAGAGTCGAGGAATATCTATTTCTTGATTCTGCGATATTGCGGATGGTCCTCTGTACAGGGGAGACTCTGCCAAAAAAATTCCAAAATTTAAGGTATTGGAATATTTTTGAAGAATTTTGAAAATTTGATTAGTTGAAATAAATTGTTTTTAAAACTGATTGGATTAATTTTGAAAATAAAATCGATTTTTAATTAAATATATTTGTAAAGATAGTGGATTTGTGACATTCTTTCTACCTTAGCAATTTCGAGGACGAAATTATTTTTAAGGGGGAAGGAATGTAACGGCCCAGATTTTTGACCATTTAGTTTAATATTTAAAAATGTTTTTTTTATATATTGTTTTGGAATTTTAATGGTTTAATTTCAATAATTTTGAATATTTTATTAATATAATAAATTTTATTCCAAAATGGTAGAAATTTAGTGGATCTGCAATATAATGTGAACTGGCAGTATAAAAGGATAAATTCTGAATTAAAAATAGTACGATTACAAAGGAAGTAGTAGCTAACGAACTCGGATTTCGATGAAATCAGTTTCATTAAATCCGAAATGATGAAATTAGGTAACCAACCAAGTTACGTCAAAAAGGGCATCCGCATGTGGAAAAAAAAAAAAAAAAAGGCCAAAATTTGAACTAAATTTTGACGGTAATTGGAATTTGCTAATGCTAACGGCAAAACTGGAACCTGAGACCTATCCAGGAAAATTCTAAACATAGGATATTAGCTATATATATGAAGTCTGGGAAAATCCTATAACGGATATAGAAAGTTATTAAGGAAACAAAATTTAAATAAATTATTTGAAAATCTAAACGAACTCCGATTTTTGATTTGAATACATAGGATTGAAGTACGTTAAAAACCGGACCAAATGGTGGAAGAATTTTTGAAAACCGTTATCGTTTGATACTCCAACATGAGGCCGGAAGGTGTTGAAACTAACACAAAACACTATTTTGAATTTGAATTTAAATTATTTGAAAGTTCAAACGAATTCGAATTTGAAATATTTTTATATATTATTGAAGAGCAAGAAAAATTGAACAACATGGTTGAAAAAGATTTTGGATAAGGTATCAATAAGTAAGTCAAATTAACATCCGAATAGGGTTGAGAAAACACACTTTACTATTCATAAATTATTAAATTTATTAATAATTTAATTAATTTAAGTATTAATCCTAGCCATCCATTTTCGACCGTTGGATTCGCGCCACCTCAGCAATCCATGTGACTTCTTCGGCTATAAATAGCCCCCCCCCCCCCCCCTTTCATTTTAAACTCACTCCTCATCCTCCTCTTTCAAGCTTTGGCAATGGCAGAAATAATAATAAAATAATAGAAAAATAGGGAAAAGAAAGAAAGGGAGAAATGAGAGCAAGACGGGGAGCTAGGGACTCTTAGGCAGAGGCTGGGGCTTCACGGGGTAAGTTTTTAAATAATATTTATTTATTTATTTATTTTGGTAATAAATATATATAAATATATATATATATATTATAATTAAAATAGAATTTGTAAAAATAAATATCGGAGCATTCTAAGGGTGACAGAGAGGATAGTGTCTAAGGCTTGAGTTTGGAAAATATAGTTTCCTGCTCTCCCTGGCTATCTCTAACTGATCCGACGGATGGGATGGTTAATTTAAATTTAAATTTAAAATTTATTTTGAATTTAATTTGAATTTAAAATAGACCAGGGGCATTTTCGTAATTTTTAACTATAAACTTCAAAAGCTTATAACTTTTCCAAAACAAGTCGGATTTCCACGAAATAAGAACCATTGGATTCTTATCGAAAAATACTTTAAAATGAGTTACAGCAGATTTTTGATCCGGGTTATAATTTTTAAGCTATAATTAAATGAATATTTTTAAATATTTTATTTGGAAATTAAATTTAATTAACATTAAAATGGTTTTTCAATTTTAAAAATTGGATACGGCTAGAGATGGGAAAGTAGGATTTTTTAGAAGGGCAGAGAAGGTAATTTGGCTAATAGCGCAATTAGGAATTAATTAAGATAAAAATAATTTAATTAATTAAATATATATTCATTTAAATTAGGTAAATATTGTAAATAGCATATCTTTTGCATACGTTAACGAAATTTAACGAAACAAAATCCGTTGGGATCGCAGGGACGAGACCTACCCGATGGCATTGACTAGGAGTCATTCTGACGCTGTTGAAAATTCAGCTAATTTTGGATGGTCGTCCCAAATTAAATGCAAGAAACGCGTCAACCGTCGACCAGAACAAACTCTGGTGAGTTAATTCTCACACCTTCTGAAATTCTGTGATGTGGTAAATTCATATTAAAATATAATTTACCTTTAAATTGGTTGATTGGTTGATGTTGACTGTTATGGTTGATTGGATGCTGTTAATTAGATTTAATCGATCATATGAAATTTATTTCATATATTATTATGAAATGTTTAACGAGCTGTGATGCAGGGCAGAATAGGTTGGAGGGATCCGACCGGATTCCTCAAATATTTTATATGTTGTTGTTTGTTTGTTTATATTGTTGATGTTGAACTGATTTAACCCCATGTGGTTGTGAAACCTGTTTGAGTGTGATGGTCAAACAGATATTCCCCGTGTTGTGTTTAAAATCAACCGACAATGTTGATTTGGAAATTGGCAGTGAATGGCCATAAACATGCTGTTTTCACGTCGTTCGACCGTTCGGTGAAACGACGCTGTTTAAAGTTATTAATTATTTTATAATTAAATTGAAGTTTTTCACTCATTTTAGATGAGTAATTAAATGGGAAATTTATAAATATATATATTAAATCAAGTTTATAAAAGAAAATATTTAAGTGGTTTAGACCAGTTTTAAAAGTAGAAAGTTTAGAAACCACCTACAGGTGGAAAAATAGGATAATTGTTTTTAAAACAATTAAATGATGTTTTTAAATTTGTTTAAGCATTTGATTTATTTAAAAAGGATTTTTTTACCCAAACGAAGGCATAAAGGTTAAAAGTGTGTTTTTGAGTGAAACAGGAAAATTGGAATAAGAAATTTCAACGCAAAGAAAAGTACATACAATATTTTGTGTTGAATATTGATAAAAGGATATGTGGAAATGCGATCTAAGTTAAAAGGATTTTAAACCAAAGCGATGGCCAAAATGAAATGCAAGGGAAAACACATACCGTTGGTTTGTGTTAAATGTTGATAAATGAATGTTTGAATAAAATCTAAGTTAAAGGGATCTTATTGTAAAGAAAGGAGTAAGCAGATTTTGATCCAAGATAAAGTATACTATAAGAATGCTCGTAAATGGAAATAGATTATTTGACGAATGACTTTTATTATAAAGCCAAGTAATATAAGTGAAATAAGATTTAAAGTTAAAAGTGGGGTTTGTGGACTTTACTTAATCAAATGAATTAAGTAAAAAGATTTTATTAGAAGTGGATTTCAAATGAAAGAAATGGGTTATTAAGTTTTCAATAAATTCAAACCAAAGTCAAATAAGAGAGTATAAAGGGGTTTGTAATCCAAATGTGCAAACGGGCTTTGGAAATGGAACTGGTAAGTAGGTATAAAGATTTAAAAAGGATTTTCCTTAATTGATTAATTAAGTAAAAGAGCACTCAATTGAAGCGAAATGAATAAAGGAGATGCTAAATAGGTTAGTAGTAATTAAAGTGATGGGTTGTAATCGAAATTCAAGTAGAAGTGATTAGATGACAATAAGTGGTCGAAAGAGCGATAAGAGTTTTATAAAAGGGATTATAACTCAAGTTTTCAAAACAAGATTTGTAAATGGGAATTGATTATGGGGCGTGGGTTTTTCATATAAAAACCAAAGGTATAAGTGAAATAATTTTCCAAGTTTAAAAGTGGCATTTATTCAAGAATTACTTAATTAAGGGAATTAAGTAAAAAGGGATTATTAAATGATGATTTCAAATATGAGAAATGGTTTATAAAACTAGATTCGAAATCAAGATGGTAGACGAGATTTGAATATCGATGGTTAAGTGACGAACTAGTATTATTCTGAGATAAGGACGTTGTCGATCAAGGTCTGAGAGGTAAATAGAATACCCCAACTTGAACGGCCTCGTTATTATCAAAGAATGGTATTGGTTTGAAACGAATGAAAGGTGTTGTGATTGACGTGATGTCCCATACGTGGAGTATTGAAAATTAAGGCGAGAATTTGGAAATATGAACATAAATAAGAATATTTATTTCAAACTATATTGAATATTTGTTTATTCAATTAGAGTTGATCGAATACAGTATTTGAAATAGAGTTAATCAAACATGGTTATTCAGGCAGAGTTGCCATCGCGTACGACTGCTAGCGTAATTCGCAGGGCTGCAGATAGCCTACGGTGGTCGGATGTTTCCTGAGGGAATCAGGCGTAACCATTGTGATCGCTACGACCTAGAGTCAAGCGAATGGAGTTAAGTTGAGTATTAATTAATCGGTAGGAGTAATCAAGTCAAGATAGTCAAGTTAGAGTTAAGTCGTATATTAGAGTTGATTAACGATTTTGTTAAATATATTTTTAAGAGGCCAAGTCATGCCACGTACTGAATCAGTGAAATCATTTCATTGACACCTTGTTATTTGATAGTTAAAACACCGACTATCAAACCAGACCAATACGATTGTTGGCATGGAAAGACCGGGATCGAATTTATATTCGAAAACCATTACGTCCAACAAATACGTGAAGACGTCATTTGAAGACGAAGCAAGTGAAGACCGTGGATCTTCATAAGCGGAAGGACTACTGGTCCAATCTCTCTGGCTTACAACCAGAGTTATTTGGTTTGTGATTCTGTCGTGATTGAAATCCACGGGTTGCAAGGACTACTCGCTACTGATCCTTGGGGTGATTCCTATATGTGATGCAGTAGGAGAGTGCCTTCGGTTCATCCTGTTCCTGGATGACTTGTATGGACGAGTGTCTGACAGAGTATTTCCAAAGGTGTCACATACGTTGATTTCTTCAAACGTATTTCTGTTGATAGCGGGGAAGGCCGTACACCTTCTCTTAGTTGACCGCGGAGTATTTCTGTGGACGTCAATTAGTGATGTCCGGCGGATCTGACGATGTGGCATTCAAAGTGAATGGTGGCCAGATGTTCGAAGAGATGAATTCTAGCCTCAAGCCTCATCAACCCGGAAATGACAAAAATCGGGCAGGCAGCATGGCTATGTGGGTCGCTCCCATTAGGGTGTATTATCACCTATCTAGAGAAATTCCTTTTGCTTCTTTAATCTATATTCGATGCTGTCCCTTTACGGGAGACGGTGGTTTGAGCCCAACCGTCGGTGATATACATTCGATACACTCAAGCGAAATGAGTGGTCGGTCATGTGAGGGCCGGGTTGCAAGACGTTCTTGTTGAACCCAGTGTATTCGCCTCTAGAGATACACGTGCGGAAGGTGGTCCCATACCTTGTCAAGTTGGAAACCAATATCCAATAAGCGCCCGCGGTTTTGATTGTATACTATATATATGGAGCGTGAGATGCAAGCGTTCCTCTAGATTGATATTTATTTGTATTAGACATTATAATAATATCAGATCAAGTTATGATTTTTCAAAAATGGTTTGGGTTATAGTAAGGTAAAAACCGTCCGTGTTTATGTATGGGCTGGTCTTACTATTATCCTTTTGTTTCATAAAGGATTTTCAAAGTTAAACAAGTGTGTGTTATGTGAATTTATCACTGATAGTATTCCAGACTGACCCGGTGTATTTTGTTTTAAATCAAATGTGCTTGGGTCAGACCGAGTATGTTCCAGGTTAGGTTTCGCTTGGAGTTTCAGGTGCTAGAAGCAGGTGGCTTCACCGCTAGTATAAAAAGCTATTATTTCGCTGTAATTGATATATGCTGTACTCTGATGGTTGGTATGTATAAACAGTTTTTGTATAAAGGATTTGTGATATTATATTTTATTCGTTCCGCTGTGAGATTCTGACGTGTTCTTCTTCTTTCTTCTATTCTGTTACTTCTTTCTTTCTATTCTCACCCTCTAAATTCTTTCTCATGACAATCTGGGGGTTCAATACTTGGGTTTTTGGCAAGCGATACGGGTTTATGTATTGTTGTCGAGAATTCGAGTGTCGACTTTTTCCCCGAGTCGTTACAATATCTATATATTTCCAATTGACTGGTGTGAGAACCGAAACTAGAAAGGGCTTATTGTAGTGATTTGGCATCAAAAATCTGATTTTTGACTATGTATCAAAATTATGAATTTGAAAAGCTAATCAACTAATTGATTGATGGTTGTGTTGTTTGATTATTGTTCGATTAATTAAATGTTGAACCTTTAGCCAAATTGAATCAAAAAGTGAGTTGTATTGAAAATTGTTTTAATTTGCATACATGTATATCTATTGAACAGGTTATAGCAAGGTGACTAGAGAAGAGGAATAAAATTGTTTGCCCGACAAATAGGTACATATTCATTGTATTTCTTGGGTTTTGGATGATTTTATGAGCCGATTGGCTAGCCGCTTGGCTTTTTCTTTTTCTTTTGGATTGAAGAAGGCCATGGGACGCTATGTGAAATATCCCAAGTCCCCGGTGCAGGGGAAGTTATGGCGAATTTTTTTGAAAATTTAGGGTGTTAACCAAATTTTTGAAGAATTTGAAAAGTTCTTAGAAACTGAAAAGTTGAAGAACTTAAGCTATAATGAAAATAAGGAAAGTTGAGTTAATTAGTTAAACAACTTTCGGCTTCGTTCCTTTTCGGGGACGAAAAATTTTAAGTGGGGGAGATTGTAACATCCCGGAAATTCTGAGCCAATTTAAAATTTTTATTTTGGCAATTTTAATGAATTTTGAATATTTAAAATGAATTATTTTAAATAATAACAACGAGAAATTTATTTTCAATAGAATTCAAACGTGTATATTTATTTGAATCGTCATTATAATATATATATTTTATTTTAATTATAAAAGGAATTGAAAATGGCGCGGTAGTTTGAAATTTCGATTTCAAACTTCAAATGAATGTACCGGGTGCAAAATAAACCGGATTTTAGCGAAACCAAAAACATGTGAATCTGTTTAATGATATCTTTCTAACGGATGTAAGAAATTGAGATTTCACTTTAGAAGTTGAAAGGTACGTCCAGTTTAAAATTCAGAATAGTCGCTATGGAATTCTGGCCTATTAAAAATGGCCATTTTGCAAACGACCTCGGTTTTCGACGAAACCACTTTGTTGGATCCGTGATGTCAAGTTATTGCTAGGTTTCAAAATTCGTAATTTTTCAAATCAATATGTGAGTGTGGCGAAGTAAAACGTGCTTTGACAGTTTCAATTGATTTTAATCGACTGGAAAATGACCATTTTTCAAACGTTCTCAGAATTCGATGAAATTAGTTTTGTTAGGACCGTATCGTCAATACGAAGCTAGAAAATATTTTTCGGGAATTTTTAAAGACTGTATGTGGCCTCGGTAAATTGAAATGTGAGTTTAAATTGAATATATAAAGATTTATATTGTAAATTCATCAGAAACTGATCAAACGGTCGAATTGGCCTGCGGTACATATCCCATTGTGTTCGGAATGAGGGTATTTAGCTAGGGGCGACAGTCGTTGGGTTTGATTTTGAGTTCGTATAAGTAAACTGCCATTTCTAGAAATAAAGAATAAAAAATTAAAATAAAATATATAAATATACATCCAAACCCGCGTTGACCTAATCCACTCGATCAAAACCCGTGCCCGTTCAAACCCGACGGCGGAATCAGCTCGATCTTTCCCTTCTTGATTTCTCGCGATCCTCTCAATGAAATCCCTTGATTCTTCATCCAATTTTGTAGAGGATTTCCCCCTCTACAAATCAATATCTGTTTGGAATCTTGTCGTTGAGAGTTGGGAGTGTGTCAAGCCTCCAAAGTGCTGTTGCGTCGCCCTGATTTTCCGCCGCCACCGTAGTTCGGGTTGGATGAAACCCACCTCGCCGGAGAGCTGACGCGAAGGCCAGGGCGGTGGAAGCCCCTGATCGTTACCCCTCGCCACGGATTTTGAGCAGGAATCGAAACCCTAGTTGGAGCTCGGTTCAGACATTATATAGTGAGTTTCCTTTGCATTATTTTATTATTTAAATCTATTTTAAAATTCTGAATTTCAAGGAAAAATATATATATATATATCTATGCATACGATTTGAAATATAAATATCCTTGTTTTTAAAATAAAAATATAATTGTTTTTGAACAAAAAAAATGAAAATGTGTTTTCAAATATAAAAGAGCGATGTTAGAAAATGTGTTTTCAAATATAAAAGAGCGATGTTAGAAAATGTGTTTTCAAATATAAAAGAGCGATGTTAGAAAATGTGTTTTCAAATATAAAAGAGCGATGTTAGTAAATGTGTTTTTAAAAATAAAATAGCGATGTTTATACATTGTTTTTAGAATAGGGAATGAATATAATTTTTATAATAGGAGAAGCAAATATAAAAATATAATTTTTGTTATATGAAAAGCAAGTTAGAAATATAATTTTTAGTGATATAAAAATACGATTTTTATGTATAGAAATTTAAAATAAAAATATGATTTTTATTACATAAACATCATTATGAAAATATGACTTTTACATAGGAAGTAACATGTTTAAAAAAAATTAACACATACAGCGTTGAACAGATCTCGTTGGAAGCATGAAAAAGATTTTCTACATATGAAGAGTCACGGTGTTTGGTTTAGCTAATCGGTGAGAACTCCTATTTTTAAATTTATTTCTAGTTGAATTATATACTGGGATGCAGACGGTGCTTAGCAGCACCCGACACCCGTCGTCCACAGAGCATGGATGACTTGTTTGTTTGATTGTTGTGTTGTGAAATTTGATTGTGAGAAGTGGAATAAAATATTTTATAGTGGAAAATATTTTATAGTTAAAAATATAATTTTTAACTTGTACATAAAATAAATATTTATAAACAAATCGGCCGATTTTTTTATATACACTGATTTGATTGATATTGATTGGGACGATAAATTTTACGCATCGCCCAACTGCACAAATAAAATCTGTGTTTGTTGATTTGAAATCCCACATGGGTATTGGGATGAGATTTTACGTACACTAATCCCGATTGTTTAGTTGTATGTCAATCGATGGATTGACAGACTGTGTAAGCGTTAATTATTTATATTTAATGTTTATGCAGTTGGGTGGTGCACTATGGATGATGGTTGATTATTTATCGTTGCTATTATATACATGTGTTGTAGAAAATCCATATAATCAACATTATATGGTAATTGATTGGGCCTCATTCCAATTTAGAAAATAAATTCATGTGTTGAATAGAAAATAATTTCATGTGTTGAATAAAAGTCGTGTTGATTAGATTGACGCCATTTTTACGTGAACGGTATTTATATCGATTTTATTCATTTTATAATGAATATCGAAAGTGATTTCAAAATTTGATATTTTGAAATGAATTGAAATTCGAATTAAATTGAAATAAATTGAAATTCGAATTAAACTGAAATGAATTGAAATTCGAATTAAATTGAAATGAAATTCGAATTAAACTGAAATGAATTGAAATTCGAATTAAATTGAATTGAATTGAAATTTAAATTAAACTGAAATGAATTGAAATTCGAATTAAATTGAAAAGAATTGAAATTCGAATTAGATTGAAATAGAATTGAAATTGTTTTGAATTGAATTTAAAACGTATTGAAATAGAACTGAAATCGATTTGAATTGAAACCGATTTGGATTGAAATCGATTTGAATTGAAACCGATTTGAATTGAAGTCGAGTTGAATGAATTTATATTGGAAAGATTCAATTTTGATTTGAAATTGAAATGGGGAAGTTGAAATCGTTTTAAAAATGGATTTAAAATGATTTATAAAATACGTTTTAAAAGGAAAGCGATGAAGTATATATTATATATTATATATATATATATATAATATAATGGACTGAATAGAACGTGCCGCGCTGCGGTAGTTCGCGAATTTCGACCATTGACTTCGAATAGATATTGCCGGAGATCCGACTGTCTGATTCTCCTAAAACCGGAACCATTGGATTCGTATCGAAAAGAGCTTTCAAACGAATATTGGAAATTTGAAATCTAATGGTTGATTTGGAATTATGTCCAAATCAAATTTGGAAAAGGTCGCTATAAGTGCAGTTCGATGTAGATTGATGGAAACCGACTGTACGGGCCTTGATAAAATTATTAAAAATAGTAATAATTTGTGTAAAATCATAAGAAATGATCAGTGAAGAATTGGGATGAAAAAATCCATATTTGAAAAGATAAAAGTAGATTTTTAACGAAATGAACTGGTTTTGAACTAGAATTAAAATCAATTTATTTTTGAAATAAATAAATTGGATTTGAAATGGTTTTGAAAATAACCAGAATTTCCAATAATTGAATTGGAATGGATTTGAATCGAAATTGTCTTTGGAATATATCGATGTTGGATTTCGTGATTATACAGATATTTTTTATGGAAATTTGAAAGATATATTTATATCGTTATTTCCAATACGATATTTATTGGTCGTAGAATTTGATATTGAATATAAGCCGATATATTTTCTATTCAGAGCCTTGTATTTAATATCAAATGTGATTTGGGTTGTCGTGAATGGTATCTTTAATAATACTGTTCTTAGACCCAACGGAGTTAAATAAATCAAAAACTAACCGGAGATTAGTTAAGTTGAATGGTTTCTTGGGTATTGATCTGATGTTGGTTTCGGCCTTCGGGGTTAATACTTAGGGAATTGCTCACTTGCTATTTTACGGTTAAAGGCTGTTAGAATGGAATGTGATTTTGGGTTTATCGTGAACCGTGTTTTAAATGACGTTGATTCTTTAACCCAGTTAAAGATTAAAACTAAGTGGAGTTTTAATGAATCTTTAATTAGATTAAAGTGATCGAGAATGGGGTATCACCACTTTTGCTCCAGGCGAAAGTCAAATCTTTAATTAGATTTGAACGTGAAATGGAAATTGAATTTACCGATAACACCGTGGTGTTAGATATGGAGTATTACCAGTTTTGCTCCTTGGGATGAATATGTTGGGATTGGGAAATTTAACAAATGATTAATTCATTAAGGTTCGCTAATCCCGAGTAGTTTGAAGTGATATTCAAAGGAAGATTAAAGATTAAATTTAAAGAATTCATCTTTGATAAAATTAATGGGAACTTTCCCAAAGAATGTGAAATTTAGAAACTAGCTGTAGGTTAGCTAATAAGAATGGTTTCCTGGGTATTGATCTGATGTTGGTTTCGGCCTTCGGGGTTAATGTTTGGGGAATTATTCTCTTGCTAATTTACAGTTAGTGACTGATGAATTTGAATGAGGTGTATGTTGTGTTTTTGTAACAATTGTTTATCATATATGCAAGTTATTCGGAAAGACCGGGTTTATCCCATTCTGAATAACTGATACGACGATAAGTCGAAGATAAAGACGGTGGTTGAAGACCGGAGGTCTTCACGTCGTTTGGGTGATTACTGATGATCTTGATTGGGCCGTACACCCAAGAGGAGGGAATCAGTTAGTGGTCGTCCAGACGTACTTGGAGATCGATGGATATGCGAGGTACAAAGTGCCTCCGGTTTCGTTTAGACCTAGAACGGACTTGTAAATGGACTGTGTATCTGACATTGGATATCATTCTGTGTGATTGATGGATATCGGTTGCATGGAGTGGTTTGCCTGTGTGGCATGCTAAGATGCAAATGATCCAGGCTTTTGTTGAAAAGCAAAGTCTTGTGGTTGATGATCAAAGCACGGCCTGTGTGGCATAACTTTGTGTAGCGTTAATTCGCGAGCCTCACACCGCGGTTGTAACAACCCGGAAATGCGAGCCAGTTTAAAAATTTTATTTGGCAATTTTAATGAATTTTGAACATTTAAAATGAATTATTTTAAATAATATCGACGAGAAATTTATTTTGAATAGAATAGAACGTATATATTTATATACGTCGTCGTTAGAATGTAAATAATTATATATAATTATAAAAGGAATTGAAAATGGCGCGGTAGTTCGATAATTCGATTTCAAAATTCAATTGAATGTACCGGGTGCAAATCAAACCGGATTTTAGTGAAACCAAAAATAATAGAATCTAATTGTGAATATCTTTCCAACGAATCTGAAAAATTGAAATTTCATAGCGGGAATAAAAAGATATGTCCAAATGAATTTTCAGGATAGTCGCTATGGAATTTCTGGCCCTTAAAAATGGAAATTTTGCAAACGACCTCGGATTTCGACAAAAACATTTTTGTTGGATCCGAGATGTAAAGTTATTGCTAGGTTTCAAATTTCGTAATTTTCTGAATCAATATGTGAGCGTGGTAAAGGAAAATGCATTTGACCAGTTTTAGTTGATTTTAATCGATTGGAAAATGACCATTTTTCAAACGGTCTCAGAATTCGATGAAACTAGTTTTGTTAGGACCGTATCGTCAATACGAAGCTAGAAATATTTTTTCTAGAATTTACAGAGTCAGTATGTGGCCCCGGTAATTTAAAATATACGTTCAAATTGAATATATACTGATTTATATTTTAATTAAATGAAAACTGATCGTAACGGTCGAATTGGCCTACGATACATATCCCATTGTGGTCGGAATGGGGGTAATCAACTAGGGACGACAGTCGGTGGGTTCGATTTCAAGTTCGTATTTTAAAGTTACCTTTTTGAAATTTAAAATTAATAAAATATATATTAATATAACTTTCCCTTTCCCTCCCTCTCTCCTTTCAGAAGCGTTGACCATTTCAAATCCAAATAAAAAAACCGAAGAACCCTAGCCCGCCACTGCCTCTGGACGCGCCGCCCTCACCCATGCTCCATCCGACCCACCTCCGACGGCCGCCCCTCCCCTCCGTTCATCCTCCACCCCCCCCCCCCCCCCCTTCCCCCTAGCTCGTTCACCCCTATCCCCTCTTCCCCGACGAGAACTAAAGCCCTAATCGGAGCAAACCGCCCCATCGCCGCCCCTACCGCCTGCGAACCACCTCCAGCACCACTCCTCCGACCTACGCAGCCCCCTGGCGCCACCCACCACCTCCACGGACCCCTAGTTCGACTGTGAACACCCCCCCCCCTTCTGAAAATGCAATGTAAGTTTTAATTTCGAGTATTATTTATTTTCTTCAATTTAAAAACTTATTTTAAACGAGATAGATCGGATTTTTATTTAGGAGAAAGATCGGATTTTTATTTAGAGGAAAGGCGATATTTTTATATAAGGAAGGGCGATATTTTCGTATAAGGAATGACGAGGTTTTTATCATATATGAAAGAAAATATGATTTTTATATATTAGAAAGATTTAGAAAATATAATTTTTATATATTAGAAAGGTTAAAAATATAATTTTTATACGTGTAGTGAAGATAAAAATTCAATTTTTATATATAGGAGGGTGAAATAAAAATGGGATTTTCATTGATATAGAATAATAAAAAATACAATTTTTATTTAAGTAGAGTTATAAAAATATGATTTTTATATACTAGATAATATAAAAATATGATTTTTATATTATAGAAGGAGTAAAAATATGATATTTGAAAAGGCGAAATCTTTATATTGGAAAAGGCGAAATCTTTATATTTGAAAAGGCGAAATCTTTATATAGAGAATGGCGATAGAGAAATATAATTTTTGTATGGTTATGATAATAAAAATTCAATCTTTATATATGAAGTAAAGATAAAAATATAATTTTTATATAGAAAGAAGCGTTGTAAATATGCGAAGTGAAATAAAAATCTGAAATTTATTTTTATCATGAAGTAGAGAGAATATAAAAATGTGATTTTTATATATGTAGTGAATACAGGCAACGGAAGTGACAAAAGACGAAAAGGTGAAGATTTCCTACACAAGAAGAGTCGTGGCGTTTGGATTAGCTTTGGTGAGAATTTCTCACTTTAAATCTTATTTCCTAGTTAGAAATATACACTAGGATGCAGATGGTGTTTAGTAGCACCCGACACCCTCGTCCACAGACCATGGACTTGTTTATTTGGTTGTTTGGTGATTGATTAAAATATTTGTTGAAATTTTGTGGTGTGAATAACGAAAGTGATTTGGTTGATATGTGTGGCGTGGACCATTACTAGACCGGGGATAAAGCTAGGCCTAATCCTGTTTCTAGTATCGTGCCGTTATGCCGTCGAAATTTGCAAAAAAAAGTTAGAAAATAAAAATATCATTTTATTGTGTAAATGAACTAAATAGAAATTCATGTGTTGAAATAAATATTTTATCGTTAAAAATATATTTTTTAACGTGTGTGTGAATAAAATAAAATATTCATTTACAAACCGGACGGTTTGTTTATATACACTGATTTGACTGATATTGATTGGGTCGATAAATTTTACACATCGCCCAACTGCACAAATAAAATTCTATGTTTGTTGATTTGAAACCCCACACGGGTGTTGGGATGATATTTGGCGTACACTAATTCCTGTAATTTGATTGTATGTCGATCGATTGGTCGACAGACTGTGTAAGCATTAATTATTTATATGTAGTGCTTATGCAGTTGTGTAGTGCACTTTGGATGATGGTTGATTGTTTATCGTTGCTATTATATACATGTGTTGGGTGGAATCCATATAATTAACATTATATGGTAATTGATTGGGCCTCATTCCAATTTAGAAAATAAAGAATATTATAAAATAAAGGTTCATGTGTTGACAGTACTCATCCGTTGAGATTAGTCATGTGTTGAACGAAATATTTTAACAATAATATTTACATCTTTATCATATATAAAATTAGAAACTAACTTCTTTATAAAATAAAGGTTCATGTGTTGACAGTACTCATCCGTTGAGATTAGTCATGTGTTGAACGAAATATTTTAACAATAAAATTTACATCTTTATCATATGTAAAATTAGAAACTAACTTCTTTATAAAATAAAGGTTCATGTGCTGACAGTACTCATCCGTTGAGATTAGTCATGTGTTGAACGAAATATTTTAACAATAAAATTTACATCTTTATCATATATAAAATCAGAAACTAACTGGAAAATAGATAAGATGAGTGGTATCCTGGGTATTGATCTGATGTTGGTTTCGGCCTTCAGGGTTAATATTTAGGGAATCGTTCTCTTACTAATTTACGGTTGGAGTCTGATTTGAAATCAAATGATAGATACCATAATTTTTATAAAATATATTAAATAACAAAAATAGTCACACGTGGACAGTGCTCATTCGTTGAGATTAGTCATGTGTTAACAAAAATATAGATTCATGTATTGAATAGGATAAATATTCATTTGTTGAATAGAATAACGGAATTATTGAAATATATAAAGTCGTGTTGATTAGAGATGCGCTATTTTGACGCGAACGATATTTATATCGATTATATTCGTTTTTATAATTGAATTGAATATAAAAGAAATTCGAATTTAATTGAATAAAAAACGAATTCAAATTGAATTGAATATATAACGAATTCGAATTGAAATGAATTTAAAACGAATTTATAAGGAAAAATTCAATTTTGATTTGAATTGGAAATGGAAGTTGAAATGTTTTTGAAACGAAATTAAAACTATTTATAAAATTCGTCTTAAATAGTAATCGACAAAATATATATTATATATTATATATATAATATAATGGCCTGAATAGAACGCGCCGCGCCGCGGTAGTTCGTGAATTTCGACCATTGATTTCGAATGGACATTACGGGAGATCCGACCGTCGGATTCTCCTAAAACCAGAACCGTTGGGTTCGTATCGAAAGAGATTTCTAACGAATATTAGAAATTTGAAATCTAACGGTTGGATTTGGAGATACGTCCAAATCAAATTTGGAAAAGGTCGCTGTAAGTGCAGTTCGATGGCCGTTGATGGAAATCGACTGTACGGGCCTTGATAAAATTATTAAAAATAGTAATAATTTGTGTAAAATCATAAGAAATGGTTTGGGAAAAATTGGGATGAAAAACTCCATATTTGAAAAGATAAAAATAGATTTTTATCGAAATGAACTAGTTTTGAACTAAAATTGTGACGGCCCGCCCCGCACCAACCGACATTTACTCCAAAAGTGTGTTGTACTCATGTTTAGTTAGCACGGAACGGTCATCAAAAGAAAAGAAAGAAGAGAATGAGCTAATCAAGGAACCTGTAGAATGTCTCACAGCGCATAGGATAAAATATAATAACAACATACTTGACATGAAACAGGTGAGATAGTGCATAAGCTGAAAACTAAACCAACATAGCAGCGGAAATCCAAATACAGCTTATTACAACTTTCCAAATTTACCGTCTCTAAACAAAAGAAAGGTAAAGTAGAAGATGCACGACTAATGCCCAAGCAGTAATCTTCAACAACACAGGGAGAATACTATATATATCATAGGTGGAAGCCTCCTGCTCGTCTCCAAATCAGCTACTCGCGCACCACCAGCTAACCTGTCTCTAGTCTGCTAGTGTGAGCACCCAGAGTAATAAGAGGAGACATAAAACTCTGGGTCAGACATAAAGCCTGGTATGAGCGATAAGCAACAAAACAGAACAATAACAGGTATAATCCAATCATACCTGAACCTGGACCTGCAACCAAAAAGTTAGCACTACATACCGTACAATACTCTAAGGTGCCACTAACATACTGTGTAAGAGATACGGGGGTGGGGTGTGCATGTCATAGTGATGTCAAACAATCAAGCATAGCAATTATTCTCACATCCCTCACTCAGTGCGTAAAGCATACGATATCCACTACTTTGATCACCTAATACTTTGGGCCATGACGGAATCCAATCCCGTGTAACTATCACTACAAGCCCACTATCCATCTCTCAATGGTGAACCAAAGTTATGAATACCGACAACCCCTTTGCACACGTCCCGCAGCAAAGCCCAACCATGAAGTGAACTCATTGGTTCCCATATGGATCCTGAGCTCTAACTTCCATTTGGACTACCTTTGCATCTCGGGTTATTGATCAATACTGGGTCGGGTCGGGTTCCTCTTCAAGCCATCGGTCCGGGTCGGGTCCACTACGTTGCGTCAGTTCATGGTCCTCCTTTGGCACGGTTCGGTTCGGGTCCACTCCATCGCGTCGGTTCGGGTCGGGTGTCCCCCTTCAGGTCGGGTCGGGTGCCATCTCCCATCCAGTTCGTGCTTCCGCTCCGATCCGCTCCCTCGTTCTTCACGTGCTTCGATCCGATCCATCCTCCTCTATCCACTCTGATCCCTCCTCCTTAATCCGATCTGATCCCAGTTCAGTTAGCGTGGCCTTCCTTTTTGTCAATTTTCTCAAGTGTCAAGTTCCGATCCGATCGAGTCCCTTGCCCAGTTCAACATATCCGATCCGAGCCCCCATATCCGATCTGATCCGATCCTGCACTGTTTCCTGAAGCTTTTCCAGCAAGTGTTTACGCCATTTGATGACGTTTTCGACCATTCTAACTATTGAAATCAATCACAAAGCATATCATACAGTCATAGCAACATGCATAATCAACCACAAACATCAAAACATCAATATGATAGGTTAAAATGGATCAAACATACTCAAAATCCCATATTTCCCCTTAAGCATGTTTAGGTGAAACTAATGATAGGATTAGCAAAACTTAACCAAATTAACCCAAATTCATATCAGAGGTCTAAAACATCATTTCGGATTTTATAAATATTTTTCCAGATTTTAATCTTGCATAATTTCGCTAATTATCACTAATCACCCCTTAATCCCCCAAAATCCGGGATTTGCAAAATTAGTCTAAATTAACCCAAATTCATATCAGAGGCATAAAATGATGTTTTAGAATTTTAGGAATTTTTCCAGATTTTTCTGAGCCATAGTTTCGCTAATCTTCGCTAATTACCATAATTAGCCTTAATTAGTGAAAAACAATGCAAATCACTCACCTTAGCCACAAACAAACTTTAGATCTGAAATAATCTCTGATTTGTATCCAATCCCTACGTGTTCCAGCAGCTCTCTCTCTGATTTGGTGCTACCCTCCCTTGATTTGATGTAGTTTTGCTTAATCTTCGATTAGAAAGTGATTAGAGATGATTTAGGATGAAATTAGAAGGTGGAGGCCATTACTAGGGTTTCAAGGAGGAAAGAGGTGGCTCAAAACTGAAATGAAAATGATTCTCTAACTCAATTCAGCCTCCCCATAACCCTAATCCCGAAATGGGTTATGGGCCTAGCTGTTAACTACCCGGTTTAGCCCAATTAAGCTGTTTTTCACCTTCTAAACCTTGTTTCAGCCATATCTCCCAAACGGTAAGTCCGTTTGGCTAATGCAACCACTCTACGGAAAGAGAAACCATCATTCGAAGCCAATGGAAGCGGTTTCGGGTCAAAATTCCTTTCCAGTCAAAAGTTATGGCCAAAACAATACCAACTAGGGGCAAAACGGTCATTTAAAAATCGACACAAAAATCATGAACATGGGAAATGACCCCAATAATAGTCTCCCAAAGTTACATGACCATACGACTTCGTATGTGAAAGAAATAAATATTCCACGATCCTATGATGCGTAGAATGCGGGTCGTTACAAAAATTAAAACCCATTTATTTTTTTAAATAAATAAATTGGATTTGAAATGGGTTTTAAATAGAATTTAGGGTTTATCGTGAACTGTGTTTAAAAGGACATTATTTCTTTAACCCAGTAAAAGGGAGTTTTAATGAATCTGTAATTAGATTGAAATGTCAATTGATAATTTAAATTATCAAATTTGGAAAATGAGCGAGAATGGAGTATCACCAGTTTTGCTTCAAGCGATAGTTAAATCTTTAATTAGATTTGAACGTGAAATGGTAATTAAATTTATCGATAACACCATGGTGTTAGATATGGAGTATTAGCAGTTTTGCTTCATGGGATGAATAGGTTGGGATTGGGAAATAAAATAAATAATTACTTCGGTGCGGTTCGCTAATCTCGACTAGTTTGGAAAACCATAATTTGGTTTGAAATGATATCCAAAGGAAGATTAAAGAATAATTTTAAAAGAATTTATCTTTGATAAAATTAATGGGAACCTTTCCCTAAGAATTGAAATTTAGAAACTAGTTGTAGGTTAGTTAAGAAGAATGGTTTCCTAGGTATTGATCTTATGTTGGTTTCGGCCTTCGAGGTTAATATTTGGGGAATTGCTCTCTTACTAATTTACGGTTAGTGACTAATGAATTAGAATGAGGCGTATGTTGTGTTTGTGTAACATTTGTTTTTAATATACGCGGGTTGTTCGGAAAGGCCGGGTTTATACCCATTCTGAATAACCGATTCGACGATAAGTCGAAGATGAAGACGGTGGTCGAAGACCAGAAGTCTTCACATCGTTTGGGTGATTACGGATGATCTTGATTGGGCTTTACACCCAAGATGAGGGAATTAGTTGGTGGTCGTCCAGACGTACTTGGAGATCGATGGATATGCGAGGAAAGTGCCTCCGGTTTCGTTCAGACCCAGAACGAACTTGTAAATGGACCGCGTGTCTGACATTGGATTTTATTCTATGTGGATTGATCTCTATTAAATATACATCTGTTTGGCGGTGGAGAATTTATTATTTTTCTTAACGCCCTTCTCTGATACGTACGAGCTCAGAGGTTGTATATCGATGGACATCAGTCGCATGGCATGAATTGCCAGTGTGACATGCCTAAGTGGCAATTGATCAAGGCTTCTGTTGAAAAGCAAAGTCTTGTGGTTGATGATTAAAGCACGAACTTTGTGGCGCAGCTTTGTGTATAATGTGAATTCGCGAGCCTCGCACCTCGGTATGAGTTAACGGGATAAGGACTGCAGGGAGAGCACGACGTTTCTTTCTAGCTTTGGTGGTGTCAGTGACTTACCAGCCCTGACATTTATATACTTTTCACCTATGTGGTTGTTGGAACGAGGCACCTCGATTTTAGGTCTGTAAGGACCGAGAAACGTGTGTTCAGGAATTTCCAATCCTCAAACGTAAGAGAGGACCGGCACTGAAGCATCCAAGGGTTACCCAGAGTGTGTAGTCCTGAGGCATTTGCTAGAGTGTCTCGAAGCGGAGAGGAGCTTGCCCCTTGCCTCGACTCATGACGGAAATCCAATTTCCAATACGAGATATTTCGGTTTTATTTGTAGAGCCTAGTATGGCGACATGATAGATGGTACCCATGCCGCCTAGGACTGATATTTATGATTGAAAATGTTTTGACACTATACACTTATAATAGTATCAAATGATTTGTTTTAATCGTACCAAGCATGTTTGGCTATTATAAGGGAAAACCCTATCCTCCGGCTTGCATTGCATTGTGTGATGGGACCTAGGTCTTATAATAGCTTCATTTTTTGAAAAAGCATTGCGGTGTTTTGTTATATGCACTGGTATTCTTGGGAGGAAACCTGTTCCGTGTTATACGGCGTGGTCCCTTGAATTACTTCCTTTTAAAGTAAAGTTTTAAATAACTGTTTTAGTTCTCACACCAGTCCCATGACTGACCTGGAGTTTATTGTTTTAACCTAAACTCTGGATGCCCCTATTTTCGACACGGGCAGCTAGTAGTTTTGGTTTTGCAGATTTATATTCACAGGATCTCGATTTACAGCTGGAACGATGCTCGGAAAGCTCTGTATCCGTGTATTACTTTCATTTGTGTTTTATATTGTTTCTCTACTGCTATGTAATTTATTGTAATCTATGATATTTATCGAATGTAATTTATTCATTTAAACTCTGTATATTGTTGTATCTGATGGAATTGTTGTAATAAACAATGAAATGTTCTTCTGTTTGCGTTCTATTTTGTTGTGTTCTCAAAACGATCAGGGGTTTCGAATGGTCTTGGTCGGTTTAACGATCGATTCGGGTCGAGAGAAATTCCTTGCCGTTACACCGGTTGTGAACCAGAAACGAGAGAGGACATCAGGGAGGGCATGCGTTTCCTTCTAGCTAGAAGTGGCATCAGTGGTTTTACACGCCCTGACGAGTTTGACTTATGTGGTTGTTGCTGTTACGAGGTGCCTCGGATATATCGGTGACTATGTGAAGCCGATGGAGTCATTCGTTGGCTCATTTACGCCCCAAAGGGTAGGGAAACGCATTGTTCAGGCATTTTAATCCACATCGGTGGACCGGCATTTTAATCCACATCGGTGGACCGGCCCTGACAATCCAAGGGTCACTCGAGCTCTGATCCTGAGACTCGGGCTAGACAATCTCGAATTGGTGAGGACTATCTTTTGCCTCGGTTCATAGAAGGAAATCCAATTTCCAAATACGTGACTTTACGGTTTTGATTGTAGAGCCTAGTATGGAGACATGATATATGGTACCCATGCCGTCTATGATTGATATTTATGATTGAAATTGTTTTGACACTATACACTTATAATAGTATCAAATGATTTGTTTTAAACTACCAAGCATGTTTGGCTATTATAAGGGAAAACCCTATCCCCCCGGCTTGCGTTGCATTGTGTGATAGGACCTAGGTCTTATAATAGCTTCATTTTTCCAAAAAGCATTGAGTTGTTTTGTTATATGCACTGGTATTCTTGGGAGGAAACCCGTTCCGTGTTATACGGCATGGTCCCTTGATATATCTGATTTAAAGTAAAGTTTTAAATAACTGTTTTAGTTCTCACACCAGTCACATGACTGACCTGGAGTTTATTGTTTTAGCCTAAACTCTGGGTGCCCTTATTTTGACACGGGCAGCTAGTAGTTTTGGTTTTGCAGATTTATATTCACAGGATTCTGATTTACAGCTGGAACGATACTCGGAAAGCTCTATGTAAAAACCCGTAACTTCCCCGGTGAGGAAAGCCCGGATAGTTCGAGAACAACACACAAGAACGCAGACAGAAGAACACTTCATTGTATATTACAACAATTCATCAAATTACAAGAATATACAGAGTATAAATAAATATGACACAACAGGAAAATATCAGAGATTACAATAAATTACATAACAGCGGAAAATAATACAAAATACAACTGAAGAAGATACACGGATACAAAGCTTTCCGGATATCGTTCCAGCTGTAAACCAGGATCCTGTGAATATAAATCTGCAAAACCAAAACTACTAGCTGCTCGTATCAAAATAAGGGCACCCAGAGTTTAGTTTAAAACAATAAACTCCAGGTCAGTCATGTGATTGGTGTAAGAACTAAAACAGTTATTATTCTTTATTAAAGATCGGTAAATCAAGGGACCACGCCGTATAACACGGAACGGGTTTCCTCCCAAGAATACCAGTGCATAAAACAAACAAAGCAATGCTAAATAAAGAAAAATGAAGCTATTATAAGACCCAGGTCCTATCACACAATGCAACGCAAGCCGGGGGATAGGATTTTCCCTTGTAATAGCCAAACATGCTTAGTACGTTTAAAACAAATCATTAGATAGTATTATAAGTGCATAGTGTATAAAACAACTTCAAATCATAAGTATCAATCATAGACGGCATGTGTACCATATATCATGTCGCCATACTAGGCTCTACAATCAAAACCGCAAATGTCACGTATTTGGAAATTGGATTTCCGTCTGTGAACCGGGGCAAAAGATAGTCCTCTACCGATTCGAGACTGTCTAGCCCAAGCCTCAGGCGAGTACTCAGTCAAGCCTTTGGATCGTCAGGGTCGGTCCACCGATGTGGATTAAAATTCCTGAACACTGCGTTTCCCCGCCCTTTGGGGCATAAGTGAGCCAACGAATGACTCCATCGGACCCGGATCGTCCGATCAAACCGAGGTGCCTCGCAACAGCAACATCCACATAAGTCAAACTCGTTAGGGCATGTAAAACCACTGACGCCACTTCTAGCTAGAAAGAAACGCATGCCCTCCCTGAGGTCCTCTCCCGTTTTTGGTTCACCACCAGGGTGTGAGGCTCGCGAATAAACGTTACACAAAGCTACGCCACACAGGCCGTGCTTTGATCATCAACCACAAGGCTTTGCTTTTCAACAGAAGCCTTGATCAATTGCCACTTAGGCATGCCACACAGGCAATTCACTCAATGCGATTGATATCCATCAATATATAACCCCTAAGCTCATACGTCTCAGAGAAGGGCGTTAAGTAAGAGAATAAATTCTCCGCTGCCAAACAGATGTATATTTAATAGAAATCAATCACACAGACTAAAATCCAATGTCAGACACATAGTCCATTTACAAGTTCGTTCTGGGTCTGAACGAAACTGGAGGCACCTAGTACCCCGCATATCCATCGATCTCCAAGTACGTCTGGACGATCACCAACCGATTCCCTCCTCTTGGGTGTACGGCCCAATCGAGATCATCAGTAACCACCCAAATGACGTGAAGACCTCCGGTCTTCAACCACCGTCTTCATCTTCGACACCACGTCGAATCAGTAATTCAGAATGGGATAAACCCGGTCTTTCTGAATAACTCACGTATATAATAAACATGTGTTACACAAACACAACATACGCCTCATTCCAATTCATCAGTCACTAACCATAAATTAACAAGAGAATAATTCCCCAAATATTAACCCCGAAGGCCGAAACCAACATCAGATCAATACCAAGGAAACCGTTCTGCTTAGCTAACCTACAGTTAGTTTCTAAATTTCACATTCTTAGGGAAAGGTTCCCATTAACTTTATCAAAGATAAATTCCTTTAAATTTATTCTCTAATCTTCTTTTGAATATCAATTCAAACTAGTCGGGATTAGCGAACCTTACCGAAGTAATCATTTGTTTTAATTTCCCAATCCCAACCTATTCATCCCATGAAGTAAAACTGGTAATACTTCATATCTAACACCATGGTGTTATCGGTAAATTCAATTACCATTTAACGTTCAAATCTAATTAAAGATTTAACTATCGCCTGGAGTAAAACTGTTGTTGCTCCATTCTCGATCTTTTCAATCTAATAAAAGATTCGTTAAAACTCCACTTAGTTTTAATCAATGACTGGGTTAAAGAATCAGTGTCATTTAAAACACTATTCACGATAAACCCCAAAATCACATTACATTTCAATCAGTCCCTAATCGTAAATTAGCAAGTGAGCTATTCCCTAAGTATTAACCCCGAAGGCCGAAACCAACATCAGATCAATACCCCAGAAACCATTCAACTAAACTAGTCTCCAGTTAGTTTCTGATTTTCTTAACTCCTTTGGGTTTAAGAACAGTATTATTGAAGATACCATTCACGACAACCTAAAATCACATTCCATTAATTATCGGGTTAAAGAACAAGTGTTATTTAAAACACTGTTCACGATAAACCCAAAAATCAATACCAATTCAATTCCAATTAAATATTATTTAATTGGTACACTTCATTAAATCTAAATAAAAGATTCAATCTTTTTCTCAACTGGGCTTAAGAACAGTGTTAATAAAGACATCATTCACAACAAACCCAAATCACGTTTGATATTAAATACAAGGCTCTGAATGGAAAATATATCAGCTTATATTCAATATCAAATTCTACGACCAACAAATATCGTATTAGAAATAACGATATAAATATCTTTCAAATTTCCATAACAACATTTGTATAATCACGAAATCCAACATCGAAATATTCCAAAGACAATTTCGATTCAAATCCATTCCAATTCAATTATTGGAAATTCTGGTTACTTTTAAAACACTTTTCAAATTCAATTTATTTGTTTAAAAATAAATAGAATTATAATTCTAGTTCAAAACTAGTTCATTTCGATAAAAAATCTATTTTAATCTTTTCAAATATGGAATTTTTCATCCCAATTCTTCCAAAATCATTTCTTATGATTTTACACAAATTATTACTATTTTTAATAATTTTATCAAGGCCCGTACAGTCGATTTCCATCAACGGCCATCGAACTGCACTTACATCGACTTTTTCCAAATTTGATTTGGACATAATTCAAAATCCAACCGTTAGATTTCTGATTTCTAATATTCTTAGAAATCTCCTTTCTATACGAACCCAACGGTTCCGGTTTTAGGAGAATCTGACGGTCGGATCTCCCGCAATATCAATTCGAAGCCAATGGTCGAAATTCACGAACTGTCGCGGCGCGGCGCGTTCTATTCAGGCCATTATATATAATATATATATATATATATATATATATATATATATATATATTATATATTTCATCGATTTCCTTTTAAAATGTATTTTATAAATCGTTTTAAATTCGTTTTCGAAACGATTTCAACTTCATTTTCAAATTCAAATCAAAATTGAATTTTCCATTACAAATTCGTTTTAAATTCATTTCAAATTGATTTCAATTCAAATCGATTTTCAGTTCGATTTCAATACGTTTTAAACTCAATTCAAAATGATTTCAATTCTATTTCAATCTAATTCGAATTTCAATTCTATTCAGTTTAATTCGAATTTCAATTCTTTTCAATTTAATTCGAATTTCAATTCTTTTCAATTTAATTCGAATTTCAATTCTTTTCAATTAAATTCGAATTTCAATTCTATTCAGTTTAATTCGAATTTCAATTCTATTCAGTTTAATTCGAATTTCTATTCTTTTCAATTTAATTCGAATTTCTATTCTTTATATTCGATTTTGAAATCACTTTTCAATATTCATTATAAAAACGAATATAATCGATATAAATATCGTTCACGTCAAAATGGTGTCAATCTAATCAACACGGCTTCATATATCCTATTTTCAAATATTCTATTTCAAATATTTCTTTTTTTTTCAAATATTTCTATTCAAATATTTTTTTTTTCAAAACTGGAATGAGGCCCAATCATTTACCATATAATGTTAATTATATGGATTTTCTACAACACATGTATAAAATAACAACGAGAAATAATCCACCATCATCCAGAGTGCATTTTACATTGTACAAGCATCAAATATAAATATTTAACGCTTATGACAGTCTGTCAATCCATCGATCAACATACAACTAATTATTGGGATTAGTGTAAGTCGTATATCATCCCAATACCTGTGTGGGGTTTCAAACAATCAAACACAGATTTTATTTGTGCAGTTGGGCAATGTGTAAAATTTATCGTCCCAATCAATATCAGTCAAATGTGTGTATATAAACAAATCGTTCGATTTGTTTATATTAATTTATTTCAAACACACGTTAGAAATTTCTCTTTTCAACTATAAAATATTTTTAACTATATAAATATTTTATTTCATTTCACATCACACAATCAACTACACATCAAAATCAAACAAACAAGCATACAAGCCGTCCATGGTCTGTGGACGACGGGTGTTGGGTGCTACTAAACACCGTCTGCATCCTAGTATATATTTTAACTAGAAAAAATAAATTAAAGGTGAGAAGTTCTCACCAAAGCTAATCCAAACGCCACGACTCTTCATATGTAGGAAATCTTCATCGTTCTCCTCTTGTCACTTTCATCGTCTACATATGCTACATATATAAAAATCGAATTTTTACCTTCACCTCATATATATAAAAATCGAATTTTTACTTCGCTATTCAATATATAAAAATCGAATTTTTTACTTCGCTATTCAATATATAAAAATCGAATTTTTACTTCGCTATTCAATATATAAAAATCGAATTTTTTTCCAACGTAAAAATTGAATCTTTCTATTGTTAAAAATCAATACTTTCTTATGTTAAAAACCACTATTTTATCGTTATAAGAAAAAAATCTTAACTTTGCCCCTATAAAAATCTGATCTTTATACGATAAAGATAAATAAAAATCTTTATCTTGTTTCTATATATATAAAAATCACCTCATTATATAAATAAAGGTTCTAGCTTTATATTTATTTAAAAATCAGATTTTTATATCATAAAAATCACAACTTTAAATCATAAAAAACAAGATCAATTCATTTTCTATACAAACATAAATACTGAAAGGAGAATTAAATAGAAAAGCTTATAGTTTTTTTTTATATCAGCGAGAGTGGGGTGTTTTTCTTCCTGCCGTTGACGCAAAGGGGGGGCTGTTCTTCTTGCTATGAATCGGTTTAGAGGAGGAGATGGCTGTGGAGGCGTTGCTTGCAACGGAGGGGGCGTCGGAGGCTTGGGCAGGCGGCGGGGTCCCACTGGTGGCCGACGGTCTCGGTTTCCGTTCGGATTTGGAGGGGCTTCTTGGGCTGAGGGTCTTCACGAGATCGAAGGGGGGTCGTGGGTTGATCGGAGAAGGGAGGCGGAGTCCAGCGAGTTGTTGTGGCGGGGTCCGGTGGCTGGGGGAAGGGCATGGTGGCGTCGGGTGTCAGATCGAGGGGGAGCGACTGTCGTTAGTTTTTTTTTTCTATTTTCAGATCTGAGGGGTATCGAGGAAGAGAAAGGGAAATAATTGGGTTATATAATAATTTAATTATATTATTTATTTTCAAAGTTGACTTTTTATTCGATTCCCAAACGAGACCCAACGACTGTCGTTCCTAGCTAATTACCCCCATTCTAAACACAATGGGATATGTCACGTAGGTTGATTCGACTGTTTCGATCAGTTTTCGTCAAAATCAACATATAACTCTATGTATTGAATTTGAACGCGCATTTCAATTTACTGGGGTTACATACTAACTCAAAAAATTCCAGAAAAATATTTTCTAACTTCGTATCGACGATACGGTCCTAACAAAACTAATTTTGTCGAATTCTGAGACTGTTTGAAAAATGGCCATTTTTCCAGTCGATTAAAATCAACTGAAACTGGTCAAACACGTTTCCCTTTTCCACGCTCACATACTAATTCGGAAAATTACGAAATTTGAAATCTAGCAATATATTGACATTACGGATCCAACAAAAGTGGTTTCGTCGAAAACCGATGTCGTTTGCAAAATTTCCATTTTTAAGGGCCTGAATTCCATAGCGACTATTCTGAAATTTCAACTGGACATATCTTTTGATTCCCGCTATGAAATTCCAATCTTTTGTATTCGTGGGAAAGATATTCACAAATAGATTCTAATATTTTTGGTTTCACTAAAATCCGATTTATTTTGCACCCGGTACATTCATTTGAAATTTGAAATCGAATCATCGAACTACCGCGCCATTTTCAATTCCTTTTATAATTAAAAATATATTTTTATATTCTAACAACGATCTATATAATATATACGTTCGAATTCTATTCAAAATAAATTTCTCGTTGATATTATTTAAAATAATTCATTTTAAATAATCAAAAATTGCCAAAATAAAAATTTTAAATTGGCTCGGATTTCCGGGTTATTACACTCTATATCCGTGTATTACTTCTAGTTGTGTTTTGTATTATTTTCCGCTGCGATGTATTTAAATGTAATTTAAATCTCTGATATTTTCTATGTAATATTTATTCATACTCTGTATATCCTTGTATTCTAATGTAATTTTTGTAATAAACAATGAAATGTTCTTCTGTCTGCGTTCTTTTGTGTCTTGTCCTCAAAGTAATTCATTCTTTCTCTTCTCTTCAGAGACCGGGGATGTTCGGGTCGCTTCAGCTAATAATGCGACCGATACCCAATTTCATTGCCGAATTCGGAAGTGGTTTCCACTGAGTGTTACCAGAAGGGTCCCGTTTTGCCTATAAATATGACCCCATGGGTCTCATTTTTAGAGGACTTTTCTCATTCTCAAATCTTGTATTCTTTTTCTTTGAGAGTAAATCCTAATTTGTAAATCGATTTGGGGATTTTACTTAGAAATTTTTATGTACTCAACAAAGTGATCAATAAATAAAGAATCAACACTTGATATCAATTCCATGCAATTCTTTACTGCTTTTGTCACATATTTCCTTAATATTTCCCTATGGCTAAGCCTTATATGTCAGCTTAATTTCCAAAGTACTCATTTATAAGCCGTTTAGCTTTCTGTCTTGCATTGCGCTTAGGGACCATTATCCCAAGGTAGTTCTTGGTCCTTAAGTCTCATAAGCGTGATACTCACCTCACGAAGGAAGAGTGACTAATCTTCGGGCTTAAGACCTTGTTATCTAGGAAGCGGTGAACTAGCTCAAGCTTGTAGGAACTAAATAACCCTTTGGTTCCCTTAGGTCCACATCCTTAGACTTAACTCCGGTGTAGACGAAAAATACCGTTAAAATTACATTTACATAAAATATTTGATTAAAATTATGTAATAGTTAATATATATATATATAATAGTTAAAATTTAAAATTAGACATAGTGGTTATAAAATAATAGTTATATAAAAAAGTCTAATGTAAAATAATTCTAGTTTTAAAATAATTCAGTTTAAAGAATAATCAAATCCAAACCATATATTCATATTTCCAAGTTTCATTGTCAATGAAGATTTCATAACATTAATTCAAATCAATTTCAATTTTAAACTGTATATTCATAATTCAATTTCATTCCAAAACAGTGTTTAAGTAGGGTTTAATTTTATTACTTAAATCAAATTCTTTCAATTTTACTTTTAAACTATCTAAATAATTTCATACTAATTAAATCTAAATTTTCAAATTCATTGGATTCTAAACATTTAACTTCAATTATATTTACCTTTAAAACATTTCTAAATAAGTTATTATCATATCAATTTTATTAAGTTTCATGATTGTAACAATCTCATATAAAAATTCATTGAATTATCTTAAATCACATCTTGAAATCATTTTAATTTAATAAATTCCATTTCAATTATGTCATTTAAATAAATAAAGTTACAATTAAGTTTCTAACCTTTTTTAAAACCTTCGTTAATTTTAAAGTATTAAGAAAATCTACATTTATGTTTTATATAAAAATATATATTTATGTATTAGATTTAAAATTTAAATTATAAAAGATATATTAAATTTCTTATAAAATAAATTAAATTATTTTAACTTTAAAAATAATATTCTAATCAAAAATTATTGTAAAATAGCTTTATTAAATAAAAATATATTTAAAATTTAGAAAAATACTTCTCAAAATAAACCAATGGTGTCTGTATGTAATTTTTTACCTAAATCAAGAAGTATGGATATATATCATTCAATTCGTGTTAAAATTCGAATCACGGGTACATATCATCTCAACCCGCACTCCAAATCGATTCAATTTTGTTTTCTAAATCTATAAAGTTATACGGTTATGTATTATTTCAACCCATAAAGAACTTTCAATGTTAGAATAATATAAATAAACAATATAAATAAACATAACAACTCAAACATATGTGTGCACTCTTCTTTTTAGATGATCACTCATTTTTGCTTCAAAAAATAACAACTCAAACATACCTATCAGGCATGTTGACATATATTGTTGACTATGGTTGTTCATATATATACATATAAATATACATATATATATATATATATATATATATATATATGTAAGGACCTGGATTTTTGCTTGGTTTTCACCGGTAATTAAAACAACTTAAACCGTTCATAAAGACGGATTGTTAGGGGCACTTACACATTTGCACAAAATAAAAACAACTTTTCCATTATCATTAAAATAATATTACATCAGAGTAACAAGAGGTACATCAGCGTACATCGATTACACAGCGGAAAAGATACTAAACTCAGTAGAAGAATGTGAATGCTCCAAGTCATAATAGCTTCAGCTAAAACCAGAATCCTGCTCCAACTAACTCCAAGGCTAAATCTGCGAACCAAACTACTACGTTGCCCGTGAAAAAATTATGGGCACCCAGAGTTTAGGTATGGGAACAATAAACTCCAGGTCAGTCATGGGACTGGTGTGAGAACTCAAAACAGTTGTTTTTAGGGTTTATTTTAAAGTTAGGTAATTCACTGGACCACGCCGCTAATGCGGGACGGTTTTTACTCCATGTGAATACCAGTGCATCAAAATTCATAATGACTTTTTGAAAAATGAAGCTATCATAAGCTCGTCCCATATCACACAATGCAAGCGCACACTAGATGGGCGAGTTTTGCCTTATGATAACTAAAAATGTCTTCATACATGAAAATCCTCGTTCACTATTATATATAGTGTGAAAAACCTTTTTGCAAATAAATTTTTTAATCCTAGATAGCATAATGCCCCATCCCATTATACTGACAATCCTGCTGGTAACCAGCAGGCTACACAATCAAAACCACACGGGCTCATAGTGGAGATTAGGTTTCGAACATGATGGTTCTTGGTACGAAAGATCATTCGTGGGCTCACAAACTTACTTGTGCGCATCATCCCAATACTCACGGATAACATCCAGACTCGGACTCCGTTATATTAACCCACCATACATGAATCAGAGTACCCAACAAATAGCGCCCCAGACTGGGGACTTCGCAGTACCCTTTCATCATCACATCCCGGTGCACCGAACATACGAAACGAACATAAAAAATCTGACCACCATTTTACCATCAATCCAGGGTGTGAGGTTCCTCAAAGTCACGATATACACAAAGCTAGGCTTAAATAAGCCATGCTTTGATCATTCATAGCTCATCTCATAACTTAAGTATGCCACATTGTCCATTCACTATGCATCACTGATTTCCATCATTATATAACCTCTAAGCTCATACAGCTTAGAGAAGGGTGTTAAGTAAGAGAATAAATTCTCCGCCACCAAGCAGATATATATTAATAAAGATCAGTGCTACATAGTCAATTACAATGTCAAACACACAATCCATACATTTCCGTTCTGGGTCTGAACGAAACAACAATCCAGAATTCCTTCACATACGTTCGGGCTTTTTGCCACTTAACTGCTATAAAATCCATCTGCAAATGGGGGCGACCCATTCGAGACATTCAGTAAGTCGTCCTTACGACATGAAGGGTTCCGTTCTTCAATGTCGTCTCCAATGTCTTCAATTGCTCCACAACGTCATATTATTACATGGAATGGTTTTCAGACATACATCCAATCCCGGTCTTTCCAAACAATAGGCGCAAAAAAACATAATTATAGAACACACATAATTTCTACCAGTCTCCTTCCATCTTGGATTTTGTCAAAATTGAACTTCTTTAAACCCATTCTCAAATTATTACAAAATCCATATTTAACCTTTCTCTTTTAAAACACATCCCTTAAATTAAATATGATTCAGCCTTAAAGCCTTAATTAATTTTCCGTTTGATAAATCGTTGTCAAAATCCAGTTTCCTTTGAAAATCCTTAATCCACATTTCAACCATAGTTTCCAATTAAATTGATTTTCAAACATTCCATTCTTTAATCTTAACTAAAAGATTATACTTTCTTTCTAGTTCCTCACCTTTAATTTCCTCAAATCAAAGATCTGATTAAATCCTCAAATTACGATATGAATTTCCATAACTCAATCTCATGGGGTTTCAAAAATGATATTATTGAAGATATGATTCACGACAAAACCCAAATCAATTGATATTGAACATAAATTACACAGAAATTGTATCTACTTATATTCGATATCAGTTCTCATAATCAACGAATACTATAAGTGGAATAACGATATAATAATATCTTCCAAATTCCTCAAATAGTATACATTTACACCACAGAATTTCATATCAAATATCTAAAGATTATTTCTATCCAACTTATCCCAGTCAACTTAGGAAACTCATATATGAATTAAAAGATTTATCCAACTCTTTGACATTAGATTTGGATAGAAATACCATCAATTTATACTTAATATTAATCTCAATATCCAACTTACACTATAAGCGGAATAATGGTGAACTACCTTTTAATTTCTCAAATAGTAAGAATATCATCTACCGGATTAGTATCAAACATCCGAAGATTTATCCCCAACCATATCCAATTATTTAAAATTAAAAACCCATATTAATATCAATTAAAATTCCACATAAAATATTTCTAATACTTTTAAACCTTTGAAAATATTCCACAAATCGTTACTTATGGTTCGAAAAATAGTTTACGGTTTAAAACTTCAAAATAGATTGTTTTCGAAGAAAGCGTTACAATAGCATTTCAAAAGTGTTACAAAAGTGTTAAAAACAGTTATCTTAACTATTTTGATCAAAATATCGTTTATCTTAGCCAAAACTTAAACTTTACAATTCAAAACACTTTCTCATAATTTGTAATGATTTTACAAAAAAAAATTCCGTATTTTTAAAACATTTAAAAATAGCTGTTTATAGTTATGGTCAACAATTGTTCTTACATCGATCTTTTTCAAAACGGTTTTAAACATAACTTGAAAATTATAACTCTAATTTAAAATCTTCTTTCACTCATTTAAAAGTTCTTGTTAATGGAAATCAAATGTTTTTCATTTTTTGGAAATCCGATTTAGATTGCAAAAGTTATAAGTGTTTAAAGTTTGCATCTAAAATACGTAAATTGTCGTTATGCGATAAGCTCTATTTTGACCATAATAACCATTATTCTATGATACTTCAAAATATCTTAGAAAACCATTATATCCTTATATAACCCCTTTAAAATCATTTAAATTTTCTTTCAAAATTATTTTGGATATTAAATTCAACTTTCATAAATTCCAATTCATTTCGAAATTCAAATAACTTCAAATTAACCTTCCCATTCGTCGGATCAGTTAGGGAGAGCAGGAAACTTCATTTCCAAACCCAAGCATAGACACTATCCTCTATGTCATCCTAGAATGTTCTGGAATTTATTTATTCATTTAAAGGACTTTAACAATATATATGAATTCATACATATGGTCTTTCCCCAATTATTAACCTTCAATTTCAATAATGATATTGCTTTTAATTATGAAGGAGATTTTTCGATCACCAGTGTGATACCATAATTGTTGTGTCATAGTGTGTGCAAAACAACATCAACAACCATTTAAACATCCATAGCAACGATCATCAACATGATTCAATAAATCATAATTGTGCACAAGCATTATAACACTAATGCTTAATAATGTGTGTTCTAAACTTCGCATCCATCATCCATCACAACAAATGTCAATCATCATTAACCAATAATAATTCATCACTATATTTAAATTAGTCTAGCTAGTAATTAAATATATAAACTGTGGTTAAAGAGTTCTCACCTGACAGCTTTCCAAATCTTCACTGTAGGCCAGCCTAGCTAAGCGAACCGTCAGACAGTATTTCAGCGCAACGTCTTCTTCACCAAAATATATATAATATAATATACACTAATCTCTCTTTATATTATAAGAGGAGGAGGAGGAGAATGACGAACTTTGGCAAGGTGGTGGTGGAAAAGAGGAAGACTTATGCCATGAAAACCATGGCCATAAGCTTTAAGAAGAAGGTGGAAAGGAGGGAATGGAATGGAATGGTAAGAAAATGGAGAAAAGAGCCTCCTTATATAGGAAAGGAGGAGTAAGGAGGTAAAGACACATAAGGGGGCAAGTGGCAATCATGCATGAAAGGGAGCATGCATAAAGACATGTGTCTTAACACTTGTCTTAAGAAGAAAAAAAACTTTTGGTAGCACTTTCTTTTAAATGTTATGAAAACTAAAGGCAACACTTGATTCTAACGCTACTAATTCGTGTTATGATTTGACAAATCCGATCGAACGACAAATAGCATCAATAAATCCAAACTCATTAATAATCATTCTTATTTATAATTCAAGTAAAATCTATTATATAACTTATCAAAATTATTAAATATTCTTAACCATATATATTTATGTCAAATTCAAATTCAATTTTAAATTCAAATTAAGTAATGAATATTCCAATTGGTTAAAAATTCTGGATTGTTACATTCACCCCCTCCCCCCCTTAAAACTTTTCGTCCTAAAAAAGGAAAGGGAATCGTAACTACTCATTCAACAAATTCAAGATTAAGATTCTTTATACCAAAGCTCCCTGTTCTTATAATGGATATACCAGGTAAAATATTATAACACGTATTTACGGACAACCATATCTACATGTCCTCCAACGATAACCGGACTACCCATTATATTCGATTCATCATTTACTGGGCCAATTACTTATACTCAATCGTTTACTTCTTTCAAAAAAAATTCGGAGTGATAAATTTATTCTCTTAGATCTTATCTTGCAAATACAAAGGTTATGAAACTTATTCCTTTTCAGTTCCCCAAAATTACTATTATTCTTTACATGGAAAACTCGATCATCTCAGAACTCACCTTATCTAAATGTTTTAGTTTAGATAATATCTTCTTAATATTCCCACTTTCCAAATATCCTTTAATCAAATTGTGAAACTTAATTCACAAGGTGTTCATGCTCACTTAAACAGTTCCTTTTGTTGTTACAATATACTTTATTACTTATCGACTGTCCAAATTCGCCGATAATTCCAGATTTTAATTCCTTATATTGTTTAAGTTTGGCTATCCTCATTAATTATTCTAAATTCAAGATTACAAAACTTATTTCCATCAAACTTTAGAGAAACAGCTATAACCAATGTAGTCCTTAACCAAAATATCATATCGTCATATTGAATTCTCAAGATATTTGCATTTTAAATTTAATTAATTGGGGAAGACTAATTATAAAATATCCTGATTAATTAATTCCAACTTATCCTTTAACTCATTTCCCAAACTACTTGGATTGCTTATGTAAATTACAACTTTACGTAGACGTCTTTTAATCAAGCGAGAAATTCCAATACAAGATGTCCGTGCTCAAGTTTTTAATTTTCAAATATTTTCAAAGATCTTTTTCCTTTATATTCAAAATATATTCTTTCAAAATCAATTCCAAAGTAACTACCAATTCTTACTCAACATTTTGATTTGATTTTTCAAATTATACATCTTTTCAAAACCTTTATATATATATATATATATATATATATATATACATATATACATATATATATATCACAAATGCACTTTCTCATATACTCTTTACTGACTTATCCTTAATACAGGTTTACCTGATATAATTCTTACAACTTATCAAATTTTCACTTTTCTATTTAAGTTCATATCAATTTACCGAACAATTTCAAACATTTATCTAAATTGGTTTAAGTATATACTGATATTTTAATCGGAATCATATAGTCATCCCACTTTCGAAACTCGAAAATACATACTGATGATGCTGCAGTCATCAACAGAATCATCTTCAAGCGACTAAAGTGTGATTCTATATCTATCTAGTATACTTAAGACTTCGTATGTACGTTGATCAGACGTATATGCAAAATCTTCTTATACTCGATAGTCCAACCTCAACATCAAATAAAATACTCAAATTCTAATTTTTAATTTCTAACCATATTTATTAGTTACCTTAACAAATCTGACCCAAGTTTATCGATATTTCGAAATGTTACCTAATAGTGAAATTAAATCCAAAAGGCATTTGTACTTGGATCATTTTCCTGATCAATGGAAGTGTCTTAATTACCACGACATAAGAATTATTTTATGTGTAATTATAATCACAAAATGTAAACTTAACCTTAATCATCTGATTAAGTATCCAGGATATAATTAACCATATATTTCCAAAATATGTTTCTTTCTTAAAATATAACTTTTCAAAACTCATTTCATATTTTCATATACGCTCTCGCAAATATAATACTCCAAAATCTCATTCTAGGGCATTACTAACCCTATCTCTAATGAGATATATAACTCTAAAGGGTCTTTCCTTTTGTTCAAATGTGTCGTACCCCATTGCTTTATATATACCAAAGCTCTGATACCAGAAATGTAACAACCCGGCTTTTTGCTCGGTTTTCGCCAGTAATTAAACCAACTTGAACCGTTCATAAAGACGGATTGTTAGGGGCATTTACACATTTGCACAAAATAAAAACAACTTTTCCATTATCATTAAAATAATATTACATCAGAGTAACAAGAGGTACATCAGAGTACATTGATTACACAGCGGAAAAGATACTAAACTCAGCAGAAGAATGCGAATGCTCCAAGTCATAATAGCTTCAGCTAAAACCATAATCCTGCTCCAACTAACTCCAAGGCTAAATCTACGAACCAAACTACTAGGCTGCCCATGAAAAAATTATGGGCACCCAGAGTTTAGGTGTGGGAATAATAAACTCCAGGTCAGTCATGGGACTGGTGTGAGAACTCAAAACAGTTGTTTTTAGGGTTAATTTTAAAGTTAGGTAATTCTCTGGACCACGCCGCAAATACGGAACGATTTTTACTCCATGTGAATACCAGGGCATCAACTCGTAATGACTTTTTAAAAAATGAAGCTATCATAAGCTCGTCCCACATCACACAATGCAAGCGCACACCAGATGGGCGAGTTTTTCCTTATGATAACCAATAATGCCTTCATACGTGACAATCCTCTTTAACTACTATATATAGTGTGAAAACCTTTTTGCAAATAAATGTATTAATCCTAGCCAGCATAATGCCCCATTCCATTATACTGACAATCCTGCCGGTAACAAGCAGGCTATACAATCAAAACTGTACAGGCTCATAGTGGAGATTGGGTTTCGAACATGATGGTTCCTGGGACGAAAGATCGTTTGTGGGCTCACAAACTTTCTTGCGCGGATCATCCCAGTACTCGCGGATAACGTCCAGAATCGAACTCTGTTATACTAACCCACCATACATGAATCAGAGTACCCAACAAATAGCATCTCAGACTGGGGACTTCACGGTACCCTTTCGTCATCACATCCTGGTGCACCGAACATACGAAACGAACATAAAATATCTGACCACCAGTTTACCATCAATCTGGGGTGTGAGGTTCGTCGAGGTCACGATATACACAAAGCTACGCTTAAATAAGCCATGCTTTGATCATCCATAGCTCATCTCATAACTTAAGTATGCAACATTGTCCATTCACTACGCATCACTGATTTCCATCTATATATAACCTCTAAGCTCACATGTCTTGGAGAAAGGTGTTATGCAAGAGAATAAATTCTCCGCCACCAAGCAGATATATAATTAATAAAGATCAGTGCTACATAGTCAATTACAATGTCAGATACACAATCCATACATTTCCGTTCTGGGTCTGAACGAAACAAAAATTTGGAATTCCTTCACATACGTTCGGGGTTCTTAACACTTAACTGATATAAAATCCATCTGCAAATGGGAGCGACCCATTCGAGACATTCAGCAAGTCGGCCTTACGACATGAAGGGCCTTATGACATGAAGGGTCCCGGCCTTCAATGTTGTCTCCAATGTCTTCAATTGCTCCACAACGTTGTATTATTACTTGGAATGGTTTTCAGACATACATCTGATCCCGGTCTTCCCAAATAATAGGCGCAAAAAAAATCATAGAACACATAGGCTTTCAACCAGTCTCCTTCCGTCTTGGATTTTGTCAAAATTAAACTTCTTTAAACCCATTCTCAAATTATTACAAAATCCATTTTTAGCCTTTCTCTTTTAAAACACATCCTTTAAATCAAAGATGATTCAGCCTTAAAGCCTTAATTAATCTTTAGTTTGATAACTCGTTATCAAAATCCAGTTTCCTTTGAAAATCCTTAATCCACATTTCAACTATAGTTTCCAATTAAATTGATTTTCCAACATTCCATTCTTTAATCTTAACTAAAAGATTATACTTTCTTTCCAATTCCTCACTTTTAATTTCCTCAAATCAAAGATCTGATTAAATCCTCAAATTATGATATGAATTTCCATAACTCAATCTTATGGGGTTTCAAGAATGTTATTATTGAAGATATAATTCACGACAAAACCCAAATCAATTGATATTGAACTTAAGTTACACAGAAATTATATCTACTTATATTCGATATCAATTCTCATAATCAACGAATACTATAAGTGGAATAAAGATATAATAATATCTTCCAAGTTCCTCAAATAGTATACATTTACACCACAGAATTTCATATCAAATATCTGAAGATTATTTCTATCTAACTTATCCCAGTCATCTTAGGAAACTCGTATCTTAATTAAAAGATTTATCCAACTCTTTGACATTAGAACTGGATAGAAATGCCATCAACTTATACTTAATATTAATCTCGATATACAACTCACACTATAAGAGGAATAATGGTGAACTACCTTTTAAATTCCTCAAATAGTAAGAATCGTCATCTACCTGGTTAATATCAATCATCCGAAGATTTATCTCCAACCATATCCAATTATTTATAATTGAAAACCCATATTAATATCAATTTAAATTCCATATAAAATATTTCTAATACTTTTAAACCTTTGAAAATATTCCACAAATCATTACTTATAGTTTGGAAAATAGTTTACGGTTTAAAACTTCAAAATAGACTGTTTTCAAAGGAAGCGTTACAATAGCATTTCAAAAGTGTTACAAAAGCGTTACAAAACAGTTATCTTAACTATTTTGATCAAAATATCGTTTATCTTAGCCAAAACTTAAACTTTACAATTCAAAACACCTTTTCATAATTTGTAATGATTTTACAAAAAAAATCCATATTTTTATAACATTTAAAAATAGGTGTTTATAGGCTGTTTATAGTTATGGTCAACAATTGTTCTTACATCGATCTTTTCCAAAACGGTTTCAAACATAACTTGAAAATCATAATTCGAATTTAAAATCTACTTTCACTCATTTGAAAGTTCTTGTTAATGGAAATCAAAAAATTTCATTTTATGGAAATCTGATTTGGATTGCAAAAGTTATAAGCATTTAAAGTTTGCATCTAAAATACGTAAATTGTTGTTATGCTACAAGCTCTATTTTGACCATAATAACCATTATTCTACGATACTTCAAAATATCTTCAAAAGCCATTATATCCTTATATAACCCTTCTAAAATCAATTAAACTTACTGTCCAAATTATCTTGGATCTAAAATTCAACTTTCATAAATTCCAATTCATTTCAAAATTCAAATAACTTCAAATTAACCTTCCCATTTGTCGGATCAGTTAGGGATAGCCAGGGAGAGCAGGAAACTTCATTTCCAAACCCAAGCCTAGACACTATCCTCACTGTCATCCTAGAATGTTCTGGAATGTATTTGTTCATTTAAAGGACTTTAGCAATATATATGAATTCATACATATGGTCTTTTCCCAATTATTAACCTTCAATTTCAATAATGATATTGCTTTTAATTATGAAGGAGATTTTTCGATCACCAATGTGATACAATAATTGTTGTGTCATAGTGTATGCAAAACAACATCAACAACCATTTAAACATCCATAGCAACCATCATCAACATGATTCAATAAATCATATTTGTGCACAAGCATTATAACACTAACGCTTAATAGTGTGTGTTCTAAACTTCGCATCCATCATCCATCACAATAAATGTCAATCATCATTTACCGATAATAATTCATCACTATATTTAAATTAGTCTAGCTACTAATTAAATATATAAACCATGGTTAAAGAGTTCTCACCTAACAGCTTTCCAAATCTTCACGGTAGGCGAGCCTAGCTAAGCGAACCGTCGGACAGTATTTCAGCGCAACGTCTACTTCACCAAAATATATATAATATAATATACACTAATCTCTCTTTATATTATAAGAGGATGAGGAGGAGGATGACGAACTTTGGCAAGGTGGTGGTGGAAAAGTGGAAGACTTATGCCATGGAAACCATGGCCATAAGCTTTAAGAAGAAGGTGGAAAGGAGAAAGTGGAATGGAATGGTAAGAAAATGGAGAAAAGAACTTCCTTATATAGGAAAGGAGGAGTAAGGAGGTAAAGTCACATAAGGGGGCAAGTGACAATCATACATGAAAGGGAGCATGCACAAAGACATGTGTCTTAACACTTGCCTCAAGGAGAAAAAAAACTTTTGGTAGCACTTTCTTTTAAATGTTATGAAAACTAAAGGCAACACTTAATCCTAACGCTACTAATTCGTGTTATTTGACAAATCCGATCGAACGACAAATAGTATTAATAAATCCAAACTCATTAATAATCATTCTTATTTACAATTCAAGTAAAATTTATCATATAACTTACCAAAATTATTAAATATTCTTAACCATATATATTTATGTCAAATTCAAATTCAAATTAAGTAATGAATATTACAATTTTAAATTGGTTAAAAATTCCTGGATCGTTACAATATATGCTCTCTTCTTTTTAGATGATCACACATTTTTTCTTTAAAAAATAACTACTCAAACATATACATATATGTCACTTGTGCACATTTCGTGTCACATATCGCATGTCATAAAAGTTTCTCGTACGTGCACGATATCAATATATGATAATATGATTGCTACAAACAATCTTAAACATTTCATAATTCAAATGTTTTGAATTTCACTTTTACAAATACGTTAGCTAAGTGTGAGATAAAATCACATTTCGTGACACTGAACGAAGATAAAAAATGAATGGATACAAAAATGAAACAACACAAGTAGCACGATCCTAGCGCGACACAACCAAGCACGAACTATAACTACGAATATTCAAATTAAAACAGCGACTCTCTCCAAGATCAATCTACAATTGATCTCAAACTCTTTTTTTTAAAGATGGTCTTTGTCTACTAATAAACCAAAGCAAACACCCCAAATTTTTCAGCGAACACAACCTAAGACTAAAGAAACAAGGCTTGGACAAGAATTGACCAACGTACGAGGTGAATTTTTTATATAAAGATGTAAAACCTCTCGGCACAAAGCACATGCCTGAGCACAAAACCGAACATGCTTGAGCACGATCGGTTTAGATGGTCTCGAGACGGGTAGCACAAATTATGGCAATGGATGTTGTGGCACATGATTGGGTGAAGGTAGAAGCGCAACACAGGGAAAATAAGGCCTCGGTTATCTAAAGTTTTCAGATGCACACTTATTTGGGTTCTGAGGAGACAAGTAGCAGCAGACTGAGCTACGTTTCTATGACCAGACGTTTAGTAGATGACATTGAAGTCAGGGGTGAAGAAGGAAATAAGATTCTGGTGTGGGGGAAGGAACAGACGCGACATGAATGATATGGGTTTTCCTAATGGATTTGGGAAGATTCACAATGGGTTCACGCTATCTCAGCCAGAGGCTGTATTCGGGATGGTTTGAGGTGTAGGTGAGTGATGAAGTGGTAGTTCTAGGTGAACCGTGGAGGACAAATGCGCGATGATGGGTAGGAAAAAAAAGAAGTGGGAGACGGAAGAAGAAAATTGGGAGAGGAGAAGCATGCGAGAGAAACTAATGAAGTGGAAGGGAGCATTTTATCTATAGGCATGTAAAAATTCATGCATGCATGCAATAGGAATCTCATGTCATTTTATGGAATTCTCTCTCTCTCTTTTTCCATTTTTTTGAATGTGAAGATCAAGGGATGCAAGAGACTTTGAGGGAGCAAAGAGAACATGATCTCATGAAAACTGACGGAAGAGGAAATGAAGTCAATAAGTATAAATGAAGAAGGGAAGCAGTGTTATGCAGTAACATAATGTGGCAAAAAACGAATAAACAATGACTACTCAAATACCGCAATTTCAAATTCTCAAATTACATGAATCAAAAATTTCAGAATTTTAGAAGCCCAATGACAATCAGACAAGTGGCAGGTGGCAGAGCAATATGGATAGAGGCAAAAATTGTGGCTAAGTGCATTTAGAATTTTCACATTTTTCCATTGAAATTGAAGATTCGAAGAAATAAACGTCATAATTTCACAAAACGAAAAATGACAACTTACTCTGAAAATTGACTAGTATTTTTACAAAGAAATCGCCTAAATTCTAATAACATTTTATTTTCAAATGATTTATTCATATTTAACTAAAGTAACGTGAATGGAACCAACTTGCATATTTTACTACAAAATTTATTTCTATGCTATATTTAATTAAACGCATCTCAAATATCAAATTTTGTAATTTAATTCAAATTTTAATTTTTAATGTTAATCACGTCATATCTGTTGACGCTACTGTATATCTACGACATCAATCGATTTAAATGGAATGAACGAAAATTTACATTTTCATTATAAAATATACAAAATCAATTATATATATAATTATATCAAAAGAATCAATATTTCAACATTTAATTAATAATCGATTTCATGCCGGTTCAAACAGTTATGTCTAAATTAACAACCGTTTTAAATTATATCATTCAACTTAGACATGTGCATTTTAAATTTGTATCAAAAATTGAATATAAACATTCAAAATAAATTATATTTTAAAATTTTAAGTTAAATTTCAGTAAACAACCTTGTTTAAAAGTCATTAAGAATTTCAATTTGTTACAATCTCCCCTACTCAAACCTTTTCATCCCTGAAATGGAATGAGGCTAGGAAATAGAAATAAAGCAATGACACATAATTAAATAAAGTTATACATATTTAAAAAAACTTCCTAGTTTTATATATTCGGATATGTCTAAACAAAAAATAACATATATTATTTCTCAAATATTTTTCAAAATAGTTTCAAATATAACACGACGTCTCGACTGGTACCATATATCATCTCATTTTTGAAACTTGAAAATGAACACCAGTAACGCTGCAGCAATCGTCATAATTATTTTCATGTGACTAGATTGTGATTCTATATCTATTTATTACTTATAAGATTTAGTACATACGTTACCTAGGCGTATGTCTAACATACTTGATAGTTCAATATCAATGTTAAACAAAATACTTGAGACCTTTTTCTATTAAAACAGAATAGATACAAGTTTTCCAAATATATATGTTATAAATAGTATATATCAAGTCATTTATTTATTATAAATTTCAAGTAAAGAAAATTACATCTCCCTCACTCATTTATTTATTAAAATTTAAATTTTATCCTAAATATAATCAACATAAGTTTTGCAAATGTAAATCATAAATGTTTCAAAATATATTTCAAAGCAACACACACACATACACACACACACACACACACACATATATATATATATATATATATATATATATAACATATATTAGTTGTAAGTTACATCTGATTTAACACATACATTCATTCTTATATTCGTATAGAGGTTTTGCGCCTACATTCCATCTTAATTTAGTTTTAAATCTTACAATTATTTAGAATAGTAAGTTCTAATTAATATAAATATGCAATTACAGTATATATCTAATTCTGTTTCATTAAAGCAAATTCAAGTCAATTTTTTTTATAAACCCAACACCTTTATTGCTATTTTTTAGATTTAATATGAACATGTTCAAATTTATTTCAACCTTTTTAAATCCTATACTTTCTAATTAATTAACTTGGACTAAAATAACAATAATAACTTTCATTAGCTTTACAACATTTCATAAATTGAAATTTGCTTAATGTCATACTTATAAAGTCCATTTAATCATTACAAGTTTAACTTATATTATATATTTCAAAAACACCATTCCTTTGAAAATCTTATATATTCGCATAAAGCAGATTTTTTTTCATTTCATAGACATTTTAAAAATCAGATCCATATTCTTGTTCCATTTACTTAAATCCAAAGTAATGACTCATACTTATTAAAGTTAAAAATTTCAAGATATCACGTTTATGGAATATAACTAACACTATGCAAATCATAAAATTATTATTATTACAAAGGTCATTTTCTTATATGAATTCAATTAACCCCTACTTGTTTACAAATTTATCTCTTTATAAATTTCTAAATATAACACCTTTATATTCACATAATACTTTCAAAACACTTTGCAATTCCAATTAATAAATTAAGTGATTATTACCCTAATTATCAACATATTCACATTTCCTATTGATTCTTAATATGAATTATATTTAAAATCTCTTGCATTATTTAGTTAGTTAGATCAAAATAAGTCTAAAACTTGAAATAAAAGTTGAACAACGAAAAACCCGATGAACAAGAATCACAAGGGATAGAGTTTCTAGGTAAAATAAATTAGAGAATTTGGAAACAATGTATTATAATTTCCAAGGTTGTATTTAAAATAAGGATCGGGGTTTACATTCAGGAAATCCTAATCGAAGAGAAACCTATCGAAGAAGATGGATTCAAAAGAATGGGACCCTTAGAAAAGAGTAAATTTCAAAAAAAAAAATGTATCACAAAATCCTTGTAAAACCATTTAAAACTGTTTACACTTTTCAAAATATGCTTCCTCAGGGATAATTTTGAGACTGATTTTACTCATTCTAGGGTATCGCTACCCTATCTCTAATAAATTTAAATCCCATAAGTTCAGGTTTTTGATCGAATCAAAGCTCTGATAAGAACTGTAACGACTGGCCTTTTTTGAGCTTTTCAAGTCGATAATAAAACCAACTCAAAATCTTTTAAAATTACAGATTGTTATTTCTATAGGGTTAAATATAAAATCATCACTGAATCACAGATAGATCACAGACACTAAAAAGTAGAATATTTTGCAATGGAATAAATAAAATACAACAGTAGTTCATGAAGCTACTAAGTACAAAATTTCAAAAATTGAACATAATATCAAAGTCATAGACTCAAATACAACGAAAGTCTAAATATAGATTTCTAATACATAAAGAAATATCGACAAAATACATAGAGGTGATGTCCTTGACAAGTCTTCAACTTTAAACGGTGAAATTTCATCATTGTAATAATTGGTTTAACTGGAGCACAATGCAAAAAAAAAAAAAACACTCGAGTCAGGACTAACTTTCTCATCTAAGTAAATCAACTCAAGTAATATGTTCAAACGAAATGCTCAATAACTAAATAAAGGATGCTTGGGATTTCCATCCTCTAAGAATCTGTTAAGCTACTTATTATATAAAACAATACACAATTATAATAGTGTCTATGGTAAATATACTATTGAAAATAGCATAAATGTGATTACCATTATTACCCTTACACCGTTTATAATATCATGGCCTATACAGATATCATAAAGTTCATCGTAAACTAATAGCAACCAGAGGGCACTCCATAGGTACGGTATAAATCAAAATTGTAGGGGGCTCGTTAAATACAATATGACAAGTCATTGAGGTTATACCCAGCAGTGTGATTCTACCGGATTGCGGAATTTTGAGTACAGCAATGTGTTGTATGATTTTTGTTTGATGATAACAAACATATAATATTACTTAAATGTGTTTGTATTTGCACTATTTTGTATTTCATTTCACAAAAATAAATATCTATTGAATAATATACTATTATACACAATTGAATATATTCACAGTATATTCAATTAAATATTTTATTTCAAAATCTGAATTAGTACAACATTCTAACTCCACTATTGTATATTTACGGTTATAATATTTTACATGGAATTGTACTACTAAGTCAATTTGAATATGATCGACAATTTGATTTGACACAGTAAAATAATATTTTATTTAAATCAAATTTGCCATTACAAATATAAGTACAATTTTCTCATTCTGTACATTTATTCCTCACTACAACTCTCATCACTCTGTACACAGTCATTGCCTCACTACAGTTATACTCGTTCACTCATATACAGACTAATATAGTTTTTGCTGGACACGTATACTTGTCTTGATGTACTCTAGATCCTGTCCGCCAATCCAGTCCAGCCACCTGTACACCTACAGAAAAGAAACCAGTATTGCTACTGAGGAGCAGCCTCATGGACCAACTCAACTTGGTGTATGTATCAAATCAAGGCAGCATCTGTTTTTATCAGATTTTTTTAAGCCAGAAAAATTAAAGAAAAAAAATTAAAGTGCTAATTTGAAGTTTAAACGAAAATAATGGCAGCATGGTGGCATGTACATGGACCAAAGTTTTGCATGCATAATCTCAGCAGTCCAAGATTACAGTTCAATATCAAGCATGTTTACAAATAGGCACATGCAGATGTACAACTGAATGTGAACAATGATTAAAGTAGCACGGCTCAAGTACAAGTGCAGTAGCATGTTCAAGGTACACAGCAACATTGCTAGCAAATTAAGGAGTACCAGCAGCTACAAAATAATGGGCAAACAAGAAATGATAACAAAATCTCGACTATACAGCAAAGTGATACCAGTATGCACAAGACTAACACATAAACAGCAAAAATGGGGATGGCATGGACATGTATGGTGCATGTGAATGGATATAGCACAAAAGTGACAGCAAAACCATTTCAGCATGCACTGGCAAAGTCTACACAAAAACACATATCAAAATAGTCAAAGCCTTGGTTCAAGCAATTTCAAACTAGAAGAGTGTCAAAGTCGAGCAAGTGTATGCTCATATACATGCAAGCAGCTGAGTGTGTGTACACATACAAGTACAAGGGGCAGTCCAGTTTAAGAGTTCAGCTGGAACACAACATTGGTGCAACACTAAAATGATGCAGAGTTTCAAGTTCATATAAATAGCACAATAGCAATACATGGTGAATGAACATATGGGGGCATGATTCAAGAAATCAATTAACAAACAAAATCAAAGGTTGTTTTTAAGGCAAGAAATGATTTTTCCATATTTCAAACATCACGGCAATAATTCAAGATGGTTCATGTATGTAAGCAAAGGACAGTACATATATACACAGTTCTCAAACATATTCATCTCAGTGCATACAAATATAGACAATCAACAAGGCAGTACCTAACTCATGATCTAGGAATAGCAGAGGTGAAGTTCGAGCATGTGAGCTCAAGATTTAAGCACCAGTTTTTTTATCAAGGGGTGGACAGGCCGAGAGGCTCACAAGCAAGTGTACATGGCATTACTAAAGTACAATAATAAAAGTTCAAAGTTGTCATGCACACATGAACAAGCCAACACAAAACAATTAGAAGGTGGCGTGACAAGATAAAAAATCAATTGTTCATCTGTTCTTATTAGTTCAAATAAGATTTGGCATAGTGTAAAGCAACTATTCATATCAAATTTAAAGACAGGAACAATTGTTTTGTTTGAAAAGAATGATTCAAATAATTTCTTAAAAATTTCCAGAAATCAGGATTTAAACTTGGAAGTTTGAAATATATTAGGAAGAACCATTCAAGTTGCAAATTCAAATTCAACTAGAGAAAGCCCAGAATTCTCACGCAAGTATTTAGGAAATCACACGCAGTTATTCCGGAAAGTACGCAAAATTTTAGACTCAATCAAACTCTAGAAATCACGCAACATCAAGAAAAAAATTCAAAGCCAATTTAAAGCCCCATAATTCACGCAATAATCAAAACCAAATCGTATCTGAAATCAGAATAATATTTACGAATTTTAATCCTATAAATAACACCAATCATCACTGGCATCAATCCATCCAAGTTCGAACATAATTCAAACAAATACTCGAATTAAAAAATCATACCAAAGAACTCAAAATTGCTTGGATCAAAATCGAAGTCTTCCACTCAAACAAAACGAAGATAGCTACTGGAGATTCAGAGCATCAATGAAAAGAGAAAGCGGCAGCTACTAAGGAGGATCGAAACCCTATAATTAAAATCGCCATTGTCACTTTTTACCAGAGCCAAAGAATTAGGGTTACAAGAGAAAGAGGGCCGAATTATTTCAAGACAAAGGAATAAAAAGGAGGCTGGTGAAGTTTTTAAAGGGCTAAGGGATTAAAGGATTTTATTAATTGAAAACTAGGGTTTTATTTTTAGTTTTTTTATTTGTTTTAGTTTTAATTTTATAAACATGTTTAAGGTTTTCTAGTTTGTCTTTGAAACTAAGGAGACGAATTACGGGGTTTGTAATTCGGGGAAATCTGGTTTCGGGGATAGAAACCAGTGCAGGGTTTTGAGCGTAGGGTTAAGAACAGTAGGGAGTGAATGTCACGAGTTTACAATGGATTGTAAGCATAGAGATTGTTTTAACTCCTAGTAGAAATCTTAGGGAATGCAGCAGTAGGCAGGGTTTTGCCAAAGTTGTGTATATTTGTGTGTTATTTATTTTCCGCATTTACTCTGATTATTATCAGTGTTGTTATTATTTAATTACTCAGCAAAAATTTGCGATAAACCTATTCACCCCCTTCTAGGATTAATTTAGATCCTACAAGTGATATCAGAGCAGGTATTTTATTATTTTATTTTAACTATAGAGTAATGAATCTGTCTATTAACGATTTTTCTCAGGATCAGTCCATAGCTAGACCACCAATGTTTAAGGAACTGATTACAACTATTGGAAAGCTAGAATGAAAATTTATTTGAGTTCAATTGACTTTGATGTGTGGGATATTATCAAAATAGGTTATAGATCTCCCATATTTATTGTTAATAATGTTGAAGTTCCTAAATCGAATGATATGTGGGATGGTAATGATAAAAAATTATTTTCAACAAATGCCAAAGCTATGAATGCTTTAATTTGTGCTCTTGATAAAACTGAATTTAATCGAATTTCTCATTGTGGAATTACGCAGGAAATATGACATACGTTAGAGGTCACACACGGAGGTACTTCTCAAGTTAAGGAATCTCGTCTCGCTCTACTCAGCAATGGATATGAAAATTTCTCTATGCAAAAAGATGAAGATATAAAAGAGATGTATGGACGCTTCTCAACACTAGTCTACAATGCAAAAGCTCTTGGCAAAATTTATACTGAAGTGGAATTGATCAGAAAAATATTGAGAGTGCTACCACTGAATTTTGAAGCTAAGGTGACGGCGGTTCAAGAATCAAAAGATCTGAATAAAATAAGCATGGAAGAGTTGATCAGAAATCTGATTACTTACGAGATGGAGTTAAAAGCAAGAGAAGAACGAAAGAATTCTGAATCAAAGAAAAAGATGATTGCTCAAAATAATACTGCTGAAAGTGACAATGAAGATCCTGCTGAAGAGCTTGCCATGGTTTTTAGGAAGTGGGCTAAAAGAAATTACAGGCCACGAAAGAAGAAATCAAAAACCAACAAGTCCAAAAGTTCAGATAGTTCAGATGATGAAGTGTACTGCTACGATTGCAAGAAATCCGGGCATATCAAACCAGATTGCCCACAGCTTAATAATGAAAACAAGAAGAAGTTTAGAAGAAAGAAGAAGGCTTTTTCTGCTACATGGGATGACGAGGAAGGAGAAGAAGTTTCTGAAAGTGATAAAGAGGAAGATAATTTGTGTTTATGGCACGATCTGATTCAGATAGTAGTGAAGAAGATTTGAGCGAGGTATCGAATTTTACTTATAAAGGTTTAATTTTAATGTGTCATGATCTCACAAAAAACATTGATTCTCTTGAACTAAAAGTTAAGAAAATGAAATCTGATAGGCCAAAACTAGTTCAAGAAAATAACAGTTTAGAAAGAAAACTTGAAAAAGTTAAGAATTCACCGTAATCAGAATGCGAAAAATGTCAATTTTTGAGTAATGATCTTTTGAAATTCAAAACTGATTTTGAGTTACTTAAAAGTGAAAAAAGTGAATTTAAAGAATGAAAATCATGATTTTGAAATGGAGACTGAAAAGCTTAGAGAATCTGAAAAACTTGATATTGAAAAGCGAAAACAATTTGAAATTGAAATTTCTAAGTCCAATGCTAAATTCAAAGCACTTGAAAACAAAAATTTGGTTTTAAAACAAAATGATGCTGAAAAGAGGAAAATCGCTATTAATTATTGTTCAAAATTAAATGAAAGAAAATAGCGATCTTAAATCCAAAATTCAACGGCTTGAATCAACTTTGACTAAATTTTCTAAAGGAGAGAAATCGTTGAATATGTTGTTAAAAAACAATTTTTTTCAGAATAAAAAGGGACTCGGTTTTGGATTTGATCATGTTGAAAAACAAAATCCTAATATTTTAAAAATCCTTTAAATGGCTTTGAAAATGATCGAATTGAAATTTTGAAATCTAATATTTTCAAAGGGTTTTTAAATCATAAACGAAATAATAAATCGTTTAAAAACAATTCATTTAAACATGTTTGGATTCCAAAAAATAACAAAATGAATTTGAATAAGTCTAAACGAATTTGGGTTCCAAAGGGTACTTTAATAGATAATAATGGATTGTTATATAAATGGGTTTGGGTACCAAAATGTGTAAACAAAGATAAGAGTAGTAAAACCACTTTTGTTAGACCACTCGGTCCTATAAACATTTAGGTACCGAGGGAGGCTAAGAAACAACTGTGCTTAAGAGAGATAGAATTCAAATTGATTCATATTATCGAATTATTTGGAGTTCCTTAGCCATAGATTCTGAGTTGGGGATTCATTTGTTCGCATCGATTATGGTAAGTCAGGTATGATCTCTAAACTCGTAATTTTTTTTTTTGAGCATATCTTGAACACTGTAAATTAGAATTTTTGATGTTCTTGTAAGCAAATGAAATTTCACACATTTTTTGCTGTTTTGAGTTTTCTTCTTATTCACTTTGGAAATATTGAAAAATCGAACTCAATACAGTAGACTATTTGAAAGCCATGATTGACTAGTTGTGAAAATTTCATTTTTTTTTACTTGGCTTGATTATATTGATTTTGAAATCATTCGTGATTGATTGTTGGATTTCTTGGATTATAAAATTGGATTTTTTTTTTCTCTTAAGTGATTTCAAATAATTATCTTCAAATTTGATCGTTGACTATTTCTTGTGCTTGTTTAAAAATTCTCTGAAAAATTCACTTGTGATTCTTGCTTTGAAAATGATCTTGTGTTGCTCTGATAAGGAAATTGATTTCATTCATTTGAATATCTTGGTGATTGGGCGATGGGTCGAAAAATCAGTGATTATATACCTTTAAATTTCATAGACAATTTGAATTTCATACACAAGTTTTTTTAAAATTGTCTAGGAGCAATCAGTGATAGAAATATTAGAAAATTCTACATTCTACTGATTGATTTTTTTTTAAACTAATTTCCAAACTTGGTTTGATATTTCAAGAACCCCACTTGAAATTGATATTTTCAATTTTAAAATCATTTTTGATTATTTATTCAAAAATTGAAATTATTGACAAATTTGAACCACCTTGGAACTCATCAAAATTATTAATAGATTTATGAAGTTGTGATGAGTCATGACTATGGAATAATTCAAAACTAGAGGAGATGTTATCTTAAATCTCATGATGAATGGATAGATTTTATAATATCTTTGAATTAGAGCTTATTTCACAACCATCTTCTATATCTACCATATTTCTGTCATTCATCATGGTTTTATTTAATTTGGGGAGTTCAAATTATTCTTGGGAATAAAAATAAAATTAAAAGAAGAGAAAAAGAAAAAAATATCCTTGGTATTCACTCCCATTTAAATGTCCTCGTGGTTATGCGTGGGTGCATTATCTTAATCTCTATGTGCTTCCATTCTCACTTAAAAGACCTTTGAGCTTTGCATGGATGGAACTCATTAGAGAGGATAAAGTTAAGTTACTACCAAACCCATTTAAAAGACCTTTGGAATATGCGTGGTTAGCAAGTGCTTAACACAGTTTGAGCTTATTTAAAATCTTTAAAATTCATATTCAAATATTCAATTTAATTGAACTCTCCTCATTCTATAAAATCCATCGTAAATCCATTCATTCTGAAAGTGAAGTTTGCTTCTGATTTAAAAATTATTATGATTTTTTGTTTGATTAAATGGGATTTACAATATATATTCTCTCTTTTAATTTGAATTTATATTTGTAGTATATACTCATCACTATTTTAATTTCTATTATCCTTTTGATGAAAACAAAAAGGGGAGAATGGTCAAGATTTTGATGGATGAGTATCTAATTCAAAAATATTTTAAGATTGGAAATTAAATATCTAGGGGTAGAATGGTTAATTGAATTTCATTATTTATATTTTCAACATATATAGGGGGAGCTTAGTTGTAAAAGGAGCATACAAATAGGGGGAGTAATATATTTCACGTTCAAACACATTTAACAGATTCAAAATCTTGTATATGTTTGTCATCATCAAAAGGGGGAGATTGTTAAGTACAACAATGTGTTGTATGATTTTTGTTTGATGATAACAAACATATAATATTATTTAAATGTGTTTGTATTTGTACCATTTTATATTTCATTTCACAGAAATAAATATCTACTGAATAATATACTATTATACACAATTGAATATATTCACAGTATATTCAATTAAATATTTTATTTCAAAATCTAAATTAGTACAACATTCTAACTCCACTATTTTATATTCACAGTTATAATATTTTACATGGAATTGTACTACTGAGTTAATTTGAATACGATAGACAATTTGATTTGAACACAATAAAATAATATTTTATTTCAATCAAATTTGCCTATTACAAATATAAGTACAATTTTCTCATTCTATACATTTATTCCTCACTACAACTTTCACTACTCTATACACAGTCATTGCCTCACTACAGTTATACTCGTTCACTCATATACAGACTAGTACTTTTTTTGACATGTATACTTGTCTTGATGTACTCCAGATCCTGTCCACCAATCCAATTCAGCCACCTGTACACTAATCACAAACACACACACACGCAGTAAACTGGAACAAAATAAAAATACTAGAAAATAAAATTTTATTTTTAAATTTTATTTGCCTCAGAATTTTGATGTGTTACTCCTCATTTTTCTAGACTTGGTCTGATATATATATATCAAGTGTTAACATATGTTTAAGTGTACAGAAAAGAAACCAGGATTGCAACTGAGGAGCAACCCCGTGGACCAACTCAACTTAGTGCATGTATCAAATCAAGGAAGCATCTGTTTTTATCAGATTTTTTTAAAAAAAGCCAGAAAAATTGAAGAAAAAGCTCAAGTGCTAATTTGAAGTTTAAACAAAAATAATGGCAGCATGGTGGCATGTACATGGACCAAAGTTTTGCATGCACAAGCTCAACAGTCCAAGATTACAGTTCAATATCAAGCATGTTTACAAATGGGCACATGCAGGTGTACAAGTGAATGTGAACAAGGATTAAAGTAGCATGGCTCAAGTACAAGTGCAGTAGCATGTTCAAGGTACACAACAACATTGTTGGCAAATTAAGGAGTACAAGCAGCTACAAAATAATGAGCAAACAAGACATGATGACAAAATCTCGACTATACAGCAAAGTGATACCAGTATGCATAAGACTAAACATAAACAGCAAAAATGGAGATGGCATAGACATGTATGGTGCATATGAATGGATATAGCACAAAAGTGACAGCAAAACCATTTTAGCATGCACTGGCAAAGTCTACACAAAAACACATCTCAAAATAATCAAAGCCTTGGTTCAAGCAGTTTCAAACTAGGAGAGTGTCAATGTCAAGCAAGTGTATACTCATAAACATGCAAGCAGCTGAGTGTGTGTATACATACAAGGGGCAGTCCAGTTTAAGAGTTCAGCAGGAACATAACAACATTAGTGCAGAACTAAAATGATGCAGAGTTTCAAGTTCATATAAATAGTATAGCAGCAATACATGGTGAATGAACATATGGGGGCATGATTCAAGAAATCAATTAGCAAAAGAAATCGAAGGTTGTTTTTAAGGCAAGAAATGATTTTTCCTGATTTCAAACATCACGACAACAACGCAAGATGGTTCATGTATGCAAGCAAGGGATAGTACATATATAAACAGTGCTCAAACATATTCATCTCAGTGCATACAAGTGTAGACAATCAACAAGGCAGTACCTAACTCATGATCAAGGAATAGCAGAGGTGAAGTTCGAGAATGTGAGCTCAAGATTTAAGCACCAGTTTTTTATCAAAGGGTGGACAGGTTGAGAGGCTCACAAGAAAGAGTACATGGCATTACTGAAGTACAATAATAAAAGTTCAAAGTTGTCATGCACACATGAACAAGCCAACAAAAAACAATTAGAAGGTGGCGTGACCATGATAAAAATTCAAGTGTTTATCTGTTCTTATTAGTTCAAATCAAACTTGGCAAAATGTAAAGCAACTATTCATATCAGATTTAAAGACAGGAACAATGGTTTTGTTTTGAAAAGAATGATTCAAATAATTTTTAAAAATTTCCAGAAATCAGGATTCAAACTTGGAAATATGAAATATATCAGGAAGAACCATTCAAGTTGCTAATTCAAATTCAACCAGAGAAATGCCAGAATTCTCACGCAAGTATTCAGGAAATCACAAGCAGTTATTCCAGGAAATATGGAAATTTTAGACTCAATCAAACTCTAGAAATCACGCAACATCAAGGAAAAATTCAAAGCCAATTTAAAGCCCCAGAATTCATGCAAGAATCAAGACCAAATCTTGTTTGAAATCGAAGCAATATTTACGTATTTTAAACCTATAAATAACACCAATCATCACTGGCATCAATCCATCCAATTTCAAACATAGTTCAAAAAAATACTCAAATTAAAAAATCATATCCGAGAACTCAAAATTGCTTGGATCAAAATCGAAGTCTTCCACTCAAACAGAACGAAGATAGCTATTGGAGATTCAGAGCATCAACGAAGAGAGAAAGCGGCAGCCTCTAAGGAGAATCAAAACCCTATAGTTAAAATCTCCACTGTCACTTTTTTCCAGAGCCAAAGAATTAGGGTTACAAGAGAAAGAGGGCAGAATTATTTCAAGACCAAGGAATAAAAAGGAGGCCGGCCAAGTTTTTAAAGGGCTAAGGGATTAAAGGATTTTATTAATTGAAAACTAGGGTTTTGTTTTTAGTTGTTTTTAGTTTGTTTTTAGTTTTGATTTTATAAATTTGTTTAAGGTTTTCTAGTTTGTCTTTAAAACTAAGGAGACGAATTACGGGGTTTGTAATTCGAGGAAATCTGTTTTCGGGGATAGAAACCAGTGCAGGGTTTTGAGCATAGGGTTAAGAACAGTTAGAGCGAGTGTCGCGAGTTTATAGGGGAATGTAGCGTAGAGATTGTTTTAACTCCTATTAGAAACCTTGGGGAATGCAGCATTTGGAAGGGATTTGCCGAAGCTGGGTATATCTGTGTGTTATTTATTTTCCGCATTTACTCTGATTATTATCTGTGTTGTTATAATTTAATTACTCAGCAAAAGTATGCGATAAACCCTATTCATCCACGTCTAGGGTTAATTTAGATCCTACACGGAATTAAGCTAATGGTAACACATAGTCGTAACTACCTTCCACTTCGAACAACACTCCCATAATTAAGGGTGACCAGTAGTCATTCACAAAGTAATAGATACAGTATAAATGTAACGAGCCAGAATTTTGAATAGTTTATTTTAAATATTTAATATGGTTTTAAATATTGGACTGATAATATAAAAGAATTTTATATTGAGTTGTCGATTAATAATCGATATAGGATTTAATTTTTGTTATATATATATATAATTATTGTAATATGGTAATCTGAAATAATTCAATTCAAAGATAAAACTGAATCTAAACGGTTCAGATGATCAATATATATTCTATTTGAATATAAATGATGATAGTAGTAATTTATTGTTGAAGAATTTATTTGTTTTGAATTTAAATTATATTAATTTAATATGGTATATATGTTGAAATTAAAATTAAAAATATTTTTTGTTGAGTTCAGAATAGGGTTATTATATTTAAATGTCGATCGGTACGATAAAATAGTGGTTCACGATTTTAAATTTGAACCCTGAGATATTTGATTGTGGATAGGATCGAAATCAAATCAATATCTATTTAAAAAGAAACAAAAATCTCTTTATTTCAAATCACATTAAATAGAGATCAAATCGTAATTAATTATGTTGTACCTTAATCTACCCTACATTCCTTAACAGTGAAGTATTCTCCTCCTTCTATAAAATCGCATCATTTTCTTGAGTATTTGGAAAAAAACAATCAAGCTGTGCTTCTGTAAGAAACTAAAATGGTCGCGCCACTCTAGTTTTATACAAACAAAAATCTAAGGCCTCAAAAGGGAAATCGCAAGTATCCCTTCCTCAAGAAATCGAAGTGCCAAAACCAGAAAGCCTTATCTAAAATCAAAAAATGGTTGCCACTAAAATTCCAAAATTAAAATCAAACTCGAATCAAAGAAAGCGATAATGGGAACTCTCATTGATTGGTGCGAGGCGGCTTGGGATGCGCGACTCTTCTACATCGCATCTAGGTTTTTGATTCGACAATGAATCATTGGAAATTAGGTAAAGGGAATGGATGCGTTGGATTCGTGGTAGTTGCGGGCTCAGGTATGCAAAACATCATGGTATTCGAAGGATACAAACTTCACACGAACTACTGTAGCGAGCATTCACTAGTCGAAGTCGCGATTTTGGTAAACGGCCTGAGCTATACTTGAAGGGGAAGTTGCGCAGTGTTTAAGGAAAGGAGTAGTCAGCATCAGGAAGGAGCATTCACATTGATGGTGACTTCGCAGTTCGTGTTTTGGGGAGAATACTGGTGTATGAACTGTGAGTTACTAAGGGAGATCTGTTAGTGATTAGTGGGAGTACAAAAAAGGTAACTTGGGGTGTGGCAAAAGGATTTTGGGGAAGTCTGATGGTTAAACTAGGAAAGGTTAAACAATTTGGTTCAGTTTGTGAAAATGGGAATGTCTGATCTGGAATTTTTGTAATTTTGGGAAGCATGGCAATTGGAAATGGAGCTCAAGGGACTATTGATAGTTGTTGTGGAGGAGGCTTTGTCTGAACAATATGAGTTTTCCTGAACAATAAGGGAAGCAGGATGAATCGATGTGGATAGTGCAGTATGATATTGGGCATTGTCAGTAAGGAAAAGATGGAGTTATGGGCTGATTCAGTGTTGGAGACATTTCGAAAGCTGCTTTGTAATTAATCGAGTTTGGCTTCATAATTATTCAAGTGATAAGGTATACATTATTAAATTTTAAATTTGTAGGATTTATTTGTTAGTCGTTAATTTAAAATAACATCGTTTAATTGAAAAACTAAATAAATTATAGGTGCAAAGTAGATTTAATTAAGATGATCCACAGCCGTGATGAGATGAAATTTAACGGGATATTCGCCAAAGAAAAATCACGATGAGTAAATCTCACTCACCTTTTATTTAAAATTATATTTATTAGTTAAAAATAATTGTTTGTTGCTTGTTTGGTTGCATTCAATATTTTTGTGCATCTTAAATATATTAGTTATCTAGGCTTGGTGGTTGCTATTATATATATATATATATATATATATATATTGGTGGTTGGATTTCCCGCAGTATCATTAGCGGATGCCCGCGGTACCATTAGCGGATGATTACCCCATGCGCCCCACGCTATGATAGTGGATGACCTTCTATACCACGATATCCTGCCACGAAGCAGGATGGGTATTATTTATGTTGACTAACGTCTGTGGATGCAGGAAAACAGGTTGGAGGGATCCAGCTGGATTCCTCAAAAATATTATTGTTTGTTTTCACATATATTATCATATATGATATGTTGATTGATAATTGGGTGGTTTGATTGTTTAATTATCACTGGGGCCTGAATGTTAATCTATATAAAAATATTGTAAAAGACATTTTGAGATTTTAAACGGGAAATTCTATTTTTCTAAAAATAGAATTTGAATTCGAATGGATTAAAAATATTGACTTGTTTTGAATAGATAAAACAAGTACTGAAATTTATAAACGATTTTTATAAATATATAGGAAATTAAAGTATTGAAATTTGCAAACGATGTTTGTAAATTGAAAAATGCAAGGGGATTGAATTGAATTTATAAATAAGGTTCAGAAATAAAGTGAGAATAATTATCATTGGATAATTTGAATATTTAAAATTCAAATGTGAATTTAAAAATAGAAATGGGGAAATTGTTTTGAAGAAACAAACGATAGAATTTATTCTGATGTTCAGAATATATACTAAAATAAATCCGTAAGGATTTATGATTTGAATTCGATCAATTCAAATTTATTTAAACAGAAGTTAAATTGAATTTGAAAATAAATTGGGTGTTATATATATAAGTTATTATAAATAGAAATTTCCAAAATAAGATTTCTGTTTAAAATAGATTTCGAAATGGAACTTGTTTTAAATATATAAAATAAGAAATCTATAAACAGTGTTTGTAAATAGAATTAATTAATTAATTATCAAGAGATAAATCAAAATATTAAATTCAGGTGTAAAATTGAAAATAGAATTTGAAATCATTTTGAAAAGGAGAACGATAGGTTTTATTTCGGAATTCGAAATATAAAAGAAATTGGATTTTTAAATAGATAATTGAAAGGGAAGCTTGATCTAATTTGTGAAACGAGAAAATTTATTTATAAACAATGTTTATAAATATAGTGAAATAAATTATCATTTGATAATGTAGCAGTTTAAATTCAAATATGAATTTAAAAATGAATTGGAAGGTGTTTTAAAATAGAACGATTGATTTTATTTTGAAATATAAGTTGAATTTGCATTAGAAAAATCCAACGAGTTTATAATTGGAATTTGATTATATCGAATTTCATAAAATAATTTATTTCTAAATAAATCAGAATTAGATATAGAACTTTAAGTTATAAATAAATTTATAACTGAGTTATGAAGTAATAGACGGATAGGGATAATCAAGAATATTAAGTTGTGTTTGGTAAATAGGCTGAATATATATTAAAATATATTAGAATGGAGTTGGAATTTATTATAAACGAAGTTTAAAAGTTTGTATATATAAATATAATTAAAACGAACTCGCCGCAGCGCTGCAATTCGTAAATTGGCGTTTTGAACTTCAATTGAGTATACAGAACTGAATTGAAGTCGGAATTCTTTGAAACAAGAATCGCCAGAACCGATTTGATAATAGTTTTCTAATGAAAGAGAAAATTCTAAATTTTATCATATATGTTTTGTGTTATGTCAAAATCAAATTTTCAGAAAAACCACGCTATAACCATTTAAAAACCATAACGGTTTATTTAATTTTATAAAAGGATTTTAAGCGAATAAAATCCGAATTTCTATTTAGAAAATTTTAGATTTGAGTTGTAAATTATATGTGAATTCAAGTGGAGTAATGTACTGATTTTTGAAACAAAAATCAGATTTTTAATTATTGAATAGAATTAACTAATTTGAATAGTAATTAGTTAATGAGATTTTGAATTGATATTGGGCTTTGAATAAGTGAATTTGATTTGGAAATTTATATTCGAAATCGAAAAGGAAAAGGAAAATAGAATTGAAATTGGAATTCAATTTGGTTATAAGCAAGTTAAATATTTTATTTGAACATGTTATGTTCAAACAAAGAAGTGAAATAGGAAAAATAGCTAATTAAAGAATAAATGGGTGAAACTGAATTCAAACGATTGGATTGAGTTGAATTGAATTGAAAATAGGTGAACATGTTTTAAGCAGATTTGGAATGAAGTATATGAAGAGATATGAATTGAAATGTCCGACTAAAAGGTACACGTTTAAATTCCATATGAGGTTTTATGCGCCGTATCGGCAAGCCGTTTGGCGTTTTCTTTTTCTTTTTGATTGGAGAGGCCTGTGTGGCGGTTTGGAGATTTTCCCCGATGCTCCCGGTACAAAGGAGTTATGGCGAAATTTTCCTGAAATTTAAGGAGTTAGAATATTTTTAAGAAATTTTGATAACTGAAAATCAATGTATCGATATATATAGAATTCGATAAGGAAACAAACTTAAATATAGAATATTATAAACAAAAAGGGAAATCTATAATTAAACCTGGTAGAATTAGAAGAAAGAAACGTTACGGGTTTAAAATGGATAATTGGTTTTTATAATGTTGATTATTCGAAATAAGTGGTTTTGTCCGTTTTGAAGTTAAGGATGTTTTCAGTCAAGGTCTGAGAGGTAGTTATACCCCAACTTGATCGATTTCATTTTTAATTGATAAATAGCAAGATCCAATCTCGAAGAGAAGTGTTTGAATAATAGTTAGTTGAATAAAATATTTTGGGTTGTTGTAACGATGTTTTACACAACATTCGTTTTAACCCAAGTGATGGAATTTTGGAAATATAAAAGTAAATATTTCCTGAGTATAATTAAAGTAGTCGGGAAAGAGATAAGTGATTGAAATTGTTTTCAATTGCAAATAGAATATATTTTCTAAGTATAAAAAATAAAAGAAGGTGATATAGGGAAATGTTTTTTTCAAATAGCGTAAGATACCAATAAGATCACTGAAAATATTTGGCTAACAAATATTGATAAGGAAATGCAGTAGTGATTTAAATAATGAATGAAATATTTATTAAAGGCCCAGTGATTGTTTGATGTTTTGAATGGATGTTTGTTTTCTTCGATAGTTAAATAACCGACTATTGAAGTGTTTGCCAATATCGTTGTCAATATGGAAAGACCGGTTGGATTATTATCCGTGAACCACTTCGTATTGGCAGTATCATTGCGAATCAGATTATATGAAGATAACTGTAGATGAAGTGAAGCGCAAGGACTTTTTCTATTAATTGAAATTGTGCCTTCGGTTTCGTTCAGTTCCAGAATGAACGTATATGGACGAATGTCTGATAAAATATTTCCAATGATCGAATATGTTGGTATGTATAAATATATATGGTAGCAACGGATTTATTCCCTTAGCATAATATCCAGAATATATTTGTACAAATCAACTAGTGATTAACGAATCCGACATTGTGGCATTCAAAGTGATTGTGCTATCAATGAATAGAAAGTAATCGTAGCATGAGGCCTCAACAACTGGGAAATGACAAAAATCGGGCAGGCATCATGGCTATGTGGGTCGCTCCCATTAGGGTGTTTTATCACCTATCTAGAGATTCATTTAATTTCTTATTCTATTCGATGCTGTCCCATTCGGGAAATGGTTGATGATCCCAACCGTTGGTGATATACATTCGATACACTCAAGCGAAATGGGTGATCGGTCATGTGTGGGCCGGGTTGCAAGATTTTCTTGTTGAACCCCAGTGTATCTCCTCTAGAGTACACTGATCGAAAAGTGGTTCCATACCTTGTCATGTTGGAAATCCAATCTCCAATAAGCGCCATGCGGTTTTTGATTTAATATTGTATATGGAGCGTGAGATGCAAGCGTTCCGCTAAATTGTTATTTATTTGATTTAGACACTATTATAATATAACTGGATTTTCGTATCAAAGTGGTTTTGGGTTATAGTAAGGTAAAAACCGTCTATGTTTATGTGTGGGTTGGTCTTACTATTATCCTGTCTTTCGAAAGGATTTTGAAAGTTAAACAAATGGTTGGATTTTACTCACACCAATCCCATGACTGACCCAGAGTTTATTTTGTTGTTTTCCCTAAAATCTTGGGTGCCCAAATTTGTACGGGCAGTCAAGTAGTTCAGGATTTTTCGGATTCACTTGGAAGAGATGAAAGCAGGAGGCTTCACCAGTTAGCTATAGACTATCATATTTCCGTTGTGTACTATGTTGTATCTGGAAACAGGTGTTTATAACTGTTCCAGGAATAACTGTTGTACTCTGATAATGGTATGTATATACAGTTACTGATTTGTATTTCAAAAAGTTATGTTATATAATATATTTTATTCGTTCCGCTGTGAGATTTGTCTTCTCTGTTTTCTTCTATTCTAACATTTCTTTCTTTCTATTCCTCATCCTTTAACTTCTTTCTAATAATGATTCATATTTCTGTGCAATTTGGGTTGGACGTGTGGTGTTGCTAGTCAACTCCGATAGTACGGATTTGCGGGTCGTTACAGTTGGTATCCGAGCTTAGGTTGAGCGAATACCTAGGCTTTGTGGGGATGTGCTCATTAGAGATAGGGTCAGTAGTACCCTAGAATGAGTTTAGTGTATATACACGAGAGAAAGCGTATTTGTTAATTGATATAAAAATTTATTTTATATTGTGCTGGTTAGTCTGTGGAGTGATTTATGAATTCTGATCGAATCGTGGGACGCCATGAAGTCGATAGGAATTTATAAACACTTAACAGAGAAATTTGACACAATATTGTTTTAAGCGGGTAAATGAAATAAATTTACTCAAAATTCTAGTTTGATAGAAAAGAAATAATTTTCTAGACTATTATATTATATGGATGAGTTGGGTGTTAATATTATAATCAAATGAGATTATAAAAATTGAAAGGTTATATAGAACCAAATAAAATTGTATATGAATGAGATATATATGAATGAGGTGAATTAAAATTGGATTCAGGACTAGAATTCAGAATTTAAAATCCTGGGAAGTTGGAAAATATTTTTTCAAAGTATATTGAGATAGTATAGCTTTGTTCGGAAGGATCTTTGAATAAAAATCATTTTTGAATGGATTTTAAAGATGATAAAGCATTGAATTCACTTCAACGACTGGAAAATAATTTTGATGATGACTACACTTCATCAGTGTTCATTTTCGAGTTTCTATGTGATAGATTGCTACCTTAGAAATTTTTTGATGGAAGTTTGTTGAAAGAAAACAAGATGGTTTGAAAATTCAAATGTTTTGAATTTGAGATGGAAATAAATATAAGTATATATTTATGTGATTTCGAAAGGATATAAAATGAAATCCCAGGAATGTGAATGTGGAAATTTAAATGGATTGAAGTGAATAAATTGATTTAAAATCAATATGAATGAATTCGAATATACATGAGTGAAATATGAATTGAATATGAATTGTAAATCATTCAGATAAACATGAATGTGAGTATATGAAAACCCAAAGTTGGTTAGGACTAAAATGGTCGAAATGTGAAAAGTTGAGTTTCAACATAAGAAAATTCTCGGAAAGTAAATGGGTTTGTAGCATTTTTCTTACCTTAGCAATTTCGGGGACGAAATTCTTTTAAGGGGGGAAGAATGTAACGACCGGATTTTTGAATGGTTTATTTCAAATATTTAATATGGTTTTAAATATTGAATTGATAATATAAAAGAATTTTTATATTAAGTTATTGATCAATAATCGATATAGGATTTAATTTTTGATATATATATAACTACTGTAATACGGTAATATGAAATAATTCAATTCAAAGATAAAACTGAATCAAAACGGTTCAGATGATCAATATATATTCTATTTGAATATAAACGATGATAATAGTAATTTATTGTTGAAGAATTTATTTGTTTTGAATTTAAGTTATATTAATTTAATATGGTATATATGTTGAAATTAAAATTCATAATATTTAATGTTGAGTTCAGAATAGGGTTATTATATTTAAATGTCGGTCGGTACGATAAAATAGCAGTTTACGATTTTTAATTGTGAACCCTGAGATATTTGATTGTGGATAGGTTCGAAATCAAATCAGTATCTATTTAAAAAGAAACAAAAATCTCTTTATTTCAAACCGCATTAAATAGAAATCAAATCGTAATTAATTACGTTGTACCTTAAGCGACGCTACATTCCTTAACAGTGAAGTATTCTCCTCCTTCTATAAAAATCGCGTCATTTTCTTGAGTATTTGGAAAAAAAACAATTAAGCAGTGCTTCTGTAAGAAACTAAAATGGCCGCGCCACTCTAGTTTTATACAAACAAAAATCTAAGGCCTCAAAAGGGAAATCGCAAGTATCCCTTCCTCAAGAAATCGAAGTGCCAAAACCAGAAAGCCTCATCTAAAATCAAAAAATGGTTGCCACTAACATTCCAAAATTAAAATCAAACTCGAATCAAAGAAAGTGATAATGGGAACTCTCGTTGATTGGTGCGAGGCGGCTTGGGATGCGTGATTCTTCTACATCGCATCTAGGTTTTTGATTCGACAATGAATCATTGGAAATTAGGTAAAGGGAATGGATGCATTGGATTCGTGGTAGTTGCGGGCTCAGGTATGCAAATCATCGTGGTCTTTGAAGGATACAAAGTTCACACGAACTACTGTAGCGAGCATTCGCTAGTCGAAGTCGCGATTTTGATAAATGGCCTGAGCTATACTTGAAGGGGAAGTTGTGCGTTGTTTAAGGAAAGGAGCATTCACGTTGAAGGTGACTTTGCAATTCGTGTTTTGGGGAGAATACTGATGTATGAACTGTGACTTACTAAGGGATATTTGTTAGTGATTAGTGGGGTGTATGAACAAGGTAACTTCGGGTGTGGCAGAAGGATTTTGGGGAAGTCTGATTGTTAAACTAGGAAAGGTTCAACAACTTGGTTCAGTTTGTGAATATGGGAATGTCTGATCTAGAATTTTTGTAATTTTGGGAAGCATGGCAATTGGAAATGGAGCTCAAGGGACTGTCGATAGTTGTTGTGGAGGAGGCTTTGTTTGAACAATATGAGTTTTCCTGAACAATAAGGGAAGCAGGATGAATCGATGTGGGTAGTGCAGTATGATATTGGGCATCGGCAATATGATGTGGGTAGTGCAATATGATATCGATCAATTCGAATTTATTTAAATAGAAGTTAAATTGAGTACGAAAATAAATTAGGTGTTATATATATAAGTTATTATAAATAGAAATTTCCAAAATAAGATTTTTGTTTAAAATAGATTTCGAAATGGAACTTGTTTTAAATATATAAAACAAAAAATCTATAAACAAATTTTATAAATTGAATTTATTAATTATCAAGAGATAAATTAAAATATTAAATTCAGGTGTGAGTTTGAATATAGAATTTGAAATCATTTCGAAAAGGAGAACGATGGGTTTTATTTCGGAATTCGAAATATAAAAGAAATTGGATTTTTAAAAAGATAATTGAAAGGGAAGCTTGTTCTATTTTGTGAAATGAGAAAATTTATTTATAAACAATGTTTATAAATATAGTGAAATAAATTATCATTTGATAATGTAGCAGTTTAAATTCAAATATGAAATTAAAAATGAATTGGAAGGTGTTTTAAAATAGAACGATTGATTTTATTTTGAAATATAAGTTGAATTTGCATTAGAAAAATCCAACGAGTTTATAATTGGAATTCGACTATATCAAATTTCATAAAATAATTTATTTCTAAACAAATCAGAATTAGATATAGAAATTTAAGTTATAAATAAATTTATAAATGAGTAATGAAGTAATCGACGGATAGGGATAATCGAGAATATTAAGTTGGGTTTGGTAAATAGGCCGAACATATAATAAAATATATTAGAATGGAGTTGGAATTTATTATAAATGAAGTTTAAAATTTTATATATATAAATATAATTAAAACGAACTCGCTGCAGCGCTGCAGTTCGTAAATTGGCGTTTCGAACTTCAATTGAGTATATAGAACTGAATTGAAGTCGGAATTCTTTGAAACAAGAATCGCCAGGACCGATTTGATAATAGTTTTCTAATGAAAGAGAAAATTCTAAATTTCGTCGTATATATTTTGTGTTATGTCAAAAATCAAATTTTCAAAAAAACAGCGCTAGAACCATTTAAAAAACATAACGGTTTATTTAATTTTATAAAAGGATTTTAGGCGAATAAAATCCGAATTTCTATTTAGAAAAATTCAGATTTGAGTTGTAAATTATATGTGAATTCAAGTGGAGTAATGAATTGATTTTTGAAACAAAAATCAGTTTTTTAATTATTGAATAGAATTAACTAATTTGAATAGTAATTAGTTAATGAGATTTTGAATTGATATTGGGCTTTGAATAAGTGAATTCGATTTGGAAATTTATATTCGGAATTGAAAAGGAAACTAGAATTTAAATTGGAATTCAATTTGGTTATAAGCAAGTTAAATATTTTATTTGAACATGTTATGTTCAAACAAATAAGTGAAATAGGCAAAATAGCTAATTAAAGAATAAATGAGCGAAATTGAATTCAAACGATTGGATTGAGTTGAACTGAATTGAAAACAGGTGAACATGTGTTAAGCAGGTTTGGAATGAAGTATATGAAGAGATATAAATTAAAATGCCTGACTATAAGGTACACGTTTAAATTCCATATGAGGTTTTATGCGCCATATCGGCAAGCCGCTTGGCTTTTTCTTTTTGTTTGGAGAGGACTGTGTGGCGGTTTGGGGATTTTCCCGATGCTCCCGGTACAAAGGAGGTTATGGCAAAATTTTCCGGAATTTTAAGGAGTTCGAATATTTTTAAGAAATTTTGATAACTGAAAATCAATGTATCGATATATATAGAATTCGATTAGGATACAAACTTAAATATAGAATATTATAAACAAAAAGGGAAATCTATAATTAAACCTGGTCAAATTAGAAGAAAGAAACATTACGGGTTTAAAATGGATAATTGGTTTTTATAATGTTGATTATTCGAGATAAGTGGTTTTGTCCATTTTGAAGTTAAGGATGTTTTCAGTCAAGGTCTGAGAGGTAGTTATACCCCAACTTGATCGATTTCATTTTTAATTGGTAAATAGCAAGATCCAATCTCGAAGAGAAGTATTTGAATAATAGCTAGTTGAATAAAATATTTTGGGTTGTTGTAACGATGTTTTACACAACATTCGTTTTAACCCAAGTGATGCAATTTTGGAAATATAAAAGTAAATATTTCCTGAGTATAATTAAAGTAGTCGGGAAAGAGATAAGTGATTGAAATTATTTTCAATTGCAAATAGAATATATTTTCTAAGTATAGAAAATAAAAGAAGGTGATATAGGGAAATGTTTTTTTTTTCAAATAGCGTAAGAGTCCAACAAGATCACTGAAAATATTTGGCTAACAAATATTGATAAGGAAATGCAGTAGCGATTTAATTAATGAATGAAATGTTTATTAAAGGCCCAGTGATTGTTTGATGTTTTGAATGGATGTTTGTTTTCTTCGATAGTTAAATAACCGACTATCGAAGCGTTTGCCAATATCGTTGTTAATATGGAGAGACCGGTGGCAGTAATGTTGTGAATCATATTATATGAAGATAATTGAAGATGAAGTGAAGTGCAAGAACTTTTTCTATTAATAGAAATTATGCCTACGGTTTCGTTCAGTCCCAGAACGAACGTATATAGACAAATGTCTGACAAAGAATTTCCAATGATCGAATATGTTGGTATATATAAATATGTATGGTGGCAGCGGATTTATTCCCTTAGCATAATATCCAGAATATATTTGTGCAAATCAACTAGTGATTAACGGATCTGACAATGTGGCATTCAAAGTTATTGTGCTATCAATGAATAGAAAGTAATCGTAGCATCAGGCCTCAACAACTGGGAAATGACAAAAATCGGGCAGGCAGCATGGCTATGTGGGTCGCTCCCATTAGGGTGTATTATCACCTATCTAGAGATTCATTTAATTTCTTATTCTATTCGATGTTGTCCCATTTGGGAAACGGTTGCTGATCCCAACCGGTGGTGATATACATTCGATATACTCAAGCGAAATGGGTGGTCGATCATGTGTGGGCCGGGTTGCAAGATGTTCTTGTTGAACCCCAGTGTATCTCCTCTAGAGTACACTGATCGGAATGTGGTTCCATACGTTGTCATGTTGGAAATCCAATCTCCAATAAGCGCCCTGCGGTTTTTGATTTACTATTATATATGGAGCGTGAGATGCAAGCGTTCCACTAGATTGTTATTTATTTGATTTAGACACTATTATAATATCACTGGATTTTCGTATCCAAGTAGTTTTGGTTATAGTAAGGTAAAAACCGTCCATGTTTATGTATGGGCTGGTCTTACTATTATCCTTTCTTTTGAAAGGATTTTGAAAGTTAAACAAATGGTTAGAGTTTACTCACACCAGTCCCATGACTGACCCAGAGTTTATTTTGTTGTTTTCCCTAAACTCTTGGGTGCCCAAATTTGTACGGGCAGTCAAGTAGTTCAGGATTTTTCAGATTCACTTGGAAGAGCTGAAAGCAGGAGGCTTCACCAGTTAGCTATAGACTATCATATTTCCGCTGTGTACTATATTCTATCTGGAATCAGGTGTTTATAACTGTTCCAGGAATAACTGTTGTGCTCTGATAATGGTATGTATATACAGTTACTGATTTGTATTTCAAAAAGTTATGTTATATAATATGATTTATTCGTTCCGCTGTGAGATTTGTCTTCTCTATTTTCTTCTATTCTAACATTTCATTCTTTCTATTCCTCATCCTCTAACTTCTTTCTAATAATGATTCGTATTTCTGTGCAATTTGGGTTGGACATGTGGTGTTATTAGTCAACTCCAATAGTACGGATTTACGGGTTGTTACAATAAAGAAGCATGTTTGGTGGGAGGTGCGACCTCACTGTATTGGGTATGGCTTACGTATTAGTAATTTTATTTATGACATGAAGGTCAAGGCTATTCCATCATCGTTCTCTTACTTCATTCTCGTAGTGTTTGCCAAACCATCTGATTTCTCTTCACCATGTACATAGCTGTTAAATTGGTTCTTGGTGTTGGCAGAGATTATGAATTATACTACCTTTGTCTCTTTAACAATTAATCGTTTATTTCACACTGCGGCCATTTAAATTTAAAAATCGTATTAAGATTCATAAATCAAATGTCAACAATAGGTTTATATTCAAATAATTAAGTTCAAATATTTCAATGTCATCAATCATATTTTATTCAATTCATTATTTGATTAAGCTCAAGATTTCAGATTTTAGAATTCATATTTATAAATTGGTTCATTAACAAATTTACATTTTGATTTCAAATTTTAGTATCTCAAATATTGTTATTCAAAATCTTCATATTGACTTAATAGTTTCTGCTCAGATTAGAAATCGACTTTTTAAATAAAAAATAATATAGTTAAATTAGAAATAATTACATTTATATAAAATAATTATATTAGAAAATCAAAATTAAATAACGGTTAAATTTCTTTATATAAAAAATAGTTAAACTTTAAAATTAGATATAACAATTATAAAATAATAGTTATATAGAATAGGCTGATACAGTTTGGTAAAAAATTCTAGTTTTAAAATAATATAGTTTAAAGAATAATCCAATCTAACCATATATTCTATTGCCAAGTGTCTACTTACAACCGATTTAAATTTCAAAACTTCAATTCAAATCAATTTCAACTTTAAACCATATATTCATAATTCCAATTCATTCCAAATTAGTGTTCAAATTGGGTATTAGTTTTATTACTTAATCAAATTCTTTCAATTTTACTTTAAAACCACATCTTAATAGTCTCATACCAATTGAATCTAAAGTTCCAAATTCATTTGACTATAAATGTTTAACTTCAATTATATTTAGGTTCCAAACATTTACTAAATAAGTTATTATCAATTCAATTTTACTAAGTTTCATAACCATAACAATCTCATATAAAAAATTTGATTTTTGTCCCTAAGTCTCATCTTGAAATCAGTTTAATTTAATTTGATAAATTCCAATTTGCTTTTGTCACTAAAACAAATTAGGTTACAATTTGATTACTAACTTCTTCTTTTTCAAAGCTTTATTAGTTTTAAAGTATTAAGAAAAATTATATTTATATTTTTGGTAAAAATATATCTTTATATATTAAATTTATATAATTTTAAATTATGATAAAAGATTTATTAAATTACTTATAAAATAAAATAAATTATCTAAATTTTAAAAATAATATTACAAAAATATATTATAAGATAACTTTATTAAATCAGAACATATCTAAAATTTAGAAAAATACTTTTCAAAGTGGACCCACTAGGTCAATATAATTTTCTACCTAGACCAAGTTGTTCGAATATGTATCTTTTAAATTTGTGTTAAAATTTGAATTCGGGTATATATCATTTCAACCTTCACCCTAAATTGGCTCAATTTCATTTTCTAAATCTATATGGATGTTTTGGTATGTATCATTCCAACCCATAGGAAAATTGTAATGTGAGGATAATATAAATAAACAATGTAAATAAACATAATAAGTTAAACATATACATATAAAAAACACATGTCATTTGCGCACATTTCGTTAGGGCTGTCAATGAGTACCCGAAAAATCTGAAATCCGTCCGCATCCGCATCCAAAAAGCGCATAAATATCCGATATCCGAAAAAAAGATGCGGATGTAGGCTTATCCACATCTGAAAATTATCCGTCTGCTTTTTCACGATTATAGCTTAAATTATATGTATTTCAACATAATTAAATATACTAATTTATTATTTTGTAAAATTGAAAGTTTACTAAACGCATGTTAACTGCTCAAAATTGTATGGTATCATCATATTTATTTACTTTTAGCACAATAGTATACAATTGCGTCGAAAAAACTTAATATTAAGCTGAAAAAATCATTTATGTTCATCGATTTATCGACCGTTGGAAAAGCGGATAATTATCCGATATTCGTCCGTACCCGTGGATGTGGATATCCGATATCCGAAAATAGTTTCGGATACGGATGCAGATATGACACTATCTGCATCCGTAAGTATCCGTTGACAGCCCTACATTTCGTGTTATGTATCACGTGTCATAAAGGTATGTCATGCGCGCATTATATCAATATCAGATAATATGATTACTACATGCAATCTTAAACATTTCATAGCATTTCAACTGTGCTAAATTCCACTTTCACAAATATGTTAGTCAAGTGTGAGATAAACTCATGTTTATTGACATTGAACGGAGGCAGCAACGAATGGATGACAAAAGCGATCGACAAAAGCCATGCAATCCAAGCGGGACACTACCCAGCACGAACTACAAGTATGATTATCCAAATCAAAACAGCGACTCCCCAAGATCAATCCACAATAAATCTCAAACTTTTTTATGATGGTCTTTGCCTGCTAATATACTAAGGCAAACATCACAAAATTCTAAGCAAACACAAACTAAGACAGAAGAAACAAGGTTTGGACAAGACTAGACCAACACAAATGATTTTTTTTTTATAAAGATGCAAATCCACTCGGCACAAAATAAAAAATAATGTCTTACTTAGAAAATTGTCTAGTATTTTCAGAAAGAAAACGCCTAAGTTATGACAACGTTTTATTTTCACAACGGTTTATTCGTATTTAACTAAAATAACGCGAACGGAATCAACTTGCGTATTTTATTATGAAATTTATTCTTATGCTATATTTAGATAAAGACTCTCAAATAACAAATTTTGTAATTTAATTCAAATTTTAGTTTTTAATGTTAATCACACCATATCGGTTGTCACTACCGTAAAACGACCGCATGAATCAATTTAAATGGAGCAAGCAAAAATTGACGTTTTCATTATAGAATTTACAGGATCAATTTTATATAAAAATTTCATACTTAAAGAATCAACATTTAATTAATATTGATTCCTTGTTAGTTCAAAACAATTATGTTCTGAATTAACAATCACTTTAAACTATATCATCCAACTTAGACATACCCATTTTTTATTTGTATCCAGAAATTGAATATAAAGGTTCAAAATAAATTATAAGTTAAATTTTAGTTAACAACCTTATTTAAAAATCACTAAAAATTTTCAGATTGTTACAAAGGTGTACAATTTTCTTGACCCATAAACAAGAAGGAAATTATCACAACATAACATGTACAACTCATTAAAGAGTTCAAGTCAGCATGAATGAAAATATCAAAATGTGAATATCATGATTGCACTCGGGCTCTATAAAGAATAAACACAATCAGCTGTGGTGAAAACACTCAAATCATCTAAATTCCAGAAATCGACACAAAAAACTTTGGAAATCGAAATATAAGTAATAGGACCTATCAGTCCGAATAATAGCCCACCGGCTATGTAAATTGGACCCACCAGTCCAATAAGTGGCTCATCGGCTTGTCACCTACTATTCATAGGGACCTACCAGTCTCGAATAGGGCTCACCGGTTCATTATTAGCCCACCCGCTATAGATATGTATATAGGACCCTCAGTCAAATACTAGCAAAAATAACACTAGAATTTGTCATAGACTCCAAAACAGTACCCCGAAAAGTGAAAACAATATGTCCTATACAGCACGTTTCGCTAATCGATTTACTACAAGCTAGCCTACTTTATATAGGAAAAACAATAATAACTTTAATGATAGTCTAGAATTAATCGATATAATTAATCTATGTATCTCATACCACATGATTTATTGTACCGTTTAAATCACATTCTCGTATTCTTGAAGGTGCAAAAATGTGTCATTTTATATATTGAAAATATTTAATTTGAGAAAACGAGTCTGAAAAATGATTCAAAAAACATTTGAAAATTTCATTTGAAAATATCTATATTATGGAGAGTACTATATTACAGCCTTACTGTAACGACCCTTTTTTGCCCAATTTTCGCCGGTAATTAAACCGACTTAAACCGTTCACAAAGACGGATTGTTTGCACAAAATAGAAGAACTTTTATTGCATAATACACTATTACATCAGAGTTACATGAAATATCAGTGCTGCAACATATATACAGCGGAAGAAAAGATATAAATATACTCTCAGTGGAAGAACAAAGTGATACAGCAGAAACTTCAAACTCTAGCATGGACTCCAACTCAGAAAGCGCTTTGAACCTCACTCCAACGAATCATAACTGCAAAACTAAACTACAAGATGTAACGACTGGCATTTTTTTCCATCTCAAGTCAGTAATTGAACTAACTTGAAATGATCAAAACGACAGATTGTTATTGGCTTACACGGTTTAAACAGAATCAATACAGAATCACATAGTACAAAAACTACAGCGGAATAAATATTTTTAACTAAATATCAGAGTTGTACAAAATTTATACTTTAGTAAAACAAATCTTACTTATAGAATTTATTAAAAACAAATATAAACAAAAGTTACCAAATCAAAATATTTACAATTCTAATAAGCTTGAAATTTATAGAAAGGTTCTTAATAGATTAACAAAATTTTATCATATAACAAAATTGGAAGTTTTATTTATCAAAACTATTCTTTAAGAAACTTAAAATCATTGTATAAACTAAATAAGAAAATTTACTATATAGTGTAAAACAAAGCTACGTTCAAAGTATAGAATAGTTTTAAGTAAAAGTGGATTAAAAATGGTAAAGTCATTCTGAACAGTAGGTTTAATGTAACACCCGTATTTCGATAACATGTTAAAACGAGAATCAAGGCAGAATTTAATTTTAAATTCTGAATTAAGTAAAACGGGCTATGCCATTGCGTTCGTCTCGGAAAAACACGCGAAATAGAGTCCGAGTTTTCGAGAATCGGAGTCCGTATGACCCGTTAAAGGCCCAAAGAAGATTTCTGGAAATTTGAATTTCGGAAACAGTTTTGGAAATCAGATCTGGGGCTAGGCGGGGAGTTTCCCGCCTAGGCCATGTCGACAGGGCTGTCGACAGGCCTGTCGACTTGGGCCCAGACCAAGTCGACAGCCCTGTCGACTTGCCTGTCGACAGGGGGTGGCCGGGGCAAATAGCCTGGCGCACCTGTTTGTCTCACCTGGTCTTGTTCTTGGGCTGGGTCTGGAAGCTTCCGAGATCTGATGGTCCTAATCTATCCTAGGGTTAATCTAAGGGCCTAAAACTGTCCTAATCTCTATAAAAAGACCCTAAACCTAGCCTAAATCCCTAAAAATCAAACCTAGCAACTAAGTGCTGCCAAAATCAATCTTGATCATGGCCTCCATCTCAAATCCCTAGAGCCTATGCATTCAAATCAAGTTCAAACCGAAATACGAAAGCATGCAATAGGTAAGCGTAATCCCTAGTGGTGCTAGGTGGCGTAAGTCCTAGTAGTTCAAACGATGATTCATATGGAAGAGCCTAGCTAGAACAAGGGTGACAGTCCAAACGATTTCAAGGATAATACGACATGAGGAAGCCCGTACGAGGTACGGCAAAGGACTGAACTTATATATATGAAAAGAAACATATGATTTGAGTAACCTATATATGCGATATTAGGTTGACATGGATCATTACACGACTTTGAGCAAGGGACATTCATGGTGAACACATGACGCGGGTAGGGATACTAGTACGAGAGGTGCAGAGCAAATATACATGTTAGACTAGGAAGAATATACATAATAGATACCGTGGGATGTTAGACGGGGTAGATACCTTGGGATTATGTACTCGATAGAAATCTGACGAGGTGATACCTTGACTTATCATAACACCGCAGTTTATCATGATAACTTGGTTTACCTTGCCACAGTAGTTCAACCGGCTATCCTGGTTTATCAATCTTGTAGTTATCCTTATGTTTACTTTCAGTTTATGCATGTCATGTTACCTTTACCTGTTTTTATACTGGAAGTAGATAGGACTTACTCAGTCTTTTTGACTGACCCGTTTTGTTTCGCCTCTTTTCTTCTGTTCCCCCCCCCCAGGTTACAGGGAGGAATCAATGCTGTTTAGTTCGGACTTCTTCTGCCTGAAGGTCATCATGGATGGCTTGGACTTCTCTTGGCTATGGCTACTTTACTGTTTCATTTGGGGAATAAATTATCAAAAAGTCTTTATGCTTCTTTACTATTGCAAGATAGGTTTTGATGTACTCTGATGTAATTAGACCTTAATTATTGAATTTATGAAAGTTTGATTTTACTTCCGCTATTTATATATGTTCTGCCTTGTGATATTTCTGTGCATGTTTACCAATAATGCCCCTCTAAAGCTAGTGCATTCCTTTGCGAGTGACCCTAGCGGAGGCGGGGTGTTACATTTGGTATCAGAGCAGAAGGTTACCAGACTGGGCAAAAGTTTTTAAAAGCCTTCTGAAAATTATTAGAAAAACCGTTTACAAAGAAGCATTTTTCAAGAAAATTTTCTTTTAAAAAGAAAAAGGCTATTCCCCAAAGGCCATTAGCATTATCCTTGTTTCCTTGATTGAATCTCTTTTCCTTTCTTTCCTCCATCTGTAGTCACAGTGGTTTTGACTGCGACTTGTCTTTCTAGCTGCGTAAGTGCTTCCCATACGATGGAGGTGGTTCTCGAGAGACCGTTGCAGAGTTATGCATGAAAGGATAGTAAGGACAAGGAAAAAGGATACGAGCTCAGGGATAAGCAACATGTTGGTATGGCTGAGTCCAAAAAGGAGGAAGAAAGATGAACAATGAAACCCATGACGAGAGAGTACCTTTGGCATGGTGAAACGGGACGGATAGTTAAGTATCATGAAACAGGGACAAGATCATTCGGAGGGCAATAGTATGCTCTCATTTCTAGGGTACCTCGGAAGGAGGGTAACGATCTTGTTAAAGATTTAGTTTTTCTTCTCTATCATCCCGTCGGGACTTTGTTTGGATCACCACATCTTTTTTAGTCCGCTTCGGTAATTGAGTCTCTGCACCTTAGTACTATTATAATAGAGGATCCCGTTTTTGTCTTAAGTCCTATTGGAAGATCGGTCCATTTACTCATGGCTTGTTTGGATTTGAGAATGTCTATATCAAGTGTTGAGCTTGGAAATAATGCTTATGTTTATAAGTTGTGGATGGATTCTAGGGATGAAGTGATTATCCAGTAAGGGGTGCCACTCTCGGTTTTAGAAGGAGGGTAGTTAGACTCTGGGCTTGCTTTGGTAATACCCTCGAAATCTCGTATAACCTTTTGGGTTCTGTCATGGCTAGTTACCTAGAATCCCAGGATACAGTTGTTGGTAATCCGTTTGAATAGAATTCGCCGCTAAGGCGGATGGTTCGTTTCGATTATGTATGAGTTATGGGAATCACCCTAGTAAGGACTCTTGGCAATTTGGATTGGCATCGGAAAACGAGATCCAGAATTCACTAGTGAATTTTGGAGAGCTGGCTTGAGTACGTAGATATGGTTGAGCCAAGTATACTAGGGAAAGAATAAGTGCAAGTGGAACGAGAGGAGACGAGGAAATGAGTTCCAACTCATGTTATGGGAACAGGAAGTAAGAAGCTACGAAATTGCAAAGACGGTCAAGGCACAAGGAAATTGAGCTCAAGGAAGTACGACTTTGATGGTCAAAGACTAGATACGCGCATGATATCTCTTTTTGGGAGTATATCCTTGATCCCTGTTTTCTGTAAGAGCTTACTTGTAGGCTATCTTTTGTGGACATCCTCTCGGTCCTATTTTCTGCTACAAACCCCGTAAGGAGTTTGTCCTGTTTATCATCTCGACCCTGTTTCAGGGAATCTTAGGTAGAACCCTATGGATGTAAACATGTATTTGAAACATGTTATGATTGATATGGTTGCAAGTGGTTGCAAATGGTTGCTCGTGGATGCGCGAATACACATTAGATACTAGCTCGACTCGGTCACATTTCGTATTGCATATGCACGAGTATTTATACTTGTTTATGGATGAAATCGAATGTGTTATCATGCGGTTGTTGCATATGAATGAATGATTGTGCACGCATACAGTATCTATATGGCTAGGACTATTTGCATACATGTTGGATTCATGGCACTATACATATTTTTGCATTAGAAAGATTATCCAGGCCTGATCATTAGCATTAGCTAAGGAACATGTACACACACATTTTGCATGTATTCATACAGCATTAGAAATCATCTAAGGACAATGATTGCTTGTGGATGATGTTTTGAGTAGATGGATGATGGATGGTAGGATATGTTCTTCCTAACTTAGAGATTTCGGGGACGAAATCCTAAAAGGTGGGGAGAATGTAACAACCCGTATTTCGATAACATGTTAAAACGAGAATCAAGGCAGAATTTAATTTTAAATTCTGAATTAAGTAAAACGGGCTATGCCATTGCGTTCGTCTCGGAAAAACACGCGAAATAGAGTCCGAGTTTTCGAGAATCGGAGTCCGTATGACCCGTTAAAGGCCCAAAGAAGATTTCTGGAAATTTGAATTTCGGAAACAGTTTTGGAAATCAGATCTGGGGCTAGGCGGGGAGTTTCCCGCCTAGGCCATGTCGACAGGGCTGTCGACAGGCCTGTCGACTTGGGCCCAGACCAAGTCGACAGCCCTGTCGACTTGCCTGTCGACAGGGGGTGGCCGGGGCAAATAGCCTGGCGCACCTGTTTGTCTCACCTGGTCTTGGGCTGGGTCTGGAAGCTTCCGAGATCTGATGGTCCTAATCTATCCTAGGGTTAATCTAAGGGCCTAAAACTATCCTAATCTCTATAAAAAGACCCTAAACCTAGCCTAAATCCCTAAAAATCAAACCTAGCAACTAAGTGCTGCCAAAATCAATCTTGATCATGGCCTCCATCTCAAATCCCTAGAGCCTATGCATTCAAATCAAGTTCAAACCGAAATACGAAAGCGTGCAATAGGTAAGCGTAATCCCTAGTGGTGCTAGGTGGCGTAAGTCCTAGTAGTTCAAACGATGATTCATATGGAAGAGCCTAGCTAGAACAAGGGTGACAGTCCAAACGATTTCAAGGATAATACGACATGAGGAAGCCCGTACGAGGTACGGCAAAGGACTGAACTTATATACATGAAAAGAAACATATGATTTGAGTAACCTATATATGCGATATTAGGTTGACATGGACCATTACACGACTTTGAGCAAGGGACATTCATGGTGAACACATGACGCGGGTAGGGATACTAGTACGAGAGGTGCAGAGCAAATATACATGTTAGACTAGGAAGAATATACATAATAGATACCGTGGGATGTTAGACGGGGTAGATACCTTGGGATTATGTACTCGATAGAAATCTGACGAGGTGATACCTTGACTTATCATAACACCGCAGTTTATCACGATAACTTGGTTACCTTGCCACAGTAGTTCAACCGGCTATCCTGGTTTATCAATCTTGTAGTTATCCTTATGTTTACTTTCAGTTTATGCATGTCATGTTACCTTTACCTGTTTTTATACTGGAAGTAGATAGGACTTACTCAGTCTTTTTGACTGACCCGTTTTGTTTCGCCTCTTTTCTTCCGTTTCCCCCCCCCCCCCCAGGTTACAGGGAGGAAACAATGTTGTTTAGTTCGGACTTCTTCTGCCTGAAGGTCATCATGGATGGCTTGGACTTCTCTTGGCTATGGCTACTTTACTGTTTCATTTGGGGAATAAATTATCAAAAAGTCTTTATGCTTCTTTACTATTGCAAGACAGGTTTTGATGTACTCTGATGTAATTAGACCTTAATTATTGAATTTATGAAAGTTTGATTTTACTTCCGCTATTTATATATGTTCTGCCTTGTGATATTTCTGTGCATGTTTACCAATAATGCCCCTCTAAAGCTAGTGCATTCCTTTGCGAGTGACCCTAGCGGAGGCGGGGTGTTACATTTAAGAATCAAAGAGTTAATATAAGATAGTTTTAAAAGTTACAATGGAATGGTTAAAAATAAACAATTTAGAATAATTGGTAGAAAATGGGTAATACAATAGAATAGTAAAATGATGTAAGAAGGGATAAACCGTAGGTACATACGTAAATTATAATGGTTAGTGAGATGATAAGTTAAATAAATTAAATAAGTTAAGTGAATATACTATTGTGATCACTATATTTTGAGATAATTTCAAATCATATGAAAGCTTCAAAATGATTTCTCCGAACTTAGAATCCCAAATTCATTTCAAACCATTAGAAGTACTACACGTTTCTTTCATATAGAATCATACTTCACTTCGGGCTTTCAAAATCAAAATCGCTTTCAGACTTCAAATATATATTATAACTCAAAGCCTAACAAGTCCATCGTCGTCCTTGAAAACTTTAGACATGCGTTGATATGTACGTGTATACATATATATGCGCATGAACCATCTTGATTTGAATTCATCGTTGATCGGTGAATTGTGCATGTATTTGTTTCGGGTTCATCCGTTTTGTGTCACCTTCGTCTTGCCTCAAAAGGTGAGTTCTCATGATTAATTTCTGATTAAGTGAATTAATTACTTGCAATGTTGCATGAAATGCTAGGATTGCTCTAGAAACTCATACCTGTTGGTTGTGCACATGTGACACATACACTATCGATATATGACATGATATGGATGCGATGGATGTTATGTTATATTTAAATTGTCATCATCTTGCAAGTTCTCTGTAGAACTAGAAGAAGAAAAATCACCATCGGTTGAAATGATACACACCCGAATGACTTGTGTAGATTTGAAAAATAATTTCGAATTGATTTGGGATACGGGTTGAAATGATATATACCCAGGATTCGAGTTTCCCTTTTGAAACAAATTGAAATGATATATATTCGTATCACTTGACCATAGGATAAAAAGTTTTATAAGGGCGCCGTGGTCAACAAAAACTATTTTAAAATGTTATATATAGATATAGGTTTGTATAAAACCTAATCTCTGATACTTAGTTTGTGTTTGTGAATAAAGTATATACGGTGTCCGATGTCTAGATGAAAACTGGGATATATACTTTGCACTCTGTTTCGGTGTCAGATGTCTGGATGTTAGCCGGGATATACTTAGTGTTATATCGATATGTGTGTAGGCCGTGCCTCGTGGCCTTGTCACCGGGAAAAAACTCTCGACTTGAGACGTAAATGTTTTATGTCATTCATCATGAAATATTTGAAATTTTTGAAATGATTTTTGGTTTTTATTTAAAAAATCCCAAAGCGAGTATAATTCGATATGAAAAAAAATGTAGTTCTCGAATGATTTGAAATTAAAACTGGGATTTAAGTCGATGAAATGACACCATGCTTTGATACCAACTGTAACGACTCGCTATTTTTAACGTCTTGAATCCATAATTGAACCGACTCAAGATGCTCAAAATGGCGAATCGTTATTAGGTTATAGGGTTTAACAGAATTAAATCACACAAAGTCACAGAACATAATAAATAACAACAGAATAAATTTTTATACATATATCAGAGTTTATACAAAAAAAATTTACAGTGGAAGACATAATTTATACATGAATTTTAAAAGAAAAAAATTGGGCATGCGCACGTATGCTTCTTCACGTTCCTCTCCAATTTGCGAGCTGAAAATCTAAAATCTCCAACACTCGTATTTGACCCGAGCGTTCCATGCAAAACATAAAACACTCGAGTCAGGACTAGTCTTTGTTCAAGTATCAACTTTGATATAAAACTGAAATGTAATTAGTTGTACTAGACAATCTAATAAGTATGAGTGCATCTACTCATATATATTAAGAAGCTACAAAGGACAAAGCTAGCCAAATTATAGATTAGCAAAAATCGTCACTGTTGGACAAAGCAAAGTAGCAACGTGTAAGGCATATGCATGTTTAGCTGTTCCAAAGGTAGAAGACACATATATATAAGATGCTACATCAATGACACAACTTGGAAAACATGCAAGGAGCTATACTTAAGTAAAAACAAAAGAGGCCAACAAAACTGATCTGTAACTATATTTTGAGTCGCATGAGATGTCTTTAGTGGATAAAGCTTAAAATATACAACGAGCATATGTAGGAAGCACATGCAGATGTTAACTTTATATGACCAAGGAAAATGTAAGGTCATAAGGCACAATATATAGGACATGCAAACTCCTACAGATGTGGCTAATTCCTTCACATAAGGACAACATACATGCTATAAACAAGAAGGATTCATTTCGGTTCTCGACAATATGTATTTACTAGAAACTAGAGAACAACTCTAAGGTATTTATGCCAACCCAAAGTTTAACTTTCTAATTTTCCATGTCTTCGGTTTCTTTATATCGTCGTATTATTACTTGGAATGGTTTCGACATATATTTGATTCTGGTCTTTCCAAGTAATAAACGCATTTCAAAACCATAGTTATGAATCATTTCAGATTTTCAATTTTAAATCTCCTTCTGATCGTTATTAATTCATTTACCAAACAATGTTGAATTCATTCAAACTCATTTCCTTTTCAAACTTTCAAACTACCAAATCTGAATTTGTTTTAAATTATATTCATGATAGTTTGAACAAATTATATTTCGACTAGAGTTAAAATGAGCATGAATAATATAGCATAAATTAGAAGGGTAAAGATTAATAATTCAATGTATAGCATGTATTATTTCATGGTTCCTATATGCATGCATGTTTTTCTCCATGCGCAAGTGTTAATAACAGCATTGTCATAGAAATGTTATGTTGGGATTAATAGAAAGATTAGGAACAGAGTTTTGTTTTTAGCATTGGAACAAAACTTTATCATTAATCAAGTAGAAGAAAAATTCCTTGCTATGTGTTTGTGCTTATTTTTTTAAAAAAAATGAGGCATTGACATGAATGGTGGGAAGGCAACTAACTGAATACAAAGCTATATATATATATATACATATATATATATATATATATATACATACATACATATATATGTATACACCTTCCAATTGCTAATTGACTTACTGGTGCATGCCTCCTTGTTATATTCACACATATGTTACGTATAAAATTGCCTTGCTCTAATACAAAATGTAACGGCTCTCCTTTTTGACCGTTCTGAATCGGTAATTAAACCAACTCAGCACGTTCAAAACAATGGGTAGTTATTTTAGCTTACGGGTCTAAACAGAATAAACACAAAAATCACAGACACAAAAGAATGCAATAGCTCACATCGGAAATTTTTATACAGAAATATCAAAGTTTACAAATCATTTTTATACATCGGAAGAATTTTATAAATACAGCACATGAATTTTTAAAAGTATAAAAGTTTACGGTTCAGTCAGGTGTTGCGCGTATGTGTGTTGCGTCCTAAGTGCTCCAGTCTTAAAGTATTCATCTCGCCAAACTGGAGAGGAACATGAAGACGTGTGACGATTTTGTAAAACAAATCATGGAAAAAAATCTTTGTCTCGAAGCGTTATATATATATATATATATATATATGTAAGGAAAATTCCTTTCAAAATCATTTTATAAAATGTGCACAATGTGAGAACATAACTAAAAGTAACAACAATGCACAATAAAATATGCATGAAACATATCAAATCTGATTACGGATAAACAAATATTTTTTGGACTTTGAGTAGCCAACACGAAAATCAATTCAAAGATGCATAAGTACAAGTTAAACTAAGTGAAACATAGGGTAAAGAAGTGGTTAAACCCACAGGAAAAGCACTCAAAGGCTCAAGAATCGACACATGGAAACATCCTAAGCTCACACCTATGGGGTCGACCCCTATACAACTTGACCCAAGTGAAGGGTGGGTCAACCATCAGGACGCAAATTCCAGGTGGTGTTTGTCACCTACGATAACAGTTTCAGATCAAACTCAGGCCATCTTTCAGGTGAATTCGGGTTATGAAAATGAGCAGTATTAAAGTCCAGTTCTCAAATGATAAACAAAAAAGGAATCACAACAATCAAACACAAAATGAGAGGGAAATACACTCTCAAAGTTGGACAGAGATCCATTTTTGAACTGAATGTATCAGAAATTGCAAAATGATTTTTACAGTAACTAAAACTCAGTTCAAAAATCAATATCTTGACATGCAACTTACATTTCAGCGAACCTAAAATTTGTATTGAGCACGTTTCAGCAAAGGATTTGGAGAAAGATAACAACTTTTGGCCTCAACATGCATAGAAATTAGCTATAAATCGATTAGCTTTAGTGATGTTTTGACAACAATTTCTTTCACTTATGATTGAGTTTGTTATGATATGGATTACGATTTGGAGAGGGATTAATTTCCTTTTACTAGAAAAACGAAGGAAGAAGAAGATAAATTTTCTACTTTTGTTTTAACTATAAGTTTAGAACTTATTAAAATAAGTTTTCTCTAGATTTTTCCTAAAGCTTAATTAGGTGTTAAGGAGGATTAAGCTCAATTAGCACGTTAAAACCATATTAGGACCAATTACAAGTTATTATCACAATTTATCCCTCTCTTTCCACTGCTTTTTACACGTTTTAACACACAAAACTTTACAAATACAAAGCAAATGTTACTTTAACTCTTTGTTTTAAAACATATTTGTACATGTTGAAAAATCTTTAACCTTTTTTAATAACATTTTTAACATTACACATACAAAAACAATGTTGTACATTATAATTTGCCATAACTTATAATTTTAACTTTTCATAACTTTACGAGATTTTCACACTACATTTAAAACACTTCTAACTCCATTTAACATAATTTTATTCACATTTCACCCAAAATTTATATTTTATGATTAGTCATGCATTTTTACATCTTTTATTGGCAAAATTTACATTTTAAGTTCAAATTTGTGTAAATCAGTACTTATTGTTAAAATAAACACCAAATCTTATTCAAAATATTTTAACATGCTTAAATATTGATTTCTAAATCAATATTTATTTATTTTTCTTATTTAAAACTCAAACAAGCTTAGAAATATAATTTTATATTAAAAATTCATTGTTTTACCCAAACTTGAGATTAAATGGAACAAGTACATATAAGTCCCTTAAACACTTATAATTTCATATTATAAAGCTTACAGAAACTTTATTTGGAGATTATTTGTTTCTATTACACAATTGTATGTAAAATAAACCCTCTCATTGGTTTATTTATGTTAACCTAACTCAACATTATTTAGTTAATTATTTGTTTTTATTACACAATTGTATGTAAAATAAACCCTCTCATTGGTTTATTTATGTTAACCCAACTCAATATTATTTAGTTATCCAGTTTTTCACCTATTAATGTCAAAAATGGACACAACACCTAAGATGTTTTTACAAAAATTCACGAATAAGTAAGATCTAAAACTATGGAGCCATAAACATAAAAAGCAAGTAAAGACAAGAAGATTTAGAGTGGTTCAGCCTAGAGTCCACTGAGTCCACTATGGAAAGAGTTCTCGTTATCATCATTGAATTTAAGTGGTACATGATTTCTCTCATTTCACTCATTTTCTCTCATTTTACATCAATCTTCTCTCTTCTTCTCTTTTACTTCTTGATTCACTCAAATCCACCAAGGAAATGGCTAGATATCTCTATTTGTGATGATTGTTGATATAGATCTTCAACAACTAAACACTTTGATGATCTTGAATGATTTCATAATGGCTTTGATGTTGAATCTAAGCTTGGAGAAGGATTAATGGAGGTTGAATTTGTTTGGAGGAGTTTAGAAATGATTTTGGCAGCACTTTGTGGAGGGAAAATTCAGTCCCTTTAATGGTGGAAGAGTGAGGGGTACTTATAGGAGTGGATGTGGAGTGGAGAGGTCTGAAAATATGGTGTGCAGGCAATCTGGTCGTTCGGCGACCAAGTGAGTAGGTCGGTTACGGCCTAAGCACTGTCGTGCCCCCCAAGACATGGCCCATGCTCAACGACCTAGTGCTTTGGGTTAGTTATGACCTAGTTATCTGCTTCTTCTCTAAGAATCTAATGCTTTGAGATAGATGCAACCTGACACCTTAAGTCGATATTTATTTGTTAGGTCGTTATCGCATATATAATATTACGCCGTTTTGGGCCGTTCCCACTAGATCGAGCATGGCCCAATTGCTTCAGGCCATTATAACCCTACTAAGGTCGTGTGTTTTATTATCTCCGTTATCCGAAGAAAACCCTTTTTAGTAGCGGTTTGCTGCTGAAGACATCACCATACTCAAATTTTCCAACTCAACTAGCATCATTGACACTTGTCGGAGCTAGAATCTTTTCCGGAAATCGTCCACCACTCCGATTATTACCATCCCCTGCAAATCTGAGCCTTTTTTTTGGAACTATCAAATCTCTAGAAGACTTCACACCCGATTTTGGATCTGAAACCCGTTCTGATCAACTTTAAGTGTCGATTCTACTTTTATTTTGTTGAATGGACTCCAAATATTTTAGGATTCAAAGCGAAATTTGGGGATTTACGATGCCTTGTTCTGGTAACAATAGCCAGCTCTGATTTGGCCTTGGATTGAATGTGTTTCGGAATTAGGAAAACACACGTTTTGATTTGTATTTGGTGATCGGATTCATGAATTAATTGTGTGATTTTATGGATTTAGATAATGGACGATGTCAATTGATACTTTGTAAATCTGAGCATTGATTTTCACTTCAAAAGTTTACGTTCGAACTCGATTTCTCCTTGTTAAACTGCTTGCTTTGATTAATATGTTTTGAGCTTTGATATATGCATCCTTACCATCAGTCGATGGTCAATGTTTTTGATTCAATATGATGATCCATGATTTTTTCATGATAGTCTTATAACCTATGATATATGTCGTAGATTGCCAACGCATAAATTCATCTTTCTTGAATTTGTATGTCATGTTGCTTTTTTCTCTTAAATGCTTTGCCATAGCTTCAGTACTTAGGTTGAAAATCAAACTTTATTGTTAGACCGTTTAGACGACCTGAGTGACCGACCTACACGACCTAGATCTTCATAATATACGACCTAGGCTGTTAAAATGCTTGCGACGATCCAAGACCTTATACCATCAGAACGACCTAAGCTCCAAACCTCTTGAATGATCTAAGTGATTGTCTGCTGGAATGACATGAGCATGAGTCTTAGACCATTGATCGACCTAAGTCTTTGGAACGACCTGACTCCAGACCGTTGGAACGACCTGAGTTTCTGAGGGTGATCCAAATCCTCATCATCCTCAACGACCTAAGATTTGTGCTCCTTAGATCGTTATTTGACCTATAATGCCAAATCGTGGAGTATTTTGCTTAGCTAGGTTGGTGAACGACCTGCTTCCTTGGGTTATTGAACGGCCTAAATATTGCGACCTGATGTTTTCTTCTAGGACGGCTCAAACATTGGACCGTTGAGTGCCCTCCTTTACTAGTTTGTTGGGCGTCCTAGTCCTCTAGGTCGTTCGTATCTACTTTCAAAACTTGTTTCAAAGTTTGTTGTATTTGAGCATTTCAAAACTTGATCTAGCCACACCTGTGCTTTTAAGAATTGAACATCTTTATTCCTTGTTTTCTGTCCAATGAGAGCAACAAACACTTGCATGTTTTTAGACATATACGTCACCATCGATTGCCCACTTCGATAGTGGATTAGATAATAAACCATATAACAATAAGCTTCAAGACTTAAACTCAGTGACACATCTATACAAGCTTCTTTGCTTAACGGTTTATAACCTATCAGTTCTTGCTTGCACACACACGACACTTTTAGTTTAAGTTAATAGCAGTGCTCAAGATCGATGAACCAACATAAGTCGATCTGTAAATTTCAAGCCTCACTTTTATGTAGCCTCCAGAATTCCATATAATATTTCTTGTTTAAGGAATGTGCACCTGTGATGTGTTTATAAACAAGTATATTTATGTAGAATGACTACTAGGCAGAAATATCGCCTTCAAACCGAAGGGACGTCTTCTGCTCTGGTTGACACTTCTACTACTTCTCCAGAGACCACAACAACTATAGCCCCTGTCCAGGTTCTTGCTCAACCATTTCCAGAGCCTCGCCCTCTTAGTGCTCCGCCTCTAGAAAGGCATTCTACCCCTATAAACTAGGACCAATTCGAACAGTTGCGCAGTCAATATAAAATTCCAATTACTGATGCGATATTACCAGGTGAGGGCGTTTTCGCAGATCAACCCCCAACTGGATACGTGGATATAAATCCGTATGTTAGAGTGTGTTTCCATCCCTCCCTTTAATCCTTTCTTAGAGAAAATCCAGAATTGTATGGCCATTGCCCCTTTCCAGCTTCATCCAAACGGCTATATCATTCTTTTAGGACTTTACATTCTTTCTATGCAAGAAATGGAGCGTGAGCCTACTTTTCAAGAGATCCTCTACTTATGCTCATCCATGAGGAGGAAAGATACTTCGTCTATTATACATGTCGAGGGTGCTCGGAACTGGAAACTCATAGTTGATTTGGCAGAGAGCGTCTCGGGATTCTTAACTTTGTTTTTCTTCGTTCATTGCCCTAAGACTTTTCGTGGTAATTAGACAGAAGGAGGTGAACATTTTTACACAACATAATTCCTATCTAATTCCCCATAACCCATGCTATAATGACCTGCATTTTTAGCAGTCGAATAATTTATTTATTTGATTATTAATTATCGGTTTAACGATATCGATAACTGAAATTAAATAATATTTATATTTAATTAATATAAATAATAGAATAATATATTTAATTCAGAAATAATCAAAAATAGTAAATTTACAGTATGGTGCAATATGGATTATTTAAATTATATAATTTAGTTTAGAGTTTAATTATATTCACGAATATATTATATAAACGAAATTTGAACGTGTAATTATATTATAATTAAAATCGAGCTCGAAATGGCGCTATAGTTCGTAATTTGGCGATTCGAACTTAAAACGCATGTACAAAATCCGTTTTAAATCGGATTTCTGTGAAACAAGAAAAGTTAGGAGCTGGTGAAGTATATTTTTCTGATGGAAGAGAAAAATAAGGATTTCATCATATAGATTATGAGTTGTGTCCAAATCAAATTTCCGAATAGTCGCTATGGAATCGTTATCAACCATAATGATATATTTAATTATAATTAAATATTGGCCTCGAATTTAGACAAGATTCTTTTGAAATGTAGTGATAATTTAATTTTTAGAATTTTACTGTAATTTTTAATTAATTAAATAAGCAACTTTTTATTTGGAGTATTTTGCATCCTTAATCAGCGATTTTGGGGTTTCACAATATGAGTTAATCTACCGGTATTATTATATTTTTGGGATCGTGATGCCTTACTCATCTCAATGATATTTTTATTTCTGTCCCTAGCGATCCGAACTACAATAAAATTTTGTGTAATCGGAGACCAAACTTATAAAACAAACGCATATCTAACCCCCACGTTTTGCATTTAACAATTCTTTTTGGTTTCCTTAGAGATACCTTATGCTAAATTAGTGTCGCCATCAACTTTTTGATTGTACAGTCTACCATAGATTTTCCTTTGCTTCACATCACCTTATTGGTTACAAAAGTATATACCAACACGAGAAACAGGGGGTATTTTCTGGACAGGCATTAGCCAAGTATTAAAGTATATAGATTTTAAAATATACTTTCTCTTTATACGGTAAGGAATGCGACAGCTACTTTCCTACCTCATGTATCGTACTCCATTCGTTCTTAGACACTAAGTATTTCAACATTTTAAATATACACCTAAAAACTACTGCTCTCGTCATTTTTTCATCTCTGAAAACAGTTCCTTGAACTGAAAGTTAAATGGCTTTAGGGTTTGAAATTTTCATCTCTACGAACAAAAACTGATCGGCCAAAAACGTTTTTGCATCTTCAGCAAATAGAATGACCCCTCTACCAAAGACTGCTACCACTTTGCTCTACAAAACTAGCATGCAGGAGCGTGGACGTTAGGTGGAAGGATGAGTTGATATAAAGTGGCGGAAATAAAGTGCAGCAGGTGCGTGTATGAGGGGATTGGATTATGGTTTTTGCCGAGGTTCTGTGGGTTTCGGAAGGGAGCTATCAAATGCAACGTCGGGAGGGGGTGACAAGCCACCTCTGAGGTCGAGGTGGAGCAAACTTGTCACAAGTTTTATTGGATGAAAAAGGAGCGTACGAGGTGAGATGGGAGTGAGTGAAGAAGGAGGATAGCGGTGGAAAGATATTGGCGCTGGACAAGGACTGTTCAAAGGAGGTTTAGGAAGTTTCGTTGACGGTGATAACGGTGAAGTCGTTACTGATTTTTTAGTGGAGTCGGGAGTGAGAACGTGGAAGGTGAAATCGCAGAAAGGGCTATGGATTTGTACATGACACGTCGGGTTTAAGAAAGAGGGAGAGGAAGAAGTGTAAGCACGAGTAGCGATGGGCCAAGAATGAAAAGGGTGAGGCCCAGTAAAGTTTAAGTTAACATAATCTAAGTGTTAGTTAATTTAAATAACGTTACAAACTTGTACATTCAACTTGTCCGCACGTTAACCGAATTCAGCGAAACAAGATCCGCTGGGATTGTATGGACGGTGGCTCCACAATGGAACTGACTGGGAGTGAATCGAAGCTCGTTACAATTTATAGCAAAATAAATTGTCCCTCTGGATCAAGTGATGGTTATCGTTATTAACGATGATTGTCCAATGTGAGTAAAACTCACCAACTCTGAACAGTTATATTTTTATAACGTATTCTTAGAACTGATAATTTTCTGTTGATTGATGTGTGTTAACTGTTTGGTTGAATTGCTTATGTATTGGTTGAAATTATAGATAATGATATAGATATAAATCGTTAATCAAATATTGATTCTGTTTAGCAGAATATTTCATATTGAAATGAAATCGATGTTAATTATATTGTTTAACATCTGTGATACAGGGAAAAAGGTCGGAGGAATCTAACTGGATTCCTGACTGTTTTTCATATATATTGTGATATATGATGTGATATACAATCTGTTGTTGATTATGTGTGTTTGAGTGATACTGAGCAGTGATATATGGTATTTGAAACACCATAAGAAATACTGGAACATACAAAGGGATTTTTCAAAGTGTATATTAAAATATAAATTATATTTGTGAAAACAAATATAATAGAATTGGAAATATTTGTGAAAACAAATATAATAGAAAAGAGATATTTGTGAAAACAAATAAAAGAAAAAGGAATAGTTATTTGTTAAGTAAACAAATAGAATTGAAAAGAATTATTTATTTGTTAAATAAATAGAATTAAAATGGAATATTTATTTAAGAAATAAATAGAAGTATAAAAGGGTTATTTATTTAGAAAATAAATAGAACAAATATAAAAAGGAAATATTTGTAAACCATTTACAAATAGCATTGGAAAGGGAATATTTGTAAAACATTTACAAATGGAATCAAAAAGGAAATATTTATTTAGGGAATAAATAAAGTTAAAAGGAATATTTATTTAGAAAATAAATAGAAAAGATAAAAGAAATATTTATTTGTTAAATAAATAGAATTGAAAGGGAATAGTTATTTGTTAAGTAAACAAATAGAAAATGAATTAATCAAAGGAGATAATTCAAAGGAATTAATCAAAGGAGATAATTCAAAGGAATTAATCAAAGGAGATAATTCAAAGGAATAAATCAAAGGAGTTAATTCAAAAGAGTAAATCGAAAAGAGTTAATCGAAATGAGTTAATTGAATATTAGTTATTCGATTAGAGTTAATCGAATAGAGTAAATGAGTTAGAGTTAACCAGATAGAGTTAATTGAACATAGTTAATCAAACTAGGATTAATTGAATATTAGTTATTCAATTAGAGTTAATCGAATATTAGTTATTTGATAGGAGTTAATCAAGTTGAGTTAAATAAGTCGAGTTAATCGAGTTAGAGTTAGTCGCGTATTAGTAATCGAATTTAGTGATTCAAAAGGAGTTAATCGGTTATAGTTTAATCGAAAATAGTTTATCGATGTTAGTTTAAATCGAAAAGAGTTTATCGATGTTAGTATCGAAAAGAGTTTATCGATGTTAGTTTAATCGAAAAGAGTTTACCGATGTTAGTTTAAATCGAAAGGAGTTAATCGATGTTTGTTTAATCAAAAGGAGTTAATCGAATTTAGTTATTCGAAAGTGAGATTATCGAATATATGTTATTCGAAAGGAGATTATCGAATATAGCGTACTCGAAAGAAAGAGAACAAATATAAGTTATTCGAAGTGAGTTAATTGGACATAAGTTATTCGAAGTGAGTTAATCGAATATAAGTTATTCAAAGAGAGATAATCGAATATAAGTTATTCAAAGAGAGATAATCGAATATAGGTTATTCGAAGAAGAGTTAATCAAATAGAGATTACTCGAAAGGGAGTTATACGTCGAATTCGATTATATCGAATTCGGGAAAGTATTATTTACTTTCCGGTTTTTAAATAAAGATTTATTTATAAATAAATTAGAGTAGGTTAATTATTCAAATTAAGGAACAAGAGTTATATTTGAAGTTAGAAATGTCGAAATTAGGGATTTTAACGTTATCGTTATAACCAATGTTTTATAAAGGAAGGGGATTCGTAAATAGAATCCGTGAGTTTCGTAAGGAAGTTTGTTAAAGATTTAAAAGATAAACTTTGACTATTTCGAAGTTAAAATGTTGTTCAGTTAAGGTCTGAGAGGTAATTATACCCCAACTTGATAGACTTCCTTCTTAACTAAGGAATGGTAAAGTTTGATAGTGAATTTAGTAAATGGTTTGAGTTGGCATAGCGATGTTTTATTTAAACATCTGTTTAAATCCAATGGAGGAACTTTGGAAATGTTTTCCAAATAAGAAATCAGAAATGTTTTCTAATATAGAAAATAGGAAATGGAAATGTTTTGCATTATTAATAACGTATATTTTCTAAAATTAGAAAATAAGAGGTTAGAATATATGGAAACAAGAGATAAATAAATTAATGAACTAAAGAGATAAATGTTCAATAATGGTTGATCGATATAATTTCCACCTGGAAATAATATCGTTGTTTGCACACATGTTTTTCTTTGATAGTTAACTCACAGACTATCGAAGTTTTGACCATTTTAACGTTGTTAATATGGAGAGACCGGTTGGATTATTATCCGAAGAACCACTCCATATTGGCATAAGCGTTGTGAATCATATATGCCAAAGATAATTGAAGACGGAGTAAAGTGCAAGGGCTGTTGTATAAATCTTAGGCCAAGATTGCCTAAGATGGATGTACTGAATAGTGCCTTCGGTTTGTTCAGTCCCAGGACGACCTATATGGAAGAATGTCTGACAGAGTATATTTAATAGATCGCGTAAGTTGATCTCTTCAAACGTATTTACGTTTGGTGGCGGAGGAATTCGTTTCTCTTAGCTGTATACCCGTGGTATTTTTGGGGAAATCAATTTGTGATTTGGCAGGTATGACGATGTGACATTCAAAGTGATAAACGTGTGATCTGTCAGCGTGGCCTTTAGCCTCACAACTGGGAAATGACAAAAATGGGGCAGGCAGCATGGCTATGTAGGTCGCACCTATTAGGGTGTATAATCACCTGATCTAGAGTTTCATTTACTTCTAAAAATCTATTGTCGATGTTGTTCCATTCGGGAAACGATTGCTGATCCCAACTGTTGGTGATATACATTCGATACACTCAAGCGAAATGAGTGGTCGGTCATGTGTGGCCGGGTTGCAAGATGTTATTTTTGAACCCAGTGTATTCCTCTCTAGAGGTACACTGGCGAAAGGTGGTTCCATACCTTGTTATAGTTGGAAATCCATTACCCAATACGTGCTTGCGGTTTTGATTGTATACTATATATGTTAAAACATGAGATGGAGGCATTTCTGCTAGATGATTATTATATTGTGGTTGATAGACACTATTATAATATCAAGGATTTTGATATAAAGATTAATTTGGATTCTCATAAGCGAAAAACCCGTTCCGTTATACGGCGTGGTCTTATGAGATATCATTTACTTGCTCAAACTGTTATAAATTGTTTTACTCACACCAGTCCCATGACTGACCCAGAGTTTATTTAGTTTTGTTTTCCCTAAACTCTAGGGTGCCCAATTTTGTACGGGCAGTCAAGTAGTCAGGATTTACAGATACTTGAAGAGCTGGAGCAGGAGGCTTCAGGATCATAAAGCTATTGTTTATTTCCGCTGTGTTGTAAGTGCTGTACTTTGGAAATGATATGTATATTCAAGTACAGATTTATATTTCAAAATTTGATATATATATATATATATTATATGTTATTCGTTCCGTTGTGAGGTTCGTGTTACTCTGATGTTGTGTTCTTCTTCTTCTTCTTCTATTCTAAGTTTCTATCTTATCTATTCTCACCGTCTAACTTCTTTCTATTAACTTTCCGGTATTTTTGATCCTTGGATGTTCGATATGTGTTGTATATCGGATAACCAAGATCGCATTTTTCTGGGTCCTTACAAGCTCACTTATGAGACTATAAAAGCCATCGGCGAAGTAGATATAGGCGGAAAATATTTGATAAAGGAAGAATGCCTTCACAAGTATGAGTTGCTCCATTATTCAAGAAAATTCCCTTCCAAAGCGGGTCCTTCCACACCTAAGTCCGTACCTATAGCATCAGATGTTGGTACTTCCGGAGACGATGATGCATCGTAAAGCCAAGCTGACAAACCTTCATTAAAAAAGTGTTCAGACCCTGTCGGTGGTAGTAAATCACCTTCCAAATCTAAACTGCCTTCTATTGAAGAAGAAGAGTTTACACATCGTGAAGGCAGAGGCCCTAAGACTTATATTGAACAGACTAAGGAGGGTGAGACCATCCCAGATCATGTGAAGGAAATGGAACAGACCAGGGAGGTTAAGACAGTTCCTGGGACAACTTAAATGTTGAGAAGGTTATTGAGGATCCCGCTATTCCGGATACCCGTGAGGAGAGTTCCACAGATATTTTTAGGACTTTAAGTGAACTTAGTACTGCAATGGACCTTCCGAGTGAGATTGTGACATCAAAGCTTACACCTCAGGTCACAAAAACAGGAACTGATATAGTTGTAGCTCCAACTCCTCCATCACGGAGAATGTTTGTGGACATAGGGCTTCCGTTAGCTTCACCACCTAAGAGTGGTTCGTTATTAGATGAGCGTTAGATTATACGCGCTTTAAGCTTTATCTTCTTTGCACATGATTCACAATTTGTCCCAGTCCTTTATGCCTTATGTATTAAAATCTTGCTTTTCCTTATTTCAGATCCAAATATGAATTAGCCTATTTGTAGAGCTTCAAGAAACGAACTGACTCTTACAATCCTAGGCATCTCATACAGCCTCACCACTCACAACGTTCGCAATATTCCTAGCAATCTCAGCATTCCTGGCACTCAAAACATGCGTATCAACCTCAGCAAACTCATGGCTATATATTGACTGATGAACAAAAGAGGTGAATGCACGAGGCCCAATATCAACTAGATAAAGAGGAAAGGGATCGAGGCTCCCATGGTGACCGAGGTAGATAAGATGACCGCAATGATGATCAGTATGATGACAGCAAGGAGCGGAGTAGATGGGATGAGGAGGAGAGCCGAAGGAGGAAGAGGGAGCAGGTTGCTTCGGACGGGGATTATAGGAATGATGATCCGCATAAGCACCACCAACCAGACAAACTTCCAGTCCCTGCTACCCAGACTTCTTCTGGCTACTTGCCTCTTGTTGCACCATCTGTTACCCCTCCTCCTGGAAACATTCAGATGATCATAAATAGGCCCCGTTATGACCAGGACCTTCCATATTTGCTGAATGATTTAAGAGTTGGTGCTTAAAGGGAATGTTTTTTGACTTATACATATATCCATCTGATAGGAAGGATATACTTAAGGAGATGGATACATTGAAGAGCAATATTGTTAGCAGATGGACACCGCCAAAAATCAGCTCGAGAAACAGCTAGATGCAGTTTGGAGCCGAACGGATAAACAACTGCATTTATGGTACATGTTTGTCGATGATCTCCAGAGACTTAACATGATTAACCTTGATTGAATTGCTACACTGGAGAACGATAAGGTTGAATAGGCCAAGGTTCTTTAGTACCGGGATGCTACCATTGCATCTCTAACACTAAGGAATATGGAGCTAGAAGGTTTAAACCCGAGAATAAAAGACTCAAAGAAGAGCTCACCACTTCCAAACTGAGGGAGAATGCATTAATAGCGCAAGTTAAAGATGCCAAACAACTCAACATACTGCCGAAACCCAACTGCCTGCGAAAAAGAAAGTTCCTGCAACTTATCAACAAGAGAATGTCGAGCTTCGTGAGAGGAATACCGCTTAACACTTGTCTATTTTCACATTGACAATTAGGGAAGAAATTTTTTAGTATGAGAAAGATAAGGCTTTAGCTGATGAAGAGACTGCTAAGAAAGCATTTACCAATGCTAAGACGGATGCCAATTCCACTTTGTTTAGATTTTACGTTTTCGACGTGATGAGACGAGGCAGCTTACGCTATTTGGGAGTTGATTTTCCAGCAACTTTGTCTCTAGTCTTGGAATTAGTGCTTTAACAAGTCGAAGATACTTATAACGAGGACTGCTAGGTGACGGAGCCGAGTCCTTTGAAGAGGAATCCCCGGATGCAACCACTATTGTCGTTCCTACTGATCCTGCTAATGTTGAGGTTTCCAATTCACATACTCCAACCGTGCCTTCGGTTGATCCTTCTTCCATTCAGGAAGACAAAGGAAAAGTTATTGAAGAGCATATTGAAAAGCATACAAGGGATGGCGAGGGAGACGATGATAACCCATATAGGTATGAAGTCGAGCATAGAAATCTTCAAGCCGTAACTAAAACTGAGATTGACCGAGTCATATCATACTTGGATTCTCTTTGTACTTCACCTGGGTCTATTGCATTCCATGCTCATTGTTCATTTGTATTAGGCTTAGCCTCGCCACAATCTTCGCCCGCTGGAGTCAGCATGACAACGACTGAGGCCATCATTACAGATTCAACTTTGGTGTCGGCTACTACTGCCTTGATTACTACTCACCCTCTCGGTGATGCATCTTTGCTTGGTGCTTCTAATCCTGCTTCAAAACTAGGGTTACAAGATGCAATGATTAGTGCAATCATCAATTTGGACGATGTTGATTATACTCTTAGTGATGAAGCAAAAGGTCTTGGTGATGCTGATAAGAGCCCAGAGAAGAAAGTTAAAGGAAAGCAAAAGAAAAAGATAAAGCCTTTCACTTTAAGGTGTGGGGGGAAGCGCACTGTTTCCAGGAAAGGAGGAGCTACCCAAACATCTCCTGAGGAACCAAAGAATGACGAAGAGACCAAAGATGAGAGAGATTCTGAAACCATACCTTCTCCTCCCAAACTCCCAAAACCTACACTTAGATCTGGCAGTGCTTCTAAAAGCTGGAAGAGAACGCTTAGCACTTTTAGCTATTTGCTCTACCTTTTACGGCTTTATTACTTGTCAGTTGGTTCGATTGGATGTTTATGTGGGTGTCAGCCCTCGTTTATTACTTTATGCATATTCAAACTTGAAACTTGTTTGCTGTTGTTGTGAAGCTTGTTACTTTATTTCTAGTACTTTAGCCATTAGTGGTTACTCTAGCTTTGTTGTACTTTTCTATTTATGCACTTGTCTTCTTCACACACTACAAGTCTTTTATATTACAAGTCTTTTGTTTGGTGTGAAGTTGTGATGAGCTTATGGTATGTATTACGATCATTATTACTCCGTCTTAATGCAGTGGTTGATGCCCCCATACCAAAGGTTGTCACGAACTTCTTAGGACGGATGTGATCAACTTTACTAGTTTTCCTTGGTTATGGCTAAAATACTGGAAGTTTCTGCTTTATTGGCTAAATCCTTTTCTTTTGTCAGAGCTTCTCAGTTCGCCGACTAACCATGAAATCCAGTTTGGCTGATTGAACTCGCGCCTTTGGTTGAAATAATTTTTTTGGCTTCCATGCCCCTACTTGAGAGGCCTTTTATTTCTGGCCCAAAGTTCGTCTTCCACTTAGCTAGTTACTTTAGGCATTGGAGACTTTCGTCTGCAATTAAACTGATTAACTTTAGCATTGATAACTTCACTAGGTGCCCCCTAAGAGGTCTTTAATTTAAAGCCCAACAGTCGTCGTAACCAAAATGAATCAGGCACTAACTAAATTAATTAGACGCCTCCGAAGAGGTCATTCAAGTCCACCGATCGTCGCAACTCGAGATACTCGAGCGCTAACCGAACTAATCCATGCCTCTGAAAAGGTCTTTTAAAATCCATCGATCACCGAGTCTACGATTAGCAGACACTAATGAACTAATCGGATGCCTCCGAAAAGGGTTTTTAAAATCCGCCGATCACCGAGTCTGGGATTACCAGACACTAACAAACTAATCGGACGCCTCCGAAAAGGTCTTTAAAACCCGTTGATCGCTGAGTCTGGGATCAGCAGATATTAACGAACTAATCACACGCCTCCGAAAAGGCCTTTTAAAATCCGTCGATCGCCGAGTCTGGGATTAACAGACACTAACGAACAATTTAGATGCCTCCGAAAAGGTCTTTTAAAATCCGCCGATCACTGAGTCTGGGATTAGTAGACACCAACAAACTAATTGGACGCCTCCAAAAAGGTCTTTATTCCTAATGTTTATCGTAATCAGGCCAGGTATTTCCTGACATTGATGATCTCATTGGGCCCTTTCGGTTGGGACTTCTAATTAGCTTTACTATGAAAGACTTTCTTATTGCGTAGTTCCACGGGGCGGATGCCAGTTCCATTACCGGATGCTTTTTTTAACAAGCTATCCTAGTAACAGGACTAGGGTCCTGGGTTTCTCTTTTTAGGAGATGCCCCTTTGGTGAACTTGCAACTTTTATCTTTAGATTTGATGCTGCTCCTTTTAACCGTCTGACTCTTGGATGTGCTGTAAAGGTTACCGGGTCTTATCAGGTTGTTGGTGAGTAATCATTCAATGGCTTGCAATCAAAATCGATTTTTAGATAATTTTGAATAATTAAACAAGAGTTTGCAAATATATGATTCAGGAAAGCAAATCTACTTCTTTCATTTATATGTACAAAGTTTTGATTACAATGCTTGCAAAATATTTTCAAATTTTTTACAAGAAATATGAATGAAACATCAAGTAAAATAATGGCAGAGGTGATTGTTGTTCCAAGCTCTGGGGATTTGAATTCCAGCCATCATCTTTAATTTGAAGGTGCCATCTAGGAGCTTTTGGCTTATAATGTAAGGTCCTTCCCAATTGGGGTCCAAAAACTCCGGTTCCAGTCATCACTCTTTTCAATACAAGGTCCCCAATTTCGAAGGTCCTTTGCTTGACGTTGGAGTTGAAATGCCTGGCAATCCTTCTCTGATAAGTAGCGACTCTGAGCTCTGCTTCATTTCTTCTGACTTCGAGTTGGTCAAGCGCTATAAGCTGCATCTTTTCATTCTCTTCTTCGTTGAAGTGAATCCCGCGGTGAGTGGGAACTTCTAGCTCTACCGGGATCATAGCTTTAGATCCAAATGCTAGAGAGAACGGAGTGTGCCCAGTTGCAGATTTATGCATCGTGCGATAGGCCCATAGTGCAAGTGGAAGCTCATCGACCCAACTACCTTTAGGTTTCTCAAGACGTTTTTTGATGGTTGACTTTATGATCTTGTTCACTGCTTCGACCTGCCCATTGACCTGCGGATGGGCCACTGTTACAAAACTTTTCTGAATCTTGTACTTAGCACAGAAGCTTTCAAGTTCATCATTTTCAAACTGAGTCTCATTGTCCATGATTATTTTCTTTGGAACACCAAACCTGCAAATGATGCTCTTTAAAACAAAGTTGATAACTTTCTTTGAGGTAATGGTAGCTAATGGTTCTGCTTCAGCCCATTTGGTGAAGTAATCAACGGCTACAATGGCATACTTCGTGTTAGACTTTGTTGTTGGAAGTTCTCCGATTAAATCAATGCCCTAGACAAAAAATGGCAATGGGCTGACCATTTGATTTAACTCCATAGATGGTGCTCTTGGGATCTTCGCAAATCTCTAGCATCTGTCACACTTCTTGATATAGATTACAGAATCTAGGTTAACATCATGTCAGAAATAACTGTATCATAGAACTTTCTTGGCTAATGTCTGTCCACCTGTGTGACCCCCGCTCTTAGCTTCATGTAATTTTACTGGAATAGCTTTAGATTCCTCCTTAGTCACACATTGAAGCAGAGGCATAGAGAAGCCCTGCCTATACAGTCTACCATCCTAGATACGATACATTGGAGCTTTTTGCAAAATATTTCTTCATTTCTTTGACTCTTCTGGAAGTGTTCCATTGAGAAGATACTCCTTGATCGTGGTCATCCATGAGTTGGGTTCTTCCATATTCTCCATAATCCAATCAACATCCACATCTTCGGTACTAGGATTTGAGAGGACTTCAACGGGTACCAATCCCAGTAACCATGAATCTCCTGAACTTGCTTACTTTGCGATTGAATCCACTTTCATGTTCTCTTCTCCAGGGATATGAGATATTGCGTAGTAGTCAAGGTCACTGAGAAGTTCCCAAGTTTTAGATAGGTAAGTTGGAAGATTTCTGCCTTTGGCTTGGAACACTCTTCAGACTTAGCATACCACTAGCTACGAGTCACTAAAGATGTGCAAAGTCTTCAAATTCAATTCCTTTGCTATCTTTAACCTTGCAATTATCGCTTTGTATTCGGCTTCGTTTTTGGTTGATGGGTATTCTAGCCTCAAAGCATAACACACGGAGCGTCCCTCAAGAGTCTCTAAAACCATTCTAGCCTCTAAGCAATAATCATTCATGGACCCATCAACCAACAACTTCCATCTCACTACTGCCTCGATAGGTTCATTTTTCTCCTCCCTGCTATCAGTAAATTCTGCGATAAAATCTTCTAAAGCCTATCAGTTAATAGCTCTTCGAGGATGGTAAGTGACATCATATTGAATGAGTTCAATATTCTACTTTAACAATCTTCCCGAAGTTTCTGGAAGGAGCGGAGCTTGGTTTAGAGGTTGATCTGTAAAACCTTGATAGTGGGCTTTGAAATATGGCCTAAGATTCCTTGAGGCGATCAACAAATAGTATGCAAGCTTCTCCAACTTAAGATAACTCAGCTTTCCCCCGGCAAGCCTTTTATTGATGTAGTACACTGGTCGTTGAACCTTGGCATCTTCTCGAACCAACGCTGCACTTAAGGCATGAGATGAAACTGCCAAATACAGAAATAACTCTCTCCAACCTTGGGCTTTGATAACATCGAAGGTGATTCCATATGCTTGATTAGCTCCTCCAAAGCCACTTGACATTCGGGAGTCCATTGAAAGTCCTTATTCCCTTTCTTCAATGCATTAAAGAGTGGAATGCACCGATCTGTTACCTTTGAAATAAATCGACTCAATGCAACGACTTTCCAATTCAAGCTTTGGAGTTCCTTCTTCATTCTAGGAGCATGCATCTCTCGTAAAGCTGAGACTTGAGCGGGATTGGCTTCGTTGCCCCAGACATTGACCATAAACCCGAGGAACTTTCCTAAAGCGACCCCAAACGAGCATTTAAGCGGGTTCAATTTCATCCCATACTTTCTTAGAATATGAAACATTTCAGCAAAATTCTCTTAATGATCAGCAACTCTTTTCTAATTCACCAGCATATCATTGACGTACACCTCCATGGTTTTGCCGATTTGCGATTTGAACATTGCATTCACAAGGCACTGGTAAGCCACTCCTACATTCTTCAATACAATAGGCATGACTTTTTAACAATATAATCCCGGATCTGTAATGAAGCTTATGTTCTCTTGGTTTGGCTTGCACATCATTATTTGATTATACCCCGAGTAAGCGTCCATGAATGACAGCAATTCATGGCATGTTGTTGCATCAACTAGTTGATCGATTCTAGGTAGAGGAAAACTATCCTTAGAGCATGCTTTATTGAGAACCGAATAATCGATGCACACTTCCCACTTGTCATTGGATTTCTTTACAAGCACCAGATTAGAGACCCAATCTAGATATGCGGATTCCCATATGAAGTTATTCTCCATTAGCATATCCACTTCTTCTTTGAGAGTCCTGGATCTTTCGGGTTCCTGCATCTGTCTTTTTTGCTTTACTGGTGAGACGCTTGGATCTATATTCAACTTTTGAACCACCATGTCGGGAGACATGTTGCACATGTCAGAATGACTCCAAGTGAACACATCCAGATTAGCTTTCAAAAACACAATCAACTCTTTTTGCAATTTCGGGACCAACTGAGAACCTATCTTCAACACTCTATCCGGATCTTTATCATGAACGGAAGTTGAAATGGTAACCTCAGATTGTGCCGCTCGCCCCTCCTATGTACTGGCCTTCCTAGGATCAATCTCCTTTTGGGCCCCACTATACTTGTTAATACAGGGGCCATGCCCTAATTTCTATAAGGCATTTTTACGAATGTGGAGGGGGACCTTCACACTCTTTCCTTTGTCCTTCTTGCTTACTTCTCTAAGCTCATTGATAGAGCATTCTCTAGAAACCTCCTGATCTGCTTTAACCACACCAACCCCTTTATCTGTTGGAAATTTCATCGTTAAGCATCTAGGGGCTAATATAATTCTAAAAGCTGTCAGGGCTGGTCTTCCCAGAAAAGCATTATATGCTGAGAAATCATCTACAATAACAAAAGATTGCATGAGGGAAACTTTCCTTTCTCTCTCTCCGAGTTCCACAAGCAAATCAATAACTCCAATGGGTTGCTTCGGTTCCCCTTTGAAACCTTGGATTTTCTTCTGGCAAGCTTACACATCTGACATAGAAAGCTTCATATTATCGAAGGTATTCTTGAATAGTACATTTACCGAGGCTCCACAGTCGACCAGCACCCGTTTCACAGTGGTCGGGCCTATCTCAACCGTTACTATCATATGGTCTTGAGTCGGAGTAATTATTCCTTCCTCATCCTTTCTGTTGCACATGACATCCCCAGATGAAGTCTTCTGTTGTTTCAAGGAAATGGCATTATTCTGAATCAAGCACTTTTCTTCCTTTGAAGTATTTTGGAGTGCATTAGCATATCTTTCGATGTCTCGCCAACTTGCCCCAGCTGGATGAGGACCTCCAGAAATGGTGTTAATCACGGGCCTTTGACTAACTTATGGCGGGGCCTTGTCTCCCAATCCAGATGCATTCTGCTCTTGGGTAGTTTGAGGAGGATTAGCGGACTGTGGCCTTTTCACATACTGCCGCAAACAGTTCTTTCTTAGCAGTTCCTTAATCAAGTTCTTGAGATGCTTGCACACATTCGTATTATGGCCTGGCTGATTGTGGAATCGGAAAAACCTCCCAGATTTTGCCTGATTATCACCCACCTTCTGATCCATGGTGGTGATAAAAATGTTCTCGGAATCTTCGTTAATGGGTTAATCCAGCGGCTTTAAAGAAGCGGAACTTCTTTCCATTTCGATTATCTTTAGCATCATTCCCTCACTTTTGACCTCCATTTTTCTTCTTGCCACTTGGAACATCATTGTCTTTCTTTACTGGTACCGAACTACCTTCAGCGATGTCCACAGCAAAAGAAGGATCATCGTCAACATCGATGTATTCTTCTGCTTTTGTATAGAGTCTCTCTAAGGTGTTGGGCTTTTTCATTTTAATCCACCTTACAAACTCTGATTTTTTATTTATAGCATGCTTCAATGCCATCAATACTAGCCGCGGCTCTGGATCTGCAACTTCTGCTGCTACGACGTTAAATCGTGTGAGGAAGACTTTGACTGACTCTCCAGGCTTCCGTTCCATGTCATTTAATGACATCACGTCTTAAACCTTCATGGTTTGCAGCCTAAATGGCTCCTTGAATTTCTTAGCCAGGAAGGAAAAGTTGTCCACGGACCTTGGTGGAAGCTTGGTTAACTAGAGCGAGGCTACTCCCTCCAAATATACCGGGAAGTATAAGCATTTGCTTTCATCCATAGCTCGCGCACCATCCGTATGTTGATCGTATTAATACAAGAATAGATTAGGGTCGCCAGTCCCATTATAAGCTTGAATCGTCTGTGGATTAAACTTCCTTAGGAACATGGTCAACTTGATCCTTTTAGTGAGTGGAATCTTAGCTAGAGCAAACTCCCACTCCTTCTCGTCATCATTTCGCTCAGCACTTTCCTTCATAATTTGTCGGATCATTTCCTCAAGACGTTCCTTCTCGTTGCGCTGATCCGTTGGATGGATGCCATCCCCTTTGCCGAATGTTTGCTTAAGCAAACGGTCATGGCTAGGGATCCGAAGCCCTATGCCTCCCTCATGAGAAAGTGCCCCTTTGGAGGAACTGTTAGCTTTTCTAGAAGTAAGTCTTTCAGAATGGTTCCTAGCAGATGGATTAGATTCTTCATGATCAGCCTTATCCGAATCGTCAAGCTGTTGTATAGATCGATCACGATTTGGACTCGTGGAAGAAGAGTCAGCACCTCAACACGGGTGACGTTAGCATTAACTTTTGTCGTGGCGGCTTGGAGAGAAAAGAGAGTTTCTAATTTCACTATCATGGCCCTATTTGAGATATCCATATGTTGCGTCAAACCAGCGACGGCTTCATTCAACTCGTCTTTAGTCCCATCAACTCCTGCTCTGGAGGATTGTCCAACATCAAAATTAGCTTGTAGAGTGATAGGATAATCCGCTACATTTCTAGAACTCGAAGACATCACGGCATTAATAGTGGCGGCATTTTTGGAGGCCTTATCTCTTACAAATTTCTAAACTTCGAAGAGAACTTGTCAATCGGCCCGGGTCTTAGATTTGGAGGATCTATCATAGAAATAGGCTTCCAACTTCAACACTTCCACAATGCACTTAACCTTGAGAATGTGAACATGGCCCCACGGTGGGCGCCAAAATGTTGATGTCAAAAATAGACAACAAAACCCAAGGTGTTTTTACAACACTTCGCAAAAAAATAAGATCTAAAAATATGGAGCCACAAACATAAAAAGCAAGTAAAGACAAGGAGATTTAGAGTGGTTCGGCCTAGAGTCGACTGCGTGCACTATGGAAAGAGTTCTCATTATCATCATTGAATTTACATGGTACATGATTTCTCTCATTTCACTCATTTTCTCTCTTTTTACATCAATCTTTCTCTTCTTCTCTTCTACTTCTTAATTCACTCAAATCCACCAAGGAAATGGCTAGATATCTCTATTTGTGACAATTGTTGATATAGATCTTCAACAACTGAACACTTTGATGATCTTGAACGATTTCATGATGGTTTTGATGTTGAATCTAAGCTTGGAGAAGGATTAATGGAGGTTGAATTTGTTTGGAGGAGTTTAGAAATGATTTTGGCAGCACTTCATGGAGGGAAAATTCGGTCCCTTTAATGGTGGAAGAGTGAGGGTATTTATAAGAGTGGATGTGGAGTGGAGAGGTCTGAAAATATGGTGTGCAGGCAATCTGGTCGTTCGGCGACCAAGTGAGTAGGTCTGTTACGACCTAAGCACTGTCGTGCTCCCCAAGACATGGCCCATGCTCAACGACCTAGCGCTCTGGGTCGGTTACGACCTGGTTATCTGATTCTTCTCTAAGACACGACCTAATGCTTTGAGCTAGCCGCAACCTGACACCTTAAGTCGGTCACGAACTGCTTTAGGTAGGACACGACCTGACTTTGTCTTCTGACCCAAGAGATGACTTACGGTCTACCGACCTGATCCCAAATAAGTAAAACCCGCCTGACGACCTAACCACCACAACAACCTGGCTCACACAACGTATGGTAGCAGCCTAGTTGGAACGACCTAGTATTCTATGTCGGAAAGACCAGAAGACGTATATGTTTGAACGACCTAACAACTGATGTGCTCTGAACGGTCTGAAGCCTTATGATAGGAAACGACCTGACTTTTGAGACATACTTTTTATGGACTAACATCACCAAATTAATTCTAAACTCGTTAAATTTGTCAAAATGATCAATGTAATGATTAACTACTCAAATTTGAAATTATTCTTTTGATTATCCAATTGATATTAGATTGTATTGTGTCTCAATGCAATTTAATCACAGTCCAGTTTAATTTCAATTTGTAACTCTCAAAACCCTTAATTTTCATAATTTAAGGATTTTTATGAGTTAACCTCCCTAAATCAAGTTAAATCCTTAATTAAACATTATTTACTTATCTCACGGGTAATCGCATAGAAGTCAAGGTTGTTACAGGCTCCCCTTTATAAAAATTATGTCCTTGCAATTTCCTTTGGGAAAAGTCGCATCAACCTAATTTACTTAATCAACATAATAGATAAATAACAAAGAAAATAAGCTTGAGTTTAAAATTTCTCATCTCCATTAGGAAGACAAAAAATTGGGATATGTAATTAAGCTCGATAAACTTACTGGTTTCCCAAGTGTAGTCATTGGGAATATCAAATCCATGAATGTTTACAATTGGCACGTTCTTATCCCGAAGGCGTTTAACCTCTGAAGCAAGAACATGCACGGGGCGTTCCACAATAGATATATCGGGTGAGACATCAAGCCCCTCTAGAGCACAAGTATCAGCACAGAATCTTAGTCTTGTAGACATATCCTCAACTGAGAGAGGTAGAACACCTCGTGATCACCGGAAAATTGATCTAGAAGTGCTACTCTATAAGCAACGGGACCGAATACACTTCATAATAGAAAATGGTCCAATGTATCAGGGGGGTCAGTTTCCCAGTTTGACTAAAGCATAGCTTCCTTTAAAGGAGATGCACGAAGGTATACAAAATCACCAACTGAAACTCGAGAGGCTTCCTATGGTTGTTCGCATATGATTTTTGGTGACTTTGCGCCTCTTTCATTCTCTCACGAATAAGTACGATGTTCTCGGATGTTCTTCAAACAGAGTCAGGTCGTAGAATAAGCTTTTCTCCAGACTCAAGCAAACATGAAGGAAAACGACACGGTTTGCCAGATAAGGCTTCAAATGGAGCCATGCCAATAGAGAGTTGGTAGCTGTTATTACAAGTGAATTCAACCAAAGGAATATTATCCTCCAAGCTACCACCAAAATCAAGAATACAGGCTCGAAGTAAGTTTTCCTAAATACGTTTCATCCTTTTAGTTTGTCCACCAGACCGTGGGTGGTAAGCAGTGCTAAAAAGTTTCTTTAAATGCAAAGCTAGACAAGGAATCTTCCTGAAGTGTCTTGTAAAAAGCGGATCACGATCACATATGATAAAGCTAGAAACCATGCAATCGCATGATTTCCTTAATATAAAACCTTAAAAAAAGGCATACTCATATTAGATTTAATAGGTAATATACAACACGCAGACTTGGCGAGACGATCTACAATAACCCAAATACTGTTATGGCATGACTTCGGACGAGGTAAGTCATCGATGAAATTCATAGAGATCTGGTCTCACTTCCATATCGAGACATCCAAAGGCTAAAGCAGACTACTAGTTCTCTGGTCTTTCATCGGTTGATAAGTCGTGCAATTATTTACATAAATCGCCACATCTTGCTTTATGATGTCCCAGAAATACAAGCGACTCATGTCAGCATACATCTTGCTTCTTCCTAGAAGAATAATATACTTAGAACATTGACATTCAGCTAGAATGTCCCGCCTAAGCTCAGGAATAGGAGACAAGACTAATCTATTCCTCTTTTGAAGACAACCATGGCCATCGATGTTGAAATCTCTCGTCTCAATATCATCACAGGATTCAGACTTACACTTCTGAATAAGAGAAGAAATATCGAAATCTTGCCTTTAAGCCTTGGAAATCCAATCTAAAAGAGTAGGTCGAGCATCCACACTACATATTAAGATAGGAGAGTCAGAATTAGAAGCACAATCTCGAATATCACAAATAGATAGGATCTCCAAATCTTTCCATTCTGCTATCATCATGTAAAACTAGCCGATTTCTTGCGAGTCAAAGCATCACAACTCGATTCCCTTTCCTAGGGGTATACTGAATATCGAAATCATAGGATGCAAGGAACTCAAGCCAATTTTGTTGTTGCATGTTGACCTCCTTCTGAAAGAATAAGTACTTGAGTGACTTGTGATCAACACAGAGGATAAAGTGCTTGCCCAACAAATAATGACACCATATCTTCGATGCAAAGGCTAGCTCAAGATAATGGGTAGTGTATCGAACCTCGTTCGGACATAATTTCCTTGAAACATAAGAAGCTTCCCGATCTTACCGCACAAGCACAACACCAAGACCTACGACTCACATCGGTATACAATAAGGTCTTGCTTCCCTTCAAAAACCACCAAGACGGGTGCATTAGTAAGAAGCTCTTTTAATTGTCGAAAAGAGGCTTCTCATCAATTAAACCAAATAAAATTAACTTCTCTATGAGTAAGGTTGGTGAGAGGAAGCATAAAACGAGAGAAATCTTTGATGAACCGGCGATGATATCCTGTTAATCCTAGAAAGCTATGAATCTTAGGCCTCTTCCAATTATGACTAGTCTCGATCTTAGAAGGATCGATCAAGATACCATTAGATGATACGACATGTCCTAAGAATTTGACATGCATTTCCTAAAAACAACACTTAATTAATTTTGCTTTGAGTTAATAACGACGAAGGGTACTCAAAATAATTCAAAAATGATGTGCACGCTCAGTTTCAGATTTAGAATATATAAGGATGTCGTCGATTAATACAAGAACAAACTTGTCGAGATATTCCCGAAATACTCAATTTATAAGGTCGACGAACTACTCGAAAGCATTCATTAAACTAAATGGCATGATGATCCACACACATGATCTATACCAAGTGAAGAAAGCTATAAGAGGAATGTTATCCTCTGTGACTCGAAGCTGATAAAATCCCACAGCGAGGTCAGGTTGATAAAAGACCTTCTCATCAATCAATTGATCGAACATATCGTCAATCATGCACAATGGATGTTGGTTCTGGATGCTTAACTCGTTAAGCTTGCAGTAATCGACGCATAGCCTAAGAGGCCGACTAACTAGATGTACATCAATAACTAAATCGATACAAAACTCGATAGTTCGTTTGGATGGTGAACCTAAAACTGGCTCTAATATATCAGCAAAGTCACACATAATAGGAATATGAGACACATCATCATCGTCATGGTCTCGAGACGTGGAATAAAATAAAGATACTTCGTTGTCATGATCTATGTCCCGAAGAATAAGTGATAACTAATTTGGCGAGTCAAGATGTCAAAAGTAAAGAACCCTCTTAGAATAAATAATTCTGGCTTTCATATTGAATGAGCCAGTCCATACCCAAAATAATATGAAACAGAGGAAATGAATCACATGCAGATTTGCATGGAAAGGAAAACCACAAATAAATTTGTATACACCTTCATATAACAAACCAAGGGTTATGGATACGCCAATGGGATTCGCAATCCATAAAAAAGTCATCAAACAAGTAACATTCAAGGAAAGAGGTTCGACGAGTTCTTTTGATACGAATAAATGTGATGCACCACTATCGAACGAAACTAGAATAGAATGGTTAGGGGATGATAAGGTACCTTCAAGAATAAAAGGTGTACCTCAGGGCTAAGAAGAACCACCTGAACCATCCTCTACATTAAGCTTCCCAGATTATGGACCCTTAGAAGATTTAGGACACCTCATAGACCAATGACCCTCTTGGTTGCAACACATTTGAAAGGCTTAGGACACTCTCGAAATAAAGTGATCTGGTGAGCCGTAATTGAAACAAGACGTTTGAGTAGGAGGGTAACACTAAAATGAGAACTTAAGGAAAAAGGCTTCTTCTTTTTCTTCAGTGGAAAGGATTTTGGCTTGTAAAACAGATACTGCTTCTTTTTTGAATTTTTCCAAACCTCGGACTGAACATCCCTATCTCTCTAGTTCTCGACCGCTTCGAGATTAAGGGCTGCATCGACTAACTTATAGAAAGTCAACTTAAGTTGCAACATGAGATAATTCTTAAGATATTTCTTGAGGTCATTCACAAACTTGAGATACTTTTCATATGAAGTGCAAATACGTTCAAGGCCATAATTGAATAAGGCCTCAAATGAAGTGACATACTCGGACATGGTCAACTTACCTTGCTAAAGATCAAAAAAGCGACGCGGTAGGATTTCCTTTTCATACTCATGTACAAACTTAAACTTAAATCTCTCTTTAAATTACTTCCACTGTAAGGTAGACTCGTCAAGCTCAACAATAAGTAACTCATACCAATCTAGCGCACGATCTTGTAGCATGCTCGATGCTACAAGAACACGGTGATGGTCTAAAACCTCCATTCGAGTGAAAATGCGCTATTAGGTATGGACCCAAGCATGAATCTCTAAAACTGACTCAGAGCCTTTGAATGACTTACCTCCTAGATGAGTGAAGTCACAATACACACGCGCGAATACGGATTTCCACGGAGGAGAAGAACAGGGAGGTGTTGAAGGCTGCGTGCTCGTAATAAGCTCAAAAATTTAATCGGCGGACGAGAAAACACCTTGGGATGTGGGCCACTGGACGGCTTAACATCTGAAAGACGCTTGCTATTATTTCCACCCATTCACTGAAAATAGAAATAAGATTGATTTATTCACAAGGGTAAGACATTATCAACTGATTTTAGCATATAGGGAATACTACGAAGTTACTTTAAAAATTTACATCCGTAAATGTATTCCCCCTTATATCTATCCCTAAAGGACAGGAGTAGGTTATGAAGAAAAAATTAAGGATAACTTTAAATAGGGATGATGTTATATTCAGATTATACTTCGACGTATTTTAACATGTATAATGTTCTGTGTTTATTATCACATTTTATTCAGAATTTAGATCTAATACCGAGCTATGATCCCCCCCTCGATACACATATTAACAAAGAGCATTAACGAGTAATGTCATTTACTAGTACGGAGAATAAGGCTGGTTAAGAGCAACCATCTGCAATATTATATTAAATAAGTCTTAAATATGTCGATAAAGTGCTCATTATTTTTTCCCCAATGGATCAACGAACCTAATTCTTATCTAATACATTACTACAACGGCTCCAGGATCGATCCAGAACAAAACAAAAGTAAATTCCACAGTTCACATAGCGATAACACAATCATGGATATTATATATATATACATACATACACATACACGCATACACACACACTCACATCAACTATAAAAAAAATACATCAGTGGATATACTACCCACAATATACATACATACATCCCCATAAAAGAATATGTACAACCATCAGAGTATGCTACAAAAATACTAGGTAATAGTACACTCGCTAGAGCAATCAAAAGGAAGTAAGTGTTCTAAAGCAAAAGCTAGATATAAAGTATTTACATCAAGTACTTCCTGCAAAAACTCTGTCTGATCCCAGTATAAAATATGCGGGTCGATCTAGCTGAAACAACACGATTAAGATATGATGATGTAAAATAATATCCTATATGGAACAAAATCTCAAAAGAGAAGTTACAACATGGATACATTATGTCGTAGTTTAGGTGAACAAGATTGCATTTATCACATATGACATAAGGTTTTGGATTGGTCATAAAGTACCAGCCTGTCAAGCTAGGCAAAAGGCGTATAGTTTATTTAAAAAGTAGGAAATCATCACAACACAATATTTAGAACTCATTCAAGAGTTCAAGTCAACATGAATGAAATCACCAAAATGTAAGTAATATAATAACACTCATGCTATATAAAGAATAAACACAACTAACAGTGGTGAAAACATTCAAAATCATTTAAATTCTAGAAGTCGGCACAAAGAAATCTAGAAAACAACAATATAAATAATAGGACTCACCAATCCAAATAGAACTCACCAGTTCAATTAATGGCCCACCAGCTTGTCAAGTACTATTCATAGGAGACCCACCAGTCTCGAATAGGACCCGCCAGTCCTTTGTTAGCCCACCAACTATAGATATGTATATAAAGCCTACCAGCCCTAGTACTGGCAAAAACAACACTGTAGTGTGCCACAAATTCTCAAATAGTAACTCAAAAAGTGAAAACTATAGGCCCCATACTGCATATTTCACTAATACATTTACTATATGCTAGTCCACTTCACACGGAAAAAATAACAATACCATGAATCAATGAATCTGGAATTAACCGATATAATTAATCAACGTGTCTCATACCACATGATTTATTATATCGTTTAAATGATGTCCTCGTTTTCTTAAAGATGCAAAAGTGTGTCATTTTATATATTGAAAATATTTAATTTGACAAAACTAGCTTGAAAAATGATTCAGAAAATACTTGTATATTTGGTTTAAATATTTCTATATTTCGAAAAATACTATATTATAGCACTGAGACGATTTTGTAAAACAAATCATAGAAAAATCCTTTGTCTCAAAGCGTTATTTATATCTATATAAGGAAAAATTCCTATCATAATCATTTTATAAAATGTGCAGTGTGTAAGAAACATCACGTAAAAGAACCAACAATGCACAAAAAAAAATGTACATGAAATACATCTAGTCCAATTATGGATAAACTACATATTTTTGGCCTTTCAATAGCCAAAACGAAAATCACTCCAAATATGCAAAGAGCAAGTTAGACTAAGTGAAACACAAGGTAAACAAGTGGTTAAACCCTGAGGCACACTTGAAAACACATGAATGGACACAGGGCAACACCCCCAGGCTCACGCCTATGGGGATTGACCCCTATATAGCTTGAGTTGACCCTAGGGACGACCCAAGTGAAAGGTGGCTCTACCCACCTGGACGCAAACTCCAGGTGGTGTTTGCCACTTCCAAATACAACTTCAGATCAAATTCATGCCATTTTCAAGAGGATTCAGGTTGTGAAAACGAGCAGTATTGAAGTGCAATTCTCAGACAACAAACTGAAGAAGGAATCACAACATTCAGACATAAAATGAGAGAGTAATACACTCTCAAAGCAGGCCAGATTAGTTTTTGAATTGAAAATACTCATAAATGTAAAATGAGTTTTACAGTAACTAAAAATCACCTCAACAATCAATGACAAGCAACTTACATGTCAGTTAGAATGACTAAGGATACTTGCCTTAAATTTGGATTTAGCAAGTTTCAGCAAAAAAATCTGGAGGAATATAGCAAATTTTGGCCTTAAAATGCATAAAGAACACCTGTAAATCGACTAGTTGTAGGGATGTTTTGCTACAATTTCTTTCACTTATGATTGAGTTTACTATGATTTCGATTAAGAACTGGAGAGGGGTTAATTTCCTTTTACTTAAAAAGGAAGGAAGAAGGAGATAAATTTTCTCTTTTCGTTTTTAACATAAGTTTTAGAACGTGCTAAACTAAAGTTTTCTCCAGAATTATTAAAGATTAACTCGGTGTTAAGGAGGATTAAGCCCAATCAGCTCATTAATACCGTATTAGGCCTAATTGCAAATTATTATCACAATTTAGGCCTCCTTCCACTACTTTTTACAAGTTTTAACACACCAAAGCTTACAAATATAAGGCAAATGTTATTATAACTCTTTTGTAAATGTTTTCAAACATATTTGTACATATTAAAACATCTTTACTTTATAAACAACATTTTAATATTACACATAAAAAAATTACAATCTTGCAAATAAAACGTTTACTCTATAATTTGCCATAACTTATAATTTTTTACATTTCATAACTTTGTAAAATTTTACACAACACATTCAAAACAATTCATACCTTTTTTAACACAATTTTATTCATATTTCACCTAAAATTTATATTTTTCAATTAGTTGTACACTTTATATCTTTCATTGACAAAACTTACATTTTAAGTTCAAATTTATATGAATCGATACTTCTTGTTAAAATAAATACCAAATCTTATTCCAAATATTTTAACATACTTAAATTTTTATTTCTAAATCAATATTTACTTTTTATTTCTTACTTGCAACTCAACCAAAGCTTAGAAATATAATTTACTTAAAAATTCATTGTTTTACTCAAACTTGAGATTGAATGCAACAAGTACATATAAATCTCTCATACACTTATAACTTCATATTACAAAGCTTACAAAATCTTTATTTGGAGATTCTTTATTTTCGTTACACAATTGTATGGAGAAATGAACCCTTTCATTGGTTTATTTTAGTTAACCCAACTCAACATTATTTAATTATCCAAATTTTCACCAAACTAATTTCAAACTCATTAAATTTATCAAAATTATCAATGCAATGATTAATTACTCAAAATTATAATTATTCTTTTGATTATCCAGTTGATATTGGATTGTATTGCATCTCAACATAATTTAATCACAATCCAACTTATTTTCAACTTATAACTCTTAAAACCCATAATTTTCGCAATTTAAGGATTTTTACGAGTTAACCTCTCAAATCATGTTATATCCTTAATTAAACACCATTTAATTATCTTACAGGTAATCATACAAAGGTCAAGGTTGTTATGGTCTGACACGTCGGACGCTAACAGACAGAATTCTATCCGTTGGATATATATTGACCCCTCTTCCCATGTTCTTCATCAAATCCTAACATTCATGCATCATTTTCTTGGTGGTTTTTTTTGGGCCTCAATAACCCCTTTTTTCAGGTAAGTTTCTTTGAAGTTGTGCTTATATTTTAGTTCTCTGCAACACATAATTTGTTCGATATTTTTGGCAAGTTTGAAATTTGGACTTTTAAGTGATATGGCTCACTCAACCGGTAGTGCTTCTGTTGTTGTTTAGTTCACGCCTATCGTGAATCGAAGGGATGTATGCACGACATCATTCATTGGTATTTGTGTCAATGACTAAGCCTAGGGGTATGCAACCGGTCATTTTTAGCAGATGTTACAGTGTAATTTAGAAACAGATTCAATGACAGTTGGTTGCAAATGAAAACAAGTTGCACAACCCAAAGCGTCTTTAGAAGACATGTAACAACGTGTAACAACTTCTGGGAAGTGAGTGGGACGACAAGCATAATTACCTAGGCGGATCTGAAGACTGATGGAACGATGTTGCACTGAAGTACCAGAGTTTAGACTAAATGCTCCTCTTAAATTCAAGGAGCCTGACGTTACCTATGGTGGGTGCACTTAAAGGGAAGTTGCCAGTATCAGACCCTAAGAGACACACCTTCCCACGCCCACTCTTAGCCTTTCACTGTTGCTGATACATCTCTGAATACCAATTAGATGACCAGTGACGTCTTACGGGCTTGGCCTAAACGCCCACCCTCAGAGACAAAACAAAACTAATTAGATGACCAGTGACGTCTTACAGGGCAAAGTCTTTAATTTTGACAGACCATTTCATTGGGACAGCGGACCATTATCATTCTATTATGTCTAGTATTACCGACGTTCGTATTCATACGTGAAAGCTTAGAAATTTCGCAACGATCCCATGGTCTTGGATATGCTGCAGACGCTTTTCGGTATCGATTTGGTTGGATATCTTAGTTATTTGTAGAACAAAATTTGATGTAGTTAGTAGTAGTATATTTGTAATTAGTTTTGCTTGTATATTTTTTGCTCGGCTGGTTTTATAGTTCATTTGTTTCGCTGTTGTTTGAGTATAAAATATGTTATTATAACTTAATAACATATCGAATTTAGTAGGACTGCCAACGGATGCTTCCGAATATAAACAGTATCATATTCGTATTCGTATCTAAAATTATTTTCTGATATCGGATATCCATATCCGTTTAATTTTCGAATATCGGATATCCACATCCGCTTACTTTTCGGATTCGGACGAATATCGGATATTTATCTGCTACGCCAATAATTAGTAAATTTAAGACTATAAATAAAAAAAATTGGATCAACATAAAATAATTTTTGTACTATTATTTATAAAAACCAGGAAATAAAGAAATGTGATGATGAAACATTGTTTTATATACTAATATCCATAAACATATCCAAAATTAAACACTAAAATTACCTTTTTTCATTAAATATAGACAAATAATTATATCATAGTAACATCCAACAGTTACAAAAAAATTATAAATACTATTTTGAGTTATATATATTTCACCAATTAGTCGAATAAATATTTTTCGAATACAGATACCACTGTAACCATATCCATATCCGAAAAGTTTTTCATATATCGAATATCTATATTTGTTTTTCGACTGTTTTTCGAATAATGCCAAATAACGGATATTTTCCATATTCTCGGATAGGGATATCAAATTTTTGGAGTATTCATTGACAACCCTAGAGTTTACTATAGTGTGTTTTATTTTCAATTATTATATATCACACAATTAAACATATAATTAATTAACTATAAAATAATTAAATTAAGAATCATAACATATTTTATAACTGATAACACTGTCAACCTTATTGAAAGGCTGACGGATCATGCAAACTGATAACATTAACCTTTATCATAGCAACAATAGTTCATACTTCATAGAGGGAGCCTCAAATAATGATATCACAGGAATAACGGGCAGAAAGAAATGATGCATTATCACACAGAAACAAAATCAACCTGGTACAGTAGAATAATATAATGTGGATAGCGTCCCTGATTCTATGCTATCAAGCATTCAGAAAGAAAAAAGGGCACAACTTAAACAATCAGACCCAAACGGGAAAATTTTAACTTAAACAGTGGGCTTCTTCTCTTCTATTGTCTTCTCTTCAGTCGGCTTGACTTCTTCGGCTGCAGCTTCAAAAGTTTCTCCAGGAACAAGATCTGGAACATCGTCGTCGTCTTCCTCTTGGGTTGCAGGGGCTGCAGTAGCATCACCTTCTGATTTCTGAAACTGAGCGGCTAATTTCTTCAGATTTTCTAGGTTATCAGGACCTGCAATTATCAATTATAATAGCTAAACTAAATTAGCTCTTTTGTATAAGTACAAAGACGTAAACCGTAAAAGTCAAGTCAAGCTCACTTATAACCGATGGTTTTCAAATCGGTAAGGACCGAATGATGATAAGAAAACATTGTTGACTAACTTGTTTGTTCGATTAACGACCTTAGTAGGTACTTGATAAGAAAACAGTTCAATCGGCACCCTTAGTAGCTACTTAATTTCTTTATTTAATTTCATAACAATTCTTAAACATACTACTGGGCCGAAATGCTCACTAAAAATAGTAATGAAACTAATAATAGATGGATGGGTCGGTACAAGAATATCAGAAACTCATTGAATGCTAGTTTCAAAAATATAAGACGGTAGATATGAAAGTCGAAGAAAATACCTAGCTGGTTGAATATTGAAGGGAGAATATCTTGCAATCCTGTTGTAAGCAATTTCAGTTTAGTAAAATTCATCAAATAACAACGTATATAATATTAAATGAATTTCGATACAACTACTATACAGACAAATGAGGCGAAATTACTTTTAGTTTGGCAAGCACCGCTGACAACCCATGTGTTGGCTTGAATGGAAGCTTGAACTGAAGAAAAAAACATAGATTCGGTCAGGTAACAAAGTCCATGACAAAGACATTTTATGATGATTATACTCAACATTACCCTTAGGGTTCAGAAATTGGATAACGGAATCGTCTTGGAAGATGTTGACCTCTTCAATAGCAGGGATGCTGTTTACCCCTATTCTTTTCAAAGTGCTTTGCAGCTTTTTATCGTCTGTGGTGTTAGATTTGTGAACTGCCTTCTTCTTTCTAGACAAGCAAATGGTAAAGAATAAATAAAAGTAAATAAAAAAAAAATGATCCTTTCAACTACATAATTAGGTTGAAGTAAAAATTAAGCTGCACTAAATTAACCGACTTTTCTATTCTAACAACTGCAACTAGATTTAGCTTATCAAGCCGGATGAAACAGCTTAATAAATTGTGAATCCACCTTAATTATGGACCTGCGTTCCAGTTTTTGCGATCTTTTAGTTGATAACGTGAACGGTAAAATACGGTCAATAGGTTGTATTGTTTTCTCAAGCAATCCACATACAAGTTTACAGTCAAATGACATCTTTCGATGTAAACAAAATCATTCACCGCATACCATTTTCCATATCACAGCAAACAACTAGTTCAAGACCCATATTTTTTAGCACAAGGTGAAGCGCCAAAGCGCAGTTGGAGAGTATCTTAAAATTTCACATCTTGTGTACCGTAATCAAATGGCAATTAAATAATCAAAAGTTTCAAGTAATCAAGAACACTGTAATCAAATGGCAACTAAATAATCCAAAGGTCCAAGTAACCAAGAATAACATTACCCATAATCAAAAATTTCAACGAATCTATGTTTTAAGGCAATTATTAAAACAAATAAAGAACAATGATACAGAAAATCCATACAATAGCCGTATCACTTAACAATATCAAATAAGAATATCACGAGACAACATCAGTGCAAACATCACCGCTCTAACAAGGTCAACATCCATGAAAAACTTAAATTTGGACATCAAGCTTAATACTTGACATGTTAGTAAAGTTCAGAACATCAAGATTAATGGTTCTCGTGTCCATGACAGACCCACAACAGTGTTTACAAATTGAAACTTCTCAATTAATTTCGTAAGTAGCCAACTTATTTTATCACTGACATAAAGTGGATAATCAACTATATATGGATAGCGAGCTTAAGGAAAACCTGCGCACACTGCCCTTTCCACCAGTGCGAACCGCACCAGCCATCTTACTAAGCTTCTCTCTATCCATCTGCATTCAAAATACAATAATTAGTAGAAAAAACAATTACTTAGCTCTACAACTATTCCATTCAGTAAATAAAAGTAACAAACTAGGTTTTGACAAAATGAAATTAGTGCTTATAATTGACGCATATTCAGTATAAATATATCAGGGAATCTTTATTTTTCTGGATACCAGGACGGCATGTTACAACGGTGTTCAATAAAACCAGTAAAATGACCCATAAAAAGGCTACAAACTAAATTTACAGTACTTAATACAGGCAATAAGCCTTCAACCGAAACAAACATATAATCATCTACAGGCTAGAATTGGAGGTTATCTTCACTTGCAAATTATTATTCCCAGATCAATATATTTCTGACGTCCTTGTTGTAAAACGAAAAAGTGGGATGAGACACTTCAGACATTTACTGGGTGTTTAGTCTATATGTATGCACAAACATCAAAATTGTAAATTTTGTAGTTTAACATATCTATAATGTCCTAAACTCCAAGTAGTAGTACAGTAAATACAGAATGAAGCCAAGTTACCTCGATCACTCTATGCAAGTGTCACATTTTATAGAATAAATTAGTTTGCACAACTATATAAGAAATTAACTTCCAAGAAGTAGTTCCCTTCCTCTTACAGAAGAAACGTTTTCAGATATAGCCCCGAAAATTATCATACCAAACTGTGGTTCACCATTGTTTATGAGTTACTGCATACCTCGGCATGTTTGTATAAAAAATGCAGATAAAAGCATTACCCACATTGAAATATTCAGGCTAAATATTCTATCACTCACTTCCTAGGTCTATTTTTCAACCACCGTATGGCATATACATAGCAGCAGCAGTAAAAATCAGTAGACAGCCTATGGTGGCTCATACCATTGCTTAAGTATAAGCGAAACAATGATTGTATGCATTATCTATCAAACATCGGTCAAAACATGTATACAAATTATATAGTTCGGCGTGCGAATTTCATTTTAGGACAAAACACTGCGAATGGCTACATATATAACGAAGACTAAGAAATATAAAAGAACCTAAAAGTAATCATAGCTAACACAATCAAATCTGGCGCAAAATCAGCTGAACAAGTTCAGATGCTTACCCTTGCCGATTGGAAGCTCTGCCGCCGCTAGTAGATTTAGGGTTTGCTTCTGAGCCAAGAAGATAACAAGGGAAAATGAGCAAGCCGAATCATTGTTGGGCTTAAATAATGGATTGCTATATTCGTTACCATGGGCTGGAGTGGAACAGTAACCTGACCCGAACATTTTAGTTGTAAGTTCATTGCACGAAAAGGTAAAATGGCAAGTCGGCGAAGGGCAGCTTTGTGGCAGCCCAGCCCAGCCCACCAAACCCAAGGGATATCCTGGCATGCACTAGTTCTTGTATGTTCATCTGATCGTCTTTGTATCATTTGAAAATGTAACTTATATAGCAGTATCCAAAAGTAACGTGATACATGTAATTTGAGTTTGGTGAGACGATAGATTTCTAAATTATATGGTACACTTATGTCTTAAAATCTTTACTCAAAATTTGCATGAATCAAATTAATTTTTCTATATTTGTTAAAGCAGATGCAAAAACATCTTAGTTTAGGTTGATATCGAAAAATAATGAAGCCTGAAGCAGACCTACCGTTTTATAGTGCGATACGATCGACCGTTTTATAGTGCGATATCGAAATGCGCTATAACAAAGATTTTGTAAGGTGTAAATGAGGCTTTGACAAGGGCTGTAAGACGAACGACGGTCGGAACAAAGCCCCCTTATGTGCATGCATATGAGCTGTCACACAACTTTCATATAACAAAAGGTATCTCTGACGTTACGTGTCTACCAGCTTATATTTGTACACAATTCGTTCAATATATTCCGTGATGTGGGACTATTATATCCAAACCACCATTCCTCCTTAACATGTGAGACATTCCTAACTGTCTCTTCTTGACTCGCATCCTACGAATATCTTTTGAGAGCACTGCCTTGCCTGCATGGCCCAGTCCGAACCTTCGGCTCTGATACCACTGTTATGTAACGACGGTTGGAACAAAGTTCACCTTCCTTGTACGCATATGAGCTGGCACGCAACTCTCATATAACAAAAGAAATCCCTAATGTTACGTGTCTGCTTCAATATATTTCGTGACGTGGGACTATTGTATCCAAACCATCATTCATTATTAACAACATGCGAGACAATTCTAACAGACCGTTCGGACTGGACAGTAAAACGTGTGAACTCAGATGGAACTGTAAATCAGACTGACAAATATCCGACTTGATAACATATATATACTACTTGTATTATGTTTGGGTCCAATCCTTGGAAAATTTACAATGACCGTGTTATGCTCGTCGGACTCAGGCAGAACTAGCAAGTGCATGTAAATAACTAAGTAGCCTTGAACATATATAAGCATCATGCACAATGCGCATATGATCTGTTGCATAGTTGGGCCATCTTAGTTGAAGTCTGCTTCAAAAGGTAGCAGCATGCAGCCATGCATCCTACAATCCAAATTATACCTAAACATATATTAGTATATTAAGTTCAAGTGTATGAACTGTAATAACAAGTAAGCAAAATAAACTGCAGCCGCGATTAAACATAAAACTGGAATTAGAAATAAGTATATGATATCAACCAATAATATTGCATACAGAACAGAGCTTCCAAACAAAATATAAATGGGAAATTTTCAAGACAATAGCACTACGATTTTAATCTAACTAAGAATTATTAAGATACAACTTTTAATTGTCCACAAAAGATCAAAAAACATAATCAAACATATTTGCTAGTTACAAAATGGTAGTAGATTCAACTCCCCAACAGTAAAAAATAGCAAATTTAGCCTTCAGCTCCCCAACAACAAAATAACAAATTTAGCCTTAGTTATGTTAGTTTCTCCTACTGAAAAACAATGAAACAATGGTTAGAAACATTCATTTACATTATATAACTACACTTATAGGCATTTATAATCCATTTACATGCAATATGCCAAAAAAAAAAAAAAAGAAAAAAAAAAAAAAACTACGTAGATAAATATAATCAAGCTTAGAAGATTATTGAGGTGTACTATGGGAATGGAAGATCATGAAACAGATGAAAGAGAAAAACAAATAACATATCCTAGCAGCCACTTGCCCTCATATTTTCTTATATTTATCAAATGACAGACACTCTTGACTCTTTGCAGTTAGTAGAGTTAATGAGTTTATCAAATGACAAGCACTCTTGACTCTTTGCACCTCAATGATATTTGAAGTATGAAATGCAAAAATACCTCATCTTCGAAATCAGAATTGTTGGTAGATTTAAAGTGTATTGTGTTCATTGAAATATGATATCCCAAACATGAAATGACAACTCATCCATGACATAACAATTAAAAATTCAGCATCTTACTTTTGTGCCATTCAAAAAAGAAAGTTACTGAAATTTCATATAACAATTTTAAGAGGGGTACAAAATTTTGATTACCTATGACTGAGCATGTTTTCAATTCCATTCAGTCAAATTCGAAGTACTGGGCTTCTTCTTTTTCATGGTGCACCTTATCATACATAAAAAACAACAAAGCATGCTACCAAATTGACATATATTGTGGCAGTTAAATGATTATGATTCGGCAAACATAATTTTTAAAAATATTATTCTAACAAGAGATGAAGATATATTTACCTCTTTCAATGCATAATTGGATCGCAATCAATCACTACTACATATCAAAACTCAACCGTAACGTCCCGGATTTTCGGTCGGTAAATTTTGAACAATTAATATTGTTTTAAATGTTGAGTTGATAATATAAATGGATTTTTATATGGAATTTATCGATTAATAATCGAATACGAATTAATTTCGAGTGTATTGAATTATCATAATATGAAAACGAAATATAATTAAATTCAAAGTTAAAACTGAATCAAAATGATTCGGATGATCAATATGAATTTGATATGAATATAAACGATAATAATAATTTATTATCGAAGAGTTGATTGTTTTGAATTTAAATTATATTTTCTTGATTTGATTTGGGTTGGACGTATGGCGTATTTAGTCAATTCAAATAGTACGGAAATTCGAGTCGCTACAGTTGGTATCAGAGCTTAGGTTGAGCGAATACTTAGATTTTGGTGGGAGTTACTCAATAAAGATAAGGTCAGTAGTACCCTAGAATGAGTTGAGTGTATACATATGAGGGCGCGTATTTGTTAGTTGATATAAAAATTGTTTTATATTGTGTTGATTGGTTTGGTGAGTGTTTATGAATTTTGGTCGATACAAGAAGAACAACTGTATCGATAGGTGTTTTTAAACACTTAAGCAGAGCAATTCGACACGATATTGGTTTAAAGTGGGTAAATTAAATAATTTTATCCAAAATTCTATTTTGATATTGAAGGAATAATTTTTTTGAAATTATTATAATATATGGATGTGTTGATTGCTATTATTATAATCAGACGAGATTATAAAATTGAAATGGTTGTATATAACCAAATAGAATTTATTTATGAATAATATATACAAATGAGATGAAATAAAATTGAATTCAAACCTGAATTTGGAATTTTAAAGCTCGGGAAGTTGGAAAAACATTTTCTAAAGTATATATATTAAAATAAGGGTGTTACTATTCACATCCCGGTTTACATTTCCGGCCACCTTTCTAAATTTAATACAATTAATTATTTTTTATATTCTTCCGGCTACCGTATATTATTCCTTCACTTGGTTATTCACCACCGTACTTCTCTTAAGAAAAACACGTGCTTCCCTACTATTTCAAACCCTAACAAAAACAGATATTCTTTTGTGCCTAATAGATATGGAAGAAGGAGATAAAAAAGAGGTTAGAATTGCTTGATTTTCATTGTTTTCTACTATGTTATAGAATATGTTATTAGAGTCTTTTTAATGGTTAGGTTTTCCATTGCATTTTATGATATTTTTTCCGCTACGTTGGAAAGTTTAAGTTTGGGGGACATTAAATTTGACGACGTTGTAATATAGAATGATAATATAAGTTTTGACTTGTAGTGTTTTTATCCGTATAACTTACGTATCTTCTTTTACAAATTGATACATTAACTTTTTTGTCGTTTAATAGATGCAGTACTTGAATGATGATAAATTGGACGATGAACATGATGGTTGTGATAATATGGTGCAAGATGTTTCAAATGATTCAAAAGGCATAAATGTTGATTTAGCAAACCATTTCACAACCGACGAAGTAAGTACTCATTTATTAAAAAAAATGCTAATGTGGTTATGAAAATGGATTATGTTAATTTTTCTTGAACTATTTGATTTTAGGTATTTGATTCGCAGAGTAAATTGATGTAATGGAGGAAGCGTTCGTGTAGAAGAAGGAGCAAGTGGTCTCTGCATTTTTTAGTTATTAGTTTAGACGGTGGCCAGTAGAGGAAATTTGAAATATTTAGGGTGTTATTTGTTGTAGATAACGTTGTTGTATACACAATTATATGATTTTTGTTTGATGATAACAATCAAATATATATATATATATATATATATATTATAAATGTGTTTGCTACTGTACTGTTCTACATATACATCACAGACATGAATATAATATTTATATTTAAATAGAATACGACTGTACAGACATTGATATACTCATACAGTATTGTATTTAAATATAATATTATATTTAAAACACTCAAACAGTACAACTATTTATAACTCCACTATTTAAGCATTCACTTCATATTGTACTTGTATATAAACAGAATATGATAGACAAATTTGTATGATAACAACAAAATAATATTTTATTTCAATCAGATTTGTTTATTACAAACATCAGTACAATTCATATATATATATATATATATATATAGATAAACAGCTCCTCACTACATCATTCATCACTCTATACAATTCATATATACAATTTCATTTACACAGATTCATATACATTTAACAGGCACACTGACACTCTTCTTATTTTCAGTCTTCTGTCTTCACAGTCCTTCGTCAGTCCAGTCTTCATACCTGTCACATGAAACAAATACACAGTACACTACAATAGAAATAATACTAAACACATGCGAATATAATTTTTATTTTGAAAATTTATTTGCCTCAGAATTTCAGTGTGTTTCTTATCATTTTTCTGACTTGATCTGATTTATCCGACTGTGTCTAGACAACTTGTGATATTCACAGTGATACACTGTACATACCACAAGGCAGACAACATATATATATATATATATATATATATATATATATATATATCAATGCAGGGACATGAAATCTCTTCTGATAGTTGCATATACACATGTGTATAAATATACATGTGTGCACTGCCTCACCAATCAGCGAGAAACTGAGGAGTAGCCACATGGACCGTCTCGACTCAATGCACACATGAAAATAACTCAATGCAAAGTTAACACAGCTCAAACATAGTCGAGTCAGCAATAAAGAAGTAAAACAGCAAAGTGATAAGCATGCAGTCGATCAGAACCAAGAACAACAAAACGTGGATGTGTTCATAATGAAACAACAGCTTTTTTATGATAGGTGAAGCATGCAAGCATATAACACGTACATGTAAGATTAGTGCAAGATGCAAGTGCTCATAGCAGGTTCATAGTTGAGAAATGTTCAAAGTCAACTCAAGATTTCAAGTGCACAAGACATGGTGCATAGATGATGGGTACTTAGCATATACATGTAAGCATGGTATTCAAATCAGTTGTGAACAAATCAAAGTGGTCGAGGCAGTTCAACAAAGATGTCAAGCAACAAAGTCAAGACAACTCGACCAAGTATATGCAGCAATGAATTACATATTAGCTGGCATGTGTGATCAAAACAGCTCAACAAAATTGGTCGAGTCAGGTTGGGAAAATAAAGCATATACAAAGCAGCCCAGATTTCAACATTAAACAAAGCATCAAGATCTATACAACATCATTTTTTTCAAGTATGCAATTGCACAAATATGATCACACAGCAATGGAACAAGCATATATGGCAGTATGGTGCAAATAGTTTGCAAATTACATTGGTCAATTTTTTAAAGTGATCATACAGTTCAAGGCAGCCCAAATAAAAGTGATACATTTCAGCATGTATAGGACATAAGAAGACAAGATGCAAACAAGTGTGATCATGTTTATAAATGATCATGCATGGTGTAACAATGGCACTAGCATACAAGTCAACAATTTTTAAAATGGTGCAAAAACAGTGGTGCAAGCAAGGCACAAAGTGTAACACCCCATCTCCGTTAAGGTCACTCACAAGGGAATGCCTTAACTTTGGTGGAGCATTTTAGTAAACAGAACAGAAACTTACAAGACAGATAAAACAGTACTTGAAAAATTTATAACTTTATTTCAACAGAAGCTTGGTTACATTCTTTCAAATCACAATATCAGAATTCAAGTACAAAATATCAGTCTTGTACAAAACCTTCAGAATGCATAGTTTAAAATCATAATCCCCACAGAAGAAGACAAGCCATACTTTAAGCACTGCAAGCGGAAGAAATCTGGATCAAGCTAGAGTATTCCCTTCTACAAAACCTGGGGGGAGAAACGGAAGAAAGGAGGCGAAACAACAAGGGTCAGACAAAAGTCTGGCAAGTCCAGTGATTTTCAGTTATGAATAGATAATAATAACATGACATGAAAATAAAACTGAATGAGAGATAACTGTAACAGATGTAGCAGATATGACAGAAGAACAGAATGATATAAGCTATTGCTTTACACTTCTCTGCACTAATACTTGTATAACAGAATTAGGTGTCACCCTAATGTCTAAACTGAAACAGAAACAGGTACAGAATAATTTCCAAGCTAGTAATGGGCCTTTACCACCCGATCAGAAACAGACAGAAGCAGAATGTAGCATAAGGTGTACACTAGTAATTGGGCCTTTACCAACCGAACAAACGGTACCACGCAGAAACAGACAGGTGTTGCCACCCAACAGAAACAGACGGTACCAACAGAAACAGGCAGAACTAAGTGTACCCTAAAACCCTACCCCAAGCGATTGGCTCCCTAATACATAAATACCCTGTGCCAGCCCCACCGAAGGGTGTATCATTCCCTAAAGTGGCAACCTTTGAATGACACAGACCTATTTACAGATGTCACGGCGTCTTACATCCTCAGAGGCAGACCGGGATCCATGCACGCACATGACCCGGTTGGAACGCACCATCAACACCCCTCGCCATTATCAGAATGAACCGCTTATAATTAGTTCAGTAAGCGTGCCCGGACCCTACCTACTGTTGGGACAAAGTTTTGATACCAGAAAGGGTTACTGACTAATATGGGTCCCAAACAACAGATGACACAAGTAATTCCCCTCCTACCCTTGTGTCCCCAGACTAACAGATTTCAGATTAACAAGTTCAGACATACAGAATTCAGATCAACTAGTTCATAGGTCAGACAAGTTTTAGACTAACGGATCAGATATACGGATTTAACAGATTTACAGATTTGTCTAACTTTGTAATTGGGCCTACCGATTCACAGTACAGATTTATTGAACTCATCAGTCTAGTGGGTTTAACCCTATCCGCCCAACACGTTTTAGACATTATATTTATCTCAGATTTTCATTAATTAAATATTAATGCCCAGACCTCTCACATTAGACTGACAGTTTGCGGCTACTGGTTAGGCCAGTTGGTTCCGGGCAGATTTCTGTCGCAAACTGAGTCTAACCTCGGGTTTCAAGCACGTTATGACTAACTTCTCACATTAGAACCTATTGTTTGCGGCCACTGGATGTGCCGGGCGGTTCCGGGCAGGATTACGCCGTAAACTCATTCTAACCTCGAGTCAGCCATGTTTATCTTTGCGGCCAATTAATTATTAATTTACCATTTATGCCCACGCCTAATATACATATCAATTTTCATAATTATAGCCAATTCAGATTATGTCAATAACAGACTAAATATATCAACTCAACAGATATGGCAGATAACAGATTTAGCAGATTAGGCGACTTAACGGATTCAGCAGATTAAGCAGTTTAGCAGATTTAGCATATAACAGTTTAGGCATCTTCAGCAGACTTAGCAGATGACAGATTTGGTATATGAACAGATATAGCAGATTATAGCAGAACTAGCAGATTAGGCAATATAACAGAACTAGCAAATTAGGCAATATAACAGAACTAGCGGATTAGGCCATATAACAGATTTAATCATTCCTTAAAGTTTCATAAACATATCTTGCCTAATTATAAATTTGGCCTAAGTTTGCATGCCTAAATAGTTGTCATGATTCACATTATGATCATATACCCCACGTTTGCATTGAATTTACATGGCACAGATTATGGTCATAATTTACCATATAACACACGTCTCAAATTTAGTTAAACTTGCCTAGTACAAAAGATTCACATATAAATTATACCAAATATAGCCATCGATTTCAATGCATGTCATATATTCAAAAATCTTCCACTTAGGTGTTATTCACATTTAATAGTTATCAAATCTTAACATAAATCTTCACACCTAAGTTATATTCCCTTTTTATCCCAAATCATGAATCTCTATATAAACAATATGCCCAACAATCTAGAACTTTAAATTATAACAGATCTTTAATTCAAAAATATGCATTATGTCCAATGTCTCAAGTCACATGTTAATATACAATGGTTCCTCTTCTTCCAATTCCCAGAATATGCACAGATCTAAATCTAGTTTACAACCTATATCCTTTTAGCCACAGATTAGCCATGTCCAATTATGTCATCATTCATTATTTATCCCAAAGTTTAACGTTCGTGCGTTAATCTCTTATGAGATTTGGCGCAGGCTCGTGGTAGCCTGGCTATAGAACAGAAAGAAGAAAGAGATATAGAATAAAATAGATCAGAACAGAACATACGCAATCTCAAATTCAGATTTACAATCATGTCACAATTATAATTAAAGTTTATATCGGAAAATAACTGCACTTGCCTTGGTTGGATTCTAAAAGAAAAAGGTGTTGTTGCTGTTCTCTTTTAATCCTAATCAGAATTGGAGGAAGAAGAAGCACAAGTCCTAGCTTAGGTTTCAGCAGAGTAGAGACGCCATTGATTTATTTATTTTTAGAGAGGAAGAGAGCAATGGAGGCTAGAGAATTGTATATGAGATTTAGGTTTAGGTTAGGGATGTATATATAGGTGTAGGAAGTTATTTAGGACCATTAGATTAACCCTGAATCATGAGAACCATTCAAATGCAAAATCTACATTTGAGCGAATCGACCCACGGGATGACAGCCAAACACCCTGGATTAACCCCTAGTCGACCCAGCAAGGCTCGGGTCGACCTCAAAAATGGGCCGGTTCGGTTATTCCCCCTCCCAATTCGCTGTTTTGAACCTTTTTTGCATGTTTATTTATTTAATTTTTATATATATCTATATATATTTCTCTCATATGCATACAAACTTCAAGGCTTAATAATTTCTTCATAATTAACCATTTTTTTTAATATTCTCAGAAAATACGGGGTGTTACATTCTCCCCTCCTTAAAGGATTTCGTCCCCGAAATCTTCAAGTTAAGAAGAATGTATCCTAACATCCAACATCCATCTACTCAACCATTCAATCACAGGCATCCATTGTCCTTAAAAGGTTTCTAATGTCGTATGAACATATGCAAAGTGTGTGTATATGTTTCTTATCTAATGCAAAATCAGGCGGTCTACTGATCCAGTTGACCTCCTTAATGCGAATCATGTTAGTGTCATGAGTCCAAATATGTATGCAAGAAATCCTATTTGATACACATCATTTCTATATGAGTGCATAACCATTCATCCAAATGCAACATCCATGTGAGGAGTCAATCATTCTGCATCCACAAAAATTGAAAAATGCACACACATCCATATGCAGTATGAGAGTGTTTTTGAGCCGATCTAGTGCCTAGTGTGTGTATATGCATCCACGAGCAACCACTAGCAACCACTTTCATCCACTTGCAACCATCAAACATAACATGTCTCAAACACATGTTTACACTCATTAGTTTCTACCTAAAGTTCGAAGATTCGATCGACAGGATACAATCGAACGATGGAAGCGAGTACAGATAAAACAAAAACTTGGTTCCCATTAGACATTGGATGAGAGAATAATTCCCCTAAGTATCAACCCCAAAGACCGAAATCAATATCAGATTGACACTCAGAGGATTACCCTCTTTAGACAATGTCAAAACTGGAAATCTTAACCTTATCAGAGATATTCAGATATTTACAGACTACTTGTATAGATCCGATTACCAAATGATTCTTAGAAAACTAAGCATGATAAAACCCAGAATGTATGCGTCCTACTTGACGCCTAATACAGATATCTCTCAAACCCCAATTTATCACAAGCAGATGAGTCATAACCCTTATGGGTTTGAGTCTACAGCGGAATCAGAAACAATACTAGTATTAAAGTGCAGGGTATCGATTACAGAATCAAAATGCCAGAATCAGAAAGAGTTTTAACTCAACAATCAGATAAAGAAATTAAACCTCTCACAGAAAGTTTTCCTAATTCTATCCTATCCACTAGCCTCGAGAGTGTTCGCCTGCCCTCCAGAAGTAGGTCCTATCTTCTGCCCTTGCCCTCGTTTCTTCGGGCAGTCCCTAGTAAAGTGTCGCATCTCACCACAGTTGAAGCAAGCGGCCTTCTTTGGATCCACTTTCTTATCGTGTGTCCTATCCATATCTCCCATGTACATTCTCCATTCGTGACCTTCCACCAAAATGAAGCTTCATCTTTCATTAACCAAGCAGTTGGTTGAACCTTCCTCCCATCGTCTATCTCAAAGGTACCAACAAGTCCTCTACTCCGTTGAGCCAACTTCTAGCCTCGACAACGTCTCAGTCCCATAAAGCGGTTTTCCGCCCATCGCACGGAAGTTCTCACATATCTTAGAAAAAGCATCTATACGTGGAGGAAGAGATTCAAAAGGGAAAGAGGAAGGAACTCGAAACAAAGAATCGAAAGAAAGATATATGGCTTTTGGGGATTATGTTTTTTTTTCAAAATAAGCTTTACTTTTGAAAATACTTCCTTTTTAAAACATAGTTTTCAAAAACTTTTTATCAAATCTGGTAACCATTAGCTCTGATACCAAGTGTAACACCCCACCTCCGTTAAGGTCACTCACAAGGGAATGCCTTAACTTTGGTGGAGCATTTTAGTAAACAGAACAAAAACTTACAAGACAGATAAAACAGTACTTGAAAATTTTATAACTTTATTTCAACAGAAGCTTGGTTACATCCCAAATCACAATATCATAATTCAAGTACAAAATATCAGTCTTGTACAAAAGCGTTCAGAATGCATAGTTTAAAATCATAATCCCCACAGAAGAAGACAAGCCATACTTAAGCACTGCAAGTGGAAGAAATCTGGATCAAGCTAGAGTATTCCCTTCTACAAAACCTGGGGGGAAACGGAAGAAAGGAGGCGAAACAACAAGGGTCAGACAAAAGTCTGGCAAGTCCAGTGATTTTCAGTTATGAACAGATAATAATAACATGACATGAAAATAAAACTGGATGAGAGATAACTGTAACAGATGTAGCAGATATGACAGAAGAACAGAATGATATAAGCTATTGCTTTACACTTCTATGCACTAATACTAGTATAACAGAATTAGGTGTCACCCTAATGTCTAAACTGAAACAGAAACAGGTACAGAATAATTTCCAAGCTAGTAATGGGCCTTTACCACCCGATCAGAAACAAACAGAAGCAGAATGTAGCATAAGGTGTACACTAGTAATTGGGCCTTTACCACCCGAACAGACGGTACCACGCAGAAACAAACAGGTGTTGCCACCCAACAGAAACAGACAGAACTAAGTGTACCCTAAAACCCTACCCCAAGCGATCGGCTCCCTAATACATAAATACCCTGTGCCAGCCCCACCGAAGGGTGTATCATTCCCTAAAGTGGCAACCTTTGAATGACACAGACCTATTTACAGATGTCACGACATCTTACATCCTCAGAGGCAGACCGGGATCCATGCACGCACATGACCCGGTTGGAACGCACATTATCAGAATGAACCGCTTATAATTAGTTCAGTAAGCGTGTCCGGACCCTACCTACTGTTGGGTCAAAGTTTTGATACCAGAAAGGGTTACTGACTAATATGGGTCCCAAACAACAGATGACACAAGTAATTCCCCTCCTATCCTTGTGTCCCCAGACTAACAGATTTCAGATTAACAAGTTCAGACATATAGAATTCAGATCAACTAGTTCACAGGTCAGACAAGTTTTAGACTAACGGATCAGATATACGGATTTAACAGATTTACAGATTTGTCTAACTTTGTAATTGGGCCTACCGATTCACGGAACAGATTTATTAAACTCATCAGTCTAGTGGGTTTAACCCTATCCGCCCAACACGTTTTAGACATTATATTTATCTCAGATTTTCATTAATTAAATATTAATGCCCAGACCTCTCAGATTAGACTGACAGTTTGCGGCTACTGGTTAGGCCGGTTGGTTCCGGGCAGATTTCTGTCGCAAACTGAGTCTAACCTCGGGTTTCAAGCACGTTATGACTAACTTCTCACATTAGAACCTATTGTTTGCGGCCACTGGATGTGCCGGGCGGTTCCGGGCAGGATTACGCCGCAAACTCATTCTAACCTCGAGTCAGCCATGTTTATCTTTGCGGCCAATTAATTATTAATTTACCATTTATGCCCACGCCTAATATACATGTCAATTTTCATAATTATAGCCAATTCAGATTATGTCAATAACAGACTAAATATATTAACTCAACAGATATGGCAGATAACAGATTTAGCAGATTAGGCGACTTAACGGATTCAGCAGATTAAGCAGTTTAGCAGATTTAGCATATAACAGTTTAGGCATCTTCAGCAGACTTAGCAGATGACAGATTTGGTATATGAACTGATATAGCAGATTATAGCAGAACTAGCAGATTAGGCAATATAACAGAACTAGCAAATTAGGCAATATAACAGAACTAGCAGATTATGCCATATAACAGATTTAATCATTCCTTAAAGTTTCATAAACATATCTTGCCTAATTATAAATTTGGCCTAAGTTTGCATGACTAAATAGTTGTCATGATTCACATTATTATCATATACCCCACGTTTGAATTGAATTTACATGACACGGATTATGGTCATAATTTACCATATAACACACGTCTCAAATTTAGTTAAACTTGCCTAGTACAAAAGATTCACATATAAATTATACCAAATATAGCCATCGATTTCAATGCATGTCATATATTCAAAAATCTCCCACTTAGGTGTTATTCACATTTAATAGTTATCAAATCTTAACATAAATCTTCACATCTAAGTCATATTCCCTTTTTATCCCAAATCATGAATCTCTACATAAACAATATGCCCAACAATCTAGAACTTTAAATTATAACAGATCTTTAATTCAAAAATATGCATTATGTCCAATGTCTCAAGTCACATGTCAATATACAATGGTTCCTCTTCTTCCAATTCCCAGAATATGCACAGATCTAAATCTAGTTTACAACCTATGTCCTTTTAGTCACAGATTAGCCATGTCCAATTATGCCATCATTCATTATTTATCCCAAAGTTTAACGTTCGTGCGTTAATCTCTTATGAGATTTGGCGCAGGCTCGGGGTGGCCTGGCTATAGAACAGAAAGAAGAAAGAGATATAGAATAAAATAGATCAGAACAGAACATACGCAATCTCAAATTCAGATTTACAATCATGTCACAATTATAATTAAAGTTTATATCGGAAAATAACTGCACTTGCCTTGGTTGGATTCTAAAATAAAAAGGTGTTGTAGCTATTCTCTTTTAATCCTAATCAGAATTGGAGGAAGAAGAAGCACAAGTCCTAGCTTAGGTTTCAGCAGAGTAGAGACGCCATTGATTTATTTAATTTTAGAGAGGAAGAGAGCAATGGAGGCTAGAGAATTGTATATGAGATTTAGGTTTAGGTTAGGGATGTATATATAGGTGTAGGAAGTTATTTAGGACCATTAGATTAACCCTGAATCATGAGAACCATTCAAATGCAAAATCTGCATTTGAGCGAATCGGCCCACGGGATGACAGCCAAACACCCTGGATTAACCCCTAGTCGACCCATCAGGGCTCGGGTCGACCTCAAAAATGGACCGGTTCGGTTATTCCCCCTCCCAATTCGCTGTTTTGAACCTTTTTTGCATGTTTATTTATTTAATTTTTATATATATATCTATATATATTTCTCTCATATGCATACAAACTTCAAGGCTTAATAACTTCTTCATAATTAACCATTTTTTTTAATATTCTCAGAAAATACGGGGTGTTACACAAAGCCATGAATATGAAAAAACTCAGGTCTGTCAAGTTTTCAGAATGGTTCGAGCAAATGAGATGAATCAGGAAATGATTTTTGGAAACTACTAAATGGAAACAGAATTCATTGTTTTTTATTTTATTTTATTAGCAAAAACAAATTTTACTGTTTTCAGAAATGGGATAAATCAGGAAACATTTTTGCATGAAAATTAAATTCGGTAAGACATAATTTCTTTTTAACAAATCAGTGCTCGCAGTTTTTGGCAAGAAAATCAATCACATATGAACAAAGCAAGGGAACATATCAATCCAGATTTCAATGCATTCATTTTGGCTAGAGAATCCACGGCAACAAGCTACAAAAGAGGGCAATTATCTTTTTTTCCAGAAATATTGGATTTCATTCAAAGCCAACGTTATCAAGAAATCAAAATAGGAAACCACACAAGAAATCAGCCAAGCCAATAATCGAAATCAGAGATATTTAGGATTTTCTAATCCTATTTAACACCATGTCAATACTGGCAAATACAATCGAAAACAAAAAGCCAAATTTTCAAAGAGCATAAATCAATTCATGTCGGATTAAACTCACAGTTTTCGATCGAGAGAAATCCCAAACCAATAGACAAAGCAGAAAGAGTTCGAGCATCAGACAACCCCATTTAATCAAGCATTGAATCGATTTGGGAGGATTTCTTTTAGAAAACCCTAGCTTTTTTCAATCGCATGCGCCATAATATTTTCCAGAGCACAGAGGGATCGGGCAATAACATAAACGGTGGAACCCATTTGAAAAGGACCGACCAAGTGTTCAAATGAAAAGGGGATGACCCCTTAGTTATATTCTAGGGTTTTTCTATTTTATTTTATCTTTCTTTTTTTAATTTGTGTTGTTTATCTGTAAAACAAACAATCAGTTCTAGAGTCTGTAAAATCTAGGGGGATTCAATCAAGGAGTTGACTAACAGTTGCTAGAGTCTGTAAATTATAGGTTACTGGTTACAGGGTCGTAATCAGGGGAAATCTGATCGAGGGGATATCGGTCAGTCTAGGGTTTTGAGCGTAGAGTTAGAATAGGAGCAGGGATTGTGAGTGTACATGGTCTTGTATGCGGGATCTGTTCTATCACCTAGTAGAAACCTTAGGAATGTAGCAGTAGGCAGGATTTTGCCGAAGCTGGGTATATCTTGTGTCATTTACTTTCTGCATTTATGTTCCTACTATATTCTATGATCTGTGAATAGTTTTTAATATCCCGTAATATTTGAACTCTACGATAAATTTCAGTAAACCCTGTTCACCCGCCTCTAGGGTTAATCTAGATCCAACACTTTTAGTTTTGGTGGGCAGAAGTGTAAATAGAGGTGTGAATAGTAGCACCCAAAAATAATGTAGCTATGTTTTGAAAGGATTTTTGAATGAAAATCGTTTTGGATGGATTTTAAAGTAATAAAGCACTGAACTCACTTCAGTGGCTGGAAAATAATCCTAATGATGATTCCAGCATCATCAATGTTCATTTTTGAGTTTCTAAGTGACGAATTGATACCTTAGAAAAGTTTTAATGGAAATTTGTTTAAAAGAAAACATGTTGTTTTGAAAAATTCAAATGTTTTGAATTTGAGATGGTTATACATATACGTATATATGTTTATATGATTTCTAAAGAATTTGAAATAAAAACCTGGGAATTTGAATGTTGGAACTTTAAATTTAACTTAAGCAAGTTAAATGGATTGAAATGGATAAATTGATTTGCAATCAATTTAAAATTAGGCAGAGATATAAGTGGCTATTTTATTAATCGAATAACAACAAATATGCATAGAAAAATTTTCCGTTTGTCGGAAATGAAGTAAATAAATTGATTAGAATTAATCTGAATGCATATGAATGGAATATGGACTAGATATGAATATATTGGTTATAAATCATTTAGATATAAGTGGCATTTTCGTAATTATAATATGAATGACTCATCGCCTGCATATATGAGTTTCAGCTCACCACTTCATTTGAACTCCACCTATAAATACTCCATGGCTCCATATTTTAGGAATTGATTCCTAACTCCATGGAGTGCTGCTCATTTGTTTTCTCCACTATTCTAGGCTATTCTAACCTCCGTTAGAGTCCATCTAAGCTCCAATCTACAATATCATTCAACATGGAACCGACAAGGATCATCCGAATGCAAAGTTGTGAAGATTCATTCCATTAATCTCCCTAATTTCGGAGATCCAAGAGGACTTTTCTTATCAAGTTTTAGATATTAATGAGATTAGAGTGAAATATATAAAGCTGGGAGAACCATGTATTTTTTAATCTCCGTGATGATAATGAAAAGTGTTTCCATAGTGGATATAGGCTATCTCTAAGCCGAACCACTCTAAAATTCTTTGTTCTTTACTTTTTCTGCTTTTCTTTATTTTGTGACTATGGTTCCATCTCCTAGATCTAATTCTTTGTGAATTGTGAAATCCTCTTCGGAGGTGTTTGTACCGTTTTTGGTGTAAACACTTTTTGGCTCCCACCTGGGGACACATTCATATTCTCAAGCTTAAGTGCTTTGTGGAGGTAGTGTTAGAAGCCCGTTCCTACGATAGATCATTCAAATCTAAGATCTGGGCTGATTGACGAATTCTCTCTGAAATATAGAAATTTGTCTGACATAATGCTGCAGAAAAAGTCACCAACTAGCAAGAATGTAGTAGCTACAACTTCTGAAAATACATCAAATGATCCTATCACTCCGCAGACTAATTTTGAGGTTGGTGAATTTTCTAGAGCCGGAGTCGGTGTGACCAGAGAAGAGTTGGATAAAGTTGTCACTAGTTTGACACATCATATGGAAATTTCAACAAATGCTATGATGAAGAGGCTAGAAACTGCATTTGCTCTTCAAGCCACCACAACAAAAGTTACCACTAATGCCACCCGCATGGAAGGTGCTCATTCTTCTGCCACTAGTCCAAATCATGACAGACCTGTTCAGGAGATCGATGGTCTAGATAAAGCTGATCATGAAGAATCTAAACCACCACTAGGAACCACATGGAAAGACCAACTTCTCGTAAAGCGACAAGTTCCACCAAAGGGGAACTTCCCCATGAGGGAAGCCCAGGACCCTAGATCCTTAGCCATGACCGTTTGCATAAGCGAACATCCAGTAAGGGAGACGACGTCCGCCCCACGGATCACCGCGACGAGAAAGAGCATCTTGAGGACATGGTCCGATAAATTATGAAGAAAAGTGTTAACAGGGATAATGACGAGAAGGAGTGGGAGTTCGCTCCATCTAGAAACCTACTCACTGTAAGGATCAAGCTAAACAAATTCCCACGAAAGTTCAATCTACCGACAATACAAGTTTACAATGGGATTGGTGATCCTAATTTGTTCCTATACAAATACGATCAGCATATGGACGGTTCCAGGGCCACCGATGAACTCAAATGTCTATACTTCCCAGTGTATTTGGAGGGGGTGACTTCGCTCTGGTTCACGAAGCTTTCGCCAAGGTCGGTGGATAACTTTTCTTCTCTTACTAAGAAGTTCAAGGAGCAGTTCAGGCTGTAATCAACAAAGGTCAAGGATGTGATGTCATTGAATGACATGGAGAAAAGTCCGGGCGAGTTGGTCAAAGCCTTCCTAACTCGGTTCAATGCCGCAACAGCAGAGGTTGCAGATCCAGAGCCTCGGCTGGTTCTAATGGCATTAAACCACGATATCATTAAAAAGTTGAAGTTTGGAACGTGATTGAAGATGAAGAAGCCTAACACCCTAGAGAGGTTCTATGCAAAGGCCGAAGGATAAATTGATGTGGAAGATGATCCGACCTTCGCTATGGATGCTCCCGAGAGTAGTAAGGCTCCTTCGAAGAAAGAACATGATGCTCCGAGTGCCTAAAAGGGGAATGGGAACAAAAGCGAGGAAATGATGCCACAGACAATCGGAATGGAAAGAAGTTCCGCTTTTTCAAGGCTGTTGAGTTGACCCCATTAACCTAGACATTAGAGAATACCTTTATTGCTATGAAGGATACTAAGGACTATCCTAAACCAAAGAATTAGAAGGTGACCGATAATCAAGCAAATTCGGGAAGATTTTGTCGCTTCCACAATCAGTCCGACCATAATACTAATGAGTGTAAACATATTAAAAATTTGATCGACGAACTGATTAGGAAGAACCGTATATAGTAATATGTGAAAAAGCAATAAGCTACCAATCCTCTTAAACTACTCGAGAACAGAATTCGTCTGCATCAGGGGAGAAAGCCCTGGCACCAGTTGTTCAAAGGCTTATAATAAATACCATTTTCGGGGGTCCTCACCCAGTAGGGGCAACTTGGGGAGACATCAAGAAGTATGCTCATGCACTCAAGAACTCTCCAAGAGATGAAAGGTGTTTGGTCCTCAGCAATGCTATTTCTGTTAAACAACAGAAAACTTTGTTTGGGGATGTCATGTTCAACGGAAAGGATGAAGAAGGGATAGTTGCTCCGACCTAAGGCCCTATGGTGGTAACTGTTGGGATAGGCTCGGCAACTGTGAAGGGGGTCCTAGTTGATTTTGGAGCTTCAGTTAATGTACTATTCAAAGACACTTTCAATAGAATGAAGCTTTCTATGCAGGATGTTCGAGCTTGTCAAAAGAAAATTCAAGGGTTCACAGGGGAACCAAAACAACCTATTGGGGTTACTGATCTACCTGTGGAACTTGGAGAAGGTGAGAGTAAGGTTACCTTGGTTCAGACTTTTGTTCTGGTAGATGAACCATCGGCCTATAATGCTTTTTTGGGGTGGCCAGCTTTAGCGGCTTTCAGAATTGTGATAGCCCCTTGGTGCTTAACAATGAAGTTCTGACGGACAAGGGAATCGACATAGTTCAAGCTGATCAATACATATGTTATATCAATGAGCTACAAGAAGCTAGCAAAAATGATAAAGCGAAGAATATGGAGGGCCCCCTCCGCATTCGTGATCCTGCCTTATAGCAATTATGGCATGGCACTTGTACTGGTGAGCATAGTGGGGCCCAAAAGGAGATGGATCCAAGAAAGGCCAGTATGGGGGAGGAGAGAGCGGTACCAGCTGAATTCACAATTCCAATTCCAGTTCATGATAAAGATCCGGATAGAGTATTGTAGTGGCCCGCAAATCCGTACTATTTGAGTTGACCAAATACACCATAGGTCCAACCCAAGTTGCACAGAAATACGAATCATTTATATAAAGAAGTTAGAGGATGAGAAATAGAAAGGAAGAAATATCAAAATAAAAGGAGAATAGAAATAATAACATAGAATCTCACATCGCAGCGGAATAAAATATAATATATATATAACAACTTTTTGGATACAAATTTTTTACCGTACGTACATATACATACCATTTTCATAGCATAATACAACACAACGGAAAATAAACAGTAAATATATAATGCTGAAGCCTTCTGCTCCAAGCTCCTCCAAGTATCGGTAAACACATGAACTACTTGACTGTCCATACAAATTTGGGCACCCAAGAGTTTAGAGAAAACATAGAAAAACAAACTCCGGGTCAGTCATGGGATTGGTATGAGTAAACGATTTCAAATAGTTTGGAAAAACATATCTCATAAAACCACGCTGTATAATACGGAACAGGGTTTTCCCTTATGAGAATCCAAAACACTTGACTTAACTTTCAAAATCCTTTTGAAAGAAACGATAATCTTTATATCAAAACTCTTTTGATATTATAATAGTATCTAAATTAAATAAATAACAATCTAACGGAACATTTGCATCTCACGCTACACACACACATATACATAAAATATACAATCAAAACCGCGAGCACTTATTGGGTAATGAATTTCCAACTATGACAAGGTATGGAACCACCTTCCGATAGTTTATCTCTAGAGAGGAACACACTTGGTTCAACAAGAACATCTTATAAACCGACCACACAAGACCGACCACTCATTTCGCTTGAGTGTATCGAATGTATATCACCAACGTTTGGGATCGACAACCGTTTCCGCGAATGTGATAGCATCAAATAGAATAAAGAATGAAATGAATTTCTCTAGATAGATGATAATACACCTTAATTGGGAGCTACCCACTTAGTCATGCTACCTGCTTGATTTTAGTCATTTCCCGGTTGCTGAGGCCTGAGGCTACGATTACTTACCTTTCATTGATAGCACAATCAGTTTGAATGCCACATTGTCAAATCCGTTAATCATTAATTGATTTGCACAAATATATTCTGGATATTATGCCAAGAGAATAAATTCTCCGCTATTTATACAAACCAACATATGCGATCACTGGAAATACTCTATCAGACATTCATCCATAACTTTGTTCTGGGACTAAACAAAACCAAAGGCACAATTTCCATTAATCCATCATAGGAAATTTCTGCCTAGAATTAACATAAAAAGCCCTTGCCCTTTACTCTGTCCTCGATTATCTTCATATAATATGATTTGCTATGCTATTGCCAATACGAAGTGGTTCTCGGATAATAATCCAACTGGTCTCTCCATATTGACAACTATGTTGGCATATACTTCGATAGTCGGTTATTTAACTATCGAAGAAAAACAAACATCTATTTAAAGCATCAAACAATCAATAGGCCTCTTAATTAGTATTTCATTAATTAAATCACTTCCCCTTTCCTTATCAATATTTGTTAACCAAATATTTTCAATAATCATCTTGGCCTCTTACACTATTTGGAAAAAATTTCCATATATCGCCTTCTTTTATTTTTTATACTTAGAAAATATCTTCTATTAATAATTGGAAAACATTCCAAGTACTTGTCCCTTTCACGGCCATTCATTTCTATACTTAGGAAATATTTATTATTATATTTCCAAAATTCCGCTTATCTTAGTTAAAACAAATGTTGTGTAAAATATTGTTACAACAACCCAAAATACCGCATTCAACTATATCTTATTCAAAACATTTATCTTCGAGCCTGAATCTTGCTATTTATTGGTTAATAATGAAATCAATCAAATTAGGATACAACTACCTCTCAGACCTTCACCGAATAATATTCTTAATTTCAGAACGGCCAAGACCACTTATCTCGAATAATCAACACCATAAATACCAATTATTCATATTTTTTAAAACATGCATACGTTTCTTTTTCTATCCTTACCATATTTAATTATAGATTTCCTTTTTGTTTATAATATTCTATTTTAAGTTCGTTTCCTTATCGAATTCTATATATATCGATATATTGATTTTTAGTTGTCACGTTTTCTAAAAAATATTCTAACTCCTTAAATTTTCGGAAAATTTCGCAAGCACCTCCTTTGTACTGGTCAATAGCTTAAACTTAAACTCGCCTCTCTAGGCCCTTTCCATTCAAAAAGAAAATAAAAAGCCAAGCGGCTTGCCGATTCAACGCATAAAACTCATATGGAATTTAAACGGGTACATTTTTGTCGGGCACTGAAATTAAAATCTTCATACACTTCATTTCATTCCTATCTAACCCATATACGTAGGGAATGGGGTAGGTCTAGGGTCCAAACCCGCTTGATCCACCCTTGTTTTGACCCATTTAGACCCGCCCCATAGGGTCTTCGGGTTGGGTAGACCCGCGACCCGCTTTTAAAGGTCCGGGTCTAGGGTCTGGTCTGGGGCATGGCTAACCCACCCCAACCCGACCCGCATGATTGAAACAACATTAAAACACTTTGTAAGTATAATAATTACTTATTAATCTTCTTAGGTAAATATGGCTATAACTTGAATATTATATTCTTTCAATCAACAAACTATAAATTTTTCATAAGATTAAGTTGCATCAATGATAATCATACAATAACAAATGCATACATTTTGAACTATTATCTAACAACTCATTTTATTATATTCTCTTATCATTGTGAACACATTATAATATGTATATAATTTATCATTTAGTGATAAAAATATAAGTATATTAATTTATGTACATTATAACAGAATATCACCCGGTCGTGGGGCGGGTCGGGTCTACCGGGACCCGTACAGGTTTCGGGTACGGGGCGAAATTCCAAACCCGCACTAGGTTTCCAGACCCGCACTAGGTCTACGGGGCGGGTCTGGGGCAAGGTTTAAAAAAATTGGGTCGGGTCTGGGGCATGAGAAACCTGCCCAAACCCGCCCTATTGCCATTTCGACAAATACGTCCATTCCTAATTTATTCCAACTAAATCTGACCAATTTTAACTCAATTCGCTAATTTATTCTTTAATTAGCTCATTTTCATATTCCACAATTTAATTGAACATATCACGTTCAAATATATTTTTATTTACTTATAAACCAATTAAATTCCATTTTCAATTCAATTTTCATATTTGATTTCGAATATGAATCCACCAGTTCATTTTACTTAACCAAAACTCAATTTTGTATCAAAAAACTCGATTAACTAATTATTCTTTAAATTAGTTAATTCTACTTAAAAAAATATGATTTTTGTTTCAAAAATTAGTTCACTTACACCACTTGAGTTCGTATTTATTTTACACTCAAATCTGGATTTTTAAATTAAAAATCCATATTTTATTAACTTAAAATATTTCAATTTTTAATTGATAAACCATTATAGTTTTATAATGGTTATGGCGCTTTTTTCTAGAAATTTGATTTTTGACATACCTCAAAATCTATAAGACGAAATCCAGATTTTCTCTTCCATAGGAAAACTATTATCAAATCGGTTCTGATAATTCTTGTTTCAAAGAATTTCGACTTAAATTGAGTTATATATACTTGGTTGAAATTTGAAACGTCAATTTACAAACTACCGCGCTGCGATGAGTTCGTTTTAATTATATTTAAATATAAACGTTTAAACTACTTTTATAAATAAACTTTAACTCCATTCTAATATATTTTAATATAAATTAAACCAATTTTCCAAATTCAACTTAATATTTCTGATTTTCCCTAACTGTCGATTATTTTATAACTCAGTTATAATTTATTTATAATTAAATCTTCTATACTGAATTCCAATTCCTTTATAAATAAATTATTTCTAAAATTTGATATAATCGAATTCTAATTTTAAATCCTTAGATTTATCTCAATTCCATTTATATTTCGAATTCCAAAATAACATCATCCCCCTTTTGAAATAATTTCCAATTCATTTTTAAATACATACTTGAATTTAAACTTCAAAATTATCTAACGATAATTTATCTCACTTAATTTATAAATGTGGTTTATAAATTCAATTTCCTTATTTTATAATTTAAAACAAGTGTCCATTTCAAATCCATTTGAACCCAATTCCTATTCTAGAATATTCTATTATTATAACTTATAAATATAATTGCAGAATCTATTTTCATATTAAAATTTTAAACTTCTATTTAATCCAATCCCAATATCTTTTCTGAAAATATTTTTATTTAAATAAATTCGATCTAATCTGTAACAACCCGAATTTTTAGCAACGTGTTAAGACAAGAATCAAGGCGGAATTAAATTATAAAATCTGAATCAGGATAAACGGGTTGCGCCATTGCGTTCGTCTCGGAAAAATACGCGAAATAGAGTCCGAAATTTCGTAAATCGGAGTCCGTATGAAGAAGATATGGACGAACGAAGTTAGGCAGAAAAACCGAAAACAAGCCAGAATGCACTGGCGCACTTGTGAAGTGCGCCAGCACAAAAATACACTGGCGCACTTGGGAAGTGCGCCCGTGTCGAGCCAGAAACCTGCACAGCCTTCTGGCTTGACCCTGGCTGGCCTGGTGCACCTGTTTTGGCCCTTGGTCTTGTTTTGGAGGCTTGTGACGATTTTTGAGGGCTGGGATCTATCCTAGGGTTAATCTAACGGCCTAAACTACCCCTAATCTCTATAAAAAGACCCCTAACCTAGCCTAAACCCTCATTAATTGATCCTACAACTAAACTATGCCAAAATTTCTAGTGATCATGGCCTCCACTCAAAACCCTAGCCTCCATCCTCTTGCCAAAATGCTATCTTCATTTCTATGAGAGGTTTCATGATCATGAGAGTATTAGAGAGTCCCTATGTTAGTATGAGAGCTCCTCAAGTTGATTTCAAGGCAAAAGTTTTGGTCTTTGTTCATAAAGATGGTGTATTTATTGATTTGGAGCTTTTATCTTTGGGTTTTTGGATGAAGGCATGCATAAGCTTCATCACAAGCTTTAGTTTAATCGATTTAGGCCTTCATAGCAATGTAAGCCCTTCCCTACTCTTAGATATCAACTATGAAGTTAAATGTTCATGTTGAAAGTTTGGGTTTGATTAATTAGAATGATGCATGCTATCATGTTATGCAAGTTTATGAAGTCATTATCTTGATCTTATGAGCTAAAAGCCACAACCTTTATGTTGAAATGTTGCATTATGCAACATGAGAATCTTCATAATCATTATGTCAACTTGCATATGAAGTCATAATCCTTATATGATGATATATGCGAGTTTCTAGCCATCATTCCATGTCTTTTGTCACCATGATTCGCTTATGTACCAAGTTTGGGTTGATGCATGTTTTTGAGGCTTAAGAATGTAACATGCAAGCTAATGAACACATTTGTGCCTCATTTGCCACCATGATTAACTTGTGGCTTAATACCCATTTTTGTCATTCCTTTGCCAAGTCTCTTCTTTTAATCCATCACGTTGTTGCGAACGTATATGCTAGTTTAAAAAGCGTTGGGGTCACATTATGGGGAGACATAATGACATGAATATGACTTGGGTAAATGGGTATAAACATGACAACATGTAACGTTAAATATGACATGTGTTTATACTTGAAAACATGACTTGAAGTATAACATGGAAGTTGACATGTAAGTATGCATAAAAACATAAGCTTGGGAATTTACCTATTAAGTTAGGTTTACCCATTGGGAATTTACCTATTAAGTTAGGTCTACCCAATTGCTTGAAAACTTGACTATGAACATGACACTAGACTAAACATGAAAGTGGCCAACTCGAGGTTGGGTTGAGTTTGCAACGTAAAACTACCCGGAACCGACCGGCCTAACTAGTAGTTGCAAACAATAAGACCCAATGTGAGAAGTTGGTCATGTTGTGCTTGAACCCGAGGTTAGACCAAGTTGTGGTGTAAAGCTACCCGGAACCGACCGGCTTAACTAGTAACCACAACAAAGTCTAATGTGAGAGGTTGGGGTGCATTAAGTAATTAATGCCACATGATAGGGTTAAGTTAATTTGATTAATGACTCTTAACCAAATATGACATGGGTAAATGGGTTAAGTAAATTGGTTAGGCTAATGATACTTAACAAAACATGACAAGGTTGGGTAGGTTAAGTGATTTGATTTGCCTAATGACGCTTAACCATTTTTATACGACTAGTGGACGGGGATTAAGTTAACCAACACTTAATCAATCCAACATGATAATTTGGCAAGGTTAAGTAAGTTTTCTTAATGACACTTAACCATACAAGATGATTAGGGGATGGGGTTAAGTAATTTGCACCTAACTAATCCGACACGGTAATTAGATGGGGTTAAGTAATCCACACTTAACTAATCTAAACACGGTAATTCGATGGGGTTAAGTTAAACACTTAACCAATTTAAACTCGGTAATTCAATGAGGTTAAGTAACCAATACTTAACCAGCTTAACGTGATAATTTAATGGGGTTAAGCAACTTATACTTAACCAATTATACATGATGATTTGATGGGGTTAAGTAACTTACACTTAACCAATCTAATACGCGGACCTGATAAGGTTAAGTCACAAGACCTTTTTAGAATATACTTAACCATTGTAGTACGATTAGAGGATGGGGTTAAGCCAACCTATACTTAACCAATCCGACTCGATAATTTGATGGGATTAAGATAATCTATGCTTAATCGATCTAGCAAGATAATCCGATAGGATTAAGGTAACCTAGTACTTGACCAATTTGACTTGATAGGGTTAAGTCATGAGCCTATGGGTACACTTAACCAACTTGTGGGACTAAGTCTTGAACTTAAATACTTAGCCAATCTTTGACGTGATTCGTTGGCGGGTTAAGTCATGGACTTGAATGATAACACTTAACCCAATAGACAAACCCTAGCTAGAAGAACTAGGTAGAAAACCGTGGTTAATCAAGGATAACGGGAAAGGAAGCTAAGTGGTAAACCTTAGTTAAGGGTAACTAAGTAATAATTCTTAGCTAAGGACATAGGACTAATTCTCAAAACGATGAGTAACCTGATACGGTAGGTCATCGCTTAGTATACGAGGGGGAGCAAGTTATCTGACTTGGATAAAAGCTCCAGCGCACTGGGTGCCGAAGTGGAAGCTTCGGGGGACGTGAGGATATTCTTGGGATCCCTCTGTGGGCTGCCAGGTAATTATACTAGGCCCATGAGAGGTTAAGGTCTGCGTTAGAAGGACCAAGAGTATGCCTTGGTTGCTATACGAGCAACCTAAAAACTGGGATGGATTAGCGTGGAGTCGACGATTCTTGTTTTTGCCCTGGATAGCGCATCGCCGACTACCTACCATCTTTAGTCAATCGTGTACGTGCGGAAAGGCTGGGAACCCCCAACAGACCATGTGCTTGCTATCGAGTCATGGGTGAGGTTGGCCCGTAGGAAAGTGGGCTATAGTGGGGCCGTGGAGTGGTTCTTATACATGATTTTTCTTGGATTGCCTTTCAGTAGTTGAGGGAGGGGTCACGTGGGACCATAGCCACGGGTACAAAAACAGACCTTGATATCTGCATCGGCAGACAATTTAAAGCTCCCGACCAAGTTCCGTATTTCTTGATTTGCCCTGGCACGGAACTCGGATGGCACATTGGGGAACATGTGCATCTAGACATGGAAAACGATTCACGATACATACGTGGGATCAAGTGCGCGGTTGATGGGTGGCGTAATCCCTAGTGGTCCTAGGTGGCCAAAACCCAAACCGAGACACGGAAACGTTCATTAGGTAGCATAATCCCTAGCGGTCCTAGGTGGCATAAATCCTAAGTGGACGCGCGATAGTTCATGGTAAGGAAACACAACTAGATCAAGGGTTGCAGTCCAAAACAACTTCAAGGATAAACCGTTTACATGGGAAAGCCCGTACAGCCTACGGCAAAGGACTGAACTTATACATGGAAAGAAACATATGAGTTGAGTAACCTATATATGCGGCATATTAGGTTGACATGGACCATTACACGACTTTTGAGTAAGGGTCATTCACGGATAACACGTAATACAGTTGGGGTACTAGTACGGTAGGTGCAGAGCGGATATACAGGATAGATGCCATGGGACGTTATACGCGATAGGTATCTTGGGATATTATACTTGATAGAAACCTGACAATGTGATACCTTGTTTTATCTTGACACCGTAGTTTATCACACACCCTAGTTTATCTGAGTTCAGTAGTTCATCCTGTTATTTTGATTTAGCTTATCTATCTTGTTATCATGCTTATGTTCATCTCAGTTTCTCATGTCAGTTAACTTTACTAGTTTTTATACTAATAGTAGATAGGGCTTACTCAGTCTTTTTGACTGACCCGTTTTGTTTCGCCTCTTTTCTTCCGTTCCCCCCCCAGGTTACAGGGAGGAAATACTGTTGTTTAGTTCGGACTTCTTCTGCTTGAAGGTCATCATGGATGGCTTGGATTTTTCTTGGCTATGGCTACTTTACTTCTTTTTCTTGGGGAATAATTTATGAAAAAGTCTTTATGCTTCTTTATTATTGCAAGACAGGTTTTGATGTACTCTGATGTAAAAGGCTTTAGACCTTATTTATTCATGTTATGAAAGTTTGATTTTACTTCCGCTATTTTATATATGTTCCGTCTTGTAATATTTCTGTGCATATTTACCAATAATACTCCTCCAAACCTAGTGCATTCCCTTTGTGAGTGACCCTAGCGGAGGTGGGGTGTTACATTTGGTATCAGAGCAGAAGGTTACCAGATTGGGCAAAAGTTTTTAAAGACCTTCTGAAAACTATTTGAAAATCGTTTATAAAGAAGCATTTTTCAAGAAAGTTTTCTTTTAAAAAGAAAAGGCTATTCCCCAAAGGCCATTAGCATTATCCTTGTTTCCTTAATTAAATCTCTTTTCCTTTCTTTCCTCCATCTGTAGTCACAGTGGTTTTAACTGCGACTAGTCTTTTCTATCTACGAAAGTGCTTTCCATGCGATGGAGGTGGTTCTCGAGAGACCAGTGGCCGCGTTATAAGAAAGGATAGTGAGAAAGAGGATAAAGGATACGAGCTTAAGGATGAGCAACTGGTTGGTATGGCTTAGTCCTCAAAGGAGGGAGAAAGATGAACAATGTAACCCATGACGCGAGAGTACCTTTGGCATGGTAAAACGGGGTGGATAGTTAAGTATTATGGGACAAGGACAAGATCATCGGGAGGGTAATAGTATGCTCTTATTTCTAGGGTACCTCGGAAGGAGGGTAACGATCTTGTTAAAGGTTTAGCTTTTCTTCTCTACCATCCCGTTAGGACTTCGTTGTTCGTATCATTTAAGTCTGCTTCGATAGTTGAGTCTCTGCACCTTAAGTACTAGCGTAATAGAGAATCCCATTTTTGTCTCAAGTCCTGTGGAGAATCGGTCCATTTATTCATGACTTGTTTTGGATTTGAGAATGACATGCCTCGGTTATGGATGGATTCTAGGGATGAAGCGGTTATCCAGTAAGGGGTGCCACTCTCGGTTTTGATAGGAGGGTAGTTAGACTCTTGACTAGCCTTGGTAATACCCTCGAAGTATCGTGTAACCTTTTTGAGGTTCTGTCATGACTAGTTACTTAGAATCCCTTGATGCCTTTATTGGAAATTTGAAGCCCGATCGAGTGGTGTTCGCCGATAAGACGGATGGTTTACTTCACGACACCCTAGTTTATCTGAGTTCAGTAGTTCATCCTATTATTTTGATTTAGCTTATCTATCTTGTTATCATGCTTATGTTCATCTCAGTTTCTCATGTCAGTTAACTTTACTAGTTTTTATACTAATAGTAGATAGGGCTTACTCAGTCTTTTTGACTGACCCGTTTTGTTTCGCCTCTTTTCTTCCGTTTCCCACCCCCCCCCCCCCCCAAGGTTACAGGGAGGAAATACTGTTGTTTAGTTCGGACTTCTTCTGCTTGAAGGTCATCATGGATGGCTTGGATTTTTCTTGGCTATGGCTACTTTACTGCTTTTTCTTGGGGAATAATTTATGAAAAAGTCTTTATGCTTCTTTATTATTGCAAGACAGGTTTTGATGTACTCTGATGTAAAAGGCTTTAGACCTTATTTATTCATGTTATGAAAGTTTGATTTTACTTCCGCTATTTTATATATGTTCTGTCTTGTAATATTTCTGTGCATATTTACCAATAATACTCCTCCAAACCTAGTGCATTCCCTTTGTGAGTGACCCTAGCGGAGGTGGGGTGTTACGTAATCGAATTCAAATCATAAATCCATACGAATTTATTTTTAATTTAATTTACAATCTGAACATCAGAATAGATTGAATCATTTCTCTTGAAACTAATTTCAATTCCCCTTTTTAAATTCACATCTGAATTTACATTTTCCAAATTATCTAAATGATAATTTTTCTCGTTTCATTTATAAACACTGTTTATGAATTCACTTCAAATTTCTACATTATTAAATTTATAAACATCGTTTATAAATTCACTTCAATTCCTTGATTATCCAATGAAAATCATTCCCGTTTATTTACAAACACCGTTTATAAATTTACATCAATTTCCTATATTATTTAACTTATAAACATCATTTATAAATTCAATACTTGTTTTATTTATTCAAAACAAGTTAATATCTATATAGCCCATTCGAAATTCAAATACTATTTTAAAAAAATAAGATTTTCCGGTTTAAATCTCAAAATCCCTTTTTCATGATATTTTTATAAATCAACATTCAGGGCCAGCGACATTCAACCAATCAAAAACACCCAATTATCAACCATAGATTCTCTAACACATCAAATATGATAATATATATGAAAACATACAAACAATACTATTTTTTAGGAATCCAGTTGGATCCCTATAACCTGTTTTCCTGCATCCACAAATGTTAGCCACAAAAATAATACCCATCTTGCTTCGAGGCAGGATATCGTGGTATAGAAGGTCATCCATTATCATATTGTGGGGGCGCATAGGGTCATCTGCTAATGATACCGCGGGCATCCATTAATGACACTACGGGAATCCAACCACCAATATATATATATATACACACGTAATAACCACAACCACTAAGCCTAAATAACTAATATTTATAAATAATAGCTACAGTAATACTTTAATGCAACCAAACAACCAATAATTATTTTTAACAACTAAAAACAATTCTAAATATTAAATTCTTAGTGAGATTTACTCATCGTGATTTTTATTTGTTGAAATAGCAATTTGTTTCAATAAATTAAACAATGTTTAATTTAATTGAAAGTCACAGCTAGCTCCATGTCATTCCAATTCGACTCGTATACATAGCCTTCCCCTATACGAAATTCATTTTGCACGAATCTGTTATCGTACGAAATTTAAATTAACGTTATAAGTTCGTATACATTTTATATTAAAATAAAAATTGTTAACCAATTAAATATTAAACAATTACCTTAATAACCTCTTAAACCCTTTTCTCCTTCATTCAATACTCAGACCCATTCCTGTATCAAGTCCTTCACCATTGTCGATCATCTCAAACATCGTTCTTTGTTCCTACACAAAACCCAAACTAACGACACCATCATCGAAAACCCTAACCACTTGCCATCACTTTGTTATGCTCGATCCCTCTATGGCAGTCGCGACTCACGATCAAAGCTACAGGAAATAGTGATAAAATTTTAGTTGAGCTTTCCTAAAATTCCTCACACAAGATGCTAACCCCAATTCATATTATAAATTTCGAATCGAACACTACCTTATCCAATTGCTGTTCACCGTTGATGGCATCAAATGCCATCATTTCCACTGCGTCTTTCCTAAACAAAACCACAACCTCATCTTCAACGTAGGAGCTTCTCACTTCGGCTTCTGTGTGCCATCACCCAACTTCGATTCCTCTCCTCTCGTATTCATCAGATCGACCTGGGTACAATGAGTAGCACCGCCCCCTACTTTCTATCGCACCCATTATCTAAGGTCAGAACCCCCCTTCCAATCCTCTCACAAACCCAGGCGGCTCCATCTTGAATCGATCGACTCCATTTTTAAGGCTATCGGACTCCAAACCTAACGGAAGACCTAGAACGACGCTGGAAACCATCAAGCTTTCAAAAAGAAAACCCACGCGCCTGCTATCGAACAAAAATGAGGACTCGAAATGTTGGATTTAGGGAATTTATAAGGCTGACTCGATTTGGAATTCTGGTTATACGAAAAAAAGTATCCGTCCATTTTCATTTGACTTTATTATTGTCGAAGCTTTTTGGTTTTCTAAAGAATGAAGGGAATAGAAAAGATTTTTGAGGATATCGTGATTTTATATAGGCGAGAAGGAGAAAGATCATACCACCATTTCACATTGTTGTTTTACTTAGCCTTGAAGGTGGGGAACAGAAGTACACAGTGAAGTGAAAGAAGAGGGATAGCTAGAGTAGGCTTGCAATGTACTGTTGTTGCTTAGCTTAAGGTAGAAGGAAGTAATTTATTCATTTTATTTTATTTTGGATTTACCGATACGATTTTATTTAATTTAAAATGCCCCCGTGATACTGAACTCCTTTCCGAACCCAACAACCGGCATTTCAAGGGTTATACCACTATTTTGAATACACTGGGACATGTTTCAAAGCCTTATTCGATCATATGGAGAAGATATTAATTAAATCGATATAAATTAAATTCAAAATAGTTAATTCCTTGAAAATAAATTATTATTTTTATTGTTTGTATTCACATAGAATTTATATTAGTCATCTGAACTGGTTCGATTCAGCTTTAAATTTTACATTAGATTATTACCGTTTTCGCATTACGATAAATTAATATATTCGATATTAAATCGAAATTGATTATTAAATCGAAATCGATTATTAAATCGATGACTTAATATAAAAATTGATTTACATTTTCAACTCAATATTTAAAGTAGTATTAAATATTTACATTAAATCAACTAAATATCTGGGTCGTTACATTCTTCTCCCCTTAAAAAAATCGTCCCCCAAATTACTAAGACAGGAAAAATGCTACAATCCCATTAACTTTTCAATATCCACTTATTTTGAAACCCAACTCTTCATATTTCAACAAATTTAGTTCTACTAAGACTTTTAGTTTTCATTCATATTGAATATCATTCTTATATTTATTTAATCTAAATGATTTACAATCAATTCATATTCCATTCAAATTGATTTTGAACAACTTATTCACTTCAATCTGTTTAACTTGTTTAAGTTAACTTTAAATTCCAGATTTTAAATTCCTAAGTTTCCATTTCAAATTATTTTGAAATCACATAAATATATACATATATATTTATAACCATTTCAAATTCAAAACATTTTAATTTTCAAACCAACCTGTTTCCATTCTAACAAATTTTTCATCAAAAACTTTTCTAAGTAGCAATCCATCACTTAGAAACTCGAAAATGAACACTAACGTTGTTGTCATCATCGGAATTATTTCCCAACAACTGAAGTGAGTTCAGTGCTTTATTACTTTGAAAATCCATCTAAAATGATTTTTGTTCAAAAATCAAATATACTTCAGAAAATATTTTTCGACTTCCCAAGATTTAACCAACTTCTGGTATGAATTTAATTCTAATTCAACTCATTTGTATATTTTATTTCACATACAAATTATAATTGGTCATATATAACCAATTTAATTCTTATAATCTCATTTGATTATATTAATAACAACCTACACATCCATATATTATTGTAATTCTATTAAATTATTCCTTTCATGCCAAAATATAAATTTTGGGTAAAATTATTTCTTTTACCCACTTTAAAACAATATTATGTTGAATTCTTTATACAAGTGTTCAGAAATTCCTATCGACTTTGTGGCGTCCCACGATTCGATCAGAACTAAAAAACCACTCAATAGGCAAACCAACATAATATAAAACAATTTTTTTATATCAAATTATAAATACGCTCTCTCGTATATATAACTCAACTCATTCTAGGGGTCCCCTATCTCTAATGAGTAACCCCCACTAAAGCCTAGGTATTCTCTCAACCTAAGCTCCGATACCAACTGTAGTGGCACACAAATCTGTGCTATTTGATTTGACTAAATACACCACACGTCCAACCCAAATTACACAGAAATACGAATCGTTTATAGAAAGAAGTTAGAGGACGAGAAATAGAAAGGAAGAAATATTAGAATAGAAGAAGAACAGAAATAACAATACAGAATCTCACATCGCAGCGGAATAAAATATAATATATATAACAACTTTTGGGACACAAAAGTTTTACTGCACATACATATACATACCAATTTTAGAGTACAATACAACACAACAGAAAATATATAGTAAATATCTAACCTGAAGCCTCCTGCTCCAAGCTCCAAGCTCCTCCAAGTATCTGTAAACACCTGAACTACTTGACTGCCTGTACAAATTTGGGCACTCAATAGTTTAAGGAAAACATAAAAAAATAAAATTCGGATCAGTCATGGGACTGGCATGAGTAAACAATTTCAAACAGTTTGGAAAAATAAACGATATCTCATAAGACCACGTCGTATAACACGGAAGGGGTTTTTCCCTTATGAGAATCCAAAACACTTGACTTAAGTTTCAAAATCATTTTGAAAAAAACGATAATCTTTATATCGAAACTCTTTTGATATTATAATAGTATCTAAAATAAATAAATAACAATCTAGTGGAACGTTTGCATCTCACGCTCCACATACATATAACATACAATCAAAACCGCGAGCACTTATTGGATAATTAATTTCCAACTATGACAAGGTATGGAACCACCTTCCGATAGTGTATCTCTAGAGAGGAATACACCGGGTTCAACAAGAACATCTTTTAACCCAACCGCACATGACCGACCACTCATTTCGCTTGAGTGTATCGAATGCATATCACTAATGGTTGGGATCAACAACCGTTTTCCCGAATGGGATAACATCGAATAGAATAAACAATGAAATGAATTTATCTAGATAGGTGATAATGCACCCTAATTGGGAGTTACCCACTTAGTCATGATGCCTTCCCGATTTTTGTCATTTCCCGGTTGTTAAAGCCTGAGGCTACGATTACTTACCATTCATTGATAGCACAATCACTTTGAATGCCACATTGTCAGGTCCATTAATCATTAATTGATTTGCACAAATATATTCTGGATATTATGCTAAGAGAATAAATTCTCCGCCACTATATATATTTATACAGACCAACATATGCGATAATTAGAAATACTCTGTCAGATATTCATCCATAACTTCGTTCTGGGACTGAACGAAACCGAAGGCACAAAATCCATTAATCCATCCTAGGCAATATCTGCCTAGGATTAACAGAAAAGTCCTTGCACTTTACTCCGTCTTTAATTATCTTCATATAATCTGATTCGCGATATTGCTGCCAATATGGAGCGGTTCTCGGATAATAATCCAACTGGTCTCTCCATATTGACAACGATAGTGGTATATACTTCGATAGTTGGTTATTTAACTATCGAAGAAAAACTAACATCTATTTAAAGCATCAAACAATCATTGTGCCCCTTAATTAATATTTCATTAATTAAATCACTTCTCCATTTCCTTATCAATATTTGTTAACCAAATATTTTCAATAATCATCTTGGCTTCTTACGCTATTTGGAAAACATTTCCATATATCACCTTCTTTTATTTTCTATACTTAGAAAATATCTTCTATTAATATTTGGAAAAAATTCCAAGTACTTCTCCCTTTCACGACCATTCATTTCTATACTTAGGAAATATTTATTATTACATTTCCAAAATTCCTCTTATCTGGGTTAAAACGAATGTTGTGTAAAACATTGTTACAACAGCCCAAAATACTGCATTCAACTAAATATTATTCAAAACATTTATCTTCGAGCCTAAATCTTGCTATTTATTGGTTAATAATGAAATCAATCAAGTTGGGTTACAATTACCTCTCAGACCTTGACTGAATAACATTCTTAACTTCAAAATGGAGAAGGCCACTTACCTCAAATAATCAACACCATAAAAACCAACTTTTCAATTTTTTAAAACATGTATACGTTTCTCTTTCTTTTCTTACCAGATTTAATTATAGATTTCCTTTTTGTGTACAATATTCTATTTTAAGTTTGTTTTCTTATCGAATTATATATATATATTGATATATTGATTTTTAGTTATCAAATTTTCTAAAAAATATTCTAACTCCTTAAATTTTTGAATTTTTTTGCCAGCACCTCCTTTGTACCGGTCAGTAGCTCAAACTTCAACTCACCTCTCTAGGCCCTTTCCATTCAAAAAGAAAATCAAAAAGTCAAGCGGCTTGCGTTTCGGCATATAAAACTCATATGGAATTTAAATGTGTACCTTTTTATCAGGCACTCAAATTAAAACCTTCATACACTTCATTCCATTCCTATATAACCCATATATGTCCATTGCTAATTTATTCCAACTAAATCTGATCGATTTTTACTCATTTCGCTAATTTATTCTTTAATTAGCTCTTTTGCATATTCCACAATTTAATTGAACATATCACATTCATATAGATATTTTTATTTACTTATAAACCAATTGAATTCTATTTTCAATTCAAGTTTCATGTTCGATTTCAAACATGAATTCACCAGTTCAATTTACTTAACCAAAACTCAATTTTGTATCAAAACTCGGTTAACTAATTATTCTTTAAATTAATTAATTCTACTTAAAACATATGATTTTTGTTTCAAAAATCAGTTCACCTACTCCACTTGAGTTCGTATTTATTTTACAACTTAAATCTGGATTTTTAAATTAAAATCCATATTTTATTAACTTAAAATATTGCGATTTTTAATTATTAAACCGTTATGGTTTTATAATGGTTATGGCGCTTTTTTCTGGAAATTTGATTTTTGACATAACTCAAAATCTATAAGATGAAATCCAGATTTTTCTCTTCCATTAGAAAACTATTATCAAATCGGTCCTAATAATTCTTGTTTCAAAGAATTTCGTCTTAAATTGATTTCTGTATACTCAGTTGAAGTTTGAAACGTCAATTTACGAACTACCGCGCTGCGGCGAGTTCGTTTTAGTTATATTTAAATATAAATGTTTAAACTACGTTTATAAATAAATTTCAACTCCATTCTGGTATATTATAGTATAAGTTAAACCAATTTTCCAAATTCAACTTAATATTTCTGATTTTCCCTAACCGTCGATTATTTTATAATTCAGTTATTATTTATTTATAATTAAATCTTCTATACTGAATTCCAATTCTTTTATAAATAAATTATTTGTAAAATTTGATATAATCGAATTCTAATTTTAAATCCTTAGATTTATCTCAATTCCGTTTATATTTCAAATTCCAAAATAACATCTATCATCCCCATTTTGAAATGATTTCCAATTCATTTTTAAATTCATACTTGAATTTAAACTTCTAAATTATCTAATGATAATTTATCTCACTTAATTTATAAACGTCGTTTATAAATTTAACTTCCTTGTTTTATAATTTAAAACAAGTTTCCATTTCAAATCCATTTGAAGCCCAATTACTATTTTGGAATATTTTTTATTATAACTTATAAATATAATTGCAGAATCTATTTTCATATTTAAATTTTAAACTCGTATTTAATCCAATCCTAATATCTTTTCTGAAAATATTTTTATTTAAATAAAGTCGATCTAATCGAATTCAAATCATAAATCCATACGGATTTATTTTTAATTTAATTTACAATCTGAACATCAGAATAGATTTAATTGTTTCTTTTGAAACTAATTTCAATTCCCCTTTTTAAATTCACATCTGAATTTACATTTCCCAAATTATCTAAATGATAAATTTTCTCATTTCATTTATAAACACCGTTTATAAATTCACTTCAAATTTCTGCATTATTGAATTTATAAACATCGTTTATAAATTCACTTCAATTTCCTGATTATCCAATTAAAATCATTCCAGTTTATTTATAAACACCGTTTATAAATTTACTACAATTTCCTGTATTATTTTATTTATAAATATTGTTTATAAATTCAATACTTGTTTTATTTATCGAAACAAGTTAATATCTTTATAGCCCATTCGAAATTTAAATTATGTTTTAAAAAAAATAGGTTTTCCCGTTTAAATCTCAAAATCCCATTTTCATGATATTTTTATAAATCAACACTCAGGGCCAATGACATTCAACCAATCAAAAACACCCAATTATCAATCACAGATTTTTTAACACATCTTATATGATAATATATATGAAAACAAACAAATAATAATAATTTTGAGGAATCCAGTTGGATCCCTCCAAACTGATTTTCTGCATCCACAAACGTTAGCCACATAAATAATACCCATCCTGCTTCGAGGCAGGATATCGTGGTATAGAAGGTCATCCACTATCATATTGTGTGGTGCATAGGGTCATTTGCTAATGATACTGCGGGAATCAAACCACCAATATATATATAATAACCACAACCACCAAGCCAAAATAACTAATATTTATAAATAATAGCTACAGTAATATTTTAATGCAACCAATCAACCACCAATTATTTTTAACGACTAAAAACAATTCTAAATAATAATTTCTGAGTGAGATTTACTCACCGTGATTTTTATTTGTTGAAATAGCGATTTGTTTCAATTAAATTAAAAAATGTTTAATTTAATTGAAGATCACAGCTAGCTCCAAGTCATTCCAATTTGACTCGTACACATAGCCTTCTCCTATACGAAATTCATTTTGCATGAATCTATTATCGTATGAAATTTAAATTAATGTTACAAGTTCGTATACATTTTATATTAAAATAAAAATTATTAACCAATTAAATATTAAACAATTACCTTAATAAGCTCTTAGACCCTTTTCTCCTTCATTCAACACTCAGACCCATTCCTGTATCAAATCCTTCACCACTGTCGATCATCTCAAACATCGTTCTTTGTTCTTACACAAAACCCAAACTGACGATGCCATCATCGAAAACCCAAACCACTTGCCGTCACTTTTTTATGCTCGATCCCGCCATGGTAGTCGCAACTCGCGGCCAATGCTACAGGAAACAGTGATTAAATTTTAGTTGAGTTTTCCTAAATTCCTCACGCAAGATGGTAACCCCAATTCATATTATAAATTTCGAATCTAACACTACCTTACCCAATTCCTGTTCATTGTTGATGACTTCAAATGCCATCATTTCCACTACGTCTTTCCCAAACAAAACCGCAACCTTATCTTCAACCTGGAGGCTTCTCACTTCTGCTTCTACGCGCCATCACCCAGAGCCCAATGTCGATTCCTCTCGTATTCACCAGATCGACCTGGGTTCAATACGTAGAGCCACCCCCTACTTCCTATCACACCCATCATCTAAGGTCAGAAGCCCCTCTTCCAATCCTCTCATAGACCCAGGCGGCTCCATCTTGAATCGATCGACTCCACTTCTAAGGTTATCGAACTCCAACCCTAACTGAAGACCTAGAACAACGTTGGAAACCGTCGAGCTTTCAAAACGAAAACCCACGCGCCTGCTGTCGAACAAAAATGAGGGCTCGAAATGTTGGATTTAGGGAATTTATAAGGCCGACTCGATTTGGAATTTTGGGTGAACGGAAAAAAAAAGTATCCAGCCATTTTCTTTTGACTTTATTATTGCTGAAGCTTTTCAGTTTTCTAAAGAACGACGGGAATAGAAATGATTTTTGGGGATATCGTGATTTTATATAGGCGAGAAGGAGAAATATCATACCACCATTTCACATTGTTGTTTTACTTAGCCCTTAAGGTGGGGAACAGAAGTGCAAGTGAAGTGAAAGAAGAGGGAGTAGCTAGAGTAGGTTATACTGTTGTTGCTTTGCTTAGGGTAGAAGGAAGTAATTTATTTACTGTTGTTGCTTTGCTTAGGGTAGAAGGAAGTAATTTATTTATCTTATTTTAGTTTAGTTTTACCAGTACGATTTTGTTTAATTTAAAATACCCGTGATCCTGAACTCCTCTCTGAACCCAATAACCAGCATTCCTAGGGTTATACCACTTTTCTGAACACATTGGGACATGTTTCAAAGCCTTATTCGATCATATAGAGAAGATATTAATTTAAATCGATGTCCTTGGAAATAAATTATTATTATTATCGTCTATATTCACATAGAATTTATATTGATCATCTAAACTGTTTCGGTTCAGCTTTAAATTTTACATTACATTATTACCGTTTCCGCATTACGATAATTTAATATATTCGATATTAAATCAATAACATAATATAAAGATCAGTTTATATTATCAACTCAATATTTAAAGTAGTATTAAATATTTAAAATAAACCAACTAAAAATTCGGGTCGTTACAAGTATTGAAGATAGGATCTCAGCTGGGCCTGAAATTGCAAAAAGAGTTGATTATGTTTTTAAAAGCTAATCTTGATGTGTTCGCTTGGAGTCATTCAGACATGTGCGACATATCCTCTGAAGTGGCGGGTCATGCACTCAGCATCGACCCAAGCATCACTCCATTCAAGCAGAAAAGAAGGATTCAGGGCCCGGAAAGGTCGACTGCACTCAAAGAAGAAGTAGACAGACTCATGGAAAATCATTTTATTCGAGAGTCTACATATCCTGCCTGGGTCTCAAATCTAGTTCTTGTTAAGAATCCCAATTTCAAATGGCGAGTATGCATCAATTACTCCGATCTTAATAAAGCATGTCCCAAAGACAGTTTCATACTGCCCAGAATAGATCAGCTTATTGATGCGATAGCGAGGCATGAACTCCTATCTTTTATGGACGCATACTCTGGCTATGATCAAATCTTGATGCATGAGCCTGACCAAGAAAATACGACATTAATTACAGATGTCAGTCTGTATTATTATAAAGTGATGCCGTTTGGTTTGAAAAACGCTGAGGCAACTTACCAACTTCTTGTCCATTCCTTTTTCAAATCCCAAATAAACAAAACTATGGAGGTCTATGTAGACGACATGTTGATAAAGTCCAAAAGAGCTGATGATCATTTGGAAAACTTGGCCGAGATGTTCAATATGTTGAGAAAATATGGCATGAAACTCAATCCTCTCAAGTGCTCGTTTGGGGTTGCATTGGGAAAGTTTCTTGGGTTTATGGTTAATGCCCCGGGCATCGAAGCCAACCCTTTACAGATTACCATTTTGAGAGAAATGCGAGCCCCCAGAACGAAGAAAGAACTACAAAGTCTAAATGGGAAAGTTGCTGCTTTAAACCATTTCATTTTTAAGGCAATGGGATGGTGTATTCCTCTCTTTGATGCTCTAAGAAAAGGAAGGAAAGATTTCCTATGGACTCTGGAATGTCAAGCTGCTTTTGAAGAGTTAATCAAACATATGGAATCACCGCCAATGTTGTCCAAACCTAAAGATGGGGTAGATCTATTCTTATATTTGGCAGTATCATCCCATGCGTTAAATGCTGCTTTGGTTAGAGAGGAGTCAAAAGTTCAAAGGCCAGTGTATTACATCAACAAGAGGTTATTAAGGGCAGAATTAAACTATCCCAAATTGGAAAAGCTTGCATATTGCCTGCTCACTGCCTCTAAAAAGCTAAGGCCATATTTTTAGTCTCATCCTATCAAGATTCTCATTGATCACCCGCTGAAGCAAGTCTTGTTTCGTCCAGAGACTTTCGGGAGGTTACTAAAGTGGAACGTCGAGCTCAGTCAATACGACATCACTTACCATCCGCGAAGGGCAATTAACAAACAGGCTTTGGCAGGCTTTGTAGCTGAATTCATGGATATAGGAGATAACAAGGAAGAAACTACCGAAGTGGTCACTCGGTGGAAGTTATTTTTTGATGGCGCTATGAACGAATACTGCTTTGGGCCAGGGGTTGTGCTTGAGACTCTTGAGGAACACTTGCTATGTTACGCCTTGAGGTTAGAGTTTACATTGACAAATAACGAAGCAGAATATGTGGCTTTGATTGCTAGACTGAGAATTGCCAGAGAATTACAGTTGAAAGCCTTACACATTTTCAATGATTTGCAGTTAGTGGTCTGTCATGTCAAGAGAGAGTTCCAGGCTAAAGAAGGAAACCCGTCAGCCTACATATCCAAAGCTTGGGAGCTGCTCAATTACTTTGACTACTACACTATTTCACATATTCCTTGCAAAGAGAATTTAAAGGCTGACTCACTCTCAAAGCTCGCCAGCACGGTGGGTGCACAGTTGTTGGGAATAGTTCCTATTGAAGTTCTCTTAAACTGCAGTATCGAAGACTGAGATATAGACTAGATCATGGAAGCTATCATAGAATCAGATTCGTAGGTGACTCCAATCAAAGACTATCTCCTAAGAGGTGTGCTCAGAGAGAAAAGCTACTCAGAAAAGCTCCTTTGTATCTTATTCAAGATAGGCGATTATACATACGTGGTTTCTCTATGCCATTACTTCATTGTGTCACTAAAGAGGAATCAAGAGCAATCCTGGCAGAATTACATGAGGGAGAGTATGGAGGACACACCGGCGGTCAGACACTAGCCAAGAAAATCCTGCGATACGGTTATTTCTAGCCAGATGTGAACTTAGACTCCACGACTTATACTAAGAAATGTGACAAATGTCAACAATTTGCAAAGATTCTAAGAGCACCATCTACTGAGTTGACTCAAATGGTCTGCCATGACCAATCGTTGTTTGGGGCATCGATCTAATTGGGACATTACCTACAACAAAGTCCAGTTTCAATATGCCATTGTCGTTGTCGATTACTTCACCAAGTGGGATGAAGCAGAGCCACTAGCCACAATCATCTCAAAGAAAGTTATCAACTTTGTCTTGAAGAACATTATTTGTAGGTTTGGTGTACCACAAAAGATAATCATCGATAATGGGATACAATCTGAAAGCGATGAGTTTGAGGAATTCTGCAACAAGTATAAGATTCAGAAGAGTTTTGCAGCAGTGACCCATCCACAGGCCAATGGGCAGGTCGAAGCCGTAAACAATATCATAAGTCAACCATTAAAAAGCATCTTGAGAAAGCCAAAGGTGGTTGGGTAGATGAGCTTCCACTTGCACTATAGGCTTACCGCACCACTCATAAAACTACAACTAGGCATACTCCATTTTCTTTAGCATTTGGATCCGAGGCCATGATTCCGGTAGAGCTGGAAGTTCCCACTCACAAAAGGATTCACTTTTAATTAAGAAGAGAATGAGAAGCTGCAACGTGAAGCACTCTATCAACTCAAGGAAAGAAGAAATGAAGCAGAACTCAGAGTTGATGCTCATCAGAGAAGGATCGCCAGGCATTTCAATTCTAGAGTTAAACAGAGGTCCTTCGAGATTGGGGACCTTGTACTGAAAAGGATTATGATTGGAACATGTGTTTTCGAATCCAATTAGGAAGGACCCTTCATTATAAGCCAAAAGCTCTTAGAGCGGACCTTCAAATCGAAGGCAACAGATGGACTTCAGATTCCCAGGGCTTGGAATGCTAATCATCTCCGCCACTATTTTACCTAATTTTTCTTTCATGTCTTTTGTAAAATGTTGTAAATACTATGCAAGCATTGTTGTCAAACTTTGTACATATGAATGAAGGAGTTAAATTCTTGCTTGAATCGTATACTTGCAAACTTTTGTTTAATTATTAAAAGTTGCTAAAAAAATCGATTTTTGATTGCAGGCCATCAAATGATTGTCTACTAACAACTCAAACAAGACTTGGTGACCTTTTTTATAGCAAATCCCGATAGAGACAGCTCGAGCAATGAGTGCCATAAACACCATTTGCAGCATATACGAAGGTGTAAAGTGTCGCCTTGTAAATAAAAATCAAGGCCACCAAAAGTCAGACGGTTGGAAGGCGCAATGTCAAATCTAAAGACAAGAACATTGCAAGTTTCACTAAAGGGGCAACTCTTGAAAAGGGAGACCCTAGCCATGTTACTAGGATAGCTTGTTACGACAAGCACCCGGTAATGGAACTAGCACCTGCCCTGTGAAACTATGCAATAATCAAGCCTCTCATAGTAAAGCTAGTTAAGAACCTCTTCGAGGCACCCGATCAGATTATTAGGGTCTGTTGATCACATAATTGGCAATTTGCGAGCTACAAATACCTCTTCGGAGGCTCCTGATTAATTCGTTAGTGTCTAGTGATCACAAATTCAATGATTAACAAGCTTCAAAAGACCTCTCCAGGGGCAAAAGCCCTCTTCGAGTCCCCAATAAGATCGTCAGTCCAACCCGATTACGACAAACATTGGGTAAACCAAAGACCCCTATGGGGGCATCTACTAGATTAGAGTTTGATCATCTTAGACTCAGCGATCGACGAACTCAAAACCCTTTGCGGAGGCGCCCAATTAATTCGATTAGAACCCGATCCGTTTGGGCCGCGATGAATGTTGGGTTTCAATCAAAGACCTCTCCGGAGGCACCTAATGAAATCATCGACGCTAGAATACATCAGCCTAGTGCAGACGGAAATCTCCTATGTCTGAATTAGCTAGTCAGAAAATAGATAAACATTGAGTCAGAAATGTAAGACCTCTCAAGAAGGGGCAAAAAATATGAGAAATTTCCTACAACTAAAAGGCAGGAGTCTGATCAACTAAACTAAATAATCCATGAATAATGAGAAAACTAAGAAGCTCCGAAGTATAGTGGTAAAAGAAACAGCCTTAGTCATTAAAACAGGTGCTCCGATGTTTTAGCCATAATCAAGGAATTCTAGTATAGTTAATCACACCTAGCCTATAAAGTTTGTGATGATCTTTGGAATGGGGGCATCATCATCGCATTAAAACAAATCAACAATGCTCTCAGAACATACCATAACTTTATACTGAACAAAAATAACTTGTATTGTAAATGTGAAAAGAAACAGGTACAAAATGCAAACAAAAAGTACGATAAAGCAAAAATCTTAAGTACAACAAAAATAAGATAGTTTCATCACATCGACAAACAACATGAGTCAAATACAGAAGTTTCAGGCACAAATGTGCATAAAGTGATAAGCGAGGACTGGCACTCGCATATACAACCGAATTAAATGCAATATGTAAAAGGAAAATAGTAGAAAGCAAAGTAAACTAATCCATCCACATGCACTAAGTCTTCTTCTCTCCATTATTCGAGCATTAGATCTCAGAGATAACTTGGTAGAGGAAGGAGGAGGTGTATCGACTGGCTGGTTCCCATCTTTGACTACCAGGCCACTATGACTCTCTCGAAAGGATAGATTGATAACTCCTTTCTTCTGAGAAGTGCACTTTCCTCCTTTGTGTCTCGAAGATGACGAAGCTTTAGTTTTCTGTTTCTCTTAGTTCTCGACATCCTTTCCTGGACTCTCATCTGTTTCCGTAGCCCCAGAATCGTCGCTAGGAATATAGTTAGCATCATCGCCCAAATTAACAAATGCAGCAATCTGTGTGTCTTGTGATCCTGGAGTCGCGGCACCAAGTAAAGATGTATCACCCGGGAGAGGAGTAACAACTAGGGAATCGGTGATGACAGCCTTAGCAGTCGTCTTGTTGCCTATAATGGGAGAATGTTGTGATGAGACTAAGCCTAATGCAAAGGTATAATGAGCATGGAATGTAAGAGTTCCAGGAGAACTAAAAAGAGAATCCAATTATGACACAGTCTGGTCAATCTCAGTATTACCTGGAACCGGAGGATTTCTGTACTCTACTTTGTACTTGTATACATTATCATCATCTCACCTTCCCCATCTCCATTGTGCTCTTCGACAAAATCCTGCATGGCAGTATGCTCCTCAGCGGTTGTGTCTTTCTTTTTGGAAACATCAGAAGGATCAATAGGAGGATTAATCGGATTTTGAAAGCTAGAGGCTTTAATATTGGTAGGATCTATAGGGGCATCAATATTGGTCATGTCCTGAGCTTGTTCCCCGGAAGGCCCGGCCTCGTTACTTAACAATCCTCGCTTTTTCATTAACTGAATTTTTCCTTCAGCTAGAGCTATTCAATCCTCTTCATCTAGGAGAGTTTCCAAGAGGTAATCTTCGTCATGATCGCCCTCAGCATGTTTAACTACATGTTCCCGGACTAGGGCTAAGGTCAGTGAAAAGTCATTTCCCAAATGGCGTAGACTCCCAAGGCTCATGACGCTGAAGACGTAGAATTTGAATAAAGTAGTTTCGGCATCCGCGTTGGCTTTCTTATAAACGATCACAACTTTAAGTCTACCTTCCTCAAGAACATTCCTGGCATCTAGCACAGAAAGAGCCATACTTTTGGAAGTAATATTGTAATGTCCCGTATTTTTGGTAGTTAAATATTTAATATATTTTATTATTTTAAATATTGATTTGGAATTTTAAACGGATTTAAAATATATAATTTATTTATTAAAACGAAGTTTGAACGTTAATTTATATTTAAATTTTAAACGAGCCTGAAATGGCGTGGTAATTCAAAATTTACGATTTGAACTTTAACTGGATATACTGGATCCGATGTAAGTCGGTATTCTGTGAAATAAGAAACGTTTGAATCTTGCTGATTATAATTTTCGTATGAAATAGAAAAATTTATATTCGCGTTATAGATTGTTAGTTATGTTCAAATCAAATTTTAGAATAGTCGCTATGGAAATCGTTATTAAAATATAACGTTTATTTTGTTGAAAACAAAAATGTGTGATCTTCTGAAAAGAAGTGAGCACATATATATAAAATAAAACAAAAAGGCTACAATATCCGAGTACAGTAACCAAAGGAGAAAAAAGCAATACAAAACATGACAAAATGAATGTAAAGGAAAGTAGATAGATGAGCCCCGGATAAACCACCGCCCATCATACTTCAATATCGAATATAATGTTTATTTAATATATTTAATAGGGAAATTTAAATCGTTTAACTCGAAATTGATGATATTGAGTTGTATAATTTATATTTAAAGTTGTATATATATTTTATTTGGATATATATTGGGAATAATTTATTATGATTTATATGAATTATTTGGGAATTTATATAATATTTTATTCGATGTTATATAAGCGTTAAAAATAGCCATTTTTGCAAACGATCTCAGTTTTCGATGAAATTAGTTTCATTGGAACCGTATCATTACATTATTGTAAGAAAATCAAATTTCATGGCAAACGGATATCGCACGTGGCTTCGGTGGCTAAAAATGTCTTTGTTTCTGTTTAATTATTTATATAATTTAGACAGGGGTAACTTTTAACGAATAAACGATCGGCCAAACAAACTCCAAATTTAACAAAATAAATTTTATTGGATCCGTTAGGAAGAGGTATAGTAAAATGTCAAGGTTTCAGATTTATTGGATTTTTTCTGTGATTATAGGAATTTTAAATGCTTGATTTTTCATCAATAATTACAAAGGACTTTTCACAAATGACCTCGAAATTCGACGAAATATGTCCCATCGGGTTCGAAATATTTTTATTCTAGGATTAGGAGTTGCGTTTCATTGGACATCGTATGTAGTGGTTTTAACACGATACTTCGCAATGAGGTTTCATTATATTATAATATTAATAAAATTTACCAACCTATATATATATATATATATTACACACGTAGCCTAAAATGAGGTGAAATGTTATAAGGCATGGTCCACCTTTTTGTTCCTTCTTTTATAAGTATAAAAATCATCCTCTACCACCCTACACTAGACGTACATCCTATTGAAAGGGAAATTCACGCTGCTAGACCATCTTTTCTACAGCTAAAATGAAAAGTAACTATAAACAATTCTAATTACATTTCCTTCACTGCCAATTTATCTTTTAGCGTGCCGACAAGTGTGTTTTTTTCTTTTCTTGGAACGTACCCAAAGCATACAGCTACATATCTATATTTCTGCAACCCTATACTCTAGACTACTTGGCCACCACGTCGTCCACTCCCATATAAATAGCTTGCTCCATTTATTTCTTTCTCTTCTTCCAGTAATGGCGAACAAGCTCAAACTCAACTGAAAGCTACAAAACATCCTTAACAACACATTCATTCGGGCAACACTATTTCAATGCAAGCTACAACACCATTTCCATCCAACCAAAACAACTGGACTGATCTACGAACAGGCACCATCATACATTGTCTTCATCCTCCACACTACATTCATAGGCCATCTCCATTCCTTCGACACTACTCCCATGGTCTTCCTTATTAAAACACATACTACATTTATATCTAAAATTAGTAGCCTCATTCCAAAATCAAATCATGTTTCCACTAAAAACTCAGTCAGCTCGTGATGCTAATGGTGACAGTATGGGGTCTGGTTTGGCGAACTAGTTAGGCGTTGTGGTTTGCACAGGTTGGAGATGGAGTTTGAAATGGTTATAGCAGGGAGATCGGGCACAGGTTCTTTAGCGAAGTTGGTGGCTTGGCAGAGGCGGGTCAGCATGTAGTTAGCGGTGGAAGTCGAAGCAGGGTATGGGTGGCCTTGGATAGTGGGTTAAGGGTGGCGCTAGTAGTATCCATGCATGGCGTACACGAGTTGGATACAGGAACTGAAAAGAGAGAGAAGCGAGATGGGGTGGCGAGCTGGGAAAGAATGAAGCACGAGCAGTGGACGTGTAGTTACAGAAGAGAAATATTTATTAGGGGAAGATGAAGTGTACAACAGCTTGAGGGTTTCGAAACAGTATGACAGAAGAGCAGCTCGTGTGAAATGAATAACTGGAGTAAGCTTTGTGCGGTGAAGAAGAAGAAACATGAGTGATCTGGTCCACTTGGGCTTAGTTTGGAAATGTAAGGCCCAGTTTAAATTGAGATTTAGTTAATAAATAACGTAAGTTCGAATATACATACCACAAGTCGGAAAAGGGGCTCCTCATGAATAATTAACTAGAAATTAATGTAAAGTTTAGCTAATAAATAACGTAAGTTCGAATATACATACCACAAGTCGGAAAAGGGGCTCCACTTGGGCTTAGTTTGGACAGAGCTGAACACAGTTGGAAACAAACCATTTAACGACGAATGAAAACCCAAGGTGAGTTAAACTCACTCAGTTTTTATTTCCACTTATATTTTATATAAGTTGGATTTTTATTATTTATGTGCTATAACTGCTGATTGCTATTGTGTGCTGATTTACATATATGTTTTATAAATTGGTTGAATTGCATGTTAGTTAATTCAAATAAAAATAAATTGTTATTTTAACGATTATTTCTCCAAACGAGGTAACTTACCTTGTTGGTCACGGTTATCAAATAGCCATTTTTTAGTTTAATAAATTGTTTGTTAATATTAAATAAAGGGTTGATATTAAATTGATGTTATTTTACTATTTTAGAATTAAATCAGTAAAATTGAGTTGAATGATATCATATGAATTAACCCATTTGGATGCAGAGAAGAACAGATTGGAGGAATCCAAACGAATTCCTCAAATATAGTAGATGTTATTTATTTTTATGAACTGTTTAAACCCATCTGTTTGGATGAATGATTTGATCGTTGACCGTTGATCTGAGATTCAACACTCATTTTATTTTAACCAATGGGCAGTTTTGGTTGAGTAATTGGCAGCAGTTGGCTTATAAATCAATCGTCTTGAAATAGTGATTTACCGTTAGGTAAATCGATAAAAATAAAGATATGAAATTTATTTTACAACTTAATATAGATTTTTTAAATATATTATTTAAAATGAAGTTGGTAAAAAGGGAAATAAACCAAACACATATATATTGATTGTTTTAACTACCAATCACCATTTCTAAACCAAAAATCAGTCGTGTGCGAAGCACATGCCTCATCTTAACTAATGTAACAATTTATAACTGAAATTAATTATTTTTAAGAAACAATTAAAATGGGATTATATTATTATTTATTTAATATTAATCGAAGCAAATGAGATTATTTAAATTAATTTATTAATTAATTTAAATGAAGAAACGAGTTAATCATGTTTTAGAGTTGACCAAGTCAACTGTTTTAATTGAAACTGATTATTTGATTAAATTAGTTTAGGCCAATTAGAAATGAAATAATTTAGAATATAGTTGTTAACTAAAATAAGATTTCAAAAAGAAATTTAAACTAATTCTAGTTAACGATGAAGTAAATTATTATTTTAATAATAATTTAAGTATTTACTTCTTAAATGAAATACATCTAAGTAAGTAACCGATTTTGAAATGGAATATGGTTGAGGTTTGATTATGAAATTGAGTTTATAACGAAGTTATAAAAGAGATTTAAACGAATACGATTACTTAAGTAGAAGAAATAAGATAAAAAAGGGGGTTTATCTTATACCTGATATTTTATAAACAAGGTTTATAAAAAGAAATGAGGAATCAAAGTGTTAATTTAAATTGGTAGTACTTAATAATGAATTAAGATAAATGGGATTGAAATGAGATTTTCAAAGGGGAAAATGGATTGGTAAAAGTGATTTGTATTTGGGTTTAATAAAAGAAGTCTTTAAGCAAATATAATGGTTAAACAAATGTTGACTTAACATTTGAATAAAAAGGAATTGAAGAAATGGGTTTTATATTAAACTGGAGGTTGATAAGAAGAATGTGGAGTAAAATGTAAGATTAAAGTAACATTACTTAATAATGATATTAGTGATATGAATGTAATTGAAACAAGATTTCAAAGCGAAATGGTTGAATGGTTTGGAAATAAAATAATATGAAGTTAAGATAAGGAATTTCTCAAGATAAAGGAAATAAAAGAGATTATGTAAATTCATAACGATATTCTCAAAGTACAAAGGAATGAAAAGTTGAGCTTTGAAACAAGTCTATTCTAAAAAGAGAAGTGTTAGATTTTGTTTCAATAATCAAACAAAAGAGATTTCGTAACGATATTTTATGAATGAATAAGTTGAATTGATTTTCACAATTATAAATAATGAGTAATGATATAGGAATTGTTTTGAAAATGATAGAAGAATAGAGTATTGGATATGATTATATAATGTATTAAAATAAAAGAGTTTGAAAATAATTTTGTGTTAAATAAGAAATAAAAGCTATATTCATAATATAGAAATATTTAAAGAATGTGAAATTAACATTCTTTAATTGTTTTAGTTAAAAAGGCCAAGCAATGCCGAGTACTGAATTAGTGAACTCGTCTTTTTCTCATGATGATTTATTTGATAGTTAAATCATTCAAAATCTGACCTATACAATTGTTGATACGGAAAGACCGGGTTCGAATTTATATTCGAAACCATTCCGAACAGCAAATACGTGAAGATGCTGATCAAGATGGAGAAATTGAAGACCGTGGATCTTCATAAGTGGAAGGATTACTTGTTGAATATTCTCTGATGTTGCAACCAGAAGTATTCTGACATGATTCTGTCGTGGTTGAGAATTTAAGGATTTCAAGGACTTCTTGCTACTGATCCATAGGGTAAATCAAGGTTGTGGTAGGAGAGTGCCTTCGGTTTGTCCAGTCCCAGGACAACTTATATGGACGAGTGTCTGATAGCGTATTTCCAAAGGATTACGTATATTGATTTCTTCGAACGTACTTTGTTGGTAGCGGAAGAATTCGTTCTTTTTGCGTAAACACCTAGAGTATTTTTGTGTATGCCAATTAATGATTATCTAGCGAATCTTACGATGTGAAATTCAAAGTGAATGGTGGCCAGATGTTCTAAAATAATAATAAAGGTAATGTAATTAATTAATTATGACCTCAAGCCTCATCAACCGGGAAATGGTATAAAATTGGGTAGGTCGCATGGCTATGTGGGTCGCACCCATCAAAAGGGTATATCATTACCTGATCTGGAGAAATCAAATGCCTTTGGTTATCCCTTTTTATTTTATATGTATGTTATCGGTTCGGTTGGCTGGCCCCCAACTGTGGTAATAATATATTCGGTACTCTCAAGCGAAGTGAGGGGTCGGTCATGTTTAGTCGGGGTTGCAAGATGTTCTCGTTGAATTCCGATGTATTCATCTTCAGAGGTACATTGTCGGAAGGTGGTCCCATACATTGCCATAGTTGGAAATCCATTCTCCAATAAGAGCCCGCATTTTTGATTGTATACTATGTATGTAAAGCATGAGATGCAAGCATTTTACTAGATTGCTATTTACTTGATATTAGACATTATTATAATATCAGAAAATATATGATTTCAAAAAAGTTTTGGGTTATCGTAAGGTAAAAACCGTCTGTATTTATGTGTGGATTTGGTCTTACAATTATCCTTTTCTTTCAAAAAGATATTGACATTAAAATCAAGTTGGATGCTACCTATAAACTTAGTGTGTTTTTCTCACTCTGGTTCACTAGACTGACCTGATATTTGTAATGCTCGGGTTAGACCGGGTTGTACAGATTCAGATTTTATCGGATGTAGTGAAGAAACAAGCTGTAGAAGTCCAGACATATGATATATATTTATTCCGTTGTGTGTCGTATATGAGGACATGCCATAATAACTGTCCAGATGTGTGATGTGCTCGGATGACTGTAAGTTTTATTTTCAAGCTCTCTATAAAGATTTAATTCTATATTATATTTTGTTCCACTGTGATGTGAGACTCTGTGTTGTGTTCTTCTTCTTCTTCTATTCTAATATTTCTTTCTATCTTATCTCACCCTTTATATTCTTTCAATAATGATCCAGTGTTTTCGATGCTTGAATAGTCGACATGATGTTCTGTGTTGATTTTCAGGGTCGAAAATCTGTAGGGTTGTTACAAATATTCTCCTGAAGGACAACGTTCTCTTGCTGATAAGTAATAGAAGCATTTTTTTTCTATAGCTAGTTGAGACTCAACAAGTTATTAGGCAGATTGAGCCTCTTGAGCTTGTGTTGTTAGCATGTTCTCCCTCTGATTCGCGGCGGCTAGCTCTTCTTTGAGCTTCTTATTCTCAGCTTCTAAACCCCCAACTTTGTATTTCTTTGAGTAAAAGATGTGATGCTATTATCCCGAGACTCAAGGACCTTGACTAGCTCGGCTTTGTCATTTTCTAATGTGGCAATTCAATCAATGTTGACTCCATTAAGTCTCTGAAGTTCATGTGCAAAAGTATACCATATGCCCAGTTGCTTCTCAACATGGCTTCCAAGTGCACTAACTGAACTTCAAGTTGACACGTGGTTGTATCCAATTGTGTAAACATGCGACTCATCAAAGTATCGAATGCTTCGAGAATGTCCCGCTTGTCAGAAGGGTATATGTCTAAGTTGAGGTACATCCCTCTCAAACACCAACCCTGAAATCAGTCAGAGAGACCAAAGTTGGCTGGTCCAGGAATATAGCGAGCCCTATTTATAATCGTCTGAATATCAGCAGGGCCTGGAGTGACGAATGGATAAGCCAGAGACAAATGGTCAGAAGTAGTCTGAATATCTAATATTAGAAGTTTATCCAACTTATGACGCTTCCGAGAGTCATCCTTGCCTTGACCATCCCTATCTCTTTTCGTCTCTCCTTTCCTTTTCTTATTTTCCTCTTCTTTCCTCTTTTTTGCTTCCAGCATATCTAGGTGATCGTGCCTCCACCTCCTTTGCTCATCAGTTTCTCAGAGCTCAGAAGTTTTTTGAGGCTGTTGGGAAGGTTGCGGATTCTGAAAATAATGAGATTGATGAGACTGCTTTGAGTGTTGTGAAGGACAAGGTTTCAGGAAGTGCTTTGGATTGTAATATTCAGCGTGCTATTCAAAGCTCTTCGCAAACAAATGACTCATTTCCGAACCTAAAAAAAGGAAAAGCTGAATTTTAGTACTTAGATTTGAAAGCACCGGGGAAAATTCAAAAACTAATGCAATATATCACAAACTTATAGCATAAGTAAAATGCTTGTTAATATGCATCTAGTAACGAACCCAAGGATAATGAATCTAAGTTAAGCCGTATGTCCACGGGCGTTTTCCCAGGTGGAAGATCTCGAGATGAATATGTCTCAGTTCTAGCTTTTGTAACTGATGTTGCCGGATCTGAAGTCATAATATCACCCAGGATAAGATCTCTAGCTGAGCTAAGGTCACTGAGATTCTTATAAGTGTTCGTAGAGCTATCCCCTTGAGTATCTTGAATAATGGGGTTCTCATCAAGCTTCTCAGCATCTAACTTATCCTTATAAATCAATCCAGCCTCTTCAGACTGCTCAGCCTCCTTTATTGGGTCCAAAGTGGTTTCTGTTAGGGATTACGGAAATGATAGTTAAGGCAAAACAAACACTAGAGGGGGGTGAATAGTGTTTTTGAGAATTTAAACAAAATCTAAAACTTATGTAATAAACTATATGAATCAGACACGACATAAACAATCACAGACACAGAATCAAACACAGATGCAAAATAAACAGAAATAAATATGCAGAAAAGGAAAGAACACACTAGATTTTATACTGGTTCGGATTGCTCCAACGTCCAGTCCCTCACAATGCTGGATTGAGCAGAGTTTTATTACTATATCAATATCCAATTACACCCCTTGATTTCACGGCTACAAGGTTAACACCGGGACTAATTTCGATACATAGAATCGTATGCATTCATTTCTTGCTTCCGCAACTTCGCTTCATCAGTGAGATCAATGGAAACTCATAAAAGTGGATGACATTGTTCATACGATCAAATTTCTCGCTATTCATAATGAAAGAGTCTTTCATAAACTTCCTTTTATCGATCATACATAATAGCTCTTATACGCTTATACAGAGGCGACCGGAGAACAAAGCACCAGAAGCGCTCGGTTTCATATGAAGAGCATTACGGAGACCTCAACCCGGGGTGCGTAGCGACTTCGAATGGAGAAGAGAGGCGGCGATGTATAATAGTCGATGGGGGAAGGAATGGTCAATCGTCAAGTCAAGGATGACTTCTTTGTTGGCGACCAATATATTAATTGGGGAAACCACTCCCGTTCCTTGATTTCACGGCAACAAGGACAACACTGATTCCGTTCCTTGATTTTGCGGCAACAAGGAAAACACCGATTCCCAAATATGCCCAAACAATTACAATAGCCCTATAACTCTTCAATAGCACTTGATTCAGAGAGTAATGAGTAGAGAGTGTAGAGAGAAGAAGATTAGTGAAAACAAAATTGAATTTGATAGAGTATAGGTGAAGAAATCATAAAAATGATAAGAAATAATGGTGTAATGAAAGAGAGTGAAAGTGGAGAAGAAGGAGTTAATAAAAAATCGAAATCAATCTCTTTTTATAGTGTATGAAAGGTTGCAAAGCTCCAAAACCATCACAAATAGTGAAAAGACACTTCCTTTCAAATTTGAAAAAATGATAGTTATATGTCAACATGATGTTTTCTTTAGGTCGACATATACTTAGTACAAAATTAATTTTTGAGCATTTTCCAAATGTTTTGATATAAATATAATTTTGGAAATTCTTTAATTAAAATATAGTGTTATAAATTAATATTATAAAGTAGGAAATCATATGAATACATAAATATAAACTATATAAACATATTTATAAAATTATAAAGTTTAAAACTATATAAATATAAAGTATAAATATATAAAACTTGAGTTTGAAAACAAAAGTAAAGTAAGAAAGAAAAATAGAAAAGATAGAAAATAAATAGAGAAGATTGAAGATAGAATTTGAAAACAGAATTTGAACATGAAGTGCTATTTAGAGTCTTACATAATCTAAACTCTATAACTATATTAGTCTTGAACTCTTGAAATCTTGAATACTCATAAGTCTTGAAATATCTCTGAATTCTGAATCTCTGATATCTTTAAACTGTACAGTCTTCAGTAATATTTCCTGTATATAAATCCTGCATATGTGTGTGTGTGTATATATATATATACACACTTTAGATGAATGTGTTAGTATATATTTTATAATCAATTAATATTGAAATTAGGTTGTTGTCATCAAAACTCCATTCTCCAAAAGTTTCATTCTTGTCAACCTGCTTAGTTCCCTTCGTAGGACCGGGGGTAGTATCTTCCTTCTCAATCTGTTTAGATGAAACTATAAGACTCTTACCCTCACGCTTGTTGAACTCCCCTTCCTCAATAGGAGGCAGTTTAGTCTTAGGCGATGTCTTACTACTACCCGCAGGGTCTGAGAACTTCTTTAAAGAAGCTTTCTTAGCAGGGGATTTACTAGCAGTATCTTCCTTATTGGCTGGATCTAGTATAAGAGATCGTGAAGGATGAAGCAGGTGATACTGGAGAACGACTCCTTCCGTAAGTAAGAACCTCTTGTTCCATTCATTCTCATTAACAACTTTTAAAGACTCAAAGAGAGTTTGGTCGGGGGAAATATCTTGATCAGAAGGAACTTCTGTAAAATAAAGGAAGATTTGAGAATCAAAACTCAGAAGGAAAAGAAACAAAGGACTTTAAGTAAATATGTTCACCTCCTTCCATCCATTGGCCGTAAAAGTTATAAGGGAACCGGACGTAGAAATATTGATGTGGGAACCCTTGAACCCTTTCCACCAAATCAGTAATATTCTTGGAGCTCCAACTTTCGACAAAGATAAACGATGGACGATCCTTCTTCCTCTTTTTAAAAGAATACGAAAAACAAATATCCTGAAAGGTAGGTGCGCGCTGCTCAACCCTCATAAAAAGTACATAAAGCCCCATTAAAACAAAATAACCATTTGGGTACAATTGATATGGGCAATGGATAAGCATCGAAGGATTGATTCTAAGTAGGGGTCGAAAGATGGAACTACTCCACTTAATAGCATGTGACGATTAATCGTATCAAATCCAGCGGGTGGAAGGTCAGCAAAGTCATCCTTCCCCGGGAATTTAGCCTCATCATCTTCTGAGATTCCAAATTGTGCACACATTAACTGATATGAATGAAAAGAAATTGCCGTTTAATGTCTCTCGAAAGGTGCAGTGGCAAGAGGCCGGGGCTGAGGAAAATCTTGACTGACATTCACTCCAGGGACAATAGCCGACGTAGTCTCAGTAACCTGAATGGAAGTTCCAACTTCGCTAGACATAGTCGCTTCCTCATGGTTTTAGAGTGACTTTTGTCTAGTTACCATTTCTACACAAGTAATTATGTTTGAAAATAAATCACAAGTACGCGGTTCCTAGTTCAAATGGAATATTGTACATAATCATATGTGCTGTCATATAAACGAGGCTTAGGATTTACAATCACCATGCACTGATTAGCCGATTCCAAGTATCATTGAAAGTTTATTATAGAATGGTCATATTTGTGCAGGAAATGTTCAACCTAACTATAAACGATTAAATAAAAACAATCATGTGCAAACATGTCATTCAATCTGAGTAATAAGTTTACTGCATGACTATTCTTAACTCTTTACACTAACCTATTGTTGATGTAAGCAGTCAACAACAAAATAATAGCTCAAAAACATGCAAATACTTTATCTATTACAGGTTCAGTCTCACAAGAAGATTCGACGATCATAAAGGTCATAACACAAGAGAATCTCCGAATAAAATGGACATGCTGACCCAAAATAGGTCAAGCATGACCGACCTAAGCCTGGGTCGGGCATGACTGAGCCAAGCCTGGATCGAGCATGACCGACCCCAAGCCTGGGTCGAGCATGACCGACCCCAAATTTGGGTCAAGCATGACCGATCAAGGCAAGGGTTGAGCGTGAACAACCCAGGCGAGGTCGAGCATCATCGACTCTGACAATGGTCGAGCATGAACGACCCAGGCGAGGTTGAGCAATCATATTAAGAACACTACAGATTTGTGTTACGGTTCGAAGTTTTTCAAATGATCAAACCTATCCAATTATGCTCGACATTGCCAAAGTTCAAATTGGAGTTTCTGCGCAGTTAATGCCAATCTAAATGATGTTCAAAATAAGAAAGTTGTCGCAAATCCAAATACTGTCAAGGTCACTTAACTAACAAAAAAGGCAGCAAACAAAAGGGGTATACATTGCTATAGCAGCAACGGTTAAAGCATGAATTAACGGTCAATATCCAACACGAGGAACTATCATCAAAGTTTCCAATACATGATCAAATTCAAGCTCAAGAGTTTAACAACACATCCTTGCACAATTTATAGCAAGCTAATGTCTAGTTCAAATTGGTTCATACAAGAAATATCAGAAATTATCGAAAGATGGCATATATAGTATCTCAAATTTCATGTTGCACAACAAATAATACCACAAAGTCAGAAATCAAAATTTGGGAAAACTACATTGCCAAATCCAATTGAGATTGTGTTTTTCAAGCTTAAACACAAACTGCAAGACAATCAAATCCAGGTATACAAGTAAATCAATGAAGCATATAAGGTCTTACGTCTTGGGCATTTCACCAAACACCTTATGTGCATCTGAATCAAATCAGAATTTAGGGGATACCGTATAGTTGAGTTCCTCAGTCACTTACATACACAACTCTAAACACAAAATCACCACCAGCTTCTCTCATTAAGACTGTATACTCAAAAAAATTCAAACCCAAACTACACCCAAATATCATAATTGATCCAAAACCCTAGATGTCTACAGAGAAAGCTGATGAAACCAATATTAAGTTAAAAAGAAAATCACCTACAACAAGCAAGGCGCTTCAGTTCCGAAGAGGTTGCTCTAATTTGATTCAAAGTTGATCGAGTTTTACTGTAGAGATCGAACACAACCGACATACTTGGGGTTTGTGATGATCAATAAGCTGATTTGGATGGAGTTTGAAGGGAATCAATTACAGACGGGTAGACTGTGATGCGGAATTTTTCAAGAGAGAACAACCGTCATTGAATTATTTTCTCCAGAAAGATGAGTAAAGTGCGGATATGAAGGACAGAAGACAATATAAAGTAAGGAAGACCAACAGGCTAGCTCGACCCAATGGGCCTGCTCGACCCTTGGAAGTGAGTAAGGCTCGGTCTTCATGCTTGCGTGCGACCGACCCACGACGTGTACAAGCTTGACCCATTTATATTTGTGTGCGCCCGAATCATAACGTGATAGGGGTACAAATTTTACTCTCATGAATGCAACTGACCATGAAAAACAAATTTCAATCTATCGTACATTGTTATATTCACTCATTTTGAAGCCTACAATTTCTGTTAAGCAAAAATTACAAACTTCGAAGGGCAAATGTTTATCCGTTAAAAAATCATGCACATCCTGATCGATTGTGTCCATGACAAAACAATGGGTCAAGCTTGTTAATAGGTCGAACACCATCATGGGTCACACATCTATAAGGGTCGGTCAGTGGCAAAGCACAAGGATCGTGCACCCTAAGGGTCGAGCACCTATGGCACGAGCACAAAATGGGTCAAACATAAGCATTGGTCAAGTGTTGCATGGTTCAAGCACAAGGGGGTCGCACATCAACTTTGGTTGGTCGAGCGCTATGTGGTCAGTCAAGCACTATTCTAGTCGGCAGGGCAGACAACTGGCAACAACTGGTAACAACTAGCAGTGGCATTTTCGTAATTATAATACGAACGACCCATAGCCTACATATATGAATTTCGGCTCACCACTTTATTTGAACTCCACCTATAAATACCCTAAGGCTTCCATATTTTAGGGGATCGATTCCTAACTCCACGAAGTGTTGTTCATTTGTTTTCTCCACTATTCTAGGCCATTCTAACCTCTGTTAGAGTCCATCTAAGCTCCAATCTACAATCTCATTCAACATGGAACTGATAAGGATCATCCGAATGCGAAGTTGTGAACATTCATTCCATTGATCTCCATAATTTCATAGATCCAAGAGGACTTTTCCCATCAAGTTTGATATATTAAAGACATTAGAGTGAAATATATAAAGTTGAGAGAACCATGTATTTTGTAATCTCCGTGATGATAATGAAAAGTGTTTCCATAGTGGATGTAGGCTATCTCTAAGCCGAACCACTCTAAAGTTCTATGTTCTTTACTTTTTCGTCTTTTCTTTATTTTGTGAGTGTGGTTTCATCTCTAGATCTAATTCTTTGTGAATTGTGAAATCCTCTTCGAGGGTGTTTATACCGTTTTTGGTGTAAACACTTATAGCATTACGGGTAAAGCACATGGTTTAATGGGAATAAGAGAGAATTGAGTTTCATACTCATACCTAGAATCTTTTCTAGATGGAATTATGCTTATAGCAACGCTATGTGTGGATTGGCCTAGATTTTACGTAGGTTAGCTATATGATGAGCCATTCCAGATAATGAGAGCAGGATAGTTACTTTGGGTTACGCATAGTAGACACACTTCGGTATTGACCTATGAAGAATAAGTTGAAATGGTTTGTAATACTCCTTAGACCTATCTTTTGGTAGATTGAGTTGGTACCTATGATATGAGCCTTCCAATATATTTTGAAAAAGTAATAATGAGAGTAAGCATTTTTAGATTAGAGGCATCATTCATCTTTGCTACAAAGAATGGTAGTTCCTTTAGTTCAGTAGTAATCATCAATGACTTGTTTTGGAGGAAACATTTCTCTTTAACTCGTGAAGATGGCCTTTTTAATAAATTTTTAGGGAGCTAGGTTCCCCTATAGCTAGATTTCTTTTCTTATGATTTCCACAAAGTTTTGAGTATCAAAAAAAATATAGAGAGAGACAAAGTTGTTCGTAGAACATCCCATGGCTTTTAAGAACTGATGTCATACCTTCTAGGCTAACTTTTCCTAAGCCTAGTTATTCACTTGTGTGATAGGATGATTAGTGAGGTTCTATAGTAATTTAGTAGGGGTCTGTGTTGATGATATGTTGATATAACCAAAGTATAACAAGGAATAAGTTTGATAATTGTTAAAGGAATTCAGTATTTCATAGGCACATGAACCCAAGACCAAGTTCACTAAGAGTCACCTTTGGAAGTAAGGAATTTTCTTGGGTTTGTAAGTTATTAAAGAAAACCTTTGAAAGTTTTTCCAAGACGTAAATTTTCTTGACCTACCTAGGCAACAGAAGTTTTTGCGGACTTGTATTGAAAAAATATTTTGAAAGAGTTTTGATTAATATTTTAGTATCAGATCTTCCTAGTGTCATTAATAAGAGGACTCACGAGAGTAGTTATATTCAAATAACTACTATTAGTTTTTCAACTAAATCATAGGGGCATCCCCTATTACGAGAAAATATGAAATTTCAATGACCATGGATTGTTGTTTTGTTGTCCCCTACGAGAAATCGGAACTAAAAGGAAATAAAAATTAGTCAACTTCGAGTGTCCGATGACTTTTGGTTTCCTTGTACTTGGTGTAAGATAAGAATATAGTTGATGGTAAATTCTTAACTTTTGGGTATAAGATTTAATGTAACTTCTATGGAAATATCTTATAGTATTTAGAAACTTAAAGGATTTAACCTAAAAGATATCTTAACATTTTAATACTGAAATTCACCATTAGCTATGCTCTATGATTGAGGTTTGGTATCCATTAAAGTTATGTCATTTGGGCATGAGACGAGGATCCTAAAAATTCCGCTTGCAGAAAAATGATTTACAAGAATGAGCTAATTATGAGAATCCATATTTGTAGAATAAATCTTTATATGACACCACATTGAAGTAAGCAATAAGCTTGTCTAATGGATAAATGATTAAAGTGATACAAAGATTTCAAATGGATTGATGACATGGTGAACAATTGTGTTCCAAGGAAAGGATTTGAAGAAGAAAAATTGTTGAATTGCTTTGAGTCTAAACCCCACATGTGTATTTGTGATTTCAGAAATAGATATTTTATAAGGCTAATATTTTTTGATATGAAATTCGTATTTTTGGGAATTTCATAAATTATATATATATATATGTACGTATATATTTCAAAAAGAATTTTTTATGACCTTATGATTAACAAGTTATCTCGGTAAGATTTTCAAATGAGGTTTTGAAATAAAAATAATACATAAAGTCTAAAAAGAAGTAAGACTTTATAGGGTCAGACAATATAAGTGGAACAAATAGAGGAACACCATATAATAAAGGCAAAGACTGAAAATCGAAATATGGATATGGTAAAAGTTACTTTGGAAGGTAGAAAAGGCTCTGGAATTTTAAAACCAAGTTATGACAATGACTTAGCTATGTTAAGCTAGTTTAAAATGGAAGAAAAATAAAAAAAAAACGTATGGAAAATTCCTTTGCATGAAAAAAAGAAAACAAACACAACACGAAATTGGAAATGGCGACAAAAATCTTCCTTTTTATCTCCTTTCTTTTTTCTCTTTCTTCATTCGTTATCTCTTCCATTCTTCTCCTCTCCTTTAAATCTTCTCTTCATTTTCTTACTTTTGACACATCTAATTTCGTGCTGGTGCTCTCCACACAGTCTCTTTTCTGGATTGCGTGATGTTATTGGATGTGGATGGCCTTCTAGACATTTGATCCCATTGTCTTTCTCAGCTATGTAGTTATGACCGCTAAGATGCGGTGTGTGTTCCCATGTTTCTGTTCTCCATCTCCCTCAAGTGATTTGTTCATGCCATTCTCAATATGTGTTAGGCATAGTTTTTGTTGTGTCTTATTTTCTATGGAACTTCTAAGTTGTCATGTACCGAGTAGGTCAGAGATTATTCTTGTTAGTCTTTACTTTGTTCGTAGTTCCATCGGTTCTGTTCTAGCTTGCTCGGTGAAGTTGAACCAAGGAATATCTTAATTGTGATATTGAACTGCACTTTTATTCTGTGTTTTGACATGAGGACTGCAAGTTCGGCTTATTGCCTAGGGTCTAGCTACAGTTTCATTGTGTGGCTCGATGTTTGTTTGTATAGGAGCTTGCTTGTTTGTACCTTATGCCAATCTATGTTCAAGTGAGGTGCTCAAGATAAGTAGGGATCATGTTGTGTGCAGTTCTATGTAAACTCTGTTTGCCACATCAAGTTGCTACAGGTCTTGTGTAGCTTGTATTGTTGACAATGTACTTCTTTTGTATATATTTTTATGTTGACAGTATTTGTAACATGACTCCCTGCGTGGAGTATGAAATTTGTAGTCTAGCCATTTTGGCTAGCTCATGTTCTTTGAGCTTGTATAGTTGCAGTGGACAGACCACTATAAATTCCGTTAGTAGTGGGTGGTCCACCTTAAAAACCGAGTGTACGTAGTAGGTTAGTGTTCTACCAATCTCATGTGGTCTTTGTTATTATTATTTGTTATAATAATAAGTGTTTGAGGTCACTGCAAAAACTGGTCAGCTTTACCAAAATGGGAAGCAAATGTAAAACTTTGAAAATAGATTGATTAACTTATCAGAAAGGCTTCTTCCTAAAGTATTTAGGATGGGTAAGACAGAAAAGCTCTCCAGCAAATTCGATTAGAATAACTCGGCAGTTATAAGAGGAACCATTTAGATTGGAAGTTTGGGAAAAATTATGAGTTAATAGTGAGTCATCATGTGCTGAGGCATTAATAATTCAGCTTATAGGAAGAATTTCTAGTTATAACAATCTTGATGTCTTCGAAGAATTCAAGAATTTTTACCCATGTGCTTTTGACAAATGTTTCCTTTTTGATATCATATCATTAGCTTTTTCCTTTTATTAGGGTCTTTCTTTTAAATATCCTTGGGAAGGGTAGATTTTGGATTAAGCCTATGCATGGTAGGATTAGTTGTAAACATATTATTATAATATGTTATGTATGATGTATGCAAGTGGATGCAGTGGATGCATATACACACATACTAGGCACTATTGTGGATCGACAAATAGGACACTAACATATGCATATGGATGAATGTGTGCATTATAATTTTATTCCCATGATTGTAAAAAGGATGTTATCATATAGTTGTTGTATATGGATGATGGTTGAAGAGCTCATTTAAAACTGTCTATTATCATTAGAGCTCTTTGCATACATTTGGATACATTGTCTCATAAAAGATGAGGGCAACTGAATTAATAGACCGCCTAATCTTTTGCATTAGTTAGGAACATATACATTATACTATTATATAACTACATGTAAAACATTAGAAAATTTAAGGACAATGGATGTTAATGAATGGTGTTTGAGTAGATAGTCGTAGATATTGGATGATAATACATATTTCATTCTTCTATCCTTGGAGATAATGAGGACAAAATTTTTTAAGGAAGGGAGAATGTAACAATCCAAAATTTTAAGACATAGTAATTAATTAATTAATTAAATAGAATAATAAGTGACTGAAATTATTAAAACTTAGCTATGAAATTGCACCATTATGTTCATGATAATTTTCTGATCAATTTACCTATAAAGTTTGTAAAAATCAGAGCCAATATGAAAAAGTTGTAAAAGAGACAAGTTAATTTGGAAATTAATAAAAGAAAGAGGCTAAAAGGATTTTTTTGAAAATGACTGAATTTGACTATGGAACATTTTCCATCATGTCCACTATAATTTTCTGAGTCATTTTCATGTCTAACTTGTCAAAATCCGAGTTCGTATGAGAGAGATATCGCAAAACATAATAATAATAATAATAATAATAATAATAATAATAATAATAATAATAATAATAATAATAATATGAGGCGGGTCGACCCATCTGGGGAAAATAGTCCAAATCATGCTTGGATGTGAGATAATGAGCAGAATACATATTTTTTTTGAAATGTGCTATGTCAGCATGTTTTTATTGGTTTATTTTGAACCTAAGCTAACGTAGCAAGCTCTGATTGGTCCCATGACATGGCTGACTTAGATTAATCCCAAAATATAATGGCTTAGGACCGTCAGCTCAACATATAAATAAACCTCCACCCCTCTCTTATTTTTCACAACACAAATCTCTTCCTTGCCAAGGCTAGTCTTCTATTTTGGAGATAGGCCAACCTAAATTTAAATTTTAGCGGATTTGCGATTTCATAAATAAACAAATTTTAACATATATTTATATTCTAGAGGTGGGTTCTGCCGGGGCCACGAGGGAAGCTTTTTCTGATGATTTTTATAATTATTTAGATTCATGTTATGTTTAGGTAAATAGGCATAATAATGGTTGTGGTTTTTTACTTATAGTTTTATTTGTAGTTTCTTACAGTTTTTGTTCATATTATGTAAGTTATAATTTTTCTATAAAAAAAATTCTGTGAATTATTTTTACAATTTCTCTATCTTTTTCTTAAAATTTTTATTTAGTTAATAATTAAAACACTCTACGATACCTTCTCATTCCTTTCCCCTCTTTTTGTGTCTGGTTTTGCAGTTTTATGTTAATTTTTTGTTATGCCCAAATTATGCCTAGATTTGTGATATTGACATATGTATACGACTGATTTAGGCCACTGATTTGTGCGCCTAATTTTATGACTGATTATAATCCTTTTTATTTTGCGTGTGTTGGAAAATATGATTTAATTGAAATTATGTAAAAGTAGATTGGATAATTTGGGACTAAATTGACATGTAGTGCTAAAACTATAACAAAAGAGAATTCAGAGTGGAAATAGTCAAACTTGATAAGGTTTGCCAAATAATTATGGCATAGGTTATGACAAAAAATGGAGTGTAATATATTTGAATAAATACGATAAATTATATATGCACAAAGAATCATATTAAACAAATGGGATTTTGATGCGGATATAATTATACCATGATGTTATAAATGAACAAATAGGCTTAATATAAAATTGAACTTAAAATGATGTTAAGTTATAATCCTAATTCTATGGTTCTATGATGGCCTCGTAAATAGGCATTCTATGGTTATTCTATGATTCTATGATAGTCTCATAAATATGCATTCTATGGTTATCCTATGGCGATGGTTTATGTGGTAAATCTATAGGGTCCTAATCAAAGGGAATTTTGGTTAAGTTGCATTTGTTTATTGGGGTTCCATACCAGTCTACATTCCCTTTTATCATAGAAGGTCTCACACTGGGAAAGAGACGACAACATGCTTTTACTGAGTTAGGTAGTAAAATGGCCCAAACGAAGGTGGATGCGGGTGCGCTCCAGTAGTACAATGTTCATGCATTGAATCAATTGAGAAAGATAAGACACTGCATTGAATCAATTGGGGAAGATAAGACACCGCAACACCTAATGTAATATTATGTTTTTTTGCTGATAGGCCAGGCCGGATAAACTCCAGACCCATTGTAGGCATAGGTTATCACTCTATGGTTTATTAGCAGTCGATCAATGAGTAGTAACATGTGCTGTAATCATAAATGTACAAACAATCAAATGACTAGTGAAATAAAACCAGTAATCAAATGAGATGCCAATTAACCAAACCTTTAATCCTCGTAAATCATTCCTACATGTTCACCTGATAGTTGTGCACATACACACACCCTACATGACACTAGAACTATTATTCTTCCTGTTGCCTTATTTATCAATCGTGCTAGTAATTATACATCTCACCTGACTTTATGTTTGATTCACTCCTTTTCCCCTTTTTTCTTTCCCCTAGTAGGTTTATAGGGCCGTGATTGACTGATGTTAGTAACTTTGGAGGATTTAAGATAGAGATACTACTTTCTTCCATTTAATGACAACTTAATTGTTATTGACTTAATTTTGTACTTGAGAGGGAACTTTATTTCTATACTCTAATTGTAACATACTGTCTTTCGTCCACTTCAAGCTGGTAATTAAACTAATTCAAACCGTTCGAAATGACAGAATGTTAGTAGCTTCTGCGGTAAATAGAATAAATCATAGAATCACAAACACAGAATATCTCGCAGCGAAATAAATAAATTATACAATAGTAGTTCATGAAGCTACTAAATCAAAATCAAAATTTATACATAATATCAGAGTTACAAAATTAAATATAGTGGAATTCAAAATACAAGAATTTCTAATACAAAGGAGAAATAGCCAGAATCAATAGGTAGAGATGATATCTTCAACAGTCTCCAGCTTCAAAAGGTGAAATCTCAACAATACAATACTCGATCTGACCCGAGCAATAATGCAAAACAAAACAACTCGGATCAGGACTTACATTCTCATGGAAGTAAATCAACTCAAATTAAATTTTCAATAAAATGCATCAGTAACTTAAAGGATGTTGGGATCACCATCCTCTAAGGATCCGTTAAACTAATATCATATGATATAATACACTATTATAATAGTGTATATGGTTAAATATAACATATTAAAATAGCGTAAGCGGTAATACATTTTAACCCTTACCAATTTATAAACATTGTCGTAAACATTGCATATAAAACACTAGTAATGACCGATGGATAGGGATGCGCTGCTATACGACAACGTCAAATCAAAATCGTAGGGGCTCGATCAGGATAAATATGACAAGGCATCGAGGCAATACCCATCAATAGGATTCTACCGGATTGTGGACCCAGGCTGGTGGTAACGCATAGCAGCGACTACCGCCCACCTCAGACAATACCCCCAAAATCAAAGACTCCCAAAATCAATCACAAAGTAATATATATATATATATATATATATATATGGTATCGAAGAAGCATGTCTGCTAAGAGTGGCTAACTCACATTAGCTTGGGTATGGCTTATGTTTTAATCATTTCAATTATGACCCGAAGGTCAAGGCTATCCATTATCGTTCTCTTTCTTCAAATCCAGTAATCTCCTCCAAACCATCCTACTTCATTACGGAACTCCACCGTGTACACAGTTGTTAAAGTGGTTTTCGATATTGGCAGAGAGTATGACAATATCCAATCCCGGTCTCTTTAACAACCAATCGTTTACATTTTTTACACCGTGGTCATTTTATAATCAGTTTAAAAAAATCATTTATATGGAATATTAGATTCAACTTCGAAGTCAGAATTAAATATCTACTTCTATTATATTTAATTTTGAAAACTCGCGTTACTAAATTGAGTTAGACGATCATATCTTAAAGGTCTCAAATTTTAGTATAAATCAAAAGTAAAATAATTAACTTCACTTATATTTTATTTTGAAATAATTCATTAAAGTCCAAGTTCAGACTATTTATGTAAACCTATTTTTCACCTCTATGAAATCATTTTAAGTCGATTCATAAAATCCAACATTTTGGTTCGAGTTTAATATGCAATTCAAATCAAAATCTTTATATTTCAATTCAACAATCCTATCATATTTCATAATTCAAGTCACACAATTCAACATCATCATTTGCAAATTCAAAACAATACTAAATCATTCATATACATTCATTTTAACAACTTCTTTACTTCAGACAAATTGATTTATAAAATCGGTTCCATACAAAATCAATTATATATATACGAGAGTCACAGCACGCGTTTCACGCGTGCACGTGGCACGCGCTTCGCGCGTGGATTTTTATTCCTTGTATGTTATAAATTTTACATATGCAAGGAAAAACAACTTGTACTAATGTTGTGCATGATCAATAAACTATCACTTCAAGATAAAATAATAAGCAATATAAATAAATTCAAATGTAATGATCACAAAATATCATTCAATTATTTTGTCTTTTAGCAGATATTAGTACATCTCTATAAACAACATTTTTAGTATAAGTTCTTGATTTTCCATTGACATTGCCATCTTTTATCAAAAGTTTTGTGTTTTTCATTGAAACTCCTCTTGATAATGCAACATAAAGTTGACCATGTCCAAACACATGTTGAGGCAAGTAGATTCCTATATTTGGAATTGTCTGTCCTTGTGCTTTGTTAATTGTGAGGGCGAAACTCAGTCTTATAGGACATTGTTTGCGTAATAATGTAAATGGCAAACGAATATCTTCGGAAGGCTTAATAGGTATTCTTGGTAAGAAAACTCGATCTCCTGCAAATAAATATATGTTAAATTTTAGAAGTAATGCATAAATTATCAAACTAATGGAAAGGTCGAAGGGGAGAAGAACTTGATTTATTTGAGAGCTATGACCTGTTAATGATAACGTACTTTTAATTAATTTTAGAAGTAATGCATAAATAACCTTCTAAAATTTAACATTTGTAATGATAATGTACTCTTAAATTTATGCTTTATACATTTCAAACTAATGTTAAATTTCAATATATGTTTATTAGAGGTTTGAAATGTTAAATTAGTAATTTAACATTTCAAACCTGTTCCGATTATTTGAGAGCTATGAGCTGTAATTAACATTTCAAACCTGTTCCGATTATTAGAAGTAATGCATGTTTATATACTAATTTAATATACGTACTCTGAAATTTAATATACAACAAAGCCAAACATTTCAAACATATGTTAAAATTTTATAAGGGTATTTATGCATTACTCTTGAATCTAATTTTAGAGCATAAATACCCTTCTAAAATTTAACATTTGTAATGATAACGTACTCTTGAATCAAAGCCAAACATTTCAAACATTTGTAATGTTGTGCTATTTGGATTTAAAAAATGGACATACTAATTGACTTATATAATGTAAAATCTAGTACGTATGAAAAGTTTAGCAAGACAGGGAGTAAGAAAGTAGAGCATAAAGCGAAAAACTAAAATATAAAGTAAAGTTTACCTTAATTGAGAAGTTTTTGTGTAGTAGCATGAAGACTGAAAAGGAAGAATGGAGAAATTGGTTTGTGCGATTGAGAAAAAGAAGAGAGAACTTTGTATTTATAATTGAGAGTTATTTCAGAGGGTTTTATCGAAAATATTTGGAAATACGATGACCCGGCAACAAAGGAGGAAACAAATTAGTGTGTATGTGAACAAATTGCATTTTTTATCCCAATTACGTACGCATGGAGGAAATTTAGGATATTAGTGCATGGTATAGAGGAAATTTAGGATATTAGTGCGTAAAGGATTTAAAGTTTGGTAATAGTGCATAAAGGAAATAAATTCTAGTATGCTAGTTATGGTATTTTTGGATAAGATAGAGTAATTAAATTAAATGAAACAAATTCTAATATGCTAGTTATGGTACTCTTGAATAAGATAGAGTAATTATTGTCGATGCAATATTATGTTAAATTGACCTATTATGTCGCTGATGCAATATATTACGAAGTCATTATGATTTTTTTCAAAATATTTTAAGGGGCTATGGTATTTTTGGATAAGATAGAGTAATTAAATGAAACAAATTCTAGTATGCTGGTTATGGTTTTCTTGGATAAGATAGAGTAATTATTGCCGATGTAATATTATGTTAAATGGACCTATTATGTCGTTGATGCAATATATTACGAAGTCAGTATGATTTTTTTCCAAATATTTTAAGGGGCTATGGAATTTTTGGATAAGATAGAGTAATTAAATGAAACAAATTATAGTATGCTGGTTATCGTATTATTGGATAAGATAGAGTAATTATTGTCGATGCAATAATTATGTTAAATCGACCTATTATGTCGCTAATGCAATATATTACGAAGTCAGTATGATTTTTTTTCCAAATATTTTAAGGGGCTATGGTATTTTTGGATAAGATAGAGTAATTAAATTAAATGAAACAATTTCTAATATGCTGGTTATGGTATTCTTGAATAAGATAGAGTAATTATTGCCGATGCAATATTATGTTAAATTGACCTATTATGTCACTGATGCAATATATTACGAAGTCATTATGATTTTTTTCAAAATATTTTAAGGGGCTATGGTATTTTTGGATAAGATAGAGTAATTAAATGAAACAGGTTCTTGTATGCTGGTTATGGTTTTCTTATATAAGATAGAGTAATTATTGCCGATGCAATATCATGTTAAATGGATCTATTATGTCGCCGATGCAATATATTACGAAGTCAGTATGATTTTTTTCCAAATATTTTAAGGGGCTATAGTATTTTTGGATAAGATAGAGTATAATTAAATGAAACAAATTCTAGTATGCTGGTTATGGTATTCTTGGATAAGATAGAGTAATTATTGCCGATGCAATAATTATGTTAAATCGACCTATTATGTCGCTGATGCAATATATTATGAAGTCAGTATGATTTTTTTCAAAATATTTTAAGGGGCTATGGTATTCTTGGATAAGATCGAGTATAATTAAATGAAACAAATTATAGTATGCTGGTTATGGTATTCTTGGATAAGATAGAGTAATTATTGCTGATGCAATATATTACAAAGTCAGTATGATTTTTTTCCAAATATTTTAAGAGGCATTTTTATTGTAAGGGGCATTTTCGTCAGTTTGCGTGTACACCAAAAAAGTGTGACACCAAACCTATTCCAATTATTAGTAAAGATATATTCAAATTTACATTCAGTCGATTTATAATTAAATTCATTTCATATCCATTATGGGTTCAAATTCATTACTTAAATTTGGAAATTCAAATTCGGAAAAACAATTTCATGATTCAAGTTCATCTCTTATAAGTTTATATCGATTCCAATTTATATTCTTAATATGAGTTCATTCGCTAAGTCAAGTATTGTTATATAAAATTTGATCTTCAACCTCAAATTCAAATTGCAAAATCTTAACCTATCCATCTTTGATTTATTATTAAAGTTTATAAAATATATAAAACTAAGCACTGAATATATACACACACACACGCGCGGATATATATACAACTTATAAATTTATATAGAAAATGGCTTCATAGACATATATAAGTTTAAATAATATAGAAATAGGTTTTAAAAATAATAATTTATTATAATATTTAATTTAAAGCTCAAAATACATATGTGATTAAATTATATGGTTTAAAATAAATAAATTATAAGTAAAAAACTTAAATAAATATTTAAATCAATATTTACTCATAAAATCATTTTAAAACATATAATTTAAAATTTACAAAACTTAAGTTTTAAAATCTTTAAAATATAAAATCTTAAGTAATCATTTAAACATCAAATTTCAAAATCATTTTACTACGAAACATGACCAACGGTGTCAGTATATAGTTTTTTACCCTATGGTCAAGTGATACGGATATTAATTATTTTAACTCGCAATTTATAACATTTCTACGGGTATATCATTTCAAACGGCAATCCCAAATTCAATAAAATCATTCAGGTCTATCATTTCAACCCATAATGAATTTTTCTAATCTAATGTACATTCGGGTATGCATTTCAACCCTTAGTGATTTTTCCTCAACTAGGGGAATCAACAACATAGATAAATAATATAGAATATTTATAGTGTTAATATCATTACATCACAAATCATACATTATCAGTGCGCCTACATGTCATATGAATATCATTTTGTCATATATGAATTGTGTATACATATCAAATAAAACAATATCTATCGACTGTCCTATACATTTTATAACAATTCATTTATGCCGACCTAACAGCCATGAAACATTGTAGGTCAGGTGTGAGATAAACTCTCCTTTCGTGACACAGATTGGAGACAGCAGATGAATTGATACCAAATAAAACGACGACTTCCACGCACGATTCAGAATGGATTCTAACTCGGTGATCGCTCAATGTTTTATTTTATAAGAGGAGGCTAGGGAATTTTCAATGGATCGGTACGACTATATGGGTTTTGGAACGGTTCTCAAACTTAACACCAAAGTTGACTTAAAATAAACACAACAAATTCTTTACACAAAATATATAATTTTTTTATATATACAAACACAGAAGAAATTTTAACATACATATATATATATATATATATATTTAAAATTCGACGCACAAAAATGTATTTTATAAATTTAAATAAAACACAACGCTAATGCATACTAAATCATATACACTTATATATAATATATAATTTGAAACATGAGCATAAACTCATACACACACACCGTACACACAACACAAATAAAAATTATAACATATATATATATATATATAATAAAATCAATATGACGCTAAACACACACACACACAACAAAACTGTATAAACTATATATATATATATATATATATATATATAAACATTTGAACAATTATGTATGTATACATATATTTCAAACAAATAAATTTTCAAAGCAACTCAACGGTACTCAATACACTCATACACACCATATATAACGCACTCAACTCAATACATTCATAAAATTATATATAATATTTATATATGTACATAAAATTTTCAACACAACTAAATATATAAAAACCCAAGATATATGTTTGTTCTATAAATAAACGATATTTATACACACACTAACTCAACCCATACTAACACATGAACACATCACTACACAGGAAAAAAAATACACGAAGGGGATTAGGTGGAGCTGTAGTTGGAGGCTTCGGCGGAGGGGTTGGTTGATGGTTTGCTGCCAAGGGACAGTTTGGAACTTTGTGGAGAAAGTGGCAACATGGAACCAAATGGTTTCATGCATGCTACAGGCTTCTAAATAATTGAAGCTACATGCATGCGAATGCCTTCAATTTATATATATATATATATAAAATGGAGGCCGAAATATACATGAGAAGGAGAAGGAATGACGTGAGAGAAGAAATAGAAGTGGAGAGGTGCAAACATGTTTAAATAAAGAAGAGGAGAGAGAATCACGTGATAGGAGAAATGGGTAGCAGCTATGTTTTATTTACTTATTATATATATATTATATATATATATATATACGAGTGGAAACCCGTGCGTTGCACGGAAGCATAGAGTACGGGGTGTTGTAGTTTGCACGGGAGCATAGAGTATGGGGTGTTGTAGTTTGCACGCGCGTGGTCGTAACGGCATGCGCTTCGCGCGAAGAGCGTAACGGCACGTGCTTCGCACGTGATGATGGCACGCGCTTCGCGCGTAATCAGGGCACGCGCTTTGCGCGTGATGATGGCATGCGCTTCACGCATGATCACGGCTCGCGCTTCGCGTATGGACCGTTGTGCCACAAATATTATGTAAACAGATATAAAGCTCTGTCTCATAAACCTTTTGCTTGCTGGGCTTGCAAGCTTTCCATGCATCTTTTTGAACATTAACATAAATACACTATGTGAAGACATTAATCATATAAAAATTTCTAGCTCTTACAATTTGCTAAAACTCCATGGAGAGAATTTTATTACATTTCGTGGAATAATTTCAAAAAGCATTGAAGTATATTAATAACATAACAGTTAAATGATATTTCTAAACAATTAAATGTGTATATGAATGATAAAGTATTTTTTTTGTTCTTGCAAATTAGACATTCCTGTGAAGTGTAATGTGATCACAACACTCCAATTTTACTTCATATTTGATGTTGAGTAATTAATGCTTCATAGGCTTGTGATATCATATGTTTGCATCCATTTACCTAATGAAAAGATTATTAAGTGCTAAATAAGATATACTGATAATAATATAGGTACCGTAATAAAAGGCAAACTCTGAATTAGTGCAAGTTGATTCATAAATAGCAATTCCTAATTGGTGGAATACTGAAAGTTGAAAACAAAAGTATGGTGTTAAATAATATGCAAAGAAACAAATATTTATGATTTTACATAGTTGCTCGACAACAACTTGGTCAAATTATATATGGGTGAAGAAGACAAATAACATTAAAAAAACATAGTTTATATGAAATAAAGAAAATAATTATAGCAATATTTCAAAACTTTCTAAGGAGTTATATGATATTTTTAGGAATCCAAATTAGAAAATGGAAATCTAGCAAGAGTAAAAGCTCAAATCCTATTGAACTAACTATTTCTTTAAAAATGCCTAATTTTCATAGGTGGAATAAGAAAACACCTATATCAGAAAACTACAACATGTTGACCAAAATTTGGTAAGCCAAACTATCCAAAGTTGAAACCACAACGCCAATTTCGGATGCAAGACCTAGCATAAAGACCTCATTAAATAATGATTAATTTACATATTTTGGGCTAAATCTAATTGAAATTCAGTTTTTTTTAACCAAGAGTAGAATAATATGAGGAAGATATGCTAAAATGAAAGTTACGATAGTTTTCAACCTAGGATGCCATGTAACATAAGTACATAATTATTTCAAAAATATAAAGCTGATCCTTTAGTATCTAGTTGTATTCCTACTATGTTCATCAACTAATTTAGTAAATGCAAACTGTGTTCAATAATAGGGTATTCTCTTTATAAGTAAAGACGTTAAATATGCTAAATAATACGGGTATTAAATTTTATAGAAATTCAAAGAGTGCTAGAGAAAAACGTATTTTCTTTTTATATACAGACGTTGGATACGTTTGATAGAAATTCAAAAAGCATTAGAGAATGACACTCTTTGTTTTTAAGGAAAGACGTTAAATGTGCTAATCGTACGAATATTAAATTTTGATTGAAATACTATGCTATATTTAATAAACCTTTATATCCCTGCATGCCCTATTGCCTTATATCAAAGATTAAAATTACAGAAAATTATTATATACTTTTACCATGGATACTAATATCCACCAACATTTATGTAATGACAACGTTTTGAAATGAGAACACATGTTTGGACGAAATTTAATGCCATAATCGTAAAAGCAATGACTTGTATTGAATTGTATAAAATTTAAACTCAAATTATCAAATATATCAGTTATGTTCTTTGTATTCCTTGGTTGCATTTGATTAAAATAGATTTGAATCAACAAAGGATATAATCAAGGTTTTATTGGATAACATTAATGTAAAGAAAGGAAAATGCACATTAAAGGAAGAGAAATTTAATTTCCCTATGTTGAAGATTACTAATTTTAATGTTCATAAAAAAATGAAATCAAACTCTAAGCCACTTGCCTGATAAAATTAGATTACAAACTGAACATCATTTACCAAAATCAAGTACCACTTATATGATGCATTTAAAGACTAAAAAAATAAGTTGAGAGTATAAGGAAAATTTCATGTGGTCCAATATTTTAATGTCAAATATCAATTAACTGACAAATTTATCAAGCGGATTTCAACTTGCATGTTACTCCATTTCCTAAAACCTTAACTATTTAATGTAACATATATTTTAGAAAATGAAAACGGTATAGATCAATCTTTTATAGCAAGTTTTAATACATTATTATATTTCAGCTGTGCTGTAGACTATAACTTAATAAATTTCAATCACTAAAAATTCCATTCAAAAATAAAATAAAAAAACATGAAATGGTATTGGGCAAGAACTATTTTGAATTGTTTCCAGTTTTGATCAACATTTTTGGGGCAAGAAAACATACGACATACATTCAAAGGGCTATAAAATCATACAAATTGATTCCATATATCACGCAAGCTTTCAATGCCAATTCAATCCAAATAACTGCAAACAATCATGCAACAAAATCCACCGTTCCTCAATTATAGGGGATGTGTTTAAATTAGGATGGTGGATTTGTTTTTGCGGGATTAAATCTCAGCCGCTCTTTGTCTCCTTGTTTGTCTAAGGGTTTGTCTAGGGGGGGAATTTTATTATATAGATAAGAAGGCTGAACGATGGGAATAATAGTTGGGATGGAGCGATTCCTTTGGATAATTTAACGCATAATTCAAAATTCGAAAAGGCAAGGGCCATGGGGAAAGGAAATGGACTGAAACGTATTGGAAAAAAGGCAACAAATTAATTCGAACAATGCATTGAAATGAAAAAGGGAAAACATAAATGTCACGAGGAACCGAAAAGGAATGAACGAAGTTTGTTTTTAGGAAAAGCATTTATAGCTGAATGTTTCATTTGAATATAAAAATGGAAATGAAAAGTGATGAATGGATGAAATTAAAGAAAAGGCAAATTGAACATATTGGCAACAGAAGAAATAAAGAATGGGAATTAAATGTGAACAAATGGATATGATATGAATTAATTTCAGGCAAAGCAAACGTTTCATTCTTTAATTTCAAAAATGAAAAATGACATGTAAATGAACAGAAGTGCACGGATATGGTATAAATTCCAACGACGTGTTGGAAAATTAAATACGAGTCAAAAAGGGCAACGATAAGAAAATTAAATATATTTTCACAAATTTTAACGTTAATTAATGACTAGATTAGTGGATGATGTCAATAGCTTTCCTAAGAAGTTAGATTTTAAAAGGAATGATATAATTTATTTAAACATTAAACGGTGCTTCCTTACACCGCTAAATCAAATTTTTATGCAAATATAAACAAATTTTAATGAAATTAAAATGTATATAAATTTATTACATCAATTGCATCCTGAAAATATGGAGTTTCCAGTAATGAAAACTTTCAATTTTTAGTTATCAATAATACTAGATTTGGCAATGAATATTTAACAAATGATACGCAAATCAAATAAATAGTAGACGATATAAAAGGAAAAAAGAATCCAAACAAATAAATAAATAAACAAAATTTGAATTGAATTATTAAATAAAATACGCTTAAAATTGAGGTTGTTACACTAATTTAAACTGAAATTATAAATGAAATATGTTTTGTATTACAACTTATCTATGTATATCATTGTTTTGAAATAACTTCTTGCTATAAAATAAATATTTCTATTGTTTTATTTTATGTTTTGTGAATCTTAGCCTCTGTGATGTATATTTACGTATTTATAGCTGTAACACTTCGCATTTCTTAATGCGACCCTACTTTGGAGTACGTTCAGGGGTGTGTGTATTTTAAAAATGCTAAGTTTCCCCTATCTTACCAACACATTTATGAAACTTGAAAGTCTTAGGCACATACCTCATCTTAGACTTAGCATGAACCCTTGCACACTCTTCGTCTACCCAAGAAATAAACTGATTACTAGGAGTGTCCACAATAATAATTGGAAGGGCATGTAAAATAACAAGAACATCGACATTTGGGGAAACATCAGGCGGGGGATTAAACACATATGCTAATATAGAAGGAGACACTTCGGGAGCAGACTGGTGAGCTTCCGGAACCCATTTCAAAATAGGCATATGCATAGGAATTTTGACAGGAGGTATGAAGGTAGCAACTCCAATAGAACAAGATTCAGAAGAATGTCCAAAAGAATGGCAAGAGACATAAATGTTAGGTTTCCATTTGTATTGCTCATCGACAATCATATCCTTTCCACCTTCAACTTTGATTTTAAGTTTAGTTAGTAACAAATGATTGGGTGTAATTTCAATTATTGCTCTAGAATAGTGCATACTCTTACGTACTTCAGGGCCCACATCAAAACCTTTACGTTTGCCTATTAAGCTCCCTAGCCAGTTCAACCCAAGGAAGAGTTGGACAACTAAGGGGATATGAGTAAATGTGGCCCAAACTGGAATAGAAAGAATCTTATCTTTGGCGTTGTCTACTCCATGACTCCAAGGAGTGACAATAAATGGTTTCCCTGAAATAATAAGTGAAGAGGATACAAGAGCACATAATTCGTCCTAAGCATTTCTAAATTTGAAATAAATCATCTTGTTGAACGTCTGAACATTTAGACTACCTTTGGGATTCCAAACACAAATGCATCGTTCACGAACGATGGAATGCGATGGTGGAAAGGAGTCTAAGAAGAAGCCGATAAGATAGTCAACCTAATAGTTCAATTCTTTATCAACAATTTTATCCTGAAGTATGATAGTTCCCTCGCATATAACTATTTCAAAACAACAAGGTATTAATTCCCAGCATTACCCAGTAATGACTTGAAAAGAGAAACCCATTCAAGACTTCACAGTGTTACGGGAAGACTCCATATACCTAGGAGAACTGTAATTCGTAGGCAGAACCTTTCTGTTATTGACCAGATGGTATACATTGTGCCTAACTTTGCCATGAACAACACTAGAATTACACAAGTTATTCTCGTTGACTTGGTCCAGATTTCTACAAAGAACTGTCTCGCTCCCTGCACATTCAACATTAGGAAAGAGAACGAGATTCGTATCGCACACGACCTACTTCTATCATGAGCAGATTCTAGCTAGGGGAAACTAGAGTCTTACCCAAATCAATTTGAGTGACGAAGTGGCAGTTAGGTCGATTTGGTTGACCAAAGGCAGCAAACGAGTTTAGATCTGCAAACGAATCCTTCTTAGAGGAAGGCGCAGAGGTGGATCAGGATAGAGAAGTCGTTGGAGGGACAATGGCAGCCACTACAGGAGAAAATGTTGTAGAAGACGAGGCTTTGAATTTTCTTCAAGAATGTGTTTAGGAAGAGCTCCCACCATGGTCGATGTCGGAGACGAAAGAATCCTTGTCAGTGGGCATGGGCGTGTGTGGGAGTAGACGAGATTAACTAGAGAAGAAGCTAGATCTTTTAAGCTACCATTAGCGCCTATTATGTCAAAAAAGTATTGCAATTGCTATTTGATTGTTGTGATGTATATTATGATGAATGTGCAATATCTGTAATGTTGTATTTATTCTGTTTTCCATATAGGTTAAAATGATATATATCTGAACCATTGTATAGATTTCGAAATTTAAACTAAATTTATTGGGATGCGGGTAGAAATGATAGATACCGGAAATTTAAATTAAACAAACTGAAATGATATATATATATATATATATATATATATATATTACTTGGCCCAGGTAGAAAATCATATACATACGCCATTAGTATATTTTGAAAAGTATTTTCTGAATTTATAAATGTATTATGACGTAATAAAACTATTTAAGAAAACTAAATTTGAAACTTTATTTAAACTTATATTTCGATATTTTCATAGAGCTTTAAATTTAGATTATATGTTATAAAATTTTAATTTTTAAGTTAATATAAGTTTTTTAAAATGCAAACTTAAGAATTTAAAGTTAATATTATTTAGTTTTAAAATTTAAATTATTTTATAAGTAAATTAATAAAAAAATATAGTTACAATATTATTCAAAATTTTAATATATTATATATATATATATATTGTAAAATATGAGTATATAACAACAATTAGAAGATAGAAACTTGATGATAACTTGATTTATCAAATGACATCATTGAAATGACAATTACTAAGTTTGTTAAACTGATTTTAAAATGCAATTTGGAAAATAATAAAATAGGTTTTATATAAATTTTTGATGATTATGAAACTTAGTAAATTAATTTGATAATAACTTATTAAGCAAATGTTATGAATCTTAATATAATTGAAGTTAAAATATTATTATTGATTAAATTGAAAACTTAGATTTTAATTGATATGGAGTTTGTAAGATGTGATTTAAAGGTAATGTGAATCTTTAAGAATATAATCTAATAACTCAACTTGAATACTATTTTGAAATGTACGGAACTTAAGAATATATTGTTTAAAGTTAACTTTACTAAATCGAATTTTGAAAATCTAAATTGATGGTAGTTGAATTTTGAAATTCATATGGCTCGGATTTGGATTATGTTGGATTATTTGAAATTTGTATTACTTTATATCAAACTAATTTAATTATACTATTTAAAGTTAACTATTATTTTAACTATTTTAGTGTAAGTATTTAATATTTGACTTAGTTATTATACTTTCTATAACTATTTTAATTATACCAGTTTATCTTAAATTTAACTATTATATATTTTATAAATATTTTAAGTCAAATTACATTATATAAATAGAAATTACTTTTAAAAATAATTATTGTATATTATATTAACTTTTTTAAATAAAGGCTATTTCCAGTTTGCGCGATTGAATTTGAAATATTAGTATAAAGATTTGAAATAATGAAATTTGAGATATATAAATGTGAAATCCAAAATGTAATTTTGTAAATAAGCCGTTTTGTAAATATGAAATCTGAATCTTGAACTTAAATCAAATAATGAATTGATTTAATATGATTTATGATAGTGAAATATTTGGACTTAAATGTATAAATATAAAATCCATATTGCTATTTTTTATTTATGATATTTTAAATATGATTTCAAATATAAATGACCATGGTGTGAAATAAGTGTTTGGTTTTCAAAAATAGATTAGAGTCGGTATTAACATAATCTATGTCAATATCGATGTCACTTTAACAACTGTGCACGTGGTCGAAAATCCAGAATGAAATCGGTTGATTTGGCGAATGCTAAGAGAACGATAATGAATAACCTTGACCTTCATGTCATAATTAAAATGACTATAACATGAGCTATATAGTGACGAATTGAGGTAGAGCCTCTTATCAGACACAGTTCTTTGATACCATTTATTACTTTCTTATTTGATTCGAGCCTTTTGATTATGGGGAGTATCATTCAAGGTGGGCGGTAGTCACGGTTAACATTACCATCGGTCCGAGCGTGCAACTGGTAGAATCCTACCTTGGGTATTGCTTCGTATGCATTGTCATATTATCTTGATTGATCCCCAACGATTTTGATTTGTGTCATACCTAGTTCCCTCGGATGCCACTAGTTTACGATGGGTTTATAGTACATTGTAGACTGCGACATTATAAACAGTGTAAGGGCAATAATGGCAATCCTACATACGATATTTTCAATCATATATTTACCGTAGACACTATTATAATAGCGCATTGTATTATATGATATCTACTTTAATGGATCCGTAGAGGATCGAAATCCTAAACATTCTTTAAGTTACTTGTGCATTTCATTTGAGCTTTTCGCTTGAGTTGATTTACTATCGAGAATGTTAATCCTGACTTGAATGTTCTGCTTTTGACTATGCTCGGGTCAGATTGAAGAGTTCAGCTTTCGCGATCCATCTTTTGGAAGCTGGAGATCTATTGGAGATTCAGCTTAATATCTATCTGTTTTTGCTATTATAGTGATTTTGGTATTCTATCATTATATTATGTTCTAGGAAGTTATGTATCTCATATTTTTATGATGTATTGATTTATGACTGTGATATTATGTATCTTATTTTTTGAATTTAGTAGCTTCATGGACTACCAAGTATTTTTTGCATTGTGAGTTATTTTTCTATTTTGTATCTATGATATGTCTATGTTATGTGTTTTTATTTTATTAAACCCCATAGTTATGAAAATCTGTTGTTTCATAAAATTTGAGTTAATTTTATTATCGATTTGAAACGTTTAACGACCCGTCCCACCGCTCGGTATAAACAGATTGTTAAACCGACTTAAACCGATCAACAAGACGTATCGCTTGGGGTTCAACACATTATGACATAAACAGAAGACTTTTCGTTAACATCATTAAAATGTTACATCAGAGTACAAGATATCAAAGTATAATAAACTACAACAATCCATAACGGAAATATAAATACATTACTCTCAGCAGAAGGCTTATAATGCTCTGGACATAGCTCTAGCTTCAATCCAGAATCCTGCTCTATAAAATGTCTGCAAAACCAAAACTACTAGTTGTCCATGTGGAAAAATATGGGCACCCAGAGTTTGGATGGGAAAATAATAAACTCCAAGTAAGTCACGGGACTAGTTTGAGAAACTCTCATCATTTATTATTAACTTATCTAAAAGTAAGGCATATCACGGGACCACACCGTATAACACGGAATGGATTTCCTCCACATGAATATTAGTGCAAAAAAACATCAACCAAGAGTCAAAACTTCGAAATTCATGCTTTTGAGAAAATAAAGCTATTATAAGCCCAAGTCTCATCACATAATGCAATGCATACCGGTGGAAAGATTTTTACCTAATAATAGCCAAATATGCTTGAAATTTTAAAAATAAATATTTTGATACTATAATTAACGTCTAGGTGTGGAAATCACTTTCGAAAAAATAAATGTATAGATCTTAGCTTGCATAATGCCCCCATCACATTATGTTGGCTATATAGTATACAACTAAAAACACAAAGTCTCGTAATAGAAATTTGATTCTGACTATGAACCAAGGCAAAGGATCTTCCTTAACTGCGTTCGGAACACCTAGCATATGTCCCAGGTGTTGAGCCCTTCAGATCGGCAGAGCCAGCTAGCACTGTAAATGGCTGATTGGAATCTTTCCTGAGCATAACGTTCCCTCGGTCGTATTTAACCGTCACTCGAAGCGCTTTAACTATCATCTACATAAGTAAACTTGCCTGGGCTCTATACCATGGCAACACTATTCAGCTATAAGCGAACATTAGCCCATAACTCTGCTGTGACACCCCACGTTTGTTAATGTCACTCATAAAGGGAACGCATTGAGTTTCGTGAAGCGTTAAGGTAAACAGAAACAGAAATATTACAAGACAAATATAAAATGACAGCGGAATTAAAACTTATTTATAATAAAGCATTGTGGTTCAAAAACATCACATGTCTGAAATACACAAAAACCATTACAACATAAAAACTACTACCTTGTACTTTAAAACATCAGAGTACATGAAAGAAGCAAAATTCCCCAAACAAAATATAGCCATAGAAGAGATAAGAACTTGAGTAATACTTCAAGAGCAGCTCATTAGCAAGATAAAAGCAGAATCATGGTCAAGCCTGAGTGTTCCCGCCTTGAGAACTTAGGAGGGAACAGAAGAAAGAACAGGAAACAAAAAGGGCCAGACATAAAGTTTGGCGAGTCCAGTTACTTTTAGCAAGTAAATAAATAAAAGTAGCATAACAGGCATATAATGTGGATAAGAGAGAGAGATAACTACATAAAAGGTAAGCATGACAAGGTAACAGGATAGAGTGTATACGCTTCCCTAATGATCACTCTGCACAATTACCAGTATAACCAGAATAAGATGATCCCTTCCACTATAAGGTGGTAAACTTAGGCATACGTCCGAATGTATCCTAACTCTTATCCTAATCGATCGGCTCCCTAATCCACGTAGATACTCTATGTTGGCCCCACCGTAGGATGTATCACATCCTAAAGTGGCAACCCTTCGCTGATATGCACAGCCCCATATCTATAGGTGTCACGGTCGTCTTATCCCCCTCCGCCCGACCCATACACGCACATGACCCGGTCGGTTTGCGCCGCCCACACGTCCTCTATGTTTGGATCTCTTACAATCAGTTCAGTAAGCGTGCCCCTTCTTCGACCTAGTTCTGGGTACTTTGTTTGATACCTACTCCGGGTTACTGACTGAAACAGGTCCCACACAATATGATACAAGCTCTCCTTTTTGTCTTGTATCCCCCACTAGGTTTTCTACAGGTTATGCTTACCCTAAAGGTGTTATATAACCCCAATCTTTCTACCGGTTATTGTAAGACCCACATTTTTAATATAATTAGAAATGTTTATATGCATGGGAATATAAATAATGGTGATGTGCAATTTAAATTAGTGGAAGAGTTGGAAAAATTAATACATAAACGATAAATGTAACAGAAGAGGTAATAAAATAAAGATACTTTATTTAAATATGAGAAATTAAGTAAAATGGACATCACCGTTGCATTCGTCTCGGAATTCTTCTTAGGATAGAGTCCAAGTTTGCGTAAAATGGATAACGTATAAAGAAGTTATGAGCTTTAGAAGTTTGTATACATATAAGGCTCATATATATATATATATACAAAATATCTCCAAAATTCAAAAATATTCAAAAACAGTCAAAAGCGGGTGAGCGGGAAAAATCCCGCTAGAAGGGTGTCGACCCCCCCTAAGGGGATCGACATAGGTGTCAACCCCCCAATAGGGGTGTCGACATAGGTGTCGACCCCCTATAGGGGTGTCGACCTAGGTGTCGACCCCCCTATGGGGGGAAGACACAGGTGTCGACCCCCTGTATAGGGGTAGACCCCCTCCCAGGTGTCGACCCCCTTCTATAGGGGTAGACTGTAATGACCCGCATTAGCAGAGGTATTATAATTAATTTATTTAATTACATAAATAGTGATATAGTGAATTTAATGGTCGTGGAATTAAATAATGGTGAATATTTAATTAAAATAATAAATTAAATAATATATTTAATTCTGAAATAATCAGAATCGGCTGAAATGGCGATATGGTGTGAACTGGATCATCTGTGATATTTAATTTAGCTTGGAATTGAATTTGAATAACGAATATATTCAATAGTCGACAGTAGAACGTAAAGTTTATAATATAATTATAAACGAGCTCGAAATGGCGATGTAGTTCGTAATTTGGCGATTTGAACTTCAACTGAATGTACAGGATTTGTTTTAAGCCGGATTTCTGTGAAACAAGAAACGTGTGGAGCTGGTGGAGTATATCTTTCTAGTGGAAGGGAAAAATCTAGATTTCGTTGGGAAGATTTTGATTTACGTCCAAATCAAATTTTAGAAAAGTCGCTATGAAATTCCTTTCTAATTTATAAAGGAATTATTTATATTTTAAAAAGGAATTTCAATATAAATCGAATATCGGGTTGACCTAGAATGAAATATCAAGTTATAAGTCCCAGTAGAGCTGTATGGTATTCCGCTGTGAGTATATATGATAATATTTATTTATAAATATTTAATTTAATTATATTTAAATATATTTATATATTTAAATGGATTATTTAGGACTTTAGAAATAGTCACTTTTGCAAACAAAGTCGGAATTCGACGAAACCAGCTTCGTTGGGACCGTAATGTCAAACTCTAGTAGTATACCAGTTTTCGTGATTTTTGGGTATAGTATGTGACCTCAGGAATTTTTAAACAATGAATACAAATAACGGTGGATTAAAAATGAATATAATAATGGGTGGGAAAAATATCTTCTCCCCTTATAAATAGCCCCTTAACAAATCCTTATAACCTAATTTCATTCTCTTCTGGTCAACGAAGAAAAAAAATCCGCCGCTGTTCTTATTCTTCCAAACGTGAAAATCATCTTCAAAAAATCAAAAGAAAACTAAATCAAACTCTATAAATCCAAATCTCTATACATTTAGAATCACTGAGAGTTTCTCTTCATGTTGGGATGAATTTGGATGGGTTCGACATTGGTCTGGTTCGCTGGATTTTTTGAGCAGTAACTTCTAGGGTTGCGGTTTTGAGTTAATTAAAGCACAAATCAATGAGTTCGAGTTCGTATATGAACTCAGGAGGTCGAACGGCACCTAGTGGCAAACCCTGATGAAGTACGGTAGTCTTTTGGGTCGAGCGACGTGGTGTAGGGTGCGCGAGGTACCTGGTATCGCGGGAGCGAAGGGTGGTGTGGGGTAGGCATTTGTGGTATGGGTGGAGAGCGTGAAGGAAGAGGGTATGGGTGGAGAGCGTGAAGGAAGAGGAGATGGCCGGTGTTTTTGGTTTTGAGAATGGTGGGTTGTTGGAGGAGATAATGATGGAGGAAAGGAGTGACACAGTGGATGTTTTGGGTTCTGGAGTTCGATCTGTAGGAAGGGAGAAGACGGGTTTTAAAAGGTGCGGGTTTGGGTTGAAAACAAGTGGGCCGGTTCAACGGAGAAGGGTAAGGCCCGTTAGCAATAGAAATTCAAGTTCTTATTTTAGTTTAAAATTTTATTCAAACTTTAAAAGCGTGTAACTTGGTCATACGATATCAGATTGACGAACCGTAAGTTGCATTGGGATCGTACGGACAGACACTACACAATGAGACTGACTGGGAGTGGATTAGAGTCCGTTACAATTTATGGTGAAATAAATTGTCCGTCTAAATCAAAGACAGTTAATCGTCTTTAACGATGAACTGCCAAAGTGAGTAAATCTCACTAACTCTGAACAGTTTATAATTTCATGTTGTATTTTTAGAACGGTTAAATATTGGTTGATTTACTGTGTGTTGACTATTTGATTGAACTGCTAGTCAGTTAGTTGAATTTCTATACTGATTCTGTTTAACAGAATATATCATATGGAACTGAAAGTGATGTTATCTATATTGTTTAACATCTGTGATGCAAGGAAACAGGTTGGAGGAATCCAACTGGATTGCTCAACATTTATTTTGCTGTGATTCATATATTGTGATATATGATGTGATATATAATATGTTGTTGATTATGTGTGTTTGGACGATATTTATCGTTGTTATATGGTATGTTAAATACCATAAGAAATATTGGATATGGGAAAGGGGATTTTTAAAATGTATTTTGAAAATGAATTATTTATATAAAATCGATGGATTTTATATAGAAAAGGGAAAGGATTTTTATAAAAGAAATATTTATAAAATCAAAGGATAAGTTAGAATAAAAGGAAATCATTTGTAAAGTGAAGAACCGTTACTAAAAGTAAATCTTTATAAATGAATAGTTTATTCGAAAAGGAGTTAATCGAATTAGTTATTCGAATAGAATAAAGGAAGTTATCGAATAAAGTTAAAAGGAGGTATTCGAATATAGTTTAGCCAAAAGGAGTCATTCGATCAGAATTCATCGAATAGAATAAATTGATTTGAGTTAATCAAACAGAGTTAATCAGGTAGGGTTAACCAGTTAGAGCTAATTGGTTAGAGTAAATCAGTTAGGTTAAACCATTAGGGTAAACCAGTTAGAGTTAAACAGTTAGTGTTAATCAGTTAAAGTAAATCGAATTAGTTATTCGAAAGGAGTTAAATTGAACATGGTATTGTAAATTGAATTAGTTATTCGAAAGGAGTTAAATCGAATATGGTATTTGAAAGTAGTAAATCGAATTAGTTATTTGAAAGGAGTTAAATCGAATATGGTATTCGAAAGTAGTAAATCGAATTAGTTATTCAAAAGGGGTTAGTCGAGTCGAGTCAGTTGAATAGAGTTAGAGTTAAAGTCGAAAGGAGTTAATCGATGTTAGTTTAATCGATTAGAGTTAAATCAAAAGAGTTAAGTGAATAGAATAAATTGAATAGAGTTATCGAATATACCTTATCGAAGGAAATAATTATCGAATAGAAAAGATTTGAAAGAGAGTTACGTAAGGAAGTTTGTTAAAGAATTAGAAGGGTGAACTTTGTCTATTTCAAGGTTAGAAACGTTGTTTAGTTAAGGTCTGAGAGGTAGTATTACCCCAACTTGATTGACTTCATTTTTAACTAAGGAATGGTTAAGGTTCGATAGTAATGGATGGTTAATTGAATTTAGTAATTAAAGGAAATGGTTTGAGTTGGCATCGCGATGGTTTGTTTAAAACATCTGACTAAGTCCAATGAAGAAGCTTTGGAAATGTTTTCCAAATAAGAAACCAGAAATGTTTTCTAATAAAGAAAACAAGAAATGGAAATGTTTTTCATTGTTAATAACGTATATTTTCCAAATTTAGAAAATAAGAAATATTGAATATAGGGAAACAAGAGATAAAAGTTGAATGATGTTTGATCGATATAAATTTCCATTTGGAAATAATATCGTTGCTTGCACATCTGTTTTTCTTCGATAGTTAAATCACAGACTATCGAAGTTTTGACCATTTTACCGTTGTTAATATGGAGAGACCGGTTGGATTATTATCCAAAGAACCACTCTGTATTGGCATAAGCGTTGCGAATCATATATGCCAAAGGAAATTGAAGACGGAGTTATGCAAGGGCTGTCCTGTTTACAGAATAGTGCCTTCGGTTCATCCTGTTCCTGGATGACTTGTATAGACGGATGTCTGACTGAGTATTTCCAGACGATCACGTATATTGATTTCTCCAACCGTACCAAGAGTGGAAGCGGAGAAGGAAACTTCTTTTAGCTAACACATAATGTATGGTTGAGGACGTCAATCGGTGATTTGATGGATTTGATGATGTGGCATTCAAAGTGAATCTGGTGTGATGATAAAGCGTAGCTTCTAGCCTCATCAACCGGTAAATGACAGAAATCGGGCAGGCAGCATGGCTAAGTCGGTCGCACCGAAGTAGGGTGTATAATCACCTGATCTAGAGTTTCATTTACTTCTAAAAATCTATTGTTGATGCTGTCCCATTCGGGAAACGGTTGTTGATCCCAACCGTTGGTGATATACATTTGATATACTCAAGCGAAATGAGTGGTCGGTCATGTGTGGTCGGGTTGCAAGATGTTCTTGTTGAACCCAGTGTATTCCTCTCTAGAGGTACACTAACGAAAGGTGGTTCTGTAACGACCCGTATTCTACGCATCATAGCATCGTAGGATATTTATTTCTTTCACATACGAAGTCGTATGGTCATGTAACTTTGGGAGACGACTACTGTGGTCATTTCCCATGTTCATGATTTTTCCCGATTTTTAAATGACCATTTTACCCCTAGTTGGCACTGTTTTGGCCATAACTTTTGACTGGAAAGGAATTTTGACCTGAAACCACTTCCATTGGCTCCGGATGATGGTTTAAAATTCCGTAGAGTGGTCACATTAGCCAAACGGACTCACCGTTTGGGAGATATGGCTGAAACAAGTTTCAGATGGTAAAAACAGCTTAATTGGGCTTAACCGAGTGATTAGCAGCTAGGCCCAGAGGGGAATTTAGGGTTTAGAGGTATAGGAGGACTGATTAGGGTTAGGAAATCACTTTCATTTCAGTTTTGAGCTGCCACAAACCTTCTTGAGACCTTAGTAATGGCTCCCGTCCTCTAAAACCACTCCAAAACACATTTTTAGTGAAGACTAAGCCTAAACTCCATCAAAACAAGGCCAAATAGCATCGGAGCAAGGTTGGAGCTGCTGCTATACATAGGGATTCGACCCAAACAGAGAGTATTTCAAATTTGGTGTTTTATTTTGTGGCAAAGGTGAGTGATAGCATCGTTTTGACACTAATTACAGTTAATTAAGGGTGATTAGTGAAGATTAGCGAATTGATACACTAATAAATTCTGGAAAAAATGTTTAGAAATTCTTAAATAATATTTTATGCTTCTGTTAGAAATTTGGTTCGATTTGGTTAAGTTTTATTAATTCTATGATTAGTTTTATTTAATCATGCTTAAGGGAAAATAAGGGGATTTTGGGCATCTTTGATCCGTTTTGACATGTAAATTCATTGTTTTGGTGTTGTGGTTAGTTTGCTATGTTGCTATGACTGTTTGACATGATTTGTGATTGATTAGCATAGTTAGATTTATCGAAAACGTCGTCGAATGGCGTAAACAAGTTGTTGGAAAAAGTTGCAGAAAGTTGTGCAGGGTTTCGGATCGGATCGGATATGGGCTCGGATCGGATAGGAGACCTGGGCAAGGAACCCGACCCGAACCAGAAATCTAGCACAGATGAGGCTAGGCAAAAATGAAGGCCATGTTGGTTAAGCTGGGGATCGGATAGACTTGGAGACGAAGGGCTCGGATCGGAACTTAACACTTGGGAGAACTGGCAAGAGGGAAGGCCACGCGGATCAGATGGCGAAGGAAGGATCGGATCGGAGCACGTGGAGAACGAGGGAGCGGATCGGAGCGGAAGCACGAACTAGAAGGGAGATGGCACCCGACCCGACCCGAAATAGAATACCCGACCCGAACCGATGCGGCACTGTGGACCCGAAACGAACCGCTACAGGAGAAGACTACGACCCGACCCGAAGTAGAGGACCCGACCCGAACCGATGGCTAGGAGGAGAACCCGACCCGACCCAGTATTGACCAATAACCCGAGATGCAAAGGTAGTCCAATATGGGAAGTTAGAGCTCAGGATCTAGTTGGGAACCAATGAGTTCACTTCATGATTGGGCTTTGCTGCGGGACGTGTGCCAAGGGGCAGTCGATGTCTATGACTTTGGATCACTATGTATGGGAAGTACGTGAACGGATTCAGGACTGCAATGGCCTAGGTACGACTAAAGGGCTATAGACCAATGAAGTGGGGTTATTTGTAAAGATTTGGTCATGACTCCATGTGGTAAGCTTGGTAGTAGCAGTAGTTGTACAAGTCGAACTCCGTCACTACTTCAATGGGTCTAGTGATTGACAGTGGTGGACATCGTATGCTTTACGCACGGAGTGAGAGATGTGAGGATGGTTGCTATGGATGATTTGTATGCTATCATTATGACATGCACACCCCACCCCCGTATTCTTACACTATTTATTATGGCACCTTAGAGTATTGTACGGTATGTGGTACTAACTCTTTGGTTGCAGGTCCAGGTTCAGGTATGGTTTAGTATACCTGTTATTATTCTGTTTAGATGCTTATCGCTCATACCAGGCTTTATGTCTGACCCAGAGTTTTATGTCTCCTCTTATTACTCTGGTTGCTCATACGAGCAGACTAGAGACAGGTTAGCTGGTGATGCACGGGTAGGTGATCCGGAGACGAGCAGGAGGCTTCCACGTAATATATATATATATATATATATAGTATTCTCCCTGTGTTGTTGAAGATCACTGCTTGGGCATTGGTGGTGCATCTTCTACTTTAGTTTTGTTTTGTTAGAGACAGTAAATTTGAAAAGTTGTAATAAGCTGTATTTGGATTTCCGCTGCTCTGACGTTGATGTTGGTTTTACTAATCAGCTTATACACTGTCTCACCTGTTTTATGTCAAGTATTTTGTTATTATATTTTATTCCATGCGCTGTGAGACATTCTACAGGTTCTTTGTATGTTCATTTCCTTCTTCCCTTTCCTTCTCACGACCCGTTCCGTGCTAACTGGACATGTGTACAGTGCACTTTTGGAGTAAATGTCGGTTGGTGCGGGGTGGGCCGTCACACTTGGTATCAGAGCTCTAGGTTGCGTAGTTAACCTAGGGAAGTTATCAGGGAGAGATAATATACGTATACGAGAGAGCGTATTTGTGATTACTTTGATTTTTAAAAGCTATATATATATATATATATATATATATATATATACTATTACTAGTATAAGGATGAAGTCGTACTGCACTAGCACCACTATGGAGTCATTAATCATTTCCTTTTTCAGATTGACGATGAGCCGATATACTAGAGGTGCTGGTAGGGGAGCCAATAATGGGAATGCTGCTGACATGAGGACGATGTTTACTGACCTCATGAGAGAGATGCTTAGAGATGTACAGAGGGCAGCTCCCAATGGTGGAAATGGTAGTGGTCCAATAGTGCAGGTGCCAAGAGTCGACTTCGCCAAGCTGAATAAGGATTATACTAGCCTTGGTGGGAAGCCGTTCCACGGAACGGAGTCGGCCACGGATGTTCAGGATTGGTTGGATAGTTGCGAACGTATCTTCGAGGATTTGGGTATCGAGGATGCGATGAAGAGAAAGCTAGCGTCCCGTCAGCTGCAAGGGCGGGCAATGAATTGGTGGAATGCTATAAAGGTAGCTACTCCCGAAGATCAGATTACTTGGGAGAAGTTTAAAGCTCGCTTTAGCGAGAAGTTCATTCCAGCTACTCAGAAGTCAGTGCTGTTTAAGAAATTCTTGGAGCTCAAGCAGAATGGCAGAGCTGTCTCGGAGTACATTGCTGAATTAGACACTTTGTCGAAGTATGGGTTATCTCTTATTGATACTGCCGAGAAGAAGAATGAGAAATTCATAACTGGTTTAGATCAGTACTTAGGGGAAAGGCTTATTAACCACATCGATGAGACGTTTGAGTCGATTGTGGGGAAAGCATTAAGATCAGAAAGTCTCTACCCTAAGCCGAAGACTGAGGTTGCATCCGCAGATGAGCCAAAGCCACAAGCAAGTGGTGGAGGCAAGGGTGGTTCCCAGAATAAGAGAAAGCAGAATCAGGCTAAGGATGGCCAGAAGAAAAAGAATAAGCAAGATGTTGAGTGCTTCAGCTGTGGTAAGAAGGGCCATTATGCTAGTAATTGTCGGGCCAAGCCAGCGGATAGGAAGTGCTTTAACTGTGGCTAAATGGGACATCATAAGGACAAGTGTCCGCAACCCCCTAAAGAAAAGAAAATAGTGAAAGCCTACGCCCTTAATGCTATTCCTTCTTCGTTGAATGCCCCAACATCGGTGGAGAAGGGAAAGAATGTCGCCATTCAAGGTATGCTTTCTGTTTATGATGTTCCTGTTAGAGTTTTATTTGATACCGGAGCTTCCAGTTCTTTCATATCTAGTGACCTGGTAGATATGTTGGGATTGGAGCCCGAGATTGTCGATAGACCTTTAGTGGTGACGAACTCGATTGGTGGTTCGACTAGCCTTAGCATGATTTGTCGTAATGTGGTCCTATCGAGTCATGGATGCATGTTTGTTTGTGATTGCTTTGTTTTGGGCTTTACTGGGTTTAACATTATTTTGGGAGTAGATTGGCTCCAAAGATACGGGGTGGTGGTAGACTGTGAGGGCTTTTTAGTGACATCTAGAGCGGATGATGGGCGGAGGATAGTGTTTGGTGGTCTACCCAGTAAGGGGGTATTGGATAGTTTTCTAAACTCCCTCGACATTCCGCATAGTGAGTTGTCAGGTTTGCCCGTGGTTGGCCAGTATCCGGATGTTTTCGAAGAAGCGACCGGACTTCCACCACACCGAGAGATTGAGTTCCGTATTGATTTGGTAAAAGATGCCAGACCTATAGTGATGCCACTTCGTCGTATGGCACCAAGGGAGCAGCGAGAGCTCGAGGTGCAAGTCAGCGATCTTTTGAAGAAGGGATTTATCAGAAGGAGTGTTTCTGAATGGGGAGCACCAGTTGTGTTTGCTACCAAGGCGGATGGTTCCCTTCGTTTGTGTGTAGACTACCGCGAGTTTAATAAAGTGACGAGGAAAAATAAGTATCCTCTACTGCGGATAGATGATTTGTTCGATCAGTTGTGTGGCGCGAGAGTATTTTCTTAGTTGGATCTCGCGACAGGTTTTCATCAGCTTAGAGAGGAAGCTGAGAGTATAGCTAAAACGACATTTTGAATGCCGTCTGGATTTTATGAGTGGTTGGTCATGCCATTCGGGCTGACCAATGCCCCAGCATATTTTGTGGATCTTATGAATAGGGTATTCAGAGATCAGTTGAATAAGTTTGTCCTTGTGTCAGTTGATGATATTTTGGTCTATTCGAGGACAGAGGAAGAACACAAGGAACATTTAAGAGTAGTGATGGAGGTGTTGAGAAAACACCAATTGAAAGCAAAGTTTTCTAAGTGTCACTTCTGGAAGAGGGAAGTGAGGTTCTTGGGCCATGTTGTATCAGAGAATGGTATTGCCGTGGACCCGGCGAAGGTGGCTACGGTACAGGATTGGCCTACGCCCAAGAATGCAACAGATGTAAGAAGTTTCTTGGGATTAGCTGGATATTATCGTAAGTTTATCCAAGGTTTCTCCAAGATAGCAGCACCATTGACCCAGTTGACCAAGAAGAATCAAGCCTTTGTCTGGGATGAAAGGTGCGAGAATGCATTCAAGAGTCTAAAGGACAAGTTGACAAGCGCATCAGTGTTAGTCATTCCTAAGGGGGATGAAGAGATGACGGTATACACGGATGCCTGTGGTACCGGACTGGGCGCTGTATTGATGCAAGGCGGTAGGGTTGTAGCTTATGCAAGTCGGCAATTGAAACCGCACGAGAAAAGATACCCTACCTATGACTTGGAATTGGCAGCGATCGTGTTCGCGTTAAAGATGTGGAGACACTATCTCTTGGGAGAAAGATTTGAGCTGTTTACAGATCATAAGTTGTTGAAGTATCTCTTCTCCCAGAAGGATCTAAATCTCTGGCAACAAAGGTGGTTAGAATTCTTGGCTTCCTATGATTTCGACATCGCATATACACCGGGAAAGGGCAATGCGGTGGCTGATGCATTGAGTAGAAGACATGCCAGCTTAGGGGCTATGTTTCTAGAATGGAAGCAACTGGAGTACATCACTGGGTTTGATTTCAGACCAAAGTGCGAATTGGATCCAGAAATGTTAACAAGTTTGACGATCAGACCCACTTTAATTGAGCGGATCGGTTCTAGTCAGAGGGACGATCCTAACCTATTGGAAATCATCTCCAAGTTAAAGATGGATATCAATGAGGAGATGAACAAGTATGGGCTTGATCGAGATGGATGGATTAGAAAGAATGGAAAGCTTGTTGTACCCAATGTCAATGGATTGAGAGATGAAGTGCTTAGAGAATGTCATCACTCAAAGCTGACTATACACCCCGGTGGTAACAGGATGTATCGAGATATGAAGCAAACTTACTACTGGGAAGGGATGAAAAGAGACGTTGGGAAGTTTATATCCAAGTGCATGAATTGCCAGCTAGTTAAAGCCGAGAAAAAGAAGCCTAGTGGGTTGTTACAGCCCTTAGAAATTCCCGAATGGAAATGGGAGCAAGTCTCGATGGATTTCATTGATGGTTTACCAAGGACTAGATCGGGACATGATAGCATTTGGGTAGTTGTGGATCGACTGACTAAAAGTGCAAGATTTATACCAGTCAAATCGACCAGAATGACAGCTAAGTTAGCAGAATTGTATATGAAGTGGGTAGTGAGATTTCATGGAGTACCTAAAAGCATTGTGAGCGACCGAGACCCGTTGTTCACTAGTGGGTTTTGGAAGAGCTTACAAGAGGCTCTAGGGTCAGAGTTACATCTCAGTACCGCATATCATCCTCAGACCGACGGTCAGACGGAGAGGGTGAATCGTATTTTGGAAGATCTCTTGAGAGCATGTATATTGGATTTTGGTGGATCATGGGATGACCATTTGCATCTAGTAGAGTTTGCATATAATAATAGCTACCAATCCAGTATCGGTATGGCTCCGTTTGAAGCTTTGTACGGAAGACCGTGCAACTCACCATCATGTTGGATAGAGACTGGCGAGAAGTTTATGCTTGGACCAGATGTGGTGAGGGAAACTTCAGATAAGATCAAGATCATTCAACAACGAATGAAGGCTTCCCAAGATAGGCAGAAGAGTTATGCTGATAAGAGGAGAAGAGACCTAAAATTCTCCGTTGGTGACTTGGTGTTTGTCAAGATTTCTCCGTTGAAGAGCGTAATACGATTTGGCAGGAGAGGCAAGTTGGCACCAAGATTTGTTGGCCCATTCCCTGTTCTTGAACTAGTCGGGAATTTGGCATACAGAATTGACTTACCGGAGAAGATGGCGGGAGTTCACGACGTATTTCATGTTTCCCAACTAAGGAAGTTCGTTCACGACTCAGATATGACTATTTCACCTGATCAGTTAGAGGACTTCGAAGTAGAACCCGAGGCGGTTGGGAACCGCAAGCCGGCCCGTATTGTCGAGCACGACATGAAGCAACTTCGAAGGAAGGCGGTGAAGCTAGTCAAGGTTCAGTGGGGCGAGGACGAGAATGATTTTACTTGGGAGACAGAGGAGAACATTAGGAAGACACACCCAGAACTCTTTGCCTGGTAAGATTTTGACTTTGATTTAGTTTTCCGCATGCTAGGATAGGCTTGTTTGCTTGTTTTGCATGTTTGATTATTGTATGTGGTTGTTAGGCATGCGGGATCCTTTGTATGTTTTGGGTTAAGGAATTTCGGGGACGAAATTTCTTAAGGGGGGGAGAGTGTAACGACCCGTATTCTAGGCATCATAGGATCGTAGGATATTTCTTTCACATACGAAGTCGTATGGTCATGTAACTTTGGGAGACGACTATTGTGGTCATTTCCCATATTCATGATTTTTCCCAATTTTTAAATGACCATTTTATCCCTAGTTGGCACTGTTTTGGCCATAACTTTTGACTGGAAAGGAATTTTGACCTGAAACCACTTCCATTGGCTCCGGATGATGGTTTACAATTCCGTAGAGTGGTCACATTAGCCAAACGGACTCACCGTTTGGGAGACATGGCTGAAACAAGTTTCAAATGGTGAAAAACAGCTTAATTGGGCTTAACCGGGTGATTAGCAGCTAGGCCCAGAGGGGAATTTCGGGTTTAGAGGTATAGGAGGACTGATTAGGGTTAGGAAATCACTTTCATTTCAGTTTTGAGCCGCCACAAACCTTCTTGAGACCTTAGTAATGGCTCCCATCCTCTAAAACCACTCCAAAACACATTTTTAGTGAAGATTAAGCCTAAACTACATCAAAACAAGGCCAAATAGCATCGGAGCAAGGTTGGAGCTGCTGCTATACATAGGGATTCGACCCAAACAGAGAGTATTTCAGATTTGGTGTTTTATTTTGTGGCAAAGGTGAGTGATAGCATCATTTTGACACTAATTATAGTTAATTAAGGGTGATTAGTGAAGATTAGCGAATTGATACACTAATAAATTCTGGAAAAAATGTTTAGAAATTCTTAAATAATATTTTATGCCTCTGTTAGAAATTTGGTTCGATTTGGTTAAGTTTTATTAATTCTATGATTAGTTTTATTTAATCATGCTTAAGGGAAAATAAGGGGATTTTGGGCATCTTTGATCCGTTTTGACATGTAAATTCATAGTTTTGGTGTTGTGGTTAGTTTGCTATGTTGCTATGACTATTTGACATGATTTGTGATTGATTAGCATAGTTAGATTTGTCGAAAACGTCGTCGAATGGCGTAAACAAGTTGCTGGAAAAAGTTGCAGAAAGTTGGGCAGGGTTTCGGATCGGATAGGAGACCTGGGCAAGGAACCCGACCCAAACCAGAAATCTAGCACAGATGAGGCTAGGCAAAAAGTAAGGCCATGTTGGTTAAGCTGGGGATCGGATAGACTTGGAGACGAAGGGCTCGGATCGGAACTTAACACTTGGGAGAACTGGCAAGAGGGAAGGCCACGCGGATCAGATGGCGAAGGAAGGATCGGAACGGAGCACGTGGAGAACGAGGGAGCGGATCGGAGCGGAAGCACGAACTGGAAGGGAGATGGCACCTGACCCGACCCGAAATAGAATACCCGACCCGAACCGATTTGGCACTGTGGACCCGAACCGAACCGCTACAGGAGAAGACTATGAACCGACCCGAAGTAGAGGACCCGACCCGAACTGATGGCTAGGAGGAGAACCCGACCCGACCCAATATTGACCAATAACCCGAGATGCAAAGGTAGTCCAATATGGGAAGTTAGAGCTCAGGATCTAGTTGGGAACCAATTAGTTCACTTCATGATTGGGCTTTGCTGCGGGACGTGTGCCAAGGGGCAGTCGATGTCTATGACTTTGGATCACTATGTATGGGAAGTACATGAACGGATTCAGGGCTGCAATGACCTAGGTACGACTAAAGGGCTATAGACCAATGAAGTGGGGTCATTTGTAAAGATTTGGTCATGACTCTATGTGGTAAGCTTGGTAGTAGCAGTAGTTGTACAAGTCAAACTCCGTCACTACTTCAATGGGTCTAGTGATTGACAGTGGTGGACATCGTATGCTTTACGCACGGAGTGAGAGATGTGAGGATGGTTGCTATGAATGATTTGTTTGCTATCATTATGACATGCACACCCCACCCCCGTATTCTTACACTATTTATTATGACACCTTAGAGTATTGTACGGTATGTGGTACTAACTCTTTGGTTGCAGGTTCAGGTATGGTTTAGTATACCTGTTATTATTCTGTTTAGATGCTTATCGCTCATACCAGGCTTTATGTCTGACCCAGAGTTTTATGTCTCCTCTTATTACTCTGGGTGCTCACACGAGCAGACTAGAGACAGGTTAGCTGGTGATGCACGGGTAGGTGATCCGGAGACGAGCAGGAGGCTTCCACGTAATATATATATAGTATTCTCCCTGTGTTGTTGAAGATCACTGCTTGGGCATTGGTGGTGCATCTTCTACTTTAGCTTTCTTTTGTTAGAGACAGTAAATTTGAAAAGTTGTAATAAGCTGTATTTGGATTTCCGCTGCTCTGACGTTGATGTTGGTTTTAGTTATCAGCTTATACACTGTCTCACCTGTTTTATGTCAAGTATTTTGTTATTATATTTTATTCCATGCGCTGTGAGACATTCTACAGGTTCTTTGTATGTTCATTTCCTTCTTCCCTTTCCTTCTCACGACCCGTTCTGTGCTAACTGGACATGTGTACAGCGCACTTTTGGAGTAAATGTCGGTTGGTGCGGGGCGGGCCGTCACAGGTTCCATACCTTGTCATAGTTGGAAATCCATTTCCCAATACGTGCTTGCGGTTTGATTGTATACTATATATGTAGAACGTGAGATGAAAGCGTTTCTGCTAGATGATTATTATATTGTGATTGATAGACATTATTATAATATCAAAAGGCTTTTGATATAAAGATAATTTGGATTCTCATAAGGGAAAAACCCGTTCCGTTATACGGCGTGGTCTTATGAGATATCGATTACCTGCTTGAACTATTTTAAACTGTTTTACTCACACTAGTCCCATGACAGACCCGGAGTTTATTTTGTTGTTTTCTGTGATGACCCAAACTTCCGTTGACCGAAAGCAAGGATAATCATTTTGGAATACAACATATTTACAACAATAAACAGATCTCAGGGAAAGAACATAACACATAAACATTACAGCAGAAATAAAATGTCATCAGCATCACAACAGAATCATCAGAGTATGCAGTTTTACAGGATCCACTTAGCATAATAGAAGTCTTAACAAAAGAGAAACAAGTCCCAAATGAAAGGAAATAAGTTTAAAATCCCATTACATACATCGAAAGCAAAGGATGGAAAAAAAATGTCTCAAAAGCAAAATAAGAGATGGAGAAAAGGTCTTCTTCTTCCTTCCAAAGCAAGCTCCAACTCGAAAGTATCACCTAGAAACCTGTCAATTGGCTGCCCGTGTGGAAAGAGGGCACCTGAGTTTGCAAAAATGAAACAAACTACGAGTCAGTCATGGGACTGGTGTGAGAATTCTTAACTAAATTAACTATCAAGATGGCGAATCTCAGGACCATGCCGCTAACGCGGAACGGGTTTACTCCATTGGATTGCCAGTGCAATATTTTACAAAGTTTATATAAAACAGCGAAATGACTTTTGAAAAATGAAATCGTCATAAGACTCCGATCCTATCACACAATGCAACGCACACAGGAGGATAGAGTTTTTCCCTTATGATGATCAAACATGCTTAATACATGAAAAGTAATATTTTAATATTATCATTAGTGTTTAAGAAGTATTAAAATACTTCAATATAAATATATCAATCCTAGACGGCATAGTACCGCATCCTACTATGTCGACGTATATAAGTTTACAATCAAAACCGAAATGTCGTCGTATTGGGAATTGGTTTTCTGTCATGAAATCGAGGCTAGGGATCGTCCTCTTCCGATTCGAGACACTCTAGCAAATGCCTCAGGATCCCCCGCAGTGAACCCTTGGATCTTCAGGGCCGGTCCCCACCTAACGGTAGTGGATTGGCAATTCCTGAACACACGCTTCCCGGTTCCTTTGAACCTATAGTATGACCACTTCCGGCCTATAAAAACCCGAGGTACCTCAATCCAAAATCCACATAAGTAAAATGCCGAGCCATGTTAAAAGCCAAACACCACAAGCTAGAAAGGAACGTGTGCACTCCCTGCAGTCCTAATCCCGTTTTTGACTCATACCGGGGTGTGAGGCTCGCGAAGTTACATTATACACAAAGCTATGCCTAAACAGGCTATGCTTTGATCATCAGCCACAAGGCCTGCTTTTCAACAAAGCCTTGATCATTGCATCTTGGCGTGTCACGTTGACAATTCAACGCCATGCTATCGATAACTACTACTACGTATTCGTATGTTAAGTAGAGAATAAATTCTCTACGACCAAACAGACATATATTAATAGAAATCGATTTAATTACATGAAGTGGATTTCAACGTCAGACACGCATCCATTTACAAGTCCGTTCGGGGTCTGAACGAAACCGGAGACACCAAAGAGGTTCTCGCTAATCCGCACGATCAACACACACGTCCGGGCAATTACTGCTTCAACCCAGTCCTGGGAGCAAGTCAGTCCAAGGTATCAGAAGTCATCGTCCATTCGATGTGAAGATCGCCGGTCTTCAACCATCGTCTTCTTACATCTTTGATCCAATCGCCGTTCAATTATTTGAAATGAGTTAAACTTGGCCTTTTCAAATAATTGTCGCATAATTTTTGTTTAAAACATTTCATATATATTTATAACTATTTATCGCAATTTTTATTTATTAAAAATAGCTCGAAATAAATAAACGACGTTTCGGGTCAATGGGCGGCGCTGCTTTTACCAAAATTTGATTTACACCTATCTTAAAATCTAACCGTCGGATTTTGATGAAATTTACATCGTTGGAAAGCTCTTCCGAAAGCGGTCCTAACGGGTTCCAGTTTTGGGAAAATCCAATGGTAGGATCTTTCTATATATTCGTTTGAAGTTACGATTGTCGATACGCGAACTGCCGCGCTCGTTTCGTTTAATTTTATATTTTATATTTATATATAAACCATTGGGCGATTCCCTTTGTTAAAATCCATACCTTTTATTCTATGAAAGTAATATTTCGTCCGCCAATTCTAATGCGACAAAAATGATGGTTTCAACAATGTATATTTTTATATTAAATAAAAATGACATTTTTGTTCGCCAATTCTAATGCGACCAAAAATGATAATTCAACGATGTATATTTTTATATCAAATAAAAATGACATTTTTGTTCGCCAATTCTAACGCGACCGAAAATGATAATTCAACGATGTATATTTTTATATCAAATAAAAAGGACATTTTTGTTCGCCAATTCTAACGCGACCAAAAATGATAATTCAACGATGTATATTTTTATATCAAATAAAAATGACATTTTTGTTCGCCAATTCTAATGCGACAAAAATGATGATTCAACGATGTATATTTTTATATCAAATAAAAATGACATTTTTGTTCGCCAATTCTAATGCGACAAAAAATGATAATTCAACGATGTATATTTTTATATCAAATAAAAATGACATTTTTGTTCGCCAATTCTAACACGACCAAAAATGATAATTCAACGATGTATATTTTTATATCAAATAAAAATGACATTTTTGTTCGCCAATTCTAACCCGACCAAAAATGATAATTCAACGATGTATATTTTTATATCAAATAAAAATAACATTTTTGTTCGTCAATTCTAACGCGACCAAAAATGATAATTCAACGATGTATATTTTTATATCAAATAAAAATGACATTTTTGTTCGCCAATTCTAACGCGACCAAAAATGATAATTCATCGATGTATATTTTTATATCAAATAAAAATGACATTTTTGTTCGCCAATTCTAATGCGACCAAAAATGATGTTTTAAAATGTATAATTTCTTTGATTATAAAAATGTTCTTATATCCTATGTGATTTAAAGACATAAAAATGTACTTTTTATTCTATTTCATTTTAATGACATAAAAGTAAACTTTTTATCCTATTTCATGTTTATAAAAGTGAACTTTTTATGTTTTTATAAAATGTATATATTTTATCTTCTACAATGAAAAATGTAAATTCTTCTATCTTCTCCTAGAAAAAGGTAAATCTTATATTTTAACATAGAAAAAGTAAATATCCTATCTTTCTTTATTACATTAGAAAAATGTAAATTTTCTATTACTCTTTAATGGAAAAATGTAAACTTCCTATTTATTGTTTTTATTTACATATGTAAATTCTCTTTTTCTCTTTTACATGGAAAAATGTAAATATTTACTTTTCTTTTCTTTTACATTGAAAAATGTAAATATTTTCTTTTCTTTTCTTTTACATTGAAAAATGTAAATATTTTCTTTTCTTAGAAAAATGTAAATGTTCTATTATTTTCCGAAGTTTCAAATTCTTTTTCCTTTTTTTTTTCCTCCAACACCAAAGTATGTTCATTTCAACTACATAGACATAACGATGAAATTTTGATACATTCCAACTAAATTAACATAACTATGAAATTTTTGGTGTTATCACAACAATGACAACATAACGATGAAATTTTGGTGTCATTACAACTAAATTAGCATAACGGTGAATTTTGTGCATTACAACAATGGCAACATATGATCGGTTGTAAAATTTCTATGAATCAAAATAAAAGATCCCACCTTTATTTTGTGAAGTCAAATAAAATATATGAACTTTATTCATTTTATAGGATAAAAGATCAAATCTTTATTCATTATATAAATCCAACTTCTTTTGTTTTATAAGTCAAAATAAAAGATCAAATCTTTATTTATTATATCTCAAAATAAAAGATCAAATCTTCTTTTATTATATAAAACAAAATAATAGGCTCAACTTTGTATTGATTTGATTCAAGGACAAAAGATCAAATCTTTGTTTTGTTTTCAAGAACAAAAGATCAAAACTTTATTTTGTTTTCAAGAACAAAAGATCAAACTTTATTTTATTTTGTTTTCAAAAACAAAAGATCAAAACTTTAAAACAAGGATCAAAACTTTATTTCAAAACAAAAGATCAAACCTTTATTACAAAAGATCAAAACTTTATTTCAAAACAAAAGATCAATTTTAAGAAAAGGGAATAAAAATAAAAATAAAAATAAAGGTGAGAACTTTATTATGATTCCATCTGAATTTTACAGATCCAAACTGTCAAACTATAACATGACATCACGACGAATATAATTCAACTATACAACAATCACCACATAACAGATCAGAAATAACATACAATGATTCAACTGATCGAATAAAATTAAATTAAATTATTTAATTATTCGAATTCAGAAATCTCACAGTCGTTGAAGATTTTTGGCCAAATTCAAACTGTTCAGAATCAGCTCTAGTAAGTTTAGATGCGTAGATCTCAGTCACACGATCACAACGCCGCTGAAATCATCGAATTTCGAATTGAAATGAGTTAGATATGATTTATCGAAGTTTTAAAACAATTTAAATAAATTAATCAAGAAAAACCTTTCTTCTTCAATCAGTAATTACAGGACGTAACTTCCTCCTATTGTTCAATACTAGGGTTCACGATTGCGGCCACTACAGGAGTTGAGGAGCCGATCGGAGGGTGTCACGCTGGGGATCTCGGAGAGGCGCACGAGGGGGGTGTTCGGCCGAGCTCGGTCGTCCTTGGGGGCCCACGGCGACGATATGCGGCGGTTTTGGGGGCTCGTGGCGGTTGATTCAGGCAATGGTACGGGATGATGCCCGTATGGATGGGAAGGTGGCTCGAAGGTCTTCGAAGTGGTATATGGGTTGAGGTCTGAAAGTTAGTGATGGAGGAGAAATTAGGAGGAGAAGAATGGAGCTACGGTAGCCATTGGATTATGGTGGCGGCGGCTACACGATGGCGGAATAGTGAATTAGGGTTTTGGGCTTCCTATTTTTATATTATTTTTAGTGCATTTTTACAAATAAATCCAAATCTTTTAAACCGTGCTGATTCCAGTCCAACAGAAAGTGCCCCTAGCCAATAGCCCATATTCCGGACCCAATGGGACAGGTCCCGTCAGCCCAAACGGCTGTCTGTGGCATGTATTAGTTAATTTAATATTTAATTCCTTTAAAATTTTAATTCTGCTGCATAAATAAATTCACCGAGGCCACAAACGGACTCAGAAAAGTCCAGAAATAATATATTTGTCTATGTTATGACGATACGGTCCTAACAAAATTAATTTCGTCGAATTCTGACACTGTTTGAAAAATGGCTATTTTTCAGTCGATTAAATTTGACTATAATCGACCAAACACATTTTCCTTCGCCACGCTCACATATTAAATCGAAAAATTCTAAAAATTGAAACCTAGCAATAATATGACATTCCGGTTCCAATGAAAGTGGTTTCGTCGAAAACAGAGTTCGTTTGAAAATTGACTATTTTCACTGGCTTTAATATTATTTAAAAATGGAGTTTTTAATTTCTGCCACATTTTTCCACCAAATAATTTAAAATAAAATTTTTAAATTGGTTCGGATTTTCCGGGTCATTGCAATCTCCCCCACTTAAGAATTTTCGTCCTCGAAAAGGAAACAAAGTAAAGTAGGAACCAAGATGGAAAATGTAAATTGGTATAAACGTACCTTAGTACAAGAGTTACTCGGAGATATCCACTTTGCACTTGGGGTAAGCCTTTTTGATACTATCCTCTGTCTCCCAAGTACAGTCTCTAGGATCCCCACTCCATTGAACCTTGACTAGGTTGATCTTCTTGTTCCTCAAGATTTTGGTTTCTTTGCCAATGATCTTAATCGGGTCCTTTCTCACTGTCAGATTTGGAGCAATATCTAGGACCTATTGGTTTAATTCATCCTCAATCAGATCTGGATCGTGCACATGCTTGCGGAGTTGAGACACATGAAATAAATCGTGCACCCCTGGCAACCAGTCGGGCAGCTGCACTCTATAAGCGGGAGTACCAATCCTTTCAAGAATAGGGAATGGACCAATGAATCTCGGTGCCAACTTTCCCGTCTTCCCAAAACGAATCACGCCTCTCAAAGGAGAAACCTTCAAGTATACTCGATCACCCACAGAGAATTCTAGATTCCTTCTTCGCTGGTCTGCATAGCTCTTTTGTCGACTCTGAGCAGTCAACAAGCGCTTCTTAATCAAGTCAACCTTATCTGATGCTTCACGAACCATGTCGGGGCCCAAGACTAGTTGATTGCCTGACTCCACCCAACATGCCAGAGATTTGCACGGCCTGCCATAAAGTAATTCAAATGGTGTTATAGGAGAATTCCACTAAGTGCAAGTGGTCCTCCCATGAACTGCCATAGTCAAGAATGCAAGCACGCAATAAGTCTTCCAAAACACGATTCACCCTCTCAGTCTGGCCATCTGTCTGAGGGTTATAGGCAGAGCTCAGATTTAACTTGGTCCCAAGCTCTTCTTGAAAAGCTTCCCAGAATTTACTGGTAAATAATGGATCCCGATCACTGACAATGCTTTTGGGAACCCCATGCAGTCTGACTATCTCTTTGAAATAAAGCTGTGCCAAACTTCGAGCTGTTCTGTTGGACCGAACAGGGATGAAATGGGCAGATTTTGTTAAGCGGTCGACAATCACCCATATGCTATCGTTGCCTTTTTGGCTTCGGGGCAAGCCATCGATAAAATCCATAGAAATTTCCTCCCACTTCCAACCAGGGACTCCTAGCGGTTGCAACAAACCTGCCAGTTTCTGTTGATCACTTTTGACTTGCTGACAAGTGGGACATCTAGCAACATAAATAGAAATATCTCTCTTCATCGATTTCCACCAAAAGGTGCGCTTGAGATCATGGTACATTTTGTTTACACCTGCATGGACGCTGATCTTTGATTTGTGGCACTCATCCATCACTTCTCTTTTTAGCTCAGCAATGTCTAGCACACAAATTCGCCCTTGTAATCTAAGGGTCCCGTTATCGTCAATCTGGAAACTTGAGGCTTCGCCCTTACGAACTCGCTCACAAAGCTTCCGAATAAACTCATCATTCTTCTGAAGAGCAGAGACTTTATCAATCAGAATAGGAGTGATAATGAGATTGGCGATAGTGAGATTGCTGCATTCTGCATTCTTTCTACTGAGTGCATCGGCTACAACGTTGGCTTTTCCCGGAGTATATAGGATATCCAGGTCATATGATGCAAGAAATTCGACCCAGTGCTGATGCCTCATATTCAAATCTTTTTGGGTAAAAAGGTGCTTCAAGGATTTGTGATCCGTGTAAATTTCAAACTTCTCACCCAAAAGATAATGCCTCCATATTTTAAGAGCAAACACAATGGCCATTAGTTCAAGGTCGTGCGTAACATAATTCTTCTCATGTGGTTTCAGTTGGCGGCTAGCATATGCGACTACCCTGCCTCTTTGCATCAGCACCGCACTAATACCTTAAATAAATAAGGGATAACATGTTAAAATGAGATTTGTCATTAAAGGAAAAATGTTATCTCAGACATGTTAATTTATAAAAGAAACAACCTTGCTTAGATGCGTCGGTCCAGACCTTCAAATCCTGATTGCCATCTATGATGGTCAACACAAGAGCATTGGTCAACCTCTTCTTTAGCTCTTGGAAAGCTGTCTCGCATTCCGGTGTCCACTTGAATTTCGTATGCTTCTGGGTCAGGTTTGTCAATGGACAAGCTACCTTCGAAAAATCTTTGACAAATTTCCGATTATAGCCGGCCAGTCCCAAGAAACTTTTGACCTCCGTGGGAGTTCTAGACTGCTTCTATTCTTGGATGGCTGAGATCTTTCGTGGATCTACTGAGATGCCTTCCTTTGATACAACATGGCCGAGGAATTTCACCTCCTCTTGCCAGAATATGCATTTAGAAAATTTTGCTTTCAGCACATTTCTTCGCAAGATCCTTAAGACTTCTCTCAGATGTTGTTCGTGCTCAGCAGTGGATTTAGAAAAGATGAGGATGTCAGCGATGAACACGAGCACAAATTTATTTAAAACATCTCTGAATACTCTATTCATCAGATCAACAAAATATGCTGGAGCATTACATAGACCGGAAGGCATTACTAGCCATTCATAAAAGATGTCTGGTCCTCTGAAAGCAGTTAAAGGCACACACTCCTCTGCAATGCGAAGTTGATAGAAGCCTGTAGCTAGGTCCATCCTAGAGAATACTCATGCCCCATGCAAGCGGTCAAGCAAGTCATCAATACGAGGCAGTGGGTATTTGTTCTTCAGAGTTTGTTTGTTGAGATCGCGGTAGTCTACACATAGCCTGAGAATACCGTCTGATTTTGGGACGAACACCACTGCTGCTCCCCATTCTGAGAAGCTGGGCCTGATCAGACCCTTCCACAAAAGCTGCTTGGTTTGATTTTTCAGCTCCTCTCTTTCCTTTGGCGACATTCTCCGAATGGGATGTACAACAGGCCTTGCATTCGGAGCTAAATCAATTCGGAAGCTGATTTCTCTATGCGGAAGTAGGCCCTCAACTTCTTTGAATATATCAGTGTAATCTTTGATGACAGGGATATCCTCAATAGAAGTAGGGGCAACTTCTAGAGAAGACCAGAATGTTTTCCTGTCGGTGGCTGAGCCATGGCACGGGATAGTAATATTTCCAAGCTTAGTTTTAACTTTAATGATCCTCTCCGCACAAATTAACTCAGCCTCATACTTTGTTAGCCAATCAATTCCCAGTATGACATCATAACCGGAGAAATTCATAATGATCAAGTCAAAGGGGAACTGGTAGCAAGAGTAAGAAACAGGTACTCTACAATACTGATCAAGAATAAGAGAACCTCCTATCGGACTATTAGCTCTAATCAAATTTTTGAGTCTTCTCGGTTTCAATTCCAACTTTTTAATTGTATCATTAGAAATAAAGCTTCACGTAGCACCAGTATCAAATAAGACAATAATAGGGATGTTCTTAATATTAAGTGTACCCCCTAAGACATCGGGTTTATTTGGCCCCTCAGTCGAAGCTGGAGTGTCTGCTCCCTCATAAACATCTGCCACCTGGGCATTCCTTAGCAGTGGGCAGTTCGCCTTAATGTGCCCCTTTTGATGACAATTGTAGCATTCCCTTTTGTCCTGCGAACTCTGGCCACGATTCTGAGGATTTTGACCATGATTCTGGGAACTCTGACCACGGTTCTGACTAGGGCCTGAATAATTTCTCTTGACCTTTTTAGGAGCTCTACACTCGTAATCGAAATGTCCAATCTTGCTGCAGTTATAGCAGGTCACCTTGCTCCAATCCCTCTTCTTCCCTTGGGGTTTAGCTGCAGAAGAATTGCTCGCCTCCTGTTTCTTGTTAGCCTTTTCCTTCTGGTTGTTGCTTTGACCTTTCCCTCTATCATGTGGTCCAGACTCGTCATTTTCCTCATAGCGGCACGCCATCTCTACTACTTCATTGAAAGGAAGCTTAATATGGGCAGTGACTCGATTCAAATATTTCTTGGACAACCCCTTGATAAATTTCTTATTCTTCTCTACTGGATCTTGAATCAAACTAGGGGCATATCGTGAAAGCTCATCAAACTTCCTCACATACTCAGAAACGGTCATATTCCCTTGCTGTAGGTTAACGAACTGCTCGCGCAGACGCTCTCTAGCTTGTGGGGGTATATATTTCTCATTGAAAAGCTCCTTGAATCTGACCCAAGACATAGTGGTCACATCATTGCAGATTTTGATCGTATCCCACCAATGCCCTGCTTCCTCCTTTAGTTGCCAAACTGCCAGATAGCGCTTTCGCTGATCTTCCAGTTCCAAGCCCTCTAGGATCTTTTCGCAATCTTTAAGCCATGCTTCTGCCTGAATCGCAGACTCCCGCCCCGTAAAAGGTACACCTCCAAGGTTCTTGAATTTCTTTGACAATCTCTCCAAATCGAAAGGCTGTGGAGGTGGAGGTGGTTCGACTACGACCTCTGAATTATGTTATTCCTGAGTGATGGGTGTCTCGTCTCTAGCTTGCCCTCCAGCTCCTACTCGGGATCCTCCTCTAGCCGCGCCTCGAGCTCCACCTCGGGCTCCGCCTCGGGCTGTTCTTGCTCTAGTATCCATTTAAATCAGTCTGTACCATCAAGGAAAGAGTCAGACCAACAAAAATGAGAATTTTCAAGAAAAGATAAGATAAGGACGAGATGAAAAGATGATGATGTAATGACTGGTAAATATGTGCTATTCTGCTGTGCTCATTCTAGGACATTACTGGTCCTATCTCTAATGAGCTACTCGTCTTAGAATAATGTGGATTCTATCTAGACGAATTGTTCTAAATATGTTATATCCATAGCTAAGGTTAACCTTATGCTCTGATACCAACTGTGATGACCCGAAAGTATCACCTAGAAACCTATCAATTGGCTGCCCGTGTGGAAAGAGGGCACCCGAGTTTGCAAAAGTGAAACAAACTACGAGTCAGTCATGGGACTGGTGTGAGAATTCTTAACTAAATTAACTATCAAGATGGCGAATCTTAGGACCACGCCGCTAACGCGGAACGGGTTTACTCCATTGGATTGCCAGTGCTATATTTTATAAAGTTTATATAAAACAACGAAATGACTTTTGAAAAATGAAATCGTCATAAGACTCAGATCCTATCACACAATGCAACGCACACAGGAAGATAGAGTTTTTCCCTTATGATGATCAAACATGCTTAATACGTGAAAAGTAATATTTTAATATTATCATTAGTGTTTAAGAAGTATTAAAATACTTCAATATAAATATATCAATCCTAGACGGCATAGTACTGCATCCTACTATGTCGACGTATATAAGTTTACAATCAAAACCGAAATGTCGTCGTATTGGGAATTGGTTTTCTGTCATGAAATCAAGGCTAAGGATCATCCTCTTCCGATTCGAGACACTCTAGCAAATGCCACAGGATCCCCCGCAGTGAACTCTTGGATCTTCAGGGCCGGTCCCCACCTAACGGTAGTGGATTGGCAATTCCTGAACACACGCTTCCCGGTTCCTTTGAACCTATAGTATGACCACTTCCGGCCTATAAAAACCCGAGGTACCTCAATCCAAAATCCACATAAGTAAAATGTCGGGCCATGTTAAAACCCAAACACCACTAGCTAGAAAGAAACGTGTGCACTCCCTGCAGTCCTAATCCCGTTTTTGACTCATACCGGGGTGTGAGGCTCGCGAAGTTACGTTATACACAAAGCTATGCCTAAACAGGCTATGCTTTGATCATCAGCTACAAGGCCTGCTTTTCAACAAAGCCTTGATCATTGCATCTTGGAGTGCCACGTTGACAATTCAATGCCATGCTATCGATAACTACTACTACGTATCCAGGTGTTAAGTAGAGAATAAATTCTCTACCACCAAACAGACATATATTAAAAGAAATTGATTTAATTACATGAAGTGGATTTCAACGTCAGACACGCATCCATTTACCAGTCCGTTTTGGGTCTGAACGAAACCGGAGACACCAAAGAGGTTCTCGCTAATCCGCGCGATCAACACACACGTCCGGGCAATTACTACTTCAACCCAGTCCTGGGAGCAAGTCAGTCCAAGGTATCAGAAGTCATCGTCCATTTGATGTGAAGATCGCCGGTCTTCAACCATCGTCTTCTTACATCTTTGATTCAATCGCCGTTCAATTATTTGAAATGAGTTAAACTCGGCATTTTCAAATAATTGTCGCATAATTTTAGTTTAAAACATTTCATATATATTTATAACTATTTATCGCTATTTTTATTTATTAAAAATAGGTCGAAAGAAATAAACGACGTTTCGGGTCAATGGGCGGCGCTGGCGCTGCTTTTACCAAAATTTGATTTACACCTATCTTAAAATCTAACCGCCGGATTTTGATGAAATTTACATCGTTGGAAAGCTCTTCCGAAAGCTATCCTAACGGTTCCAGTTTTGGGAAAATCCAACGGTAGGATCTTTCTATATATTCGTTTGAAGTTACGATTGTCGATACGCGAACTACCGCGCTCGTTTTGTTTAATTTTATATTTTATATTTTATATTTATATATAAACCATTGGGCGATTCCCTTTGTTAAAATCCATACCTTTTATTCTATGAAAGTAATATTTCGTCCGCCAATTCTAATGCGACAAAAATGATGGTTTCAACAATGTATATTTTTATATTAAATAAAAATGACATTTTTGTTCGCCAATTCTAATGCGACCAAAAATGATAATTCAACGATGTATATTTTTATATCAAATAAAAATGACATTTTTGTTCGCCAATTCTAACGTGACCAAAAATGATAATTCAACGATGTATATTTTTATATCAAATAAAAAGGACATTTTTGTTCGCCAATTCTAACGCGACCAAAAATGATAATTCAACGATGTTTATTTTTATATCAAATAAAAAGGACATTTTTGTTCGCCAATTCTAACACGACCAAAAATGATAATTCAACGATGTATATTTTTATATCAAATAAAAATGACATTTTTGTTCGCCAATTCTAACGCGACCAAAAATGATAATTCAACGATGTATATTTTTATATCAAATAAAAATGACATTTTTGTTCGCCAATTCTAATGCGACAAAAATGATGATTCAACGATGTATATTTTTATATCAAATAAAAATGACATTTTTGTTCGCCAATTCTAATGCGACCAAAAATGATGTTTTAAAATGTATAATATCTTTGATTATAAAAATGTTCTTTTATCCTATGTGATTTAAAGACATAAAAATGTACTTTTTATTCTATTTCATTTTAATGACATAAAAGTGAACTTTTTATCCTATTTCATGTTTATAAAAGTGAACTTTTTATGTTTTTATAAAATGTATATATTTTATCTTCTACAATGAAAAATGTAAATTCTTCTATCTTCTCCTAGAAAAAGGTAAATCTTATATTTTAACATAGAAAAAGTAAATTTCCTGTCATTCTTTATTACATTAGAAAAATGTAAATTTTCTATTACTCTTTAATGGAAAAATGTAAACTTCCTATTTATTGTTTTTATTTACATATGTAAATTCTCTTTTTCTCTTTTACATGGAAAAATGTAAATATTTACTTTTCTTTTCTTTTACATTGAAAAATGTAAATATTTTCTTTTCTTTTCTTTTACACTGAAAAATGTAAATATATTCTTTTCTTAGAAAAATGTAAATGTTCTATTATTTTCCTAAGTTTCAAATTCTTTTTCTTTTTCTTTTTTTCCTCCAACACCAAATGTAACACCCCGTATGTTGAATAACATGCTATAATATAAAACAGGGCAGAATTAAATTTTAAATTCTGAATCAGGTAAACGGGCTATGCCATTGCGTTCATCTCGGAAAAATACGCGAAATAGAGTCTGAGTTTTCGAAAATCGGAGTCCGTATGACCCAGATATGGCCCGAAGAAGTTTCAGAAAATTTAAAAACAGATTTAAAAACAGAAATTTCAAATTTCAGAAGTGGCGGGAAAATTCCTGCCAGACCCAGGGAGTCGACCTGGGGGTCGACTGGGGAGTCGACCTGCCCACCAGGTCGACTAGGGTGTCGACCCTAGTGTCGACCTGGGGGTCGACCTCCCTGGTCGAGCCCAGGTGACCTGGGTGCACCAGTTTGGCTTTTGGGCTGTGTCTGGTGGCTTGTGACGAGATCTGACGGCTCTAACCTAATCTAGGGTTAATCTAAGGGCCTAAACTACATCCTAATTCTATAAATACACCCTATGACTACCCTAATTCATACTAAAATTGGATACAACATCGTTATGCCGTCAAAATGCAACTAGGAGGAGCCACCAACAAATTAAAGAGGAAGATAGCTTCTCATATCAACTACTTATCAACTCTAGCAACTTAATCTTCTTCTTAGGAGTGCTAATCAACAAGTTGTGAGTTTTCTATAGCCTTAATGACCAATTGTTAAAATGATTATGATAGGATATAATGAGGTTATGGCTATGAATGTGGATCAATGCAAGATTGTGTTATCATATGTTATGTGTTTGTGATGTTATGCAAGTTATGCAAGTTATGTGTTATGCGTTCATGATGTTATGCAAGTTATGTGTTATGCGTTCATGATGTTATGCAAGTCATATGCTATGTGATCATGATGTTATGCAAGTTATATGTTATATGATCATGATGTTATGCAAGTTGTACAAGTGTTAGGCTATGTGTTCATGATGCTAGTTATGCAAATTGCTATGATAAACATTGATCCATTATGACACCATGATTATGCAAGCTCATATATGACATGTTATGCAAGTTTGGTGTATGATTATATGCAAGTTCATATATGATATGTTATGCAAGTTTGGTGTATGATTATATGCAAGTTCATATATGACATGTTATGCAAGTTTGGTGTATGATTATATGCAAGTTCATATATGATATGTTATGCAAGTTTGGTGTTTGATTATATGCATGTTCATATATGACATGTTATGCAAGTTTGGTGTTTGATGATATGCAAGTAACATGTGCAAGTTTACACCTTAGTATGATATGCATACATATGCAAGTTAACCCCTTTGTATGTCATACATACATATGCAAGTTTACCCCTTTGTATGACATAAATAACTTATGCAAGTTAACCTCCTTATGACATATGTGATTCATGCAAGTTTGGGTTGATTATTTATGCTAGTTGGGTTGATGCTATATGCATGTTGACACCTTTAAACCCATGTTGATGCTAATGTTATGCAAGTTGAACCCATTGTATTTGTGATGAATCTTCCCTTTTATGTCATGTTGGCGAATTACGTGGGGAACGATGGGGTTAATATACATATTAATGAAATGGTGTGAAGTTGGTATGATTATGCATACCATAAAGTGGATGGACATAATTGAGTCAATTATGTACATCGTTAAAATTGGAATTAATTAGGGAAAATTAATTCAAAATATGGGGGTGATTAATTAGGTGTAATTAATCGACTAAGACACGAGGTTGGACCCTTTTGTAGCGTAAGACTGCCCGGAACCGACAGGCAAATCCAGCGGCTACAAATGATTGGCCCAATGTGAGAGGTCTTAGGCACAAACTAAATACGTGACAAGTGTATAAACACGAGGTTAGACTCGGTTATGGCGTAAGGTTGCCCGGACCCGACCGGCAAATCCAGCTGCCATAAAAGATAGTCTAATGTGAGAGGTCTTTACAACGGTTACGTTCTTAATCAATTAAGAAACACTTAACCATACTAGCATGTAGAGGGACATGAGGGGTTAAGTGGGTGCCTTGGGTAGCATGTGGAAAAATCTAGTGGTTGCCTTGGGTGGCAATAGAAAATACGATTAGAATACTTAACCAAAGTGGAACATGTAATTAAACATGATTAAAGGGTTAAGTAAGTGCCTTGGGTGGCATGGGGAAAATCTAGTGGTTGCCTTGGGTGGCAATAGAAGATACGATTAGAATACTTAACCAAAGTGGAACATGTAATTAAACATGATTAAAGGGTTAAGTAAGTGCCTTGGGTGGCATGGGGAAAATCTAGTGGTTGCCTTGGGTGGCAATGGAAGATAAGATTAAAATACTTAACCAAAGTGGAACATGTAATTAAACATGATTAAAGGGTTAAGTAAGTGCCTTGGGTGGCATGTGGAAATCAAGTAAGTGCCTTGGGTGGCATGGGGAAATCTAGTGGGTGCCTTGAGTGGCAATTGAAATATGAGTAGATGACTTAACCAAACTTTAAACATGTAAGTGGACATGATTATTTAAAAGGGTTAAGTGGGATGCACTAAAAAAAATGACAAGCTTAGGTGGGTAGCTTGTGGGGGGCCCATTTCAACCAGTAACCCATATGTATCTTATTGGGCTCGACCCATGTCGAGGACGGGACACGCGTACTGGGCTTGACTATAAGAGGCCAAAAACGGGTTAGAGGTGGCAACGCAAGTCGAACGGGTTTCATATGCGTGTGTGGACCCGGGCTGGTAGGTAAGACGTTGTTGCATCGTGTAGGTATAAGCCGTGCACCATTTGTTGTATCGGGTTGCCACTTTGGGGAGTGATACACCCCACTGTGGGGCCAGCACGGGTATCTACGTTAGGGAGCCGATCGAATGGAGGTAGTGGGTACACCTAGTGGAGATAGGGGCAGACGACACCTATGTAGTCAGCTAGGGGTACACGAGACTACTATTAAAAATTACTAAGTTGTGGGTACACCTAGTGGAGATAGGGGCAAACGACACCTATGTAGTCAGCTAGGGGTACACGGAACTACTATTAAAAATTACTAAGTACACTTAGTGGGATCAACCTTTAAGTAGGAATTACCCTTGGGTGGGTGGATCTGGTGTGGTGCAGTGTAGTATTTATCCTTGGGTGGATAGGCGCGTCTTTACCGTTATCTTAGTTCATCCTAAGTCTAGTTGGCTGCTTAGTGTAGTCATTTATCCCCAGTCGTGCCGTACCAGATTTATATCATACCCTAATTACTTTAATGATTGTATTGTTAAAGTTATAGGGCTCACTCAGACTTATGTCTGACCCCGTTGTTTTTATCTTTTTCCCCAACCCTCAGGTTCTCAGAGTGGGCCTAGCACTAGTGGACTTTGACCAGATTGCTTTATCTGTCTTTTGGAGCTTGGACCATTGATGTAAAGCTCAGTTTATCTTTTCTTTTATGGCTAACAGTTCATGTAGTGGGATTATGTACTTTTGTTTTATCAAGATGGATATTATGTACTTGACTCTTGTTTATGGTTTAGTGATGTAACCAAACATGTTTTACTTTCCGCTGCAATGAAATGATGTTTTAAATTCTCAAGTATTACTTATATCTGTCTTGTTGTAACTTTTCTGTTCTATATTCACTTAAGATACTCCACCGATGCTATGGCATTCCCTTAGTGAGTGACCGTAGCGGGTGTGGGGTGTTACACGTGGTATCAGAGCTTAAGGTTACCAGAACAGATAAAACTTTTAGAAAATTATTTTTCTAAAAACATTTTTGGAAGAAGTATTTTCAAAAACATGTTTTTAAGAGAAAATTTTTGAAAGAAAAGAACATAATCCCCAAGAGCCATATATCCTTCCTTCGATTCTCCGTTTTGAATCTCTTCCTCTTTCTCTTTTAAAATTTCCCCTCCGCGTATAGATGTCTTTTTAAGATAAATAAGGACTTCCGTATAGAGGACGGAAGAACCACTTCAAGGGACTAAGACGTTTACCAGGCCAAGAAGTTAGTCCAAGGAGGTGGAGGGCTTATGGGTACCTTTAAGATGGACGAGAGAGGAAGGTTCAAATAGCTGTTAGGTAAATAAAGGACGAAACCTTATCATGGTAAGAAGGCCACGAAAGGATAATGAGAAGTGGAAGGCTAGTTGTCTTGGAGTAATAGGACACCTTATTAGGGTTGTCCAAAGAGGTAAGGACGAAGTACAGGATCTTCTGGAGGGTAGATGTATTCCCTCACGACGGGTATACCTGATGGGGGTAGGACCGTCTAAGTTAAAATTTGGTTCTCTCGATCATCATGTTCGAACTTTATTCGACTCTGGCGCATCACATTCGTTTATCTCATCATCATTAGTTGAGTCACTGCACCTAGACACCAGTTTAGTAGATGATCCCGTGGTTGTTTCAAACCCAATTGGGGGCTCCACTTATTTGTCCATCATATGTTTGGGTTTGAAGATTTCTATACTTAGCGTTGAGTTTAGATGTGATGCTTTTGTTTTGGGCTTTACGGGCTATGGGTTGATTGTGGGCATGGACTGGTTATCCAGTAATGGTGCCGTTCTTGATTGCGAAAGGAGAGTTGTTAGGCTCATGACCCGCTTGGGTAACACTCTCGATATCTCTTGTAATCCCATGGAATCTGTTATGCTAAGTTATCTTGAATCGCTTGACGCTTCGGTCGAGAGTTTGCGATCTGTTAGAGTGGTCCGGGAGTACTCGGATGAGTTTGAGGAGATGAAGGGCTTACCTCCGAAGCGGGAGATAGACTTCCGAATATATCTGGTGGAAAATGCTAAGCAAGTATCTTTGCCAGTGCGCCACATGGCTCCTCGTGAGAGGAGGGAACTCCATAAGCAAGTAGGGGAGTTGCTTGAGAAGTGGTTCATAAGACGAAGTATATCAGAGTGGGGTGCTCCAGTAGTTTTTGCCACGAAGGCGGATGGGTCCCTCAGACTTTGTGTAGACTATTGAGAACTCAACAAGCTCACAAAGAAGAATAGATACCCATTGCCAAGGATTGATGATCTTTTTGATCAGTTGGTTGGCGCCTCAGTGTTTCACAGTTGGACTTAGCCACAGGGTTTCATCAGTTGGGAGTGACTGAGGATAGTATAGAGTAGACCGCCTTTAGGGCTCCGGATGGTTTCTATGAGTGGCTGGTGATGCCATTTGGTTTGATGAACGCCCCCGCATACTTTGTTGATTTGATGAGTAGGGTGTTCAGGGAGTACTTAAACAACTTCGTAGTGGTCTTTGTGGATGACATCTTGGTCTTTTCTAAGAACGAAAAAAAAAGTTTTCGTATGTGCTTAATAGGTTAAGCAAAGCCAGTTATTTGATCAACGGTGGTTCTGGAGTGAGACTGGCAAGGACATCCAAAGTTGGACAAGGGCTTAATTATTTAGCCGTTTTTACTAGTATCATCTCACGTAGGTCGTCTGAATTCGAAGGAGGTGTCCCTTGGGTGTTTGTCTGATATTGGTTTAGGCCTTTGGGGCTTGCACTTGGGGGATGTCGAGTTCGACTAGGATGGTCCGCGTGAGAGATGGATAGTTGTGACGATTTTGTATGGGAGAATATCCTGGTTTTCTCCAGAAGTGGAGAAAAGCATGCCCTACATCTTAGGGAAGTGTTGGAGACTCTTCGAGCGCATAGTCTTGAGACAGCAAAGGTGGATGGAGTTCTTAGCATCCTAAGATTTCGAGATAGCATATACCCCTGGCAAGGGTAACATGGTGGCGGACGCCTTGAGCAGAAAAAGGTTGTCCTTGAGTCCATTGTTCGTGGAACGACGAAGCTTGGAATTTATCTCGATGTTTGATTTCAGACCTTCCGTTGAATTTATACCCGGTTTGCTAGCATCCTTGGAGGTCAGACCTACTCTTTTGAGACGGATTGGCGAGGCACAGAGGGACGACCCACAGTTGGTTGAGTTGGTATAGAGGCTCATAAGGGGGGAGTCGTCCAACCATTTGAGTAGGTATACCCTAGACGATAGGAGGCGCTTGCGTAGAGATGGTAGACTTTGTGTACCGCAAGACGAGGGTTTGAGGAAGGCTATTCTTGATGATGCACACCGTTCTATGATGACCATCCATCCCGGTGGGGACAAGATGTACCAAAACATGAAGCGAGTTTTCTTTTGGGCCTGTATGAAGAAAGATGTGGCCGAGTATGTCTCTAGATGCTTGGTGTGCCAACAGGTGAAAGACGGAGCAAAAGAAACCCGGTGGGTTGCTTCACCCATTGAAAGTTCCGTAATGGAAGTGGGATGGCGTCTCGATGGATTTTATTGATAGGTTACCTAGGTCGAAGAAGGGTAATACGCGAATTTGGGTTGTGGTAGACAGACTTACTAAGAGTGCCCATTTCATACCCGTGAAGGGCAAGAGGACTGCTCCAGGGCTAGCTTCGGTTTATTTTCGAGAGATAATTCAGTTGCATAGGGAACATGACGTATTCCATGTGTCACATTTGAGGAAGTACCTACATGAGACCGTAGAGATGTGGTAGAGACGAGCTTGCTTAGAGAAGTAGAGGTAGAGCGTGATGCGACTATTCGACGAGCTCCTACCCGCATCCTTGGGTCAGAGATTAGGAAGTTGAGAAACAGAGAGGTTCGACAAGTCAAAGTGAAAAGGGGAGAAGATGAGAGCAATGCTACTTGGGAGACAGAAGCGAAGATGCGTTCATTGTACCCATTCCTTTTTGAGGGTATGTCTTTTAACTTCTCCTTTATCGTTTGTCTAGTGCTTATCTTATCTTTAGTATGTCCTCTCATTAGTACCTTTGACCTTTAGATAGGGTAAACCTATGGTTGAAACATGTGTTTGAGACATGTTATGTTTGATGGATGCGTGTGGATGCAAGTGGTTGCTAGTGGTTGCTCGTGGATGCATATACACACACTCTAGTCACTAGATCGACTCAATCACTTCATATTTCATATTGCATAAAATTGTGTGTAGGTAGCTATATTAATGGATGTATAATGGTTGCGTTATCATATGGATGATGCATTTTGGCGTATGGTTGTGCACACATGTAGAAATAATATGTGTCGATAGGGATCTTTCGCATACATATTGGATGCATGGCACTATCATGGTTTGCATTAAGGAGGTCAACTAAATAAGTGGACCGCCTAATTTTGCATTAGACAGGGAACATATACACACACTCTTTGCATATGTTCATACAGCATTATAAACTTTAAGGACAATGGATGCCAGTGTTTGATGGTTTGAGTAGATGGTTGTTTGGATGGTAGGATACGTTCTTCTTGACTTAGAGATTTCGGGGACGAAATCCTTTAAGTAGGGGAGAATGTAACACCCCGTATGTTGAATAACTTGCTATAATATAAAACAGGGCAGAATTAAATTTTTAAATCTGAATCAGGGGAAACGGGCTATTCCATTGCGTTCGTCTCGGAAAAATACGCGAAATAGAGTCCGAGTTTTCGAAAATCGGAGTCCGTATGACCCAGATATGGCCCGAAGAAGTTTCAGAAAATTTAAAAACAGATTTAAAAACAGAAATTTCAAATTTCAGAAGTGGCGGGAAAATTCCCGCCAGACCCAGGGAGTCGACCTGGGGGTCGACTGGGGAGTCGACCTGCCCACCAGGTCGACTAGGGTGTCGACCCTAGTGTCGACCTGGGGGTCGACCTCCCTGGTCGAGCCCAGGTGACCTGGGTGCACCAGTTTGGCTTTTGGGCTGTGTCTGGTGGCTTGTGACGAGATCTGACGGCTCTAACCTAATCTAGGGTTAATCTAAGGGCCTAAACTACATCCTAATTCTATAAATACACCCTAAGACTACCCTAATTCATACTAAAATTGGAGACAACGTCGTTATGCCGTCAAAATGCAACTAGGAGGAGCCACCAACAAATTAAAGAGGAAGATAGCTTCTCATATCAACTCTAGCAACTTAATCTTCTTCTTAGGAGTGCTAATCAACAAGTTGTGAGTTTTCTATAGCCTTAATGACCAATTGTTGAAATGATTATGATAGGATATAATGAGGTTATGGCTATGAATGTGGATCAATGCAAGATTGTGTTATCATATGCTATGTGTTTGTGATGTTATGCAAGTTATGCAAGTTATGTGTTATGCGTTCATGATGTTATGCAAGTTATGTGTTATGCGTTCATGATGTTATGCAAGTCATATGCTATGTGATCATGATGTTATGCAAGTTATGCAAGTTATATGCTACATGATCATGATGTTATGCAAGTTGTGCAAGTGTTAGGCTATGTGTTCATGATGCTAGTTATGCAAATTGCTATGATAAACATTGATCCATTATGACACCATGATTATGCAAGCTCATATATGACATGTTATGCAAGTTTGGTGTATGATTATATGCAAGTTCATATATGATATGTTTTGCAAGTTTGGTGTATGATTATATGCAAGTTCATATATGACATGTTATGCAAGTTTGGTGTATGATTATATGCAAGTTCATATATGATATGTTATGCAAGTTTGGTGTTTGATTATATGCATGTTCATATATGACATGTTATGCAAGTTTAGTGTTTGATGATATGCAAGTAACATGTGCAAGTTTACACCTTAGTATGATATGCATACATATGCAAGTTAACCCCTTTGTATGGCATACATACATATGCAAGTTTACCCCTTTGTATGACATAAATACTTATGCAAGTTAACCTCTTTATGACATATGTGATTCATGCAAGTTTGGGTTGATTATTTATGCTAGTTGGGTTGATTCTATATGCATGTTGACACCTTTAAAACCATGTTGATGCTAATGTTATGCAAGTTGAACCCATTGTATTTGTGATGAATCTTCCCTTTTATGTCATGTTGGCGAATTACGTGGGGAACGATGGGGTTAATATACATGTTAATGAAATGGTGTGAAGTTGGTATGATTATGCATACCATAAAGTGGATGGACATAATTGAGTCAATTATGTACATCGTTAAAATTGGAATTAATTAGGGAAAATTAATTCAAAATATGGGGGTGATTAATTAGGTGTAATTAATCGACTAAGACACGAGGTTGGACCCTTTTGTAGCGTAAGACTGCCCGGAACCGACCGGCAAATCCAGCGGCTACAAATGATTGGCCCAATGTGAGAGGTCTTAGGCACAAACTAAATACGTGACAAGTGTATAGACACGAGGTTAGATTCGGTTACGGCGTAAGGCTGCCCGGACCCGACCGGCAAATCCAGCTGCCATAAAAGATAGTCTAATGTGAGAGGTCTTTACAACGGTTACGTTCTTAATCAATTAAGAAACACTTAACCATACTAGCATGTAGAGGGACATGAGGGGTTAAGTGGGTGCCTTGGGTGGCATGTGGAAAAATCTAGTGGTTGCCTTGGGTGGCAATAGAAAATACGATTAGAATACTTAACCAAAGTGGAACATGTAATTAAACATGATTAAAGGGTTAAGTAAGTGCCTTGGGTGGCATGGGGAAAATCTAGTGGTTGCCTTGGGTGGCAATAGAAGATACGATTAGAATACTTAACCAAAGTGGAACATGTAATTAAACATGGTTAAAGGGTTAAGTAAGTGCCTTGGGTGGCATGGGGAAAATCTAATGGTTGCCTTGGGTGGCAATGGAAGATAAGATTAAAATACTTAACCAAAGTGGAACATGTAATTAAACATGATTAAAGGGTTAAGTAAGTGCCTTGGGTGGCATGTGGAAATCAAGTAAGTGCCTTGGGTGGCATGGGGAAATCTAGTGGGTGCCTTGAGTGGTAATTGAAATATGAGTAGATGACTTAACCAAACTTTAAACATGTAAGTGGACATGATTATTAAAAAGGGTTAAGTGGGATGCACTAGAAAAAAATGACAATCTTAGGTGGGTAGCTTGTGGGGGGCCCATTTCAACCAGTAACCCATATGTATCTTATTGGGCTCGACCCATGTCGAGGACGGGACACGCGTACTGGGCTTGACTATAAGAGGCCAAAAACGGGTTAGCGGTGGCAACGCAAATCCAACGGGTTTCATATGCGTGTGTGGACCTGGGCTGGTAGGTAAGACGTTGTTGCATCGTGTAGGTATAAGTCGTGCACCATTTGTTGTATCGGGTTGCCACTTTGGGGAGTGATACACCCCACTGTAGGGCCAGCACGGGTATCTACGTTATGGAGCCGATCGAATGGGGGTAGTGGGTACACCTAGTGGAGATAGGGGCAGAAGGCACCTATGTAGTCAGCTAGGGGTACACTAGACTACTATTAAAAATTACTAAGTTGTGGGTACACCTAGTGGAGATAGGGGCAGACGGGACCTATGTAGTCAGCTAGGGGTACACGGAACTACTATTAAAAATGACTAAGTACACTTAGTGGGATTAACCTTTAAGTAGGAATTACCCTTGGGTGGGTGGATCTGGTGTGGTGCAGTGTAGTATTTATCCTTGGGTGGATAGGCGCGTCTTTACCGTTATCTTAGTTCATCCTAAGTCTAGTTGGCTGCTTAGTGTAGTCATTTATCCCCAGTCGTACCGTACCAGGTTTATATCATACCCTAATTACTTTAATGATTGTATTGTTAAAGTTATAGGGCTCACTCAGACTTATGTCTGACCTCGTTGTTTTTATCTTTTTCCCCAACCCTCAGGTTCTCAGAGTGGGCCTAGCACTAGTGGGCTTTGACCAGATTGCTTTATCTGTCTTTTGGAGCTTGGACCATTGATGTAAAGCTCAGTTTATCTTTTCTTTTATGGCAAACAGTTCATGTAGTGGGATTATGTACTTTTGTTTTATCAAGATGGATATTATGTACTTGACTCTTGTTTATGGTTTAGTGATGTAACCAAACATGTTTTACTTTCCGCTACAATGAAATGATGTTTTAAATTCTCAAGTATTACTTATATCTGTCTTGTTGTAACTTTTCTGTTCTATATTCACTTAAGATACTCCACCGATGCTATGGCATTCCCTTAGTGAGTGACCGTAGCGGGTGTGGGGTGTTACACCAAAGTATGTTCATTTCAACTACACAGACATAACGATGAAATTTTGATACATTCCAACTAAATTAACATAACTATAAAAATTTTGGTGTCATCACAACAACGACAACATAACGATGAAATTTTGGTGTCATTACAACTAAATTAGCATAATGGTGAATTTTGTGCATTACAACAATGGCAACCTATGATCGGTTGTAAAATTTCTATGAATCCAAATAAAAGATCCCGCCTTTATTTTGTGAAATCAAATAAAATATATGAACTTTATTCATTTTATAGGACAAAAGATCAATTTTTTATTCATTATATAAATCCAACTTCTTTTATTTTATAAGTCAAAATAAAAGATCAAATCTTTATTTATTATATCTCAAAATAAAAGATCAAATCTTCTTTTATTATATAAAACAAAATAAAAGGCTCAACTTTGTATTGATTTGATTCAAGGACAAAAGATCAAAACTTTATTTTCTTTTCAAGAACAAAAGATCAAAACTTTATTTTGTTTTCAAGAACAAAAGATCAAACTTTATTTTATTTATTTTCAAAAACAAAAGATCAAAACTTTAAAACAAGGATCAAAACTTTATTTCAAAACAAAAGATCAAACCTTTATTACAAAAGATCAAAACTTTATTTCAAAACAAAAGATAAATTTTAAGAGAAGGGAATAAAAATAAAAATAAAGGTAAGAACTTTATTATGATTCCATCTGAATTTTACAGATCCAAACTGTCAAACTATAACATGACATCACAACGAATATAATTCAACTATACAACAATCACCACATAACAGATCAGAAATAACATACAATGATTCAACTGATCGAATAAAATTAAATTAAATTATTTAATTATTCAAATTCAGAAATCTCACAGTCGTTGAAGATTTTTGGCCAAATTCAAACTGTTCAGAATCAGCTCTAGTCAGTTTAGATGCGTAGATCTCAGTCACACGATCACAACGCCGCTGAAATCATCGAATTTCGAATTGAAATGAGTTAGATATGATTTATCGAAGTTTTAAAATAATTTAAATAAATTAATCAAGAAAAACCTTTCTTCTTCAATCAGTAATTACAGACCGTAACTTCCTCCTATTGTTCAATACTAGGGTTCACGATTGCGGCCACTACAGGAGTTGAGGAGCCGATCGGAGGGTGTCACGCTGGGGAGCTCGGAGAGGCGTACGAGGGGGGTGTTCGGCCGAGCTCGGCCATCCCTAGGGGGGCCCACGGCGACGATATGCTGCAGTTTTGGGGGCTCGTGGCGGTCGATTCAGGCAATGGTACGGGATGATGCCCGTATGGATGGGAAGGTGGCTCAAAGGTCTTCGAAGTGGTATATGGGTTGAGGTCTGAAAGTTAGTGATGGAGGAGAAATTAGGAGGAGAAGAATGGAGCTACGGTAGCCATTGGATTATGGTGGCGGCGACTACACGATGGAGGAATAGTGAATTAGGGTTTTGGGCTTCCTATTTTTATATTATTTTTAGTGCATTTTTACAAATAAATCCAAATCTTTCAAACCGTGCTGATTCCAGTCCAACAGAAAGTGACCCTAGCCAATAGCCCATATTCCGGACCCAATGGGATAGGTCCCGTCAGCCCAAACAGCTGTCTGTGGCCTGTATTATTTAATTTAATATTTAATTCCTTTAAAATTTTAATTCTGCTGCATAAATAAATTCACCGAGGCCACAAACGGACTCAGAAAAATACAGAAAAAATATATTTGTCTATGTTATGACGATACGGTCCTAACAAAATTAATTTTGTCGAATTCTGACACTGTTTGAAAAATGGCTATTTTTCAGTCGATTAAATTTGACTTTAATCGACCAAACACATTTTCCTTCTCCACGCTCACATATTAAATCGAAAAATTCTAAAAATTGAAACCTAGCAATAATATGACATTCTGGTTCCAATGAAAGTGGTTTCATCGAAAACAGAGATCGTTTGAAAATTGACTATTTTCACTGGCTTTAATATTATTTAAAAATGGAATTTTTAATTTCTGCCACATTTTTCCACCAAATAATTTAAAATAAAAATTTTAAATTGGTTCGGATTTTCCGGGTCGTTGCATTTTCCCTAAACTCTTGGGTGCCTAAATTTGTACGGGCAGTCAAGTAGTCGGGATTTAACGGATACACTTGAAGAGCTGGAGCAGGAGGCTTCAGGATTTTATAGCTATAGTTATTTCCGCTATGTTGTAGGTGTTGTACTTTGATAATGATATGTATATTCAAGTACAGATTTGTATTTCAAAGTTATGTTACGAAATATATTTATTTGTTCCGCTGTGAGATTCGTGTTACTCTGATGTTGTGTTCTTCTTCTTCTTCTATTCTAATTTTCTATCTTATCTTTCCTCACCCTCTAATTTCTTTCACTAATGACTGGTATTTTTCGATGTTTGGTTAGTCATCATTGAGTTTATGGCGATAACCAAAGTCGACAAAATCCCGGGTCATTACAGTTGGTATCAGAGCAAAGGTTTAGTTAATACCTTGGCTCTATGGCGTGACTCAGTAGATATGGGGTTAGTAATACCCTAGATTGAGTTGAGTGTATATATACGAGTGAACGTATTTGTTATTGATATAAAAGTTGTTTTATATTGTGGAGATTCATTGGTTGAGTTGTTTATGAGTTCTGGTCGATCAATTTGATCCACTGTATCGGTAGGAGTTACTAAACACTCGAATACGATGGGTCGACACGATATGTTTTGAAAAGAGGGTAAATGAAAATAATTTTACCCAAAGTATATTTTGATATATATTGGTTGTTATTATAATCGAGTAAGATTATAAATTAAATGGTTATGTAAATAACCAATCAGAATTCATATAAGCGAAATACGTGGAATCAGATGAGTTAAATCTGAAATTTTAAACCAGAAATTGAGTTAAAACTCTAGAAAATTGGATAAGTGTTTGTAAATGGATTTGGATTAAAAATAAGGAAAATTTAAGATCCTGGGAGATTTTAAATTTGTTTTACAAGCAGTATGATTTATATTTTGAAATGAATTTCAAAGTGGAAATGTTTAGAAATGGTTTTATAGTATTGAACTCACTTCGATCGCTGGAAAATAGATTCTGATGATGACAGCTGCATCATCAGTATTCATTTTCGAGTTATAAGTGACGAATTACTACCAGAGATACTGTTTTGAATTTGTTTTGGGAAAGACAAGTGTGCTGAATTTCAAAATGGGATTTAAAATATAGAATTTGAATAATAGAATTTGAAATTTTAAATAGATTTGAAATATTAACTTGTTTTAAAAGAAATAAAACGAGAAGTTCCTTTATAAACGAAGTTTATAAATAGTTCTTTTATAAAAGAAGTTTATAAATGAAGTGAAAAGAATTATCATTGGATAATTCAGAAATAAAAATACAAGTGTAAAATTGAAAGGGAAATCTATTTTCCAAAGGTAGAAATATCGATTTCAAAAGGAATTGAAATCGAGACTTATTTAAAGGAATTTGAATAAAGGAAGTTCAAACATAGAATTTAAATAAGAAAATTCAAAGGGGATTTGAATATAGAAAATTCAAAGGGGATTTGAATATAGAAATTCAAATGAGATTTGAATAAAGAAGATTTAAATAATGGAAAATTGAATATAGAATTCATATAGAGTAATAATAGGATTTGAATATAGAAATTCAAAGGGAGTTTGAATATATGAAATTCAATGGAATTGAATTTGAAATTTGAATATAGAAGATTCAAATAGAATTGAAATGAAATTCAAATATAGAATTTGAATAAGGAAATTGAAACGAAATTCAAATATAAAATTTGAATAAGAGATTTGAAATGAAATTCAAATATAGAATTTGAATAAGAGAATTGAAATGGAATTTGAATATAGGAAATTCAAATAGAATTGAAATGGAATTCAATTAGTTGATAAACAAGTTAAACTTATATTTGAACATGTATATTCAAATAAAAAGGTGAAATAGGTAAACCAATCAATTAGCCATTAGTAAATGGATCTTGAATTGAAGTTGAACTTTAGATAAGTAAAGGGGACTGGTAAATTTATATTTGAAATCGAATATAGAACTAAAACTTGAAATTTGGATTCAAATTAGTTAATAAGCAAGTTAAAATATATTTGAACATGTCATGTTCAAATAAAAAAGTGAAATAGGCTAAAGAGTTAATTAACAAATTAATTAACGGATTGAGTTAAAATGATCAGGTATAGTTAAAATAGATTGGGCAGGTATAAATATACATGAGGTAGGTATGGATAAAGTATGAAGGATATAAATAGAATGCTCAACGAAAAGGTATGTATTTAATTCATATATGAGATTTTACGCGCCGTATCGGCTAGCCGCATGGCTTTTTCTTTTTCTTTTGGATTGGTGAGGGCCATGGGAGGCTATTTGAAATATCCTGATGCCCCTAGTACAAAGGAGGTTATGGCGAATTTTTCCGGGAATTTATGGAGTTAGAATATTTTTAAGAAGTTTGATAGTTAGAAATCAACATATCGATATATATAGAAGTCGATAAGGAAATGAACTTAGAAATAGAATAGTAAAATCAAAAAGGAAGATTAAGAATAAAATCTAGTAAGAATAGAAAGAGGAAGCGTATACGTGTTTAAAAGTGAATAAGTAGTTGTATGGTATTGATTTTTCGAGTAAGTAGTCATATCTGTTTTGACATTATAAATGTTATTCAGTCAAGGTTTGAGAGGTAGTTATACCCCCAACTTGATTGATTTCATTATTAACAAATAAATAGTAAGATTTCAGACTCGAAGATCAATGTTGAATAAGAGTTAGTTAAATATAGTATTTGGGTTATCATAACGATGTTTTACACAACATCCGTTTTAACCCAAATAAGTGTAAATTTGGAAATAGAATAATAGACATTTCCTAAGTATAGAAATAAACGAGATCGGAAAAGAGATAAGTAATTGGAATATTTTCCAATTATAAATAGCATATATTTTCTAAAGTTTAGAAAATAAAGGAAGGCGATATTCGGAAATGTTTTCCAAATAACATAAAAGGCCAATATGGTTATTGAAAATATTTGGTTAACAAATATTGATAAAGAAATAGAGAAGTGATTTAGCTAATGGAATATTAATTAAGGGCTCAGTGACATGTTCAAAGGGAAAATTTGATTTTTGAAAAGAGTAAACTGTTTAAAAACTCCCAAGGAAAGACTGTTTGAATTAAAAACAAATTTAACAGAAATTTGTGAAAGCAAGATTGAATTAAAGTAAAGCCAGTAAAGTGGTAACAGAAATTGAATTAGAATGATATCAAGACAAATTGGATTGTGAGGTTCAAATTTAAAGTGTAATGTGATAATCAAGTTAAGAGTTGGGAATCGAGAAGAAACTCGAGTTGAAATGATATTTGGCTTGGATATAAGCGAATGGTTATGTGTGGATAAAAGCAGATTGGAAATTGATTGGGATGACCCTTGTATCTGCTGAATTGATAACAGGGGGAAAGGATATAATGATATGCCGACAAAAGGCACAAGTTTATATTTCATATGGTATGATATTTTGATGAGCCGAATTGGCAAGCTACTTGGCTGTTTGATTTTCTTTTGGGTTGGAGATGGCCCAGAGAGGCAAGTTGGAGTTTGACCGATTGACCAGTACAAAGGAGGTGCTGGCAAAAAAAATCGAAGAGTTAAGGCGTTAGAAAATTTTCAGGATTTTTGAAAATTTTCGTTGATAAGAATTAAATAAAAATTTAATTGAAATTAAATTGGTTCAATTGAAACTAAAGTTAAGAAGTGAACAAATATGTTCTAACCAGTCGATAGGGTCATTCTCTACCTTTTAGCAATTTCAAGGACGAAATTATTTTAAGTGGAGAAGATTGTAATGACCCGCATTGGCAGAGGTATTATAATGAATTTATTTAATTATATAAATAGTGATATAGTGAATTTAATGGTCGTGGAATTAAATAATGGTGAATATTTAATTAATATAATAAATTAAATAATATATTTAATTCAGAAATAATCAGAATCGGCTGAAATGACGATATGGTGTGAACTGGATCATCTGTGATATTTAATTCAGCTTGGAATTGAATTTGAATAATGAATATATTCAATAGTCGACAGTTGAACGTATATTTTATAATATAATTGTAAACGAGCTCGAAATGGCGTTGTAGTTCGTAATTTGGCGATTTGAACTTCAACTGAATGTACAGGATTCGTTTTAAGCCGGATTTCTGTGAAACAAGAAACGTGTGGAGCTGGTGGAGTATATCTTTCTAGTGGAAGGGAAAAATCTAGATTTCGTTGGGAAGATTTTGATTTACGTCCAAATCAAATTTTAGAAAAGTTGTTATGGAATTCTTTATAATTTATAAAGGAATTATTTACATTTTAAAAAGGAATTTCAATATAAATTGAATATCGGGTTGACCCATATTGAAATATCAAGTTATAAGTCCTAGTAGAGCTGTATGGTATTCCACTGTGAGTATATACGATAATATTTATTTATAAATATTTAATTTAATTATATTTAAATATATTTATATATTTAAATGGGTTATTTAGGACTTTAGAAATAGCCACTTTTGCAAACCAAGTCGGAATTTGACGAAACCAGTTTCGTTGGGATCGTAATGTCAAACTCTAGTTGTATGCCAGTTTTCGTGATTTTTGGGTATAGTATGTGACCTCAGGAATTTTTAAACAACGAATACAAATAACGATGGATTAAAAACGAATATAATAATGGGTGGGAAAAATATCTTCTCCCCTTATAAATAGCCCCTTAACAAATCCTTATAACCTAATTTCATTCTCTTCTGGTCAACGAAGAAAAAAAATCCGCCGCTGTTCTTATTCTTCCAAACGTGAAAATCATCTTCAGAAAATCAAAAGAAAACTAAATCAAACTCTATAAATCCAAATCTCTATACATTTAGAATCACTAAGAGTTTCTCTTCATTTTGGGATGAATTTGGATGGGTTCGACATTGGTCTGGTTCGCTGGATTTTTTGAGCAGTAACTTCTAGGGTTGCGGTTTTGAGTTGATTAAAGCACAAATCAATGAGTTCGAGTTCGTATATGGACTCAGGAGGTCGAACGGCACCTAGTGGCAAACCCTGGTGAAGTACGGTAGTCTTTTGGGTCATGCGACATGGTGTAGGGTGCGCGAGGTACCTGGTATCACGGTAGCGAAGGGTGGTGCGGGGTAGGCATTTGTGGTATGGGTGGAGAGCGTGAAGGAAGAGGAGATGGCCGGTGTTTTTGGTTTTGAGAACGGTGGGTTGTCGGAGGAGATAATGGTGGAGAAAAGGAGTGACACAGTGGATGTTTTGGGTTCTGGAGTTCGATCTGTAGGAAGGGAGAAGACAGGTTTTAAAAGGTGCGGGTTTGGGCTGAAAACAAGTGGGCCGGTTCAAAGGAGAAGGGTAAAGCCCGTTAGCAATAGAAATTCAAGTTCTTAATTTAGTTTAAAATTTTATTCAAACTTTAAAAGCGTGTAACTTGGTCATACGATATCAGATTGACGAACCGTAAGTTGCGTTGGGATCGTACGGACGGACACTACACAATGAGACTGACTGGGAGTGGATTAGAGTCCGTTACAATTTATGGCGAAATAAATTGACCGTCTAAATCAAAGACAGTTAATCGTCTTTAACGATGAACTGCCAAAGTGAGTAAATCTCACTAACTCTGAATAGTTTATAATTTCATGTTGTATTTTTAGAACTGTTAAATATTGGTTGATTTACTGTGTGTTGACTGTTTGATTGAACTGCTAGTCAGTTAGTAGAATTTCTATACTGATTCTGTTTAACAGAATATATCATATGGAACTGAAAGCGATGTTATCTATATTGTTTAACATCTGTGATGCAGGGAAACAGGTTGGAGGAATCCAACTGGATTCCTCAACATTTATTTTACTGTGATTCATATATTGTGATATATGATGTGATATATAATCTGTTGTTGATAATGTGTGTTTGGACGATATTTATCGTTGTTATATGGTATGTTAAATACCATAAGAAATACTGGATATGGGAAAGGGGAACTTTAAAATGTATTTTGAAAATGAATTATTTATATAAAATCGATGGATTTTATATAGAAAAGGGAAAGGATTTTTATAAAAGAAATATTTATAAAATCAAAGGATAAGTTAGAATAAAAGGAAATCATTTGTAAAGTGAAGAACCGTTACTAAAAGTAAATCTTTATAAATGAATAGTTTATTCGAATAGGAGTTAATCGAATTAGTTATTCGAATAGAATAAAGGAAGTTATCGAATAAAGTTAAAAGGAGGTATTCGAATATAGTTTAGCCAAAAGGAGTTATTCGATTAGAATTCATCGAATAGAATAAAATGATTTGAGTTAATCAAACAGAGTTAATCAGGTAGGGTTAACCAGTTAGAGTTAATTGGTTAGAGTAAATCAGTTAGGTTAAACCATTAGGGTAAACCAGTTAGAGTTAAACAGTTAGTGTTAATCAGTTAAAGTAAATCGATTTAGTTATTCGAAAGGAGTTAAATCGAATATGGTATTCGAAAGTAGTAAATCAAATTAGTTATTCGAAAGGAGTTAAATCGAATATGGTATTCGAAAGTAGTAAATCGAATTAGTTATTCGAAAGAGGTTAGTCGAGTCGAGTCAGTTGAATAGAGTTAGAGTTAAAGTCGAAAGGAGTTAATCGATGTTAGTTTAATCGATTAGAGTTAAATCAAAAGAGTTAAGTGAATAGAATAAATTGAATAGAGTTATCGAATATACCTTATCGAAGGAAATAATTATCGAATAGAAAAGATTTGAAAGAAAGTTACGTAAGGAAGTTTGTTAAAGAATTAGAAGGGTGAACTTTGTCTATTTCAAGGTTAGAAACGTTGTTCAGTTAAGGTTTGAGAGGTAGTATTACCTCAACATGATTGACTTCATTTTTAACTAAGGAATGGTTAAGGTTCGATAGTAAAGGATGGTGTGAAAACCCGTAACTTCCCCGTAAAGGAAAGCCGCGGATAGTTCGAGAACAAGCCACAACAGAACGCATACAAAAGAACATTTCATTGTATATTACAACAATGCATCAGATTACAAGAATATACAGAGTATAAATGAATATTACACAGAAATATCAGAGATTTAAATTACATTTAAATACATAGCAGCGGAAAATAATACAATACACAACTGAAGGGGATATACGGATACAAAGCTTTCCGGATATCATTCCAGCTGTAAACCAGGATCCTGTGAATATAAATCTGCAAAACCAAAACTACTAGCTGCCCGTGTCAAAATAAGGGCACCCAGAGTTTAGGTTAAAACAATAAACTTCAGGTCAGTCATGTGACTGGTGTGAGAACTAAAACAGTTAATCTTTATTTTAAAGTTAGGTAAATCAAGGGACCACGCTGTATAACACGGAACGGGTTTCCTCCCAAGAATACCAGTGCATAAAACAAACAGCGCAATGCTAAATAAAGAAAAATGAAGCTGTTATAAGACCCAGGTCCCATCACACAATGCAACGCAGCCGAGGATAGGGTTTTCCCTTATAACAGCCAAAGAATGCTTGATACGGTTAAAACAAATCGTTTGATACTATTATAAGTGCATAGTGTATAAAACAACTTCAAATCATAAGTATCAATCATAGGCGGCATGGGTACCATATATCATATCGCCATATATAGGTTTACAAATAAAACCGCAAATGTCACGTATTTGGAAATTGGATTTCCATCTATGAACCGAGGCAAAAGATAGTCCTCAACCGATTCGAGACTGCCTAGCCCGAGTCTCAGGCAAGCGCGCAGGCAAGCCTTGGATCGTCAGGGCCGGTCCACACGGAGTGGATTAAAATACCTGAGCACTACGTTTCGCCGCCCTTTGGGGCGTAAGCGAGCCAACGAATGACTCCATCGGACCCGGATCGTCCGATCTAACCGAGGCGCCTCGCAACAGCAACAACCACATAAGTCAAACTCGTCAGGGCGTGTAAAACCACTGACGCCACTTTTAGCTAGGAGGAAACGTAGGCCCTCCCTGAGGTCCGTCTCCCGTTTTTGGTTCATACCGGGTGTTAAACTCGCGAATCAAACGTTACACAAAGCTATGCCACAAAGGCCGTGCTTTGATCATCGACCACAAGACTTTGCTTTTCAACAGAAGCCTCGATCAATTGCCACTTAGGCATGCCACACAGGCAATTCACTCCATGCGTTTGATATCCATCAATATATAACCCCTGAGCTCGTACGTCTCAGAGAAGGGCGTTAAGCAAGAGAATAAATTCTCCGCCGCCAAACAGATATATATTTAATAGAGATCAATCACACGAACTAAAATCCAATGTCAGACACACAGTCCATTTATAAGTCCATTCTGGGTCTGAACGAAACCGGAGGCACCTAGTACCCCGCATATCCATCGATCTCCAAGTACGTCTGGACGATCACTAACTGTTTCCATCTTCTTGGGTGTACAACCCAATCAAGATCATCAGTAATCACCCAAACGACGTGAAGACTTCTGGTCTTCGACCACCGTCTTCATCTTCGACTTATCGTCGTATCAGTTATTCAGAATGGGATAAACCCGGTCTTTCCGAATAACTCGCGTACATATTATAAAAGTGTTACACAAACACAACATACGCCTCATTCCAATTCATTAGTCACTGACCGTAAATTAATCAAGAGAATAATTCCCCAAATATTAACCCCGAAGGCCGAAACCAACATCAGATCAATATCCAGAAAACCATTCTGCTTGGCTAACCAACAGTTAGTTTCTAAATTTCACATTCATAGGGAAAGGTTCCCATTAATTTTATCCAAGATAAATTCCTTGAATTTATTCTTTATTCTATTTTTGAATCTCAATTCAAACTAGTCGGGATTAGCGAACCTTACCGAAGCAATCATTTATTTCAATTTCCCAATCCCAACCTATTCATCCCATGAAGTAAAACTGGTAATACTTCATATCTAACACCACGGTGTTATCGGTAAATTCAATTACCATTTCACGTTCAAATCTAATTAAAGATTTAACTAACGCCTGGAGCAAAACTGGTGATACTCCATTTCGATTATTTCAATCTAATTAAAGATTCATTAAAACTCCACTTAGTTTTAATCTTTAACTGGGTTAAAGAATCAGTGTCATTTAAAAACACAGTTCACGATAAACCCAAAATCACATTCATTAATTATCGGGTTAAAGAACGAGTGTTATTTAAAACACTGTCCACGATAAACCCAAAAATCAATATCAATTCAATTCCAATTAAATATCATTTAATTGGTACACTTCGTTAAATCTAAACAAGAAGATTTAATCTTTTCTCAACTGGGTTCAAGAACAGTGTTAGTGAAGACACCATTCACGACAAACCCAAATCACATTTGATATTCAACACAAGGCTCTGAATAGAAAATATCCCGGCTTATATTCAATATCAAATTCTCTGACAAACAGATATCGTATGGGAAATAACGATATATATATCTATATCTTTCAAATTTCCATAACAACATCTGTATAATCACGAAATCCAACATCGAAATATTCCGAAGACAATTTCGATTCAAATCCATTCCAATGCAATCATTGGAAATTTTGGTTATTTTTAAAACCCTTTTTAAATTCAATTTATTTATTTAAAAATAAATAGAATCTCAACTCCAGTTCAAAACTAGTTTATTTCGATAAAAATCTATTTTTATCTTTTCAAATATGGAGTTTTTCATCCCAAATCTTTCTAAATCATTTCTTATGATTTTACACAAATTATTACTATTTTTAATAATTTTATCAAGGCCTGTACAGTCGATTTCCAACAACGGCCATCGAACTGCACTTACAGCGACCTTTTTCAAATTTGATTTGGACATAATTCCAAATCCAACCGTTAGATTTCTAATTTTTAATATTCGTTAGAAAGCTCTTTTCGATACGAACCCAACGGTTCCGGTTTTAGGAGAATCCGACGGTCGGATCTCCCGTAATGTCCGTTTGAAATAAATGGTCGAAATTCGCGAACTGCCGCGGCGCGGCGCGTTCAATTCAGGCCATTATATTATATATATAATATATATAATATATATTTCGTCGATTTCTATTTAAAACGAATTATAGAAATAGTTTTGAATTCGTTTCACAAGCAATTTCAACTTCCTTTTCAATTCAAATCAAAATTGAATTCTCCTTTATAAATTCGTTTTAAAATTCATTTCTATTCAATTCAAATTTCAATTCAATTTGAATTCATTTCAATTCGTTTTCAATTCAACTTGAAATCGTTTTCAATTCGATTCATTTCGAAATCGTTTTCAATTCGATTCATTTCGAAATCGTTTTCAATTCAATTCATTTCGAAATCGTTTTCAATTCAATTCATTTCGAAATCGTTTTCAATTCAATTCATTTCGAAATCGCTTTCAATTCAATTCATTTCGAAATCGCTTTCAATTCAATTCATTTCGAAATCGCTTTCAATTCATTTCATTTCGAAATCGCTTTCAATTCATTTCATTTCGAAATCGCTTTCAATTCATTTCATTTCGAAATAAACAAAATCGATATAAATATCGTTCACGTCAAAATGGCGTTAATATAATCAACACGGCTTCATAAATTTCTATTTTCAAATATTCTATTTCAAATATTTCTTCTTCAAAATAGTTGTTATTATCAAAATATTTCGTTCAACACATGACCAATCTCAATGGATGAAACTGTCAACACATGAACCTTTATTTTATATTGATAAAGATGTAAATTTTATTACTAAAATATTTCGTTCAACACACGACCAATCTCAATGGATGAAACTGTCAACACATGAACCTTTATTTTATATTGATAAAGATGTAAATTTTATTACTAAAATATTTCGTTCAACACATGACCAATCTCAATGGATGAAACTGTCAACACATGAACCTTTATTTTATATTGATAAAGATGTAAATTTTATTACTAAAATATTTCGTTCAACACATGACCAATCTCAATGGATGAAACTGTCAACACATGAACCTTTATTTTATATTGATAAAGATGTAAATTTTATTACTAAAATATTTCGTTCAACACATGACCAATCTCAATGGATGAAACTGTCAACACATGAACCTTTATTTTATATTGATAAAGATGTAAATTTTATTACTAAAATATTTCGTTCAACACATGACCAATCTCAATGGATGAAACTGTCAACACATGAACCTTTATTTTATATTGATAAAGATGTAAATTTTATTACTAAAATATTTCGTTCAACACATGACCAATCTCAATGGATGAAACTGTCAACACATGAACCTTTATTTTATATTGATAAAGATGTAAATTTTATTACTAAAATATTTCGTTCAACACATGACCAATCTCAATGGATGAAACTGTCAACACATGAACCTTTATTTTATATTGATAAAGATGTAAATTTTATTACTAAAATATTTCGTTCAACACATGACCAATCTCAATGGATGAAACTGTCAACACATGAACCTTTATTTTATATTGATAAAGATGTAAATTTTATTACTAAAATATTTCGTTCAACACATGACCAATCTCAATGGATGAAACTGTCAACACATGAACCTTTATTTTATAATATTCTTTATTTTTCAAATTGGAATGAGGCCCAATCAATTACCATATAAAGTTAATTATATGGATTTTCATACATTACACACATGTAATAGCATTGAAGAATAATCAACCATCAACCAAAGTGCACTACACTGTATAAGCATCAAATATAGATATCTAACGCTTATAACAGCCTGTCAATCAATCGATCGACATATTTAATCAATCGGGATGAGTGAACTTCAAATTTCATCCCAACACCCGTGTGGGGTTTCAAACAATCAAACGCATATTTTATTTGTGCAGTTGGGCGATGTGTAAAATTTATCGACCCAATCAATGTCCTTCAAACAGGTGTACATAAACAAACCGTCTGGTTTGTAAATGAATATTTTTTTATTCACATTCACATTAAAAATTATATTTTTAACGTTAAAACATTTTATTCCAACATATGAATTTCTATTCAGTTCATTCTTTAAATAAAATGATGTTTTTATTTTTCTAACATATTTTAGAAAATTTCGGCGGCATAACGGCACGATACTAGAAACGGGACGAGGCCTAGCCTTATCCCCGGTCTAGTGAAGGCCCACGCCATTCACACCTCAATCATATCAATTTCATTTCACCAAACAATTCAAATCAACCCAAACAATCTAACTAACAACACAGCCAAACAAACAAGTCCATGGTCTGTGGACGATTGTGTCGGGTGCTACTAAGCACCGTCTGCATCCTAGTATATATATATATAACTAGAAAAAAAGAAATTGAAAGGTGAGAAATTCTCACAGATAGCTATCCTAGCTCCATGGCACTTCTTTGATAGAAATCTTCATCGCTATCGCATCTTCGTCCTTTGTCGCTTTCATTGTCCGCTTTCACTACATATGTAAAAATCTCGTTTTTACTTCGCTACATCTATATATAGAAATTATACTTTTCTAGCTACAAAAATCATATTCTCATATTATAAAAATTTATATCTTTATATTGTTCAAAAATCAAATCCTTTATAGTTTAAAAATCAAATCTTTTATAACTTAAAAATCAAATCTTTTATAACTTAAAAAAAACAAATCTTTTATAACTTAAAAAAAACAAATCTTTTATAACTCAAAAATCAAATCTTTTATATAAAATAAAAACCAATTTTTATTATGCTATAATATATAAATAATACTGACTTCATTTATGTAAATAAAATAATAAAACTCACAAGTTGACAGTTGACAAAGGGTGTTGGGTGCTGGCGGCCAGAACGGAGGCGGGGCGATGGACTCAGGGGCGGCGCCGCGATTTCCAGGTGGTGTCACGGCAGGCGGGACTCGCGCAAGGGTGGCTTTAGCTGGGGTGTCCGTTCTTCGAGGTAGGCGCGGTCTTTGGGAACGACGGGGAGGTTGACCGAGGGGAGGTGAGGCGAGACAGAGGCCAGAATTGGAGAAGACGGCGGCGGGTTCTTAAGTAGAAGGAGGAGGTGAAGCAAGAGGGAGAAGGCGACGGTGGAGGGGGAGAGTTGAGGGTGGAGGCGCGATCGATTTTGGGGATTGGAGGCTGGTGAATGACGAGAATTTCAAGCAAGAAGGGGGCGGTTTCTGTTGACCGTGTAAAGTGAAAAGGAAGTGTTTTGGTAGAGAGATATATATTTATATAATATAATAATTAAATAATATTAAATTCTCAATTCTACTTATTTATCAATACGAACTCTAAATTGAACCTGACGACTATCGTCCATACCTAATTACCCCCATTCCGAATGCAATGGGATAGGTATCGTATGCTGATTTGATCGTTTCGATTAGTTTCAGTTGAACTTACATTTAAATCACTATATTGAATTTTAAACGTACATTTCAAATTACCGGGGTCGCATACAAACTCGAAAAATTCCAGAAAAATATTTTCTAGCTTCGTATTGACGATACGGTCCTAACAAAACTAGTTTCGTCGAATTCTGAGACCGTTTGAAAAATGGCCATTTTCCAGTCGATTAAAATCAACTGAAAGTGGTCAAACGCGTTTTCCTCTGCCACGCTCACATATTGATTCGAAAAATTATGAAATTTGGAATCTAACAATAACTTGACACTGCGGATCCAACAAAAGTGGTTTCGTCGAAATCCGAGGTCATTTGCAAAATTTCCATTTTTAAGGGCCTGAATTCCATAGCGACTATTCAGAATATTCAACTGGACATATCTTTTGATTCCCGCTATGAAATTTCGATTTTTCGGATTCGTTGGAATGATATTATCAAATAGATCCTATGATTTTTGGTTTCACTAAAATCCGGATTGTTTTGCACCCGGTACATTCAATTGAAGTTTGAAATCGAATTATCGAACTACCGCGCCATTTTCAATTCGATTTATAATTATATATAAATATTTATATTCTAACGACGACGTATATAATATATACATTTCGATTTATATTCAAAATAAATTTTTCGGCGATATTATTTAAAATAATTCATTTTAAATAATCAAAATTCGCTAAAATAGCCAAAATAAAAATTTTAAACTGGCCCAGATTTTCGGGTTATTACAATCTCCCCCACTTAAAACTTTTCGTCCCCGAAAAGGAACAAAGTCGAAAGTGGTTTGATTATTCAGCTCTACGATCGATCTGGCTTTCACTCTCCAACTTTTCAGTTTCTGAGAATTTTCAAATTTTCAAAAATTTGGCTAACACCCTAAATTTTCGAAAAATTTCGCCATAACCTCCCCTGCAATGGGAGCATCGGGGAATTTCAAATAGCTTCCCCGGTCCTTCAGATCTCAAAAAGAAAAAGAAAAAGCCAAGCGGCTAGCCAATAGGCTCATAAAATCATCATCACCCAAACAAAACAGTAAATTATGTAGTAAACATATACCTATTTGTCGGGCAAACAAATTTTATTCTCTGCTCTAGCCTCCTTGCTATGACATGTTCAATGTAAGTATATGTATGCAAGCATATGCGACCAATTCTCAATACAATTCAATATTTGATCGAATTAGGCATAATGGTTCAAAATTATCAACCAAATAAACAAACAACACAATCATCAATCAATTAGTGAATTAACGTTTCAAATTCATAATTTCTATACATAGTCAAAAATCAGATTTTTGATGCCAAATCACAACAATAGGCCCTATCTAATTTTGGTTCTCACACCAGCCTAATGGAAATATATAGATATCACACCTTCGTCACTCGAAAATAAATACTGGTAACGCTGCAGCATTATTAGAATCATCCCCGGGCAACTAGAATGTGATTCTATATCTACCCAATATATTAAAACTTTGAATATACGTTTGCAAGGCGTATATGCAAATTCTTTATATACTGAATTGTCCAAAATCAATATAAATAACTAATCAAATACGAATAATTGATTAAAATTTTCAAAACAAAATTTGTTTTCATTTTTAAAAATATACTCTTCACACTCGTTCTAGGATACTACTGATCCCATCTCTAACGAGTCATTCTAATTGGATATTACTAATCCAATATCTGATGAATTCTTTCATATGGTTCTAATGTGCCTTGTTCTCTGCTTTGTAAACCAAAGCTCTGATACCAACTGTGAAAACCCGTAACTTCCCCGTAAAGGAAAGCCGCGGATAGTTCGAGAACAAGCCACAACAGAACGCATACAAAAGAACATTTCATTGTATATTACAACAATGCATCAGATTACAAGAATATACAGAGTATAAATGAATATTACACAGAAATATCAGAGATTTAAATTACATTTAAATACATAGCAGCGGAAAATAATACAATACACAACTGAAGGGGATATACGGATACAAAGCTTTCCGGATATCATTCCAGCTGTAAACCAGGATCCTGTGAATATAAATCTGCAAAACCAAAACTACTAGCTGCCCGTGTCAAAATAAGGGCACCTAGAGTTTAGGTTAAAACAATAAACTCCAGGTCAGTCATGTGACTGGTGTGAGAACTAAAACAGTTAATCTTTATTTTAAAGTTAGGTAAATCAAGGGACCACGCCGTATAACACGGAACGGGTTTCCTTCCAAGAATACCAGTGCATAAAACAAACAGCGCAATGCTAAATAAAGAAAAATGAAGCTGTTATAAGACCCAGGTCCCATCACACAATGCAACGCAGCCGAGGATAGGGTTTTCCCTTATAACAGCCAAAGAATGCTTGATACGGTTAAAACAAATCGTTTGATACTATTATAAGTGCATAGTGTATAAAACAACTTCAAATCATAAGTATCAATCATAGGCGGCATGGGTACCATATATCATGTCGCCATATATAGGTTTACAAATAAAACCGCAAATGTCACGTATTTGGAAATTGGATTTCCATCTATGAACCGAGGCAAAAGATAGTCCTCAACCGATTCGAGACTGCCTAGCCCGAGTCTCAGGCAAGCGCGCAGGCAAGCCTTGGATCGTCAGGGCCGGTCCACACGGAGTGGATTAAAATGCCTGAGCACTACGTTTCGCCGCCCTTTGGGGCGTAAGCGAGCCAACGAATGACTCCATCGGACCCGGATCGTCCGATCTAACCGAGGCGCCTCGCAACAGCAACAACCACATAAGTCAAACTCGTCAGGGCGTGTAAAACCACTGACGCCACTTTTAGCTAGGAGGAAACGTAGGCCCTCCCTGAGGTCCGTCTCCCGTTTTTGGTTCATACCGGGTGTGAAACTCGCGAATCAAACGTTACACAAAGCTATGCCACAAAGGCCGTGCTTTGATCATCGACCACAAGACTTTGCTTTTCAACAGAAGCCTCGATCAATTGCCACTTAGGCATGCCACACAGGCAATTCACTCCATGCGTTTGATATCCATCAATATATAACCCCTGAGCTCGTACGTCTCAGAGAAGGGCGTTAAGCAAGAGAATAAAATCTCCGCCGCCAAACAGATATATATTTAATAGAGATCAATCACACGGACTAAAATCCAATGTCAGACACACAGTCCATTTACAAGTCCGTTCTGGGTCTGAACGAAACCGGAGGCACCTAGTACCCCGCATATCCATCGATCTCCAAGTACGTCTGGACGATCACTAACTGTTTCCATCTTCTTGGGTGTACAGCCCAATCAAGATCATCAGTAATCACCCAAACGACGTGAAGACTTCTGGTCTTCGACCACCGTCTTCATCTTCGACTTATCGTCGTATCAGTTATTCAGAATGGGATAAACCCGGTCTTTCCGAATAACTCGCGTACATATTATAAAAGTGTTACACAAACACAACATACGCCTCATTCCAATTCATTAGTCACTGACCGTAAATTAATCAAGAGAATAATTCCCCAAATATTAACCCCGAAGGCCGAAACCAACATCAGATCAATATCCAGAAAACCATTCTGCTTGGCTAACCGACAGTTAGTTTCTAAATTTCACATTCATAGGGAAAGGTTCCCATTAATTTTATCCAAGATAAATTCCTTGAATTTATTCTTTATTCTATTTTTGAATCTCAATTCAAACTAGTCGGGATTAGCGAACCTTACCGAAGTAATCATTTATTTCAATTTCCCAATCCCAACCTATTCATCCCATGAAGTAAAACTGGTAATACTTCATATCTAACACCACGGTGTTATTGGTAAATTCAATTACCATTTCGCGTTCAAATCTAATTAAAGATTTAACTAACGCCTGGAGCAAAACTGGTGATACTCCATTTCGATTATTTCAATCTAATTAAAGATTCATTAAAACTCCACTTAGTTTTAATCTTTAACTAGGTTAAAGAATCGGTGTCATTTAAAAACACAGTTCACGATAAACCCAAAATCACATTCATTAATTATCGGGTTAAAGAACGAGTGTTATTTAAAACACTGTCCACGATAAACCCAAAAATCAATATCAATTCAATTCCAATTAAATATCATTTAATTAGTACACTTCGTTAAATCTAAACAAGAAGATTTAATCTTTTCTCAACTGGGTTCAAGAACAGTGTTAGTGAAGACACCATTCACGACAAACCCAAATCACATTTGATATTCAACACAAGGCTCTGAATAGAAAATATCCCGGCTTATATTCAATATCAAATTCTCTGACAAACAGATATCGTATGGGAAATAACGATATATATATCTATATCTTTCAAATTTCCATAACAACATCTGTATAATCACGAAATCCAACATCGAAATATTCCGAAGACAATTTCGATTCAAATCCATTCCAATGCAATCATTGGAAATTTTGGTTATTTTTAAAACCCTTTTTAAATTCAATTTATTTATTTAAAAATAAATAGAATCTCAACTCCAGTTCAAAACTAGTTTATTTCGATAAAAATCTATTTTTATCTTTTCAAATATGGAGTTTTTCATCCCAAATCTTTCTAAATCATTTCTTATGATTTTACACAAATTATTACTATTTTTAATAATTTTATCAAGGCCTGTACAGTCGATTTCCAACAACGGCCATCGAACTGCACTTACAGCGACCTTTTTCAAATTTGATTTGGACATAATTCCAAATCCAACCGTTAGATTTCTAATTTCTAATATTCGTTAGAAAGCTCTTTTCGATACGAACCCAACGGTTCCGGTTTTAGGAGAATCCGACGGTCGGATCTCCCGTAATGTCCGTTTGAAATAAATGGTCGAAATTCGCGAACTGCCGCGGCGCGGCGCGTTCAATTCAGGCCATTATATTATATATATAATATATATAATATATATTTCGTCGATTTCTATTTAAAACGAATTATAGAAATAGTTTTGAATTCGTTTCACAAGCAATTTCAACTTCCTTTTCAATTCAAATCAAAATTGAATTCTCCTTTATAAATTCGTTTTAAAATTCATTTCTATTCAATTCAAATTTCAATTCAATTTGAATTCAATTCGTTTTCAATTCAACTTGAAATCGTTTTCAATTCGATTCATTTCGAAATCGTTTTCAATTCGATTCATTTCGAAATCGTTTTCAATTCAATTCATTTCGAAATCGTTTTCAATTCAATTCATTTCGAAATCGCTTTCAATTCAATTCATTTCGAAATCGCTTTCAATTCAATTCATTTCGAAATCGCTTTCAATTCAATTCATTTCGAAATCGCTTTCAATTCATTTCATTTCGAAATCGCTTTCAATTCATTTCATTTCGAAATAAACAAAATCGATATAAATATCGTTCACGTCAAAATGGCGTTAATCTAATCAACACGGCTTCATAAATTTCTATTTTCAAATATTCTATTTCAAATATTTCTTCTTCAAAATAGTTGTTATTATCAAAATATTTCGTTCAACACATGACCAATCTCAATGGATGAAACTGTCAACACATGAACCTTTATTTTATATTGATAAAGATGTAAATTTTATTACTAAAATATTTCGTTCAACACATGACCAATCTCAATGGATGAAACTGTCAACACATGAACCTTTATTTTATATTGATAAAGATGTAAATTTTATTACTAAAATATTTCGTTCAACACATGACCAATCTCAATGGATGAAACTGTCAACACATGAACCTTTATTTTATATTGATAAAGATGTAAATTTTATTACTAAAATATTTCGTTCAACACATGACCAATCTCAATGGATGAAACTGTCAACACATGAACCTTTATTTTATAATATTCTTTATTTTTCAAATTGGAATGAGGCCCAATCAATTACCATATAAAGTTAATTATATGGATTTTCATACATTACACACATGTAATAGCATTGAAGAATAATCAACCATCAACCAAAGTGCACTACACTGTATAAGCATCAAATATAGATATCTAACGCCTATAACAGCCTACCAATCAATCGATCGACATATTTAATCAATCAGGATGAGTGAACTTCAAATTTCATCCCAACACCCATGTGGGGTTTCAAACAATCAAACGCATATTTTATTTGTGCAGTTGGGCGATGTGTAAAATTTATCGACCCAATCAATGTCCTTCAAACAGGTGTACATAAACAAACCGTCTAGTTTGTAAATGAATATTTTTTTATTCACATTCACGTTAAAAATTATATTTTTAACGTTAAAACATTTTATTCCAACATATGAATTTCTATTCAGTTCATTCTTTAAATAAAATGATGTTTTTATTTTTCTAACATATTCTAGAAAATTTCGGCGGCATAACGGCACGATACTAGAAATGGGACGAGGCCTAGCCTTATCCCCGGTCTAGTGAAGGCCCACGCCATTCACACCTCAATCATATCAATTTCATTTCACCAAACAATTCAAATCAACCCAAACAATCTAACTAACAACACAGCCAAACAAACAAGTCCATGGTCTGTGGACGATTTTGTCGGGTGCTACTAAGCACCGTCTGCATCCTAGTATATATATATATATATATAACTAGAAAAAAAGAAATTGAAAGGTGAGAAATTCTCACAGATAGCTATCCTAGCTCCACGGCACTTCTTTGATAGAAATCTTCATCGCTATCGCATCTTCGTCCTTTGTCGCTTTCATTGTCCGCTTTCACTACATATGTAAAAATCTCGTTTTTACTTCGCTACATCTATATATAGAAATTATACTTTTCTAGCTACAAAAATCATATTCTCATATTATAAAAAATTATATCTTTATATTGTTCAAAAATCAAATCCTTTATAGTTTAAAAATCAAATCTTTTATAACTTAAAAATCAAATCTTTTATAACTTAAAAAAAACAAATCTTTTATAACTTAAAAAAAACAAATCTTTTATAACTCAAAAATCAAATCTTTTATATAAAATAAAAACCAATTTTTATTATGCTATAATATATAAATAAAACTGACTTCATTTATGTAAATAAAATAATAAAACTCACAAGTTGACTGTTGACAAAGGGTGTTGGGTGCTGGCGGCCAGAACGGAGGCGGGGCGATGGACTCAGGGGCGGCGCCGCGATTTCCAGGTGGTGTCACGGCAGGCGGGACTCGCGCAAGGGTGGCTTTAGCTGGGGTGTCCGTTCTTCGAGGTAGGCGCGGTCTTTGGGAACGACGGGGAGGTTGACCGAGGGGAGGTGAGGCGAGACAGAGGCCAGAATTGGAGAAGACGGCGGCGGGTTCTTAAGTAGAAGGAGGAGGTGAAGCAAGAGGGAGAAGGCGACGGTGGAGGGGGAGAGTTGAGGGTGGAGGCGCGATCGATTTTGGGGATTGGAGGCTGGTGAATGACGAGAATTTCAAGCAAGAAGGGGGCGGTTTCTGTTGACCGTGTAAAGTGAAAAGGAAGTGTTTTGGTAGAGAGATATATATTTATATAAAATAATAATTAAATAATATTAAATTATCAATTCTACTTATTTATCAATACGAACTCTAAATTGAACCTGACGACTATCGTCCATACCTAATTACCCCCATTCCGAATGCAATGGGATAGGTATCGTATGCTGATTTGATCGTTTCGATTAGTTTCAGTTGAACTTACATTTAAATCACTATATTGAATTTTAAACGTACATTTCAAATTACCGGGGTCGCATACAAACTCGAAAAATTCCAGAAAAATATTTTTCTAGCTTCGTATTGACGATACGGTCCTAACAAAACTAGTTTCGTCGAATTCTGAGACCGTTTGAAAAATGGCCATTTTCCAGTCGATTAAAATCAACTGAAAATGGTCAAACGCGTTTTCCTCTGCCACGCTCACATATTGATTCGAAAAATTATGAAATTTGGAATCTAACAATAACTTGACACTGCGGATCCAACAAAAGTGGTTTCGTCGAAATCCGAGGTCATTTGCAAAATTTCCATTTTTAAGGGCCTGAATTCCATAGCGACTATTCAGAATTTTCAACTGGACATATCTTTTGATTCCCGCTATGAAATTTCGATTTTTCGGATTCGTTGGAATGATATTATCAAATAGATCCTATGATTTTTGGTTTCACTAAAATCCGGATTGTTTTGCACCCGGTACATTCAATTGAAGTTTGAAATCGAATTATCGAACTACCGCGCCATTTTCAATTCGATTTATAATTATATATAAATATTTATATTCTAACGACGACGCATATAATATATATGTTTCGATTTATATTCAAAATAAATTTTTCGTCGATATTATTTAAAATAATTCATTTTAAATAATCAAAATTCGCTAAAATAACCAAAATAAAAATTTTAAACTGGCCCAGATTTTCGGGTTATTACAGATGGTTAATTGAATTTAGTAATTAAAGGAAATGGTTTGAGTTGGCATCGCGATGGTTTGTTTAAAACATCTGACTAAGTCCAATGAAGAAGCTTTGGAAATGTTTTCCAAATAAGAAACCAGAAATGTTGTCTAATAAAGAAAACAAGAAATGGAAATGTTTTCCATTGTTAATAACGTATATTTTCCAAATTTAGAAAATAAGAAATATTGAATATAGGGAAACAGGAGATAAGTAAATTAATGAAATAAAGAGATAAAAGTTAAATGATGTTTGATCGATATAAATTTCCATTTGGAAATAATATCGTTGTTTGCACATCTGTTTTTCTTCGATAGTTAAATCACAGACTATCGAAGTTTTGACCATTTTACCGTTGTTAATATGGAGAGACAGGTTGGATTATTATCCAAAGAACCACTCTGTATTGGCATAAGCGTTGCGAATCATATATGCCAAAGGAAATTGAAGACGGAGTTATGCAAGGGCTATCTGTTTACGGAATAGTGCCTTCGGTTCATCATGTTCCTGGATGACTTGTATAGACGATGTCTGACAGAGTATTTCCAGACGATCACGTATATTGATTTCTCCAACCATACCAAGAGTGGAAGCGGAGAAGGAAACTTCTTTTAGCTAACACATAATGTATGGTTGAGGACGTCAATCGGTGATTTGATGGATTTGATGATGTGGCATTCAAAGTGAATCTGGTGTGATGATAAAGCGTAGCTTCTAGCCTCATCAACCGATAAATGACAGAAATTGGGCAGGCAGCATGGCTAAGTCGGTCGCACCGAAGTAGGGTATATAATCACCTGATCTAGAGTTTCATTTACTTCTAAAAATCTATTGTTGATGCTGTCCCATTCGGGAAACGGTTGTTGATCCCAACCGTTGGTGATATACATTCGATACACTCAAGCGAAATGAGTGGTCGGTCATGTGTGGCCGGGTTGCAAGATGTTCTTGTTGAACCCAGTGTATTCCTATCTAGAGGTACACTAGCGAAAGGTGGTTCCATACCTTGTCATAGTTGGAAATCCATTTCCCAATACGTGCTTGCGGTTTGATTGTATACTATATATGTAGAACGTGAGATGAAAGCGTTTCTGCTAGATGATTATTATATTGTGATTGATATACATTATTATAATATCAAAAGGCTTTTGATATAAAGATAATTTGGATTCTCATAAGGGAAAAACCCGTTCCGTTATACGGCGTGGTCTTATGAGATATCGATTACCTGCTTGAACTGTTTTAAACTGTTTTACTCACACCAGTCCCATGACTGGCCCGAAGTTTATTTTATTGTTTTCCCTAAACTCTTGGGCGCCTAAATTTGTATGGGCAGTCAAGTAGTCGGGATTTTACAGATACACTTGAAGAGCTGGAGCAGGAGGCTTCAGGATTTTATAGCTATAGTTATTTCCGCTGTGTTGTAAGTGATGTACTTTGATAATGATATGTAAGTACAGATTTGTATTTCAAAGTTATCTTATGAAATATATTTATTCGTTCCGCTGTGAGATTCGTGTTACTCTGATGCTGTGTTCTTCTTCTTCTATTCTAATTTTCTATCTTATCTTTCCTCACCCTCTAATTTCTTTCACTAATGACTGGTGTTTTTCGATGTTTGGTTAGTCATCATTGAGTTTATGGCGATAACCAAAGTCGACAAAATCTCGGGTCATTACATAGACCCCCTCCCAGATCCAAGCGAAATACATCGTTTTGTATGTAGGCACGTTTTCTAACCAGGTTCGTTGGCTTAGAAGCTATATAATGGACCCTAACCCAATTGTTTTCTTGACCTAAACTAATGGCGACGCCATGACGTTGCTCCAACCTAAAATAATTTAGATTCTTCTTCTTCCCCAAGCAATTCTTAGATCTAATTTCTTCCTCTCCAAATCTGTTCTTAAAATAAAAAGATTGATCTAGGATTCCTCTACTCCAAAATAAGAGAAAAGAATTCAGATGCCTAGATCTATGCTGAGCAAAAAAAGGAGAAAACCATGGATCGGATCTATAATTGGAAAGCATACAAGTGAATGGATTTAAAATACATTTTTTGTATAATAATGGATCTATCGTTCGCCATTCCCCATTTACACAAGTAATAAACCTATTAAAAGATATAATCTGATAAAGTTCACCTATGCCTAATATTGTTGTCATATGCTTAATTACGATCAGTCATTTTATGCCTACATTGGTTTCCTCCTTCTATTCTTCCCTTTTTATTTTTATATGGCTAGGCTATCTTCAAGCCTATGCCTACTGTGGATTTATGCGATTGAACGATATTGAGAAAAAAAGGGAAAAGGTTGATTTGGGTATTATATGTGATTGGGAAGTTTGGGGACATAACTTATAATGGGGTTTTGGGAATAACTTTGATTGGAATCATAAATATAACTATGGGTATATGAATCAAACTGTAATTATGAATGTAAACTGGGATTATAAGTTAAATTGGGATTATGGGCATAATTATACTTGGAACTATGAATAAAACTATGGTGGGATTTATGTATATAAATCAAATTGAGAATATAAGACTGTAATTTGGGGCAAAAACTGATGGTTGGAATTTGGGGCATTATTGCAATAAAATATGAACAATTGGAAAAGTTTGGGAAAATATGTAATAAAATGAAAGTTGGCACAAATTGTGGAAATTGATTTGGGCATAATTGGTCGTAACTTGTATACATCGGATTATAGGTATAAATTGGATTAGAATTATAAGCATAAATTTGAATTGGAATTTATGGGTAACTGGAAATCATAATAATCCAAGACTTAAAATTGGGCATGAATTAAGAAAAAGATATTGAACGCCTAAGACACGAGGTTAGATTTGGTTTGCGGTAGAAGTCTGCTCGGAACCGCACAACATATCCAGCAACCGCAAACGGTAATCTAATGTGAGAGGTCTTAGGTGGAAATTGGACCTGTAATGGTGTCAAAACACGAGGTTATATTCAGATGCGGTAGAAGTCTGCCCAGAACCACCCGGCATATCCAGCAACGGCAAATGGTAATCTAATGTGAGAGATCTTGCGCGTTTACAGACCTCAAAAATAATAATGAACACTTAACCAGGACGACACATGTAAGGATGATACGGATATAATAAAGGTGTTAAGTGGGAACATGGGTAGCGTGAATAATTTGATAAATTAGAATACTTAACCCAATTAAATTTGTGGTGGTGTTACGAACCAGTTGAATTGAGCAGGGGTTAAGTAAACGTGTTAAAGAAATGGGGAAGGTAAAGTTAATCTTAATTAATGCCAAAATGGGGAATGATAATAATAACCTATTATGAATGAACTAAAGAAAAGGAAACGATAATAGTTAGGCTTGTCCTAGGGACAAGTGGGAATTATAACTTATCGAATAAGGTAGGTTATAATGAACGATGGAGAAAACAGAATAACTTATGGAATAAGATAAGTTATAAGGAACGATAATGGAAGATGAAATAACTTATGTAACAAGGAAAGTTGTACTTAACTGAAGATTAAGTAATCTATAAAGGCAAGAATAAATATACAAATGAAGATAACATAAGTTATATGAATGACATAACAGAAGATTGGTTGAGTTGAGTAATTCTCTGAGTGTCAATCTGCTGTTGATTTCGGTCTTCGGGGTTGATACTTAAGCAGTTATTCTCTTAACCAATGTATATGTGAATTAAGATGTACTTAATTATAAATTAAGTAAAACATGTTATTATAACCATAAAAGGGATAATTATTAGATTATGAGAATAACATGTCGTAGGATTATTAATGACCTTAAAATGATTAAGATATAAATGGAATTAATAAGCAAGGATAACTTGGTAAATTTAAAAAGGAAGTAAATGTGAATAACCAAGTTAAATGAGAAAACTGACAAGGTGGCGCAAGTGCGTAATTAATGATTAGACGTAGGGTCTAATGACAGATAAAACTAAGGCGCTTGAAGCAGTCCGTACGTTATAGGATGAATAGCTCAACGAGGTAAATCATCACGGTGTCATGAGGCACGAGGGGAGCGCACGTTCATTAGTCTAGCGGCTCTAACGGACTGGAAGGGGAGGCAGGCAGCTTCTGAGACGTTAAAGGTGCTCCTGGTAGTCCTTTGTGGTGGTTTAGCTTCGAGCTAGGATTACAGAGGTTGGGTCTGCGCGGAACTACCGGGTGGGTGGGCCTTGACAGCATAAGAAGGGGGCAGTCAGAATGGTGTACGTGGTGGCATTATGGGTGGTGTGGTTGTTGCCTCAGGCGGAGGTAGAAGGTCAAGACCAAACGATAGCAAAATCATCAGATGCCTGTTGCCAGCAGCCTAAGGAATGCGAAAAGACAAGAGCTAACCCCTAGAGATCGTTAGCCTTTGCTATCAAGGGATGGGTGCGGGGAGACCCACATGGATGTTTAGATTGTTTGCTTGTTATGGGTGGTCGCTTAGCCCGTGTGGTCTTTACTAGTTGAGAGAGGGGCTGAGGTGGGGCCATAGCCACCATAGAAAACCAGACCCGAGGGATATCTGTACATTGGACACTCTTAGAGGCGGGCTCGTACAGATATAGAAAAGCTCCCGACCGAGTGCCGTGTTTCTGGTGTAGCCCTGCCACGGAACTCGGGTGCACAAGTAGAGGATATGTGAAGTAGAAACATCAAGTACGATTGATGATACGTACGTGGGAAAGTTTAGGTACAACCATGTCTGCTCCGGGTGGTGTATCGTAGACTAGAGGGCATTATTCGGTGATGGAACTAAACTCGATCGAATAATTCGAGGATAGCAGTCAGTACGCTTACGTAGCACAGCGATAGTGGTTCTATGTGGATGTAGCGTTGTACCTTACTATGGCATAGGATGAGGGACTGCGCATATTATTGTGGCGATACGGAGGAGACTGTGCGAGTAGGAACGGGGTGTACCTCAATTTAGGGGTAGCTACATATACATTATATTTGGTTAATCTACTAGGGGGTAGATGGGTGCGACGTGTGTGTGAAAGCCTTGAGTGCTAATAACACAGATGACCTAATAAATGAGAAAATGTAATTGAACGACATATGTAGGATTATTCAAGAAGTGTAGTTTAAATTCATTCACACAGAACTTATGTTCTGACCCCCTCCTCATAACATTCGCAGGTTAGGTTCGTGACAGAGACTGTATAGCTTTGGATACTGGTTTAGCAGTATTGTTATTAAGTTAAAGCTATGTTTTAATTATATTATATTTTGTTACTTCCGCTGTGAGATGTTTTCCGAACTCTGACATGTTTTATATCTCTGTCTTTTCTGCAGAATACCAGAGCAAAACAATATGGGTTTCGATGGATTGGGTTTTTGAAAAAAAAAACGATCCGTCAGAATGCGGGTTGTTACATTTGGTATCAGAGCTTCAGTTTAGGATCCCTATATAGATAATGAGTGAACGTATTTGTATTTTCTAAAATATAAATATATTATATATAAACCTAGATCCATAAGGATGCCCACTAGATAAAAAGAGTAAAATGTGGAAAGAAATGGGATATCTATTTGGTACACTAAAGGAATGAACATAGAAATTTTGAGACCCTTAGGTACTTTGGTTGAAAGTGTACAATATGTTTGGTATTAGAGAAAGAAGTATCCCATATGATAGAAACTGAAATGTTAGTAATTCAGATTAGTGGGTTTAGAAGTGAAACCTTATAAGTTAGAAAATGTTAAAAACTGGAAAATGGATTAGGGATATATATAGTCGAGAGAATTGAATTCGTGGGAGTTTCTAGGAAAGCCTAGGTAAGTTGGAAGCCCACTATGAGTCTAACCCATTTGTTAAACTTTTAAGAACTTGAAATTGTAAAGGTTTTGGTGAAAGAATTTATGGTGTTTTCAAGTTTTAATCTTAAAAGTATTTTTGATGTTTGAAAAGAGTGTATATTGGGACTTAATATAAAGGGGGTTGTATTTTGTAAAACAATGATTTCTTGAAAAGGTGCATATTATAGAGCATGTATAGCTCGCTAGTTTTCATATTATAGTATATGAAAAGGTTGAAAAGAAAAGATAGCATTTTATGAAGAAAGTTTTGAAAATCTCTATTCTTTGGACAATAAATTTTGTTTATTGTTTTAAAAAGGAAATTTTGTTGGGTGGACAAAATAAGTTGTAAAGAGTAAGAATAGAGTAGATTTTTACACCTTGTAGAAAGAAGCCAAAATTAACATTGTAGGTAAAAACAATGTAACCCGATAGTTGTCCTATCTACTCCAGTTTTGTGATTTGAAAAAAAAAATTGTTTTGCATTTTTTTTCTGACATGTTTTTATGGTTTGGAAAAAGTAAGTTTTGGAAAAGAAAATAAAGTTTTACCACTTTTAATTTTTGGAAGAAAAATTTAATAAAAAGAGAGACCAAACCATGTTTTGAAACAAAATGGAGCAGATAAGGATTAGTATCTAGGAAAGGCGGCAAAGGTTAGAGGTTAGGAAGTAAATAGCAAGGACTATCTTGGAATAATAAAAACAAATTCTCGTAGAATGCATAAGCATTGTGAAGCTTAGGATTGTTGCTTGAAAAAAAGTGTAGGCTAGTAATACAAAGCAAGGACTAGTAGTGACTACTAGATAGTGGAAGGGAAAGTAAGCGTTAAGAGTTTGTGGTTGGACTTTTCTTTAGTGAAATGGTCTTATGATTCTTGGCCCTTGATAGTAGCTGTGTAGGATGTCGAAAGATGGAAAGGCTTAATGGAAAAAAATAAGCTAAGAAAGAGAATAGCCTAACTAAGAAGAAAACAACAAATTCAGTAAAGCAACAAACATGACGGGAAAAGAAAATGAAAATCTTAAGAAAAGATGAATAAAAATGAAAATTTTCCAAGATAAGTTGAAAAAGAAGAGAAAATTTGATGTAGTTGTATGTGGATAGGAAAATAGGAAATCTTTATAGAATAGTTACATAAAAAATCCAAGTACAATTAGAAAAGGTACATAAAAGAAGAACGGAAGAAGTGAATTTTTCCGTTTTATACCATTTTGTAAGAAATCGAATTTAGAAAATTAGATTTTTCTAAATTTTGAATTTAATGATGGTTGGTAGGATTTTGGATGCAACAATTGGATGGACAATGCTCTTATTCTGTAAGAGTGTGGGAAAATTTGGGTGAAAAATGTTTTGATTTTTCAAAATATTGCATTCATATATAACTGCAAGTATATTTAGGATGTGAGCATCATGTTTTAAAAGAGTTTTTAAAAGTTTGCATACGTGTAGGTGGTACCAATTAGGCATACATGTATTACTATGATGTATTTCACTTTGCACCTGCGCACAATGTTCGCAAAAATTGGAAGCAAACGTGATGGTTTGATGCGAGGGATTATATATATTTTACCCCTATCGAATTTCGGGGACGAAATTCTTTAGGGGTGGGAGAATGTAACACCCCGCATTTTTAATATAATTAGAAATGTTTATATGCATGGGAATATAAATAATGGTGATGTGCAATTTAAATTAGTGGGAGAGATGGAAAAATTAATACGTTAACGATATATGTAACAGAAGAGGTAATAAAATAAAGATACTTAATTTAAATATCAGAAATTAAGTAAAACGGACATCACCGTTGCGTTCGTCTTGGAATTCTTCTTAGGATAAAGTCCAATTTTGCGTAAAAAAGATAACATATAACGAAGTTATGAGCTTTAGAAGTTTGTATACATAAAAGGCTCATATATATACAAAATATCTCCAGTATTCAAAAATATTCAAAAACAGTCAAAAGCGGGTGAGCGGGAAAATTCCCGCTCGAAGGGTGATGACCCCCCTAATGGGTGTCGACATAGGTGTCGGCCCCCCTGTAGGGGTGCCGACGTAGGTGTCGACCCCACTATAAGGGGGAAGACACAAGTGTCGACCCCCCGTATAGGGGTATACCCCCTCCCAGATCCGAGCGAAATGCATCTTTTTGTATGTACACGTTTTCTGACCAGGTTCGTTGGCATAGAAGCTATATAATGGACCCTAGCCCTATTGTTTTCTTGACCTAAACTAATGGCGACGCCATGACGCTGCTCCAACCTAAAATAATATAGATTCTTCTTCTTCTCCAAGTGAAACACCCCACGTTCATTAATGTCACTCACAAAGGGAATGCATTATCTTGAGTGAAGCGTTATAGTTAAGAGATGCAGATAAATTACAAGACAGACAAATAAATCAGCGGAAAATAAAGTCATTTAATAAGCAATGTAGTTTAGTCAAGATTTTACAACAATTGACTCAATCATACTTAAAAGCATTACATAAAATTTCTGTCTTGATTCAAAAACTTCCAAGTATATAAGAAGCATAAAACATAGCAAAGTAGCACAAGTCCCCAAATTAAAATGCAATTATAGCCATGGCCAAAGATAAGAGGTTCCAAGCCATACATCACAAAATCTCCAAGCTTGGAAAGAGAAACGGTCCAAACTAAGCTGAGCTATTCCCTCCCTGACTACCTGGGGGAGGGGGGAACAGAAGAAAAGAAGACGAAAGAAAACAGGTCAAACATAAGTCTGGTAAGTCCAGTGATTTTTCAGCATGTAAACGAGATAAAGGATCATGACATGAATAAACTGAAAATAGGACAATACATAAAACAAGATAACTTAAGACAAGATAATGCAAGGTAAATTGAATGCGCTTCTACTCTTTCTCTGCTTCGCTACTACTCTGTTATTCTGATTAATATATCTCTGCACCGCATAACTAGTGTCCCAACTAGTAATCTGTATAAAATGATAATATTACAACGTGATCCCAATCCCCGCAATTGTAGTAGCCTTCAGGTGTACATCTAGTAGGAGGATCTTACCTCAATCGGCCTAATTGCCACGAAAATGTTAGATGTACCCTTACTACCCTATCGATCAGCTCTCTACTTGTATTAATGTTCCATGTGTCTGTGTCAATCGGCCCTCTCTTGCGTGTAGATACCCTGTGCTAGTCCTACCATAAGGTGTATCAATCCTTATGATAGCAACCCGACACGATTCAAGATGCACAGTGTGTAACTACTGGTACCCAGTGCCTGCTTTTTCCCACTTCGGAGTACGTGCACACCCGTAAACCGTCGGAACCTACACCGACGTACCCCCTGCCGCTATTTTGACTGCTTATAATCAGCCCAGTAATCGTGCCCCACCCTTCCTAGTTCAGGGTACCATGATACATCTATGTGGGTTACTGCTGAAATGGGTCCCCGTTACTGGGGTTTCCTACTACTTAAGTTTGTGGGTCTATATATACAAATATTACCCATCTACATGAGATGTACTTAACCCTCCCATCGATTCAAGCATGTTTATTTAAAATTTAAGTTTGTGGGCCTATATATACTAATATTACCCACCTACACGAGATGTACTTAACCCTCTCACCGATTCAAACATGTTTATTTAACGGTTAAGTTTGTGGGCCTATATATACTAATATTACCCACCTACACGAGATGTACTTAACCCTCCCACCGACCAAGTCAATACGTATTATTGGTTAAGCTTGCCTTAACCCTACCCGCTTCGTTCATGTAATATTGGTTAGGTGTTGTCCTATCATGTTAGCTTAATCCACCCGCACATCATGTTGTATTGGTTAAGTGTTTTCTATTAACTTAACCCCACTCGTTCAACATGTTATATTGGTTAAGTTTTGCCCTCTTGTGTTGCTTATCCCTATCATACATCATGTTATATATATATATATATATATATATATATATATATATATATATTGGTTAAGTGTTGCCTTCTTGTGTTACTTTACTCTACCATACATCATGTTATATATCGGTTAAGTGTTGCCTTCTTGTGTTACTTAACCCTACCATACATCATGTTATATATTGGTTAAGTGTTGTCTTCTTGTGTTACTTAATCCTACCATACATCATGTTATATTGGTTAAGTGTTGCCTTAGTTAACTTAACCCGACCATTTGTTTAGTTAACATGTTGTACTGGTTAAGTGTTGCCTTAGTTAACTTAACCCTTCCATTTGTTTAATTAACATGTTGTGCTGGTTAAGTGTTGCCTTAGTTAACTTAACCCTACCATTTGTTTAATTAACATGTTGTACTGGTTAAGTGTTGCCTTAGTTAACTTAACCCTACCATTCTTAGCATGTCTTGTTCATTAGCATTAATTGATTTATTAATGCACTAACCCCTCACATTAGATCTATGTCGTTGCGGTTACTGGATGTGCCGGGCAGTTCCGGGCAGTTTTACACCACAACTCAATCTAACCTCGGGTTTTTCTTGGGCATGATGCACTAACCTCTCACATTAGATAGGTGTTGTTGCAGTTACTAGATGGGCCAAGTGGTTACGGGCAGTTTTACACCACAACTCAATCTAACCTCGGGTTAGGCATGTTCATCCTTTATTTAATTTACATATTCGTCATTTATGTCAAGTTTATATGTAAATTATCCGCACGTGTTGTCATGTCACACTTACTATTTAAATTATGTTCATAATTAATGGTATACAAATTATACCATTTCATGCTATTAATCATTTACATGATTATGAGCCAATCTATGCCATTAGCAATGTTTTACCCCAATGTTTCCCTCCGTTATTCGTTCGCATAATTTACATAGAACGTTAAGCTCGCAAATTAGCCTAATTCGTAAACAAAAGGGAAAAGAAAGGAACATGTAGCATTCCAACAGCACAAAATAATATGAACCTAACTAAGCATGTGTAATACAAAAAATTTCATGAACACTATAAACTTAATCAAGCATATCAATGTGAACTTGTACTTGAGTTAGATCCAATTAACATAGATCTTAAGCATATGAACAGGAATTTTCATAGATCTTAAACATATATATTAATTTGGATCTAAACATGTAAGCATGTAGATCTAAACATATAAGCATATATGAACATGACTTAGTTTATGAAAATGTACATAACATAACATAAAAGCAAGCATGTAGATCTAAACATATAAGCATATATGAACATGACTTAGTTTATGAACATGTACATAAGATAACATAAAAGCAAGCATGTAGATCTAAACATATAAGCATATATGAACATAACTTATGAACATGTATATAAAATAACATAAAAGCATCACCAAATTAATATACAATATGATAGGTTCGATTGTACAAACCACAATAATCTCATGGGCATAGTTAATTTCAGATTTGTCACAAGGATAAACATGAATCAGAATCACAATTAGGCACATTTCTAGATTCGATTTATTTCAAGTCATGACTTTTATATATTTAAATCTGAAATATAACTGAACTTACAGAAAAAGAACAGTTCTTGTATTCTGAAATCTGATTTCTGAATTTGTTAAGATATTCCTTTGATGTAGATTATTGATGTTCTTCTAATTGATTCCTAATTGAAGAAGATATTCTAGTTTTAAGGAGATGGAGGCTACTCTAGTTCAGAGAGAGACAGCATTACGGCTTCATAGAATATGTTTATGTGTTTTTGGTTTACGGTTTGAGTAGATTATATAGAAGTATAGGATTAATTCTAGCCTTTAGATTAGTCTAGGAGTAATCAGAGCCATCCAAACCAAAGAGATGTGTCACTCAGCCAATCACAGTATGACACATAATCCATAATACATCAGAATTCATCACCGGGCCAATCAGAGAAGGCTACGTTAAAAAAAAAATCCTTAACCAACTAAAATGCGCCACATGTGCCACATGAGGCGTACACGTCATATATATATATATGTATATATATATATATATATATATGTATATGTATATATGTATATATATATATGTATATATATATATTCTATATATATATATATTTATATATTTATTTATTTTTCTTTTTATCTATCTTCCAAATTAACCATTTTCACACTAAACCACTTTTTGAATTGCGTTCACACTAAGCCACTTTTTAGCCATTACCTTAAAACAAAAATATGGCGTTGGCGGGGATCGAACTCTGTACGTCTTGTATGCAAATCACATGTTCTAACCAAATGAGCTACCAAGTCTTTTGCTTACAAACCTTAGAACAATGATAAACATTATTCTTTTCTCATTCCTCTTTTTCGTGTTTTACTGCAATATTTAATTTAAAATATCTTCTTCATTTTAAATCGGTTTTCTGCAAACCATAGGTCTAAATTGACTAGAAAATTGCCACGAACGCAATTACGTTAATTTCGTGACCAAATTCTTAAAGCTCTTCAAATTTTTCTTTTTTTCTATTTAATTGTTCGCATGCGTTTCTTCACATTTCATGTATTGCACTTAATTTTTCCCTTCATTTCACTGCATGAACTTATTACATGAAATATTTATTGTCATTATTTAATTTTTCTCTTAAATATATCTATGTATATAGTATATATACATATTTCCACATTTTTAATTTCATTAAAAATGCGGGGTGTTACATTCTCCCCTACTTAAAGGATTTCGTCCCCGAAATCTCTGAGTTAAGAAGAATGTATCCTACCATCCAATCATCAATCTACTCATCCATCATTCACAAGCATCCATTGTCCTTAAAAGATTTCTAATGCTTTTCATGAACATATGCATAATGTGTGTGTATGTTCTTACTCTAATGCAAAATCAGGCGGTCTTCTGACTCAGTCGACCTCATTAATGCACATGATAGTGTCATGCGTCCATTATGTATGAAAAAGAATCCTACTGATACATATCATTTTTACATGCGTGCACAATCATTCATTCAAATGCAACATCTATATGATAACACATTCAATATACATCCATCAAATTAATTATGCACACTTATTCATATGCAATATGAAAGTGATTGAGCCGATCTAGTGCCTAATGTGTGTGCAAATGCATCCACGAGCAACCACTAGCAAACACTTGCATCCACCAAACATAACATGTCTCAAACACATGTTTACAACCATAGGATTTTTCTACCTAAAGATCGAAGATGTAATCGAGAGGACATACTGAACGATAGAACAAGTATAAACAAAGCGATAGAAAAAGGAGAAGTTAAGAACGTATCCTCCAAAAGGAAAGGGTACAGCGTACGCATCTTGTCTTCTGTCTCCCAAGTCGCATTTACTTGATCATCTCCCCATTGGATTTTAACCACTTGACCTCTCGCTTGCATAACTTCTTGACCTCCGATCCAAGGATGCATGTAAGAGCTCGTCTAATCGTGGCATCTTGCTCCACTTCCACTTCCCTAAGCATGCTCGGCTCCACTACTCCTGCGGTATCATGTAAATGCTTCTTCAAGGATTATCTTCCTTAATCTCTCTTCTTATGAACCCTTCCTCAAGTAGCTCCCCTACTTTCTTACTGAGTTCTTCCTTTCCCTTGGAGTCATGTGTCGTACGGGTAATGCAACTGGCTTTGCATTGTCAACTAGATATATGCGGAAGTCTATCTCACGTTTTAGGGGATAAACCCCTAACCTAATCAAAAACATCTGCATACTCATGGACTACTCTAACGGATCGCAAATCATCGATAGATGCATCAAGTGATTCTAGGTAACTAAGCCTAACTGATCCCTTAAGATCGCACGAAATCTCGAGGGTATTCCGGAGGCAAGTCAAAAGTCTAACTACCCTCCTTTCACAATTACTAGCTAACCAATCCAAGCCTAGAATCAACCCATAGCCCATGAAACCAAAAACATAAGCATTACACTTAAACTCAATATTTAATATAGCTATTCTCAAATCCTTACAAACCAAAGATAAATGAGCTGAACCACCAATTGGATTTGAGACGATAATGGGATCTTCTACTATACAAGTACTAAGGTACAGAGACTCAACTATGGAAGCAGATATAAACGAATGTGAAGCGCTAAAATCAAAAAGTACTAACAGGATGATAAAAAAAACTAAACTTTTTCAACAGAAGATTTACTGCCTCTCTCTTAGGTACGCTGGCGGTGAGAGCATGCACTTGCCCACCGGAAAATCATGTCCTTTGTTCTTGCCCTTTTCCTTAATTATATGACCCGTTATACCATAATAAAGACACTACCTCTTGTCTTAGGTTTTACTATTCTTTCCTCCCTTCTTGTCATGTGATTCTTTCACTTACACCTCTTTCTTTTTACCTCCTTTGTGACCCAAGTCCATATCCATGAGTTTCTCATCCTTGGGTTGTGCTCCTTAGCCAAACTCCCTCATTCTTACCTTTATCATCCTTGTGTAACATGTTGACAAGTCTCTCGAAAGCTGCCTCCATCGCATGGAAAACCTACAAAGATTGAAAGAAAATTAGCCGCGGGTGAAACTACTACGGCTATAGATGGAAGTTGGGCACTTCTTCGCCCTTTGATAGGTGTCATTGTCTCATCAAGCCTACGGAACCATGTCGCGATGAGGTTACCTCCCAGAAAGCCAGGAGCCCCGGAGACTCAAGAAAGAAGGAAATAAGGATTCAAATAGAGGATCAAAAGATAGTGCATATGGCTTTGAGGAATATGCCTTTAAAACATAACTTTTCTTTTGAAAATGCTTCTTTTAAAATCGTTTCGAAAATAATTTTTCAAATCTTTTATCTGATACGGAAACCTTCAGCTCTGATACCAAATGCAACACCCCACGTTAATTAATGTCACTCACAAAGGGAATGCATTAACTTCAGTGAACCGTTATAGGTAAGAGATGTAGATAAATTACAAGACAGACAAGTAAAGCAGCGGAAAATAAAGTCATTTTATAAGCAGCGTAGTTCAGTCAAGCTTTTACAACAATTGACTCAATCATACTTAAAAGAATTACATAAAATTTCTGACTTGATTCAAAAACTTCCAAGTATGTAAGAAGCATAAAACATAGCAAAGTAGCATAAGTCCCCAAATTAAAATGCAATCACGGCCATGGCCAAAGATAAGAGGTTCCAAGTTATACACCACAGAATCTCCAAGCTTGGAAAGAGAAACGGTCCAAACTAAGCTGAGCTATTCCCTCCTTAACTACCTAGGGGGGAAAATGGAAGAAAAGAAGACGAAAGAAAACAGGTCAGACATAAGTCTGGTAAGTCCAGTGATTTTTCAGCATGTAAACAAGATAAAGAATCAAGACATGAATAAACTGAAAACAGGACAATACCTTAAAACAAGATAACTTAAGACAAGATAAGACAAGGTAAATTGAATGCGCTTCTACTCTTTCTCTGCTTTGCTACTACTCTATTATTCTGATTTCTATATCTTTGCACCGCCTAACTAGTGTCCCAACTAGTAATCTGTATAAAATGATAATATTACAACGCGATCCCAATCCCCGCAATTGTAGTAGCCTTTAGGTGTACATCTAGTAGGAGGATCTTACCTCAATCAGCCTAATTGCCACGAAGATGTTAGATGTTCCCTTACTACCCTATCGATCGGCTCCCTACTTGTATTAATGTTCCATATGTCTGTGTCAATCGGCCCTCTCTTGCGTGTAGATACCCTATGTTGATCCCACCATAAGGTGTATCATCCTTATGATAGCAACCCGACACGATTCAAGATGCACAGTGTGTAACTACTGTACCCATTGCCTGCTTTTTCCCACTTCGGAGTACGTGCACGCCCGTAAACCATCGGAACCTACACTGACGTACCCCGTGCCGCTATTTTGACCGCTTATAATCAACCCAGTAACTGTGCGCCACCCTGCCTAGTTCAGGGTACCATGATAAATCTATGTGGGTTACTGCTGAAATGGGTCCCCGTTACTAGGGTTTCCTACTGGTTAAGTTTTTGGGCCTATAAACACAAATATTATCCACCTACACGAGATGTACTTAACCCTCCCACCGATTCAAGCATGTTTATTTAACGATTAAGTTTGTGGGCCTATATATACTAATATTACCCACCTACACGAGATGTACTTAACCCTCCCATCGATTCAAGCATATTTATTTAACGGCTAAGTTTGTGGGCCTATATACACTAATATTACCCACCTACATGAGATGTACTTAACCCTCCCACTGATCAAGTCATTACATATTATTGGTTAAGCTTGCCTTAACCCTATCCGCTTCGTTCATGTAATATTGATTAAGTGTTGTCCATTCATGTTAGCTTAATCCACCCACACATCATGTTGTATTGGTTAAGTGTTTTCTATTAACTTAACCCCACTCGTTCATCATGTTATATTGGCTAAGTGTTGCCCTCTTGTGTTGCTTAACCCTATCATACAACATGTTATATATATATATATATATATATTGGTTAAGTGTTGACTTCTTGTGTTACTTAACCCTACCATACATCATGTTATCTATTGGTTAAGTGTTGCCTTCTTGTGTAACTTAACCCTACCATACATCATGTTATATATTGGTTAAATGTTGCCTTCTTGTGTTACTTAACCCTACCATATATCATGTTATATTGGTTAAGTGTTGCCTTAGTTAACTTAACCCTACCATTTGTTTAATTAACATGTTGTACTGGTTAAGGGTTGCCTTAGTTAACTTAACCCTACCATTTGTTTAATTAACATGTTGTACTGGTTAAGTGTTGCCTTAGTTAACTTAAGCCTACCATTCTTAGTATGTCTTGTTCATTAGCATTAATTGATTTATTAATGCACCAACCTCTCGCATTAGATCTGTGTTGTTGCGGTTACTTGATGTGCCGGGCGGTTCCGGGCAGTTTTACACCACAACTCAATCTAACCTCGGGTTTTTTCTAGGCATGATGCACTAACCTCTCACATTAGATAAGTGTTGTTGCAGTTACTGGATGTGTCGGACGGTTCCGGGCAGTTTTACACCACAACTCAATCTAACCTCGGGTTAGGCATGTTCATCCTTTATTTAATTTACATATTCGTCATTTATGTCAAGTTTATATGTAAACTATCCACAAGTGATGTCATGTCACATTTACTATTTAAATTATGTTCATAATTAATGGTATACAAATTATAACATTTCATTCTATTAATCATTTACATGATTATGAGCCAATCTATGCCATTAGCATGTAATTTAATGTTTAACCCCAACATTTCCCCCCGTTATTCGTTCGCATAATTTACATAGAACGTTAGGCTTGCAAATTAGCCTAATTCATAAACAAAAGGGAAAACAAAGGAACATGTAGCATTCCAACAACACAAAATAATATGAATCTAACTAAGCATGTGTAATACAATTTTTTCATGAATAATATAAACTTAATCAAGCATATCAATGTGAACTTGTACCTGAGTTAGATCCAATTAACATAGATCTTAAGCATATGAACAGGAATTTACAAAGATCTTAAACATATGTATTAACTTGGATCTAAACATGTAAGAATGTAGATCTAAACATATAAGCATATATGAACATGACTTAGTTTATGAACATGTACATAAAATAACATAAAAGCAAGCATGTAGATCTAAACATATAAGCATATATGAACATGACTTAGTATATGAACATGTACATAACATAACATAAAAGCAAGCATGTAGATCTAAACATATAAGCATATATGAACATGACTTAGTTTATGAACATGTACATAACATAACATAAAAGCAAGCATGTAGATCTAAACATATAAGCATATACGAACATGACTTAACTTATGAACATGTACATAACATAACATAAAAGCATCACCTAATTAATATACAATATGATAGGTTCAATTGTACAAATCACAATAGTCTCATAGGCATAGTTAATTTCAGATTTGTCACAAGAATAAACATGAATCAGAATCACAATTAGGCACAGTTCTAGATTCGATTTATTTCAAGTCATGACTTTTATATATTTAAATCTGAAATATAACTGAACTTACAGAAAAAGAACAGTTCTTGTATTATGGAATCTGATTTCTGAATTTGTTAAGCTATTCCTTTGATGTAGAATATTGATGTTCTTCTAATTGATTCCTAGTTGAAGAAGATATTCTAGTTTTAAGGAGATGGAGACTACGTTAGTTCAGAGAGAGACAGCATGACGGCTTCATAGAATGTGTTTATGTGTTTTAGGTTTAGGGTTTGAGTTAATTATATAGAAGTCTAGGATTAATTCTAGCCTTTAGATCAGTCTAGGAGTAATCAGAGCCATCCAAACCAAAGAGATGTGTCACTCAGCCAATCTCAGTACGACACATAATCCCTAATACATCAGAATTCATCACCGGGCCAATCAGAGAAGGTCACGTTAAAAAAAATCCTTGACCAACAAAAATTTGCCACGTGTGCCACATAAGGCGTACACGTCATATATATATATATATATAATATATTTTTATTTTTATTTTTAGCAATATTCCAAATTAACCATTTTCCCACTAAACCACTTTTTGAACTGTGTTCACACTAAGACACTTTTTAGCCATTCCCTTAAAACAAAAATATGGCGCTGGTGGGGATCGAACTCTGTACCTTTTGTATGCAAGTCACATGTTCTAACCAAATGAGCTACCAAGTCTTTTGCTTACAAACCTTAGAACAATGTTAAACATTATTCTTTTCTCATTCCTCTTTTTCATGTTTTGCTGCAATATATAATTTAATGATATCTACTTCATTTCAAATCGGTTTTCTGCAAACCATAAGTCTAAATTGACTAGAAAATCGCCACGAACGCAAGGACACTAATTTCGTGACCAACTTCCTGAAGCTCTTCAAATTTTTCTTTTTTTTTCTATTTAATTGTTCGCATGCGTTTCTTCGCATTTCATGTATTGCATTTAATTTTTTCCTTCATTTCACTGCAAGAACTTATTACATGAAATATTTATTGTCAATATTTAATTTTTCTCTTAAATATATCTATGTATATAATATATATACATATTTCCACATTTTTAATTTTATTAAAAATGCGGGGTGTTACACCAAGCAATTCTTAGATCTAATCTCTTCTCTTCCTCTCTAAATCTGTTCTTAAAATAAAAAGATAGATCTAGGATTCCTCTACTCCAAAATAAGAGAAAATAATTCAGATGCCTGGATTTATGCTGCGCAAAAAAGGGAGAAAACCATGGATCAGATCTAGAATTGGAAAGCATACAAGTGAGTGGATTTAAAATACATTTTTTGTATAATAATGGATCTATCGTTCGCCACTCCCCATTTACACAAGCAATAAACCTATGATCTAATCTGATAAAGTTCACTTATGCCTAATATTGTTGTCATATGCTTAATTATGATCAGTCATTTTGTGCCTATGTTGGGTTTCCTCCTTTTATTCTTCCCTTTTTATTTTTATATAGCTAGGCTATCTTCGAGCCTATGCTTATTATGGATTTATGCGATTGAACAATATTGAGAAAAAAGGGAAAAGGTTGATTTGGGTATTATATGTGATTGGGAAGTTTGGGGACATAACTTATAATGGGGTTTTGGGAATAACTTTGATTGGAATCATAAATATAACTATGGGTATATGAATCAAATTGTAATTATGAATGTAAATTGGGATTATAAGTTGAATTAGGATTATGGGAATTATAAATAAAACTACAGTGGGGTTTATGTATACAAATCAAATTGAGAATATAAGACTGTAATTTGGGGCAAAAACTGATGGTTGGAATTTGGGGCATTATTGCAATAAAATATGAACAATTGGAAAACTTTGGGAAAATATGTAATAAAATGAAAGTTGGCATAAATTGTGGAAATTGGTTTGGGCATAATTGGGTGTAACTTGTATACATAGGACTATAGGTATAAATTGGATTAGAATTATAAGCATAAATTTGAATTGGAATTTATGGGTAACTGGAAATCATAATAATCCAAGATTTGAAATTGGGCATGAATTAAGAAAAAGATATTGAACACCTAAGACACGAGGTTAGATTTGGTTTGCGGTAGAAGTCTGCCCGGAACCGCCCAGCATATCCAGCAACTGCAAACGGTAATCTAATGTGAGAGATCTTAGGTGGAAATTGGACCCGTAATGGTGTCAAGACACGAGATTAGATTCAGATGCGGTGGAAGTCTGCCCGGAACCGCCCGGCATATCCAGCAACCGCAAACGGTAATCTAATGTGAGAGGTCCTGCGCGTTTATGGACATCATAAATAATAATGAACACTTAACCAAGACGACACATGTAAGGTTGATATGGATATAATAAATGGGTTAAGTGGGAATGTGGGTAGCATGGATAATTTGATAAACTACAATACTTAACCCAATTAAATCTGTAGTGGTGTTACGAACCATTTGAATTGAGTAGGGGTTAAGTAAACGTGTTAAAGAAGTGGGGAGGGTTCAATTAATCTTAATTAATGCCAAAATGTGGAATGATAATAATAACCTATTATGAATGAACTTAAGAAAAGGAAATGATAATAGGTAGGCTTGTCTTAGGGACAAGTGGGAATTATAACTTATGGAATAAGGTAGGTTATAATGAACGATGGAGAAAACAGAATAACTTATTGAATAAGGTAAGTTATAAGGAAAGATAAGGGAAGAAGAAATAACTTATGTAACAAGGAAAGTTGTACTTAGTTGAAGATTAAGTAATCTGTAAATGCAAGGATAAATCTACAAATGAAGATATCATAAATTATATGAATGACATAACAGAAGATTGGTTGAGTTGAGTAATTCTCTGAGTGTTAATCTGATGTTGATTTCGGTCATCGGGGTTGATGCTTAGGGAGTTATTCTCTTAACCAATATATATATATATATATATATATATATATATGAATTAAGATGTACTTAATTATAAACATGTTATTATAACCATAAGAGGGATAATTATTAGATTATGAGAATAACATGTTGTAGGCTTATTAATGAACTTAAAAGGATTAAGTTATATATGGAATTAATAAGCAAGGATAACTTGGTAAACTTGAAAAGGAAGTAAATGTGAATAACCAAGTTAAATGAGAAAACTGACGGGGTAGCGCAAGCGCGTAATTAATGATTAGACGTAGGGTCTAATGACAGATAAAACTAATGCGCTTGAAGCAGTCCGTACGTTAAAGATGAATAGCCCAATGAGGTAAATCATCACGGGTGTCATAAGGCATGAGGGGAGTGCACGTTCATTATTCTGGCGGCTCCAACGGACTAAAAGGGGAGGCAGGCGGCTTCCTGAGATGTTAAAGGTGCTCCTGGTAGTCCTCTGTGGTGGTTTAGCTTCGGGCTAGGATTACAGAGGTTGGGTCTGCGCGGAACTACTAGGTGAGTGTGCCTTGACTGCACAAGAAAGGGGCAGTCAGAATGTTGTACGTGGTGGCGTTAAGGGTGGTTCGGCGGTTGCCTCAGGCGGAGGTGGAGGGTCAAGACCAAACGATAGCAAGATCGTCGACGCCTGTCGCCAGCAGCCTAAGGAATGCGAAAAGACAAGAGCTAACCCCTAGAGATCGTTAACCTTTGCTATCAAGGGACGGGTGCAGGGAGACCCCACATGGATGTTTAGATTATTTGCTTGTTAGGTAGGGGTGGTCGCTTAGCTCGTGTGGTCTTTACTAGTTGAGGGAGGGGCTGAGGTGGGGCCATAGCCACCATAGAAAGCCAGACCCGAGGGATATCTGTACATTGGACACTCTCAGAGGCGGGCCCGTACAGATATAGAAAAGCTTCCGACCGAGTTCAGTGTTTCTGGTGTAGCCCTGCCACGGATCTCGGGTGCACAAGTAGAGGTTATGTGCAGTAGAAACATCGAGTACGATTGATGATATGTACGTGGGAAAGTCTAGGTACAACCATGCTCACTTTGGGTGGTGCACTGTAGACTAGAGGGCATTATTCGGTGATGGAACCAAACTCAATCGAATAGTTCGAGGATAGCAGTCAGTACGCTTACGTAGCACAACGATAGTGGTTCTATGCGGATGTAACGTTGTACCTTACTATGGCATAGGATGAGGGACTGCGCATAATACAGTGGCGATACAGAGGAGACCGTGCGAGTGGGGTACCACGGGGTGTACCTCAGTTTGGGGTTAGCTAGATATACATTATATTATGTTAATCTACTTTGGGGTAGATGGGTGCGACATGTGTGTGAAAGCTTTGAGTGCTAATAACACAGATAACCTAATAAATGAGAAAATGTAATTGAACAGTATATGTAGGATTATTCAAGAAGTGTAGTTTAAATTCATTCACACATAACTTATGTTCTGACCCCTCCTCATAACATTCGTAGGTTAGGTTCATGACAGAGACTGTATAGCTTTGGATACTGGTTTAGCAGTATTGTTATTAAGGTAAAGCTATGTTTTAATTACATTATATTTTGTTCCTTCCGCTGTGAGATGTTTTCCGAACTCTGACATGTTTTATGTCTCTGTCTTTTCTGCAGGATACCAGAGCAAAACAACACGGGTTTCGATGGACTGGGTTTTTGAAAAAAAATTGGCCCGTCAGAATGCGGGTTGTTACAATTATGCTTACCCATAGGTGTCCTTAATACATAACCCCCAATTGGTTAAGTTTTGTCGGCATATATTAAATATTACCCAACCAACCCGAATATACTTAACTTAACACTCCCATTGTTCAACCAAGTTTACTTAGCCCCTATGAATATTCATGTTCACACAGTCCCTATGGTTCAACTAGGTTAAGTATTCAATTCCTTACCATGTCCATTTATGGTTTATAATTGGTTAGACCTCCCACATTAGGCCTACAGCTTGTGGATGTTGGATATGTCGGTCGGGTCAGGGCATACTTCTTCCACAAGTTGGGCCTAACCTCGTGTCTTAGCCCGTCTCATATTTGTGCACCTAGACCCCTCACATTAGATTCAACATTTGCGGTTGCTGGATATGTCGGTCGGGTCCAGGCAGACTTCCACCATAAATGCAATTTAACCTCGTATCATAAGTGCATTTATAGTTTATAATTACTGTAATCCTAAGCATGTTAACCAATTAATTACTTATGTCTTATAGGTGTTCATGCCCGTTTACCCAATTTTCATAGTGAATTATATGTCCAAATTCATATTCATTGTACAAATTATGCCAATTCTAATATTTTCCCTCATTCCCTAACTAACGCATTCGCATATATTTGGCAGCATGCTTAGGCTATAGAGTAGCCTGGCCATAAACAATAAAAAGGGGAAGGTGATGGGAAAATGGCAATAGTGACTATTCTAACATAACTGGCATATATATATATACACACACTGGCATAGACATGTAATTGGCATAATAATAAGGTGGACATAAAAGCAGATCTAGTGAACAGGTGATGATAAAACTAGATCTAACATATTAAGGATGTCCTAATAGGCATGAATAGCTCTAAATAAGGATCCATATGTCCAACTGATGACATATCTAAATTAACCACCACATGATAGGTACAAGATGATTTAGAGGGATAATTAGATCTAAACAAGATTTTAACTGTCCAAATAATGACAAACCCAAACTATCGTAAACATAGATAAAAGTTAAGATCCATATATGTGACATGATAAATTAACCACAAGAGAATTAGATCTATAAAAATATATCTAGCATGAGAAAGGTTAAGATCCAAGAATATCATAGATTCATAATTTATAACAGATCCAAATCACAGTCATATCACATTTACGTTTAGTCATTTAAAAATAGAAATAATTGAACTCACAGTGCTTTTAGAAGATATAAGAGAAATTGTTGGCGTTGAATCTCGGATTTAACTCGAATCTCTAACTGATTAGCTTTAGTAGATAGTTGCAGAAGAAAAGGATTCGGTTCAGTTCAGGCACCGGAAGCGTTTAGCCTCCATTGATTTTCAGTGAAGAAAATAAGAGAAATGGAACTCTATATATATAGCTTCCAGCCTCCAAATTCTGACTTGCCACCTCAGCGCTAGGGGGTCGACCCCCACCCTTAGGAGGTCGACCCATGGGTTGACACCCCCCTTGAGGGGTCAACCTCGGGGTCGACTCCCATGGGGTGGGAAATTGCCGCCTCTTTATTTTCGGATTTCAAACTGTTTTCTAATTTTTCTGAATATATATATATATATATATATGTTAATTCTTCTACGCGTATACAAACTTCAAACCTTCATAACTTCCTCATATGGTGTTAGTTTTACGCAAACCAAATGTCTATCTTGACCATAATTTTGAGACGAACACAATAAAGCATTTTGTTTCCCTTAATTCTGAATATTAAATTAATTATTATTTAATTTATCCTTTTCTAGTGTTGTTATAATTACGGGGTGTTACATTCTCCCTTACTCAAAGGATTTCATCCCCAAAATCTCTTAGTTGAGAAGAATGCTATCCTATCATCCATCTACTCATTCATTAATCACAAGCATCCATTGTCCTTAAAGATTTCTAATGCTTGTATGAGCATATGCAAAGGTGTGCGTATATGTCCCAATGCTAATGCGAAGATTAGGCGATCTACTGATTCAGTCGACCCCCTTAATGCAATGTATGTTAGTGTCATGAATCCAATATGTATGCAAATAACCCTATTATAACACGTAAGTTCTATACGTGTGCACACTCATTCGTCCAAATGCACATCCATATGCTAATATATCCATTTTCACCCATTAAAGAAAAGAAAAAATGCACACACATCCATATGCAGTATGAGAGTGATTGAGCCGATCGAGTGCCTACGTGTGTGTGTATGCATCCACAGGTAACCACTAGCAGCCACTTGCATCCATCAAACATAACATGTCTCAAACACATGTTTACATCCATAGGATTCCTATGTAAAGGTCGAAAATACTATTGATAGGACATACTCAAATGATAGAAATAAGCATAGATAAAACTTTGGAAAAGGAGTTAAGAACATACCCTCGAAAAGGAAAGGGTACGAAGCACGAATCTTGTCTTCGGTCTCCCAAGTCGCATCCTCTGTGTTATCTCCCCATTGAACCTTTATCAGCTTGATTTCTTTATTGCGTAGCTTATTAACTTCTTAACTTCCCTACAGACCCGAAGCAAACCACATTCTTCAGAGGTGATACTTTAATAAAAACTAAGTCTCCCACTTCAAATTCGATGTCAGCCCTTCTCTGTCTGCGTAAGATTTCTGCCTATCTTGGGTTGTCTTCATCCTGTCGTCGAATAAGGTCAATCTTCTCAGATGTTTCTCTAACCATATCTGGTCCAAGTAATAATCTTTCAGTAGATTCCCACCAACAAGTTGGTGATCTACAGGGTCATCCGTACAATGCTTCGAAGGATGTCATACCAATGCTAGCTTGATAACTGTTGTTGTAGGCAAACTCTACTGAAGGAAGATGCTCTTCCCAGGTCCCTCCGAAGTCTAGGATACATAGCCTTAAAAGATCCTCAAGAACTCTGTTCACCCTCTCCTTCTGTCCATCGGTCTGAGGATGATAAGCGGTGCTCAAACACAACTGTGTACCTAACGTACCCGCCTTATCTGCTAGGTCTAGGATTGGTTTTGTTAACTAGAGATCTTTTCCTAGGTGTTTACACCTATTCCATTTTTAAGCTAAGCTCATTTTCGAATACTAAGCATAGCATATATATTACTTGCTACTTGCCAATATTACGATAAGTGAGTGTAAAAAGTCAATGTTCGACCGTGGCTATTGAATCGTCGAGGTTGTGTTAGTGAGCTGGTCCAATATTTCGAATCGAAACTAAATAAAGGCGGATACGTGGGGGGGCCCACTACTTCTTCATTCAGGGGGCCTCATGACTTCCCACTGGGAGAGAGGTGCACCTAACCCACCTACCCACTCATCAATCCCTTGGTCATTAGGGTTCAACTGACTTGCACAAAAAGACCCCTATTGAGAATAATAACAGAAAGAGAAGCATTTCCAAACAGAAGAGAGTCGGGGGAACATAAGGACTCGTTTCCAGGGGTTAACTCATCCTTAACCTTACTTAAAGAGAGTGTTGCTATGTGGAACAAAGGACGAAATACAATCGATTAGAGTGCTTCCCGATACCTGTCTCCTAAGGAATTGATCTTCTCTTTCATATACCAGGATATAACCTCGAAGGACTGCAATTGGAAGGAATTAGCACTCACCATAAGCAACCGCAGAGAAGGAAAATGACTGGCCTTAGACGGAGGAAAGAAAGAGGTAAAGATACTAGCATTTAAGAATAATAATATTCCAGTTATGGCTTGCCCAAGAGGTCAGCAAGCTCCTCCAAAAGTCACTGGTAAAGATGAGGTCACAATTGCTTACGATGCTGGAAGGTACTCCATGAAGACGGACTATTTCATGAATGTAAATTGCTGCCAACCATGATGTCGTCCTCCTACTCTTAACTAGAATGAAGTGAGCGCTCTTAGTGAGTCTATCCACCATAACCCAGATACTAATGTTGCCTTTCTTCGATATAGGAGAACCATCTATGAAATCCATGGAGACGCTCTCCCATTTCCACTGTGGGACCTCCAAAGAATGAAGAAGACTACAGGGCTTCTTTTGCTCAGCTTTAACTTGCTAGCAAACTAAACATTGAGAAACAAACCCTGCCACATCTTTCTTCATCCCAGCTCAAAAAAAAACCTCTTCATGTCTCTGTACATCTTATCACTGCCTGGATGAATAGTCATCTTAGAATGGTGGGCTTCTTCTAAGACTTCCTTTATCAAGCTTCCCGTTTGAGAAACACAAAGCCTTTCATCTCTTCGCAACCACCATTTTTCATCTACGGAATATCTACTGAGGTGACTAAAAGTCTCCCCTTTTCTGAGCTTATCCACAATTGAAAAATGTCGGTGTGTATACAACTTAAAGGATCTATATGGATAATGCGGAAATATATGTGATATACTAGCTAAATAATGTGCAATGGTCTATGCAAATAAAAAACTGAGTTACCGAGATATATATAACAAGTAAATAAAAGCGGTAAATGAACTAAAAAAGACACCTGGAGTTTTTATACCGGTTCAGGTTTCCCGCCCTACGTCCAATCCTGAAGCTCCTCTTCGGAATTCACTAACAACACCCTTTCTTAACCCGGAAGAATAGGTCAGTACATCCGAGCCCCAACAAGGATGTCTCTCGCCTGAGCAACTACACAGGTCTGCAACAATTACAAGAGTTTGACTTCTGATTTGTGTTCTTTAATCAACACGGATAGCCAATATTTTAAGTATAACCTTCGTATAATCTGATCCTCGAGTATATGCTTTGAATGCGTAGATTTAAGGAAGTAAATTTTACTTGTTGAATCAAATAGTATTAATATGATTCACGGATTCCACAAGTATTGAAATCGGAGAGCTTTTAATTGCAAATAATGTAAATGGAGAGATTAGAATGATGATCAGAAAAATCAGTTAAATTCGGAAAGATTAAGTTATTGTAAAACATGATTGAAGTTGTTTATATAATAGACTATGAGTAGCAGTCATTCATGAATAGTTTCCATAAAAAGATATGTCCATTTCCTTTAATTAATGAAGAGGAATCTCTTTATGAATGGAAGCAACTCTTCAGAAAACAAGTTCTGGGTTGAATCAGTCGACTGGTTAAACACCATCAGTTGACTGATAGAAATAATTTATTTTTATAAAACTTTTAAAACTAGCCCTTATATACCAAAATAGGTCGACCATCGACTGGTCCATTTCCTACCAGTCGGCTGGTAGGCCAGTTTTGGTATATTTTTGGCTTTTTAATGGCTTTATAAATGTATATTTATATATAACTTTGATTAGTACATTCGTGTATACTTGAGGATAGATTTTAATATAATTCTAACACGACTCAATGTACATATATATAACCTTATCTTTATGATTTAATTCCCATAGTAGCTTTGTTCGTTGACATCAATCAAAATCTCGTTATTCCAGATTATCCCCCTTTTTGATTGATGACAATACTTTGATTTTTCTCCCCCTGAATGTATAACTCCCCTTAAATTTCTACACAATTTTTTTAGTTCATATATTTATATACTTACCATTTGAATCCTGCATTCACAAGTGTTAGCACGATTTTCCAATAATATGGAAATATAACAGTATAATAGCATGGAAATATAACAATGGCATATAAAATAGTATGAGAGATATTTTTCTCTCCCTTTGTCCTCGATTAAAAAGAAATTAAGATATTTCAAGAACAAAGTAATCGAAGGACGTTTTTAGAGATCTTTAAATGATGCAGTCCCTAACTCACGTTAGAGTTTAATGGAAGAATTTTCTAGAAGGGGTTTAGTGATGATATCAGCAATTTGATTTTCTGAGTTAACAAATTCTAAATTAACTGTTTGTTTTTCAATGTTATCTCTCAAAAAGTGATGTCTGATATCAATGTGTTTAGTTCTGGAATGGTTTACTGGATTCTTAGATAAATTTATTGCACTTGTATTGTCACAATATATTATAGAATTTGACAAATTTACATTAAAATCTTTTAGTGTTTGCTGCATATATAATACCTGAGCACAAGCTAGTGCAGCAGATTTGTATTCAGCTTGCATGTTGACATTGAAACACAGTTTTGTTTCTTGCTAAACCAAGGTATAAGTGATTTACCAATAAAGTGACATGTTCCACTTGTACTCTTACGATCTGTTCATGATCCTCCAAAATCAGCATCGCTATATGATACTAATTCAAAGGAACATTCTTTTGGATAGAAGAGTCCAAAATCTTTGGTACTGCTTAGATATCGTAATATTCGTTTAACTTCTCTTAAATGCGACTCTTTTGGATTAGCTTGAAATCGGGCACATAAGCAAACACTCTTCATAATATCCGGTCTACTCGCAGTTAAAAACAAAAGTGAACCTATCATGCTTCTATATAACTTTTGATCGACATTTTTACCATTTTCATCTTTATCTAAATGTGTCGATGTACTCATTGGTATAGGTTTACTTGAAGTGTTTTCCATTTCAAAGCATTTTATTGAATTGGTACAATATTTTTCTTGATTGATAAAAATTCCATTTGGTAATTGCTTGATTTGTAATCCCAAAAAGTAAGAAAGTTCTTCCTCAAATTCATTGATTATTATTTTTGAGAAATTTTGACATAATTGATCATTTGTTGAACCAAAAATAATATCTTCTACATATATTTGAACTATTAGAATATCTTTATGATCTTTCTTAATAAAAAGTGTCTGATCAACCTTTCCAATTTGAAATCCTGATTCTATAAAATATGTTTTAAGACGTTCATACCAAGCATGAGGTGCTTGTTTTAATCCATATAATGTCTTTTTCAGTTTATAAACATAATCAGGATATTTTTCATGGGCAAATAATGGAGGTTGTTCAACTGATATAATTTAAAGTTATGATGACAAGCGTATGCTAATAGTATTCGAATTGCTTCTAGTCGTGCAACCGATGCAAAGATTTCTTCATAATCTATGCCTTCTTCTTGATTGTAACCTTATGCAACAAGTCTCGTTATATTTCTAGTGATATTACCTAATTCATCTGCTTTATTTTTGTACACCCATTTTGTTCCAATAACAGTTTGATCATTTGGTCTTGGAACTAGTTTCCAGACTTCATTACGTTCAAACTGGTTCAGTTCTTCTTGCATGCCGATTATCCAATTTTCATCTATTGATGCTTCTTTAGGATTTTTGGGTTTGATTTTTGATAAAAAGGCTACATTACTTACTAAATTAAGTTGACTTCTTATCCTTACGTGTGAAGTTATTTCTCCAATGATATTTTGAGTTGGATGATCTCTTAATATTCTTGGTGGAGATCGAACTTCATTAGCAGGAGTATTTTGATTATTGATATCATCTAGTAATTCTGTAGCATTATTCTCTATATAATTATGAATAATGTTTTCATCTTCTCTGTATATTTCAATATCATCATCACGTGAAGGATTATTTTCAGAGTATCTGAATTTAAAGAATTTTGAATAATATTTTCGTCAAATGATACATGAAGTGATTCTTCATTTTACCTGTTCTTTTATTAAAAATACGATAAGCTTTGATACACTCAGAATATCCTAAGAATATTCCTTCGTCGGATTTTGAATCGAATTTTCCAAGTTGATCTTTTGTATTTAAAACAAAACATGTCGAACTAAAAACTTTGAAATAAGATATATTTGGTTTTCTACCAGTAAAAAGCTCATATGGTGTGTTTTTAGTAAGCGGTCGAATGGAAACACGGTTCAAAACATAGCAAGCTGTTGCGACTGCTTCAGCCCAAAAATGTTTTGGTAATGTACTTCCATCTAATAATGTTCTAGCACATTCTTGTAAAGTTCTATTCTTACGTTCTACAACTCCATTTTGTTGTGGAGTTCTAGGAAATGAAAAGTTATGATAAATTCCTTTCTTTTGAAAAAATAAATCAAATTTCTCATTTTCAAATTCTCCTCCATTATCACTGGGTATATTCTTTATTTTTATATTAGTTAATTTCTGAATTTGCTTGACGAAATTCTTAAAAATATCAAAAGTATCGCTTTTATTCCTTAAAAAAATAGTCGAAGTATATTTGAAAAATCATCAATAATTACAAACACACATCTACTATGATTTATGGATTGAACTTGAGTTGGTCTGAATTAATCCACGTGTAGTAATTCAAGTGGTTGTAAGGTTGTTATAACCTTTTTAGATTTAAAAGAGGATTTTGTTAATTTTTTGTAACACCCCACGCCCGCTACGGTCACTCACTAAGGGAATGCCATAGCATCGGTGGAGTATTTTAAGTGAATATAGAACAGAAAAATTACAACAAGACAGATATAAGAATACTTGAAGATTTAAAACATCATTTCATTACAGCGGAAACTAAAACATGTTTGGTTACATCACAAAATCATAACAAGAGTCAAGTACAAAATATCCATCCTGATAAAATAAAAGTACATAATCCCACTACATAAACTAATAGCCATAATAGAAAAGATAAACTGAGCTTTACATCCACGGTCCAAGCTCCAAAAGGTAGATAAAGCAGTTTGATCAAAGCCCACTAGCACTAGGCCCACTCTGATAACCTGAGGGTTGGGAAAAAAACAACAACGGGGTCAGACATAAGTCTGAGCGAGTCCTATAACTTTAACAATACAATCATTAAAGTAACCAGAGTAAGATATAAGCTTGATATACGGTAACGACTGGGGATGAATGGCTACACTAAGCAGCCAACTAGACTTAGGATGAACTAAGATAACCGTAAAGACGCATTTACCCACCCAAAGATAATTACTACACTGCACCACACCAGTTCTACCCACCCAAGGGTAATTCCTACTTAAGGTTGATCCCACTAAGTGTACTTAGTAATTTTTAATAGTAGTTTCGTGTACCCCTAGCTGACTACATAGGTGCCGTCTGCCCCTATCTCCACTAGGTGTACCCCCTACTCCCCAAGCGATCGGCTCCCTAACGTAGATACCCGTGCTGGCCCCACAGTGGGGTGTATCATTCCCCAAAGTGGCAACCTGATAATATCAATGGTGCACGGCTTATACCTACACGATGCAACAACGTCTTACTTACCAGCCCGGGTCCACACACGCATATGAAACCCGTTGGACTTGCGTTGCCACCGCTACCCCGTTTTGGCCTCTTACAGTCAAGCCCAATATGCATGTCCCGTCCTCGAGTTGGGTCGAGCCCACAAAGATACGTTTGGGATATTGGTTGAAATGGGCCCCCACAAGCTACTACTTAAGCTTGTCATTTTATCTAGTGCATCCCACTTAACCCCTTTTTAAAATCATGCCCACTTACATGTTAAGGTTTGGTTAAGTCATCTAATCATATTTCAATTGCCACTCAAGGCCCCCACAAGCTACCACTTAAGCTTGTCATTTAATCATATTTCAATTGCCACTTAAGCCCCCCCCCCCCACAAGCTACTACTTAAGCTTGTCATTTAATCATATTTCAATTGCCACTTAAGGCCCCCACAAGCTACTACTTAAGCTTGTCATTTAATCATATTTCAATTGCCACTTAAGGCACCCACTAGATTTCCACATGCCACCCAAGGCACTTACTTGATTCCCACATGCCACCCAAGGCACTTACTTAACCCTTTAATCATGTTTAATTACATGTTCCACTTTGGTTAAGTATTCTAATCGTATTTTCTATTGCCACCCAAGGCAACCCACTAGTTTCCTTATGCCACCCAAGGCACCCCCACTAGTTACTACATGCCACCCAAGGCACCCACTTAACCCCTCATGCCTCACTACATGCTAATTTGGTTAAGTGTTTCTTAATTAATTAAGATCGTAACCTTTGTAAAGACCTCTCACATTAGACTGTCTTTTATGGCAGCTGGATATGCCGGTTGGTTCCGGGCAGCCTTACACCATAACAGAGTCTAACCTCGTGTCTTTACACTTGTCACGTATTTAGTTTATGACTAAGACCTCTCACATTGGGCCAATCATTTGTAGCCGCTGGATTTGTCGGTCGGTTCCGGGCAGTCTTATGCTACAAAAGGGTCCAACCTCGTGTCTTAGTCGATTAATTACACCTAATTAATCACCCCCATAATTTGTATTAATTATCCCTAATTAATTACAAATTTCAAGAATATGGGTAGACCTAACTCAATAGGTAAATTCCCAATTCCATAATATGGGTAGACCTAACTTAATAGGTAAATTCCCAATTCCATAATATGGGTAGACCTAACTTAATAGGTAAATTCCAATTACGTCCATTCACTTTATGTTATGCTTAAGCATACCCATTTCACACCATTTTATTAACATGCATATTAACCCCATCGTTCCCTCGTAATTCGTTCTCATAACATGACATAATAAAGGGAAGATTCATCACAAATGTCATGGGTTTAACCAACATAGCATATAACTTTATCATGGGTTTAAAAGGTGTCAACTTGCATATATGAGCATACATTAAACCCAACTAGCATTTAACCCAAACTTGCATGAAGCACATATGTCACAAGGGGGTAACTTGCATATGATTCTTATGTCATACAAAGGTGTGAACTTGCATAGCATGTCACATGTTAACTTGCATATAACCAAACACATAACTTGCATAACATGTTACATATAAACTTGCATATAATCATGCACATAACTTGCATATAACCAAACACATAACTTGCATAACATGTTACATATGAACTTGCATATAATCATGCACATAACTCGCATATAACCAAACACATAACTTGCATAACATGTTACATATGAACTTGCATAAAATCAACCACCAAACTTGCATAACATGTTACATATGAACTTGCATATGTATGTATGACATACAAAGGTAAACTCGCATATGTTATGCATATCACTAATCCAAACAACTTGCATAGATTATGCATATTATAGATCCAAACTCATAGGTTAAACTTGCATGTCATGTCACTTATTTCACACATGATTCTAGCATAAAACCAAGCATTTAACTTGCATAAAACCACATACTTAGCATGCATAAAACCAAACACTTAGCATGCATAAAACCAAACACTTAGTATGCATAAAACCCACAACTTAACATGCATAAACCCAAACACTTAACTTGCATAAACCTAGTGTCATCATGAATAAGTGTTAAACATAGTGATTAGCAAACTAGCATCATAACATATGACCTAAAACCCATTGATCCGCAAGCAAAACCATATGATCTCATCATATCTCATCTACTTAGTTTAGCAATTGGTTATTAAAGTGATAGAAACTCACAAACTCCAAGATTAGCTCCTTAGATAGTTGCTAGAGTTGAAGTAGAGGTGGATTAGTAGTTGATTAGCTTGCAATCCTCTTCACAAATTAGTGGAGGCTCCTTCTAAGTTGCATTTTGGCGGCATGATGGCATAGATTCTATTTTTAGTATGGATTAGGGTAGTCTTAGGGTGTATTTATAGGATTAGGTTGTGTTTTAGACCCTTAGATTAACCCTAGGTTAGTTTAGGTCCATCAGATTTCGTCCCAAGCCCTCCAACCCAGCCCAAAACTCAACCAGGTGCACCCAGGCCAGAATCAGCCGACAGGGCCAGTCGACAGCCCTGTCGACTACCAAGTCGACAGGCATGTCGACAGGCAAGTCGACAGCCCTGTCGACAGCCAATTCGACTTGGCTGGGCGGGAGTTTTCCCGCCTGGCCCCCATTTCTGCATGTTTCGAAATTCAAATTTCCCGAAAACTTCTTTGGGCCTTAACCGGGTCATACGGACTCTGATTTACAAAATTTCGGACTCTATTTCGCGTATTTTTCCGAGACGAACACAATGACGTAACCCGTTTCCCCTGATTCTCACATCTGAGATTATTAATTCTGTAATTAGTGAATATCAGTGTTAACTGAAATTCGGGGTGTTACATTCTCCCCTCCTTAAAGGATTTCGTCCCCGAAATCTCCAAGTTAAGGAGAATGCATATCCTACCATCCAAACAACCATCTACTCAATCCATCAAACACGGGCATCCATTGTCCTTAAAACAATTTCTACTGATGTATGAGCATATGCAAAAAGTGTGTGTATATGTTCCCTATCTAATGTATGAACATATGCAAACCATGATAGTGCCATGCATCCATTATGTATGCGAGAGAACCCTATCGACACATACAATATCTACATGAGTGCACAATCATTCACCAAAATGCATCATCCAAATGATAACACAATCATTATACATCCATAAATATAGCTACCTACACACAATTATATGCAATATGCAATATGAAGTGACTGAGCCGATCTAGTGTCTAGAGTGTGTGTATATGCATCCACGAGCAACCACTAGCAAACACTTGCATCCACATGCATCCATCAATCATAACATGTCTCAAACACATGTTTCAACCATAGGTTTACCCTATCTAAAGGTCAAAGATACTAACAAGAGGACATACTAAAGATAAGATAAGTACTAGACAAACGATAAAGGAGAAGTTAAAAGACATACCCTCAAAAAGGAATGGGTATAATGAACGCATTTTCGCTTCCGTCTCCCAAGTAGCGTTGCTCTCATCTTCTCCCCATTGCACTTTGACTAGTTGAACCTCCCTGTTTCTCAACCTCTTAATCTCTGACCCAAGGATGCGTGTAGGAGCTCGTCGAATAGTCGCATCACGCTCTATCTCTACTTCTCTAAGCAAGCTCGGCTCTACCACCTCTGCGGTCTCATGTAGGCACTTCCTCACATGGAATACATCATGTACACCACTAAGTCTGTCGGGCAACTCCACCAATGGAAGATGCTCTTCTCATGTACCTCCAAAATCTAAGATACATAGCCTCAAAAGGTCTTCTAAAATACGATTCACCCTCTCGGTCTGGCCGTCCGTCTGAGGATGATATGCGGTACTCAAACACAACTGAGTCCCTACCGCCTCTTGCAAACTCTTCCAAAACTCTCTAGTGAAGATAGGATCTCGATCGCTCACTATACTGGAAGGTACACCATGCAATCTAATGATCTCTCGAATGTAAACTGAAGCTAGCCATGGAGCAGTTCTCTTACTCTCCACGGGTATAAAATGGGCGCTCTTAGTAAGTCTGTCTACCACAACCCAAATTCCCGTATTACCCTTCCTCGATCTCGGTAATCCATCGAGATACTATCCCACTTCCATAGCGGAACCTCCAATGGGTGAAGCAACCCACCGGGTTTCTTTTGCTCCGCTTTTACTTGTTGGCACACCAAGCATCTAGCGACATACTCGGCCGCGTCTTTCTTCATACCGACCCAAAAGAAAACTCGCTTCATGTCTTGGTACATCTTGTCCCCACCGGGATGAATGGTCATCTTCGACCGATGTGCATCATCAAGTATAGCCTTCCTCAAACCCTCGTCTTGCGGTACACAAAGTCTACCGTCTCTACACAACCACCCCTTACCATCTAGGGTGTACCTACTCAAATGGCTGGACGACTCCCCCCCTTATGAGCTTCTCTACTAACTCAACCAACTGTGGGTCGTCTCGCTGTGCCTCGCCAATCCGTCCCAAAAGAGTAGGCCTAACCTCCAAGGAGGCTAGGAAACCGGGTACAAAGTCAACGGAAGGTCTACAGTCAAACATAGAAATAAACTCTAAGCTCCGTCGTTCAACGAACAATGAACTCAAGGACAACCTTTTTCTACTTAAGGCGTCCGCTACCACGTTACCCTTGCCAAGGGTATACGCTATCTCAAACTCATAGGATGCTAAGAATCCCATCCACTTTTGCTTTCCTAAGACTATGCGCTCGAAGAGTCTCCAACACTTCCCTAAGATGTAGGGCATGCTCTTCTCCACTTTTAGAGAAAACCAGGATATTACCCCTTCAAAAATCATCACAACTGTCCATCTCTCACGCAGACCACCCTAGTCGAATTCGACATCCCCCAAATGCAAGCCCCAAAGGCCTAAACCAATATCAGACAAACACCCAAGGGATACCTCCTTCGAATTCAGACGACCTACGTGAGATGATACTAGTAAAAACGGCTAAATAATTAAGCCCTTGTCCAACTCTGGATGTCCTCGCCAGTATCGCTCCAAAACCACCGTTTATCCCATAACTGGCTTTGCTCAACCTATTGAGCACATACGAAAACTTATTTCGCTCCTAGAAAAGACCAAGATGTCATTTACAAAGACCATCACGAACTTATTTAGGTACTCCCTGAACACCCTTCTCATCAAATCAACAAAGTATGCGGGGGCGTTCGTCAAACCAAATGGCATCACCAGCCACTCATAAAAAAAACTATCCGGAGTCCTAAAGGCAGTCTTCTCTATACTATCCTCAGCCACTCTCAACTGACGAAACCCCGTGGCTAAGTCCAACTGCGAAAATACTGAGGCGCCTACTAACTGATCAAAGAGATCATCAATCCTCGGCAATGGGTTTCTATTCTTCTTTGTTATCTTGTTAAACTCCCTATAATCTACACAAAGTCTGAGGGACCCATCCGCCTTCGTGGCAAAAACTACTGGAGCACCCCACTCCTATATACTTCGTCTTATGAACCCCTTCTCAAGCAAATCGCCTACTTGCTTATGGAGTTCCCTCCTCTCACGAGGAGCCATGTGGCACACTGGCCAAGATACTGGTTTGGCATTGTCTACCAGATATATTCGGAAGTCAATCTCCCGCTCCGGAGGTAAGCCCTTCACCTCCTCAAACATATCCGAGTATTCCCGGACCACTCTAACAGATCGCAAACTCTCGACCGACGTGTCAAGCGATTCTAGATAACTTAGCATAACAGATTCCATGTGATTACAAGAGATCTCGAGAGTGTTACCCAAGCGGGTCGTAAGCCTAACAACTCTCCTTCCACAAACAAGAACGACACCATTACTGGATAACCAGTCCATGCCCAAAACTAACCCATAGCCCGTGAAGCCCAAGAAGCATCACATCTAAACTCAACGCTAAGTATAGAAACTTTCAAACCCAAACACATCATGGAGCCCCAATTGGGTTTGAAACAACTAAGGGATCATCTATTAAACTGGTGTCTAAGTGCAGTGAGTCAACTAACAATGATGAGATAAACGAACTCGATGCGTCAGAATCAAATAAAGTTCGAACCGGATAATAAAGAAATCCAAATTCCAACCTAGACGGTCCTATCCCCATCTGGTACACTAGCCGTGAGGGAATACAACAACCCTCCAGAAGATTCCGTACCTTGCCCTTGCCTCCTTGGACAATCCTAATAAGGTGTCCTATTCCTCCAAAAGGATAACTACTAGCCCTCTTCTTCCCATTCTCCACTCGTAACCTCCCATCAAAATGAGGTTTCGTCCTTCATTAACCAAACAACTATTTGAGCCTTCCTCCCATCGTCTATCCCATAGGTACCTATAAGTCCTCCTCCTTCTTAAACCAACTTCTAATCCGACAAATGTCTAAGTCCCTTGAAGTGGTTTTCCATTCTTATCTATCTTAGAAAGATCATCTATACACGGAGGGGAAACTCAAAACGAGAGAGGAAGAGATTCAAAACGGAGAATTCGAAAGATAAAGATATGGCTATCGGGGATTATGCTTTTCTTTCAAAAACTTTTCTCTTAAAAGACATGTTTTTGAAAATACTCCTTTCAAAAATATTCTTAGAAAATAGTTTTTCTAAAAAAATTATCTGTTCTGGTAACCTTAAGCTCTGATACCACGTGTAACACCCCACGCCCGCTACGGTCACTCACTAAGGGAATGCCATAGCATCGGTGGAGTATTTTAAGTGAATATAGAACAGAAAAATTACAACAAGACAGATATAAGAATACTTGAAGATTTAAAACATCATTTCATTACAGCGGAAACTAAAAAATGTTTGGTTACATCACAAAATCATAACAAGAGTCAAGTACAAAATATCCATCCTGATAAAATAAAAGTACATAATCCCACTACATAAACTAATAGCCATAATAGAAAAGATAAACTGAGCTTTACATCCACGGTCCAAGCTCCAAAAGGTAGATAAAGCAGTTTGATCAAAGCCCACTAGCACTAGGCCCACTCTGATAACCTGAGGGTTGGGGAAAAAAAACAACGGGGTCAGACATAAGTCTGAGCGAGTCCTATAACTTTAACAATACAATCATTAAAGTAACCAGAGTAAGATATAAGCTTGATATACGGTAACGACTGGGGATGAATGGCTACACTAAGCAGCCAACTAGACTTAGGATGAACTAAGATAACCGTAAAGACGCATTTACCCACCCAAGGATAATTACTACACTGCACCACACCAGTTCTACCCACCCAAGGGTAATTCCTACTTAAGGTTGATCCCACTAAGTGTACTTAGTAATTTTTAATAGTAGTTTCGTGTACCCCTAGCTGACTACATAGGTGCCGTCTGCCCCTATCTCCACTAGGTGTACCCCCTACTCCCCAAGCGATCGGCTCCCTAACGTAGATACCCGTGCTGGCCCCACAGTGGGGTGTATCATTCCCCAAAGTGGCAACCTGATAATATCAATGGTGCACGGCTTATACCTACACGATGCAACAACGTCTTACTTACCAGCCCAGGTCCACACACGCATATGAAACCCGTTGGACTTGCGTTGCCACCGCTACCCCGTTTTGGCCTCTTACAGTCAAGCCCAATATGCATGTCTCGTCCTCGACTTGGGTCGAGCCCACAAAGATACGTTTGGGATATTGGTTGAAATGGGCCCCCACAAGCTACTACTTAAGCTTGTCATTTTATCTAGTGCATCCCACTTAACCCCTTTTTAAAATCATGCCCACTTACATGTTAAGGTTTGGTTAAGTCATCTAATCATATTTCAATTGCCACTCAAGGCCCCCACAAGCTACTACTTAAGCTTGTCATTTAATCATATTTCAATTGCCACTTAAGCCCCCCCCCCCCACAAGCTACTACTTAAGCTTATCATTTAATCATATTTCAATTGCCACTTAAGGCCCCCACAAGCTACTACTTAAGCTTGTCATTTAATCATATTTCAATTGCCACTTAAGGCACCCACTAGATTTCCACATGCCACCCAAGGCACTTACTTGATTCCCACATGCCACCCAAGGCACTTACTTAACCCTTTAATCATGTTTAATTACATGTTCCACTTTGGTTAAGTATTCTAATCGTATTTTCTATTGCCACCCAAGGCAACCCACTAGTTTCCTTATGCCACCCAAGGCACCCCCACTAGTTACTACATGCCACCCAAGGCACCCACTTAACCCCTCATGCCTCACTACATGCTAATTTGGTTAAGTGTTTCTTAATTAATTAAGATCGTAACCTTTGTAAAGACCTCTCACATTAGACTGTCTTTTATGGCAGCTGGATATGCCGGTTGGTTCCGGGCAGCCTTACACCATAACAGAGTCTAACCTCGTGTCTTTACACTTGTCACGTATTTAGTTTATGACTAAGACCTCTCACATTGGGCCAATCATTTGTAGCCGCTGGATTTGCCGGTCGGTTCCGGGCAGTCTTATGCTACAAAAGGGTCCAACCTCGTGTCTTAGTCGATTAATTACACCTAATTAATCACCCCCATAATTTGTATTAATTATCCCTAATTAATTACAAATTTCAAGAATATGGGTAGACCTAACTCAATAGGTAAATTCCCAATTCCATAATATGGGTAGACCTAACTTAATAGGTAAATTCCCAATTCCATAATATGGGTAGACCTAACTTAATAGGTAAATTCCCAATTACGTCCATTCACTTTATGTTATGCTTAAGCATACCCATTTCACACCATTTTATTAACATGCATATTAACCCCATCGTTCCCCACGTAATTCGTTCTCATAACATGACATAATAAAGGGAAGATTCATCACAAATGTCATGGGTTTAACCAACATAGCATATAACTTTATCATGGGTTTAAAAGGTGTCAACTTGCATATATGAGCATACATTAAACCCAACTAGCATTTAACCCAAACTTGCATGAAGCACATATGTCACAAGGGGGTAACTTGCATATGATTCTTATGTCATACAAAGGTGTGAACTTGCATAGCATGTCACATGTTAACTTGCATATAACCAAACACATAACTTGCATAACATGTTACATATGAACTTGCATATAATCATGCACATAACTTGCATATAACCAAACACATAACTTGCATAACATGTTACATATGAACTTGCATATAATCATGCACATAACTTGAATATAACCAAACACATAACTTGCATAACATGTTACATATGAACTTGCATAAAATCAACCACCAAACTTGCATAACATGTTACATATGAACTTGCATATGTATGTATGACATACAAAGGTAAACTCGCATATGTTATGCATATCACTAATCCAAACAACTTACATAGATTATGCATATTATAGATCCAAACTCATAGGTTAAACTTGCATGTCATGTCACTTATTTCACACATGATTCTAGCATAAAACCAAGCATTTAACTTGCATAAAACCACATACTTAGCATGCATAAAACCAAACACTTAGCATGCATAAAACCAAACACTTAGTATGCATAAAACCCACCACTTAACATGCATAAACCCAAACACTTAACTTGCATAAACATAGTGTCATCATGAATAAGTGTTAAACATAGTGATTAGCAAACTAGCATCATAACATATGACCTAAAACCCATTGATCCGCAAGCAAAACCATATGATCTCATCATATCTCATCTACTTAGTTTAGCAATTGGTTATTAAAGTGATAGAAACTCACAAACTCCAAGATTAGCTCCTTAAATAGTTGCTAGAGTTGAAGTAGAGGTGGATTAGTAGTTGATTAGCTTGCAATCCTCTTCACAAATTAGTGGAGGCTCCTTCTAAGTTGCATTTTGGCGGCATGATGGCATAGATTCTATTTTTAGTATGGATTAGGGTAGTCTTAGGGTGTATTTATAGGATTAGGTTGTGTTTTAGACCCTTAGATTAACCCTAGGTTAGTTTAGGTCCGTCAGATTTCGTCCCAAGCCCTCCAACCCAGCCCAAAACTCAACCAGGTGCACCCAGGCCAGAATCAGCCGACAGGGCCAGTCGACAGCCCTGTCGACTACCAAGTCGACAGGCATGTCGACAGGCAAGTCGACAGCCCTGTCGACAGCCAAGACGACTTGGCTGGGCGGGAGTTTTCCCTCCTGGCCCCCATTTCTGCATGTTTCGAAATTCAAATTTCCCGAAAACTTCTTTGGGCCTTAACCGGGTCATACGGACTCCGATTTACAAAATTTCGGACTCTATTTCGCGTATTTTTCCGAGACGAACACAATGACGTAACCCGTTTCCCCTGATTCTCACATCTGAGATTATTAATTCTGTAATTAGTGAATATCAGTGTTAACTGAAATTCGGGGTGTTACATTTTTCGAGTTAACAAGCATCACATAAATTTTCAGTTTTGAATTTTATTTCGGGTAATCCTCTTACAAGATCATTTTTAGATAATTTGTTAATGGATTCAAAGTTAATGTGACAAAATTGTTTGTGCCATAACCAAGGATCATTATCTTTGGCTAATAAACACATGTTCAGATTATTATTAATTGTCATATTTGAAATATAAATATTTTTGTCTCGATTTCCTTCGAAAATAATATTTTGGTTTGAATCAAATATACTACATTTATTTTTGAAAAATGTTATTTTAAAACCTTTATCACACAATTGACTTATACTTAATAAATTGTGTTTTAAATTCTTAACTAATAAAACATCAGAAATAAGAGGTGAATTAGATATACCATAATTGCTCACATCGCCTTTGCCGTTGATTTATCCTTTGGAATTATCTCCAAATGTGATAGTTCCTCATTTTGAGTAAGTAATATTTGTTAGCATTTCCTTGTCTCTTGTCATGTGTTTTGAGCATCCACTATCTAGTATCCATTTTCCTCTTTTTTGTGAGGTGGAACCTGCAAAAAATAATTAAAAAAATTCATTGGTACCCACTTCCTCCGTTAATGTCCTAAGGGTTAAATCTTAGGAAGCCAAACCCAAGAGGGTTTAGGTTCCTTTTTGAAAAAATAATTACTATTATAATGAACCATATCTAAAAAGTTTTTAATATATTTATTCCTAATAAGAATATTATTTGTTTTAGGAATCCATATACTAATATTTTTCGAATATTTTTCTTAGTAGAAGTATTTAATTTTCTATTAGAAATTCTCGGTATATTGTTAAAATTTTCAAAACTGGATTTCCTTTTTGAATTTATTTTATTGTCATATCCAAGTCCCTTTTTTTTTATTAAAAACCGATTGAGAATTTTCTAAAATTTTAGATAAATTCTCTCTACCCTTGTTAAAATTATTTACATTTTTAGAAATACTTTCTAATTTAGTTATTAAACTAGAATTTTCTAACTCTATAATTTTAACTTTATTATTCAAATCATGATTTTTAGAAAGTAATAAATCATTTTTATTCTTTTGAATTTCAATTTCTTGATTTAACAAAGAAACTTGAGAATTTGCATTTAAAAGAGAATCTTGTAATCTTCTAATTTCATCTTCTAAGATTTCCTTTTCATCTTTCAAAAGGTCTCTCTCAAATTCGGCTTTGTTTTTTTCTTCATTAGCCTATTTAAATTTTCTTTTAAACATTTTTCTAGATTCTAAAATTTCTGTGTTTATTTCTACTAATTCATCAAAAGTAAAATCACTTACATCGTTGTCTTTAGCCATAAAGCATACATTTGCTTGCTCACTATCGTTGTCGCTATCACTTTCAGAAGATGAGTCCGAATTATCACAAGTGACTGAAAAAACTCGTTTCTTTGATTTTTCACTTTTGCGATTTCTTTTTAGCTCTGTTTAGTTCTTTTGATAGTGTCTGGTCTTGTGACAGTTGAAACATTCTACTAAAGCAGGACCAGGTTCATTTGATGAATTCTTCTTTATATTTTTGCTTTGACTCTTTCGGTATTTTAGAAATTTTCTATATTTTTTAACAACAAATGCTATATCTTCTTCATCTGAATCGGAATCTTCTTTTTCTGCATGGAAAGTTAAATTCTTCTTATCTTGTACCTGTGCTTTCTTAGCCTGCAAGTTCACTTCATACGACATTAGATTATCGATCAATTCTTTCGGTTTCATGGCAGATAGATCATTAGCTTCTTCGATCGCTAATACTTTTCTCTCCCATTCATCGGTTAAAGAATTTAAATTTTTTGAAACTATGTCAAAGTCGGAATATTTTTCTCCTAGTCCTAATAATGAATGATAAATATTTTGAAAATGTGAATACATATCATTAATGGATTCGTTCTCGTTCATCTTAAAATTTTGAACTGATTTTTTAGCATAGAAATTTTACTTTGTTTAACTTTGTTAGTGCCTTCATGAGTAATCTTAAGTGTTCTCCAAATTTCATATGCAGTGTTGCACATACCAATCAGATTGAATTCATTTCTATCAAGTGCACATTGTAGCATATTTATGGCCTTAGCATTTGCAGTAGCTTCATTTTTCTCAGTGTTTGACCATTCAGTGTACGCAGTAGCAGGTGATGTATATTCTTTTTGAGTAATATTCCATGCATCATAGCTATTAGCTTGCATGTATATTCTCATTCTAGCAGCCCAGTAACTATAATTCATGCCATTAAAGAAGGGTGGTCTAGCGGTTGATTGGCCTTCAGAATATCCGGTGCTATTACTAATGCTAGTGTTACTATCCATATTATCTAATTATCAAATAATGGTTTTACGGTTGTATGATAACCTGGCTCTGATACCAATTGAAAAAAGTCGATGTGTATACGACTTAAAGGATCTATATGGATAATGCGGAATTATATGTGATCTACTAGTTAAATAATTTGCAATAGTCTATGCAAACAAACAAAAAAGTTACCGAGATATATATAGCACGTAAATAAAAGCGGTAAATGAAGTAAAAGAGACACCATGAGTTTTTATACTGGTTCGGACTTCCCGCCTGAAGCTCCTCTTCGTAATTCATTTACAACGCCCTCTCTTAACCTGGAGGAATAGGTCAGTACACCCGAGCCCCAACAAGGATGCCTATCGCCTGAGCAACTACACAGGTCTTCAACAATTACAAGAGTTTGACTTCTGATTTGTGTTCTTGAATCAACACGGATAGCCAATATTTTAAGTACAACCTTCCTATAATCTGATCCTTGAGTATATGCTTTGAATGCGTAGATTTAAGGAAGTAAATTTTACTTGTTGAATCAAATGATATTAATATGATTCATGGATTCAACAAGTATTGAAATCGGAGAGCTTTTAATTGCAAAGAATGTAAATGGAGAGATTAGAATGATGATCAGAAAAATCAGTGAAATTGGGAAAGATTAAGTTATTGTAAAACATGATTGAAGTTGTTTATATAATAGACTAAGAGTAGCAATCATTTATGAATAGTTTCCATAAAAAGATATGTTCATTTCCTTTGATTAATGAAGAGGAATCTCTTCATGAATGGAAGCAACTCTTCAGAAAACAAGTTCTGGGTCGAATCAGTCAACTGATTAAAAATCATTAGTTGACTGGTAGAAATAATTTATTTTTATAAAACTTTTAAAACTAGCCATTATATACCAAAATAGGTTGACCAGTCGACTGGTCCATTTCCTACCAGTCGACTGGTAGGCCATCTTTGGTATATTTTTGGCTTTTTGATGGCTTTATAAATAAATATTTATATATAACTTTCATTAGCACATTCGTGTATACTTGAGGATAGATTTTAACATAATTCTAACACGATTCAAATGTACAAATATATATATAAAACCTTATCTTTATGATTCAGTTCCCTAGTAGCTTTGTTTGTTGACATCGATCAAAATCTCGTTATTCAACAATGATGTCTAAAATATGTGGATCATCTCGTTGCGAAGCTCCTATCTGATCCATAAGAGTTGGTCGTGTTTCTATTAATGCAAATAAAATAGGAAAAATCTCTATGGAGGGTCTAAAATCCAAAGTTCATATGAACTCCAGGCTCTTCCTCTCTATGAACAGAGGACTTAAGGCCATCCTTTGCCTACTTAGTGCGTCGGCCACCACATTACCCTTGCCAGGGGTATAAGCAATTTCAAAATCATAAGAAGCTAGGAACTCCATGTTGGATCTAGATTAACCCTAGAGGGGGGTGAATAGGGTTTATTGAAAATTAAGCGAGATATTAAAAATATTAGATCACAGAATGTAGTAGAAAATAAATGCAGAAAGGTAAATGACACAAGATATACCCAGCTTCGGCAAAATACTGCCTACTACTGCATTCCTAAGGTTTCTACTAGGTAATAGAACAAATCCTAAACTCGCGAACCCCTCGCTCCTATTCTAATCCTACGCACAAAACCCTAGACTTATCTATATCCCCTAGATTAGATTTTCCCAGATTACAAACCCGTGACCCTAGTTTTTATAGACTCTAGTAAACTGCTAGTTAAATCCCTAACTAGATCACCTAGATTTTACAGAATCTAGAAACTGTTTGGATCGGTTACAAATAAAAATACAACAAAAAATAAAACAAAGAAACCCCTTTTCCAATTTAAAAGTAAACTAAGCCCTTTTAATAAAGTTGGCCAGCCCATTTTCCTTCATATGATTTGTCCCGATCTTTTCCTCTCTGGAAAAATAAGAATGGCGGTCGGCTTATAAAAATTAGGGTTCTTCCTAATGTCCCAAATCGAATCATAAAGTGATGGTTCGAATAATCTCTGAATCTTGAAATCTTTGATGCTCTATCGTCGATTGATTATGGGATGGCGATCAAAATCCTCTGTGAGTTCTCTAATTTAAATTTGATTGCTCTAAATTCTTGTTTCATGATTTCAATAGTAATGCCAGTGATGAAATGGTTGATTTTATAGGATTATTAAAATCCGTATATTATCTGATTTCAACCAAAAATGACTTGATATGGTTTACGTGATTGTTGGGCTGAATGATGTGTGAATTTCCTCTCTTTATTTTGAAATTCTCGGCATTGATATGAATTGATGAATCCAGACTGTATTTTGGTCTTCAATGAATCTTGACATTATTTGTTGCCTTGAATGAATGATCTTGTTGAGAATCCCATCTTTGATTGCCAACAAAAAGTTGTGTATTTCGAAATAAATGGAATGAATTCTTGCCTGATATACTAGCTTTCCAAATTGCTGTTGAAAAAAAACTTTCCATACATGATTGGTTGATTCCTAGAAATGTTTTAAACTCTTCCCAAACAAAAATGGTTTTCGAAATTAATGTTTGCCAAATCTGGAAACATTTAAATAATTTTATTTCTTGGCAAATTGTTTTCTGGAAACACTATAATTTCTTCCACTAGAAACTCATGAATGAAAAACATTTCCCACTTGCTATATTTTCTGAAAAGCATTCAAAAAGTATGGAAGAGATTCTTGTCTGATTAAACCTTTTCCAAGAATTAATAACTTGCTAAAGTTTATTCACAGTAATTGCTCCAATTTCTAGAAACAAATAAAGTGATTTTTGCCTTTAAAACAAATGTTATTTCTTGCCAAAAAAAATCACTTCAATTTCTGGAACCATTTATGATGATGTACCCAAACTTCTCGTATCACGTGCAACATGGCTTGTTCTTGAATTTCTTTGATCATGTACATAGATCTGTTTGTACATAACTGCTTGGCTTTGTGTTGTCACCTGTCTTGAACTCTTGTGTCATTGTATTTGCACCATGCATGTTACTTGAACTGCTGCTTGAAAATAGATGAGCATGGCCTGTGCTTGTTGTGTACATCACCACATGTAATACATACACCACTTTGAAGTTGTGTTGTGTTCACCCATGCTTAACTATTGTTGTGGTCTTCTGCTTTGTGTTGCTTGCTCCTGAGTTGCACCATTCTGTTTGATGAGTACTTGCTTTGGCATTTTGCATGAGACATGCACATATTCATTTTATTGCTGAGAACATCATGTTGTTGCACAACTAAATGTTGAACCATGAACCATGTTTTTCTTATAACCTGTTTGTTTGTATACCAACCAGTTTTGATATGCTTGGAACATTGTTTTCCCCTTGACTTGTTTGGGGCCTGTGTTAACTGCTGATCATGGTATCATGTATGCTGAACTGATAACCTCCATACTTATTGCCATAAGTTATCTTGCACTATCTTGTACACTTGCACACTTTCTAGTTATCACCCAAGACATTGTTGTATTGCTATGTACTGGTCTCTTGTAAATTCTGATGTCTACTTGTCTTGAAAGATGCACCTCTGTTTGAACACCTTGATGCACTGCTACACACCATATATGCTTTGAGATGCTGAGTTGCTCATGACTTTGTTTACATGAACATTCTTGGTCCATGCGTGCTTGAAACAGAGCAGCACATGAAAGTCTTGTTCACCCTGTCTTGTATCCATGTATACATATATGTATATATACACGTATGTGTGTATATATATGTGTGTGTGTGTGTGTGTGAGTGTGTGTATGTGTGGCTATATGAATAAATATTTATCAGCAGACTACTGCACTATGTTGAGGCTGTTCAGAATCAGCTAATTTTGACGCTGGTTCTGATCATCAAACCAATGTGATGTGTTGAGGCTGATCTGTAAGCACTAGAAATATACAGACTGTCTAGACCTAGATCGATACATATAAATCAGATCAAGTCATGAAAAAGATGATAAACACACCGAAATTCTGAGGCAAATAAAATTTAAAAATAAATTTATATTTGCATGTATTCAGTTTTATTTTTATTGCAGTGCACTGTGTGTGTTTCTGTTTCATGTGACAGGTAAGCAGATGATGACTGAATTGACTATGAGCTGTGAAGATAAAAGACAAGTGTCAATGTGTCAATGTGTGTACTGACTGAACCAGTGAAGACAGAAGACAAGTATCGGAGTGTCAATGTGTGTATGTAACAGTGAATATATGTATATATGAAAATATACAACTGAGTGATGAGTGTTGTAGTGAGGAACTGTATGAAAAAGTATATGAATTGAATTGTATATCGGTGATGTGTTTAAATAGTGGAGTTATAAATTTGTATGTTTAAATGTTGAAATAAAATATTATATTTAAATAAAATACTCTGTGAATATTTGAATTTCAGTATAGTCGTATTCTATTTAAATATAAATATTGTATTCTTGTCTGTGATGTATATATGAAACAATACAACAACAAACACATTTATAATAATATTTATTTGGATGTTATCATCAAACAAAAAACATATAATTGTTATATAAAACAACGTTATATACAACAATCTCCCCCTTTTGATGACGACAAACAAATATTGATATTTTGAATTATTTTGAATATAATAAATGTGTTTTACAGTGAATAACTGAACTCCCCCTATTTGAATGCTCCCCTACAACAGAAACTCCCCATATAACTGTGCATGAGTGAAAAGAATGTAAATTGAATGGAATTTTCAATATTAAAATATTTATAAAATATTCACTTATAAATTAAAATTTCAATCCATTCTCCCCTTTTTGTTATCATCAAAAGGATATAGACATTAAATGCAGATGAAAAATGACTAAAAAATGTAATTTCAGCTTAAGAGGAAGAACGGTCATCATAAATCTCAACCAGTCGAATAAAAATCATAATATTCCAAGAAATAGTGGCATATTTCACATTGTAGAGAATGACGGATTTACGATGAAATTTATATATAATGTAGAGAGTTCAAAACATGATTTCCTATTATTTTCAAAAGAATTTCAAAAATTGAAGCACAAAATAGTGATGGATTTGGACTACGATTATAAATTCAACTTAAGTGACAAAATCAGATAGTCTCACATCCCAGTAACTATCAATTAACAAATCGTAATATATCATAAGATATTAACACATTTCACAAATTAGAAAATGGATTGATAGTCTGGTTTTTAAATTACCAAGGAGAAATTCATATACGAATTTATTTAGCAATTTAGTCCTTTTTCTTTTTATTTAAGAGCACACCGACCGCGCATAACCAGAGCTTGGATTTTTAAATGAGGTCAATCACAACTTAAATTATAAGTCGTCTCATAACCATGCATGACCAGAGCTTGGATTTTTAAATGAGATTAGAAACACACTTATGTATTATATATATATATATATATATATATATATATATATATTTATCATTTTCAGTCCTACATGAAGAACTCCTCGGTGTATAAAACTAAAATGGATGGTAGAAATGTGGTAGATACAGAGATGGTTGTGAAATAAATTTCTAAATTAATCATATTATGAAATATGCTCAACTGTACCAGAATCATTGAAAATTTTCAATTATCACTAATTCTGAATAATAACATAGTCCCATTTCTATTACAAGTATTTCCACTATTTATTCAAGATGATTTAAAAAAAACTCTCCGCATTAATATAAAATCATGATGGATGGTAGAATATTGGAATATAAAGAAGATGTTCGTGAAATAATTGCCAATTCAAAGATATTATAGTAATTTTTCAACCAACATGAAAATCTAAATAAATTTTCCTCTTGTTGTGAAATATATTATAGTCACAGCTCATCACAATTTCGAAATCTGATAATAATTTTGATGAATTCTAAATACAGTTCAATTTGGATATTGATTTCAATTTCTGAATGAATAATCAATAAATAATTTTAAAATTGAAAATCAATTATAAGAGGAATTTAATCTTATTTATACAAGACAAAAAACGTGTGGAATCTATACAAGGTAAAGATTCAAAACAAATGGGTAAAAAGGAATGAAAGGCTAATAACAATTGTAGTCTCCTTTATCGAGGATTTTAATCACACCCCAGTGGCTTACCAATAATATCTTAGACTAAATAATTTTAAACACAAAGCCCAATCAGACAAATTTAGCATACAAATTTCATTTATCAGAGCAGTAAGCAGTTTTGACTAAAACAAGCAGTTTCAAAAATCATTTTCAAAAATGGATCCTTTTATCAGAGCAGCAGAGAAGAATTAATCAAAGGAAGCAGTTACCATTTTTTTCTCCAAAATCAATATCAGGGCAGCACAACAAACAATATCAAATCAGACTTGACAAGAAAACATTTCAAAGATAATTATTCTAGCGGTCAAAAAGATGATTCATGACCCAAGATTAAAAATATAGTTTATTTTAAATTCATTTGAAGGAATATGAAAATATTAGGATTCAATGAATCTATCACACCAGACTATAAATTTCAGATCCAAGATATGTGTGTGATTCAATAAATCAATAATTTCAAATGATTTTAAACAAACAAATACTCAAATCAAATCATCATGAAATAGCAATGAGTTTTTAAGACTGGACTTTTAGAAAAAAAAATCATAAGTAATACTGATAAGTACAAGAGTACTTTCGGATCATTTACATCAAGCTTGGGATATATTCATGATCCATAAATTAAATTTATTTATTTGAAATCACTTAAGTCAATGTCAAGTCTTGAGATATACTGAATCAGTCACACAAGATTGATAATTTCAAATTTAAGCGGTGTGTGATATTCAAAATATCAAGAATTTCAGATGATTTCAAACAAACACGTTTCAACCATAATGATCATGAATAAAATGAATTTCAATATGTATCATTGTGATTCAAGACAATTAAAAATTTCCAAGCCAATCTGAAAATAAGTGAAATTATCACAACTGAGAAGTAGCAGTGTGATGTAATGAGTATAACATTTCAAGCTTTTCTAAAGTGAATTAGAAGAAACTCAAAGCAGAAAAGGTGTGTGAAATTCCATTAAACTTTTAGATCTTCAAAAATTTAGAATTCAAACAAAAGTGTTCAAGATATGACAAAAATACACCAACACTGTTATGAATTCAGAAATCAGAAAATAAACATCAAAACAATTGCAGATATTTACAAATTTTGATTCAAGATCTGGAAATGATTAAAACATCAAAGTTTTATTGAAATGAAGCGAATTTCCAGAAAATCATGAATTCTGTAATTTGAAAACCAAAAAAGGGAAGGGGTAGAAGAAGAAATAAACAAAGGAAAAATTAAAACAGAAAATATTAACAGAGATGAGTCTAGAGATCATACCCAGTGTAAGCAATTGAATCTCTAAATCGATAGATGTGTCTAAGGAACTGTGAATGGTTCAGTGATATGAAGTAGTCTGAATTCAGTTTCTCTTTCACAAAGCAGTTCCTCAGCTTCCTTCGGTACCTAGCAATTATGAGGATCGAGTGGTCTGACAAAGTTTGTAAAACCACTCTGAAATGTGTTCATCACTTTCGGTACCCAAACCTATTTGTATAACAAACCATCTGAATTTACCTTTGTACCCTTAGGAACCCAAATCTGTTTGACTTTAGTCATTTTATTTTTATTTGGGATCCAAGATCGTTTAAGAGGCTTGTTACCAAACAAATTTCCATTTCGGTTATGATTCAGAAATCCTTTAAAACTTTTAGAGTTTAAATTTTCAAAATGATCTTTTCCAAAACAATTTAAGGTATTTTAAAAACCATATAATTTCTGCTTTTATGCAAATTTATCAAGTTTTCCAAAGCCAAGGCCACTTTTATTTCTGACAGAAAATTGGTTTTGCAACAAAATATTTAACGACTTCTACCCATTAGAAAATTTACCCAAAGTTGATTTAAGTCGTGGAATTTGGGATTTAAGATCACTATTTTCTTTTATTAAATTTGAACAACGATTTATAGCAATCTTACTCTTTTCAGCATCATTTTGTTTCAAAACCAAGAGTTCATTTTCAAGCTTTTCAATTTTGGTCTTGGACTCAGAAATCTCATTTTCAAAACGTTTTTGTTTCTCAGCAATTTCACATTTGGAATTTTTTGAAATCTTAAAAGTTTCCAATTCTTTTCGCAAGGAATTGTTTATACAGATTAGCTTACCTTCCTTTTCTTTTGATCTCATAATTTGTTTTTCAAGCTTTTGGATATTTTCATTGAGACGAGCTAAATTATTTTTCGAGTTGAAACAATCCTTGCAATTAGAGTTTGAAACTTTCATGATATTTTCACGTTTTAATTCCAAAATATTATTTTTAGTGATCAACTCAAGTTTTTCAGATTTTAGAGTTTTATTTTTCGATTTGAGACTATCAACAACATTTGTTTATTCAGTACAAAAATAAACCAAATCTTCATATGAAAGATCTTTAGTATCATCATCTCCTGAGTCTCCATCGACAGATCCATCTGGATTATCATTGGTAAAACCTGTTAAGCGTAGATCTGAACTTGAGTTGACATTCCGCGGTTTTGAGCAGTTGTTGTCAATTTGTCCATACTTCGTATTGAGAGTTTTCCAAATTTCCTACGCAGTCAAACAATGGGAGATAAGATCAAGTTGATTATTACTAAGATGAGAATAGAGAATATGCATAGCACGAGCATTAATATTCCTATCTACTATATCACTTCCACTATTAACAACATCTCAATATTTAATATTAATAGATTTCAAACAGGATTTCATTTCTGATTTCCAATTCAAAAAATCTGTATCATAAAAAATGTTTGGAATGTGACTGGACTGACTCTCAATGAGATGACAACTAGGATGACCCATGACTCAAGAGTTAAACAAAATACCTACTCAATACCACTTGTTGGATCTAGATTAACCCTAGAGGGGGCGTGAATAGGGTATATTGAAAATTAAGCGAGATATTAAAAATATCAAATCACAAAATGCAACAGAAAATAAATGCAGAAAGGTAAATGACACAAGATATACCCAGCTTCGGCAAAATCCTGCCTACTACTGCATTCCTAAGGTTTCTACTATGTAATAGAACAGATCCCGCTAATAAAAACATGTAAACTCGCGAACTCCTCGCTCCTAGTCTAATCCTATGCTCAAAATCCTAGACTTATCTATATCCCCAATATCAGATTTTCCCGGATTACAAACCCATAACCCTAGTTTTTACAGACTCTAGTAAACTGCTAATTAAATCCCTAACTAGATCACCTAGATTTTACAGACTCTAGAAACTGTTTGGATCGGTTACAAATAAAAATACAACAAAAAATAAAACAAAGAAACCCCTTTTTCAATTTAAAAATAAACTAAGCCCATATAATAAAGTTGGTCGGCTCATTTTCCTTCATATGCTTTGTCCCGATCTTTTCCTCTCCGAAAAAATAAGAATGGTGGCTGGCTTATAAAAATTAGGGTTCTTCCGGATGTCCCAAATCGAATCGTAAAGTGATGGATCGAATAGTCTATGAAGCTCGAAATCTTTGATTCTTTATCGTCGGTTGATTTTGGGATGTCGATCGAAATCCTTTGTGAGTTCTCTGATTAAAATTTGATTGCTTTGAATTTTTGTTGTATGATTTCGATAGGAATTCCAGTGATAAAATGGCTGATTCTATAGGATTATTAAAATCCGTATATTCTCTGATTTCAACCAAAAATGACTTGATATGGTTTGCGTGATTGTTGGGTTGATTGATGTGTGAATTTCCTCTCTTTATTTTGAAATTCTCGGCATTGATATAAATTGATTAATCCAGACTATATTCTGGTCTTCAATGAATCTTGACATTATTTGTTGCCTTGAATGAATGATCTTGCTGAGAATCCCATCTTTGATTGCCAACAAAAAGTTGTGTATTTGGAAATAAATGGAACGATTTCTTTCCTGATATACTAGCTCTCCAAATTGCTGTTGAAAAAAAACTTTCCACATATGATTGTTTGATTCCTGGAAATGTTTTAAACTCTTCCCAAACAAAAATGGTTTTTGAAATTAATGTTTGCCAAATCTGGAAACATTTAAATAATTTTATTTCTTGGCAAATTGTTTTCTGGAGACACTATAATTTGTTCCACTGGAAACTCATGAATGAAAAACATTTCCCACTTGCTATATTTTCTGATAACCATTTGAAAAGTATGGAAGTGATTCTTATCTGATTAAAACCTTTTCTAAGAATCAATAACTTGTCAAAGTTTATTCACAATGATTGCTCCAATTTCTGGAAACAAATAAAGTGATTTTTGCCTTTAAAACAAATGTTATTTCTTGCCAAAAAAAAACCACTTCAATTTCTGGAACAATTTCTGGTTATGTACCCAAACTTCTTGTTTCACGTGCAACATGGCTTGTTCTTGAATTTCCTTGATCATGTACACAGATCTGTTTGAACACAACTACTTATCTTTGTGTTGTCACATGTCTTGAACTCTTATGTCATTGAATTTGCACCATGCATGTTACTTGAACTACTGCTTGAAAATAGATGAGCATGGCTTGTGCTTCCTGTGTACATCACCACATGTAATACATACACCACTTTGAAGTTGTGTTGTGTTCACCCATGATTAACTATTGTTGTGGTCTTCTACTTTGTGTTGATTGCTCCTGAGTTGCACCATTCTACTTGATGAGTACTTGCTTTGGCATTTTGCATGAGACATGCACACATTCATTTTATTGCTGAGAACATCATGTTGTTGCACTAGTAAATGATGAACCATGAACCATGTTTGTCTTATAACCTATTTGTGGCATGTACTTGTATACTAACCAGTTTTGATATGCTTGAAACATTGTTTTCCCCTTGACTTGTTTGTGGCCTGTGTTGACTATTGATTATGGTATCATGTATGCTGAACTGATCACCTCCATACTTGTTGCCATAAGTTCTCTTTCACTATCTTGTACACTTGCACACTTTCTAGTTATCACCGAAGACATTGCTGTGTTGCTATGTACTGGTCTCTTGTAAATTCTGATGTCCACTTGTCTTGAAAGATGCACCCTTGTTTGAACACCTTGATGCACTGCTACACGCCATATATGCTTTGAGATGCTGAGTTACTCATGACTTTGTTTACATGAACATTCTTGGTCCATGCATGCTTGAAACAGAGCAGCACATGAAAGTCTTGTTTACCCTATCTTTTATCCATGCATACATATATGTATATATACATGTATGTGTATATGTGTGTGTGTGTGTGTGGCTATACGAATAAATATTTATCAACAGACTGCTACACTATGTTGAGGCTGTTCAGAATCAGCTAATTTTGACGCTGGTTCTGATCAACAAACCAATGTAGTGTGTTGAGGCTGATCTGCGAGCACTAGAAATATACAGACTGTCTAGACCCAGATGGATATAAATAAATCCGATCAAGTAGTGAAAAATGATGAGAAACACACCGAAATTCTGAGGCAAATAAAATTTAAAAATAAATTTATATTTGCATGTATTCAGTTTAATTTCTATTACAGTGTACTTTGTGTGTTTCTGTTTCATGTGACAGGTAAGCAGATGATGACTGAATTGGCTTTGAGCTGTGAAGACAAAAGATAAGTATCAGAGTGTCAATGTGTGTACTGACTGAAGCGGTGAAGACATAAGACAAGTATCATAGAGTCAATGTGTGTATGTAACAGTGAATGTATGTATAGATGAAAATATACAACTGAGTGATGAGTGTTGTAGTGAGGAACTGTATGAAAAGTATATGAATTGAATTATATATCAGTGATGTGTTCAAATAGTGGAGTTATAAATTTGTACTGTTTAAATATTGAAATAAAATATTATATTTAAATAAAATACTGTGTGAATATTTGAATTTTAGTACAGTCGTATTCTATTTAAATATAAATATTATATTTCTGTCTGTGATGTATATATGAAACAGTACAATAACAAACACATTTATAATAATATTTATTTGGTTGTTATCATCAAACAAAAATCATGTAACTATTATATACAACAGCGTTATATACAACACTCCATTCAACTTCTTTGGCCTTAAATTAAGGTTGTTCTACGAGAACAGATACTTGAGAGATTTATGATTGGTATATAACTCGAACTTCTCTCCAAGTAAATAATGACGCCACGACTTGAGCGCAAATACTATGGCAGCTAGCTCTAAATCATGGGTGGGGTAGTTCTTCTCATGAACTCTGAATTGTCTACCCCCATAACACACTACCTTTCCTTCTTGCATCAGAACCATACAAAGCCAAGTACCACATGCATTAGTGTAAACTGTAAACACTTTATTCGAAGCGTCAGTGTAAATTGTAAACACTTTATTCTCATCAGACAAGGTCAAGAATGGGGCTGTTGTTAGACCCCTCTTCAGTCGTTGGAAAGCCACATCACAATCTATATCCCATGAAAATGCCAAGTTCTTCTTTGTAACCCTGATGAGCGGGCTGACACACACCGGAAAGAAGAAATAAGATTAGGCTACATGCAATGGTTTAAAGAAATGCATGTAATTAATGCACACAGTTAAAAGAGAGAAACATTAATGCAATTAAAGGAAGGCAAGCACTGAAATGGTTTAAAAGATGGGAGAACTAATGAATTAAAAAAATGCATACGTTAAAAAGAAAATAGAGTGCATCGATAAAAGCGGAACATGCGAATATATAAAAAAAAGGGATATATGTATACATAATGTTTGAAATTCAAAACTGATGGAAAGAAAATGCATGCGCTAAAAGAATTAAGTAATAGGTGAATTAATGCAATGAATTGATTGAAATAAGGAAAAAGAAAAAAGAAAACATGGTGAAATGATTGCATTAAATAAAAATATAAAACATGCAAAAATAAAGGAAGATGTGTGTATTTATATACACATAACATTTGAAATTCAAAAGTAAAGGATAAATCAAAAGATATAATGTTCCATTTATTTAACATTTTGAACCTGGACTATTTCATATACATAATACGCTTGGTAACTCAGCGCTATGTGTACGATTTGGATTAAAAGCCTAATATCTAAAGGTTAGAATTATCTCTGTGCACTTATAAATAGGTGGCTCTCTCTCCTATTCCATTACACACAATACTTCTTCATGCTCTCTTCCTTCAATCTATTTTGAAATAAAAATATATGCAATGGGGTGGCGATGCTGTTGAAGCCTAAATCTACAGAGATAATTCAAATAAAAGACTTGCATACAACTAAAAAGATTAAGAGTGGACTTTCTTCTACAATAACTATTTGGAAGATTTTCTAGATCCACAAATATGGTGAGTCTACTGTGATTATTTAGATTTCTTCTAAATTAAAGTAAAATAGATATGATGGTTGTTGTAGTAGTTTAATTGACAGCACATATATTTTTGAAAAGTAATCATTGCCTATAAGATCATATGTTATTCTTTTCCTGCTTGTATGTACACCTCTTCCTTATCCCCTTTCTGTTGTTTATTTAGCTATAGTATTATATGCCTTGCATAAAGCTGAGAAGAGTGGAACAACGTTAAAGAAAAAAAGAGGGAAAGGTGGGCATATTAGAATTTATGTTATAAATTGGGTTTTATCAAAAGGAAGAACATGAAGGCATTGAATATGATGGAATTTTGGCGCTGATGTGTGAACACAAATTTGACTTTGGCTATGAACATGTTAATATGGTATAGATTGAGTATTTGATATTAATCTATAGATATGTCAATAGTGCATAGACTTGAGAATATGTAATCAACATTAGATTGCATATGTATTGGACATGTTAGAATAGACTTAATATAGATATTAAGTAATAAACATGTTATGAAAATGTAAGTAGCAGATGTAAGTTAAGTAAACTGAATTACTATAATCTATATGTACATCTGGGTAGGTGCTTGTTTGGGGAAAGGGTTATGCACTAATAACATTTAGATAAATGTAATTTTACAACCAGGCTTATTATTGGACTTAAACCTGCTAAGTTACACTTGTTAAATAATAATAAGCTAAAGAGGTCCTAAGTTTAGTTGTTGTATCAGGTTATCGGGACTCTTAAATCCTAGGTACACAGGGACACAGGCCTAGGGGTTGGCTTGTGTCAAGTGGTGTGGAACCCATATCAGTTAGTATCCCTGTCGGTATCATGGTATGTGCTCCGCACTAGGTAGTGACAAGGGCACGCTTTACTGAATTTGATTGTAAGAGGTTCAAGGTTTTTAGGGTGTTAGGGGCGCGTTTCCGACGGATTCATGAGCGTGCATGGATCCGGCTACGGGACATAAGACGTCAAAACACCTACGGATATTTGATGTAGATGGAAGTTGTTGGCTTAGGGAGTGATACACCCTAGTGCCAGGGTGGACACGGGATATTCGGGTAATAGGGAACCGATCGCTTGTGTAGTAATTGTGGTATGCCTAATCCTATTGTTTTTTTCTTGATATGATACATGCATGCCTGCTCTAGGTGGTGTTTCATATGGGTTTGTTATGTAATTAGGCTACACCTAATCTTGCTTTTATATTCTGCTGTAATCATGATATTCTAACAGAAGTGCAAAACAGTCAAAATGCCTGATCTAATTTTTAGTATTGTTGATATCATCATTTTATGTTTATATGAATAAGCGAGTCCTTGTTAATAGTCCAAATCAGCTATTATTCACCTTTAGACATGTATAAGATACTTATCCTTTTAAGTTATTGAAACCACTGTTTATCTATTTTACTTAACTTAGTAAGTCAGAGTGTTAATCCCAACAGCTCACCAGGCTTTATGTCTGACCCATTTCCTTTCTTTCTTTCTCTTTCTTTCCCCCCAGGCTTACATGGAGAAAGTGTATAATTCTTTGTTAGCTTTATCATGATGGGTTTCTACAAGATGGATTTCTGCTTGCTCTCTTTTCAAAGGTAAGGTTGTATCATTTGACTATATTTGGGGATAATATTATTTTACTCTGATATTGTTTTGATTGAGGTTTTGAGACATGATATTTTGTAACTGTTTGATTAAATAAAAGTTTTATTTCGCTATAAATTTATTTTCATGTCTTGTGAAATCTTAGTCTCTGTGATCATTTTCTGTTTTTATACCTAAATGCTCCACACTTTTTTATGAAATCGTCATATGGGTGACATTAAGGAATGTGGGGTGTTACATTTGGTATCAGAGCTAGGTTACCAAGATCACTAAAGTTTTGTTTTAAAAGAAAGAATTTTCAAAATAAAATGCACTTCTCAAAAATCAAAAATTCTTTTTAAAATAAAGTATCCCCTATAGTCTGTTACAACCTTCCTTTGACTCTTCCTAAATCTTTATCTTTTAGTTTAGTTATAAGGTGATAAGGCATTCTATCTAAGCTTTCCTTTAGAAGTTGAAATTGGAATAATGGACAAACCTGTTTAGTTTAGTAGTTGGAAAGAGTCGATGTTAAAAAGGAACTTGTGGCTAGATGGATAATAAAAAGGGTCAATCATGGATGGAACTACCTTATTATTTTAGGGGAAAAAAACCTAGATTAATTGGTTAAAGAAAGGGGTGTGTTTCCATAGTCTAGTTTAACGTAGAAAACGTTATTGCAAGAATGAAAAGGTTTGGTGTGGAATAGGAATTTTATCGTGTTGTGCACTAACTGCCAACTTAAAAAAATTAAAAAGAAATATCTTGCAATCACGGGTTTCTATAAAATATATTTTCTGAAGATATGAGAATAGATTTTTATATGTTTTCAGTAGCCAATTAATTAGGGAACTTCCAAAAAGGTGATTTTAAGGATGGAAAGTAAAATATTAACATAAGTATATTAATGTCTAAAGGATTATGAGGGAGGGTGTTGATCAAAAATGTTCATACAAGCATTAGAAGTTCTTAAGGACTATGGATGCTTGTGGTTGATCTGTGCAGTTAAAGCGCTTAGTAGTACCATAGAGGTAGAGGTGCAAAAAGGTGTAGCGGGGATAAAGCGGGGAAATAGAGGGCTATAGTGGAAGCGCAAAAAGGTTCATTAGATGTTGAAACCAAATATTTAAAACTAATTAATTATCATTTCCACATTATTTGTGTAGACAAAACCAATATTAATTAATCTTGTGTAACAAAACAAAATAATATCATGATTATGCACACTAGATTTGATGACGATAATATGTTTCTATAATATATTAGACAATTGTGCATTAAAATTAGCTCTTCACACTCACTTTACTGATATTCATATAATGAGAACTAGTCAAATAAAGCACTATGTATTAAAATTGCTGAAGCTGATGCTAAATAGCCTTGATTTAGTGGATGCAGCAGAAGATAACGGGGCTACCAATGGATCTACTATTCATCAACGCTAAATTGAAATAGCGTAGCGATTGAGGAGTGCTACGAGCTATAGCGGGGATTTAGTGGGGCTTTAACTGCATAGGGTTGATGGATGAATAGATGGTTGTAGAAATTATAAATTCTTCTTAACTTGGAGATTTCGGGGAGGAAATCCTTTAAGAATGGGAGAATGTAATAACCCAAATTTTTAATAATTAATGGGTTAATTATCTAATGGGTTAATTATCTAATGGATTAATTAATCAATTAAGGAAAAAAAATTAAAAATGGATACGTGCATGTGTGTGTGTGCAATTATGTTAAGAAAATTTAAATATATACGAGAAAACGAAGAGAAAGTTAATGTAAAAAATGCATGCAATGCAATTAAGTGCATGTAATAGTGTTAAAAAAAGGGAATGCATTAATAAGAAAGGAAATCAAAATATTTGTAGTGAACGATTGCATAAAATAAAAGCACACACCGAAAAGAAGAAATAAGATTAGGCTACATGCAGTGGTTTAAAGAAATGCATGTAATTAATGCACACAGTTAAAGGAGAGAAACATTAATGTAATTAATGCAATTAAAAGAAGGAAAGCATATAAATGATTTAAAAAGATGAGAGAATTAATGAGTTAAAAAAATGCATGCGTTAAAAATAAAAGAGAGTGCATTGATAAAAGTGAAACATGCAAATATATAAAAAAACAGATATATGTATACATAATGTTTGAAATTCAAAACTGATGGAAAGAAAATACATGCGCTAAAAGAATTAAGTAATAGGTGAATTAATGCAATGAATTGATTGGAATAAGGAAAAAAAACATGGTGAAATGATTGCATTAAATAAAAATATAAGACATGCAAAAATAAAGGAAGATGTGTGTATTTATATACACATAACATTTGAAATTCAAAAGTAAAGGATAAATCAAATGATATAATGTTCCATTTTTTTACATTTTGAACCTGGACTATTTCATATACATAATACGCTTGCTGACTCAGCGCTATGTGTACGATTTGGATTAAAAGCCTAATACCTAAAGGTTAGAATTATCTCTGTGCACTTATAAATAGGTGGCTCTCTCTCCCATTCCATTACACACAATACTTCTTCATACTCTCTTCCTTCATTCTATTTTGAAATAAAAATATGTGCAATGGGGGTGGTGATGCTGCTGAAGCCTAAATCTACAGAGATAATTCAGATAAAAGACTTGCATACAACTAAAAAGATTACGAGTGGACTTTCTTCTACAACAACTATTTGGAAGATTTTCTAGATCCACAAATACGGTGAGTCTACTGTGATTATTTAGATTTCTTCTAAGTTAAAGTTAAATAGATATGGTAGTTGCTATAGTAGTTTAATTGACAACACATATATTTTTGAAAAGTAATCATTGCCTATAAGATCATATGTTATCCTTTTCCTGCTTGTATGTACACCTCTTCCTTATCCCCTTTCTGTTGTTGTTTAGCTACAGTATTATATGCCTTGCATAAAACTGAAAAGAGTGGAAAGTTGGGCATATTAGAATTTATGCTATAAATTGGGGCTTATCAAAAGGAAGAACATGTAGCTATTGAATAGGATGGAATTTTGGAATTGATGTGTGAACACAAATTTGACTTTAGCTATGAACATGTTAATATGGCATAGATTGAATATTTGACATTAATCTATAGATATGTCAATAGTGCATAGACTTGAGAACATGTAATCAACATTAGTTTGCATATGTATTGGACATGTTAGATTAGATTTAATATAGATATTAAGTAATAAACATGTTATGAAAATGTAAGTAGCAGATGTAAGTTAAGTAAACTGAATTACTGTAATCTATATGTACATCTGGGCAGGTGCTTGTTTGGGGAAAGGGTTGTACACTAATAACATTTAGATAAATGTAATTTCACAACCAGGCTTATTATTGGACTTAAACCTGCTAAGTTACAATTGTTAAATAATAATAAGCTAAAGAGGTCCCAAGTCTGGTTGTCGTATCAGGTTATCAGGACTCTTAAATCCTAGGTATACGGGGACACATGCCTAGGGGTTGGCTTGTGCCAAGTGGTGTGAAACCCGTATCAGTCAGTATCCCTATTGGTATCATGGTATGTGCCCCGCACTAGGTAAGGGCAAGGGCACGCTTTACTGAATTTGATTGTAAGAGGTTCAAGGTTTTACGGGTGTTAGGGGCGCATTTCCGACGGAGTCATAAGCATGCATGGATCCAGCTGCGAGACCTAGGACGTTAAAACGACTATGGATATTTGCTGTGGATGGAAGTTGCCGGGTTAGGGAGTGATACACCCTACTGCCAGGGCGGACACATGATATTCGGGTAATAGGGAGCTGATCGCTTGGGTAGTAATTAGGGTATGCTTAATCCTATTGTTATATTCTTGATATGATACATGCATGCCTGCTCTGGGTGGTGTATCATAGGGGTCTGTTATGTAATTCGGCTAGACCTAATCTTGCTTTTATATTCTGTTGTAATCCTGATATTCTAGTAGAAGTGCAAAACAGTCAAAATGCCTGATCTAATTTCTAGTATTGTTGATATCATCATTTTATGTTTATACGAATAAGTCAGTCCTTGTTATTAGTCCATATCAGCTATTGTTCACCTTTAGACATGTATAAGATACTTATCCTTTTATGTTACTGAAACCACTGTTTATCTATTTTACGTAATTTAGTAAGTCGTGTTGTTAATCCCAACATCTCACCAGGCTTTATGTCTGACCCATTTCCTTTCTTCCTTTCTCTTTCTTTCCCCCCAGGTTTATAGGGAGAAAGTGTATAGTTCTTTGTTAGCTTTATCATGATGGGTTTCTACAAGATGGATTTCTGCTTGCTCTCTTTTCAAAGGTAAGGTTATATCTTTTGACTATATTTGGGGATAATATTATTTTACTCTGATATTATTTTGACTGAGGTTTTGAGACATGAAATATTGTAACTGTTTGATTAAATGAAAGTTTTCTTCTGTTGTAAATTTATTTTCATGTCTTGTGAAATCTTAGTCTATTTGATCATTTTATGTCTTTATACCTACAATGCTCCACACTTTCTTAATGAAATCCTCATACGGGTGACATTAAGGAATATGGGGTGTTACAAATATCTCCTAAGATATTCTCTAAAGGGTGATCTCTTAGTATTCTAATTCTTTTATTTGGTTGATTAATTTCATTATTCGTTTCATCGATCTCATTTTCACTTTCATCTTCATTATATTTTGTTATATTTTTATAGTTTTCATCAAAAGACACATTTAATGTTTCTTCTATAGTATTAGTTCTTGAATTAAAAACTCCATATGCTTTACTTCTTTCTGAGGAACCATTAAATATTCCTTTATCAGATTTAGAATCAAATTTGTCTAAGTTTTCTTTAGTATTCAGAATAAAACATTTATTTTCAAATATTTTAAAATATGATACTTTTGGTTTCTTATTATATAAAAGTTCGAATGGTGTTTTATGGGTTGAAGGTCTTATTAATATTCTATTTAAAATATAACAAGCTATTACAACTACCTCAGCTCAAAAATTTCTTGTTAAGTTACTATTAGATAACATAGTTCTCACACACTCTTGAATCGATCTATTTTTACGTTCAACTACTCCATTTTGTTGGGGGTTCTGAGGAAAGAAAAATTATGGGTTACCCCCTTTTTATTAAAAAAAATTCAAAATTTTCATTTTCGAACTCTCCACCATGGTCACTACGTATTGTTTTGATTTTTGAAGATAATAAATTTTGAATTCTTTTAGCAAAGGGTTTTAATTGATCAAAAGTATCACTTTTATTTTTAAGAAACAAGGTCCAAGTAAATCGAGAAAAATCGTCGACTATTACGTAAACATATCTATTGTGATTTATTGATTGAGTTTGGGATGGACCGAATAAATCCATGTGAATTAACTCTAATGGTTTCGAGGTAGTAATTTCCTCTTTTGGTTCAAATGAACTTCTTTTTAGTTTTTCGAATTGACAAGCGTCGCATAAATTATATACTTTAAATTTCATTTGGTAATCTCTTAATTGAATCTAGCTTTGAAATCCTAGAGATGTGTTTGAAATTTATATGACTGAATCTTTTATGCCAAATCCAAGAATCACTTGTGTTGGCCATAATACATAAATTATCGTTGGAGATTTTCATACTTAATATATAGATATTTTTCTTTCTATCTCCTTTGAATACATTTTTGAATTCCTATCTTTTATAAAGCATTTATCCTTTCCAAAGTTTATTTTATAGCTTTATCGCAAAGTTGACTTATACTTCGCTAGTTATGTTTTAGATTCCTAACTAATAAAACATCAGAAATAGTAGGAGTTTCAGAATTACCAACATTGTCGATGCCAACTATATATCCTTTAGAGTTATTTTCGAAGTTAACCATTCCACCATCTTCATATACCAAATCATTCAGTAATTTTGGATTTCCCGTCATATGCCTCGAACAACCACTATCCAATATCCATTTGTCCTTTTTGATCTCCACCATTTGTTTTTTAGAATTTGAATTTTCTACAGCCATGTAACACACCTTTTCAAAATTTAAATTTCTAATAGCCATGTAACACATCTTTTCCTGTATTGGAAAACAGTTCAGTAGATCATTTGAATTTTCAACATAATTGAATGCAGACACTTCTAACATTGATGCAATGCATGAACTAAGACTAGTGTTATAAATCATTTCAGAATTTGCCATCTAATGTTTCCAAAATTCAGATGATGAACTTTTGAAAACCTATGCTCTGATACCAATTGTTAAGGATGCGAAATGCGGATCTTAAGGTAGAATTAACACTAGAGGGGGGTAAATAGTGTTTATGAGGAATTTATAGAAATCTTAAAGTAACTTGAATTACTATATGAATCATACAATGATTATCACACCAGAGATGATCACAAACACAAAAACAATCACAGATGCAAATATAAAGAGAAATAAAATACAAAAAAGGAAAGAACACACCGGATTTTATACTAGTTCGGATTACTCCTATGTTCAGTCCCACGCAATGCTGGATTGCGTAGAGTTTTATTATTATCAATATCCAAGTACAACACCCTTGATTTCATGGCTACAAGCATAACACAGATTCCACCACCTTTGATTCCATGGCTAAGATTAACACCTCTCCCTTTCTTGATTTTAGGGCTATAAAGAACACACCCTTTCTCAAACAATTCCTAAATGATTACAATAGACCTAGAACTCTTCAATAGCACTTCAAACATGGAGTAGTTGATAGAGATCGAGAAGAGAAGAAGAAATATAAATTTTGTTGAAATCGACAGAGTATAAGTGTAGAAATCAAGAAATCAAAGTATTTCAATGGTGGTAATTAAAGGGGTGAAGAAGAAGAAGAAAGAATGATTAAAAATTCAAAATCAACCCCTTTTTATAGTGTCCCAAAGGTTGCAACGTTTATGAAACATTACAAATAGTGAAAAGACGCTTCCTTTGAAAATTGAATTTATGACAGTTGTCGACATGCCATTATGGGTATGTCGACATATGCCTTGTATATTTATTTTTAAAATCAAATTTCAAGTGTTAAAACCAATATATATTTTCTGGAAATTCTGGAATCAAAACTAATATTTCAAATGAAGTTTATAAAGTATAAAAACATAGTGATATATAATATAAACATATTTATAAAGTTATATAAGTTAAAATTTTAAAACTATATATATAAATATTATAAACGTATTATTATAGAACTTTAAAACTATATATTTGAAATCATAATAATTTGAAATCATTTAAAAATAGTTTGAAATAACTTGAAATTAGAATTTGAATTTTAAAAAATAGAATTTGAATTTGAAAAACAGAATTTGAAAATGAATTGCTACTTAGAGTCTTACATATAAACTAGACTCAATTACTATATTTTCTTTAGCTCTTGAAATCTTGATATCTTGATACTCATGAGTCTTGAATCTCAAATCTCTTGAAACTCTAAAACTGTACAGTCTTAAAATATTAAATCTTGTATACAAATCCTGTATATATATATATATATATATATATATATATATATTATAGATAAAGATGTTAGTACATATTTTATAATCAATTAATAATGATAATTGAAATAAGGTCATTATCATCAAAATTACCTTCTCCAACACACCTTTCTCTCTAGGTTAAAAACAAAAACCACTTACAGAATACTTGGAAGAAGGTGTGTTTCTCTGTTTAGTTTCCCACATCAATTCACGTTTCTCTAGCCTCATTAATATCCATATTGAGATTGCAAATACGGTTCAGGTTCAACTTGATCATTAATGGCCTAACACAAATTATGGAATCTCAGTTATTGTTATTGATGAGGTAAGAGCCTATGTAACATAATGCTTCTCCTGAGTCTGCAGAGAAATTTTTCATGATATGTATCAGTTATATAACAATATAGTCATAGACATAACATATGTTATGCAATCCTTGTACTCTAAACCGATGTAACGCTTGTATGAACATTTTTATGATAAGTACAACATTTTTATGATATGTAACATCTAGCACGGTAGGAAAAAAGGCATAACCAAGATAAACTTTGAAGATCCTGACACTGTTAAGTAGTACTGCCAGAAAGTTTATTCCAAAACCATGTCGACGAGGTGTTAAGTATCTTTAAGATACTGCGACCAAACTCCATGAAGAGGGAACATTCACATTTTATTAAGTACTAAATCACGAGTTATATGCGTATTCCTGGAGAAAAGAGAGGTATTGAACAAACTATCTATGGGCTGGTTGAGGAAACACTTCAAAATGATAAACTTGATCATATAAACGAATATTTTCAGCTCGAGGAAACACTTCGCATCATGACTTGGGATTTATCTTAGGAGTTACTAAATTGATCCGTTGAAATTTTTCATTCTTCGAAACTTGAGTTACTAAATTTCGAAGCTCTTTAATGACTGAAAACTTTATTTTATAGTTTTCATCATTTCGAAGTGTTTCTTCAACCATACCACAGAAAGCTAAGTTAATACATCTCTTACCTCTACATATACGCATACAATTCATGATTTGTTTCTTAATAACACGTGAATGTTCCATTTTATGGAAATAAGTTATAGTATAATAAAAATACTTAATACCTGCCGACATGGATATGAAATATACATCCTGACAGCACTACTATACACTAACCATGAACTTTGATAGGAGATCCTACCAAGTTAGTGTTATGTTTCAAATTAATTATAATTCCATTGAATGTAATCAATTAATTTAGTAACTCCCAAGGTAAATCAATCTCGAAATGTTAGACCTCTTGGCCACAAAGTTAATTTGCTTTAGTAACTCCCAAGTCAAATTTGACTTAATTTAATTACTCCTAAATTAAATTAATTGTCAGCTCATATACATTAGACCTCTTGGCCACAAAATTAACTTGCTCATATTTCTGAGAAATCTCAAAATGTTCACACATACTTAATATATACATCTAGGAATAAATGCATACTTGATAAATACACCCCTCATAAACATACGCGCTCATGCTTCACACATACAAAACATAGTATCACATGCACTATGTTTGCATGCATGAACGAATGGATACACAATCCACATATCCCCCTAGTAGGCAAGAGCTTCCCATATATGTAGCATGAACGCACAGGGCAAAACAAAAATAGAAAGAAATAATTAGGCTAAAATCAAAAGAAACAACAACTAGAAGGCATAAGAAAGTCAGGCACTCATAAAAATAACAGCTTATACACATGTAAAGAAATGTCACAAGCATAAGGCAAATACATTTGCACTAAAAACGAAAGTGGGTGCATCTAATACACACATATGTGTGTATGGGCATGCGGGCGTGTAGGTTGATACATGTATTTTTCTACATGTTTGACAGAACATGGCATATAATATTCTTGAAAGTTACATACTCGACAGAACAATGATATATTTATCATTTTTTAAAAGGTTTACAACTTAGAAGAAATACATTTTTCATTAGAGTAAATTATTTATGTACTCGTGCTAGAACTAATCAGTTATTTTATGAGTTGAAAAATGTGAGTTGAACCCAACAATAAAGCAAATTAGCTATATGTGGATATCACTTTCCTACTTTCATCGCACATACATGATAACATAAGAAACTACTCAAAAGGAATGCACATAAAAAATAATAATTCTTGATTAAAAGATAACAAATATATAATTTATATACTTCAGACAGGTCTACATTATTTTTATAGTATGTGGACTTGACATGATTTTTATGCTATGTTGTGGGTTAAACACAATTTTCAATCTTTATAATTAAGCATGCTACCTTTATTGGGTCAATTTACTCACTGCAATCAACGTAAGTTAAAATGCTTGTGTGTTTATAAAAACTCTAGAAGCTTTTAGTTTAAATTTCAACAAAAAAAAAAAATTAGCCTGCTTCTTAATGCGGAAATAAAAATGGCATACTGGGTACAAAATACAGGGTTGACAAAATTGAAAATTATACCAATTCTTAACACTGAAATAATGGTAGTGCTGCTACATTCGCATAGATTGATAGACAATACTCTGAATAAGAGTGTTGTTATTCAACCCATATTTTACACTTGATGTTATCCAAAACACTTAAAATTAGCCAGATCCGTAAATCCCAATCAAAAAAAACCAACCTGAACATTTTCAAACCCTAAATTAGCTATTAATCTCTAACATATCACCATAGAAAGTTCTAAAAAAATCAAAGTTATTAACAGTATCCAATTAAAATAGGCAAAACAAAATCATATTGAAATAGAAAAGTCATACCAATTTAGGGTTTTCCCTAGAAATCTCAAAAAATAGTTACGATACTAGATTGAAATTATTGAGGCTACGAAGAGGGCTTTGCGCAACAATGAAGATGGAGAGCGTTAGAACATGAGCGGAGAGTTTCGTTGGCTTCCGCGACGTTGTTGAGTGGAGTACGACGGAGTTGATGATGACATGAGGAAAGTTAATCGGTGCGATGAAATTTGTTCGGCAGAGCGATTTGGGGAAAAGGGAACTAGGGTTTAAAAATTCTAAGTATGAGGGGAGAGGAATAGAAAATCGGTGGTTACGTTTATTTTGGACCACGCGGACTATTTTTTCTTAGGCAAGAAAGTGAAATATTTTTTGCCGTGTTTATAAAGTGAGTGAAAACACCTTTGTTTGCATTTTCGAAGAAAAGCCACTGACTTTTGCAACAAAAAATTAATTTTCTTGTAGTGCCTGGGGTTTTGAAACCTTCAGGTTGTTTTGTATATATCTCTTTTTCTAAATCTCCATTTAGATAAGTTGTCTTTACATCCATTTGATCTATGACTAAATTATGAATTGATGCAAGTGCTTTTAAACTGCGTATAGAAGATATGCGAGCAATCAGAGCATATGTATTTAAATAATCTACTAATTGTCTTTGCTTAGATCCCTTAGCAACTAATCTCGCTTTAAATTTATCAATGGATCCATTTGTATTCAACTTTTTCTTGAATATCCATTTACATCCTATAAGTCTAGCACCACGAGATAAATCGGTTAAAACCCATGTTCGGTTTAACATTATGGAATTTATTTCATCATCGATAGTTTCTTTTAAGAAATTAGAATCTACAGAACTCATTGCGTCTGAATAAGTTTTGGGACCATCATTGACGTTTATTACATATCTTGTCACATTAAGGACTTCATCCTTATTGCAATCGACAAGATATGTTATGAATTCAGGAGCATAATCCTTCTCTATTCTCACCCTTTTACTTCTCCCGTGTTTGGTACTATTTTCTGGTACTAACATTTCCTTGTTGTTTTGACCAGGAGCATATTCATGATCATTGTTGTCATTAGTCAAATTATGTTCTGGGCTAGATGATCTGAATGGAACCTCAACAGTTTGATTTTCAAAGAATTCTACATCAACAGATTCTGTAACTTCTAATGTATCAAGAATAAGGAACCTATAAATTATACTATTAATTAATATCTTATGAAAATACATTCAAATCCCCTATTTCCTAACTTTGGTCGTTTAGGGTCAGGTTTCCTAACACATGCTAAGCAACCCCAAACTTTAAGTCTATTAAGGTTAGATTTTCTATTAACCCATAATTCATAAGGCGATATATTATTCTTTTTAAGTGGTACTCTATTTAGAATGTAACATGCATATAACATAGTATCACCCTAAAGGTTATAAGGTAAATTTGAACTTATGAGCATGGCATTAACCATTTCTACTAAAGTTCTATTTTTCCTCTCAGTAATATCATTTTGTTGTGGAGTATATGGGGCGGTATACTAGTGAACTATACCATGTTGTTGTTTACAAAACAAGTAAATTTCTTTGACAAATATTCACCACCACGATCTGAATATAACACTTTAATTTTAACTCCTAATTGTTTTTCGACCTCTGCTTTGTAAATTTTGAATTTATCAAAAGCTTCATCATCAGATTTCATTAGATATACATATGCATATCTACTATAATCATCAATAATTATTATATAGTATTGATTATCACCACAGGTGATATGAATATTTAAGTCACTCACACCACTATATACTAAATCAAGCATACTTGTTTTCCTTTCTAAAGATTTAAAGAATTTTTGGTGTATTTTTGCTTGAACATATATTTCACTTTTAGAGACAACATCGAAATCACAATCAGAAATTAATCCTAATTTATGCATAATTTTAAGAGATTTATAATTAACATGTCCTGATCTACCATACCATAAATTAATATAATCAACAATAAAACAAAAGATTTCTTTGTTTGGTTCAACTTAACACTATGCCATAGATGACCTTCTGCAACAGATTTGCAAGGTGTTGCCAGCAAAAATGTTGTGACAAATATAAAATTTTGGTCCTACTTCAACGTTGTATTTTTGGTGTTACCTTAGCCATAAACATGTGTTGCATTAGCTACAGATATATTCAAATTAAAAAACTAAATTTTTTGGAAATATGAACCATTTGCTCTAGTATAAATCCAACCATTTATTCTAAATTTCTAACTTAAATCCAACGATACAAAACTCATATCTGCATGTTACGTTCTAATTGGCCACTTAAAACAACTAAGCCGTAATTTTTTTTTAACCTTTAATAAAACACTTTCTTTCTTTTATCACTTGGCAAAATGAACGACTTCCTCTTCTTTACTTTAATGGTAACCGAAGTGAAATAAAATTAGGGATTCTCCAAATCGTGACTTTAATCTACGTCTGAATGATTCTCTGATGCTTGAATTCCCACTGCTCCTCTCGTCGTCGATTTGGCTCTGATAGATTGCGATCGAAACTCGTGAACTTGTGAGTAATCTCTGAATTGCTTTGTTGAATTGTATTCGGTTTCGATGCATTTGCCAATGAGAAATAGATGTCTATTTATAGGATATTGAAAACCCTAATTTCTCTGATTTCCCCCTTTTGACTTGCCAATGAGCAAGCATACATTTACTTTGTTTCAATTTGTTTTATGCATGTGAATACTAGACATTTGAACGGTTTGGTTTTGATTATACGAACGGTTTCACAGATAAGTGCATGAATATCATGTAAGTAAAAATGCATATTTAATTTTTTAAAGAACGAAACTTCGTTAAAAGGTGGATATTAGCATTTGCAGTTCCACACATGTTTTGAGTGAACTTTGATTTTAAAGTATATATGTGTCATTATGTGTTTGATTTTAACTACCTGTTCTTTTTTCGAAAATGCCTCAGATCTAGATATATCATTTTCAGATGAATATCTGTCTTTAAAAGTATATTTCAAACTTTATAAGGTTTTGAGTATGCCACGACTTTGGAAATATATAAACTGCAAAAGTATACGAGTTTTGAACAGTTTCAAGTTAAGTATAAACAAGTCTGGTGTACTCAGTTTTATATGCAGAAGTTCCAAAAGGCTTATTTGACAATACAAAGTTTTGAATAATGATACAAATTTTTGTAAACATGGGTTTGAATATAAGTCTGATACGAGCTTTCAAATATAAAGTCATGTGCATAATTGTGATTATTAAAGCCTCAAGTGGAATAGGATGGGAAATATGCAATTCATTTTATACATATTCCATATAAATTTCATACGGTAATGCACGTTGTCGATTTTGCTTGGAATTTAAAAGTATATGCTTTCAAATGTGAGTAATAAGCATGTGTTTATCATGTTCTTCTTGCAAATGATATGAGATATGTGAAGTAAATGCTAATTACGTTGGTATTATTACATTTATTTTTTGATTTGTTTGGGTTTTATATAAGTTTAGGTTTGAACAGTAAAAGTTATTGATTATTCTCTTGAGCATAGTATGTGCCAATACTTAAACTTAATATACTTCATCCATATATGAAGGCTTTGGTGTCAAGGTAAATCAGATGATCCATGATTTTATAAGGAGATGCTAATAATTATTACATAAACAATGACTTTGCAAAATGATATTTGGACGAATTGGGGTATTTTTCCACTATAAGTTTCGACAACCTGGATACTTTTCAGAATAATCACAATGAGAAACGTCTTTAAAAGAATTATCTAGCTGATGTTAATTATGTAATTCTTTTAATATTATTTAGTTGCAGCTTGATTTCATAATAATGTTCTGATTAATACTTTTGTGAAGGGCCCAATATAGAAGTTTGAACATAGTCCCATTTGACCTTGGATCGGCATTGATTGTACTTAACTACTTATGTGATTGTGGATCCACACACATAACTCACAATCATTTTTTCTCTAAATGTCACATCAATAACATTTTCTGTTATATCACGTATGCTAATTTTGCACTATTTTATTCAAATGTCCTGTAAAATATATTCCCATGTAGATATAGACTATGATTAATTTGGTATATGGTTTCAGCCCCTTTAGATACCAACCTTTGTACATATATGGTTTAAAATATCTTTAATGCACCTGTTTCTTTGACAAGAGTTTGTTCAGTTGAGCAAAAAATTGGTGGTGCATACTACATACAAAACTTCTGGGCCAGGGAACAATGCATTGTTTATGTTCCCTATGGGATGCCTCTAAAGTTTGGGTATTTTATATAAGAGACTATTTTATGAATATAATTGCTAAAGCAAATTCTTCTAAGCTTTCATGTTCAATTAATTATTCAGTTTCTTTTAATACCACTTTTATTTCTTTCTATTTTTTTGTTATTATTGAGCTAAGCATGTTCTTCTTGCAATTGAACTCAGTTTTGCAAATAGGAGCGAGTTCACATAGTCTTGCAAAAGTGGGAAAGCACACTCAGTGTTGTGTAAATTAGAGTAGGTTCTATAGGTGTCTATTTGTAGTATAGTTCATCGAGTTGTTGTGCACTTGTATATGTTGCACTTATTTGTGTGATGCCACTGTCCATGTTTGTTCACCATGCTTTGCATTTGCACTGATCACTTTAAAATTTTGAACTACTCCTTGCTTGTATTTCACTGGACTCATGCACATATACACAAGCGCATATACATACATACATACACACATACATACATACATACATACATATATATATATATATATATATATTTGTGTGTGTGTGTTGCTCCAACTATACATTTGTTGTTTGAAACTTTTGCCCTTCACTGATACACCTTGCACTTGTATTTTTATGACCTGTCTTTGCATATTAAACTGAAAAATACGGATATTTATTTGATCTAGTTTAAATGCATTCGAGAATGATATATTCAAGTATCAGGCTTGCTTGCTATACTTGATTGTACACAATCTTTATAGTATTGTGCCATACTTGAATATCATCAAAAATACATATCAAACCAAGTTTAGAAAGATGATGAGAAACACACCAGAAATCTGAGGAAAATAATATTTAAAATAAATTTGTATTTGCTCGAATTTAAGTCTATTTTTTCCAGTCTACTGTGCGTAGGTATGCAGATGGTTGGACAGATAGATATGGAAGCAGTTGAAGACTATGTGTGTCAAAGAGTGTCAGTGAGTTTGTATATGAGTGAATCAAGTGACAGTGTAGTAAGAAATGTATGTAAATATGAATGACTGTGTAATATACCAGTGAATGTACAATAGTGGAGTCAGAAAATTTGTACTATTTGAAATGTTGAAATAAAATTTTTGTTTGAATAAAATATTGTGTTTGAATATTCAATTGTGTCTGTGGTACATTATTCAATAAATATCGTTATATTCAACTAACTGTTGTAGTATGTGATGGTAGATGTTGCAGTATGCGATAGTAAATGGTGCAGTATGTGATGGTAAACGTTGTGATAAACTAGCAAAGTGTTGTTATGGACGGTAAAAGTGTTACTATAGATAATGTGCGGCCCACTCTTAAATAAAATTAGTGTATGTGGCAACATCAAGAAAATGTTGTCATTGGATGGTAAAGATGTTGCCTTTGACTCTAGGGCAGCGTGGCAATATGCATCACCAGGAAAATGTTGCCTTTGATCGTTTTTTGCCTACAAAGTCATTTTTTGGCACTTGCTGCATCATATCTTGGGGGTTGTAGTAGGCCATGTATGGCGTAGTGTGGCCATGCCGTTACAAGAATATCCTTGTCCAATAAATTAGTTGTTCTTGGATGACAGTAACTTATCAAACTCATACATCATCTTTGTAACAGCCCGCATTTTACGTATCGGAGGATTGTAAAATAATTTTATTTTATTCCCTGAGGGTTGGATCATTCCCATATTTTAGTATGTTGTTTGTGGGGATGTGGGACATGTCCATAATTTTTACCAATTTTGTTTGTGACCATTTTGCCCCTGTCAGTCTTGTACATGGCATACCTTTTGACTCAGATCGAATCAGGTGTTGAGACCTGTGCCATTGGAAAGGAAATAATGTTTCCCTTTCCATAGTGTGGTCACATTAAAGATTTGGCTCAGTGTTTTGGGAGGAATCGCTGTTTTAAGGTTTTGTAGTTGGTTGTTCAGGTTTGGTACGCCATAATGGGCTGATTTGGTGAGACCCATTAGTGGATTTGTGGAGGCTATAAATAGGGGGTATGAGGCATGGATAATAGTTTACTTTCTCCATTATCTCATTTTGGAAGAGCTTGTCGTCCTCCATCTTCTTCACCTTTCCACCACTAAAGCTTAAAGAATCAAAGATCTACATCGTTTGAAGCTAGATCTACGTCATTCCAAGGGAGAGTTTAGCCAACTTAAGAGTTTGGATCAAATTCTTTGCTATCCGGATCTAGATATAAGTGTTTTCGAGTTGTCTTAGAGAATTGGTGAGTGGTATGCATCTCTCACATGGATTCAATCAAGTATATGAGTTCTATGATCTTAATTTCATCATTTTCAAGTCGTTTTTCTTAGATCTACATCATGGTAAGTCCATTTTCATATGAATCGCCATAGGATCTTATTTAGCAACTTTAAACCGGTAATTTTCATATATCTCCGTATGTTTATGCAAGTTAGATCCATATTTTAGTTCATATGTTCATTTATCATGATTTTAGTGAAAATTGCCTAATTTTGGTGAAAATCGTCACATTCAAGTTGTTAGTGATTCCATATCATGTTTGTGGTCGAATTGGATGAGTTGATTTCATTGATATTGTCGATTGGCAAAAGTTTTAGTCAATAAGTGGACTTGGATTGGGGCTGTACAGGCCACGGATCGAGCGTGCAGTACAAGTGTAGTACATTGTAGTACAATTAGGAGTACAGGTCTATGGTCGGTCGGGTTTGGAACTGGTCGGTCGAGCATAGGGAGGCGGGTTCGGTCGAGTAGGGTCTCTGGTCGGTTGTGCAATAATGAGTCGGGTTGAGCATGGGGTTCAGTCCAGCAGTCTTGGGTCGAGCAAGGTCTTTGGTCGGTCGTGCAATGATGAATCGGGTCGAGCATGGGGTTCGGTCCAGAAGTCTTAGGTCGAGCATGTCTTCGGGTCGAGCAGCGAGGGGTTGAAAGCTGGTAAGTCGTGCATGAGTGGGTCAGGTCTGTAGTCTCTGATCGGTCGAGCACTACGGGACCGGGTCGGTCACAACATGAACAAGGACGGGTCGGTCGTACTTCAAAGAACCTGGTCGGTCGCACCAGGGGGTCGGTTGCACCAGGGGGTCGGTCGCACCCAGGAGACATAAGGTCGTTTCTAAAAATAAATAAAAAATTCGGGTACAACCCAGATTTGAAAAAAGGGCCTTAAAAAATTTTTAGGCAGAAGTGCCTGATCCCGTGCCACAGTGCAGTGCGCCCTAAACGCTATGGTTGATGGCATGAACGCTGCAGTTTATTTCATAGCAAATGGATGTAACGCTATGGATTATTATTGAACCTTATGTTGGTGTTATTCGATTCAATGGTGGTTGTGAATTCGAAGGTAGCTCAGGTAGGAATGTTCGAAGGGATGAGATGCACTCGTTGACCGTTGAAATGCAACGGGTGTGATGATAACTCAAGGTGTTCTGATTTTGTTGATAATGGTTGTATAGTCACCGTTGATGATGACCCGAAGGCCGATGAATTATCATTGTCGTAAGTTCTAGTCGTGCTCAAAGCAGGAGTACGTTTATAAGATCGGTTGTAGGTAGAGTACCCTGGGTATCGTTGAAAGGCCTAGGTACGTATCATTGAAAGGCATATAGAGTTTTTGCTGGAACCAAGGTTACCATTAGCCCTTTCAGAATGGCAGTATGGTATGGCCAGTCATACGATTAACGGTGGTTTCGAAGAAGGATTGGCGGTGATAGCCAAAATCTGTCATGGATGACTGGTTGTCTTGTTTGTACCATCTCACGTAGATTGTCTAAGGAGATGTTTCTTGGGTGCTTGTCTGATATTGTTTTAGGCCTCTGGGGCATGTGCTTGAGGGATGTTGAATTCGATTAGGATGGTTTATGTGAGATATATAATCTGGATACTATGAGTATTATTGTTGGTTGTTTCTGTTTACCATGATTGAATGGTCGTTCTGATTACCATGGATGAATTGTTGTTCCTTTGTTGTATGGATTGTAAAGGCTATCACTGTTCGATGTGGGGAAGACGGGAGTTGAGTTCTTCTCTGGAGTTGTGGGTAGACTAGTTTGTTTATTTACCCATTCTCATGTACTTTATTGATGATGTTAAATAGTTGTTTTATTTCTCACTAAGACTGTTGTCTGACTCAAGGTTTTATGTTTCCCTCTTATTACCTTGGGTTGTTCATCCGATTTTTGGATGGGCAGACTAGGTGGCAGGTGATAGCTTAGTGAGGTTGATGTTGCAGTTCGGAGGCAAGCAAGAGGCTGGCGTATTATCTTTCTTACTACATAGTATTTGGATTTTCGCTGTTTGTTAATCTACTCTGAGTGTTGTAGTGGGGCAAATTTGTATAGACATGTGTTGTTATCCTAGTGTATGGATATACTTTCTAGTTGCTTTGAAAGTTTGAAGTTTCTATTCAAATATGCTTCACATTTCTTACCTGTTATATATGTTCTATTATATTTTATCCTTGCGTTGTGAGTTTCTTGACAGGTCTCTCTTGTGTTTACCTACTCTGATGATCGTCCATAGCTGCCTGGTACACCTTTCAGTGCACTTTCCCTTTTGTTTAGTGCAGGGGTTATGGGCGGTTGTCAAATTTTGTATCAGAGCTCTGGTTATCGATTTTAGCCAAAATTCTAAGACGTAACTACATAAGAGAGACATATTTGTAAGATTTCAGTCGGATGTATACTATATAGTAGTGTATAGTATAATAGTGGTTGAACTTTATTACAGTTATTTCATATGTGGACTAATCATTCTATTTTTAGATTTATAACGAGTCGTTAAATTTCGGGAAACACTTCTAGGGATGAGCCTGCAACTGGAAGGGTAGGCGATGGTAACCAGCTAGGAGCTTCAGTTGTTATGCCAGAATGTTTGGTCATGTTCGGAGCCATGATGACAATAGTCCAAGTCCTTTTAAGGATGCTGATTCCAGAAGCGGCAGTAGATCGTGGTATTCCTTTTCATGTACCTAGAGATGATTCCGCTAAGCGGCGGAGGGATTATACTCCTACAGACGAAGAAGATGAGTTAAGAATCAGTAGGGCTTTGGAGCAACTTCGACGCTGAGTTAATGAGTGAGAAGAAAGAATCAGTGCTGCTTGGGACGAGGCTTTAAGAAGCAGGCATGAGCCTCATGAAGAAACTTTTACTGGCCCCAGTAGAACAAAGGAGCCGAATAAGAAAAAGAAGAAACCCAAGAAGAATGACATTTGCTTCAACTATCAGCTAGAGGTCCATTATGCCAAGGATTGTAAGAAGCCAAGAGCTAAAAGGAATTGCTTTAAATGCGGCAAGCCTGGGCATAAGAAGAAAGACTGCCCAAATTTTCTGAAGGATAAGCAACCGGAAGAAGCATATGTTCTGGAAGCTATTCTGATTTCCTATTGCATTCTTGATGAGAATTAGGAGAAGCTGTTGTTAGTCCAGAGATGCTTTCTACTGGTGGAGTTTGTTTGAGTTCTATTCGGTACTAGAGAATTGTCTTCTTTTACCATAATAAGATTGTATGTTGAATGGGTTCGAAAATTGAAGTTGTAATAGACCTTTGATTGTAACTGATCCAATATGGGGTTTATATACTCTTTGAAGGACTTGTCGTGGTCTAGTTCATTCAGCCATGGTAGTTTTTATGAATGATCATTTCGTTGTTACTTTCACTAGGTTTGGGATTTTTTTAGGATATGGATTGGCTCAAGGGGTGTGCGACAAAAGTGGATTGCGAGAAGCTGTAGGTGACAGTCGAGAATGTGGAAGGGCAAATGGTTGTGACTCGATGTAGGTCGAAGACGGTGTCTTCGCAAATTATTTACATTCGCTTGCGATTATAGGGGAAGACTTGTCATCGGTACTGAACGTAAGTGAGTTCGATGATGTCTTTGTAGAAGCCAAAGGTTTGCTACCGCATCATGAGCTTGAGTTCAGAATCGAGTTGGTCGAGGGTGTTAGACCTATCATTATGCCTCTTAGGCAGACAACGCCTAAGGAACGCTGAGAATTAGAGGTGCAAGCTCGTGACCTTTTGGAAAGAAATAAAAAATATTCATTCGGAGGAGTGTATCCGAGTGGGGTGCACCATTTGTGTTTGCAGCAAAGGATGATGGATTGTAGAGATTGTGTGTGGACTATAGTGAACTGAATAAGGTGACTGAGAAGAACAAGTATCCATTGCTGAGGATCGATGACTTGTTCAATTATCTTCACAAGTCAAAAGTGTTTTTTCAAGATGGATTTGGCAACGGGATTTCACTAGTTGAGAGTGGCAAAGGATAAGGTTGTGGCCAACGCAAGTCGAAAGCCAAAGTCGCATGAAAAGAATTACCAACTCATGATTTAGAGTTAGCGACAATTGTGTTTGCTCTGAAGATGTAGAGACGTTACTTGTTGGGAACTCGATTCGAGTTGTTCACGGATCATAAGCCATTGAAGCATCTTTTCTCCCAAAAGGATTTGGAACTGGGGCAGGAAATGAAGGAATTTGGGTTACCGTAGATCGTTTGACCAAAAGTGCAAGGTTCATTCCTGTCAAATCGACTAGGACAACATCTACGTTGGCTGAACTTTATGTGAAATGGATAGTTTGACTCCATGGTATCCCTAAGAGTATAGTAAGTAATCGAGATCCATTGTTCACGAGTGGATTTTGGAAAAGGTTGCAAGAAGCTTTGGGATCCGAGTCGTGCTTGAGTACGGCTTATCATCCCCAAACCGTTGGTCAAACCGAGAGGGTTAACCGAGTTTTGGAAGATCTCCTAAGAGCTTGTGTAATAAATTTCGGGGGATATCTCATTGGAAGACCATATACATTTAATGGAGTTTTCTTATAATAGCTACTAGTCGAGCATTGGAATGGCACCATACGAGGCGTTATATGGAAGATCATGCAATTCTCCAGCTTGTTTGTTAGAGACTGGAACTAGTTGGTACTTGGGCCAGAGATGATCAGAGAGACCTCAGATTGCATTGAGATCGTTCAGCAAGGAATGAAGGCAGTCCAAGATCGTCAGAAAAGCTATGCGAATAAGCGTCGAAAAGAATTGGAATTCGACTTGGGTGATATGTTTGTTGTAAAGATTTCACCATTGAAGCATATGGTTAGATTTAGAAGTAAAGGAAATGTATCTCCAACGACCGTTTCTGATTATCGAGCGAATTGGAAAGCTCGCATATAGATTGATTTTACCTGAGAATAAGTAGAGTGTGTATAACGTTTTTCGTGAGTCGTTTCTACGGAAATGTGCCATGATCCGAATGTGGTAGTATCTCCAGAGCCGTACGAAGACCTGAAAGTCGAGACCATAGTTACGAAACCTCGTAAGCCGCTTCGTGTTGTGGAAATGACACGAAACAGCTTAGGAAGAAAGACAGTTAAGTTATTCAAGGTGCTTTAGAGTGGGGATGATGACGATTGTATGTTATTTTTTTATGATTGTTGTTGTTGATAGAATTCCACGTGCTAGGATAAGGCTATGGATGCATGGCTTGATGGTGGCTAGTTCAAATGATAGAATTGGCAGCTCATGGATGGTAGGCATGCAGAGTTGTTTTGGTTGCTTGTATTTGTTGGGATTTCGGGGGCAGAATTCCTAAAAGGGGGGAGAGTGTAACAACCTGTATTTTACGTATCGTAGGATCATAAAATATTTTTATTTTATTCCCTGAGGGTTGGATCATTCCCATATTTTAGTATGTTGTTTGTAGGGATGTGGGACATGTCCATAATTTTTACCAATTTTGTCTGTGATCATTTTCCCTCTGTCAGTCTTGTATAGAGGATAACTTTTGACTGGGATCGAATCAGGTGTTTGGACCTGTGCATTGGAAAGGAAATGATATTTCCCTTTCCATAGAGTGATCACATTAAAGATTTGGCTCATCGGTTTGGGAAGAATCGTTGTTTTAAGGTTTTACAATTGGTTGTTCAGGTTTGGTAAGCCATAATGAGCTGATTTTGGGATGGCCATTAGTGGGCTGGTGGAGGCTATAAATAGGGGGTAAAAGGCATGGAGAGTAGTTTACTTTCTCCATTCTCTCATTTTGTAAGAGCTTGTGGTCCTCCATCTTCTTCATCTTTCCACTATTAAAGCTTAGAGAATCAAAGATTTACATCGTTTAAAGCTAGATCTACGCCATTCCAAGGGGGAGTTCATCAAATTGAAGAGTTTGGATCAAATTCTTCGCTGTTCAAATCTAGATCTAAGTATTTTTGGGTTGTTGTAGAGAATTGATGAGTGATATGCATCTCTCATACGGATTCAATCAAGTATATGAGTTCTCTGATCTTAATTTCATCATTTTCAAGTCGTTTTTCTTAGATCTACATCATGGTAAGTCCATTTTCATATGAATCGCCATAGAATCTAATTTAGCAATTTTAAACCGGTAATTTTCATATATCTCCATATGTTTATATGCAAGTTAGATCTATAATTTAGTTCATATGTTCATTTATCATGATTTTAGTGAAAATTGCATAATTTTGGTGAAAACCGTCATATTCAAGTTCTTATTGATTCCATATTATGTTTGTGGTCGAATTGGATGAGTTGATTTCGTCGATATTGTCGATTGGCGAAGTTTTGGTCAAAAATTGGACTTGGATTGGGGTTGTACAGGCCACGGGTCGAGCGTGCAGTACAAGTGTAGTACAATGTAGTGTAATTAGGAGTACATGTCTCTGGTCGGTCAAGCTCGGAGCTGGTCGGTCGAGCACATGGGGACCGGGTCGGTCAACCAGGGTCTCGGGTCGGTCGTGCAATGATGAGTCGGGTCGAGCATGGGGTTCGGTCCAGCAGTCTTGGGTCGAGCAGGGTCTCCGGTCAGTCGTGCAATGATGAGTCGGGTTGAGCATGGGGTTCGGTCCAGCAGTCTTGGTGCAATGATGAGTTGGGTCAAGCACGGGGTTCGGTCCAACAGTCTTGGGTTGAGCATGAGTTCGGGTCGAGCTGAGAGGGGTTGAAAGCTGGTAGGTCGTGCATGAGTGGGTCGGTCGTCTCTGGTCGGTCGAGCACTAGGGATTGGGTCGGTCACAACATGAACAAGGACGGGTTGGTCGTACTTCAAAGAACCTGGTCGGTCACACCAAGGGGTCAGTCGCACGAGGGGATCGTTCGCACCCAGGAGACATATGGTCGTTTCTGGAGAGAAAAATCGGGTACGACCCAGATTTGAACAAAAGCGCCTTAAAAAAATCAGGCAGAAGTGCCCGAACCTGTGCCGTAGCGCAGTGCACCCAGAACACTATGGTTGATGACATGAACGCTGTAGTTTATTTCATAGCAAATGGATGTAACGTTATGGATTATATTGAACCTTATGTTGGTGTTATTCGGTTCGGTGATGATTGTGACTTCGAAGGTAGCTCAAGTAGGAATGGTCGAAGGGATGAGGTGCATTCGTTGACCGTTGAAATGCAACGATGTGATGATAACTCAAGGTGTTCTGAGTTGGTCGATAATGGTTGTATAGTCGCTGTTGATGATGACTGGAGATACCGAAGGCCAAGGAATTATCGTTGTTATAGGTTCTAGCGGGCTTAAAGCAAGGGTACGTTTATAAGACCGGTTGTAGGTCGAGTACCCTGGGTATCGTTGAAAGGCCTAGGTACGTATCATTGAAAGGCGTATAGAGTTTTTGCCATGATTGAATGGTCAATCTGATTACCATGGACGAATTGTTGTTCCTTTGGTTGTATGGATTGTAAATGCTACCACTGTCCGATGTGGGGAAGACGGGAGTTGAGTTCTTCTCTGGAGTTGTGAGTAGATTTGTTTGTTTATTTACCCATTCTCATGTACTTTGTTGATGATGTTAGATTGTTGTTTTATCGCTCACTAAGAATGTTGTCTGACTCAAGGTTTTATGTTTCTTTCTTATTACCTTGGGCTGTTCATCCGATTTTTGATGGGCAGACTAGGTTGCAGGTGATAGGTGATAGCTTTGTGAGGAAGTTGTTGCAGTTGGAGGTGAGCAGAAGGCTGGCGTATTATCTTTCTTACTACATAGTATTTGGATTTCCGTTATTTGTTATTCTACTCTAAGTGTTGTAGTAAGGCAAATTTTTACAGACATATGTTGTTATCTTGATGTATGGATATACTTTCCAATTGCTTTAAAAGTTTGAAATTTCTGTTCAAATATGCTTCACATTTCTTACATGTTATATATGTTCTATTATATTTTATCCTTGCGCTGTGAGTTTCATGACAGGTCTCGCTTGTGTTTACCTACTCTGATGATAGTCCATAGCTGCCTGGCACTCCTTTCAATGCACTTTTCATCTTGCTTAGTGCAGGGGTTATGGGCGGTCGTCACAATCTTGAATCCTCCTTTGTTAAGACGATATCCAAAAACCATATTCCCATACATATATCGGGTACCTAAAGTACATTGACTAATGTAAGAACTTTCCCAGAGGTGAATGTGAGTTATATAGTTCCTTTTCTCCAAACTTTGCTTGCAACTTTGTTTACGCCAGTAACTTCACTAGATTCCCCATTATTCTCTTTGTAAGCCTTGAAAAGATTATGGCCTTTGCAAATATGAATGATTGCTCTAGTATTAAGCCACCAATCATTATCAATGCCACTAACAGAGTTCGTCTCTTGTACAACATCCGCAAGCATTTCTTCGACCACATTCACTTTTTGTTGTTTCATCCGTTGACGACAGTCTCGAGCATAGTGGTCGGGTTTGTTACAATAATAACGGGTTGTTGTTCTTGGAATTATTTTTCTTCTTAAACTGTGCCTCATTTTTAGACTTCAACTTTTTAGTAATTTCAACAATATTTGTCTTTGAATGAGACTCGGTTTGCGGATTATCATCTAGTTTGCTTTTACGAAAATCCTCTTCAATTTGAAGTGTCAGGGAGTACAATCTTAAGGCAAAACAAACACTAGTGGGGGTGAATAGTGTTTATAAGGAATTTATGGAAATCTTAAACTTATTTGATCTACTATATGAATCACACAATGATTATCACACCAAAGATGGTCACAAACACAGAAACAATCACAGACACATAAATATAAAATGCAAAAAAGAAGAAGAAGAACACAATAGATTTTATACTGGTTCGGATTGCTCCAACGTCCAGTCCCACGCAACGTTGGATTGCGCAGAGTTTTATTATTATCAATATCCAAGTACAACCCCTTGATTTCATGGCTATAAGGTTAACACCGCTCCAGACACCCTTGATTTCACAGCTATAAGGTTAACACCGCTCTCTTTCCTTAATTTCAAGACTACAAGGAACACACCCTTTTCCAAACAATTCCCAAATGATTACAACAGCCCTATAACTCTTCAATAGCACTTCCAAATTGATAGTAGTAGATAGAGATTGAGAAGAGAAGAAATTTGATATAATTTGAGTAGAAATCGACAAAGTATAAGTGTAGAAATCAAGAAAATGATGTATATTAATGGTGGTAAGTAAAGAGGTGAAGATGGAGAAGAAAGAATGATTAAAATTTCGAAAGCAGCCCCTTTTTATAGTGTCCTAATGGTTGCAACGTTTCAGAAACGCTACAAATAATGAAAAGACACTTCCTTTGAAAATTGAAATTATGGCAGTTATATGTCAACAGGCCTATTTCTGTATGTCGACATATGTATCATATTTTGATTTTTAAAGCTATTTTTCAAGTGTTTAAACATATATATTATTCTGGAAACTATTGAATCAAAACTTAGTAATTTAAAGGAATATTCTAAAGTGTAAATCATATGGAAACATAGTAATATATTATATAGACATATTTATAAAGTTATAAGATTTAAAACTATAAACTATATATATTATAAACTTATATATATATATTAAAACTTTATAAACATATATGTTTGAAATCATAAGTAAGATAATAGTTTGAATTTTTTTTTACGTGTGGTACCTAAGACTTCACTCAAGCCATTGCTTGTTGGTCTTAGTAAACCCCACGGGTAGTGATATACCCCGATTTTTCAACGCCTTCACACTACCTAGGTAGTCACCCCTAGAAGTTGGCAGAGGCCGCCCTCGAACCTGAGACCTATGTCTCATCCCAATTCACCTACCTTTAACCAACTGAGCTCGGAGTGTCGGGTTTACTATTGAGAATTTGAAATTTGAAAATCAGAATTTGAAATTTGAAAATTAGAATTTGAAATTTGAAAATCAGAATTTGAACCTGGAGTGCTAGTCAGAGTCTTACATATAAACTAGACTCAATTACTATATTTTTCTTGAATTCTTAAAATCTTGATATCTTGATAACTTGATAACTCATGAGTCTTGAATCTCTTTTCGAATCCTGAATCTCTTGGAGCTCTAAAACTGTACAGTCTTCAATACTTAAGTTTTGTATATAAACTCTGCATATATATTCTAGATAGAGATGTTAATATATATTTTATAATCAAATAATAATGATAATTGAATAAGGTTGTTGTCATCAAAACTCCATTCTTCAACACGAAGATGACGTTATAAACCGTCTAAATCATAATCCATTTCCGCATGTTTCAATTTTTTATTATAATCGTTCCAAAAATTTGGGAGTCCCGAAATTATAACTCCAACAACAAAAGATTCAGGGAGATCTATACCAACATCTTTAAGTTGATTCACCAACAGTTAAAAAATTCTTACTTGTCCAACTATAGACTCGTTGGCGACTATTTTGAAATCCATAAAATTACGAATAAGAAACTTTTTATTATTATACACCAAAAATTGCTAAATATATACCAAAAATTTTAGATTCACAAAATGGTGAAAAATGGACTCTGAGAGGATGTAACACCAAAAATTGTGAAAAATGGACTTGGAGATCTAAACTTTTTATTACTATACACCAAAATTTTTGAAATCCATAAAAATTGCTAAACATACACAAAAAATTATAATAAACTACTATACACCATATATTACTTTACATATTCCGTTTCTTTTACTAAATTATCCATGTTCTCATCTTCTTTTTCTTTCCTCTTTCAAACCTAAAACACAATTATCTAAAATTTGAAATTCCTTGCATTAAATTGAGTAAAATTTAACAAAATGAAATTTATTTCTTGTACTAATATTGAAGTTTTTATGAACTTTTTGAAAAAAATTAATTTCAACAAAATTACTCTAATTTTACAAAATAAATCAACACTTCTAAAATTAGACCATTATTTCTGCATGTTTTTTAATTAAAATTTCATGATTAAATAATTCATTAACATCTTCATGAACACATTTAGTTTGCTTCGAGTTTTAATAATTTTAAAAATAATTTGACTATTTATATGCAAAAGTTTTAAAAAAGCAACTATGAGAAAAAGGTAATTTAGTAGTAGAATCTTATAGAAAAAAAATGGTGTATGTTAAGTGATTTTCAGTGTATAAATAGAATTTGCCAAATTACAAATAAACCTGCAGTTGTTTCCAGAAAATCCGACATAAGGCTCTTGTTGTTTGATTATGCGTGTTGCTAAATGCAAATCAAACTACTCAATGTAGTCTCCAAAAATTACTACACTGGCATTTCTACTTGTTTGGATAAAGTCTCCGTATAACCTAGTTTTTTGTGTAATATTTATTTTTAAAAAAGTAATATGATGTAAAGTAATATGCATGCACACAAAATATTTATTAGGGTTTCATAATACACACTAAAACATTTATTAGGGTTTCTTCCATTTAATGCACATAAATGATATAATGGTACTATACTAGTGTGCATTGAGTAAACTTGATTTGCATTTAGCAATCACCTTAATTATTACTAATTGGCTGCGTTATTCAAATTCAATGAGACAAAGTTCCAAGCCGTCACTTCGAGTTAACTTCAGATCTACTCAGATTCCCTTTGGATCTTCCCAGACTTGTGAACTCGAATCCTCTTTTTTTTCAAAGGAATATCTGAGAGCTAATTAACTAGATTTTTTTTCCAAAAGGGAGGAGAACGAAAAATTGAAAGAGTAATAGCAAAAGAACGGGAACGGGAAGGAAGCAACCACAAACAATTCTTACCACTGTGACGGTTGATTTGTTGGAATTTGATATAGAGAGGAGGAGAGAGATTAAACGTAGAATAATTGAATGACTACATCGTTATTGCTTCCCTTTTCTTCATACCACAAATGAGAGAGTACAATTATATTTATAACACAACATAGATTCTATACTCTTCTTCTCTAGATTTTTCCTTATCCTCTAATTTCTAAACTTGCCTTAATAAACCATTCCCTAAATAATTCTATTACATATATAATAACTCTAATATTTATTTCCATTTATTTTTATCCTTTCCTAAATACAAACATTAAATTTGTTGCATAATTGGTATTTACTTACAAAACCAAGTTTATTTCCAACGTTTTCCAAAAATCCGAGAAGGCTTGTGCATTCTTGAAATACAACTCAGTATTAATACAATAGCATAAATTAAGGAGACAGAAAGATATGCAACCTGAAGGCTGAAGCATCATTAATAAATTATGAATTGTTAGGGAGAGAGGAAGATAGCTTGAAAACCCTAAAAATCACAAAATGGTGAAAAATGGACTTGGAGAGGATGTAAGACTTTGATATGAAGAGAAAGCATGAGATTGGAGGAGTCGTTGATCTAAACTATTTTTACTTTCATTTTGAGAAATCCGAAGAAAAGGCGGCCATGTATGGCTCGACGTAAATTAACATAATAAACTGTTAGTGTTATTATGGTAGTCCTTGAACTTCAAAACATTTGAAGAGTCAAAATGGAAAAATTACCTCAGACTATGAATCAAACTGTATTTGAATTGAGATGAAATATTGAGAGGCAGAGATGCAAATGGTCAGTTATTCAACTTTATATATGATGCAATAGATAGTTGCTTAACTACTAAAGTATGGACTTTCGACGAAAATGAAGTCTTTTTAGTGTTTGAATATATGGTGTGTAAGTAAAAACCGTGAACATATTTTCTCCATATATACATCAATATAACTTGGTTAGGAAACATCATGTGCGTATATGCATAATACTAAAGACCGAAACTATAGAATGTGAATAATCTAATGTTATGTAACGACGGTCGGAACAAATCCCCCTTCCTTGCACGCATATGAGCTGACACACAACTCCCATATAACAAAAGGAATCCCTGATGTTACGTGCCTACCAAATCATATTTGTACCCAACTCGTTCAAATTATTCCATGATGTGGGACTATTAATTCCAAACCATCATTCCTCATTAACGACATGCGAGGCAATCCTAACAGTCTCCCCCTTGACTCACATCCTACGAGTATCTTTTGAGAGCACTTCCTTGCCCGCATGGCCCAGTCCGTAACCTTCGGCTCTGATATCACTGTTATGTAACGACAGTCGGAACAAAGCCCCCTTCCTTGCACGCATATGAGTTGACACGCAACTCCCATATAACAAAAGGAATCCCTGATGTTACGTGCCTACCAACTCATATTTGTACCTAACTCCTTCAAATTATTACATAATGTGGGACTATTAATTCCAAACCATCATTCCTCCTTAACAACATGCGAGTCAATCTTAACATCTAAATGTACAAATTGTAAGTATACAGGCTAGAGTGAAGTACATTTTACTTTCCAACGCAGTCTCGCTATGTTGGATTATTTATTCATACTATGATTGTGATTGACTCGAAGTTTCTTCCCATCAGATTCCTGGGTACTTGTCCATAAGACGATGAGGATAGCAAATTCATTACGTTATTCATTTTGTTATGTAAAACTAATGCAATATAAACTTTGATAAATTAAGGTGATATTGTCATATTCCGCTTAAGTAATGTTTATTTTATATACACATTTTCAGTCAACGATATAAACGTTTTGTAATTATTATGAGTTAAAAAGATGAAGTTAATTTAATTTAAGAACCATGAATCTTTATCGTTTTATCATACATTGAAACAAACACAAATGCCAGACTATTGCATTATAGTTAAGACAGGAGCGATCGCTTCATTCTAGCGCTCATTTTGGGTCTCAAATTGAGTAATCTTATACAAAATAGAGTGATTATCTTATCTTCTCGTATCTTTTGATATTAAGTTAAACAAATTTTGGTTCATTTGGAAATCCATATGAAGCAAAGTTGGTCTATAAGTAGGACTCCTAGCAAAATAATTTTGCATCAAAATTATCACATCTCGCTCTTTTTAACGTCTCAAGTGCTATGATTGCTTGAACATTTGTCTGATGTGTCATACCATTAACAATCTTCGATAGAGATCCTTAACAATTTCAATATGGTATTCTTTATGAACGATATTAAGATGAAGACTGTGATGACTTTAGCAGCATGCCACTAAAAAATGTATGGTTAAGTTGTCCTTAATTTCATCACCAGCTTCTCCTTTTGTAAGCATTAGCTAAAACAGTAAAACCTAAACATGATTGGTCAAATCAATATATTATAGTAAAGTTGAAGATTTTTCATCCAAGAGTCCACGGATATCAACGGGTAATTTACACATGATTATGTAATTGTAAAAAGGTGGAATTCAGTGGGTGTTGATTGGTTGGTCGGTATAGAGGGACAAAGAATTTTAAATACAGGTGATTTTATTTGTCAAGTTATACCCAATGCACAATATTATGCGTGATTATGTATATATTACACATGATTATGTATATTTTATTAGCACTATGCACAATATTCTGCCCCTCCTCAAATATTGTTCCCTCTAAAACAGGGAGCCGTATTCCCCCGTGGATATCAACCAAGACAACATTCATATTTGAACCCTTTGAAGTTGATACATTTTGGTAAGATAAGAACCACTATGCTTTTCCCTTTATAATCAAAGATACTACATTTTATGGAGTATGATTACGACCAAATATCAAAATTTATAAGTTTTCTCTCTTGAACCAGTTTAAAAGTAAAATTCACTCTTCACTATTTCCTCTTTATCTTCCACCAGTTTCAAAACTTTCCTTATTCTTACTCATATTCTTCTTTTTCGGTTTCTTTTCTCTCTATCACAAAAACAAAACCCTGGATATTTCGTACTTGTTTTTGGCAATGTATATCATTCGCTATTGTTTGATCAAATGATATTTGATTTCAGCTCCATTTTTTTGCACATTGGTGCGCTGAAAATGCTAAGAAAGTCATGTTATTGTATAAATATGTCATAATAACTAACATACTCTAGTACTTTATAAGGGTGTCTTCTTTACCTGACAAAGGTGTCTGTAGAAAAAAGTGTTTGGCTGAATCATCTTTTGGAATTTGGTGATACAATATTTTCAAATATCAATTAGATTTTTTGGAGATATCCGTGGTAATTTCGTTATATGTTTTGTGCAAGAAATGAATGGAAAGAAATGAAAGGAATATTAATAGGGGATATTAGAAATATTCGTCATTTAATTAGTTGCCATATTTCATGAAGAAAAGAAACGGAAAGAGATTAAGATTGGAAAAGGGATTAATTGATGGAGAAAAGAGAAAATTATCAATCAATCATATGACAATTAATTAATGGGATATTAGTTTTTTCCATAATTTGATTTATTTTACATAAATCAATTGTCTCATCCCCAAGTAATCTTTTCTCTGTTTAAAGAGAGGCATAGAGGATGTTATTCCCATGAAACATATGAGAACATTTATATTCTTCATTTTCTTTTGCTCTACTTTTAAAAAAACTCTGTAATCTCTTGAATATTAATAAATTCTCTTTCCTATTGAAGTGAACGTACACTATCTCGTGATAGTGGAACCGCTATAAATTTGTATGTTCTCTGTTGCCTTTTTTCTGTGATCTGAGATTGATATTCATTTCAAGCCGTTTGTTGTATCACATCATTGCAAGATCCTATTGAGGTTTTTCCGCTGAAAGGGATTGATCACCCCTTACAACTGGTATCAGAGCTAGATTCGCAAAGAAGGTGTTTGGTAGAATGGCAGGAGGAGATGAAAACAATAAAAATAATACATCAGTGCCAGTAGTTGCTCCATACGTTAAAGGCTCCTATGTGGCGTCAGGATCACAGTTGTAATAGAGAAGTGGAATGGTGAAGGAGATTTTGAAAAGTGGCAGTGGATGATGAAAGCAGTTTTGAGAAGAAATCGCGTTCATCGGGTAGTATTTGATACAGAGACATTGTCTGCTGATATTTCATCAGTGGAATTAGAAGAGATGGAAGAATGGGCCTTTACTACTCTTCAGCTTGCCAGGGGAAAGAATGTAATTTCTGAAATCAGTTAGGAGACAACAGCTAGTGGCATCTGGAAAAAGTTGGAGGACCTCTACATGAAGAAATCCCTAACCAACCGTCTGATCCTATTGAAGACTTTCTTCACTTATAAGATGAAGGAAGGTTCTTCAATTAAGACACACCTAAGTGTGTTTGATGACCTGTTGATGAAGATGAAGTTTGTTGAGTTGAAAATTGATGAAGAACAAAAAGCAATGGTTCTGTTATGTTCGCTTCCAGAGTGATACACTGGTTTCGCTAACAGCCTTATCTATGGTAGAGATACATTGAAATTAGATGATGTGAAGACAAGTTTGCTTAGTGAAGAGTTGAGAGATCAGATGAAAGAGTTTGGTGTTGGTGATAGCAATAGAGGAAGTAGTAGTTCAGGCTTATTTGCAGAGAGAGGAAGAGCAGAGAAGAAAGTGAAGAATAATAGGGGGAGTTCCAATTCTAGGAAGCCTAATTCGCGGAGTAAGTCTAAAGATGGAAAGTGCAATAATTGTAAGAAACCAGGCCATTGGAGAAGAGACCGTCCAGATTTGGAGAAGAAGACTGGTGGTTCTTCATCTATTGCGATGGAGAAAGACGGTAGCAATTTGTTGACAGCGGTTGTATCAGATGTTGCAGGCCACTGGATTCTAGATTCTGGAGCATCATTTCACATGACTCCTAATAAGGATTATTTTTCTTCCTTCGATGCCAAAGAAGGAAGTTCTATCCTTGTGGGGAACGATGCTACATGCAAGTCTACGGGAGTTGGTTCAGTTCACATTTGCATGTATGATGGGATTATTCGCACACTTTCAAATGTTCGCTATGTCCCAGGTCTTCGGAAGTCTTTGATATCATTAAGCCAATTGGCATTATTGGGATGCAAGATAACCATTGTCAAAGATGGTTTGAGAGTTTCTAGAGAGGCACTTGTATTGATGATGGGTGTTATGGTGCGAAATCTGTATTTACTAATGGGTACCACTGTCCATGGAGAATTATGTGTTGTAGTAGATAGTTCTAAAAGTTTGGATGCGACCAAGCTTTAGCATATGAGATTAGGTCATACTTCGGAGAAGAACTTAGAGTTGCTTCGTAAGAAGAAAAAGATCAAGGGAGAAATCTTCAATAAGTTGGACTTTCGCAAGGAGTGTGTTGGCAAAGCAAACCAGAGTTTCTTTTGGTGGTGGCGTGCATGCTTTTAAGAGGGTACTTGATTATGTGCATTCAGACGTTTAGGGGCCATACTCTACAGCTTCTATTGGTGGAGCATATTATTTTGTTTTCTTCATTGATGACTACTCGCGCAATGTTTGAGTATATGTAATGAAAGCTAAGTCTGAAGTATTTGAGAAGTTTAAGGTTTGGTTAGCTCTTATTGAAAGCCAAACATGAAAGAAATTGAAGATCCTTAGATCCGACAATAGTGGCGAATATGTCTCCAAAGAGTTCCTCGACTACTACAGACAGCATCGTATTAGAAGACATTTTACTACACCTGATGATCCGCAATCCAATAGGGTTGCTGAGAGAGTGAATATGACTGTACTTGAAAATGCCCGTTGCTTGATATTGACTAGGGAATGTCTAAGGGTTTTTGGCCTGAAGCTATTTCGACTGCAACACATATTATTAATCGGATTTCGTGCTCAACCATTGATGGGAAGATTCCAGAGGAGGTATGGAGAGGTAAAAGCACTTTATTAAGTTATTTTCGTATATTTGGATGTCCAATTTATGTTCATAGTACAGGACATGACCAGTTGGAGCCTAGGGCCTCCAAATGTGTTTTTCTTGGTTATACAGATGGCATAAAAGGATATAGAATTTGGAATCCAATTACGAAGAAAGTTATACATTCCAGACATGTGACTTTTGATGAGTCAAAAATGTTCAAAACTTTGGAAGGTTTATCAGAGGGTTCAGACTCAGTTGATGAGAAGCCTGAAAAGACCGAGATTCCTGGTTTTCAAACCCGAAGTAGAGCTATCACTATTGATAATAGTGACGGAGCAGTTGATGATACATCACATGATAGTCCACAGATTTCCTCTAGTAGTGATAGTTTTGGTCATGAAGCTAGAGATGATTCAGCTCAAGGTGGAGTTCAAGGTGGAGCTGAAGGAGAGTCAGGCGATATAGTCATTCGGGCTAGTCAGAGACCAAAGAGAGCTCCAATTAGATATGGAGATTGGCAGTATGCAAATTTGAGCCTTGATGATCAGTTTGAGTATGTTTTACATGTAACTCATGATGAACCATTGAGCCATGAAGAAGCCATGAAGTCGAGTGACAACTCGAAGTGGAATTGCGCTATGAAAGAGGAGATACAGTCTTTGCAAAAAAAGAAGACTTGGGATTTGGTACCACTACCTCAAGTAAGCCGAGCCATAGGTTGCAAGTGGGTGTTCAAGGTAAAAGATGATGGTAGATACAAGGCAAGATTAGTAGCCAAAGGGTTTTCACAAAGAAAGGGGTTAGAGTATGATGAAATATTTGCTCCAGTTGTTAGACAAACTTCAATTAGAATCCTACTTGCAATAGTTGTCGCTTACGATTTGGAGTTAGAACAACTCGATGTGAAGACCGCCTTCTTGCATGGTCACTTGGAGGTAACCATTTACATGAAGCAGCCAAAAGGATTTATTGTAGATGGAAAGTCAGATTGGATATGCAAGTTGAAGAAATCTCTTTAGGGTCTAAAACAGTCGCCTAGACAATGGTACAAAAGGTCTGATTCTTTTATGCTTTCACATGGTTTTAATCGTAGTACTAAAGATGCATGTGTTTATTTTAAGCATTTAAAAATAATAATTGGGTGTATTTACTTTTGTATGTGGATGATATGTTGATTGCTTCCAAGGATAAAGCTGAAATTGATGCATTGAAATTGAAATTAAAAGCGGAATTCGATATGAAAGACCTTGGAGAAGCAAAGAAAATTTTGGAGATGGAAATCCAAATAGATAGAAAGCTTGGACTTTGAGACTTACTTAAAAGAAATATATTCAAAAGGTGCTTGCTCGGTTTAGCATGGATGGTGCAAAGGCTATCAATACACCCATGCCTTTACATATATAGCTTTCTAATCAGGGCTCTCCGATCTCAGAAAAGGACAAGGCCAATATGAAGAAGGTGCCTTATGCCAGTGCTGTAGGTAGCTTGATGTATGTTATGGTGTGCACTAGACCTGACATTGCTCAAGCTGTTGGATTAGTTAGTAGATATACGACAAATCCGGGAAAATCGCATTGGGAGGCAGTGAAGCACATTTTTAGATATCTTAGAGGAACATCAAACTATGGGCTTGTTTTTTGCGGCAAAAATAAGGATTTTAACTTGGTTGGATTCTGTGATTCAGACTATGCCGGAGATAGAGATAGAAGGAAGTCAACCTCAGACTATGTGTTCACGCTTGGAGGAACAGCTATTAGTTGGAGATCGAGGCTGCAGACTATAGTTGCTTTGTCTACTACAGAGGCAGAGTTGATAGCTATAGTTGAGGCAGCTAAGGAGGCACTTTATTTGAAGAAGTTATTGTGTGATTTGGGCTTCATGCAAGATGCTTGTTTGGTGAATTGTGACAGTCAAAGTGCGATTCATTTAGCTGAAAATCTGGCTTTCAGTTCTAAAACAAAACATATAGAGGTAAGAGAGTCTTTCCTTATCTCTATGAATGAGGAGAAGTTAGTTCGACTTCAGAAGATTCACACAAATTAAAATGCAGCAGACATGTTTACGAAGGCATTACCTGCTACTAAGTTCGAGCATTGCTCGAACTTGATTCACTTGATGAAGTGCTAGGTGCCACATAGTGGCACAATGGGGAAGAGAGTGACTTGGTTGAAGTCAAGAGAAGATGTGGTATTCTTCTTGTATGAAGAGATAGGAGTTGGTTACACAATGCCTACCTTTTTTTTTGAATGCTTCCAACACTTTATTGGTGGGCGGTGGCCTTGCCGGAGTTCACTGACAAAGTGCAATGAGGGGTGGCTTTTGCAGGAACTCCTTGGGAAGCATTCACATTAGAGACTCTTGGTTGCAAGAGATATTGTATCAATGTGGAGATTATTAGAATTTGGTGATACAATATTTCCAAATATCAATTAGATTTTTTGGAGATATTCGTGGTAATTTCTTACCTGTTTTGTGCAAGAAATGAATGGAAAGAAATGAAAGGAATATTAATGAATAGGGGATATTGGAAATATTCGTCATTTAATTAGTTGCCATGTTTCATGAAGAAAAGAAACGGAAAGAGATTAAAATTGAAAAAGGGATTGATTGATGGAGAAAAGAGGAAATTATCAATTAATCATATGATAATTACTTAATGGGATATTAGTTTTTTCCATAATTTGATTTATTTTACATAAATCAATTGTCTCATCCCCAAGTAATCTTTTCTCTATTTAAAGAGAGGCATAGAGGATGTTATTCCCATGAAACATATGAGAACATTTGTATTCTTCATTTTCTTTTGCTCTACTTTTAAAAAAACTCTGTAACTCTTGAATATTAATAAAATCTCTTCCCCATTGAAGTGGACGTATACTATCTCGCGATAGTGGAACCACTATAAATTTATGTGTTCTCTGTTGCCTTTTTTTCTGTGATCTGATATTGATATTCATTTCAAGTTGTTTGTTCTATCACATCATTGCAAGATCCTATTGAGGTTTTTCCGCTGAAAGTGATTGATCACCCCTTACATTATCTTTCAACCAAAGCGAATAAACGATGGCAACTAGATTACAGATGTACTGAAACAAAAGAGCGGTTCTAGCAGGCATATGTTGAAGAACTGGAATTTGAAGGTGTAATTGTTAATAGTACAGATAACCCAAATTCTTTCCTATTTTTTAACTTTTTTGCAATACATCCCTTCTCTAAAATAAAAAGAAACTAGGTGTTATGGTAAAAACCTAAATCTTCGTCAGTCTATTCTTCAAACCTTTCACAGTATCAAATCCGGGACCTTTTATTTATTAATCCTCAGGTTAGCGGTCAGAATAAGTATTGATATGATAAACAAACTTTAGCACCATCAAGTATAGATGCATTGTCATGGTAGAATGTCTAATTATTATTATTTTTCTTGCCAAAATATGATGCAGCATTGTCATGGGCGATTTGCTTTTGTCAACATATATATCATGATTTAGAGCAGTTTTATGTTTATACCATCACATACTATTAAATATGATTTCACACACTGGTTTTAACTAAACTGATACACTCTCCAAAAAAAACCATTGTAGCGTGTTGCTGAAATTTTGAGGTAAAACTTGTTTTAATAGACCTCAAGGATTGAAACCTTTATTCATGGTAAAAACGTCTAAATCAATTTTTTTTAAAAAAAAGTTTAAGAATTCATAAGGAATGTTTGAACAGATATGCAAAATCAAACCATCTACTGCTACATCAAGTAAAAGTAAAAAAACAAAATAAATAAATAAACTTATTTAATTAAACAAATGAACAAGGCTGACCATAAAACTATGCAATTTCGAATCAAACAAAGGTCGCTTAGTTAGTTAATTGGGTTGGACTTTGAAAACTTTAGACATGCTTCTACATGTGCGTTTGCAATGAAAGGTAATGCAACATTTTAATGGAGTATTTAAACAGATTTAAAAGTTAAACAGGGAATACTGATTTAAGCAGGGTATTTAAGCAAACTATTTTAATTTGTGAATTTTGATTTAGTTATTTTTAGTTAACTAATTATTTGTTTTGTTATATAACCCGCATTTAACTGAAATGAAACAACAAAACATACATTGAAATACGAACATATTAATTAAAATATGTTCACAAATACAACCAATAAAATGTATAAATAATTAATATTGAAACACAGTCTTGTGACAGTCCTATATGTTCCCACCATCACCTCCACCATCTTTGATCGCAAAAGATTTGTAGCTTGTAGGCACACGTTCAAGGTCTATCTCATACAACAAGCAGTCTTTAGTGTCATCGTCGGATATCATATTAAGTAACTTTGTATGTTTAACGCTTCAGCAAAAGTAAAATCCGCTCTTTTTGGTGGATGTTTGATGCGAGCAACAATATCACCGTAGTTTAATGAACTTTCCGTCGAATGAACATTGTTTGGGTTCAGACTATCTAAGTTCATATGAGATTTCTTCAGTTGCCGCTTGTGCATGGCATCACCTATGTCAACTATCTTACCATCTGTTTCCTAGCGACCTCTCCTAGATTTGCAACATGCAACAGAAGAAGAACCGACGTGTCGAGTGTTGAATTGGATTTCGGTGCACTAGAGTTTGTCGCTATGGTTTTGATACACAATTGGAATGTGTTGGCCTTGATCTTTGGTATCTTTAAGAGAATTCTGAAATCTCCCAAACCCGATTGTTAAAAGGGAGAGGCGTAGCAATTGAAGTGAATTCTTCTTGAGTTTGAGCAGACATATATAAAGTTTGCCCGATTGCATGAGGGTCTTGGAATAATTGTTGTTGCAGACCCAAATTATCAAGTTGTGCTCTTTTATATTTCAAAATATTTTGGTCAAATTTCTAGAAATAAAAAAAAAAACATGAAACGATTTAAGACAAATACAAATTGTGTCTATGAAAAATACATGTGCACGTTCATTTCACCACTCGTTGCTAACTGAAGCAGTTTGTTTAATAGAATCCTAAGTAGCACCAGATTTATTGTCTAGATTTTCCCATTTTACCTAGGTTTATAAGACTTTTGTATTTACGAGGAAGTATGACATCTACCATTTTCAAAAAGCATTGTCTCTACAAGTTTATTTCCACCATTGTTTGGTTAAATTTTCCAGTAAGGTCTATGTGGACATCCATCTTGCATCGTATTTGGCATAAGCGGAAATGAATTTTTAGCAGCAGCTGAATGCATTTCGAGGACCAATAGCATTGTTGACGATATACTATTATGAAAAGTCAAAGTTTTGAATATTGAAAAAAAAAAGAATGTGTTATTGACGAGAAAAAATTAAACATAATGATATTAACAAATTGGGAAAATTTGAGAAGAACAGAAGAGGATGAATTTCGATTTGGTGGTGGTTATATAAAGAAAAGGAGTTTATTTTTTAATTTCTTTTTGTTGTTGTGTTGACGTCCAACGCGTCGGACACCAACAAATGGTAAATTGTCCATTAGGTCAATGGTGGGTTTCCCCCTCATGAACGATACCTTCATCTTTCGAGAATACTGGTTAAATTATTGGGCTGGACATTTAAAGCTTTACTATGAATGTATAATGTATTACATGTAACACATGACATTCCTATACCTTTTCAGTTATATCTACAGTAGTTGTGCTTGAAAACCTTATTTTCACATTCAAAGCAAAATTTAATAATGAATACAAGGACATAAGTATAATATTACTTCAGTAAAACCATTGAAACACGTGTATATCAATCTTTGATTGTATTGATAGGCTATAATAATACTTTATATAACCAAACAATTGGTTGACCACAATATGATTGATAAGCAGTTGAAAAAAAGAATGGCTAATTCTATTTATATACCAAAAATCGCTAAAGTGTTGACCCGCCTTTTGGCAAGACCGTCAACCCATGGACCCGTCATAAGACCGCTCAGGGCTCGAGCATGGGCCTTGAGAAGTCCAGACATTCTCAGAAGAAGTGGTGGAACACTCCTAGACATAAAAGACCTGGGCTCGATGGTCTTGAGATGAGATTACACTACAACTACGACTTGGTCATGAGATCTATTTTATAGCCTACTTACTTGGTCCAACTATCTATTCTAAAGCCTATAAACTCGGATTTAGCTACATTTATGCAGCCACATATTAGAGGGAACTTCTTCACGTAATCAAGACTCAGCTCCATTATCTGCTATTCACATGGATCAATCGACACATGGCGCCTCCAACTATTGAAGCCTACTGCCTATAAATACACCAAGCTATACAACAAAGAAGAGGACTTTTGGCTGAGATTTGAGCCTGACTTTATAGCTCATGCATGCCCTCCACAACTCAATCATGGCTGCCAACCACTTTCACCTCAAAAATGCTTGCTATATTCATAAAAAACGATTATGTAATAGAGATCCTGACGATCTCATTCATTGTATCCCCGACTTTATGATATTATTATGAGATTATAAAGTGGACGTAGGCTCGTTAACGCCGAACCACTATAAAAACGCTGTTGTCTTACTTTTTCTTGCTTTTTCTCGCTTTCTCTGATATTTCTTCATATATCATGCTCAAATCTGACTTTTGGCCGTTGATGACCACTTTTTGGCGTCAACAGTTTGGTGCTTTCACTGAGAAATGAATTCTCAACGTCTTGAGGGGTTTGCTCAACTTTTGGATCACCAAGTCCAAGACAAAATCCTATTTTCAGTCATCTTCAGCAGCCATGGTTTTCAATACTTGTGTACATGCTTCGGAAAGCAGAAGCAGCAACATCTGCATAAAAAAAACCGATTTTTTCCAATTTTGAGTTCGACCCCAGTCGTGTTGACCCTTCCTCGGTCGACATCGACCTAAGCAGAGAACCAGCCAATAGGAATTGCACTTTGGAAAGCTCCCAGTATATAGTTTGCCCCAGAGCAGGTCATGGGTCGAGGTGAGATCAGTTCGAACAACCATCGTCGTAACGATATTCAAGTCCAGATCGACTGACTTTGGATCGACCGACTCATCTGAAGCTCTTTAGGTCGACCGACTCCTCTAAAGATCTCCAGGTCGACGGGCTTCGAACCAACTTTTCCAGATATACCGGCCCGAATTACTAGTCATTTCTAAAGTCTTGCACATCGACCCGAGACAAGGTCATTTTCAGAAAAAAATGCATTTTTCTGATCGTTTCAGAAAAGGCCCCATCTTCCAAAATCGAAAAAAATCGTGCGGTGCCCGCTTTTTCGACCTAACCGGTTAGGTCGATCGCCGCCGGAAGGGCCCCGGACCCCCACCGGCGCTGCGCCCGAACCCGCTTGGTGGCTCGCATTAGGCTCGGCATATATTTTAGCCAACAATCAGTCTTATCATCCAAGATTCGACGAATGGTCCAAGAATATCAACAGCAATATGGTAACGACCGGGATTATTCCAAGAGTCATCACCCTCATTTACTGAGGTTATTCAATCCTGATCGACTGCTTCAGTCTTGCCCAAAGATCGACGAGTTAAATGTTTGAAACACTTAAGCCTGGATGTTGATTGATTGTATATATATCGGCTCTCATTCCTCTACCTGGAGTCAAAGACATAACTACGGATGGACGAGGCATGTCTACACTCCTAGCCTCTATATCCCACTTCTTGACATGGAAAAAAGCAAAGCTTCTATATGCATGGATCCATTGTTTTTCTGCCGATCAAAGCCTTAACACCCACAAGATGAGATACCGCCATTAGCAGTTCTGATCTAACTACCTGACCTTTATTCCTTGCCCTCAACGTGGGGGCAAGAAGGCGATTCAAAGGAAACACACCCTCATCATTCACCCACAAAGGCCGCCTGATTGCCTTTATTATCCCAATACCCCGATCATGGTCTGATCGTTCTTAGCATTGCCGCCCCATGAGGATTTGAAAAAACTTCCTTCATCAATTAAAGCTTCAACGGTCATCATCTATCAGAGATGGGACAAGTCAAAATGGGCTGGCAAAGGATATGCGATACCATTCTCATTCTGAATAATACTCATTCCCTTAACAGGATTACTTTTTACCCGTATCTTTTATCTTTACATGCTTTATGAATAATTTATGTGACTAACGACTCTTATGAATTTATGTGTGAATGATATAGGTACCCAAAGTCTGGTACTGATCATACCTCCAATACCTGCATGCAGAACTACAAAGCATTGTCATAACGGGCCTGACTGAAGCACTCATTTACAAAACCATGCCCCCCGTCCAAGGAAAGTTATACAGCTCAAGGTGGATCTGACATGATCATCCACTACTCGGCTCATGCGTGGCATGACTCAAGACAATTATGCATCGACTTTTGCATTTCAAAGTCCAAATCCGACTCAGAATGGACGCGGTTCGACAATCCATATAGCCAGATCCTATGTTTGACACCATCGGATTTCGTGGATTCAAATAGAAGAGGCAGCATCGCCCATCAACATACTTATTTTCCAATCATGCATTTTGCCTTTACAGACTTCTTGAGTTATTGACATGATTAACTCATGCAAATTCGTATATAAATGTTGCAGGTACCCGAGGTTTGGTACCGACCACTCCTTCCATAGTTTGATCGGAGGAATGTAAAGCTTTAGCGAACGTGATTCGTCTATTCACCTGCTTACTCTTGGTTTGACGCCAACAATCAGAAGTAAATGAAGTTCGACCATTCATTCACCGACTTTTTGCCCTTGACGCGGGGGCAAGAGAATAAACGCACATGAGTTTGACGTGTGTTATCTATATAGGGACATACTAATGAGGCCTCCTCAGCATCTAGCCATTGATGCGCCATGCAAGACATAGAAATGTATTCGGGTGTGACATATCCACTCAGTAGATCGACGACTCTATCCCTTGATCTGACGGGAAGAATGCAACAGTGACGGTACAATCCCATGAATGACATAACTTTTGCCTTCGAAGTGGGGGCAAAAGAGATATGTTAAGACGAGGATGAGTATGACTCGACCGCTCTCTAACGACGTATCTAACTCTTTCCCATGCTTCGGAAGGGAGGAGTATAAACTCAATAGGGGTGAGAATCGACCATCCCTGATGGCGACCTTTGCCCTTGACGTGGGAGCAAAGGGACGATGCCAAGGCAAATGTGACCCGACTGTTTTTCCGACTGACTCTAATCCTCAGAGCTTGGATAGGAGTATAAACCTATGACGAGTGTGATGGGCGCGCCAAGATTTAAGACCACTCGATCTACAACTCTAACCCAAATTGACTTTGGGAGAGTATAAAGGACGAACCGCGACGTCCATAACTCTAACTCTCACGACTTGAGAGAGAGTATAAATCTGTTGGGTTAGTGTGAATGGTGCACCATGACTTAAGACCACTAAACCCATAACTCTAACTCTCACGACTTGGGAGAGAGTATAAAGGACAATGCTGCGACGTGCATGCAATCTTCATTGCCCTCCGATTGAGGAGAAGATTATAAAGGACTTACGGTCCGGACATCCGAATGACTTAACCCGGTTCCCATCAACGCTGGGGGCACAGGCATAGATTTCTGAATTAACTTCAAACACGCTTCGGACGCGACCCATGTTTCAAAGTTAAATGGAGGCTACAGACACTATACCTCCAAACTACGACACCTGACACTTTGACATTTAATAATTCTATGCTAGATAGATTAGCACTCAACATGTTTTCATTTCGAGCTACAATTGCTTGTGACGTAAAGATTGACTTAGTAGCTTGCAAGACTATGCTAACTATTTTTTTTCGAATTGCAAAATTATGTATAGATACAAAGCAAAGACACGAGGGACACACTCGCATACAACAACAAACGGGTCGTGATCGAAGGACTGACGTCGACTTCTAATGCTAAACTTCCCACACGTCTCAATGCAACGACGGAAAGGAGACCTTGAGAGTGGGATGTTCAATAACACATCACACAATTTAAGGCAACGACTGAAAGAGGGCCTTGAGAGTGATACCTAGAATCAACACACATGCCTATATGTGACTGATTATAGCCTAAGTGCAACAACGAGTTTCTCATTGCCGTATGGGGACCATGAAAGGGGTGCAGAGTAACCATCCATTGACTGATCCCAACCTACTTCCAATTGGAAGGGGATAAGAGTATTCAAAGTGACTACAGTCTGACCTCTCGCAGCCCAACTTCGATCCTCAGAGCTTGGATGGGAGAGCAGAAACTAGTACGAGTTGAGTACCAACAAATCGTTTTGCACCCAACTCTGACCCATGATTTGACGATGGAGCATGAATCCATAGAGGGCATGGATTTGGGTTCTACTACTCAGCCAAACCCCCATTGGTGGGAGCACGGCGAGCCTCGAACGACATAGCTCGACCACCCGACTACTCCATGCACATTTCCAACTCCTTAAAGTTTCGCAGGATCTCAAACTACAGCCAAAAATGATGACCTCAATGGAACCGAGCATGAAGAACGAACTCGACAAGAGTGTGATGACTATTTTGGATTACGATGAAACATAAACAAAGGGGATCGACCTAACTTGCTGGAATGATGAGAGTAACTATGTTCACTGGCGCTCGATGAGCCGATCCACATTTTCTGACTAAAGTGAAGGAACGATGCCTAGGAAAATGAGATTCGACTGTTTGCGTGTTCAACTTTAACTCTCGCCCACTCGAGAGAAAGTACAAAACGACTTGGGTTGGCTAAGATCGCCAAACCCGCAACTCTAACTTGAAACAACGACGAAAAGTATAAAGGCTTAAGGAAAGGACGTCTGATTGTCTTAGCTCGACCCCCACTGACACTGGGGGCATCAGCATTGGCTTCGTTTATTCCCCACCGAAGCTGTGGGCATGAGCATCAGCTTACAGACTGACTTTGAACACGTCCTTGACTTGACACGTGATTCAAATGATATATACTATACCTTCGGACCATGACACGATTTGTCTTACTCACTCATTCTAGTGAGACTGCTTATGTTTTCGACATGACTTGAGTCACTCATTCTAGCGAGACTGCTTATGTGTTCAACATGACTGAACTCACTCATTCTAGCGAGACTGCTTATGAGTTCGACATTATTTGACCTTACACTTGACCATGTCCTCGACTTGCATAAAAAGATGACACCATTTGGAGAAGACTCTTCATGAACGACCATGTGCATAAGCCAGCGGCCTAGCTTGACTTATGATGATATCATTCGACCTCTTGACTCGACAAGGCAGAAAATAAAAGGAATTCAAGCTTCAAGACTACTTCCAAAGACATGACAATTCGACATTGCTTTCCCGAAGATGAATGACATTCCAGAGAGATGCAGTTCGACTTACTCAAAGTACATCATGTCTGCCACACGATGTACTTTAGGGGGCAAAGTGTTGACCCGCCTTTTGGCAAGGCCGTCAACCCATGGACCCGTCATAAGACCGCTCAGGGCTCAAGCATGGGCCTTGACAAGTCCAGACATTCTTAGAAGAAGTGGTGGAACACTCTTAGACATAAAAGACCTGGGCTCGATGGTCTTGAGATGAGATTACACTACAACTATGACTTGGTCATGAGATCTATTTTATAGCCTACTTACTTGGTCCAACTACCTATTCTAAAGCCTATAAACTCGGATCTAGCTACATTTATGCAGCCACATATTAGAGGGAACTTCTCCACGTAATCAAGACTCAGCTTCATTATTTGCTATTCACATGGATCAATCGACACATGGCGCCTCCAACTATTGAAGCTTACTGCCTATAAATACACCAAGCTATACAACAAAGAAGAGGACTTTTGGCTGAGATCTGAGCCTGACTTTATAGCTCATGCATGCCCTCCACAACTCAATCATGGTTGCCAACCACTTTCACCTCAAAAATGCTTGCTATATTCATTAAAAACGATTATGTAATAGAGATCCTGACGATCTCATTCATTGTATCCCTGACTTTATGATATTATTATGAGATTATAAAGTGGACATAGGCTCGTTAACGCCGAACCACTATAAAAACGCTGTTGTCTTACTTTTTCTTGCTTTTTCTCGCTTTCTCTGATATTTCTTCATATATCATGCTCAAATACGACTTTTGACCGTTGATGACCACTTTTTGGCGTCAACATAAACATATACCAAAAATTATAATAAATTACTATACACCATATATTACTTTACATACACCGTTTTTTTACTAAATTATCCATGTTTTCATCTTCTTTTCCTTTCGTCTTTCAAACTTAAAACACAATTACCTAAAATTAGAAATTCTTTGCATCAAATTGGGTAAAATTTAACAAAATGAAATTTGTTTCTTGTACTAATACTGTAGCTTTTATAAATTTTTTGAAAAGAAAATTAACTTCAACAAAATTATTCTAATTTTACAAAATAAATCAACACTTCTAAATTAGACCATTATTTCTGAATGTTTTCTTAATTGAAATTTTATATTTCATGATTAATAATTCATTAACAACCTCATTAAAATATTTAGTTTGCCTAAAGTTTCAATACTTTTAAGAATAATTTGACTATTTATATGCAAAAAATTTTAAAAAGCAATTATGAGAAAAGGGTAATTTATTAATAGAATTTTATAGAAAAATAATGGTGTATGTTAAGTTATGTTCGGTGTATAAATAGAACTTTCCAAAAATAATATGAGCATAAAACAATTGGTTGTTGGCAACCTATTGGCATTTAGGTGTTGTCTTACATCCACTAGCCTCTGTATGCAACAATCCTCCATTTCAATGGTAAATACTTCCCAATAATAACCAACGAGCATTACGGCCCGCGTTTCGCGTGCTACGTTTATACACTCCTCGCAGGTTAAAAAAAAACATGTGCTTATAACATATTTAAGAGAAATGATATTTATAAATATTTGTCGATGTTTTGTTTTTGTCATAATCATGTGTACATGGTTTAAATTCTTATTTCTAAATTGCAACTATTTGTTTATTAGTGTGATTTTTTTATTAATTAATAAACTATGAAAATGTATATAAAATTTATTTATTATATGCTATGTTTAAGTGATTTCAAGTTTGTTAATATATATGAAAGAGCATTATGAATTTGTAAAAGATAATATCTCCTAGATCATAATTTTAAGCAATGTTAACATTTATTAAAAAGTTAATTATCTTTTATTTAAATGTTAATTTTTTTTTGGACCGATTTTTTAAAGTACTGTATGAGGACAATTTTGGTATTTCGCGGTCGAATTAAAAGTTTACGCTTCCAAGACAAGTATTGGTAAAATCCAACCCAAACTAGCTAGAACTGTAAATAAGTCGGATCAGACTGAATTTAGGTGTGTTATATCTCTGTATTATAAGGGATTCGCACAAACATGGACTATACAAGCTTAAGTTCACACGTTGTTTGTACGAGTCTCGCATAACTGAAAAAAATTGAGTTCTTGTTAAATGGACATCTTTTCTTAATTGTATTTCTTGTGCTAATTCATGTTAGAGGAAAATATTGGACGACTTGGAGCCTCGGGCCGGACCAGACGTCAGATAGCTGTACAAAACCCTAGACCTAGCCTGTTCCTATGAGTTTAATATTCATCCAACGGTTCAGTTATAATCGCACGGTTAGGATATTATTGGGGAGGTATAAGATCTCTGTCCTTGAATTACCATTCTACGACCATTAGGGTTTTCTCATCTTGAGCTGGAAGGTATTTTCTCTCCGCATTAAACTGCAATTTTCGTTCAGTAGATTCCTATCTGCAGTTGCATCACCTTATTCTCCCTTTTTCTTTTAGCGTATTTGATTGATCAGAAATTGCTTGGTTTCAGAGGTCGGTCTACTTTATTTGTTTACTGCAATAAGATGTGTTGCGGTTGATTTTTTTTTTTTTAGTTATGTAGTTTTCGATGTTCAAATATATTGTTTGAGTTTGGTTATGTGTATAAACATTTTCTGTGAATTCTTAAACTTAAAAGAAATTAATAACTGCCTATGAACTTTATAATCCACGAATTCATTCAATATCTTTCAATTTGAATTGTCATCCATCGACTTTTGCTTATGACCGCTCAAATAGAGTTTGCTTATAGAGAACATGGTTACATAAAGACAGGTTTTGGTGTAACAGCGGGGATCACGTTGTTTTCGAATGAGCGTTGTAAGGTATAGATATTTGGACTTTTTAATCATCTAGCACCCAGAGATGTAGGTGTATATTGTACATGAATTTTCATTGAGATGCTATAGATAGACGTTTGAATAGAGCTATGCATTCTTGGGCTATTGTAAATTGTAATGCATTTCTCTAAAAGATGCTTAAAAAACATGGGAGGAAGATGGCAAAAGTAGTATTAAAGTCTGGGTAATATTGGTATTGAGCTGGGGGTTTATAGAAATTTGGTCTTTGTGACAGTTTAGTAGTTTTAAAGGGCTTTACAGAAATTATTGAGAGGCTAAAACCTGGTCTTAGTTTAAAACTTTGGCTACATACTGTCTATTTTTGAGAGAGTATTTGTTCAATCGTGAAACTGTTATACTATCAACGGCAACGCTGCCTTGTCATATCAATCATAAATCTGAATTTTAATTCCTCCATGCTGTCTCTGATTGCCAATATTCCTTTGCTTTGCCCACAGGAGTTAGTTTTGTTCTTCTCATCCCTTAGTGCAATCACAGATGTATAAATAATGCATGTACTTAAATAAGCCACCGTGCTAGTGTTTATTTATATGTAACTTTTCACAATGTCCGATTTTCTACCACTATTATTATGGATATAAATATTAGTCTGCTCCCCCGTTTGCTTGTTCATACCTGTTATCTATTGTTATTATTATTGAAAATCGAAAGAGGTGTTGCTTTCTATTGTACATATAGTGTTTATATATATATATGTATGTATGTATGGATATACTTGTTGCTTGTCTTGTTAAAGTCAGTAAACATGTGTGCTAAAGAATTGGTCCTTTAGTTACATAAAACAAGGCATGCTGCCTTGTCTGTAAGGCAAGAAATAAGTTAGTGCATTTGTTTATTCAAGTATATGTATTTCCTACCGCTCGTGATCAAGCAAAAAACCATGTAGTTCTTTTGAGTATTACATTTAATCTCTCTCCACCCTCTATGTGTCAAATTCTAACACGGTATCGGAGCTAGGTCAGAGAGGGCACAAGGTTCTACTTTTTTTTTAATATAAAATGAAAATCAAAATGAAAATAAATCCCTATGTTTGTGCTAAAAAAACACCTCAGCCGCCAGAAATATCTATGTTTGCACTTGTTGCCTGAGAAAGCTTGCAAGTAGATTTGTGTTGATTTCTTTGTTCACCTAGTTAGGCCTGTGAGTTGAGACACTGATTTGTTTGCTAAATAAGACTCGTCTGTGTCGGAAACCTAGATCTGATAACCTGGACAAGACATATGGATACCAATGAGCTTGAAGATTCTTGTTGTAGATCAAGGCTACTGAAATCACCTTGGTTTGAGTGCCTTGACAATACAGTGAAGGTTCAGATCTGTGATCGTTTGGAGATGGTGTATGGCTATTAGCAACTTGAAGATGATTGCTGCTTTTCAAGGCTGGTTTTAAATGTTATGCCTTGATGGATCATGGATGTTCGCCTGAGTCTAAAGTCAGTCGGCTCAGTGGCACGATGCAGCTGGAGACTACCGCTGGAGCAACCTGATTTATTGCAGATAGTCTAATAAGCTCTGCCTCCTGACATTTCAGTCGTGTCTTGAAAATCAGTTTCGGATTTAGGTTGTTCGCTGAGTTTAATAGGTTGGTTTGTAGTTGGTCTGAGTCAGTTTATTGCTATCTTTGCTTAAATCCGAGCTGTTGCAACCGACATTAGTTGGTTCTGTGAAATTGAAGTGCAAAACGGTGGTGCTTTCGGCATTGATTCGACAGTTCTGAACTTGTATTAATGAGATGGTTGATGCTGCTCTTGCTGAGATGATTAGGTTTCAGGTATTATTTGTTTGGTTTTGCTGAAATTGGGTTGTTTGCTACATCACAGTGAACTAATATATTGGAGATGTGCTGTAGAATATCTTTGTAGTATGAGAAATGTCTTGATATTGATGTTACCGTTAGCATGAAGAAGGCTTTTTGGGTAAATGTTTTTTTGCAGATGTTGGTAGTGAAGAAGACTTTTTGGGTGAACGTTGTTTGCAGATGTTGGTATCCGAGAAGACAATGTTGGTTAGGAGGTTTGACAATTCGAGGAGTACCCAGGAAACTGTTTGGTGACATGTCTATAATAAGATAGTCAAGCCTGCAAGTAAAGTCAGCAGGACTGCGAGTGAATCTGTTTTGGTTTCGTGACATCCAATAATCAGAAGAAGAAGAGCCATAGCTCTTGCTTGTTGGGGATGACAGATACAATAGTGTCACCTGAAAACTCATTGATAGTGATCCGGGAGTTTTTAGAGGAAATCAATAGAGGTTGTTAAAAGGTAACGAGTGATGTTAATCAACAAGAAATAGTTGAGCATGCCCAGCCAAGTAGAACATGAAAATTGTAATCAAAGATATGAATAAAAGATGAGAAAGTAATAAAAAAAATAGCAGTTTGATGGTGCAATTTTGTAAACCAAACATTTTGCGAATTCAGTTAGGAGATGGTGGTGAAGTTAGTTAACGTGTGCTAAAGAATTAGCCTTTTAGTTACATAAAACATGACGTGTTGCCTTGTTTGTTGGGTAAGAAATAAGTTAAGTGCATTTGTTTATTTAAATATTTGTATTTCCCACGGTTCTTATTCTAGCAATTAACAGTAGTTCTTTTGTGTATTATGTTTAGTCTCTCTCTTTCTCGTTCTCTCGCTCTTGCTCCATTCTTCCCCCTCCTCTCTCTCTCTCATTATGATATTTTATATGCTAAATAGTACATTTTTTTTAGGTTTATTACATGAAATCCTTTGGTGGTTTATTGCCATCTGAAATAAGATAAGAGACTTCCGAATAATAATTATCTTTCAGCGAGCAGTATAAAATAACGGGAGAATTTAGAAGACTGATTTCTTTGTTTAAAAAAATCTTGTTAATCTAAAAATTTCCTATATTGCATTGGAATTGACATATAAAAGTTTGAGTGAAAAACCATTGGAAAGTCGTAATAGTTATCCGTCAGTATCTGTGGATGTGGATGTGGATATCCGATATCCGAAAATAGTTTTGGATGCTTATATGACACTATCCATAACCGAAATTATTCGCTGAAATACCTACTAGTATTATTTCCTACTGCTGTATGTCGGTCTGCTATCCAGTTATAGCTTATTCGTTAAGAAGGCTCTTATATGTCATTTTTCCTATCATTACGGTTTCCTTGTACTGTTATTGTTGAAAAGATGTGAATAATTGGTTGGTAGTTTTCCAGTTTCCCCTTTTCGACTTTAATAAACATACCATAATCTCCAATTTTGGTTTTCAGGTAAAAAATGAAGCATAATAATGTTATCCCTAATGGTCACTTCAAGAAGCATTGGCAGAATTACGTAAAGACCTGGTTTAATCAACCTGCTCGAAAAAACAGGAGGAGGACTGGTATTCATCTGCTAGTGATATTCATAATTTCTTTTTTAGTATGGATCGTTTGAAGTCAATAGTGTGAATATCTCTTTTAATCTGGATTGTTGGAAGTCAATGGTGTGAATGTTGCTTTTAATCTGGAACATTTGGAGATAATAGTGTGAACATCTCTTTTAACGTTGATCATTAGAGGTCAATAGTGTGAATGTGCTAATGTTTTATATTACAATGCAGCAAGGCAGAAAAAAGCAGTCAAAGTTTTCCCCAGGCCCACAGCTGGACCACTAAGACCTGTTGTGCATTGCCAAACTAGGAAGTATAATATGAAAGTAAGAGAGGGAAGGGGATTTAGTCTCGAAGAACTGAAGGCATGAAATTCTTACTTGCTGCTCTCTTCCCTTTTAGCACTTGATTTTTTTCTTCCTTGAGAAAATACAAATAAAAATTTCGCCATGTTGCTCATAGCTATGAAAATATTAAAAAGCAAAAGTAGCTTATATTGCTGGATCATATATGTAATAGTAGTGGACTGTCTATCCACTGAAGTAGACAAGAACAAACAAATAAATAAATAATAATAATAATAACACTTTAGGTGTTCTTTTTCCTTCTACAATTTCGACTTGTTGCAACTTGAGCGTGGATCAACAAATGTTCCCTTGTATTTGTTTTAATATCATATGATACCTATTAACGTAAAAATAACAGTTCAGGTGGCATTTTTTTTTTCTTGTACATTCGACGACCTATTCATGCTTACAGGGCGGATCAACACAACCGTTCCTTTGTATTTAGTTTCATGTGATACTGCACCCTTTATTATCATGTGTAATTTGGAAATTATCCACATTTTCTCAAATATTCTTTTGATTAAGTTAATACCCTTGAAGTCGTGCTTGTATAATGTAATACACTAAACCATAATATTCGTCTAATATATCTCTTCCTCTTCGCTTCTCTTCTCTTCTATTGACAAAGAGAATTCAATGAACATGATTTTCACCGTGTCCTTTTGAAATTCCAATAATACCCGCATCCTCAACCGAATTTCACCACTGATCTGCAGCCTTCATATCATTCCTTCTCTAACTACCCATCAACAGAATGGACTATCGACACCTTTGCACTCACATTACACATCCTCGTGCTATTTTTTTATTAGAAAATAATTAAAATTTCTCCATATGATAGATGCACGTATGTGGATATATTTGTGCGCGTGCGTGCATGCATGTTTGCATACACGTGTAAAGAGTAGTTTAAAATAGGATCACTTGTAAAGTATGTACTTGGCCTTAACATTTGCAGGTTGCTGGAGTGAAAAGGAAGTGGGCAAGAACAGTTGGGATTGCCGTGGACCACAGGAGGAGGAACAGGTCCTTGGAAGGAATGCAAGCTAATGTGCAGAGGCTGAAGGAGTACACGGCAAAACTTCTAGTTTTTCCACGACGCCCTGGCAAAGTCAAGGTAATTCCTGAGTTTTTATGGTAGGAATAATCTATGTTTGCAAGCTTTCATCATCCCCCACTCGTATTCTTTTAATTATTTATTCTTGTTATTTACACATGCAATATAACAACATTATGCAATGCATTTGTGCAAGTAACATGAAAGCCATGTTTACAATTTCATCCAAACAATTTGTTAGTTTTAGCCAAATCCCAAACAGACATCTAACTAGGGATGTTATTAGCATGGAAGGATGTCCATGTGATAAAAGATAAAACAACTGCAATTCCACGCAGGTGCAGTCTTACTAACAAAATTGGTGGGTTTGGGAACGTATAGCTAACTAGAAATAAGTACACAGGTTTAACAGTGTTAAATCAGCCCTTTGTGAATCAACGTTAAACGTTGTTTCAAAATGTACTATTACTTCACCCCATATGTTTGTATATATGTTTATGAGCATTTCATATTTGAAACTAAAAGATGAACAATATGTACCAGAGTGGGGATTCGAGTGTTGAAGAGCTTGCATCAGCAACTCAGGTCAAAGGTGCGTTCATGCCTGTCACTCTTGAGAAGCCTTCTGTTGATCTTGTGAAGATCAATGAGGAAATGAGATCATTCAGAGCATATCAGAAGCTTCGCCTTGAACGAACAAACAAGCGTCACCATGGAAAAAGACTTAAAAGGGCTGCTGAAGCTGAAAAGGAGGATAAGAAGTAAGGTAGTAATATGTGTAAACCGTTGGCTATTACATGTTTTGTACTTTTGTTTTCTATTTCTCGAATTGTGGGTTAATTGTTTTGTTTGATGGAAGTTGTACTGTTGACTAATATTTTTAGATTTGCTTATCAATTTCTTATTTTCCTACACTGTTGGTTGATCTGTTTGGTCAAAATGTTAAGCCAGTTAGTTATTGTCGAATACTGTGTTTTGCTTTCGGATCAGACATGTACTCTGTCGTTGTATAATGTAAAGATGCTTGTCAAATGTCAGCCTCTTGCTGATGGAAGATAATATAGTTAGTTCTTTCTCATAGGAAGTCATGTGTAAATTGGGTAGTTTCTTTGATTGGTCTTTGGCTGATCCACGCTCATGCACCTCAGCTTTTCAAGTTGATTTTCCCGTTTATTCAACATTCAAGATGTTGGATGAGAAATGTGATGTTTGGGTAGCAATAATATAACTTGTTGCCTCCTGACCCCTGAGTTCCTCAAAACCTATCTAATGCTCTGTTCTTTCATTTTCATAGAAATCCTTTTTGTCATGGTATCAAATTCCAGTTAATGTGATTATTTGTACTCATTCAATGTTTGACGTAAACACTGGATGATAATTCGTTGGACAAGCGTGTGCAATTTGCGCTCAATGTCCAGGGGCTCAGGACTTGGTTTGGTGGTGATTCAGCACATCCCCACCGGTGCTGGATAGGACCATACCATATGTGAGCTTCGTGTTTTGCATGGTATGTAAGATCAATTAGGTGCTAAATCTACTCATTTAGTTCAGTTTCACTTTGTTTTGAAACTAAACTGGTCTGTGATTGGTCCATCAGTTTAACCAAATTAACATTTTATTTTATTTTTGGAATTACCGGTGTTATAATATTAATTTAGTTATTTAAATAAAAAGTTTATTCCATATATGAGTCAAAATTACTATTTGAGAGCAAACAAATGCTAAATAAGATTATTTTAGTAGTATATTCAAATTTTGTTTCAAATCCCAATGAATAACTTGAACATAAAATATGAATCGTTTTTAGTTTGATTAACTAGTTTGATTTTCATCTTTATTGGTTTCGGTCCAATTTAATAATTTTTATCATTTGATTAATCGAACAACCGGTTAAACGTCGGAAGATTAAAGGTAATAAGGAAGACTCCGAAAGAGCAACACCGACACTTAACAAGATATATAGAAATAATCCCGAAGGCATTCCGCATAATACCGGGAGCCGGTGATAAGAAGTTACCGAAAGACATATGGTCCGAGACCCAGTAGAGGGAAGCAGGAGGCTATCAATAACAACTTGCATGGTATTGATAAAAAACATCAAGAAGCAATTTCAACCTCACCGGAAGGTGTTCCGGAAGCATATCCTGATAATTAAAACTAGATACGCCCGAGTGAAACAGGACAAAAGAGGAGATACTCCTACCCATGGCTCTAGAAGTGGAACCGGCAAGCGAAAGCATCATCTATCAAAACAAGTAACAAATACAAAGGGAAATAAAGCAGTTAAAACCGACACTGTTTACCGACACTCATTCCCGACACTAAAGTCTTTATGATTCGATGTCAAAAACCGAGCACAGAAGCAGACCGAACCCAATGGTCCCGGAGCCGAAACCCATTCATCGGAAGGCATACCGAAAGTATATGCACAACACATTAAGGATTTACAACCAAGATCAGAAGCTTATAGATGAACCTCCGAGAGGCATGTCGGTGGAACCATTCCCGAAAGCCCAAGATAGATATACCGAAAGCAAGAGGACATCATCAAAGACATTCAATAAGAAGAAAGGCGACCGAGACCACGCTGCCAGAACCGAAAGTTACAAGAGCGGCCGAAACCTTATTTCAGCATCCAAGAGAGACTTCTGCTGTGCTCACAAAAGAAGGGGGCCTAATTTCCCTATGAATGAGACCCTAAGGGTCTCATTTTGGGAAACTTTTTCTCATTCCACAATCTTGCTCTCATTTCTAAGAGAGTAAACCCTAATTTGTAAATCAATTTGCGGATTTCTCATGTAACCTTCTCTATGAATAAAATTATCAAAGTCCTTAAAATGGACGTAGGTTCAATCCGAACCAAACCACTATAAATTGTTGTGTTCTTTACTATTTTGGTATTTCGCGTATTATATGATGTATTGTTGTGCCATGCTGTTTTAATGCTTCTCAATCCAACTCTTTCAACGGGTTCCAAATTACCTTATGTTTTCCCCTCAACAAGAGCTTCATACGCAAGCTTTTTCCCTGAACCTAGGTCTCCTAAACATCCTTCCGTAGGCTTTTTAGCTCCCTATCTTGCAATGAGCTTACAAAACCATTATCCCTAAATAATTGTTGGACCTTAAGTCTCGTAAGCGTGATACTCAGCCCTTGAGAGAAGAGTAACTAATCTTTGGGCTTGAGACCTTGATATCTAGGAAACGGTGAACTAACTCAAGCTTGTGGGAAGTGAGTAATCTCGTTTCCCCCTTAGGTCCACTCCATTAGACCTATCTCCGGTGTTGACGAAAAATATCGTTAACATTACAAATTAATTTTAAGTGATATTTTTTTGACAAGGCCGACCAGTTTTTATAGTGGACCGTACACTTATCATTACGACAAGTAACAAATACATGAGGTACAAGAGCTCGGCAAATTGGCTAACTTCTAGCCATGGTTAAAAGGGACCAGAAAACAGAGTACACCATAAATATGAATAGGAGATAGACTAACATATTTATACTACTAAGCAAGAGAGATCACTAATCTTCCTTATCATGTCTGATGTCAGCATCAGTACCAGGACCTATGACATGTCGAACGACGGTGAAGTAAGACGAAAGATGCAGATTAAAAGAGCATGAAAGTAGGAAGTATGGGAAGTATAAGAGGTTCATATCCCAAAAGGATGTTAATAGCATCTCCCAATTGCTACGGTCCATCCTCTGAAGTCATCATAGAAAGACCTTTACCTTTAGTATGATACTTAATATTGTAACTACCCGAATTTTAAAACATAGTAATTAATTAACAAATTATTTTATTAAATAGTAAGTGGGTTAAAATTTTCAGAATTTAGCTATGGAAGTTTCACCATTATATCCGTGATAATTTTCTGACTAAATTACATATGAAGTTTGTGAGAATCAGGGCTAATATGAAAAAGTTGTAAAAGAGACAAGTTAATTCGAAAATTAGTAAAAGAAAGAAGCTAAAAAGAAAATTATCAAAAATGAAAATTTTGGAATATGGGACCTTTTCCATCGCATCTATTATAATTTTTTGGGCTAATTCAATTATAACTTGTCAAAATCCGAGTTCGTATGAGGGAGATATCATAAAAAATCAGAAATAATAATAATAAGGGGCGAGTCGACCCCTGGGTCTACCCAAGTACGGGATGGGTTGAACCACTTAGGAAAATAGTTGAAATCACGATCAAATGCGAGATAATGGGGCGAATACATATTTACTTTGAACCGTGCTGTGTTGGTATGTTTTATTGGTATATCTAACTTGGCAATCTCTAATTGGTCCGATGACATGGTTAACTCAGATTTAATCCCCAAACCTAATGGCATAGGATCTTCAGCTCAACCTATAATAACCTTCACTCCCTCCCCCTCATTCTTCACAACACAAATCTCTTCCCCGCCTAGGCTAGTCATCTATATTGGAGATAGGCAAACCTAAATTTAAATTTTAGGGGAATTAGGATTTTATAAATAAAAATATTTTCACATACATTTATATTCTGGAGGTGGGTTATGCCGGGGCTACGAAGAAGCTTTTTCTAGTTATTTTTGTAATTCTTTAGATGTTTGTTATGTTTAGGTAAATGGGCATAATAGTAGTTGTAATTTTTACTTACAATTTTTGTAAGTTATAATTTTTCTGTAAATTATTTTTATAGTTTATCTATCTTTTTCTTACATTCTTTTAGTTAATAATTAAAACACTATAGGATATCTTCTCAGTCTTCTTTCTCCCTTTCTGCATCTGATTTTGCAGTTTTATGTTAATTTTTGGGTATGCCTAAATTATGCATCGATTATCAATATTGGTATATATACAACTGATCTGTGCGTCTAATTTTATGCGATCGATTATAATCCTTTTTATTTTGCACGCATTTGGAAATATGATTCAATTGGAATTTTGTAAAAGAGGATTTAAATATTTTAGGGCTAAATTTTTGTTGTATATATGTGTTCTTGTCCTCTTAGATTAGTAGTTGATATGCTTGTTTGCACTGTCTTATTTTTTAGTTCTTTTCTTTCTTTGTTGCCTTGTAATCGTCTTATCATATCAATAAAAGTGGTAGGGGTCCACTCAACCCTGTCGACTTTGCCAAAAAATTAATAATTTAGGGATAAATTGACATGTAATGCTGAAATTGTAACAAAAGAGAATTTGGACTGAAAATAAGCAAACTTGATAGGTTTTCCAAATAACTATGGCATAGGTTATGATAGAAAAATGGACCATAACATATTTGCGTAAATATGATATCTTGTACAAACACAAAGAATCATAATAAACTAATGGTGGTATAGATGTAGTAATTATACCTTGAGGTTGTAAATGAACAGATAGGCTTAATATTAAATTCAATTAAAAATGGTGTTATGTTATAAGCCTATGTCTATGGTTTATGATTTTATGGCGACCTCGTAAATATGCATTCCATGGTTATTTTGTGGATCCATGATGGACTCGTAAATAAGCATTTTATGGTTATTATATGGATATGGTTTTTATGGTAAATCCATATGCCCAAATCAAAGGGGATTTGGGCCAAGTTGCATTTGTTTGTTGGGGATCCATACTAGTTAGCATTCCCTTTTTTCATAGATGGCCACATACTAGGAAAGAGGCAAGAGCATGCTTATGCTAAACAAGGTAGTAAGATGGCATAAATGGAGGTGGGTGCGAGTATGTTTCAACAGTAATTTGTGCGTGCATTGAACCGATTAGGGAAGATAAGACTTTGCAATACCTGTGGTAATGCTATGTCTTTTTGTTGATGGGTCAGGCCTAATAAAACAAGGACCCAAGTTGGGTATGAATTTTCACTCTATGGTTTATTAGCATTTGATCAATGGGTAGTATCAGGAAATTATCCAAACATGCTCTGCAATCATAAAGTTGTGAACATTCAAATGACTAGTGCAATAAAACAGGGAATCAAATAAGATGAAATCAACCAATTCTTTGATCCTTGTACATCATTTTTACATGTTCTCCTGATAGTTGTGCGAATACACATACCCTACAGACGCTAGAACTATTATTTTACCTGTTGCCTTTATTTATCAATTGTGCTAGTAATTATATAGTTCACCAAACTTTATGTCTGACTCACTCCTCTTTCCTCCTTTTTCTTTCCCTTAGCAAGTTTACAGCGCAGTGGTTGACTGATGTTACCAGCTTTGGAGGATTTAAGTCAGATACTCCTACTTTCTTCCATTTTGACAACTTATTTGTTATTGACCTAATTTTGTACTTGAGAGTGAATTTTATTTGTATACTCTTATTTAAGCTGGGATTATAAAAGACATACGTTTTGTTGCTTATGTAAATCATGGTTTTGAAATATCATCTTATTGTAAAATAAATATTATATTTGTTTTTGTTTTATGTCTCGTGAATCTTCCTATGATGTATACTTATGTCTTTGTACATGTAACGCTTCACATTTTTTATCGAGACCCTACTTTGGGGAACATTAAGCGGTGTGGATGTTTCATTTGGTATAAGAGCTAGGTTATAGGACTCCTAGATCTTGTTTTAAAGTATAGTATTTTTCAAAAGAAAAGTAGATTTTCAAAACAAAAAGTATTTTTGTAAACAGAAGTTTTATAAAAAATCCTCGCAAGCCCATTTCCTTTTCTTGTCCTATTCACTCATTCTGCGAACCTGGACTATTTTTCGGACTATATTCGTTGCTGACTCAGCACTGCGTGTACGGTTAAGGTTGAAACCCTAGAATCTAAAGGTTGAGGTTGACTCTGTGAATCTATAAATAGGTGGCTTCTCCCATTCCAATACACACCATTTCTTCATATCTTCCGCCTCTATGAAATTATTCTAAAAATATAAACATACAATGGGGAATGCTGCTGAGACTTAGATCTACAGAGACAACATTCAGGAGTTGCATACATACAATTAAAAGGATTGGATTAGACTTTTCTGCAACATATTGTGTTATATATATAAGTGATTTAATATCTTCTTCACCAAGGCCCACTTTGAGTTCCCTATCATTTTCAGATTTGATTTCTTAGACTATAACATGACAGTTAAACAAATTTGGGTTAGGATTTATAGTGTTTGTAAGATAAATGTTATACATGTTTTCACTGTTAATCACCTATGCCGCTGTGATAAGTTAAACATATGCCTTTGCTGTTGGATAATTAACAAGTTATATGTATCTATCTTCCTTTTCCCTGTTTCTATGTTTTATATTTATTTCCAGTCTTACCTGTATGCCTATGTGATTGATCTATTCTTTTTCCTTTGTTTTCCCTTTTTATTTAACGCTAAGCCTAGGCCTTTGGAATCCTAGGCTATACCCAATTAGAGTGTGCGTATAATTGGGGAAATAATGGATAATATAAAAAGAGGAATTTAGGCATGTTATTAAATTGGGACTGGTTAATTATAATTTGGGGAAAAGGCTTAATATACACATGTTTAGACTTGCTGTAAACAGATAAAAATGGATAATGTGTGTGTACTTGCTGTAAATGGATAATATGCATAAACTTGTATATGTTGTCAATTGGGAACATAGTTGATGAATAGTATGCATATATTTGACATGTTATATTTGACTTAATACAGACATTAAGTAAATGACATGTTAGAATATTGTAGTACCAAAAGTAGGTTAATAAACTGAAACGCTGTAGAAATTGTATACATCCGGGAAGGTGTTTTGGGGAAGGGTTGTACACACATAATGACATGTAATATTACAACCATGCTTATTAGTAAACCGAAACCTACTAGGTTAAACATGAGTATTAATAAGCTAAAAGGTCCATCGTTCTGCTATTGTATCGGGTTTTGGGGACTTTTAAATCCTAGTTTTGGGGGCACAAGCTTAGGGGTTTGGCTTGTGTCAGTCTGCTATTTGGAACCCATATCAGTCAGTGTCCCTCTTGGTATTTTGTTAGAGGAGGCCTCGCACTAGGTAGGGGCCAGGGCACGCTTTACTGAACTAGATAATAAGAGGTTCACATGGGGAAGGTGGGTACGAGCGCGTTCTGGCGGAGTCATGAGCGTGCATGAGTCTGATAAGGAAACTAAGTCATTGTAACACCAGTAAATAGGTCCGTGTTATATAGTTGTCGGGTTAGGGAGTGACACACCCTGCTATCGGGGCTAAACCAAGGTATTACGTAGTAGAGAGCCGATCACATGGGTAGAATTTTGGGTACACTTAATCTACTGTTGTGAAATTAGGGTAACGCTTAATCCTATTATGTAATTAAGGTACACTTAATCCTGCTATTAATCCTGTAGATATTTCTGCTATTAATTTTTCTGTTATGTAATTAGGTTAAACAATTATTCCTATTATACTAGTATTGGTGTAGACATACATATTTTAGGATATAAATGTGAAGTATTACTCGATCATAGTTTATTCTTGTTATTCTTGTCTATCTTGTTGTTCTGTTTAGTTTAAGTTTACCTTATATGAGTCTATACCTTTCTCATCCAGTCTTATTTACCTGGCTTGGCATTTCTATTTTATGCACATTTGAAAATGACTGGAATTTGTCAGACTTTATGCCTGGCCCTTTTTCCTTCACTTCTTTCTTCCTTTCCCCCCAGGTCCGCAGAGTGGAAGCACTCAACAGTGACTAAGACTTTCTCTTATAGCTTGGACTCTGATTTCTTGAGATGTACCGTTTGCTACTTGCTCTCTATTCTACTATGGCTTATGGTGAGGGATGTGATTTTATTTACTCTGATATTTGTTTTATGAGATGTCTTTATGAGACATAATTGATGTAACTGGCTTTGTTGTAACTTGCTTGAGACTACGTAATGACCCGCATTCTACGCATCGGAGGATCGTAGAATATTTATTTCTTTCCCGTATGAAGTCGTATAGTCATGTAACTTTGGGAAACATCCATTAGAGTCATTTCCCATGCTTCTGATTTTTGTCGATTTTTAAATGACCATTTTGCCCCTAGTCGGTACTGTTTTGGCCATAACTTTTGATTGGAAAGGACTTTTAACCTGAAACCACTTCCATTAGATTCGTTTGATGGCTTCCCTTTCCGTAGAGTGGTCATAATGGCCAAACGGACTTACCTTTTGGGAGATATGGCTGAAATAAGGTTTGGAAGATGAAAAACTGCTTAACCGGGCCAAATCGGGTGATTAGTGAGTAGGCCCATAACCCATTTCGGGATTAGGGTTATGGGGAGGCTGAAATGAGATAGAGGATCATTCCATTTCAGTTTTCTAGCCTCCACTTATCACCAAGGAACCCTAAAAATGGCCTCTAACCTCTAAATCACCTTTTGGTCAAGGATTTAGCTTAGCAACCTCTAATCAAGGAAGATCTACACCAAAGCAACATTGGAGCTGCTGTTTAGCATTGAGATTCACATCAAATCAGAGACTTATTTCAGATCTTAGTTTATTTGTGCTAAGGTGAGTGATTTGCATAGTTTATACTAATTATGGCTAGTTAAGGGTAATTAGTGCTAATTAGCGAATTTAAGCATGGTAAAATTCGGGAAAAATGTTCATAAATTCCTAAATGATGTTTTAGACCTCTGATATGAATTTGGGTTAATTTGGTTAAGTTTTGCTAATCATATCATTAGTTTCACCTAATCATGCTTAAGGGGAAATATGGGACTTTGGGTATGTTTGATCCATTTTAACCTATCATATTGATGTTTTGATGTTTGTGGTTGACTATGCATGTTGCTATGACTGTATGAAATGCTTTGTGATTGATTTCAATAGTTAGAATGGTCGAAAACGTCGTCGAATGGCGTAAACACTTGCTGGAACAGTTTCAGAAAAACAGTACAGGGTTCGCATCGGATCGGATATAGGGCTCGGATCGGACATGTTGAACTGGGCAAGGGAATCGATCGGATCGGAACCTGACACTGGGGAAAAGTGGCAAAAAGGAAGGCCACACTAACTGAACTGGGATCGGATCAGATTAAGGAGGACGGATCGGAGCGGAGGCATGAGGATGGATCGGATAGGAGCATGTGAAGAATGAGGAAATGGATCGGAACGGAGGCACGAGCTGGAGGGGAGATGGCACCCGACCCGACCCGAAGTGAAGCACCCGACCCGAACCGATGGAGGACACCCGACCGGAACCGCACCAGAAGAAGACCCGACCCGGACAGATGGAGGATACCCGACCTGAACCGATGGCTTGAGGAAGAACCCGACCCAGTATTGACCAATAACCCGAGATGCAAAGGTAGTCCAATATGGGAAGTTAGAGCTCAGGATCCAGTCGGGAACCAATGAGTTCACTTCATGGTTGGACTTTGCTGCGGGACGTGTTCTAAGGAGTCATCGACGTTCATAACTTCGATTCACCACTAAAAAGGAATGATGGCTACTTATCAGTGCAGTAGGGTCATTATGACTTGAGGGGCAAGGTGATGGTAGCAAGACTACGTTATCAGTGCAGTAGGGTCATTATGACCTGAGGGGCAAGGTGATGCGTAGTAAGACTATGGGCCAGTGCAGTGGGGTCATTGTCATTCCATGGGGCAGAGTGGACATAGTAAGGATTAGTAAGGCTATGAGCCAGTGCAGTGGGGTCCTTGTGACTCCATGGGGCAAAGTGGACATAACAAAGGATTTGTGGCTACGTTATCAGTGCAGTGAAGCCATTTATGACTTCATGGGGCAAAGTGATCGTAGAAAGGTATGTTGGGTGATCGAAGTGGTGAATATCGTATGCTTTACGCATTGAGTGAGAGATCTGAGGATGGATGCTATGCTTGATTGTTTGCCATCATTATGACATGCACACCTCCCCCACCTCCGTATCTTTGCACCGTTTGATATGATACCTTAGAGTGTTGTACAGTATGTAGTGCTAACTCTTTGGTTGCAGGTCCAGGTTCAGGTATGTTTTAGTCTACCTGTTATTGTTCACTTTAGATGCTTATCGCTCATACCAGGCTTTATGTCTGACCCAGAGTTTTATGTCTCCTCTTATTACTCTGGATGCTCACACGAGCAGACTAGAGACAAGTTAGCTGGTGGTGCGCGAGTAGCTGATTCGGAGGCGGGCAGAAGGCTTCCACGTATGATATATATATACACACATTCTCCCTGTGTCGTTGGTGCTCGCTACTTGGGCATTAGTAGCATACCTCCTTTATCTTACTTTTGCTTTGAGACAGTTTGAAAAGTTGTAATAAGCTGTATTTTGGATTTCCGCTGCTATGATGTTTAGTTCTGGTTTTCAGCTTATGCACTGTCTCTCCTATTTTATGTCAAGTATGTTATTATTATATTTTATTCTATGCGCTGTGAGACATTCTACAGGTTCTTTGTACGTTCATTTCCTTCTTCCTTTTCCTTCTGGCGACCCGTTCCATGCTAACTGGACATGTGTACAGCGCACTTTTGGAGTAAATGTCGGTTGGTGCAGGGCGGGCCGTCACACTTGTCATCAGAGCTCTAGGTTGCGTAGTTAACCTAGGGAAAGACACCAGGGGGAGATATTATGTATGTGAGAGCGCGTATTTGTGATTACTTTGGTTTTCAAAAGTTATATATATATATATACACACCATTAGTAGTATAAAGATGAAGTCGCACTGCACTAGCACCACTATGGGGTCGTTAATCGTTTCCCTTTTTCAGATTGACGATGAGCCGAGACACGAGGGTGCTGGTAGAGGGACCAACCAAGGGAATGCCGCTGACATGAGGGCGATGTTTACCAACCTCATGAGAGACATGCTTAGAGAAGTGCAAGGGGCAGTTTCCAATCCCGGAGTTGGTGTTGGCCCAGTAGTGCAGGCGCCTAGGGTCGATTTCGCCAAGTTGTACAAAGATTACACTAATCTTGGTGGAAAGCCGTTCCACGGAACGGAGTCGTCCACGGATGTTCAAGACTGGATGGATAGCTGTGACCGTATCTTTGAAGACTTAGGTCTTGAGGATGCGATGAAGAGAAGACTAGCGTCTCGTCAGCTGCAAGGGCGAGCGATGAATTGGTGGAATGCCATTAGAACAGCTACTCCAGAAGATCAAGTTACTTGGGATCAGTTCAAGGCTCGCTTTAGCGAGAAGTTTATTCCAGCTGCCCAGAAGTCAGTGTTGTTTAAGAGGTTCTTGGAACTCAAGCAGAACGGAAGGGCAGTTTCTGATTATATTGCTGAGTTCGACACTTTGTCGAAGTATGGACTATCTCTTATCGATACTCCTGAGAAGAAGAATGAGAAGTTCATTACTGGTTTGGACGGATACTTGGGGGAAAGTCTTATCAACCACATCAATGAGACTTTTGAATCGATCGTGGGGAAAGCTTTGAGATCGGAGAGTCGTCACCCTAAGTCAAAGACTGAGGCTGCATCTGCAGAAGGGCAAAAGCCGCAAGCAGGCGATAGAGGCAAGAATAGCTCTCAGAATAAGAGGAAGCAGGACCAATCTAAGGGTGGCCAGAAAAAGAGCAAGAAGGATGTTGAGTGCTTCAGCTGTGGTAAGAAGGGCCATTATGCTAAAGAATGTCGGGCCAAGCCAGCGGAAAGGAAGTGCTACAACTGTGGTCAAGTGGGACATCATAAGGATAAGTGTCTGCAACCTCTTAAGGAGAAGCAGATTGTGAAAGCATATGCTATTGATGCTGTTCCTTCTTCGTCGAATGCCCCAACTGCGGCGGAGAAAGGAAAGAATGTTGTTATTCAAGGTATGCTTTCTATATATGATATACCAGTTCAAGTTTTGTTTGATACTGGGGCTTCCCGTTCCTTCATATCTAGTGACCTGGTAGATAGGTTGGGACTGGAACCCGAGATAGTCAATAGACCATTGGTTGTGACAAACCCGATTGGTGGTTCGACTAGCCTTAGTATGATTTGCAGGAATTTAGTCTTATCGAGTCATGGATGTATGTTTGTTTGTGATTGCTTTGTTTTGGGCTTTACTGGGTATGGCATTATATTGGGAGTCGATTGGCTCCAAAGATACGGGGTGGTGGTAGACTGTGAGGGCTTTTTGGTGACAGTGAGGGCGGATGATGGGCGGAGGGTAGTGTTTGGTAGTCTACCTAGTGATGGGGTTATGGCTAGTTTTGTAAATTCCCTCGACATCCCGCAGGATGAGTTGTCAGATGTGCCCGTGGTTGGCCAGTATCCGGACGTCTTCGAGGAGGTGACCGGACTTCCACTACACCGAGAGATTGAGTTCCGTATTGATTTAGTGAAAGATGCCAGACCTATAGTGATGCCACTTCGTCGTATGGCACCAAGGGAGCAGAGAGAGATCGGGGTGCAAGTCAGCAATCTTTTGAAGAAGGGATTTATTAGAAGGGTGTCTCCGAGTGGGGAGCACCAGTTGTGTTTGCCACTAAGGCAGATGGTTCCCTTCGGTTGTGTATGGACTATCGCGAGTTGAATAAGGTAACGAGGAGGAATAAGTATCCTCTACCACAGATATATGATTTGTTTGATCAACTGGAAGGAGCAAGAGTGTTCTCCCAGTTGGACCTCGCGACAGGATTTCATCAGCTACGAGTAGCGGATGAGAGTGTTCCGAAAACGACATTTAGGACGCCGTCTGGATTTTATGAGTGGCTGGTCATGCCATTTGGGTTGACCAATGTACCAGCCTATTTTGTGGATCTTATGAATCGAGTATTCAGAGATCAGTTGAATAAGTTTGTTCTTGTGTTCGTGGATGATATCATTGTTTACTCAAGGACAGAGGAGGAACACAAGGGACACTTGAGGATAGTGATGGAGGTGTTGAGGAAACACCAATTGAAAGCGAAATTCTCTAAGTGTCATTTTTGGAGAAGGGAAGTGAGATTCTTGGGTCATGTTGTTTCAGAGAGTGGTATTGTCGTGGACCCTGCGAAAGTGGCTACGGTACAGGATTGGCCTACGCCCAAGAATGTAACGGATGTAAGAAGTTTCTTGGGATTAGCTGGATATTATCGTAAGTTTATCCAGGATTTCTCCAAGATAGCAGCACCGTTCACTCAATTGACTAAGAAGAATCAGTCCTTCGTCTGGGACGGAGTGTGTGAGGATGCCTTCAAAGGTCTAAAGGGGAGGTTGACGCGTGCGCCAGTGTTAGTCATTCCTAAAGGGAATGAAGAGATGACGGTATACACGGATGCTTGTGGTACCGGACTGGGTGATGTGTTGATGCAAGGAGGTAGGGTTGTAGCTTATGCTAGTCGACAGCTAAAGCCTCATGAGAAGAAGTATCCTACCCATGATTTGGAATTAGCAGCGATTGTGTTTGCGTTGAAGATGTGGAGACACTATCTCTTGGGAGAAAGATTTGAGTTGTTTACCGATCATAAATCGTTAAAGTATCTCTTCTCCCAGAAAGATCTGAATCTCCGTCAGCAGAGATGGTTAGAGTTCTTGGCTTAGTATGATTTTGATATCGCATATACACCTGGGAAAGGTAATGCGGTAGTCGTTGCCTTGAGTAGGAGACATGCCAGCTTAGGGGCAATGTTTCTTGAGTGGAAGCAACTGGAGTATATTGCGGGGTTTGATTTCAGACCAAGGTGCGAATTGGATCCAGTTATGCTAGCTAGTTTGGCGATCAAACCCACTCTGATAGAGCGGATTGGTTCCAGCCAGAGGAACGATCCTAATCTATCGGAAATTATCTCCAAGTTAGAGATGAACATCGACGGTGAGGAGATGAATGTGTATGGGCTTGATCGAGATGGATGGCTTCGGAAGAATGGAAGACTAGTTGTGCCCAACGTGAATGGTTTGAGGGATGAAGTGCTTAGAGAATGTCATCACTCAAAACTAACTATACATCCCGGTGGTAATAAGATGTATCGAGACATGAAGCAGACTTACTACTGGGAAGGGATGAAAAGAGACGTTGGGAAGTTTATATCCAAATGCATGAATTGCCAGCTAGTTAAAGCCGAGCAAAAGAAGCCTAGTGGTTTGTTGCAACCATTAGAAATTCCCGAATAGAAATGGGAGCAAGTCTCGATGGATTTCATCGATGGTTTACCGAGGACTAGATCGGGATATGATAGCATTTGGGTAATTGTGGATCGATTGACTAAGAGTGCAAGATTTATACCAGTCAAATCGACCAGAACGGCAGCCAAGTTGGCAGAATTGTATATGAAGTGGGTAGTGAGATTTCATGGAGTACCCAAAAGCATTATGAGTGACCGAGACCCGTTGTTCACTAGTGAGTTTTGAAAGAGCTTACAAGAGGCTCTAGGGTCAGAATTACATCTCAGTACCGCATATCATCCTCAGACCGACGGTCAGACGGAGAGGGTCAATCGTATATTGGAAGATTTCTTGAGAGCTTGTATATTGGATTTTGGTGGATCATGGGATGACCATTTGCATCTAGTAGAGTTTGCATATAATAATAGCTACCAATCCAGTATCGGTATGGCTCTATATGAAGCTTTGTACGGAAGACCGTGCAACTCACCATCATGTTGGATAGAGACTGGCGAGAAGTTTGTGCTTGGACCAGATGTGGTGAGGGAAACTTCCGATAAGATTAAGATCATTCAACAACGAATGAAAGCTGCTTAAGATAGGCAGAAGAGCTATGCTGATAAGAGGAGAAGAGACTTGAAATTCTTCGTTGGTGACTTGGTGTTTGTCAAGATCTCTCCGTTAAAGAGCGTGATACGATTTGGCAGGAGAGGCAAGTTGGCACCAAGATTTGTCGGCCCATTCCCTGTTCTTGAACTAGTCGGGAATTTGGCATATAGAGTTGGCTTACCAGAGAAAATGGCGGGAGTTCACAATGTATTTCATGTTTCCCAACTAAGGAAGTTCGTTCACGACTCAGATATGACTATTTCACCTGATCAGTTAGAGGACTTCGAAGTAGAACCCGAGGCGGTTGGATACCGCAAGCCGATTCGTATTGTAGGGCACGATACGAAGCAACTTCGAAGGAAGGCGGTGAAACTAGTCAAGGTTCAGTGGGGCGAGAACGAGGATGATTGTACTTGGGAGACAGAGGAGGGCATTATGGAGGCATATCCAGAACTCTTTGCCTGGTAAGATTTACTTTGTAATTTAGTTTTCCGCATGCTAGGGTAGACTTGTTTTGCTTGTTTGCATGTTTGATTGTTGTTTTATGATTGATAGGCATGTGGGATCTTTGTGTATGTTTTGATTAGGGAATTTCGGGGGCGAAATTTCTTAAGGGGGGGAGAGTGTAATGACCCGCATTCTACGCATCGGAGGATCGTAGAATATTTATTTCTTTCCCGTATGAAGTCGTATGGTCATGTAACTTTGGGAAACATCCATTAGAGTCATTTCCCATGCTTATGATTTTTGTCGATTTTTAAATGACCATTTTGCCCCTAGTCGGTACTGTTTTGGCCATAACTTTTGATTGGAAAGGAATTTTGACCTGAAACCACTTCCATTAGATTCGTTTGATGGCTTACCTTTCCGTAGAGTGGTCATAATGGCCAAACGGACTTACCGTTTGGGAGATATGGCTGAAATAAGGTTTGGAAGGTGAAAAACTGCTTAACTGGGCCAAATCGGGTGATTAGTGAGTAGGCCCATAACCCATTTCGGGATTAGAGTTATGGGGAGGCTGAAATGAGATAGAGGATCATTCCATTTCAGTTTTCTAGCCTCCACTTATCACCAAGGAACCCTAAAAATGGCCTCTAACCTCTAAATCACCTCCAAATCACCTTTTGGTCAAGGATTTAGCTTAACAACCTCTAATCAAGGAAGATCTACACCAAAGCAACATTGGAGCTGCTGTTTAGCATTGAGATTCACATCAAATCAGAGACTTATTTCAGATCTTAGTTTATTTGTGCTAAGGTGAGTGATTTGCATAGTTTATACTAATTATGGCTAGTTAAGGGTAATTAGTGCTAATTAGCGAATTTAAGCATGGTAAAATTCGGGGAAAATGTTCATAAATTCCTAAATGATGTTTTAGACCTCTGATATGAATTTGGGTTAATTTGGTTAAGTTTTGCTAATCATATCATTAGTTTCACCTAATCATGCTTAAGGGGAAATATGGGACTTTGGGTATGTTTGATCCATTTTAACCTATCATATTGATGTTTTGATGTTTGTGGTTGACTATGAATGTTGCTATGACTGTATGAAATGCTTTGTGATTGATTTCAATAGTTAGAATGGTCGAAAACGTCGTCGAATGGCGTAAACACTTGCTGGAACAGTTTCAGAAAAACAGTACAGGGTTCGGATCAGATCGGATATGGGGCTCGGATCGGACATGTTGAACTGGGCAAGGGAATCGATCGGATCGGAACCTGACACTGGGGAAAAGTGGCAAAAAGGAAGGCCACGCTAACTGAACTGGGATCGGATCGGATTAAGGAGGACGGATCGGAGCGGAGGCATGAGGATGGATCGGATAGGAGCATGTGAAGGATGAGGAAATGGACCGGAACGGAGGCACGAGCTGGAGGGGAGATGGCACCCGACCCGACCCGAGGTGAAGCACCCGACCCGAACCGATGGAGGACACCCGACCCGAACCGCACCAGAAGAAGACCCGACCCGGACAGATGGAGGATACCCGACCCGAACTGATGGCTTGAGGAAGAACCCGACCCGACCCAGTATTGACCAATAACCCGAGATGCAAAGGTAGTCCAATATGGGAAGTTAGAGCTCAAGATCCAGTTGGGAACCAATGAGTTCACTTCATGGTTGGACTTTGCAGCGGGACGTGTGCTAAGGAGTCGTCGACGTTCATAACTTCGATTCACCACTAAAAAGGAATGATGGCTACTTATCAGTGCAGTAGGGTCATTATGACTTGAGGGGCAAGGTGATGGTAGCAAGACTACGTTATCAGCGCAGTAGGGTCATTATGACCTGAGGGGCAAGGTGATGCGTAGTAAGACTATGGGCCAGTGCAGTGGGGTCATTGTGATTCCATGGGGCAGAGTGGACATAGTAAGGATTAGTAAGGCTATGAGCCAGTGCAGTGGGGTCCTTATGACTCCATGAGGGCAAAGTGGACATAACAAAGGATTTGTGGCTACGTTATCAGTGCAGTGAAGCCATTTATGACTTCATGGGGCAAAGTGATCGTAGCAAGGTATGTTGGGTGATCGAAGTGGTGAATATCGTATGCTTTACGCACTGAGTGAGAGATGTGAGGATGGATGCTATGCTTGATTGTTTGCCATCATTATTACATGCACACCTCCCCCACCTCCGTATCTTTGCACCGTTTGATATGATACCTTAGAGTGTTGTACAGTATGTAGTGCTAACTCTTTGATTGCAGGTCCAGGTTCAGGTATGTTTTAGTCTACCTGTTATTGTTCACTTTAGATGCTTATCGCTCATACCAGGCTTTATGTCTGACCTAAAGTTTTATGTCTCCTCTTATTACTCTGGGTGCTCACACGAGCAGACTAGAGACAGGTTAGCTGGTGGTGCGCGAGTAGCTGATTCGGAGGCGGGCAGAAGGCTTCCACGTATGATATATATATATATACACACATTCTCCCTGTGTCATTGGTGGTCGCTACTTGGGCATTAGTAGCGTACCTCCTTTATCTTACTTTTGCATTGAGACAGTTTGAAAAGTTGTAATAAGCTGTATTTTGGATTTCCGCTGCTATGATGTTTAGTTCTGGTTTTCAGCTTATGCACTGTCTCTCCTGTTTTATGTCAAGTATGTTATTATTATATTTTATTCTATGCGCTGTGAGACATTCTACAGGTTCTTTGTATGTTCATTTCCTTCTTCCTTTTCCTTCTGGCGACCCGTTCCGTGCTAACTGGACATGTGTACAACACAATTTTGGAGTAAATGTCGGTTGGTGCGGGGCGGGCCGTCACAGACTACATTTTATTTTCATAATGAATCTGAAATTTTCTGCTGATTATTTTATATCTGTTATATAAATTTCTGTACAGTTTACCTATTGCGCTTCGCAGAACTTAATGCATTCTCTTATGAGTGACACTAACGTGATACGGGTTCCAACCAACAAAAAGATTGTCACAAGCTACCCTTTAGGCTTGGTCCCCCCAATTAACTAGGATTTAAGAGTCCCAAAACCGGATATAACAACACATGTGGGACCTCTTAGCTTATTAATTAAAAGGTTTAACCTAGCAGGTTTAAGTTTATTAATAAGCATGGTTGTAAATGACATTTCCTATTAAATTTATTTTGTGTACAATCTTCCTCAAAACAGATAAGCACATGCTCAGATGTATATAAATTAAGTTGCATGTTTGACCTAATTACATCTGATTCTCGTTCACACGTTTTCCATTTGCATGTCAATTTCCATTTAAATACCATTAATTCCAATTAACAAGTTTTCCCATTACTTGGTATAACTCATTCTGATTAACGCGTTCTCCCAACAAAGTTACTTAATGTCATATTAAGTACAATTAATGTGTTTTCTATATTAACGTCAAATTAATGTACTATCCAAGTTAATGTTGAATGAACATTTTTTCAATTTTAATGACAAATTTCATGTTTTCCGATTTCGATGCCAAATTATCATGTTTACAAACTAGTGTCAATAACTTGTGATTCCAATATCAATGCCATGTTTACTTTATTAAATTAACATTAACATGTTTTTACCAACTCAACATCAAATGAACACAAATGTCTAATTAACATTTTCCCAAATTAACATTAAATGAACATGAATGTCTAATTGACATGTCTTTCCTAAATTAACATGAAATGAACGCAAATGTCTAATTGACATGTTTTTTCCTAAATTAACATGAAACGAACATAGGTGACATATTTTCCTTAATTAAATTGAACATAAATGACAAATTACATGTTTTCTCCAATTAACATATCCTCCCTAATTAATGTCATTTAACATGAATGCTGAATTAGCATGTTTCTCAAATTAACATATCCTCTTTAATGTCAATTAACATGAATTACCATGTTTCTCAATTAATATACTCTCCTTGATGTCAATTAACATGAATAACAAATTACTATGTTGAACATATCATTCTTAATGTCAATTTGTTTCTCGAATTAATATAAACATATATATATAGATTAATGTTAATTACATGTTTTCCAATCAATGTCATATTAACATGTCTATAAATTAATGTCAAATGCATGTTCACTAAGTCAATGCCATATTTATATATCTATAGATTAATGTCAAATACATGTTCACCAAATCAATGCCATGTTCATATGTCTACGAGTTAATGTCAAATACATGTTTACAAATGGCATGCCTACTTAATATAAAATTAAGTTTAACTTATTCATGTTTACGTATTCTTCCTATATGATAATCCCAATTTATAGTACAAATTCTAATATGCCCAAATTCCCTTTTTAACGTTGTTTCATATTATTCCAATTGTATGCAACTCAAACGGTAAAGGCATAATAAGACTGTAAATAAAACAACTGACAGAAAAAGGGATTATGAAGAAAGATGTACATATAAATAGATAATAACTGAAAATGAATAGGTAATTGAAAATTATAAATAGAACAATAACATATAAGAATAAACTCATAAACATTACTACTTTTCAGATCCAATATATATTTACTATCAAAGTTCTTTTTATTTAGATTACTACAACAATTATTGTATCTATTTAACTTTAACTTAGAAGAAATATGAAAATCATAGTAATACTCACTTAATATTGTTGTAGATGCACAAAAGGCCTTTGAAATAGTTGTTGTAGAAGAAAAGCAAGAATTACCCTTAAATCTATGTATTGGCAGCACCCCGATATTTTTTTAATTTATTTAGAAATAGCTTGGAGGAGGAAGAAGATGAAGATACGTTTATGTGTAAGAAAATGGCGAGACTGCTAACCTATTTATAGATTAGTTAGGATAAACCTAAGCCATAGGATATTAGGTTATTAAATCAAACCATACACCTCAAGCCGAGTCAACATATGTATATAGCACACGAAACAGTCTAGATTTAGGCGCAGGAATCTGCCTGCTCTTAGGTGAGTAAACCCACCTTAGACATGGATCGACCCATGTGTCGACCGAGCTAAGGTCCGGGTCTCCAATTTACCGTTGTTTTAATTTCTGTTTACTAATTAAATTATTTAATATAGTTCAAACTAATTTAGATCATAACTTGTTCATATTTAGTCTGATTTACGCAAACTAAAAGTCTATCTGAACTAGAATTTCATAACGGGCGCGATAGTGAAATCCATTTTTCTCGATTCACAATATTTTTCTGATTAATATTTATTTTATCATTTTATTTCTCAATTAATTAATTCATTAATTATTATTTTTGCTAAAAATTTGGGTTGTTATATTCTCCCCTCCTTAAAGGATTTTGTCCTCAAAATCCCCATGGTTAGAAGAATGTTATGAATGCTAACACCCATCTACTCAACCATCATCCACTGGCATCATAATTTCTAATGCTTTGTATGAACATATGAAAAGGTGTAGTGCATATGTACCTAAGTTAATGCGGAAATCGGTCGGTCTACTGATTCAGTTGACCTCCTTAATGCAACTCATGTCTGTGCCATGCATCCAATATGTATGCAAAAGAATCCTAATGATACATATAAATTCTATATGTGTGCACAACTATTCACCAAAATGCAACATCCATGTGATGATTCAACAATTTTCATGCATTGGAAAGTAAAATGCGCACATATCCATACGCAATATGTAAGTGCTTGAGCCGATCTAGTGCCTAATGTGTGTGTATATGCATCCACTAACAAACACTTGCATCCACTTGCAACCATCAAACATAACATGTCTCAAACACATGTTTCAACCATATCCTATCTTCTATAAGCTCATATCATAAGATCAACACTTTCTAAGGATATACTAGAGGGAAGCTCCCACTATGCCATAGATAGCCTACTGAATCATCCAATATATGATGCAGTAAGTGCCAAAAAATGTTGCTATAGGCAAAAAACGATCAAAATCAACATTTTCTTAGTGATGCATTTGCCGTGTTGCCCTAGAGTCAAGGCAACATCTTTAGCAACCAATGGCGACATTTTCCTAGTGTTGCCATAGATTCTAATTTTACTTAAAAGTGGGTTGCACATTATCTATAGTAACACTTTTACCATCCAATGAAAACACTTTTACTTTCCTACAATATTGCTATAGGTATTTCATTTCTAACAGGATTAAATATTTATTTAATAGAATACTACTGCATAGAATTTGGACTAAAACAGTGTTTTATTAAATAAATTATTTTATTTCAATAATTGAAATAGTACAGATTTCTGACTCCAACTATTTACTACTCAATGATTTACTACAACACTGATTATTCACATATACAGACATTCCTCACTACATCACTTAATTCACTCATTACATATGTAGTTTCAATTTATACAGACACCGACACTGAAAAATATATACCGAGCCAAAGGCGAGCCCGGTGTCGAGCCGAAGGCGAACCGAGTAGCGGGTCCGGGCATAGCGCCGATGGGGTTCCGAGGTCCCCACAGTCCTTTATCCGATTTAGCTTGAAAACATAATTTAGTTAGTGATAGCTAACACCATACTTCAATTGGCAAAAAATCTCACATCAACGGTTGTACTGGCTCTGCTCAATTTATAAAAGAAAAACCGTACTGATTAGAATACCATTATCTGCTATCGTACAAAAATGGCTAAACTTGGTTCAATGACACAGAACATGTCTATTCCTTTGATGTTATTTGTACTTGCTCTCACAACGTGCAAGTATTGTTTATACCAAAAAGGCACAAATACCCCCGAAGAGGTTGTGTACAATTCACAAGTAAGTTGATCTACTAAATTGGAGCCATAAACACAAAGAGAAAAGTAAAGACAAGAAAATTTAAAGTGGTTCGGTCTCAATTTTGACCTACATCCAATGTAAGAGAGAATTTCATTAACATTTCAATGACTACAAAGTACATATTTCTCTCAATCTTATACATTTCACTCTAATCTCTTTGATCTCTCGAATTTGATATAGAAAACGTTAGATCTTTGGAGTTTTAAAGATTAATGGAATGAATCTTCTATAACTTTGCATTCAGATGATTCTCTTTGATTCCATGTTGGATGAGATTGTAGATTGGAGATTGAACGAACTCTAATGGAGGTTAGAATGGCTTAGAACAATTGAGAAAATAATTAGACATCACTTTATGGAGCTAGAAATCGGTCCCATGAACTGTAGAAGCCATGGAGTATTTATAGGTGTAGAGAGAATGAAGTGGAAAGGTTGAAATTATATGTGCAGGCTATGTATCGGTCATAACTTTATTTACGAAAATGCCACTGGGCTGAATTATGTCGATCCATCCAGTTGTCACCAATTGTCATCCAACCGACCGACCCAGTTGATGCCGATCGATCCATCCATCCCTTTGCTTCTGGCCGACCCATAGTGTATAAATCCGACCGACCAATACTGTTTTAGACACCGACCCATGAAGCTCTTCCATGCCCGAACCATAAAGCCTTTTAGCGACCGATCCATGGTGAGGGACTCTGACCGACCCATATCCTTTGAGGACGACCGATCCATGATACTTGACACTGACCGATCCTTTAGGAAGATACACGGCCGACCCATCTTTTTGATATATGGCTGTTGACGTCAAAAGTTGGTCACTAGTGATGGTCAATCTCCAATCGCTCATTGAGCACACGAATAATAATCACATATTACAGTAAATTAAGAAAAAACAGGGAACACGCAGAATTTTTATAGTGGTTCGGCAAGAGATGGTGCCTATGTCCACTTTATATATTGATTTGCTTTTGATTACAAATACAATACGTTTTCCTTATGAGAAAAAAATGGAAGAATTGGCTATTTTTGGAGCTAGCCGTGTACTTGTATTTGAGAGAGAAAGTTCCCAAGAGAAGTTGAAGTAGAGAAAAAGAGTCAGAGTCCCTTTCTATTTTGATCATGGATGTATATACAGGTGAAGAGAGGCACTGGGTGAGCTGCAACGTGTCTTGCCTTTTCTACGGAGCTCGAACACATGGAGCCTGATCATTTGTAAAAGTTGCAGCGGTAGGACCCGGTCTACTGCTGATTAGTAGCATCCTCAAAAATTATGGCTTGCGTGGCACTCGAGGTGAGGTGTATCAAAAGTAGAGCTTTGGCCGGAAGTGGTTGACCGCCTTTAATGCTTTGAGAATCAGGCTAATGAATGACTTGTCTAGATATTTCCACGTAGATCCAGAGATATCCAATCGATCCGACCTTTAAGAAAAAGTTTGAATCAATCGTTCTGAAAGAGCGATTATGTCGGGGCATGAGATGCCGCTGCTCGAGGGAATCTATCTCGGGCTAAATCTTTTTTGGGATTTTTGAAATAGGAGCCAATCGCCTGGGCTTTATGAAGAAAAGGCCGCTCATTGTGCTTGGTCGGCGAGTCTTTTGACATTGGGCTTCGATCTGTTGAACCATGACATATTTTGCCAAAAAGTGGGTCAACAATGACCGACCCATGGCCTTAGCTTCTAGCCAATCCATTGTTTTACAATTGGCTGACCCATAGAGCACAAAACCTGGCTAATCCATCGAGTGCAAACCTGACCGACCCATTGCTTAATGAATCCGATCCATTAATGTAATGCATGGTTTTTAGTGGATAAACATTTTCCCCTCAGAGTTCATAATTTTTGGTCTTCAGAAAATTAAGAGCTTCGAGATGAACGTTTAAACGTCCATTTTATAACGATGGACCGGTTATTTATTTGAATGCTTTACATATATGAATCGGTTGTCAGGTTATAATATGGATTGACAATTATGTCATGTTATGGATCGACATTTATGTCATGTTATGGATTGACATTTACATCATGTTATGGATCGACATTTATGTTAGCTTATATGGGTCGGTCGGGTTGACTTGTAATGGATCGGAACATGTTGACTTACAATGGGTCGGAGCGGGTCCATTCTTGACAGATCGGAACGGCCTGGTTGACTTGCTTTATATTATTTCCTCCGGCTTTTAATCTTCCACTTCTATTTTCCTTTGGTCGAAAATTACTTTAATGATGGCACTCCCTTTGCTCTGAAGAAAACCGGCGCTCCAATCTGCTCGTCTCAGCCGATTTTGAACAATTTCACTTCGTCAATCATCGAGAGCTTTGAATCCTCCATCAAATTCAACATCCGCAGCAACTCCGAACCAAATCAAGGTAATTTCTTTAAATTCGAAGCGTTGTTAGGCGATTAAGATAGCTTTACATTTGATTGTGGGAAAAACTTGGCTTTAAGCTGAATTAATTTCTGGATTGGTTTGTAAATGTGAATCAGCTTTGACCGAATTGGATTTTTGAGGGCTTCGAACGATTGCTTGCGTGTTTGGGTTCAATTTGATTTGTAACTTGTAGTTGAACTTGGAAAATGTAATTTCAATTGAATTTGGTGGCGTTGAGTCCTTTGAACCCTGATTTTGACCTCACGCTTACAACATGTTTGTTAAATGGTTCGAGACTAAAAACCTTGTATATCCGGTTGTAATCTGTTTCCCATCTCACAATATTGATATGAATTCATATTTTCTCAATAATATCACGCTTGATTTTTGTACGGACAACATTTGAGTTTGATTTGCACTTGACATCGTTGTTGTGAGAATGCATATCTCCAGTTATTAGTTGCAATTTTGTTGTGTCGTGCTTCGTATTGTTGACCGTGTCAAGGTTACCAGAATTTGTTGCATTCACACTTTGAAGTTTTGGTTATGATATTGAGAAACTGAGGAATTTACAAATACTGATGGTGTGACGACCCACATTCTACGTACAGGAGGATCGTAGAATATTTATTTTTATTTTCATACGAAGTCGTATGGTTGTGTAACTTTGGAAAATGACTATTGGGGTCATTTCCCATGTTCACGATTCTTGCTGAATTTTAAATGACTGTTTTCCCTTAGGGAATCTTTTTTCATCTATAACTTTTGATTGTTAAGGAGTTTTGACTTGAAACTACTTCCATTGGATTTGGATGATGGTTTACCTTTCCGTAAAGTGGTCACATTAATCAAACGGACTTATCGTTTGGGAGATATGGCTGAAATAAGGTTTGAAAGATGAAAAACAACATAATTGGGCTTAACAGGGTGATTAACAGCTAGGCCCATAACCCATTTCCGGATCAGGATTATGGGAGGGCTGAAATGAGTTAGAGAATGATTCTTTTTCATTTTCCAGCCGCCACTAGCATTTCTCTAACCTTAGCAATGGCCTCCATCTTCCAAATCTCATTATAATCGCTTCCTAACCACTAATTCACCAAAACTACACCAAATCAAGTCAAATTAGCATCAAATCAGAGAAAAGCTGCTAGAACACATAGGAATTCGACCCAAACCAGTGGAGTTTTCAGAACTATAATTTATTTGTAGCTAAGGTGAGTGATTTTCACTTTTAGTCACTAATTACGACTAATTAGGGGTGATTAGTGATAATTAGGGAAATTATGCATCATAAAAATCTAGAAAAATACGTAAAAATTCTGAAATATTATTTTATGCCTCTGTTGAAAATTTGGGTTAATTTGGATTAAGTTTTCTAATCCTATTGTTAAAACATGGTTAAGGGATTAAGGGGAAAATCATAGTTTTGGGTACGTTTGATCCAAAATAATTCATGTAATTGATGTTTTAATGTTTTTGATAGATTACACATGTTATTACTATTGTTTGGGATGCCTTACAATTTTTTAATGGTTGAAAATGCCATTGTGTGGCATAAATAGCTTGTTGGAAGAATCGCAGGATTTCGGTTCGTGAAGGTGAACCCAGGGTGGTCACGAACCGGGTCACCAGCCGCAAAGTCACGAGCCACGAACCGTGCTGGGGGGGGGGGGGGGGGAACGCAAGCCGACGCTAGGGCGATCCATGAACCACGATCTGATGCCAGGGGGCGAGCCACGAGCCGATGTCAGGGAGGAGCCACTAGCCGATGCTGGGAGCGAGCCGATGTCGGGGGGCCACGAGCCGACCTTCGAGCTGGACAACGAACAAACTGACAATGACCATGAACTCTTCTGAAGATCAACTACAATTCAACCAAAACCCGAGATGTAAAGGAAGTCCAAATGAGAAGTTATTACTCAGGATCCAGATGGGAACCGACGAGCTAACTTCTAGAGTTGGACTTTGCAGCGGGACGTGTGCAAAAGGATTATCGATATCTATAACTTTAGTTCACCGTTGAAGAGAGGGGACATGTAGATGAACCCGAGCTAGGGAAGTGTGGACTGATTGGCCCATTAACCTAGAGCCAGGGATGTGTGGACTAGGTAGGGTTATTGACTATAGACCAGAGAAGTATGGTCATAACAATAGTCGATGGAGTTGCCGTCATGGCCCCAATGGATTTGGTGATCAAAGCAGTGGATATCGTATGCTTTACGTATCAAGTGAGTGATGTGAGGATGATTGTTATGTTTGATGTTTGCTATCACCATGACATGCACATTCCCATTTTACACGTTATGTTAGTGTTACCTTAGAGTACTGTACATCTTGTTGTGTTAACTCTTTGGTTGTAGGTCCAGGTATAATTATTTATACCTGTTATTATTTTCTTTTGCTGCTATCACTCATATCAGAGTTTTGTCTGACACAGAGTTTTATGTCTCTTCTTATTCCTATGGGTGCTTCTAAACGAGCAGACTAGAGACAGGTTAGGTGGTTATGCACGAGTAGCTGTTCGGAGACAAGCATGAGGCTTCCACGTATTATATACATATATTCTCCCTGTGTTGTTGCTGGTCACTGCTTTGGGCATTAGTAGTGTACCTTTTCTATTTCTTTTTTAGAGACAATATTTTGAAGTTGTAATAATGGTTTAGATCTTAAGCTGTATTTTGGATTCCGCTGCTATGATGGTTTAGTTTTCAACTTATGCATTGTCTCGCCTGTTTTATGTCAAGTTATTTATTGTTATATTTTATTCCATGCACTGTGATATATACTACAGGTTCTATGGTAGTTCATAGTTTCAAATCCCTTTCTTTTGACGACCTTCTCGTGCTAGTTGGGCATTGACATATTGCATTTCAGGGAAATGTCGGCTGGTGCGGGGAGGGCCGTCACATTTGGCATCAGTGCCTGGGTTGCTTAGTTAACCTCGGGGAAGACATCAGGGAGAGATAGTACATGTATATGAGAGCGCGTATTTGTGATATTTTGGTTTTCAGAAACTATATATATATTATTAGTATATCTAAGGATGAAGCCGGACTGCACGGGCGCCACTGTGGAGATGGTTAATCATTTTTCTCTTTAATGATTGAACGATGAGCTGATATATGAGGAGTACGGGTTTAGGAGCCAACAATGGGAGTGTCCCTGATATGAGGACGATGTTTAATGCCTTCATCCGAGAGATGCTTATGGATGCTTAGGGAGCGGCTCCTAATGTTGCCAATGGTGGTGTTGTAGCGGTGCAGGCGCCTAGAGACGATTTCACCAAGCTCAACAAGGATTATATTAATCTTGGTGGAAAGCCATACCACAGAACAGAATCAGCAACGGAAGTTCAAGACTGGCTTGATTGTTGTGAGCGCATCTTCGAGGATTTAGGGATCGATGATGCAATGAAGAGATAATTAGCATCGCGTCAACTTCAAGGACGAGCAATGAATTGGTGGAATGCTATTAAAACGACTACTCCCGAGGATCAAATTACTTGGAATCAGTTTAGGACTCGCTTCAGTGACAAGTTTATTCCAGCTGCTCAGAAATCAGAATTGTTTAGAAAGTTTTTAGAGCTTAAGCAGAATGGTAGGGCAGTCTCGGAATATATTGCTGAGTTCGATACATTATCGAAATACGGATTATCTCTTATAGATACTGCCGAGAAGAAGAACGAGAAGTTCATAACTGGCTTAGATGGGTACTTGGGGGAAAGGCTTATAAACCACGTCGATGGGACATTTGAATCTATTGTGGGAAAAGCATTGAGATCTGAGAGCCTTTACCCTAAGACAAAGACCGAAGTTGTTGTTGCATCTGCAGGGGAGCCAAAATCGCAGGCAAGCGGTGAAGGCAAGAAGAATTCCCAGAACAAAAGGAAACAGAAGCAAACCAAGGATGATCAGAAGAAGAAGGATAAGAACGATGTCGAGTGCTTTAGTTGTGCAAAGAAGGGCCACTATGCTAGAGATTGTCGGGAAAAGCCCGGGGAAAGGAAGTGCTTCAATTGCAGCCAAGCGAGACATCACAAGAATGAATGTCCACAACCCAATAAAGAGAAGCAGACCGTGAAAGAATATGTTATCAACGCTGTTCCTTCTTCGTCGAATGCCCCAACTGCGCCGGAGAAGGGAAAGGGCGTTGTTATTCAAGGTATGCTTTCTATTTATGATGTTTTTATTCGAGTTTTGTTTGATATCGGGGCAACCCTTTCCTTCATATCTAGTGACCTGATAGATAAGTTGGAATTGGAACCTGAGCTTGTCGATAGACCTTTAGTTATGACGAACCCGATCGGTGGTTCGACTAGCCTTTGTACGATTTGTTGTAATTTGGCCTAATCGAGTCACAGATGCATGTTTGCTTGTGATTATTTTGCTTTAGACTTTACTGGTTTTGGCATTATTTTGGGAGTTGACTGGCTCCAAGGGTATAGGGTGGTATTGGGTACCTACCTAGTGATGGCGATGACAACTGGAGTAAGGGAAGATGAGAGATTATCGTTGACGTAAGTTCTAGTTGTCTCTGGGAGGCAAGTGTACGTTGGACGTGCAGTGGTCTGGTTAGAACTGGGGTTGCCATTAATTCTTGACATATGGCATGGGCCGTCATGCTATCAATGATAGTTTCGAAGCAGGATTGGCGAGGATAGCCAGAGTCAGTTATGAGTGCTCGAGTGTTTGGTTATTTTGCTCGTATCATTTCACGTAGACTGTCTGAATTCGGAGGAGATGTTCCTTGGTAGCTTGCCCGATATTGGTTTAGGCCTTTGGGGCTTGTGCTTGGGGAATGTCGAGTTCGATTAGGATGGTTTGCGTGAGATATAAGTAGTTGTTGTGACTTCCATTGAATGATATCTTAGTTTACTCATGGAGTGATGTGCAGCCCGGGACAGGATAAGACTGTTCGATGATATGGACTGCCCCGAGTGGGACTCGATAGGGCTATGAGATGACTCGAGTGGGACTCAAGAAGGCTGCAAGATAATGGATTGACTTGGATGGGACTCGAGTTGAAGATGGAGTTGTGGATAGCTCTTCTGATGGAGTGCCAAGGAATCGTCGATAGTTTGGAGTGTTCTAGGCAGACTCAAAGCAGGGGTATCTGGGGACGCCCATTTACCTTAGTCCGTTGGACGTGATCTAGTTATCCTTAGAGGATAAACGTACGTTGGACGTGCGGTAGTCCGTTTGGAGCCGGGGCTTCCGCTAGCCCTTGAGATTGGTTGGACCAGTCATATGGGTATCGACGTATTCATGACTTTAGCAGGTGATAGATAGGACTTGTTTGATGGATGCTATGGTTGCTATGTTTGTTCCTATTTTTTCTTCTTTTGAGTAGACTACCACCTGTAGGATTCTGGCGATGGGGATGAAGAGATGACGATATACACGGATGCCCGTGGTACCAGACTAGGTGCGATAGCTGATGCATTGAGTATGAGATAGGCCAGTTTAGATGTTATGTTTCTTGAATGGAAACAACTAGAATATATCGCGGGATATGGTTTCAGACTTAAGTATGGATTAGATCCAGAGATGTTAACAAGTTTGATGATCAGACCGACTTTGATTGACCGGATTGGTTCCAGTCAGAGGGACGATCTTATATATTGGAAATCATCTCCATGATAGAGATGGGTATCGACGGTAAGGCAACGAACAAGTATGACTTGATCGAGAAGGATGGCTTCGAAAGAATGAGAGGCTAGTTGTAACCAATGTTAATGGATTGAGAGATGAAGTGCTTAGAGAGTGTATCACTCAAAACTGACTATACATCCCGGGGGTAACAAAATGTGTCGAGACACGAAGAAGACCTACTACTGGGAAGGGAAGGGATGAAAAGAGATGTTGGGAGGTTTATATCCAAGTGCATGAACTGCCAGTTAGTTAAAGCCGCTTAGTGGTTTTTTACAACCGTTGAAAATTCCCAAATGGAAATTAGAACAAGTCTCAATGGATTTCATCGACGGTTTGCCAAGGACTAGATCGGGTCATGATAGTATTTGAGTGATTGTGGATCGACTGACCAAAAGTGCACGGTTTATACCGGTCAAGTCGAATAGAATGACAACTAAGTTAGCATAACTGTATATGAAGTGGGTAGTGAGATTCCATGGAGTACGTAAGGTATTGTGAGTGACCAACATCAATTATTTACTAGTGGGTTTTGGAAGAGCTTATAAGAGGTTTTAGGGTCAGAATTACATCTCAGTACCGCATACCATCCTCAAACCGACGATCAAACAGAAAGGATGAATCGTGTATTAGAGGATCTCTTAAGAGCTTGTATATTGGATTTCGGAGGGTCATGGGATGACCATTTGCATCTAGTTGAGTTCGCATATAATAATAGTAATCAATCTAATATTGGTATGACTCCATTTGAAGCTTTGTACATGAGACCGTGCAACTCACCATCATGTTGGTTGGAAAGCGGTGAGAAATTTGTGCTTGGGCCGGATGTAATATGAGAAACTTCAGATAAAATCAAGGTTATCCAATAACGGATGAAGGTTGCCCAAGATAGGCAGGAGAGTTATGCTGATAAAAGACGAAGAGAATTGAAATTCTCCATTGGCGACCTAGTATTCGTTAAGATCTCTCCATTAAAAAGTGTGATTCATTTTGGCAGGAGAGGTAATGGGGTACCAAGGTTTGTTAGTCCATTCCCAGTTCTCGAATAAGTTGAGAATTTAGTGTATAAAGTCAGATTACCAGACAAGATGGCGGGAGTGCACAATGTATTTCATGTTTCCCAGTTAAGGAAGTTCGTGCACGATTCTGATATGACTATTTCACCAGATCAGTTGGATGATATCGAGGTAGAACCCGAGGTAGTTAGGAACCGCAGACCGATTCGTATTGTCGGACATGATACGAAAAAACTTCGAAGGAAGACGGTGGAACTAGCCAAGGTCCAGTGGGGCGATAATGAGAATGACTGTACTTGGGAAACAGAGGAGAACATAAGGAAGTCGTATCCAGAACTCTTTGCCTGGTAAGGTTTTATTAGAATATAGTTATTCCGCATGCTAGGATAGGCCTTCTATGTTTATTATGTATGTTTGATTATCGCAAATGGTTGATGGGCATGCGGGAACCTTTGTTGTTTTCTTAGTTAAGGAATTTCGGGGGCGAAATTTCTTAAGTAGGGAGAGTGTAACGACCCGCATTCTACGTATCGGAGGATCATAGAATATTTATTTTTATTATCATACAAAGTCATATGGTCGTGTAACTGTGAAAAAAAGACTATCGGGGTCATTTCCCATTCACGATTTTTGCCGAATTTTAAATGTCCGTTTTGCCCTTGGCGAATCTTGTTTGGTCTACAACTTTTGATTGGTAAAGAGTTTTGACCTGAAACCACTTCCATTGGATTAGGATGATGGTTTACCTTTCTGTAGAGTGGTCACAATAATCAAACGGACTTACCGTTTGGGAGATATGGCTGAAATAAGGTTTGGAAGATGACAATCAGCCTAATTGGGCTTAACCGGGTGATTAACAACTAGGCCCATAACTCATTTCGGGATTAGGGTTATGGGAGGGTTGAAATAAGTTAGAGAATGATTTTTTTCATTTTTCCAGCCGCCACTAACATTTCTCTAACCCTAGCAATAGCCTTCATCTTCCAAATCTTATTTTAATCGCTTCCTAATCTTTTTTTAACCACTAATTCACCAAAACATGGTTAAGGGATTAAGGGGAAAATCATGGTTTTGGGTTGGTTTGATCCAAAATATTTCATGTAATTGATGTTTTAATGCTTTTGATTGATTACACATGTTATTAATACTGTTTGGGTTGCCTTATGATTGTTTAGTAAAGTTAGAATGGTTGAAAATGCCGTCGTGTGGCGTAAATAGCTTGCTGGAAGAACTGCAGGATTTCGGTTCGTGAAGGTGAACCCAGGGTGGTCACGAACCGGGTCACCAGCCGCAAAGTCACGAGCCACGAACCGTGCTAAGGGGGAGAACCACTAACCGGCTCCAGGTCGAGCCACGTACCATGATCCGATGCCAGGGGGCAAGACATGAACCATGAGCCGATACTAGGGAGGAGCCATGAGCCGATGCCGCCCGGGGTGTGGGGAGGATGGGGGGGTGGGGGCACGAGCCGACCTTCGAGCCTGGACAGCGAACGAACCAACGATGACCGTGAACTCTTCTGAAGATCAAGTACAATTCAACCAAAACCCGAGATGCAAAGGAAGTCCAAATGAGAAGTTATTACTCCGGATCCAGATGGAAACAGATGAGCTAACTTCTAGAGTTGGACTTTGCTGCAGGACGTGTGCAAAGGGGTTATCGATATCTATAACTTTGCTTCACCGTTGAAGAGGGGGGAGATGTAGACGAACCAGAGCCAAGGAAGTGTGGATTGGTTGGCCCATTAACCTAGAGCCAGTGATGTGTGCACTGGGTAAGGTTATTGACTATAGACCAGGGAAGTATGTAATAGCAGTAGTCGACGGAGTTGCCGTTATTGCCCCAATGGATTTGGTGATCAAAGCGGTGGATATTTAATGCTTTACGTACTGAGTGAGTGATGTGAGGATGATTGCTATGTTTGATGTTTGCTATCACCATGACATGCACACTCCAATTTTACACGTTATGTTAGTGTTACCTTAGAGTACCGTACATCTTGTTGTGCTAACTCTTTGGTTGCAGGTCCACGTTCAGGTATGATTATTTAAACCTATTATTATTTTCTTTTGCTGCTATCGCTCATACCATACTTTTGTCTGACCCAGAGTTTTATGTCTCTTCTTATTACTCTAGGTGCTCCTAAATGAGCAGACTAGAGACAGGTTAGGTGGTTATGCACGAGTAGCTGTCCAGAGACGAGCAGGAGGCTTCCACGTACTATATACATATATTCTCCCCATGTTGTTGCTGGTCACTGCTTTGGGCATTAGTAGCGCACCTTTTCTATTTCTTTTTTAGAGACGGTATTTTGAAGTTGTAATAATGGTTTGGATCATAAGCTGTATTTTGGATTCCGCTGCTATGATGGTTTAGTTTTCAACTTATGCATTGTCTCACCTGTTTTATGTCAAGTTATGTTATTATCATATTTTATTCCATGCGCTGTGAGATGTAACACCCCGTATTTTCTGTTAACGTTATAATAATGAATTAAACAATACTTAATTTCAAATGTGAGAATTAAGGGAAAGGGGTTACGCCATTGCATTCGTCTCGGAATTCTGCTTGAGATAGAGTTCGAGTTTGCGTGAATTGGACTTCATATGAAGAAGTTATGACCTTTAGAAGTTTCAGAAATTTAAATAAATTCAAACAGCTCGAAACCGGATTCAAAATTCAAAACGGAAGTTAGAAGTGGGCTAGGCGGGAAAATTCCCGCCCAGGACCCAGGTCGACCAGGGGGTCGACCCTAGTGTCGACCTCCCCCCTACAGGTCGACCTGGGGTAGACCTGGGGTCGACCTGGGGGTCGACCGGGGGGTCGACCTACCCCCCTCGACCAGATCTAAATTTCGATGACTTTTGACTTGTTGCTGAGTCACTAGGGTTTCTAGATAGTTCTGATCTGGTCTGAATGGTTGTGGTTAACTCTAGGTTCATCTGACGGCTCTAATTAAATTGAAATTCTGTATAAACAACCTAATACTCAACCTAAAATCACACAAAAATAATCTTGGAACTTTCATGCCATCGATAGAGAACTTGGAGTAGCCGTCACCGCTTTCAATTCAAAGACATGCATAGCTATTGTAGGGGTATAAGACTTGATTAGACAGACTGAAGATCTTGCATCAGCTAGAGATGTTCGAGAAGATTCCCATCCAGACCTTATTGGAACTGTAGATAAAAGCCTACATCAACATCAAATTATAACTAATCTAATTCAACGGTCTACATCAAAGGCGAGCATTACAACTTCATAATTCAGATTCCAGAAATCAAGAATTCCTTTTAATTTGTAAGTTGGTTATTACGTTGATTTAAATGTTCTCTTAAATGAAATCATGACATGTTGTAACTCGAATATAGAATGATGCTTATATATAATATAAATAAAGTTTGATTCTCATTTATCTTAAATTACCGTTGCGATTGATCATGCCAATATGTTTGTGGTTATGAACATACAAAATTGTATGGTATTATTGGAATCTATTATGATTGGATGATGAACTTATTATGCCAACTTAGTGATGAACATGTCATGTTATAATTTGGTGGTTACTTGCAAGTTTATGATCTAAATCACATGCCTACGTGTTTAGATCAACATTTATGTATATTTAGAACTTTGTTAAGTTGAACCTATTTATGTTGCAAGTTGGATTTGTGGCCCTCTTATGTTTTAACACACATAAGTTATCATGCTAAATTGTGATTTAAATATGTTTATAGTAGCTTTCTTATGTTTTCACAAACATAAGTTAATATGCTAAGTTGTGGTTTAAAATTGTGTTTATATGTTAAACCTCCATGTTAGACCTATATCAAGTTTACATGATAATTAGATCCAACTTGGTCACAAGTTCACCCTTACCTGTTTAATTAAGTTAGTGATGCTTCTATGCCAAGTTACACATGATAAGTTAAAAGTATGTTATTGTATGCTTATTTCATGTCCCTTGTTTGTTACCCTTTTTGTTTATGGGTTTGGGCTAATTTACTAGCCCAACATTTTATGTAATTTATGCGAACATACCACGGGGGTAACATTGGGAAAACATGAAAATTTCATGGCATAGATTGGTTCATTAAATGGTATATTTGGTACACCATTTATTGTGAGCATAATCAAAAGAATAATTATGGCATGATTAAATTAAGATTAATTTACATATAAAAATTAGACATATATAGAAAATATGTGAATTTAGAAAAGACGAATATGTCTAACCTGAGGTTAGACTGAGTTGTGGTGTAAAACTTCCCGGAACCAATCGGCACATCCAGTGACCATAACAAGACCTGTCTAATGTGGGTGGTTAGTGCATCAAGCCCAAAAAGGACCCGAGGTTAGACTGAGTTGTGGTGTAAAACTGCCCGGAACCGACCGACACATCCAGTGACCACAACAAGACTTGTCTAATGTGAGTGGTTGGTGCTTTAATGAATAAATTAAGGCTAAGTCAAGAATGGTAGGGTTAAGTCAATTAGGAAACACTTAACCGATTCAACATGTTAACTAAACTGATGGGTGGGGTTAGGTAAACTTGGACACTTAACCAAATAAACATGTTGATTAGAAAACCTTAGTAACGGGGACCCATTTCAGCAGTAACCCACATAGATGTATCATGGTACCCTGAACTAGGCAGGATGGGGCACGATTACTAGGCTGATTATAAGCGGTCAAAAACGTCGGCGGTTGGTGCGTCAGTGTTGGTTCCAACGGAGTAAGGGTGTGCACGTACTACGGAGTGGAAAAAGCAGGCGCTGGCTATTAGTAGTATACATTGTGCATCTTGAATCGTGTCGGGTTGCCACCAGAGGGACAAATACACCCCATGGTGGGACCAACACAGGTATCTACAGTCAAGCGGGGCCGGATGACACAGGATATGAATGCATGCGAGTAGGAGCCGATCATTAAGGGGATCGTTCGTTATGAACACATGAGGCTGGTTGAACCAATGGTTAGTAGGTGCAGAGACTATAGTAATGGGTGCGATCACATGTTCATCTTATCTTATATTAGGGTGTTGTCCTATGTTCTGTTATTATTGTCATGATCCCTTTCCTTGTTTAAATACTAGTAATCACTGAACTTACCAGACTTATTGTCTGACCCATTTTCTTTCGTCCACTTTTCTTCCGTTTCCCCCCCAGGTCCATAGGGAGGGAATACTCCAGCTTAGTCAGACTCTTTGCAAGCTTCAAGAAAGTAGATGTATGATTGGGACTCTCTTACCTTGGCTATGGCTTTTGGACACTACACTTGGGGATTTATGCAGTTTTATTTATGGTTTATGCTTCTTTATTAAATAATCAAGACAGAAATTATGATATAATGTTTTGGAAGTTATTTTGAGATAATTTGCTGTAATGCTTTTGTATTGAACCACGTATGCAATAAATGTTTGATTTCCGCTGCTTATGTTTATTTGTCTTGTAAATTTTTCCCTGAGTTGTACCTATAACCCTCCACCAAAGTTAAGGCATTCCCTTTGTGAGTGACCTTAATGGAAGTGGGGTTTTTCACTTGGTATCAGAGCAAAGGTTTACCAGATTAGATAAGAGTTTTTGAAAACTATTTTCAAAAGAAATATAAAGAAGCATTTTACAAGAAAAAGTGTTATTTTATTTTAAAGGCATAATCCCCCAAAGCCATATGCCCTTCTTTCTATCCTTTGTTTTGAATCTTTTCTTTTTCATTTCAGCATGTCTGGGAATCTTAACCTTCCGGAGGGTGTGCCGATACCTGGTTGGTTCAGGAGGTACTTAGAGGCTAGGGCCAACGATGCGGGCCCAACAGATATTCCTCCTCCTCCAGCTGCAGCGGTTCCTTCTCCTCCTCCTCCTCGTGCAAATGCTTTCTCAAAGATTTGTAGAGACTTTAGGGCCATAGGTGGAAAGGATTTCAAGGGAACTGAATCATTCGTAGAAGCAAGGAACTGGCTCAAAGAAACTGAGGATCTATTCGTTATCTTCGAGGTGGACGATAGGCAGAAGGTACAGTTGGCTGTATGGTTGCTCAAAGACGAAGCTTCCTATTGGTGCAAAGTCACTAACGCTGAAAGACCAGTTGAAATATGTATGGATTTCAGAATAAGGTTTGAGATGAAATTCCTCTCACAAGCTGAACAAAGCTTACAAGTGGAGAAGTTCTTATCTCTTAAGCAAGGAAGTATGACGGTCAAGGAGTACGTCAACCAATTCAATCAGCTGGCCCGATTTGGACTGGACTTAGTGAATTCTCCTCATAAGAAGGCTCTCCGTTTTGTCAAGGGATCGAGTGAGCTACTTCACGGCCTGGATATGACCCATGTACCCATGGGGAATACTTACGAGAGGTTAGTGGACATTGAACTCTTACATGAGGAAGACAAGGGCAAGAAAGAGGCAAAATGGAAGTGCCTCAAGAGAAGAAGGCGGAGGGGTCATTAAACATGAAGGTTGATTCAAAGAAAGGCAGAAAGAACAACAAACCCCGTGATAAGAGGAAGTGTAATTTTTGTGGAATTCCTGGATATCTGGTCAAAGACTGCAGGAAGAAGAAAAGGAAGATGGGTGGTTGTTTCCATTGTGGAGAAACAGGACACATGGCTAAGGACTGCCCAAGGAAGCAAGGGAAGAGAGCTAGACCTTCTTCTGGAGGACAAGTTCACGCTCTCATAGCACCTCCGCAAGAATGAGGTAGAAATATTTCTGTCAAAAGTTTAGTCTATCTGTTTGATCATGTTGTTTGTACACTATTTGATTCTGGCGCATCACACTCATTTATATCTACTGCCTTAGTTGAATCTCTGCACCTAGACACCAGTATAGTAGAGGATCCCTTGGTTGTTTCAAATCCAATTGGGGGATCAGCTTATTTGTCAATGGTTTGTTTAGATTTGCAAATTTCTATTCTAAGCGTTGGGTTTAGATGTAATGCCTTTGTTTTGGGCTTCACGGGCTATGGGTTGATTCTAGGCATGGACTGGCTATCCAGTAATGGTGTCGTCCTCGATTGTGAAAAGAGAGTGGTTAGACTCATGACTCGCCTTGGTAACACTCTTGAAATCTCTTGTAATCCCATGAATTCTGTTATGCTAAGTTATCTAGAATCTCTTGATGCATCTGTTGAGAACTTGCAGTCTGTAACGGTAGTCCGTGAATACTCGGATGTGTTTGAAGAGGTAAAGAGCTTACCTACGAAGCGGGAGATAGACTTCCGCATATACCTCGTTGATAATGCAAAACCCGTTGCCTTACCCGTTAGGCACATGGCTCTAAGGGAGTGGAAAGAGCTCAGCAAGCAAGTTAAAGAGATCATAGAAAAATGGTTTATAAGGCGGAGTATTTCTGAATGGGGTTCTCCAGTAGTGTTCGCAACTAAAGAGGACGGTTCGCTTCGCCTATGCGTTGATTATAGGGAGCTAAACAAGCTGACCAAGAAGAATAGGCACCCACTCCCAAGAATAGACGATTTGTTTGATCAGCTTGTAGGTGCATTGGTTTTCTCCCAATTAGATCTAGCTACCGGGTTTCATCAGCTAAGTGTGGCTGAAGATAGCATTGATAAGACCGCGTTCAGAACTCCAGATGGTTTCTTCGAGTGGCTTGTCATGCCTTTCGGCTTGACAAATGCACATGCTTACTTCGTTGATTTGATGAGCAGAGTGTTCAGGGAGTTCCTTAATAAGTTTGTGGTGGTCTTCGTGGACGATATTTTGATCTTCTCAAAGAGTGAGGAAGAGCATGCTCAACACTTAAGGGAAGTCATGGATACTCTCCGTGCACATCAATTGAAAGCCAAACTCTCCAAATGCCATTTCTGGAGAGAAGAAGTTAGGTTCCTTGGACTTGTGGTGTCCAAAGAGGGGTTAGCTGTGGACCCCGCAAAAGTGGTTGCTGTGCAAAATTGGAAGGTTTCGCGGAACGCAACCAAAGTCCGAAGCTTTCTCGGGCTAGCACACTTTTATCGAAAGTTCATCAAAGATTTTGCAAAAATCTCAGCTCCACTTACAAGGTTGACAAAGAAAAACCTAGCTTTCAATTGGGATTTGGATTGCGATATTGTCTTCCAACGATTAAAGAGGGCTTTGACAACAACCCCAGTTCTGGCATTGCCAGATGGGAGCAAGATGTTCACCGTATACACGAACGCCTGTGGTACAGGACTGGGTGCTGTCTTGATGCAAGAAGGAAAGGTAGTAGCTTATGGGGGGCAGACTGTTGAAAGTACATGAGAAAAACTACCCAACCCACGATCTAGAGTTGGCAACCATTGTTTTTGTGCTTAAGTCTTGGCACCATTATCTCCTAGGTGAGAAGTTTGAATTGTTTACTGACCATAAATCGTTGAAATACCTTTTCTCGCAGAAAGATCTCAACTTGAGGCAGCAAAGATTGATGGAGTTTCTTGCCTCATATGGTTTTGAGATTTCCTACACTCCTGGCAAAGGCAATGCAGTAGCAGACGCCTTGAGTAGAAAGAAAATGACTTTAAGCCCTCTCTTCGTAGAAAGGCAAAGCTTGGAGTACATAGCCAACTTCGACTTTAGGACCTCCTCTGAATTTGTACCTGGCCTATTAGCAACATTGGAAGTGCGACCTACGCTTTTGGACTCAATAGGGACCGCGCAACGTGAAGACCCTCAGCTAGTTGATATAATAGATAAGCTGATTAGGGGTGAGACTTCGAGTCACCTCAATAGATACTCCATCGATGATAATGGATGGTTGAGACGGGATGGAAGACTATGCATCCCACAAGCAAGGGATTTGGTGAAGAAGATTCCCGAAGAGGCACACCATTCCAAGTTGACCATACACCCCGGTGGAGACAAAATGTACAAAGACATAAAAAGGGTTCTCTTTTGTAGCGGCATGAAAAGAGATGTAGCTGAATTCATCTCCAAGTGCATGATATGCCAGCAAGTCAAGACGGAATAGAAGAAGCCTAGAGGTTTGCTTCATCCTCTAGAGGTCCCACAGTGGAAATGAGATAGCATTTCAATGGAATTTGTTGATGGGTTGCCTAGGTCAAGGAGGGGCAATACCAGTATCTGGGTAATAGTGGATAGGCTCACAAAAAGCGCCCACTTTATACCCATCAAAAGTAGAAGGACTGCCTCATCACTAGCATCCATATGTCTTAAAGAGATAGTTCGACTCCATGGGATACCCTCCAGCATAGTGAGTGATCGAGATCCTATCTTCACGAGCGAGTTTTGGAAGAGTTTACAAGAGGCTGTTGGCACACAGTTATGCTTAAGCATGGCCTATCACCCTCAAACCAATGGCCAAACGGAAAGAGTCAACATAGTATTAGAAGACCTCTTGAGACTATGCATTCTTGACTTCGGAGGTACATGGGAGGATCATTTACCTTTGGTGGAATTCTCTTACAACAATAGCTGCCAGGCCGGCGTAGGCATGGCGCCTTTCGAAGCTTTATATGGAAGACCGTGCCGGTCACCAACTTGCTGGTGGGAGTCCACAGAAAAACTCATACTTGGACCAGACATGATTAGAGAAACTTCAGAGAAACTGGACTTGATACAAAGAAGAATGAAGACTGCCCAAGATAGACAGAAGTCATATGCAGACAAAAGAAGAACCGACCTTGAGTTTGAAGTTGGAGACAAGGTGTTCCTTAAAGTATCCCCTTTGAGAAACGTCATTTGCTTTGGATCCACGGGAAAGTTAGCACCAAGATTTGTAGGGCCATTCCATATCATCGAGAAAATTGGGAAGATGGCTTATAGGGTACAACTGCCCAAAAGATTGGCTGGGGTTCATAACGTCTTTCATGTCTCTCACCTGCGAAAGTGCTTACATGAGTCTGCGGAAGTGGTGGAACCAAGCGTGCTAGAGGAAGTAGAAGTTGAACCAGAAGCAACTGTGAGGAGAGTTCCAACCCGTATCTTAGGAACAGAAATCAAAAAGCTACGCAACCGTGAAGTCAAGCTTGTCAAAGTTCAATGGAGCAACGCCGAGGAAGACGCGACTTGGGAAACTGAGGACATCATACGTGCAACCTACCCTTTTTTTTTTGAGGGTACATCTTTGACCTCTTTTTCCTTAAGTTTATGCTTATATCTATCTATTTAGGTATATCTCCTGGACCTTATCCTTATCCTTAGGTAGAAACCTATTTGTATGTAAACATGTGATTGAAACATGTTATGGTTGATGGTTGCAAGTGGTTGCAAGTGGATTGCTAGTGGTTGCTCGTGGATGCATATACACATACATTAGGTATTAGATCAGCTCAGTCACTTTCATATTGCATATGCATATATGTATTTGTATATGGATTGAAACTTGATGTTTTATCATATGGACATTGCATTTGTATGAATGACTGTGCACTCATGTAGGAAATTTTGAGTACGAAAAATTGCATACATAATGGACTCATGGCACTGACATAATTTGCATTAAGGAGGTCAGCTGAATCAGTAGAGCGCCTGATCTTGCATTAGATAAGGACATGTACACACACTATGCATATGATCATGAAGCATTAGAAGTCTTTTAAGGACAATGGACGCCTGTGTTTGATGGTTGAGTAGATGGGTGATTGGACGGTAGGATATAAGTTCTTCTCTACTTGAATAATTCGAGGACGAAATCCTAAAAGGAGGGGAGAATGTAACACCCCGTATTTTTTGTTAACGTTATAATAATGAATTAAACAATACTTAATTTCAAATGTGAGAATTAAGGGAAACAGTTACGCCATTGCATTCGTCTCGGAATTCTTCTTGAGATAGAGTCCGAATTTGCGTGAATTGGACTTCGTATAAAGAAGTTATGGCCTTCAGGAGTTTTAGAAATTCAAATAAATTCAAACAGCTCGAAACCGGATTCAAAATTCAAAACAGAAGTCAGAAGCGGGCTAGGCAGGAAAATTCCCGCCCAGGACCCAGGTCGACCAGGGGGTCGACCCTAGTGTCGACCTCCCCCCTACACGTCGACCTAGGGGTCGACCTGCCACCCCTCGGCCAGATCTGAATTTTGACGACTTCTGACTTGTTGTTGAGTCACTAGGGTTTCTGGATAGTTCTGATCTGGTCTGAATGGTTGTGATTAACTCTTGGTTCATCTGACAGCTCTAATTAAATTGAAATTCTATATAAACAACCTAATACTCAACCTAAAATCACACAAAAATAATCTTGGAACTGTCATGCCGTCAATAGAGAACTTGGAGTAGCCGTCACCGCTTTCAATTCAAAGACAAGATAAAAGCCTACATCAACGACAAATTAAAACTAATCTAATTCAACGATCTACATCAAAGGCGAGCATTACAACTTCAGAATTCAGATTTCGGAAATCAAGAATTCCTTTTAGTTTGTAAGTTGGTTATTACGTAGATTTAAATGTTCTCTTAAATGAAATCATGACATGTTGTAACTCGAATATAGAATGATGCTTATGTATAAGATACATAAAGTTTGATTCTCATTTATCTTAAATTACCGTTGCGATTGATCATGCCTATATGTTTTTGGTGATGAACATACAAAATTGTATGGTATTATTGGAATCTATTATGATTGGATGATGAACTTATTATGCCAACTTAGTGATGAACATGTCATGTTATAATTTGGTGGTTACTTGCAAGTTTATGATCTAAATCACATGCCTACATGTTTAGATCAACATTTATGTATATTTAGAACTTTGTTAAGTTGAACCTATTTATGTTGCAAGTTGGATTTGTGGCCCTCTTATGTTTTAACACACATAAGTTATCATGCTAAGTTGTGATTTAAATATGTTTATAGTAGCTTTCTTATGTTTTCACATACATAAGTTAATATGCTAAATTGTGGTTTAAAATTGTGTTTATATGTTAAACCTCCATGTTAGACCTATATCAAGTTTACATGATAATTTGATCCAACTTGGTCACAAGTTCACCCTTACCTGTTTAATTAAGTTAGTGATGCTTCTATGCCAAGTTACACATGATAAGTTAAAAGTATGTTATTGTATGCTTATTTCATGTCCCTTGTTTGTTACCCTTTTTGTTTATGGGTTTGGGCTAATTTACTAGCCAAACATTTTATGTAATTTATGCGAACATACCAAGGGGGTAGCGTTGGGAAAACATGAAAATTTCATGGCATAGATTGGTTCATGAAATGGTATATTTGGTACACCATTTATTGTGAGCATAATCAAAAAAATAATTATGGCATGATTAAATTAAGATTAATTAACATATAAAAATTAGACATATATAAAAAATATGTGAATTTAGAAAAGACGAATATGCCTAACCCGAGGTTAGATTGAGTTGTGGTGTAAAACTTCCCAGAACCCACCGGCACATCCAGTGACCAAAACAAGACCTGTCTAATGTGGCTGGATAGTGCATCAAGCCCAAAAAGGATCCGAGGTTAGACCGAGTTTTGGTGTAAAACTGCCCGGAACCAACCGGCACATCCAGTGACTACAAGACATGTCTAATGTGAGTGGTTGGTGCTTTAATGAATAAATAAATCTAAGTCAAGAATGGTAGGGTTAAGTCAATTAGGGAAACACTTAACCGGTTCAACATGTTAACTAAACTGATGGGTGGGGTTAGGTGAACTTGGACACTTAACCAAATAAACCTGTTGATCAGAAAACCCTAGTAACGGGGACCCCTTTCAGTAGTAACCCACATAGATGTATCATGGTACCCTGAACTAGGCAGGGTGGGGCACGATTACTGGGCTGATTATAAGCGGTCAAAAACGCCGGCGGTTGGTGCGTCAATGTAGGTTCCAACGGAGTACGGGCGTGCACGTACTCCAGAGTGGAAAAAGCAGGCACTGGGCATTAGTAGTATACACTGTGCATCTTGAGTCGTGCCAGGTTGCCACCAGAGGGACTGATACACCCCATGGTGGGACCAACACAGGTATCTACAGTCAAGCAAGGCCGGATGACACAGGATATGAATGCATGTCAGTATGAGCCGATCATTAAGGGTATCGTTTGTTATGAACACATGAGGCTGGTTGAACCAATGGTTAGTAGGTGCAGAGACTATAGTAATGGGTGCGATCACATGTTCATCTTATCTTATATTAGGGTGTTGTCCTATGTTCTGTTATTACTGTCATGATCCCTTTCCTTGTTTAATTACTTGTAATCACTGAACTTACCAGACTTATTGTCTGACCCGTTTTCTTTCATCCTCTTTTCTTCCGTTCCCCCCAAGGCCCACAGGGAGGGAATACTCCAGCTTAGTCAGACTCTTTGCAAGCTTCAAGAAAGTAGATGTATGATTGGGACTCTCTTACCTTGGCTATGGCTTTTGGACACTACACTTGGGGATTTATGCAGTTTTGTTTATGGTTTATGTTTCTTTATTAAATAATCAAGACATGAATTATTATGTATTGTTTTGGAAGTTATTTTGAGACAATTTGCTGTAATGCTTTTGTATTGAACCATGTATGCAATAAATGTTTGATATCCGCTACTTATATTTATCTGTCTTGTAAATTTTTCCGTGTCTTGTACCTATAACCCTCCACCAAAGTTAAGGCATTCCCTTTGTGAGTGACCTTAATGGAGGTGGGGTGTTTAATGAGATATACTATAGGTTCTTTGGTAGTTCATAGTTTCAAATCCCTTTCTTTTGACGACCGTCCCGTGCTAGTCGGGCATTGGCACAACACATTTCAGGGAAATATCGGCTGGTGTGAGGTGAGTCGTCACAGATGGGCTAGTTGCAACTGATCCATCATAGATCGGTCAGTGCCGAACCATCGTGGATCGGTCAGCGCTGACCCATCGTGGATCGGTCAGTGCCGATCCATCGTGGGTCGGTCCAGGCCGATCCATGATGGATTGGTCAGTGCCGATCTACAATGGATTGGTTATTGCCTGTCCATTGCATTTTGTATCATTCTAATAACCTTTATTGACCTTCTTTGTATTGTGCTAAGTGTAGAAGCGATGATCAATTGAATGTGTTCTTTTATGATCACCTATTTTGCAATAAAAAGCACTTGAATGTTTTGGGCTAATGTACTCTATTGCCGACTGCCCATGTTGACAATGGGTTAGACAAATGTGTAGAAAGTTTAGTTTCTATAATAATTTTTTATGACTTGCATTGGAATGACATATTTGCATTGGATTGCTTTATTGGCCATTTTTAATTTATACGCACATCTCTTGCACAAATATAATAAGCATTCTAATATATGTTCGTAGGGAAGCCTGAAATCGATTAATCAATTCAAGATAATTATAAATCCCAAACCTTGCTTTCTCATATAGCCATGCATAACATAATATTTCTCATATAGCCATGCACAACATAATATTTCTCATATTAGGAAACGTGCACCTGTAGTTTTTTTTCAAGCATGATTATTTGTGTAGAAATGGAAACTCGACAGCGATCACGCAAACAACCTGAGGAAGCATCTGGGTCCATAAAAGTTGAGACTTTTTCCCAGACTTTAGAAATTGTGATGGCGAATGCTCCTGAGCCGAATATTGATCAGGATTTTCCTTTGCCTCAACCTCTTACCAAAGTACCTTTCAATAAAAAATACCCAGATCTTTCTGAGCGTTTGTTTAGATACTTGTGTGCTCAGTCTAATTTTCTGAAAACTGATGTGAAACTATCGAAAAAAAATGAATTCACTGACCTTCCACCCCCCGGCTACGTTATAGTGAATCGTCATATGTTAGTAAATGGGGTTGTTCCTCCATTTAATCCATTTTTGGAATTGATTCTCCAACACTTAGCTATTGCCCCTTTCTAGCTACACCCGAATGGCTATGCCATTCTAACTAGTCTCTATGTGCTTTTTATGAGGACAAAGCTACGCTCGCCCACTTTCCAGGATATATGTTCCTTATATGTTTTCAAAAGGAGGAAGGAACGACCGTCGATTATATTTGTCGAAGAAATCCAGAATTCCAAAGTTATAACCGACTTGTTAGAAAGTATTAAGGGATACATAGATCAGTACTGCTATGTCCGGTGTCCTGACATTTTTTATGGTATGAGTGTGGAAGGAGGTGAATGTTTACTTAGAGATTTGTCATTTCATTTTTCATCTAAGCTTTGATTCTTAAATCCTTTCCTTATTTTACAGAACTCCGTTCTTCCGATCAAGATGCTGTTGAAGATCAAGCACTATTTGATTCTTTGAAAGCTATTGTCGAGGAAGAGAGAAGTAGAATTTTTTTAATTACTGAGGAATTCCTTCGCCAGTATCACTTGCTCGATTCTTCACGTACTCTTGTGCTAGACCCAACTACTAAGGAAGATACTATTAGTAAATCCCCTACTAAGAAAGCCTCTCTAAAGAAATGCTTAGATCCTACGATTAGTATAAGACACCTCCTAAGTCTAAACTGACTCCTATTGAAGAAGAGGAGTTCAAATAGCACGAGGGTAAAAGTCTTATGGTTTCTACCGAACAGGTTGAGAAGGAAGATACTTCCCTGGATCCTACAAAAGAAATTGAACAGAGCGGAAAGGTTGAGACATCTCCTAGGGGCAAACTAGGTGTTAAGAATGGAGGTGAGAACCCCATTATCCCAGACACTCATGAGGAAGGTTCCACAGATATTTTTAGGACCTTAAGTAATCTTAGATTTGCGAAGGACCTCTTGTGTGAGATTGTTACTCAACAGTTTAATTCCCTGGTCACATAAACAGGAACTGATATAGCTGTAGCTTCAACTCCTCAATCAGGAAAAAGCGTGTAGACATAGGGATTGATTTAGATACGCCTCTTAAGACCGGTTTGTTATTAGATGTGCATTAGAGATTATTTTTCATGCGCTATAAATTTCCGATTTATTGCATAAGCTTTCTAAATTACTTTAATACTTTTCATTCTAAGCACTGAAATCCTACGTTGCTTTTTCCAAGTCTAGAAATGAGTTATTCAATTATGAAGAACTTTAAACAACACACCCGCTATTCTAGTCTAAAGCATTTCATCCAGCCCCTTCCCCTACAATACTCACAACATGGCTACTTAGTGACTGACGAGCAAAAGCGGTGGATGCATGATCACCAAGATATAGAGGATTAAAAAGAGAGGGAGAGGGCACGAGGTTCTCCTGGTGATAAAGACAAGTATAACGAACACCATGATGATTGATATGATGATCCAGAAGAAGAGGAGAGTCGACAGAGGAAAAGGAATAAGGATGATCGAGGCAGGATTGATTCTCAAAAGCACCTTAGATTGGGCTAACTTCCTAGTGCCACCCAAACTACTTCGTCCGGTGTTCCTTCTGTCGATATTCAAGCTATCATAGAACGACCTCGTTACGATCCTGCCCTGCCAACCATTGCGCGATTCAAAGGTTGGTGCTTGAAAGGCATGTACTTCGACTTAGACATATATCCATCTGATAAATGGGATATACTTAAAGAAATGGACATCTTGAAAGGCCATATGCTTATGCTTATGCAGTTGGATACTGCCAAAAGTTAGCTTGAGATGGGGTTAGATGCAGTCAGGAGTCATGCTAAGAAACAACTGGGTTTATGGTATAAGTTTGTTGAAGATCTTGAAAGACTTCATGGGGTCAATCTTAATAAAAGCGCTACTTTAGAGGATGACAAGGTCGAGTGGGCCAAAGTTCTTGAATCACGGGTCAACACCATGCTGCCGCTAAACTAAGAGAAAATACGCTAATAGCGCAAGGCAATGATGCTCAATCCGCCCAACAAATTGCTGAATCTCAATTATCCATGGAAAAACAAGCTTTTGTCACTTATCAACAAGAAAATACTATCCTCCAGGAAAAGATTACCTCTCATAGTTTGCTCTTTCTGTGGTAAATACCAGGAACGAACTTCTTGAGGAGGATAGAGTTAAAGCTGTGTCCGCCCTCAAAAAAGCTAAGGCAAATGCCGATGCCACCTTGTTCAATTTTTTTTGTCTACAACGTTATGAGTCCGTGAAGCTTACGCTATTTGAGATCAAACTTTGAGTTGACTTTGGCCATGGTTTGGGAATCTGTACTTAAGCATACCCAAGGTACACACGACGAAGATTATCTCTTGTACAATCTATTAGATGAAGAATCCCGTGAAGCCTTGGCCGAGAGGAAAATACAGCTGATGAAAAAGCGAGGATTATTAAGTGACAACGACAGACTTTCTGGGGGGCAAGCTCAGGATATGGCCAACATTGATGCCCCTATTGATCCTGTCGATGTCGAGGCCTCTAGTTCTCAAACTCCGACTGTACCTCTTGCTGATCCTCCTGTTGCTCACAGAGAAGAAGATACTGTAACATCCCGTATTTTTAACTGTTGAATAATTAATTTATTTAATTATTAAATATCGATTTGGTAATATCGATAACTTGAATAAAATAATATTTAATATTTAATTAGTGTGAATAATAATAAAAAATATTTAATTTCCGAAATAGTCGAAAATGAGTTGAATTCGCAATAGTGCATGAAGTGGATAATATATGAGATTTAATTCAGTTTAAAATTGAATTATATTAACGAATATATTATTTAAACGACAATTGAATGTATTATTTATTATATAATTATAAACGAGCCTATAACGCCGCGGTAGTTCGTAATTTGGCAGTTTGAACTTCAAATGGGTATATAATAGTTGTTATTAATTGGATTTCTTTGAAATAAGAAATGTTTTAATCTAATTAATTTTTTTCTAATGGAAGGGAAAAATGGAGATTTCGCTTTATAGATTGTAAGTTATGTCCAAATCAAATTTTCAAATAGTCGCTATGGATTCGTTTATAAACCATAATGATTATTTAATTATAATTAAATATTTGTTTCGAATTTGGATAAGATTTTTGAGATGTATACTTAGTATAATTTATAGAATTTTTCTGTAATTTTTGTTTTGGAAAAATAAGCTACTTTTCGTTTGACGTATTTTACACCCTATATCGACATTTTAGGGAATTTCACAGAATAAGTATCTTGTCTATTTTGTTATATTTTTGGAATCATGAAACAATGCTTGACACAACGGTATTTTTACTATCGTTGTTCGTAATTCATGCGTGAATGAAGCAGTGTATAGCGGGGTACCCATGCTTTCTAACTTAAAACAAATAATAGTGACGAGTTATTTTCCCTACTTGATAATCGAACGTATCCCGAATACTCGAGTAACAATTTTTTAGGGGAAAGGCAAGAATCCCGCTTACTTGTTAAGTTTTGGAGCTCTATCATGTTATATATACTTTTTACGGTCCCAAGAAAATATTATATAGATATATTAGGACATGGTCTAGTTACAGCAAAGCATGAGGAGGCTTATAACAAATTTTGTTTTTCCTATGTATAGGATGTTGAATCGTAAATCTCAAAAACTCCAAAACGTGGAGTAACGCACCATCCTTATTAAAGTCTTTTGTAACAGAAATGGTTGCTTGAAATATATTATTTTAACTAAACTTGATAATGGTAGGCTTACAAAGATGTTGAATACCCATAAAGTTTGAATGCATAACATCAACAGGTTATATCATTTTAGCGAACTCATGCTACATAAATAAATCATGGTTGAAAAAGGAAGCTTCAGGTCCTAAACTATTATGTATTATCTGAACCAAACATGGCCGCTACTGGGAAAATCATAGTAGCAGGGAGTAGCAGTTAAATACTATATACTAACACTTTGTTTGTCTGAAGTATATTCATTTACTTAACTTGTAAGTAAATGGATGTATATTTTTTTGTATATAAATTTCACCTCACTCGCAACTTCTTACAGGCGCCGTATACCTTTCTTTTCTCTGTACCCCTGCTTACCTTTCTTTACTTAGCTGTTAAGGATTCCTTCCTCTATATAATAGAAGAGCAACAAAGCATTTGGGGGGGGGGGGTTCGCTGCTCATTTTTTAGCAATAACAACATTGTTTTTCTCTTTCCTCACTTCTCTGTCAGCATCCTTCTTCTTCTCTGCTAAAAATAAAAATCCAAACTATATATAAACGAACCCAGATGCCCTCTTCCTGATATTTATATATACACACACACACGAAGAGCAATCTCAGTCATTAAAATATAAACGTGAAGGGGAGTAGGCTTGTGTTTTCATAGGGAAATTTGTAGAGGATAGAAAATTTGTGCCAACAAAATTGATCGGCAGATATGCTAACTGACATTGGTCAGTACAGTACACGCTTGAGGGTTGGATGGCGAACTGATGGCTGTGGGGTTCCTTTTTGGGTAGTAGATGAGAAAGTCATCGGAAAAGGGGGATCGCGAGTGGGAACAACAGTATAGGTGGACGAAGCTCATGAAAAGGTGAAAAGAAAGTGGTCTAGTTGGCCAATTTGGTGAAGAATCGAGGGTGGAAGGTGAGTTGAAGTGCCGGCTTTGTATGGGATTTACGTGAGATCGCGGCGGTTCGTATTATATAGGTAGAAGAATTACTGTAAGGTGGATTTGAATTTGTTGGGCCGGGGTATATTTACATAAGCCCAATTCATATGAACGATAAATAAAAAAAAGAATGGAAAGTGCTGCTTGTGTATGGAATGGAATCGAAATGCTAATATGAAAGAAGGGGAACCGTTGGCTATGGATGTACGTAGAAAGGTTATGGGCGGGTAAATCTAGGTGAGCCAAGTATAAAGATATATTCAAGTATATTTATTTAATTTAAATAGTGTATATGAACTTTTATGTGTAATATATAATTCATACGTTGTCGGAATCATGAGAGGTCAGTCACATTGGAATCGTAGAGACATAGGCTGCACAATGGAACTGATTTGGAGTGAATTCGAGCTTGTTACAATTTATGGCAAAATAAATTGCCTGATCTGAATCAATGACAGTTATCGTTATCTAACGATAAACGTCCAATGTGAGTAAATATCACTAACTCTACCCAATTTATATTTTTATAACGTATTTTTAGAATTGCTAAAAGATGGTTGATAGCTGTGTGATGATTGTTTGGTTGAACTGCTAATTAATTAGTTGAGATTATAAAATATATATATATATATATATATATCGTTAAATAAGTATTGATTCTATTTATCAGAATATTTAAATTGAAATGAAATTGATGTTGTTTATATTGTTTAACATCTGTGATGTAGGGAAACAGGTTGGAGGGATCCAACAGGATTCCTCAATATTTATAATACTGTTTGTTTTCATATATTGTGATATATAATTTGTGATTGATTATGCTGACACTGGTCTTGTTATTTACTATTTTAAATACCATACGAAATACTGGAATATAAAAAGGGAATTTTCAAAGTGTATATTGAAAATAAAATATTCATATGAAATAAATAGAATTATAAAAGGAATTATTTGGGAATAAATATAATTATAAAAGGAATTATTTGGGAAATAAATAGAATTATAAAAAGTATTATTTGGAAAATTAATATAATGAATAAAAGGAAAAGGCGGGATATAAAAAGAACTATGGAATGGATTTAAAGTAGATATTAAATAGAATCCGTTTTAACTGATAAATTGAGAAGATTAATTTATAAATAATGTTTAATAAATTAAATAAAATATTTACAATTTGATAAATGGAATATATAAATCTGAAATTATATAGAGAAGTAAAATCGGTTTCAACGCCGATATTTGAAATCGAATGTGAATGTAGTAGTTGTAAAGGGAGTTATAAATAAGATTTTTACGAATAGTCTATAAATAGAAGTATAAATAGAATTTGTAATTATGATATTGTTTTTAAATGCGAAATCAAACTATTTGATTTGATAAAATAAATATTTTTCACATTTGATGTGAATAAGGGATTTAAGTAAATATTTTGCGAAATGAAAATATTATAAAGGAAACTGGGTTTTGAAATAGGAAGTTACATTGGAGTTAATGAAATTAGAAACTAACTGGAGATTAGTTATATTGAATAGCTATTTGGGTATTGATTTGATGTTGGTTTCGGCCTTCGGGGTTAATACGTGGGGAGTTGTTCTCTTACTAGTTTACAGTTAGAGACAGATAAATGTGGGGGAGTACTGATGCGTGAATAAGAAATGGAAATATTTTCCAATGTTAATAACGTATATTTTCTAAATTTAGTAAATAAAATTGATGAATATACGGAAAAGGGAAAAAGGGAAATGAATAAATTAATGATAAATTAATTTAAAGGGAAAAAAACTGATTGATGATTGATCGATAAAATTTCCACTTGGAAATAAGATCGTTTTGTGTGGATGTTTTCCTTTGATAGTTAAATAACCAACTATCAAAGTTTTGACCATTTTTCCGTCGTCAATACAGAGAGACCGGAATCAGATGAATTATCTGAAAATCACCTCGTATGGGCATTAGCGTTGTGAATTAAATATGATAATAATTGAAGATGGAGTTTACGTGAGGCTATTCTAGCAAACCCTTGGTAGAAATTGCCTAAGATGGGTTTACAAAATAGTGCCTTCGGTTTGTCTGGTCCCAGGATGACCTGTATGGAAGAATGTCTGGCAGAGTATATTTAATAGATCGCATAAGTTGATCTCTTCAAACGTATTTACGTTTGGTGGCGGAGGAATTCGTTTCTCTTAGCTGTATACCCGTGGTATTTTTGAAGAAATCAATTTGTGATTTGGCAGGTATGACGATGTGACATTCAAAGTGAATAAAGGTGTGATCTATCAAAGATAAGCGTGAAATGGTAAAAATTGGGTAGGTCGCATGGCTAAGTGGGTAGCTCCCAATTTGGGTGTATTGTAACCTGATCTAGAGAAATTCCATTTACTTCTTTAAACTATTTCGATGTTGTCCCTTTCGGAAAACGGTTGTTGATCCCAACTGTTGGTGATAATACATTCGGTACGCTCAAGCGAAATGAGTGACTGATCATGTTTAGCCTGGGTTGCATGATGTTCTTGTTGAACCTGGTGTATTCCTCTCTAGAGATACACTGTCGGATGGTGGTCCCATACCTTGCCAGTTGGAATCCATTAACCAATAAGTGTGTGCAGTTTTTGATTATATATTATATATTTGGAATGTGAGATGAAAGCATTCCACTAGATTGCTATTTATTTGATTTAGACATTATTATAATATCCAAAGAGTATGGATTTTTAAAAGAATGATTTGGGTTATCGTAAGGTAAAAACCATCCGTGTTTATGTGTGGATTGGTCTTATGATTATTCTTTCTTTTAAAAGGAATTCAAAAGTTAAACAAATGGCTGAAGTTTACTCACACGAGTCACATGACTGACCTAGAGTTTATTTTGAATGTTTTCCCTAAATTCTTGGGTGTCCAATTTTGTACGGGCAATCAAGTAGTCGGGATTTACAAATATACTTGGAGAGCTGGAGGCTTTAGGATTATATAGCTATTGTTTATTTCTGCTGTGTTGTAAGTGTTGTACTTTACAAATGTTATATATATATATATATATACAAATGACAGATTTATATTTCAATGTTATGTTTTAAACTATATTTTATTCCAACTGATGTGAGGTTCGGGTTACTCTAACCCTATTGTTATATTCTTCTTCTTCTTTTCTAATTTTTTATCTTATCTATTCTCATCCTCTAAATTCTTTCTCTTAATGATCTGGAATGTTCGATGCCTGAATAATTGACATGGGTTTTATGTTGATTTTCTAGGTCGAAAATCCCAGTTCGTTACAGTGGTATTAGAGCCGAATGTTAAGTGATTACCTTGGCTCTGTGGCATAACTCAATAGAGATGGGGTTAGTAAGATTTGAGTTTGAGCGTATATATATATATGAGCGCGTATTTTCTATTTAATATAAAATGATTTTATATTATGAAGATCTATTGGTTGAGTGGTTTATGAATTCTGGTCGATCAATTTGATCCACTGTATTGGCAGGGGTTTTTAAATACTTGAATACGGTGAACCGACACAATATGTTTTTAAAAGAGGGTAAATAAAATAATTTTACCCAAATTATATTTTGATATAAAAGAATGATTGATACATGGAAAATACTATAATATATATGATGTGTTGTTTATTATTATAATCAAATAAGATTATAATTGAGATGGTTATAGAAAAATCAATCAGAATTCATATAAATATGATATACGAAATCAGATAAATGAAATATGGATTTAAGTCAGAATTAGAATTTAAATTCCTAAAAATTGGAGAAGTGTTTGTAAATGGATTTGGATTAAATATATGGAAATTTTAAAATCCTGGGACATTTTACATTGTTTTACAAGCATTATGAATGGTATTTTGAAATAGATTTCAAAATGGAAGTGTTTAAAATTGAGTTTTGAAATGATATAGTATTGAACTCACTTTTATCACTGGAAAATAATTCTGATGATGCTGGCCACATCATCAGTGTAAAATTTTGAGTTCTAAGTGAAGGATTACTACCAAAGATATTGTTTTGTTCTGATGAAACGAGTTGTTTGAATCCTAAAAAGCGAAGTTTGATTTTTGAAATGGTAAATTGTTTAAAACTCCCACGAATTTATGGTCTGAATTGAAAACAAATTAAATAGAATTTGTGGAAGCAAAATGAAATTGGATTGAAATAGAAATATCGAATAAAATTGGATTGTGAGATAGGGATCTGGGATTATATTGGATTAATGAGTTAAGAGCTTGGAATCGAGAATGGAACTCGAGTTTGAATTAGAATTTGGCGAGGTTACAAGAGAATAATTGTGTTGAGAATGAATTGATTGGAGTTTGATTGGGGTGACATTGGTATATGTTGAATTGGTGGCAGATGGAAGGGATATAATGATATGCCCGACAAAAGGTACAAGTTTATATTTTGTATAAGCATAAGATTTATGAGTCTGTTTTGCAAGCCGCTTTGCTATTTGATTTTCTTTTGGATTGGAGAAGGCCAAGAGAGGCGAGTTGTAGTTGTACCAATTGAGCCGTACAATGGAGACGTTGGTGAAATTTTTCGAAAATTTAAGGAGTTAGAAAATTTTTGAAATTTTTCGTTTATCGAAATTAATTAATGTTTTAATTAAAATTAATTGGTTCAGTTGAAGTAAAGAAGTAAAACAAATAACCTTAACGCAGTTAATATGGTTTGTTTTCTACCTTAGTAATTTCGGGGAAGAAATTCTTTTAAGGGGAAAAGTATGTAACATCCTGTATTTTTAAGGGTTAAATAATAAATTTATTTAATTATTAAATATCGATTTGGTAATATCGATAACTTGAATAAAATAATATTATTTAATTAATATGAATAATAAAATCATATATTTAATTTTTGAAATAATCGGAAATGAGTTGAATTCGCAATAGTGTGTGAAGTAGAAAATAAATGAGATTTAATTTAGTTTAAAATTGAATTATATTAACAAATATATTATTTAAACGACAGTTGAACGTATTATTTATAATATAATTATAAACGAGCCCGTAACGCCGCGGTAGTTCGTCATTTGGTGGTTTCAACTTCAAATGGGTATAAAAGAGTCGTTATTAATCGAACTTCTTTGAAATAAGAAACATTTTAATCTAATTAACTATAATTTTCTAATGGAAGGGAAAAATGGAGATTTCGCTTTATAGATTGTAAGTTATGTCTAAATCAAATTTTCAAATAGTCGTCCTGGATTCGTTTATAAACCGTAATAATTATTTAATTATAATTAAATATTTATTTCGAATTTGGATAATATTTTTGAGACGTAAACTTAGTATAATTTATAGAATTTTCTGTAATTTTTGTTTTGGAAGAATAAGCTACTTTTCGTTTGACGTATTTTACACCCTATATCGACATTTTTGGGAATTTCACAGAATAAGTATCTTGTCTATTTTGTTATATTTTTGGAATCATGATACATTGCTCGACACAACGGTATTTTTACTTCCGTCGTTCGTGGTTCATGCATGAATGAAGCAGTGTATAGCGGGGCACCCATGTTTTCTAACTTAAAACAAATAATAGTGACGAGTTATTTTCCCTACTTGACAATTGAACATATCCTGAATACTTGAGCAACAATTTTTTTAGGGAAAAGGCAAGAGTCCCACTTACTTGTTAAGTTTTGGAGCTCTATCATGTTATACATACTTTTTACAGTCCCAAGAAAATATTATATAGATATATTAGGGAATGGTCTAGTTAGAGCAAAGCACGAGGAGGCTTTAACAAATTTTGTTTTGCCTTTGTGTGAGGACCCGTAACTTCCCCGTGAAGGAAAGCGCGGATACTTTTGAGAACAACACACAAAAGAACGCAGACGGAAGAACATTTCACTGTTATTACAACAATTCCATCAAATACAAGAATATACAGAGTATAATTGAATAAATTACATTCGATAGATACCAGAGATTAAAATAAATTACATAGCAGCGGAAAATAATACAAAGCACAACTGAAGGTGATATATGGATACAGAGCTTTCCGGATATCATTCCAGCTGTAAACCAGGATCCTGTGAATATAAATCTGCAAAACCAAAACTACTAGCTGCCCGTGCGGAAAATAGGGGCACCCAGAGTTTAGGTTAAAACAATAAACTCCAGGTCAGTCATGTGACTGGTGTAAGAACTAAAACAGTTATTAAAACTTTATTTTAAAAGATAGTAATTCAAGGGACCACGCCGTATAACACGGAACGGGTTTCCTCCCAAGAATACCAGTGCATATAGATAAACAACGCAATGCTTTTTCGAAAAATGAAGCTATTATAAGACCCAGGTCCCATCACACAATGCAACGCAAGCCGGAGGGTAGGGTTTTCCCTTATAATAGCCAAACATGCTTGGTACGTTTAAAACAAATCATTTGATACTATAATAAGTGTATAGTGTCAAAAGAATTTCAATCATAAATATAAATCATAGACGGCATAGCATCCCATGCTACTATGTCGCCATACTAGGCTCTACAAATAAAGCCGAAATACACGTATTGGAAATTGGGTTTCCGTCAAGAGTCGAGGCAAGGGGCAAGCTCCTCTCCGCGTTCGAGACACTCTAGCAAATGCCTCAGGACTACACACTCTGGGTAACCCCAGGATGCTTCAGGGCCGGTCCTCACTTACGTTAGAGGATTAGTTATGCATGAACACACGTTTCCCGGTCCTTACCGACCTAAAATCGAGGCGCCTCATCCAACAACCACATAGGTAAAAAGTATATAAATGTCAGGGCTGGTAAGTCACTGACACCACCAAAGCTAGAAAGAAACATCGTGCTCTCCCTGCAGTCCTTATCCCGTTTTTGACTCATACCGAGGTGTGAGGCTCGCGAATTCACGTTATACACAAAGCTGCCACATAGGTCGTGCTTTGATCATCAACCACAAGACTTTGCTTTTCAACAGAAGCCTTAATCCATGCAACTCAGCATGCCACACAGGCAATTCATGCCATGCGATTGATATCTATCGATATATAACCTCTAAGCTCGTACGTCTCAGAGAAGGGCGTTAAGCAAGAGAATAAATTCTCCGCCGCCAAACAGATATATATTTAACATAAATCAATCAACACAGAATAAAATCCAATGTCAGGCACACAATCCATTTACAAGTTCGTTCTGGGTCTGAACGAAACCAGAGGCACTTTCCTCGTATATCCATCGATCTCTAAGTACGTCTGGATGACCACCAACTATTTCCATCCTCTTGGGTGTACAGCCCAATCAGGATCGTCAGTAATTACCCAAACGATGTGAAGACTTCCGGTCTTCAACCACCGTCTTCATCTTCGACTTATCGTCGAATCGGTTATTCAGAATGGGTGTAAACCCGACCTTTCCGAACAACCCGCGTATATTAAAAACAAATGTTACACAAACACAACATACGCCTCATTCCAATTCATTAGTCACTAACCGTAAATCAGTAAGAGAGCAATTCCCGAAATATTAACCCCGAAGGCCGAAACCAACATCAGATCAATACCGAGGAAACCATTCTTCTTAACTAACCTACAACTAGTTTCTAAATTTCAATTCTTAGGGAAAGGTTCCCATTAATTTTATCCAAGATAAATTCTTTAAAATTTATCCTTTAATCTTCCTTTGGATGTCATTTCAAACCAAATTATGGTTTTTCAAACTAGTCGAGATTAGCGAACCACACCGAAGTAATTATTTATTTTATTTCCCAGTCCCAACCTATTCATCCCATGAAGCAAAACTGGTAATACTCCATATCTAACACCACAGTGTTGTCGGTAAAATTAATTACCATTTCACGTTCAAATCTAATTAAAGATTTAACTATCGCTTTGGAGCAAAACTGGTGATACTCCATTCTTGCTCAATTTCTAAATTTGATAATTTAGATTATCTATTCACATTTCAATCTAATTGCAGATTCATTAAAACTCCTTTTACTGGGTTAAAGAACTAATGTCACTTAAAACACAGTTCACGACAAACCCAAATCACATTCTATTTATTATGGGGTTAAAGAACAAGTGTTATTTAAAACACAGTTCACGATAAACCCATGAATCAGTTCTATTTAAATCCATTTCAAATCCAATTTATTTATTTAAAAATAAATGGATTTTAATTCAAAACTAGTTCATTTCGATAAAAATCTATTTTTATCTTTTCATATATGGAGTTTTTCATCCCAAATTTTCCCAAATCATTTCTTATGATTTTACACAAATTATTACTATTTTTAATAATTTTATCAAGGCCAGTACAGTCGATTTCCAACAAAGGCCATCGAACTGCACTTATAACGACCTTCTTCAAATTTGATTTGGACGTATCTCCAAATCCAACCGTTAGATTTTGAATTTCCAATATTCGTTAGAAAGCACTTTTCAATACGAACCCAACGGTTCCGGTTTTTGGAGAATCCGACGGTTGGATCTCCCGTAATATCCGTTCGAAGTCAATGGTTGAAATTCGCGAACTGCCGCGGCGCGGCGCGTTCTATTCAGGCCATTATATTATATATATATAATATATATAATATATATTTCGTCGATTTCTATTTAAATCGAATTATATAAATAGTTTTGAATTCATTTCAAAAACATTTTCAACTTCCATTTCAATTCAATTTGAAATTGAATTTTTCCTTATAAATTCGTTTTAAAATTCATTTCTATTCAATTAAAATTTCAATTCAATTTGAATTTATTTCAATTCGTTTTCAATTCCATTCGAATTCGTTTTATATTCAATTTATTTCGAATTCGTTTTATATTCAATTCATTTCGAATTCGTTTTCCATTCGATTCAATTCAAATTGGTTTTCTATTCAAATCAAATTGGTTTTCTATACGATTCAATTCAAATTCAATTCGTTATATATTCAATTCGAATTTGTTTTCTATTCAATTTAATTCGAATTTCATTTCAAAATATTCGATTTCGAAATCACTTTTCAATATTCATTTTAAAATGAATAAAATCGATGTAAATATCGTTTACGTCAAAATGGCGTCAATCTAATCAACACGGCTTCATATATTTCTTTTTTTAACTATTCTATTTCAAATATTTCTTTTTCAAATATTTCGTTCAACACATGACTAATCTCAACGGATGAGTACTGTCAACACATGAACCTTTATTTTATACTGATAAAGATGTAAATTTTATTATTAAAATATTTCGTTCAACACATGATTAATCTCAACGGATGAGTACGGTCAACACATGAACCTTTATTTTATACTGTTCTTTATTTTCTAAATTGGAATGAGGCCCAATCAATCACCATATAATGTTAATTCTATGGATTTTCATACATCACACGTACATAATAGCATTGAAAAATAATCAACCATCAACCAAAGTGCACTACACTGTATAAGCATCAAATATAGATATCTAACGCTTATAACAGCCTGTCAATCAATCAATCGACATATTTAATCAATCAGGATGAGTGAACTTCAAATTTCATCCCAACACTCGTGTGGGGTTTCAAACAATCAAACACAGATTTTAGTTGTGCAGTTGGGCGATGTGTAAAATTTATCGACCCAATTAATATCAGTCAAATCAGTGTATATAAACAAATCGGCCGATTTGTTTATAAATATTTATTTATTCACTTTCACGTTAAAAATTATATTTTTAACGATAAAATATTTTATTCAAACTATGAATATTCTATTTGGTTCATTTATTCAATAAAATGATATTTTCAGTCCTCTAACATATTTTAGAAAATTTCGGCGGCATAACGGCACGATACTAGAAACGGGACGAGGCCTAGCCTTATCCCCGGTCTAGTGAAGGCCCACGCCATTCACACATCAATCAAATCAATTTCGTTTCACCAAACAATTCAATTCAACCCAAATAATCTAACCAACTACACAACCAAACAAACAAGTCCATGGTCTGTGGACGATTGTGTCGGGTGCTACTAAATACCGTCTGCATCCTAGTATATATATATAACTAGAACAGAAATTGAAGAGTGAGAGGTTCTCACCAATAGCTATTCCAACTCCACGACTTCATTTAGAGAAATCTTCATTGTCCTCGCCTTTTTGTCACCTTCGTTGTCCGCTTTCGTTACATATGTAAAAATCACATTTTTATGTACTGATGTCTTTAAAATAAAAATCACATTTTTATTTGTTCACTTTCAATTTAAAAATCATATTTTTATAATCACTTCATATATTTAAAAATCGAATTTTTACCTCGCTATTCAATATATAAAAACCGAATTTTTATTACGCTATTCAATATATAAAAATCAAATTTTTACTACGCTATTCAATATATAAAAATCGAATTTTTACTACGCTATTCAATATATAAAAATCGAATTTTTACTACGCTATTCAATATATAAAAATCCTATTTTTATAATCACGCTATATGGATAAAATTTCTATTTTCACACCGTTTATATATATTAAAAATCATATTTTTAATATCGCCATTTCTATTTAAAAATCCTATTCAAAAATCAAGCTAATTTCATTTCAACAAAAAAGCTAATTTCACAAAAAAACACAAAGCTAATTTCATTTTAAAAAGAATGTTAATTTCATTTAAAAAAACAAAGCTAATTTCATTTAAACTATGCTAAATTAGTAAATTAACTAAACTAATTACATTAAATGAATTGCTAATGGTAAATAGTTAAACTAATTAAAGGTTTAGAATTTTAAACCTTCTTCATCTTCTCTGTAAAAGGACTGAACCCCTCGTCGAACAATTCCAGGTTGTCATCGAGATCCACACGCGAGTTAGGGCTCGCCGTTGACTTCAGAAGAAGAGGGAGAGGAGCGGGATGGTCGGGGTGGCGCGCTGAGGTGGCGCCGGGGGAGGGCGAGGTTGGAGGAGGGGAAACGCGTGCGGGTTTGAGGGATTTCGCGCTGGCTTCGAGGTGGAGATCTCGAGGAGGGGGGGGGGGGGGGTTTGCAGGCGCGAGCGACAGCGTGGTCGGCGCCGCCTAGGGGGCGCGATGGCAGATGGTTTCCGCCTCCGTCTTATATTTATTTTTTCTATTCTGGTATCGATTTGGTTTATACGGAGGGGGGGGGGGGAGAATGAATTAAGGGGAGGAGAGAAGGCTTTAATTTATTATTGAATTATTTTATTCAAAAAGTTGACTTTTATTTTCGACCTCAAAACTAGGCCCACCGCCTGTCGTCCATATTGTTTTACCCCAATTCCGAACACAATGGGATATGTATCGTAGGCTGATTCGACTGTTTCGATCAGTTTCCGTTAAAATCAACATATAACTCTATATATTGAATTTGAACGCGCATTTCAATTTACCGGGGTCACTTACGAACTCTAAAAATTCTACAAAAGTATTTTCTAGCTTCGTATTGACGATACGGTCCTAACAAAACTAGTTTCGTCAAATTCTGAGAACGTTGGAAAAATGGCCAATTTCCAGTCGTTTAAAATCAACTGAAACTGGTCAAACGCGTTTTCCTTTGCCATGCTCACATATTGATTCGAAAAATTATGAAATTTGGAATCTAGAAATAACTTGACATCACGGATCCAACAAAAGTGGTTTCGTCAAAATCCGAGGTCGTTTGCAAAATGTCTATTTTTAAGGGCCTGAATTCCATAATGACTATTCAGAATTTTCAACTGGACATATCTTTTGATTCCCGCTATAAAATTTTGATTTTTCGGATTCGTTGGAAAGATATTCTAAAATAGATCCTAATATTTTTGGTTTTACTAAAATCCGGATTGTTTTGCACCCGGTACATTCATTTGAAGTTTGAAATCGAATTATCGAACTACCGCGCCATTTTCAATTCTTTTTTATAATTATATATAAGTATTACATTCTAATGACGACGCGTATAATATATACGTTCTATTTATATTCAAAATAAATTTCTCTTCGATATTATTTAAAATAATTCATTTTAAATATTCAAAATTCGCTAAAATTGCCAAAATAAAAATTTTAAACTGGTTCAGAATTTCCGGGTTATTACAATCTCCCCCACTTAAAACTTTTCGTCCCCGAAAAGGAACGAAGTCGAAAGTGGTTTGATTAATCAACTCTACATTCGATCCGGCTTCCATTCTCCAACTTTTCAGTTTCTGAGAATTTTCAAATTCTCAAAAATTTGGCTAACACCCTAAATTTTCGAAAAATTTCGCCATAACCTCCCCTGCACCGGGAGCCACGGGAAAATCCCGAAATTACCATACAGGCCTTCTGATCTCAAAAAGAAAAAGAAAAAGCCAAGCGGCTAGCCAATAGGCTCATAAAATCATCATCACCCAAACAAAACAGTAAATTATATAGTAAACATGTACCTATTTGTCGGGCAAACAAATTTTATTCTCTGCTCCAGCCTCCTTGCTATGACCTGTTCAATGTAAGTACATGTATATGCAAGCAAATACGACTAATTTTCAATACAATTCAATATTTGATTCTATTAGGCATAATGGTTCAAAATTATCTAACAAATAGACAAACAACACAACCATCAATCAATTAGTGAATTTAACGTTTCAAATTCATAATTTTGATATATATACAGAAAATCACATTTTTGATGCCAAATCACAACAATAAATCTATGTATATAAGTTTTGGTTCTCACACCAGTCTAATGGAAATATATAGATATCACACCTTCGAAACACGAACATAAATACTGATGATGCACGTGCTATCATCAGTACCATCTCCGGGCGATTAGAATGTGATTCTATATCTATTCAATATATTAAAACTTCGAATATACGTTCATGACGCGTATATGCAAAACCTTTATATACTGGATTGTCGAAATTCAAAATAAATAAATAATCAATTACGTATAAAATGGTTTAAATTTTCAAAACAAAATTGTTTTCATTTGAAAAATATCCTCTTCACACTCGTTCTAGGGTACTACTGATCCTATCTCTAACGAGTCATTCTAATTGGATATTACTAATCCAATATCTGATGAATTCTTTCGTATGGTTCTAATGTGCCTTGTTCTCGAGCTCTGTAAACCAAAGCTCTGATACCAAATGTGAGGACCCGTAACTTCCCCATGAAGGAAAGCGCGGATACTTTTGAGAACAACACAAAAGAACGCAGACGGAAGAACATTTCACTGTTATTACAACAATTCCATCAGATACAAGAATATACAGAGTATAATTGAATAAATTAGATTCGATAGATATTAGAGATTACAATAAATTACATAGCAGCGGAAAATAATACAAAGCACAACTGAAGGTGATATACGGATACAGAGCTTTCCGGATATCATTCCAGCTGTAAACCAGGATCCTGTGAATATAAATCTGCAAAACCAAAACTACTAGCTGCCCGTGCGGAAAATAGGGGCACCCAGAGTTTAGGTTAAAACAATAAACTCCAGGTTAGTCATGTGACTGGTGTGAGAACTAAAACAGTTATTAAAACTTTATTTTAAAAGATAGTAATTCAAGGGACCACGCCGTATAACACGGAACGGGTTTCCTCCCAAGAATACCAGTGCATATAGATAAACAACGCAATGCTTTTTCAAAAAATGAAGCTATTATAAGACCCAGGTCCCATCACACAATGCAACGCAAGCCGGAGGATTGGGTTTTCCCTTATAATAGCCAAACATGCTTGGTACGTTTAAAACAAATCATTTGATACTATAATAAGTGTATAGTGTCAAAAGAATTTCAATCATAAATATAAATCATAGACGGCATAGCATCCCATGCTACTATGTCGCCATACTAGGCTCTACAAATAAAGCTGAAATACTCGTATTGGAAATTGGGTTTCCGTCATGAGTCGAGGCAAGGGGCAAGCTCCTCTCCGCGTTCGAGACACTCTAGCAAATGCCTCAGGATTACACACTCTGGGTAACCCCTGGATGCTTCAGGGCCGGTCCTCACTTACGTTAGAGGATTAGTTATGCCTGAACACACGTTTCCCAGTCCTTACAGACCTAAAATCGAGGCGCCTCATCCAACAACCACATAGGTAAAAAGTATATAAATGTCAGGGCTGGTAAGTCACTGACACCACCAAAGCTAGAAAGAAACGTCGTGCTCTCCCTGCAGTCCTTATCCCGTTTTTGACTCATACCGAGGTGTGATGCTCGCGAATTCACGTTATACACAAAGCTGCCACGTAGGCCGTGCTTTGATCATCAACCACAAGACTTTGCTTTTCAACAGAAGCCTTGATCCATGCAACTCAGCATGCCACACAGGCAATTCATGCCATGCGATTGATATCTATCGATATATAACCTCTAAGCTCGTACGTCTCAGAGAAGGGCGTTAAGCAAGAGAATAAATTCTCCGCCGCCAAACAGATATATATTTAACAGAAATCAATCAACACAGAATAAAATCCAATGTCAGGCACACAATCCATTTACAAGTTCGTTCCGAGTCTGAACGAAACCGGAGGCACTTTCCTCGCATATCCATCGATCTGTAAGTACGTCTGGATGACCACCAACTATTTCCATCCTCTTGGGTGTACAGCCCAATCAGGATCGTCAGTAATTACCAAACGATGTGAAGACTTCCTGTCTTCAACCACCGTCTTCATCTTCGACTTATCGTCGAATCGGTTATTCAGAATGGGTGTAAACCCGACCTTTCCGAACAACCCGCGTATATTAAAAACAAATGTTACACAAACACAACATACGCCTCATTCCAATTCATTAGTCACTAACCGTAAATCAGTGAGAGAGCAATTCCCGAAATATTAACCCCGAAGGCCGAAACCAACATCAGATCAATACCGAGGAAACCATTCTTCTTAACTAACCTACAGCTAGTTTCTAAATTTCAATTCTTAGGGAAAGGTTCCCATTAATTTTATCCAAGATAAATTCTTTAAAATTTATCCTTTAATCTTCCTTTGGATGTCATTTCAAACCAAATTATGGTTTTTCAAACTAGTCGAGATTAGTGAACCACACCGAAGTAATTACTTATTTTATTTCCCAGTCCCAACCTATTCATCTCATGAAGCAAAACTGGTAATTCTCCATATCTAACACCACAGTGTTGTCGGTAAAATTAATTACCATTTCACGTTCAAATCTAATTAAAGATTTAACTATCGCTTTGGAGCAAAACTGGTGAAACTCCATTCTCGCTCAATTTCTAAATTTGATAATTTAGATTATCTATTCACATTTCAATCTAATTGCAGATTCATTAAAACTCCTTTTACTGGGTTAAAGAAATAATGTCACTTAAAACACAGTTCACGACAAACCCAAATAACATTCTATTTATTATCGGGTTAAAGAACAAGTGTTATTTAAAACACAGTTCACGATAAACCCATGAATCAGTTCTATTTAAATCCATTTCAAATCCAATTTATTTATTTAAAAATAAATGGATTTTAATTCAAAACTAGTTCATTTCGATAAAAATCTATTTTTATCTTTTCATATATGGAGTTTTTCATCCCAAATTTTCCCAAATCATTTCTTATAATTTTACACAAATTATTACTATTTTTAATAATTTTATCAAGGTCCGTACAGTCGATTTCCAACAACGGCCATCGAACTGCACTTATAGCGACCTTTTTCAAATTTGATTTGGACGTATCTCCAAATCCAACCGTTAGATTTTGAATTTCCAATATTCGTTAGAAATCTCTTTTCGATACGAACCCAACGGTTCCGGTTTTTGGAGAATCCGTTGGTTGGATCTCCCGTAATATCCGTTCGAAGTCAATGGTCGAAATTCGCGAACTACTGCGGTGCGGCGCATTCTATTCAGGCCATTATATTATATATATATATAATATATATAATATATATAATATATATTTCATCGATTTCTATTTAAATCGAATTATATAAATAGTTTTGAATTCGTTTCAAAAACATTTTCAACTTCCATTTCAATTCAATTTGAAATTGAATTTTTCCTTATAAATTCGTTTTAAAATTCATTTCTATTCAATTAAAATTTCAATTCAATTTGGATTTATTTCAATTCGTTTTCAATTCAATTCGAATTCGTTTTATATTCAAATCATTTCGAATTCGTTTTATATTCAATTCATTTCGAATTCGTTTTCCATTCGATTCAATTCAAATTGGTTTTCTATTCAAATCAAATTGGTTTTCTATACGATTCAATTCAAATTCAATTCGTTATATATTCAATTCGAATTCGTTTTCTATTCAATTTAATTCGAATTTCATTTCAAAATATTCGATTTCGAAATCACTTTTCAATATTCATTTTAAAATGAATAAAATCGATGTAAACATCGTTTACGTCAAAATGGCGTCAATCTAATCAACACGGCTTCATATATTTCTTTTTTTAACTATTCTATTTCAAATATTTCTTTTTCAAATATTTTCTTTTCAAATATTTCGTTCAACACATGACTAATCTCAACGGATGAGTACTGTCAACACATGAACCTTTATTTTATACTGATAAAGATGTAAATTTTATTATTAAAATATTTCGTTCAACACATGACTAATCTCAACGGATGAGTACGGTCAACACATGAACCTTTATTTTATACTGTTCTTTATTTTCTAAATTGGAATGAGGCCCAATAATGTTAATTATATGGATTTTCATACATCACACGTACATAATAGCATTGAAAAATAATCAACCATCAACCAAAGTGCACTACACTGTATAAGCATCAAATATAGATATCTAACGCTTATAACAGCCTGTCAATCAATCGATCGACATATTTAATCAATCAGGATGAGTGAACTTCAAATTTCATCCCAACACCCGTGTGGGGTTTCAAACAATCAAACACAGATTTTAGTTGTGCAGTTGGGCGATGTGTAAAATTTATCGACCCAATTAATATCAGTCAAATCAGTGTATATAAACAAATCGGCCGATTTGTTTATAAATATTTATTTATTCACTTTCACGTTAAAAATTATATTTTTAACGATAAAATATTTTATTCAAACTATGAATATTCTATTTGGTTCATTTATTCAATAAAATGATATTTTCATTCCTCTAACATATTTTAGAAAATTTCGGCGGTAAAACGGCACGATACTAGAAACGGGACGAGGCCTAGCCTTATACCCGGTCTAGTGAAGGCCCACGCCATTCACACATCAATCAAATCAATTTCGTTTCACCAAACAATTCAATTCAACCCAAATATTCTAACCAACTACACAGCCAAACAAACAAGTCCATGGTCTGTGGACGATTGTGTCGGGTGCTACTAAACACCGTCTGCATCCTAGTATATATATATAACTAGAACAGAAATTGAAGAGTGAGAGGTTCTCACCAATAGCTATTCCAACTCCACGACTTCATTTAGAGAAATCTTCATTGTCCTCGCCTTTTTGTCACCTTCGTTGTCTGCTTTCACTACATATGTAAAAATCACATTTTTATGTACTGATGTCTTAAAAATAAAAATCACATTTTTATTTGTTCACTTTCAATTTAAAAATCATATTTTTATAATCACTTCATATATTTAAAAATCGAATTTTTACCTCGCTATTCAATATATAAAAACCGAATTTTTACCACGCTATTCAATATATAAAAATCGAATTTTTACTACGCTATTCAATATATAAAAATCGAATTTTTACTACGCTATTCAATATATAAAAATCCTATTTTTATAATCACGCTATATGGATAAAATTTCTATTTTCACACCGTTTATATATATTAAAATTCATATTTTTAATATCGCCATTTCTATTTAAAAATCCTATTCAAAAATCAAGCTAATTTCATTTCAACAAAAAAGCTAATTTCACAAAAAAAACACAAAGCTAATTTCATTTCAAAAAGAATGTTAATTTCATTTAAAAAAACAAAGCTAATTTCATTTAAACTATGCTAAATTAGTAAATTAACTAAACTAATTACATTAAATGAATTGCTAATGGTAAATAGTTAAACTAATTAAAGGTTTAGAATTTTAAACCTTCTTCATCTTCTCTGTAAAAGGACTGAACCCCTCGTTGAACAATTCCAGGTTGTCATCGAGATCCACACGCGAGTTAGGGCTCGCCGTTGACTTCAGAAGAAGAGGGAGAGGAGCGGGATGGTCGGGGTGGCGCGCTGAGGTGGCGTAGGGGGAGAGCGAGGTTGGAGGAGGGGAAACGCGTGCGGGTTTGAGGGGTTTCGCGCTGGCTTCGAGGTGGAGATCTCGAGGGGGGGGGGGGGTTTGCAGGCGCGAGCGACAGCGTGGTCGGCGCCGCCTAGGGGGCGCGATGGCAGACGGTTTCCGCCTCCGTCTTATATTTATTTTTTCTATTCTGGTATCGATTTGGTTTATACGGAGGGGGGGGGGGGGCAGAATGAATTAAGGGGAGGAGAGAAGGCTTTAATTTATTATTGAATTATTTTATTCAAAAAGTTGACTTTTATTTTCGACCTCAAAACTAGGCCCACCGCCTGTCGTCCACATCGTTTTACCCCCATTCCGAACACAATGGGATATGTATCGTAGGCTGATTCGACTGTTTCGATCAGTTTTTTTTAAAATCAACATATAACTCTATATATTGAATTTGAACGCGCATTTCAATTTACCGGGGTCACTTACGAACTCTAAAAATTCTAGAAAAGTATTTTCTAGCTTCGTATTGACGATACGGTCCTAACAAAACTAGTTTCGTCGAATTCTGAGAACGTTGGAAAAATGTCCAATCTCCAGTATATTAAAATCAACTGAAACTGGTCAAACGCGTTTTCCTTTGCCACGCTCACATATTGATTCGAAAAATTATGAAATTTGGAATCTAGCAATAACTTGACATCACGGATCCAACAAAAGTGGTTTCGTCAAAATCCGAGGTCGTTTGCAAAATGTCTATTTTTAAGGGCCTGAATTCCATAGCGACTATTCAGAATTTTCAACTGGACATATCTTTTGATTCCCGCTGTGAAATTTTGATTTTTCGGATTCGTTGGAAAGATATTCTAAAATAGATCCTAATATTTTTGGTTTCACTAAAATCCGGATTGTTTTGCACCCGGTACATTCATTTGAAGTTTGAAATCAAATTATCGAACTACCGCGCCATTTTCAATTCTTTTTTATAATTATATATAATTATTATATTCTAACGACGACGCGTATAATATATACATTCTATTTATATTCAAAATAAATTTCTCGTCGATATTATTTAAAATAATTCATTTTAAATATTCAAAATTCGCTAAAATTGCCAAAATAAAAATTTTAAACTGGTTCAGAATTTCCGGGTTATTACAATCTCCCCCACTTAAAACTTTTCGTCCCCGAAAAGGAACGAAGTCGAAAGTGGTTTGATTAATCAACTCTACGTTCGATCCGACTTCCATTCTCCAACTTTTCAGTTTCTGAGAATTTTCAAATTCTCAAAAATTTGGCTAACACCCTAAATTTTCGAAAAATTTCGCCATAACCTCCCCTGCACCGGGAGCCACGGGAAAAATCCCGAAATTACCATACAGGCCTTCTGATCTCAAAAAGAAAAAGAAAAAGCCAAGCGGCTCGCCAATAGGCTCATAAAATCATCATCACCCAAACAAAACAGTAAATTATATAGTAAACATGTACCTATTTGTCGGGCAAACAAATTTTATTCTCTGCTCCAGCCTCCTTGCTATGACCTGTTCAATGTAAGTACATGTATATGCAAGCAAATACGACTAATTTTCAATACAATTCAATATTTGATTCTATTAGGCATAATGGTTCAAAATTATCTAACAAATAGACAAACAACACAACCATCAATCAATTAGTGAATTTAACGTTTCAAATTCATAATTTTGATATATATACAGAAAATCACATTTTTGATGCCAAATCACAACAATAAATCTATGTATATAAGTTTTGGTTCTCACACCAGTCTAATGGAAATATATAGATATCACACCTTCGAAACACGAACATAAATACTGATGATGCACGTGCTATCATCAGTACCATCTCCGGGCGATTAGAATGTGATTCTATATCTATTCAATATATTAAAACTTCGAATATACGTTCATGACGCGTATATGCAAAACCTTTATATACTGGATTGTCGAAATTCAAAATAAATAAATAATCAATTACGTATAAAATGGTTTAAATTTTCAAAACAAAATTGTTTTCATTTGAAAAATATACTCTTCACACTCATTCTAGGATACTACTGATCCTATCTCTAATGAGTCATTCTAATTGGATATTACTAATCCAATATCTGATGAATTCTTTCGTATGGTTCTAATGTGCCTTGTTCTCGAGCTCTGTAAACCAAAGCTCTGATACCAAATGTGAGGACCCGTAACTTCCCCGTGAAGGAAAGCGCGGATACTTTTGAGAACAACACAAAAGAACGCAGACAGAAGAACATTTCACTGTTATTACAACAATTCCATCAGATACAAGAATATACAGAGTATAATTGAATAAATTACATTCGATAGATATTAGAGATTACAATAAATTACATAGCAGCGGAAAATAATACAAAGCACAACTGAAGGTGATATACAGATACAGAGCTTTCCGGATATCATTCCAGCTGTAAACCAGGATCCTGTGAATATAAATCTGCAAAACCAAAACTACTAGCTGCCCGTGCGGAAAATAGGGGCACCCAGAGTTTAGGTTAAAACAACAAACTCCAGGTCAGTCATGTGACTGGTGTGAGAACTAAAACAGTTATTAAAACTTTATTTTAAAAGATAGTAATTCAAGGGACCACGCCGTATAACACGGAACGGGTTTCCTCCCAAGAATACCAGTGCATATAGATAAACAACGCAATGCTTTTTCGAAAAATGAAGCTATTATAAGACCCAGGTCACATCACACAATGCAACGCAAGCCGGAGGATAGGGTTTTCCCTTATAATAGCCAAACATGCTTGGTACGTTTAAAACAAATCATTTGATACTATAATAAGTGTATAGTTTCAAAAGAATTTCGATCATAAATATAAATCATAGACGGCATAACATCCCATGCTACTATGTCGCCATACTAAGCTCTACAAATAAAGCCGAAATACACGTATTGGAAATTGGGTTTCCGTCATGAGTTGAGGCGAGGGGCAAGCTCCTCTCCGCGTTCGAGACACTCTAGCAAATGCCTCAGGACTACACACTCTGGGTAACACCTGGATGCTTCAGTGCCGGTCCTCACTTACGTTAGAGGATTAGTTATGCCTGAACACACGTTTCCCGGTCCTTACATACCTAAAATCGAGGCGCCTCATCCAACAACCACATAGGTGAAAAGTATATAAATGTCAGGACTGGTAAGTCACTGACACCACCAAAGCTAGAAAGAAACGTCGTGCTCTCCCTGCAGTCCTTATCCCGTTTTTGACTCATACCGAGGTGTGACGCTCACGAATTCACGTTATACACAAAGTTGCCACGTAGGCCGTGCTTTGATCACCAACCACAAGACTTTGCTTTTTAACAGAAGCCTTGATCCATGCAACTCAGCATGCCACACAGGCAATTCATGCCATGCGATTGATATCTATCGATATATAACCTCTAAGCTCGTACGTCTCAAAGAAGGGCGTTAAGCAAGAGAATAAATTCTCCGCCGCCAAACAGATATATATATTTAACAGAAATCAATCAACACAGAATAAAATCCAATGTCAGGCACACAATCCATTTACAAGTTCGTTCTGGGTCTGAACGAAACCGGAGGCACTTTCCTCGCATATCCATCGATCTCTAAGTATGTTTGGACGACCACCAACTATTTCCATCCTCTTGGGTGTATAGCCCAATCAGGATCGTCAGTAATTACCCAAACGATGTGAAGACTTCCGGTCTTCAACCACCGTCTTCATCTTCGACTTATCGTCGAATCGGTTATTCAGAATGGGTGTAAACCCGGCCTTTCCGAACAACCCGCGTATATTAAAAACAAATGTTACACAAACACAACATACGCCTCATTCCAATTCATTAGTCACTAACCGTAAGTCAGTAAGAGAGCAATTCCCGAAATATTAACCCCGAAGGCCGAAACCAACATCAGATCAATACCGAGGAAACCATTCTTCTTAACTAACCTACAGCTAGTTTCTAAATTTCAATTCTTAGGGAAAGGTTCCCATTAATTTTATCCAAGATAAATTCTTTAAAATTTATCCTTTAATCTTCCTTTGGATGTCATTTCAAACCAAATTATGGTTTTTCAAACTAGTCGAGATTAGTGAACCACACCGAAGTAATTATTTGTTTTATTTCCCAATCCCAACCTATTCATCCCATGAAGCAAAACTGGTAATACTCCATATCTAACACCACAGTGTTGTCGGTAAAATTAATTACCCTTTCACGTTCAAATCAAATTAAAGATTTAACTATCGCTTTGGAGCAAAACTGGTGATACTCCATTCTCGCTCAATTTCTAAATTTGATAATTTAGATTATCTATTCACATTTCAATCTAATTGCAGATTCATTAAAACTCCTTTTACTGGGTTAAAGAACTAATGTCATTTAAAACACAGTTCACGACAAACCCAAATCACATTCTATTTATTATCGGGTTAAAGAACAAGTGTTATTTAAAACACAATTCACGATATACCCATGAATCAGTTCTATTTAAATCCATTTCAAATCCAATTTATTTATTTAAAAATAAATGGATTTTAATTCAAAACAAGTTCATTTCGATAAAAAACTATTTTTATCTTTTCATATATGGAGTTTTTCATCCCAAATTTTCCCAAATCATTTCTTATGATTTTACACAAATTATTACTATTTTTAATAATTTTATCAAGGCCCGTACAGTCGATTTCCAACAATGACCATCGAACTGCACTTATAGCGACCTTTTTCAAATTTGATTTGGACGTATCTCCAAATCCAACCGTTAGATTTTGAATTTCCAATATTCGTTAGAAAGCTCTTTTCGATACGAACCCAACGGTTCCGGTTTTTGGAGAATCCGACGGTTGGATCTCCCGTAATATCCGTTCGAAGTCAATGGTCGAAATTCGCGAACTGCCGCGGCGCGGCGCGTTCTATTCAGGCCATTATATTATATATATAATATATATAATATACATTTCGTCGATTTCTATTTAAATCGAATTATATAAATAGTTTTGAATTCGTTTCAAAAACATTTTCAACTTCCATTTCAATTCAATTTGAAATTGAATTTTTCCTTATAAATCCGTTTTAAAATTCATTTCTATTCAATTCAAATTTCAATTCAATTTGAATTTATTTCAATTCATTTTCAATTCAATTCGAATTCGTTTTATATTCAATTCATTTCGAATTCGTTTTATATTCAATTCATTTCGAATTCGTTTTCCATTCGATTCAATTCAAATTGGTTTTCTATTCAAATCAAATTGGTTTTCTATACGATTCAATTCAAATTCAATTCGTTATATATTCAACTCAAATTCGTTTTCTATTCAATTTAATTCGAATTTCATTTCAAAATATTCGATTTCGAAATCACTTTTCAATATTCATTTTAAAATGAATAAAATCGATGTAAATATTGTTTACGTCAAAATGGCGTCAATCTAATCAACACGGCTTCATATATTTCTTTTTTTTAACTATTCTATTTCAAATATTTCTTTTTCAAATATTTCCTTTTCAAATATTTCGTTCAACACATGACTAATCTCAACGGATGAGTACTATCAACACATGAACCTTTATTTTATACTGATAAAGATGTAAATTTTATTATTAAAATATTTCGTTCAATACATGACTAATCTCAACGGATGAGTACGGTCAACACATGAACCTTTATTTTATACTGTTCTTTATTTTCTAAATTGGAATGAGGCCCAATCAATCACCATATAATGTTAATTATATGGATTTTCATACATCACACGTACATAATAGCATTGAAAAATAATCAACCATCAACCAAAGTGCACTACACTATATAAGCATCAAATATAGATATCTAACGCTTATAACAGCCTGTCAATCAATCGATCGACATATTTAATCAATCAGGATGAGTGAACTTCAAATTTCATCCCAACACCCGTGTGGGGTTTCAAACAATCAAACACAGATTTTAGTTGTGCAGTTGGGCGATGTGTAAAATTTATCGACCCAATTAATATCAGTCAAATCAGTGTATATAAACAAATCGGCCGATTTGTTTATAAATATTTATTTATTCACTTTCACGTTAAAAATTATATTTTTAACGATAAAATATTTTATTCAAACTATGAATATTCTATTCGGTTCATTTATTCAATAAAATGATATTTTTATTCCTCTAACATATTTTAGAAAATTTCGGCGGCATAACGGCACGATACTAGAAACGGTACGAGGCCTAGCCTTATCCCCGGTCTAGTGAAGGCCCACGCCATTACACATCAATCAAATCAATTTCGTTTCACCAAACAATTCAATTCAACCCAAATAATCTAACCAACTACACAGCCAAACAAACAAGTCCATGGTCTGTGGACGATTGTGTCGGGTGCTACTAAACACCGTCTGCATCCTAGTATATATATATAACTAGAACAGAAATTGAAGAGTGAGAGGTTCTCACCAATAGCTATTCCAACTCCACGACTTCATTTAGAGAAATCTTCATCGTCCTCGCCTTTTTGTCACCTTCGTTGTCCGCTTTCACTACATATGTAAAAATCACATTTTTATGTACTGATGTCTTTAAAATAAAAATCACATTTTTATTTGTTCACTTTCAATTTAAAAATCATATTTTTATAATCACTTCATATATTTAAAAATAGAATTTTTACCTCGCTATTCAATATATAAAAACCGAATTTTTACTACGCTATTCAATATATAAAAATCGAATTTTTACTACGCTATTCAATATATAAAAATCGAATTTTTACTACGCTATTCAATATATAAAAATCAAATTTTTACTACGCTATTCAATATATAAAAATTCCTATTTTTATAATCACGCTATATGGATAAAATTTCTATTTTCACACCGTTTATATATATTAAAAATCATATTTTTAATATCGCCATTTCTATTTAAAAATCAAGCAAATTTCATTCAACAAAAAAGATAATTTCACAAAAAAACGCAAAGCTAATTTCATTTCAAAAAGAATGTTAATTTCATTTAAAAAAACAAAGCTAATTTCATTTAAACTATGCTAAATTAGTAAATTAACTAAACTAATTACATTAAATGAATTGCTAATGGTAAATAGTTAAACTAACTAAAGGTTTAGAATTTTAAACCTTCTTCATCTTCTTTGTAAAAGGACTGAACCCCTCGTCGAACAATTCCAGGTTGTCATCGAGATCCACACGCGAGTTAGGGCTCGCCGTTGACTTCAGAAGAAGAGGGAGAGGAGCGGGATGGTCGGGGTGGCGCGCTGAGGTGGCGTAGGTGGAGTGCGAGGTCGGAGGAGGGGAAACGCATGCGGGTTTGAGGGGTTTTGCACTGGCTTCGAGGTGGAGATCTCGAGGGGGGGGGGGGGGTTTGCAGGCGCGAGCGGCAGCGTGGTCGGCGCCGCCTAGGGGGCGCGATGGCAGACGGTTTCCGCCTCCGTCTTATATATATATATTTTTATTCTGGTATCGATTTGGTTTATACGCGGGGGGGGGGGGGTAGAATGAATTAAGGGGAGGAGAGAAGGCTTTAATTTATTATTTAATTATTTTATTCAAAAAGTTGACTTTTATTTTCGATCTCGAAACGAGGCCCACCGCCTGTCGTCTATAGCGTTTTACCCCCATTCCGAACTCAATGGGATATGTATCGTAGGCTGATTCGACTGTTTCGATCAGTTTATTTTAAAATCAACATATAACTCTATATATTGAATTTGAACGCGCATTTCAATTTACCGGGGTCACATACGAACTCTAAAAATTCTAGAAAAATATTTTCTAGCTTCGTATTGACGATACAGTCCTAACAATTCTAGAAAAATATTTTCTAAAATAGATCCTAATATTTTTGGTTTCACTAAAATCCGGATTGTTTTGCACCCGGTACATTCATTTGAAGTTTGAAATCGAATTATCGAACTACCGCGCCATTTTCAATTCCTTTTTATAATTATATATAATTATTATATTCTAACGACGACGCGTATAATATATACGTTCTATTTATATTCAAAATAAATTTCTCGTCGATATTATTTAAAATAATTCATTTTAAATATTCAAAATTCGCTAAAATTGCCAAAATAAAAATTTTAAACTGGTTCAGAATTTCCGGGTTATTACACTATGTATAGGTTGTTGTATGATAAAACTAAAAAAATCCAAAACGTGAAGTAACGCACCACCCTTGGTAAAGTCTTTTGCAACATAAATGGTTGCTTGAAGTATATTATTATAACTAAACTTGATAATGGTAGGCTTACAAAGATGTTGAATACCCATAAAGTTTGAATGCATAACATCAACAGTTATATCATTTTAACGAACTCGTGCTACATAAATAAATCATGGTTGAAAAAGCCGGCCTCAGGTCCTAAATTGTTATGTATTATCTGAACCGAACGTGGCCACTACTGGAAAAGCACAGTAGCAGTGAGCAACAATTAAATACTATATACTAACACTTTGTTTATCTGAAGTATATTTATTTACTTAACTTGTAAGTAAATGGATGTATATTTTTATGTATATAAATTACACTTCACTCACATCTTCTTACAGGCGACGTATTCCTTTCTTTTCCCTGTACCCCTGCTTACCTTTCTTTACTTAGCAGTTAAGGATTCCTTCGTCTATATAATAGAAGAGCAACAAAGCGTTTAGGGTGGGGTTTCACTGCTCATTTTTTAGCAATAGCAACATTACTTTTCTCTTTCCTCTTTTCTCTGTCGGCATGCTTCTTCTTCTCTGCTAAAAATAAAAATCCAAACTATAGACATATATAAAAGAACTCGGATGCCCTCTTCATGAAAAATATATATACGAAGAGCAATCTCAGTCATTAAAATATAGATGTAAAGGGGAGTAGGCTTGTGTTTGCATGGGGAAGTTTGTAAAGGATAGAAAATGTGTGCCAGCAAAATGGATCGGTGGATCTGTTAACTGACGTTGGTCAGTACAGTACACGCGTGGGGGTAGGTTGGCGAGCTAATGGCCTTTGGGTTCCTGTTTAGGTAGTAGATGAGAAAGTCATCGGAAAAGGGGGATCACGAGCGGGAACAATAGTACAGGTAGACGGAGCTCATGAGAAGATGAAAAGAAAGTGGTCTGGTTGGCCAATTTGGTGAATAATCGAGGGTGGAAGGTGAGTTGAAGTACCGGCTTCGTACGGGATTTACATGAGATCGCGGCGGTTCGTATTATACAGGAAGAAGAATTACTGTAAGGTGGATTTGAATTTGTTGGGCCGGGATATATTTACATAAGCCCAATTCATATAAATGATAAATAAAAATAATAATGGAAATGGATACTGCTGCCTGCGTATGGAATGGAAACGAAATGCTAATGTGAAAGAAGGGGAACCATTGGCTGTGGGTGTATGTAGAAAGGTTATGGGTGGGTTTAAATCTAGGTGAGACCAGTATAAAGATATATTCGAGTATAGTTATTTAATTTAAATAGTGTATATGAACTTGTATATGTGTGGGGAACCGTTGTCAATCACCCTCCCTCATTTTAATTTAATGGTTACCGTGCCTATTCCCGCCCAGTCAAATCAAATCCCATCCATCCCTCAGCTATCAACCCAGGCCCACCACCACCGCATAAGCCCCCAAACCTAGACCCCAACCCATCGATACCCAATCCCCTTCTAATACCATCGCGGATTCAAACCCTGCCAGCCACCTAGTCTCAAATCCTAATCAATAGCCATCCTTCATCCTCTATTTACCTCCTGCAGCTCAACCCGAACAAGCTTGGACTTCCTACCGCCTTTTCCAATACCTCCCTCGAAATGCCGATAAGTACATGCCTGTTCAGATGGTGATTACATACAGTGGAGACAAATTGGTGCCACCTACAAATATAATCTTAGCTAGAGAAGAAATATGGAATTCCTATGTTGTTGGATTTTTCTTGGATAACCCACTGTCTTACAGTATGGTTGTGGAAACCCTTCTAGCAAGATAGAGGATAAAAGGTACATTAAAAATAAAATCTGATGTCTCTTTATTCCTGTTCCAATTCTGTGGTGATGCTGAAAGAGAAAAAATAATCAGAGGAGACCCTATAATTATGAGAAATAAGGTATTCATCCTAAAGCAATGGGATCTTAATGTCAGTAATGTTTGTGGAACGATTAAGGCGGTACCAGTCTGATTAAAATTAAGCAATATCCCAATATACTTGTGGTCGCCGATTGGGATAAATTGGCTTGCAAATCGTGTTGGCAAACTGATATGTATAGACAATGCAACTGAGAATATGACAAGAATACAGGATGCCAAGTTCCTAGTTGAAATTGCCCCTGAGAATGAGCTGATGGAATCCTTTTGAGTTCAAAATCCAGATGGAACTGACCAAAATATAAATGTAACATACCTTTGGCAGCCAATCATTTGTATATTTTGCAAAGTTTTAGGCCACAAAAGTAAAGAATGCAAGGAATTAAAGGAAAAAAGTGGAGAAAATAGGAAAAAAGAAGTTGAACAAGAAAAAATCAAAGAAGAAAAGAAGAAAGAAGTGCAAGCACGTATAGTGCAAAAGCAACGGTGGGCAAAAGGCAATGGTTTAAGGTTCAGAACAACAAGAAAATAGGTAACAAATACAAACCTGTTTACAGACCAGCTAACAAAGGAAAGCAGAGTGAGAATATGGCAAAACAGAGAGAAGAAAATAATAACTTAGGTGGGACTGATGAAAACAAAAAAGAAGAGTACACAATAGGCAAAGCAAAAGAAAAGGCTGGCCTTGTGGTGCAACACAGTTTCAACGTACTAAATGATGCAGATGAAGAAAGCAATGAATGCACTGATTCATAAGATGATAGTGACTCATACATGGAGGATGAAAATGAAGAAGAGAAAGACATAAAAGATGGAGAAGTAAGTATGGCAACAACGGAAGAAAATAAGACAATGCAGATAATAAAGGAATGTTCAGTGACAATGTAACACCCCGTGTATTTTATAACTGTGAAATTCATAAATTAAACTATAACTAATTTTAAATCAAAGAATTAAGGGAAACGGGATACGCCATTGCGTTCGTCTCGGAATTCTGCTTGAGATAGAGTCTGAGTTTGCATAAAACGGATATCATATGAAGAAGATATGGACGAACGAAGTTGGGCGAAAAACCAGAAAACGGGTCAGAATGCACTGGCGCACTTGGGAAGTGCGCCAGTACATTTTTGACCTGGCGCACCTGCCAAGTGCGCCCAGGTCAAAAATGACCTGCTGGTCAGGTCTGGTCAAGTCCTGGCTGGCCAGGTCTGTGTTTGGTCGATTTTCTGAGCCTTGCCTTGTCACTAGGGCTAGGTGTCAGCTCCTGGTTGGTCTCTCCTTCAAACGAACGGCTATTATTGAACCAAGCTTCATATACGGTCTAAATTAACTCACAAACTCTATAAAAAGGACCTAAGTCTAACCCTAATTCACACAAACTAAAAGGGAGATGAGGCCGTCATGTTGCTGAGGAGAGACTAAAGATAGCCGTCAGAAATAGAGAGACAATTAGGAGTTAAATCAAAAGCTAAAAGCAACGTTAATCAAATCAAAGCAACGCCTACAACAAAGGATAACATCTCCAAATTCAGAATTCAGATTCCTGAATTGAAGATTCGTCATACGTTGTAAGTAGAGTGCTATTCCGATATGAATTAAATAATTGTGTTGATTTGTGTAAAGAAAGAAATGGAATTGTGGCGATAATAATCTATATTTGTATGTTGCTTTGATGCTAAACGATTTGGGAATATTGTGGTATACGATTGGATATTTGCAAGTACGTGATTTGCGAAATGGAATTGTGGCGATAATAATCTATATTTGTATGTTATTTTAATTCTAAACGATTTGGCAATACTATGGTGTACGATTGGATTCATACAAGTATATGATTTATGTTGACAACCACATATTGTGGAGTTTTAATTGGGATTCATGCAAGCATATGATTCATATAGAAAGCTACATGTTTGTGGTAGTTATTTACAACACCCATTTGATAATTGCAAGTATATGATTCATGTTGAAAGTAACAACTATATGTTGTAATAGTTTATTTAAGATTCATGCAAGTATATGATTCATGTTAACAACTATATGTTATGATATTTTAATTGGAATTCATGCAAGTATATGATTCGTTATTATGCTAATATGATGTACATACTTTTATGACCACTTTTAGTGTGTAATTGAACCGACTAAGTACTATGATTTATATGAATCTATGTTGAAATTGGCAAATCATACTTTTGTGTTAGAAACAAAAGTAGGCACCTTTATGAACATGACTAAACTATGTTTGTTATTATGCCTAGTTGAAACATGTTTTTAGGCTTATGTTGTTATCATAATCATATGATAATATATGTGACACATAAGTTACATTAGAATTACATTAGAATTACATTCCACTTGCAAGTTACATAGATAGAATAAAAACCATGATTTAAGTTTAGGTATGTTTATGCTATACTTCTATAAATGGGTTAAAAACCATGATTCATATAAGAATTAGGTTGGGATAATTCTAGTTGAACCATACTTTTGTATTAGTGACAAAAGTAAGTACCTTTTTGTTAACATGTAGTGATTTTATGAACACGATTAGTTTATGCCTAAATAAAAATATAGGCTTATATTTCTAGTCAATATCCTGTACCAATAATAATGATATCTAATTTAGTTAGATTCTTAATTTCAAGTTTACATGGTTAGTTGAACCTATGATTCATGTTTAAGTTTATGCCATTATCATATGACTAGAATAATTCATGTTTAAGTACTGCTTATGCCATAATCATATGAATAAAATAATTCATGTTTAAGTATTGTCTATGCATTAACCATATGAATAGAACGATTTATGTTTAATTACTGTTTATGCTATGATTATGTGGATAAAATGATTCATGTTATGCCATGATTATATGATGTTACAATTGCAAGTTCACATGTGCCTATTTTATGTTAATTGAATCGTTCGTTGCAAGTTCATGCGTTCACACTCCCCTTTTTCATGTTACTTTATAAACACCATGTTATAAGCCTCCCCTTTTCATTTGGCTAAATTGGGTTTAAGTATTAAACCCAACACACCTTACGTTGGAGCGAACGTATAATACGGGGGTAATGAAGTTTGGGCTAAAATATAGAACATATGTGTTGGCATGTTTAACGCATGCCAACAACCTTGAAAGAACAATTAAGTGGCATAAATGAAATTTAACCAATAAAGATAAATTTGAATAATGGGCCGCAAATATTTACATATAAAAAGAAAAGAGACAAAATATGTAAATATAGAAAAATACAATGTGTTTAACCCGAGGTTGGATTGAGTTGTGATGTAAACCTGCCCGGAACCGCCCGGTTGTCCAGTAGTCACAACAATACCTATCCAATGTGGGTGGTTAAACACGGAGCCCAATAAGGACCCGAGGTTAGACTGAGTTGTGGCGTAAGACTGCCCGGACCCAACCGGCAACAGGCAGCCACAACAATACCTGTCTAATGTGAGAGGTCAAGGCTTTAATAAGACAATTAAGGCTGAGTCAGGATTGATAGGATTAAGTAAATTACATTAATACTTAATCAAAATGGAACATGCTAAACTAAACAGACTGATTGGCGGTTAGGTTTATAAAACAGTTAACCAACTTAGCATGTTGGCTAGAAATAGAAAACCTAGTAGCGGGGGACCCTTTTCGCAGTAACCCGACAAGGTATCATGATACCCTAAAACTAGGCAGGGTGGGGCACGATTACTGGGCTGATTGTAAGAGGTCAAATCGACGGCGGTGGTGCAGCAGTGTAGGTTCTAACGGGGTGCGGGCGTGCACACACTCCGGCGCAGAAAAATAAGGCACTGGGCACCAGTAGCATACCTGTGCATTCTAGGATTGTGTCGGGCCGCCACCATGGGACTTGATACACCCCATGGTGGGACCAACATAGGTAACTACAACATCGGGGGCCGTAAGACACATGTAACTATGCGAGTAGGAGCCGATCATCATAAAATGGATCACTTCACCCTGATTATGGGGTGCCCATGGGGAACTAGTTTATATGGGTACAGAGATTAATATGGGGTACGATAGTATATTCGACCCTAGACAACTTAACTAAGTTTATGGTGCTTTCCCATTTCTAGTTTATACTTATCATACCCGGTTCTTTATTCATAGACTGAATAGTCCTAGACTTACTCAGGCTTTATGTCTGACTCTACTTTTCTTTCGTCTTCTTTTCTTCCGTTTTCCCCCCAGGTCCACAGGAAGGGAATACCGCAGCTTGACCAGCCTTCATATCCAGCTTGAAGAGAAATAATGTATTGCTTGGATCTTTTCCGTTTTGGGCTATGGCTTTGGACAGCAATCATGGGACTTTTGCAGTTTATTTATGTTTTCTTTATGCTTCTTTAAATAATGAAATCAAGACAGTTATAAAGATGTTATGTTGTAAAAAAAATTATGACATGGTTTGTGTAACACGTATTATGTTGAAATAAAAGTTGTTGTTATTTTCCGCTGTTCAAAAATATGTGTTATTATATCTGTCTTGTATATCTGTGACTTATACTTATAAACCTCCACCAAAAATTAGGGCATTCCCTTTGAGAGTGACCCTAACGGAGGTGGGTGTTTCACTTGGTATCAGAGCATAGGTTTACCAGATAAGATAAAAAGTTTTGAAAATTTATTTTCAAAAAGGAAATTTAAAGAAGCATTTTTAAAAAGAAAAATATTATTTTATTTTAAAAAGGCAAAGTCCCCCCCCAAAGCCATAGGTATTGTCTTCTATCCTTCGTTTTGAACCTATCCTTTCTGTTTCAGCATGTCTGGAGACCTTACTCCCCAGCTGCTGATGCTTTCACTCCTCCTCCTCCACGTGAACCAGCAAGAGGAAGAGTCCCAGAATAGGAAGACGAATAATAGTCAAACAAGAAAGGATCATAACAGTAATAATAAGAAACGAGAAAAAAGGAAATGCAATTTTTGTGGTACGGGAGGGCACATAGCCAAGGATTGTAGAAAAAGGAAAAGAAAGCAAGGAGAATGTTTTCATTGTGGGGAGACTGGACACATCAGCAAAGACTGCCCTGAGAAGACAGACTTTGAGAAGGGCGGGAAAGACAACAAGTCCCGAGAGAAGAGGGAGTGTAAATTCTATGGCAAAGTGGGGCACTTAGTGAAAGATTGCCGGAAAAAGAAGGCCAAGATGAATGGTGGGTGCTTTTCTTGCGGTGAGACAGGCCACATGGCTAAGGACTGCCCAAAGAAACGAGGTATAAATACTTCTGTAGAAAGTGTAGTTTATCTTTATGATCACCCCGTTCGCACTTTATTTGATTCCGGCGCATCACACTCCTTTATCTCGTCTGCTTTAGTAGAATCTCTGCACCTAAAAACTAGTATGGTAGAGGACCCCTTAGTTGTTTCAAACCCAATTGGGGGCCCAGCTCATTTGTCTATGATCTGTGTGGGTTTGAAAATTTCTATTCTAAGCGTAGAATTTAAATGTAGTGCCTTTGTTTTGGGCTTTTCGGGATATGGTTTGATTTTGGGCATGGATTGGCTATCCAGTAATGGGGCCATCCTCGATTGTGAGAAAAGGGTTGTTCGGCTCCTGACCTAACTCGGTAACACTTTGGAAATTTCTTGTACTCCCTTGTATGCGGTTATGCTTAGTTATCTTGAATCGCTAGATGCCTCCGTTGAAAATTTGCAATCGATTAGAGTGGTCCGGGAATATCCGGATGTCTTCGAAGAAGTGAAGGGCTTGCCTCCGAAACGGGAGATAGACTTCCGTATATATCTTGTAGATAATGCAAAGCCCGTTGCGTTGCCCGATAGACACATGGCTCCACGGAAAAGGAATGAGCTCAGTAAACAGATTAAAGAGCTTCTAGAGAAGGGGTTCATTAGAAGGAGCACTTCAGAATGGGGCGCTCCAGTAGTGTTCGCCACTAAGGCAGAAGGTTCATTTCGCTCATGCATGAGTTGTGGAGAATCACCTTAGTAAGTACATTTGGCAACATGGCTGGCATTTATTTCCAAGAGATAGTTCTGCTACGTGGAATACCTGATAGTAAGTGGACGAGATCTAAGATTCACTAGTGAATTTTGGAGAGCTTGCATGAAACCATGAATACGCCGTTATGTTTGAGCTGAGTATACTAGAAGTAGAGTAAGTGAAAGAGGAACGAGAGGCAACAGTGAAATAGGTTCCAACTCATATTTTGGAAACAAGAATTAAGAAGCTATGAAATTGTGAAGTTAAAGACGGACAAAGCATAATGGAGTTAAGCTCAAGGAAATGCGACTTAGAAGATTGAAGACTAGATTCGTGCATCATACCTCTTCTTAAGAGTATATCTTTGATCCCTCTCTTCCTGTAGAGCTTACTTGCATGCTATCTTTTGTGTATATCCTCTCGGTCCCATTCTCAATCCAATTTCTGTTGCAAACCCCATAGGGAGTATGACTCATCTGTTAGTAACACATGTTGGGGCTTGAGGGTGTTCTTTGGTTTGACTAAACTTTTTGGGTTTTATAGGATACGGGTTGGTCTTAGGAAGGGACTCCCTTGTGACCTAAAAGGAGTCCATCATGCTTAGTTCCCTAGAATAATATATAGTGGTTGGGTTGAGTAATTCTTTGGGTGTCAGTCTGATGTTGATTTCGGTCTTCGGGGCTGATGCTTAGAGAGTTCTTCTCCTGATTAATATATGTGTGGCATAGATTTCCAGTTTTGACATTGCCTAATGGGCACAAAGTTTTTACTTGCTTCTATCATTCGACTATACCTTTAGATAGGAACAATTGGGTGTAAACATGTGTTTGAGACATGTTATGATTGATGGTTGCAAGTGGTTGCAAGTGATTGCTAGTGGTTGCTCGTGGTTGCATATACACACACAATCTAGGTTTTAGATCGGCTCAGTCACTTCATATTGCATATGCATATATGTTTGCATTCGTATATGGTTGAACTTTAATGTGTTGTCATATGGATGTTGCATGTGTATGAATGATTGTGCACTCATGTAGAATCATGAATAGGAGGATTTGCATACATAATGGATTCATAGCACTTACATAATTCGCATTAAGGAGGTCAACTGAATCAGTAGACCGCCTAATTTTGCATTAAATAAGTACATGTACACACACTTCGCATATGATCATGAAGCATTAGAAGTCTTTTAAGGACAATGGATGCTCGTGTTTGATGGATGAGTAGATGGATGTTTGGATGTTAGGATGTACATTCTTCCTGAACTTGAAGATTTCGGGGACGAAATCCTTTTAAGTGGGGGAGAATGTAACACCCCGTGTATTTTATAACTGTGAAATTCATAAATTAAACTATAACTAATTTTAAATCAAATAATTAAGGGAAACGGGATACGCCATTGCGTTCGTCTCGGAATTTTGCTTGAGATAGAGTCTGAGTTTGCGTAAAACGGATATCGTATGAAGAAGATATGGACGAACGAAGTTGGGCGAAAAACCAGAAAACGGGTCGCACTTGGGAAGTGCGCCAGAACAAAAATGCACTGGCGCACTTGGGAAGTGCTCCAGTACATTTTTGACTTGGCGCACCTGCCAAGTGCGCCCAGGTCAAAAATGACATGCTGGTCAGGTCTGGTCAAGTCCTGGCTGGCCAGGTCTGTGTTTGGTCGATTTTCCGAGCCTTGCCTTGTCACTAGGGCTAGGTGTCAGCTCCTGGTTGGTCTCTCCTTCAAACGAACGGCTATTATTGAACCAAGCTTCATCGACGGTCTAAATTAACTCACAAACTCTATAAAAAGGACCTAAGTCTAACCCTAATTCACACAAACTAAAAGGGAGATGAGGCCGTCATGTTGCTGAGGAGAGACTAAAGATAGCCGTCAGAAATAGAGAGACAATTAGGAGTTAAATCAAAAGCTAAAAGCAACGTTAATCAAATCAAAGCAATGCCTACAACAAAGGATAGCATCTCCAAATTCAGAATTCAGATTCCTGAATTGAAGATTCGTCATACGTTGTAAGTAGAGAGCTATTCCGATATGAATTAAATAATTGTGTTGATTTGTGTAAAGAAAGAAATGGAATTGTGGCGATAATAATCTATATTTGTATGTTGCTTTGATGCTAAACGATTTGGGAATATTGTGGTATACGATTGGATATTTGCAAGTACGTGATTTGCGAAATGGAATTGTGGCGATAATAATCTATATTTGTATGTTATTTTAATTCTAAACGATTTGGCAATACTATGGTGTACGATTGGATTCATACAAGTATATGATTTATGTTGACAACCACATATTGTGGAGTTTTAATTGGGATTCATGCAAGCATATGATTCATATAGAAAGCTACATGTTTGTGGTAGTTATTTACGACACCCATTTGATAATTGCAAGTATATGATTCATGTTGAAAGTAACAACTATATGTTGTAATAGTTTATTTAAGATTCATGCAAGTATATGATTCATGTTAACAACTATATGTTATGATATTTTAATTGGAATTCATGCAAGTATATGATTCGTTATTATGCTAATATGATGTACATACTTTTATGACCACTTTTAGTGTGTAATTGAATCGACTAAGTACTATGATTTATATGAATCTATGTTGAAATTGGCAAATCATACTTTTGTGTTAGAAACAAAAGTAGGCACCTTTATGAACATGACTAAACTATGTTTGTTATTATGCCTAGTTGAAACATGTTTTTAGGCTTATGTTGTTATCATAATCATATGATAATATATGTGACACATAAGTTACATTAGAATTACAGTAGAATTACATTCCACTTGCAAGTTACATAGATAGAATAAAAACCATGATTTAAGTTTAGGTATGTTTATGCTATACTTCTATAAATGGGTTAAAAACCATGATTCATATAAGAATTAGGTTGGGATAATTCTAGTTGAACCATACTTTTGTATTAGTGACAAAAGTAAGTACCTTTTTGTTAACATGTAGTGATTTTATGAACACGATTAGTTTATGCCTAAATAAAAATATAGGCTTATATTTCTAGTCAAGATCCTGTACCAATAATAATGATATCTAATTTAGTTAGATTCTTAATTTCAAGTTTACATGGTTAGTTGAACCTATGATTCATGTTTAAGTTTATGCCATTATCATATGACTAGAATAATTCATGTTTAAGTACTGCTTATGCCATAATCATATGAATAAAATAATTCATGTTTAAGTATTGTCTATGCATTAACCATATGAATAGAACGATTTATGTTTAAGTATTGTTTATGCTATGATTATGTGGATAAAATGATTCATGTTATGCCATGATTATATGATGTTACAATTGCAAGTTCACATGTGCCTATTTTATGTTAATTGAATCGTTCGTTGCAAGTTCATGCGTTCACACTCCCCTTTTTCATGTTACTTTATAAACACCATGTTATAAGCCTCCCCTTTTCATTTGGCTAAATTGGGTTTAAGTATTAAACCCAACACACCTTACGTTGGAGCGAACGTATAATACGGGGGTAATGACGTTTGGGCTAAAATATAGAACATATGTGTTGGCATGTTTAACGCATGCCAACAACCTTGAAAGAACAATTAAGTGGCATAAATGAAATTTAACCAATAAAGATGAATTTGAATAATGGGCCGCAAATATTTACATATCAAAAGAAAAGAGACAAAATATGTAAATATAGAAAAATACGATGTGTTTAACCCGAGGTTGGATTGAGTTGTGATGTAAACCTGCCCGGAACCGCCCGACTGTCCAGTAGTCACAACAATACCTATCCAATGTGGGTGGTTAAACACGGAGCCCAATAAGGACCCGAGGTTAGACTGAGTTGTGGCGTAAGACAGCCCGGACCCAACCGGCAACAGGCAGCCACAGCAATACCTGTCTAATGTGAGAGGTCAAGGCTTTAATAAGACAATTAAGGCTGAGTCAGGATTGATAGGATTAAGTAAATTACATTAATACTTAATCAAAATGGAACATGCTAAACTAAACATGTTGATTGGGGGTTAGGTTTATAAAACACTTAACCAACTTAGCATGTTGGCTAGAAATAGAAAACCTAGTAGCGGGGGACCCTTTTCGCAGTAACCCTACAAGGTATCATGATACCCTGAAACTAGGCAGGGTGGGGCACGATTACTGGGCTGATTGTAAGAGGTCAAATCGACGGCGGTGGTGCAGCAGTGTAGGTTCTAACGGGGTGCGGGCGTGCACACACTCCGGCGCAGAAAAATAAGGCACTGGGCACCAGTAGCATACCTGTGCATTCTAGGATTGTGTCGGGCCGCCACCATGGGACTTGATACACCCCATGGTGGGACCAGCATAGGTAACTACAACATCGGGGGCCGTAAGACACATGTAACTATGTGAGAAGGAGCCGATCATCATAAAATGGATCACTTCACCCTGATTATGGGGTGCCCGTGGGGAACTAGTTTATATGGGTACAGAGATTAATATGGGGTACGATAGTATATTCGACCCTAGACAACTTAACTAAGTTTATGGTGCTTTCCCATTTCTAGTTTATACTTATCATACCCGGTTCTTTATTCATAGACTGAATAGTCCTAGACTTACTCAGGCTTTATGTCTGACTCTACTTTTCTTTCGTCTTCTTTTCTTCCGTTTTCCCCCCCAGGTCCATAGTGAGGGAATACCGCAGCTTGACCAGCCTTCATATCCAGCTTGAAGAGAAAGAATGTATTGCTTGGATCTTTTCCGTTTTGGGCTATGGCTTTGGACAGCAATCATGGGACTTTTGCAGTTTATTTATGTTTTCTTTATGCTTCTTTAAATAATGAAATCAAGACAGTTATAAAGATGTTATGTTGTAAAACAAATTATGACATGGTTTGTGTAACACGTATTATGTTGAAATAAAAGTTGTTGTTATTTTCCGCTGTTCAAAAATATGTATTATTATATCTGTCTTGTATATCTGTGACTTATACTTATAAACCTCCACCAAAAATTAGGGCATTCCCTTTGAGAGCGACCCTAACGGAGGTGGGGTGTTTCAGACAAAGACAAAAGAAAAAGAGAGGACAAAAGAGAAACAAGAAGGAAAAAGTAAGGGAAAAAATAACAATAAGAAGGTGACACAAAGAAACAATGGTGCAAGAAACAAATCGAGTTTGCATGGCAAAGTAAATGCGCATGCATGTTTCCAAAATGTTATGCCATTCAAGCGCAGTTCTTTACTGCTTTCAACTACCCATTTAAGACCCTCCACCTCAAAAGCAAACAAACCCACCTTTTCAAACAAAAACAGACCCACTTCTTCAAATATATAAGCCTCAAATCCTCCTACCATTAATGCCACTTTCTTACCACCTATCCTTTCTACCCAGAAAATTATGCATCAGTCTCTTGCCTTTCACCCATACTACCAAACCCAACATGCCACATTACAACATCCATCAATATTTCTCCACTCTCCCCTCCCCTTTCTGCTATGTTTGCAAGAAAATCTAAAGTTCCACTTAATGCAAAGTTAACCAAAGGAAAAACATCCTTAGCAAACAAAACGGAAAAATCAGAAAAGAAAAGCATAGATAACAAATCTGAGCCTCCTGACATATTTTCCATTGATTCTGGATGTGAAATAGATCCTTCTCATCAGGAATTCCCAAATAATTCTCCATCTTCTTCTCTTAGAAGAACTAGAAGTGCATCAAAATCCACTCAATTTTGACGATGCTACAAAGCATTGCAGCATGGAATATAAGAGGAGGACATAAACAATCCAAACTTGATCAAGTCAAAACCCTTATCTCTGACCATAATTTATCCCTTATATCTATCTATGAAACTAAATTAAACCATGATCTCTCCTCTAAGGCATCCTCCTACATAAACCCATCCTGGTCTTATATAGACAACCTTTCACATGCTCCCTATGGCAGGCTCCTCATTCTATATGATCCTGTAATATATTCTCTCTCTCCCATTCAGATTGATTATCAATTCATCCACTCTCAAGCCCTTCATAAACCAATAGATACTTCCCTGCTAATCACTTTTGTTTATTCTAGTAATACTCCTTTTGTAAGAAATCATATGCTTGAATTCCTTCCCTCGCTATCTCAAACCTCTATCCTATGGCAAATAATTGGAGATTTAAACTGCTCCTTTTTATCTTCACACCAGAGTGGAGGCAATCCTCTGTCCTTAGCCGATATTTCGCCTATGAGCTCTGCCATCCATAATGCTTCATTGCTAGAAATACCATTTACTGGATCTCAATTTACATGGTCTAACCAAAGCATAGATTGTCTTAGAACTTTAACGAAAATTGATCATGGTCTGATGAACTTCAACTCTCTAGCTAACTGGCCATCTATCTGCATCCACTTTCCCTTGCCAAAACTATCAGACCACTGCCCATTAATCCTATCCTTTGGCAGGACAACCATCTTTAAACAGGTAAATTTCAATTTTTTTTGATGTTTGGACACAAAATAAGGCTTTGAAACAGGTAGTAGATGAAGCATGGAAAATAAGAACGTATGGGAACCCTATGTACAAACTTCAACAGAAGTAAAAGAATACCAAAGCAGCTTTGAAAATATGGTCGAATGCAATATATGGGAAAGGCAACAAAAGGTCTACTCTAATATCTAGACAATTGGAACATAAACAAAAAATCATACTCCAACCAAATGCAGACACTTCAGATTATCAGATGGAGAAGATGTTGATGCAGCAGCTAGAACAAGCTCTTGAAGCTGAGGCTAATATGATAAAGCAAAACTGGGCAAAATATGGTGATTGGAACACAATGCTATATCACGCTTCTTTGAAGATCAAGCAATCCAAAGAATATACATCAAATCAAGGATCAACATGGTAATCTGCACTCTCCCCCTTCTTCAGTAGATGAAGCTTTTCTATCATATTTCAGTGATCTGCTCGGAAAGCCTCCCCAACTTCCTAATCTATCCTTCATTAACAGTCTTCCTATGTCTCCCCATACCTTTACATATGCAGGATTTACTTGTTAAACCGATAACTGATCAAGATATAAAGGACTGCATTTTTGGTATGAGGAAATCAACGTCTCCGGGACTTGATGGCTTTCCTCTGTCCTTCTGTATACACTGCTGGCCAATTATTGCTAATGATGTCCTCAAAGCTGTCCATAATTTCGTTGACAAGAGCAAGCTACTCTCCTCCATCAAATCCATAAGCCTAGCTCTCATTCCCAAAACCAAAAACCCATCAGATGTTACACAAGCTATATCAAAAATACTCGCAAGTAGATTGAAAGTTGTTCTTCAGCAAGTCATCTCCTCTAATAAAAATGCTTTCCTATGCAATCGTAGCATTCTAGATAATGTCCTTCTAACTCGTGGTCTATTGAATGGCTATGAAGCCAAAAACATTTCTCCGAGAGCAATGCTAAAAATTGATTTGAAAAGAGCTTTCGATACAGTGAACTGGGAAGCTCTCATTGGTATTATAGAGAAACTGAGGTTTCCGGAAAAATTTCGTAATTGGATCTTCCTTTGCATCTCAAAGGTCAGGTACTCTTTATTATACACTGCCCATATAGTTGGATGTTTTCGTGGTGAAAATGGTTTGAGACAAGGAGATCCGATATCTGCCTACCTATTCATACTTCTTATGGAATCCCTAACTAGAGAATTTAAAAGATAGATTACTTTGAAAAACTTTGTGTTGCACCCAAAGTGCAGACCACTGCAAATTACCACCCTGGCTTTCGCTGATAATTTGCTTATATTCACTAAACCAACCACGTCCTCTCTCCAGTCAATCATGCATACCCTAACTCAATACTATAATTTTTTTGGTCTACAAATGAATCTAAGCAAATCACATATCCTTTTTGCTGGACTTGATAATCAGCATACACAGGTAATATTAAGCCTTACAAACCTGTCTCTAATGCATGACAATATGTCATATCTGGGAATTCATCTAGCAACAAAGAGAATAACCAATGTCCAATCCTTCCACTATATGAAAAGATCACCAAGGTGCTGATGAGATGGGAGAACAGACTACTCTCACACCCTAGCAGATTAGTAATAATAAATGCAGTAATTTTTTCTATGACTATATACTGGTGTCATACCTTTATATTACCAACAAAGATGATAAATATGATCAAAACAGCTTGAGAAATTTTTTATGGTCGGGCTCTATATATATTATGAAGTTGGCTCCAATTGCCTTTCATAAACTGGAGAGACCGGAGAATAAAGGTGGGCTTGGAATCAAGAACATCAGTCAATGGAACATAGCAGCACTTTCGAAGCACTACAGTGACCTGGTAATTGAGAGCAATTCGCTATGGGTATCATGGTCGAGTAAACACAATCTAAAGAATAATGATATTTGGACAGTGGAATCAAAACTGAATTAAAGCTGGATATGGAAAATTATGATTAAAGTACGTGAGAAATTGAAACCTTATTCCAAAATAAACATCTCATTCGATAGTAGAGCAAAATTCTGGAGTATGCCATGGTTGAAGTGCGGTCTCATTCTTGCTGAGCATGTGGACCATTAGGCAATGACACAAACTGGTATACCGCTAAATGACAGAGCATCCTCTTACGTGATAAATGGCAAAGTGTGCTTGCCTAACACAAGTATTAATGCTCTGGAAACAATATGGAATGAAAACAATGACAGAAATTATACAGTAGGACAGACAGATGAATACTTATGGACTGATGGAAACAAAGCACACTCAACATGTCTTATTTATGACGCCCTTTCAGGAGACATATAAAGATGCAAATATGCATGGTATAAAAGAATCTGGAATGAAAAATTTAATGAGAAGCTAAATTTTCATGCATGGAAGGTTCATCAGAATAGCATGAATACACTACTAAATCTGGTTCGAAAAGGTATGAATGTTTCCAAAACATATGTGTTGTGCAGATTAGCTGAGAAGATGTCAAACACTTACAATTTAACTGTTCTTATGTGAAATTCATATGGAGGAAAATAAAGCAAAAGGGTGATTATGCTTCGCCATTAACTTATAGTAAGGAAGAGTGGATGAGCATTTATAAAGCAATTAGATGGAAAGAAGCGAAAACATATGAGCTTTTTGATAATGAAAAAAGTATTGTTATCAGAGATCTATAAAGAAAGAAATCAAAGAATATTCCATAGAGAAGTGACTAGTAGAGTACGATTATTCAAAAAATATGCACCGGCATCAGAAGCGAAGTCACGCACTCCACATTTGGGTTTGATTCGTCTGTCAAAACTAAATGGATATCATGTAGTCCATCTTTTTTCTCCTTTCCCTCCTTTCTATCCTCTTGTATTTCTTCTATTATTTATGTTGTAAGTTCCTTATGATATAAATAAAACGGTAGGGGCCATTTAACCCCGTAGGCTTTGCCAAAAAAATAATTGTATATGTAATATATAATTCATACATTGTCAGAATCACGAGCAGTCAGTCACGTTGGAATCGTAGAGACATAGGCTACACAATGGAAGTGACTCAGAGTAAATTGGAGCTTGTTACAATTTATAGCGAAATAAATTTCCTGATCTGAATCAACGACAATTAACATTATTTAACGATAAATGTTCAATGTGAGCAAATCTCACTAACTCTACCCAGTTTATATTTTTATAACGTATTTTTAGAATTACTAAAAGATGGTTGATGGCTGTGTGATGATTGTTTGGTTGAACTGCTAATTAATTGGCTGAGATTATAAATCTACATATATATATCGTTAATCAAATATTGATTCTGTTTATCCGAATATTTCATATCGAAATGAAATTGATGTTATTTATATTGTTTAACATCTATGATGCAAGGAAACAGGTTGGAGGGATCCAACAGGACTCCTCAATATTTATACTGTTTGTTTTCATATATTGCGATATATGATGTGATATATAATATGTGATTGGTTATGATGACACTGGCCTTGTTATTTGGTATCTTAAATACCATAAGAAATAGTGGAATGTAAAAAGGGAATTTTCAAAGCGTATATTGAAAATAAAATATTTATATCAAATAAATAGAATTATAAAAGGAATTATTTGGGAAATAAATAGAATTACAAAAGGAATTATTTGGGAAATAAATAGAATTATAAAAAGTAATATTTGGAAAATTAATATAATGAAAAAAAGGAAAAGGAAGGATATAAAAAGAACTATGCAATGGATTTAAAGTAGATATTAAATATAATCCATTTTAACTGATAAATTGAGAAGATTAATTTATAAATAATGTTTTATTAATTAAATAAAATATTTATCATTTGATAAATGGAATATATGAATCTGAAATTATATAGAGAAGTAAAATCGGTTTCAACACCGATATTTGAAATCGAATGTGAACGTAGCAGTTGTGAAGAGAGTTATAAATAAGATTTTTACAAATAGTCTATAAATAGAAGCATAAATAGAATTTGGATTTGGGATATTGTTTTTAAATGCAAAATCAAACTATTTGATTTGATAAAAGAAATATTCTTCACATTTGATGTGAATAAGGGATTTAAGTAAATATTTTGCGAAATGAAACTATTATAAAGGAAACTGGGTTTTGAAATAGGAAGTTAAATTGGAGTTAATGAAATTAGAAACTGACTGGAGATTAGTTATATTGAACAGTTGTCTGGGTATTAATCTGATGTTGGTTTCGTCCTTCGGGGTTAATACGTGGGGAGTTGTTCTCTTACTAGTTTACAGTTAGAGACTGATAGATTTGGGGAAGTAATGATGCGTGAATAAAAAATGGAAATGTTTTCCAATGTTAATAATGTATATTTTCTAAATTTAGAAAATAAAATTGATGAATATATGAAAAAGGGAAATGAATAAATTAATGATAAATTAATTTAAAAGGAAAAATGCTGATTGATGATTGATCGATAAAATTTCCATATGGAAATAAGATCGTTGTGCGTATGGATATTTTCCTTTGATAGTTAAATAACCGACTATCAAAGTTTTGACCATTTTTTCGTCGTCAATATGGAGAGACCAGAATCATATGAATTATCTGAAAACCACCTCGTATGGGCATTAGCATTGCGAATCAAATATGATGATAATTGAAGACGGAGTTTATGCGAGGGCTGTTCTGGCGAACCCTAGGTAGAAATTGCCTAAGATGGGTATACAGAATAGTGCCTTCGGTTTGTTCGGTCCCAGGACGATCTGTATGGAAGAATGTCTGGCAGAGTATATTTAAAAGATCGCGTAAGTTAATCTCTTCAAACGTATTTACGTTTGGTGGCGGAGGAATTCGTTTCTCTTAGCTGTATACCCATGGTATTTTTAGAGAAATCAATTTGTAATTTGGCGGGTATGGCGATGTGACATTCAAAGTGAATAAAGGTGTGATCTGTCAAAGATAAGCATGGCCTAAAGCCTCACAACCAGAAATGGTAAAAATTGGGTAGGTCGCATGGCTAAGTGGGTAGCTCCTAATTAAGGTGTATTGTCACTTGATCTTGAGAAATTCCATTTACTTCTTTAAACTATTTCGATGCTGTCCCTCTCGGGAGACGGTTGCTGATCCCAACCGTTGGTGATAATACATTCGGTACACTCAAGCGAAATGAGTGACCGGTCATGTTTAGCCTGGGTTGCAAGATATTCTTGTTGAACCCGGTGTATTCCACTTTAGAGATACACTATTGGAAGGTGGTCTCATATCTTGCCAGTTGGAATCCATCAACCAATAAGAGTCTGCGATTTTTGATTATATATTATATATTTGGAACATGAGATGAAAGCGTTCCACTAGATTTCTATTTATTTGATTTAGACATTATTATATTATCTGAAGAGTATGGATTTTTAAAAGAATGATTTGGGTTATCGTAAGATCCATCCATGTTTATGTGTGGATTGGTCTTATGATTATCCTTTCTTTTAAAAGGAATTTAAAAGTTAAACAAATGGTTGGAGTTTACTCACTCGAGTCACCTGACCGACCAGAGTTTATTTTGTTTTGTTTTCCCTAAACTCTTGGGTGCCCAATTTTGTATGGGCAGTCAAGTAGTCGGGATTTATAGGTATACTTGGAGAGCTGGAGCAGGAGGCTTCAGGATTATATATCTATTGTTTATTTCCGATATGTTGTAAGTATTGTACTCTGCAAATGGTATGTATATACAAATGATAGATTTGTATTTCAAAATTATGTTGTATACTATATTTTATTCATTCTGATGTGAGGTTCGGGTTGCTCTAATTCTGTTGTTTTATTCTTCTTCTTCTTTTCTAATTTTCTATCTTATCTATTCTCACCCTCTAACTTCTTTCTATTAATGATCTGGAATGTTTGGTGCCTGAATAATTTACGTGAGTTTTTTTTTTATTGATTTTCTAGGTCTAAAATCCCAGTTTGTTACAGATACAATTGCTGAGGAGCATACCGCCACGAAGGATATTGTTGAGAAGCACAATGGAGATGACAAAGGGGATGATGTTGATAATGCGGACAAATGCAAAGTTGAGTATGGAAATCCTCAAGCTTCAGGTAAGATTGAGATTGACCAAGTTATGTCATACTTGGATTCTCTTTTTAGTTCGCATGGATCTCTTTCATTCCATGCTCATTATTCCTTTGCATTAGACTAAATCTCATCACAACTTTCTTCCGGTGTAAGCAATACTTCAACGAAATATCATGATGTAACAACCCGGAAAATCAAGACCAATTTAAAAATTTTGTTTTGGCAATTTTAATGAATTTTGAATATTTAAAATGATTTATTTTAAATAATAACGATTAGAAATTTATTTTGAATAGAATTAGAATGTATAAATTTATTTAAATCGAAGTTAGAATATAAATACTTATTCTAATTATAAAAGGAATTGGAAATGGTGCGGTAGTTTGAAATTTCGATTTCGAATTTAAATGAATGTACAGGATTCAAAATAAACTAGATTTTAGTAAAACCAGAAACATCTGAATCTGTTTGAAAATATTTTTCCAATGAATGTGAAAAGTCTAGATTTCATAACGGGAATAAAAATTTATGTCCAGTTGAAAATTCAGAATAGTCGCTATGGAATTTATATAATATATAGCCCTTAAAAATAGCGATTTTGTGAACGACTTCCGTTTTCAGCGAGACCACTTTTGTTGGATCTGGAATGTAAAATTAGTGCTAGATTCCGATTTTCATAATTTTTGGAATCAATATGTGAACGTGGCGACGTGTTTTGGTCAATTCAATTTGAATTTAGTCGACTGAAAAATGACCGTTTCTCCAACGGTCTCCAAATTCGACGAAATTAGTTTTGTTAGGACTGTATCGTCAAAACATAGCTAGATTTATTTTTCTGGGATTTTTGGAGTCCATATGCGGCCCCGGTAAATTAAAATATGCATTCAAATTAAATATATATTGATTTATATATTAGTTTTGATGAAACTAATCGTAACAACCAAATTGGGTTACAGAACATATCCCATTGTGTCCGAAATGGGAGCATTTAGCTAGGAACGACAGTCGTTGAGTTGGATTTGGAGTTCGAGTGAAAATCCTCATTTAAACGAAATAAAATATTATTAAAATATATAAATATATATATTCCATCGTGGAAACCCTAGCCATTCACAAACAAATTTCCACCACTAGTTAATTTCAGTGGCTGTTTTCGTTCGAGACTCTCTCTCAAATTTTCTCTTGATTCATTCCATAATATCCAAAATTCATAAAACAAATATTGTAAATCTACTTGATAGCTTTCAACCCATATGAGTATGATGGCTTTTGGTTTTGTAAATCACAAGATTTTGGATTCTGAACCGTCTTCGTTTGAGCGTATCTAGGAGGCAGAGGACGCCGTGGAGCTGCCTGAGGCTCAGGTAGTGGGTAGGGGAGGCATGGGCTCTCCGATCACCGACAGTTGATCGAGGTCCGGTCATCTAACCTGGCGGCGCTGTGAAACCTTGGCGGTTGAGCGTGATTGAGATTGGTGCCTGTAGGAATACGAAGTAGAAGATGGAAAGCATGGCCCTTGGTTTAGAAGATCAACGGTGGACAAAAAGTGGTTAATTAATGTAATAAAATTTGAAATTATATTTATAAAATAATAGAGAAAACTTGTAAAAATTCGTAACTTCCTCGTATGTTGTCGGAATTCAGAAAACCGAAGAGCATTGGAATCCTTAAGACGATATCTACACAATGGAACAGACCGGGGCAGAAGCAGAGGATATCGGAATTTTTGGTTAAATTACACATCGGGTTTAATTTAATTAAAACAATCGTTTTACAACGATTTCAGAACCAGTCAAAGTGAGAACTTCTCACTGATATTTTTTTGTACAATATTTATTTTGTAACTGCATATATGAACTGCTCCCTGTCATCCACAGACCATGGACGATTTATTTGATTGTGTTGTGATTGCGATTGTGATGTACAAATAATATATATATATATATATACGATGTGAAAATTATATATATGTATATATACATATGAAATGAATAATATATATATATATATATATATATATATGAAATGAAAATGATATATATATGAAATGTGAAAATTATATATAAATACAGTGTGAATAATATATATTTGCGATGTGAAAATATATATATATGTGATGAAAATTATAATATATATATGAAATGAAAATAATATATATATATATATATATATGAAATGGAAATAATATATATATGAAATGAAATTAATATATATGTGGAATGAAAGTAATATATATGGAATGAAAAAATATATATATGAAAGGAAAATTAAATATATATGATGTGAATAATATATATTTGAAATGAAAATTATATATATATATATATGAAATGTGAATAATATATATATTTGAAATGAAAATAAAATATATATGAAATGTGAATAATATATATTTGAAATGAAAATAAAATATATATGAAATGTGAATAATATATATTTGAAATGAAAATTAAATATATATATGAAATGAAAATTAAATATATATGAAATGTGAAAAATATTTATTTGAAATGAAAATTATATATATGAAATATGAATAATATAACAATACGGATTTCACTCGGACCTAATCGATCGCTAAATCGACCAACACCATTCAAATCCCGCATACACGAACTCTGGGCAAACAACACGCCAGAACAAATAACAGAAGGCTTTTATAAACATTATAATAATGTTACATCAGAGTAGAGAATATATCAGAGTATATCGAAAAGTAATAATAATACAACCGAAGATTTATTTTCAATAAATGTAAAACAATGCACAGCGAAAAATAAATAAACTAGCATAGCGAAAGACTATCAATGCCTGGACACAGCTTTAAGCTTCAATCCAGAATCCTACTCAATAAATAAATATTTGCAAAACAAACCACTTGACTGCCCATGTAGAAAATAGGGGCACCAGAGTTTGCAAGGGAAAAAGCAAACTACGAGTCAATCATGGGACTGGTATGAGAAACTCTACATTTAAAATCAACTTATATAAATTATAAGGCAAATCACAGGAGCACGCCGCTAACGCGGAACGGGTTTACCCCCATGAATGTCAGTGTATAAACAACAATCAGTAATAGAGATATGAATCTACTATGCATCAATCAACATGCAATATCCCAATCTACCCATTTAGGTTTATCACCACACTTAGATTTTCCAAATCCAATTCAATTTACAGAAATTATTCCTTTGAACTTTATTTCCCGATTTCTATTTCAAATCATTTGAAATACATATCAATCTTTTATATCAAAGTAGATTTCACTTCAGAATCTTAAACCAAATCGTTTGCAAATATGAATTCTAACACATAACAATGCATACAAACAAGTATGCAATCAAATATCGGGAATCTTCCCTCAGACAGGGCAGTAAGCGCCCAACTCGATATATATATATATATATATATATATATATGCACCTCCAATGCATGGAGTAGGCTACACTGCTTATCACCCACCCTAAGGCACTGGATCCAGCCTATACTTTTAGTCGCTCTCGGGTCACCCGAATCTTTAGCCACACACTAAACCATTTTATATCCTGAAGTAGGGAAAATCATTTCACAACACAATAATCACAAGTACTTTCAAACTATAGTACTTCACATCAGCAATTCACACATATAATCAGTCACTATTAATCACATAACCTTTGAGCTTGTACGTCTCAATGAAGGGTGTTAAGCAAGATAATAAATTCTCTGCCACCAAACAGATACATCATTAATAGCAATTAATCGAATATGTGATGTGTAGGATTTAAATTAACCCTAGAGAGGGGTGAATAGGGTTTATCGTAGATTTTCACAGAGCAATTAAATAATCACAGCACAGATAATATTCAAAATAAATGCGGAAAATAAATAACACACAGATATACCTAGCTTCGGCAAAACCCTGCCTACTACTGCATTCCCCAAGGTTTCTACTAGGAGTTAAAACAATCTCTACGCTTACAATCCCCTTTAAACTCGCGACACTTGCTCCCAACTGTTCTTAACCATACGCTCAAAATCCTGCACTGGTTTCTATCCCCGAAACCAGATTTCCCCAAATTACAAATCCCGTAATTTGTCTCCCTAGTTTTAGAGACAAACTAGAAAACTATAAATTCGATTACAAATGGAAATTGAAAAATGAATGGGAAATAAAAAAAAATTAAAAAACCCTTAGGAGTTTAATTTGCATGGGTTATCCTCTTTTAAAATAAAGTTGGCTGGCCCTTTGTCTTGTGCTCCACCCCTTTTCATTTCATTTGTCCCGATCTTCTTTGTTTCTCTGGAAATCAAAATGGCGGCTCCTAGGGTTTTCGATTTTGTCCCAAATTTCAACTTCGACGGCTCTGTAATTAGATTCTCTGCAAAGTGGTTGACTGTACATGTGCTCTGATGATTTGCGATGTTGATCTCATGCTCTACTGTACTTCGATTTGCAATCTTACTTCATTCAGATCCAAGTAAATATTGGTATGATTTTTCACTTCGAATTTCTCTTTTTATTGTGTTGGAACTTGGATACTTTGCTTGTGATGAACCGGTGGTTATTTATAGGTTTAATTGGAAAACTATGGAAATATTGATTCTCTGATTTCATATGTTAGACTGGGTCTTGATATATAAGTAATTTTTGGGCTTGACATCCACGTAATTTCTGGAATTTCTTTGACTTGATCTTGCGTTGATTTGAGAATTTTGATATTTGCGTACGAATCTTCATGGGTTAAATTTGATATGTTTGAACTGTTCAGACATTTTAGGATAACTTGCGAGATGAATTCCTTCCTAATATGTTTCATATATACTCTCAATTTCAAACTCTGATTTTCTGGAAATTAAAAACGAATCTTCTCGAATATTCACTATGATTGAAAATCTTAACAAAAATTCTGCCTTGAATTCACACTGCAATTTACAGTAGTTTCTGGAAATGCTTTAACATCCTTTCTTGCTACTTGTTTATGTATTTTTTTTATTATTTGTGCGTGAGATCCATTGATTTCTTGACCAAATATAAATCTGCCAATTTTGCCTGAATTGTTCCTGGATTGACATTTCCCATCTCCTTTGCCATTTGTTGCATATATGATAACTGCACACATATTGGTGCATGCTCTACCTGTTGCCATTTACATGCTCTATCAATTAACCTGCTTTCTGAACTTTGCAAACTGATTTGTATTGTGCACTCTGACTTGTTCCATTTAAGTTGATATGACTATCTTTGACCTTGATCAAACTGCTAAGTTGACTTGTATTACTTTGCATCACTTGTTTGAACTGTGCTGAACCATGTATAGTGGCTGCTGTAACATTATTTTTGCATTGTTTCTCTATAACAATTGAAAGATCCTTTTTGTGATTGCACTTGTAAATGCTCCTTTGTATTTGAGCTACAACACCATACCATTTTGGAATGACCATACTAATTTGTTGCCTATTTTATATGCATGAACCCAGTCTTGAACTATGTTGCACTAATTTCATGCATATGCACAGTGTCTACATGTTGCTTTGTGTACTTGCTCAAGACCTGATAGCATTTAAATCACTTGCTTTGTATTCAGTCCCATATGTCCTCATTCTGCTGCTGCTTCATTAAATTTTCCGAACTATGCCTTTATATATTATATGAACCTGGTCACTTTAACTTGTGTAGTCCATTGTGTAGAACTTGATGCACCAAGTTTTTCTATGCATGTCCTTTGTTTAGTCCATGTACTAATCCATGTTTTTGTGCATTCTTCCACTTGAGTTGTATCATGTTCTTGAACCTGAGCTAATTCTTGAGTTTTGCTGAATCTTGCACTTGTGGGTTTGTATGTATTCAACCATTGTATGTGTTGCTCTTGTGCTACATCCTATATTACTTTACCTTGCACTTGATTTATTTGATATAGCTGCACCAATTTTTCTTGATGTTCTTGATCATTTGCACTTTCCTGACTTAAATTACTTTTGAACTATGTTATAACACCACTTTGACCATGTAGAGAACTTGTCCACCCTTAGTTGTTGACTGTCTTGAATCATGATGCATTGTTTCATCCATTTTGTTGTTGTTGGCTTGTCCACACTTGTATTACTCGACCACTTTTCATTGCTGCTTTGATTTGAATACTGTTTGTACTGTTTTAAAAAATAACTTGATCGCGACTACTTTGATTATTATTGCACTGGGTCGAGATGGTCCATGTGGCTACTCCCCAGTTGCATGCTGCTGTATTTTGATTGGCGAGGCAGTGCACACATGTGTATATATACACATGTGTATATGCAGCCGTCCAGATTAGTTTGTCTGTCCCTGCATATCAGACCATGTCTAGAAAAATGATGAGAAACACACTGAAATTCTAAGGCAAATAAAATTCAAATAAATTTTTATTTGTTTGTATTGAATTATATTTTTGTTGCAGTCTACTGTGTGTGTTCTTCTGTGATAGGTATGAAAATGACTGGACTGATAGATGGAAACTGTGAAGACTGGACTGACAGAAGATGGAGAATGCAGAGTGTATACGAGTCAATGAATATGAGTCAATATGTATGTAACGAGAAATCTGTGTTTATGAGAGTGGTTGTAGACACGACTGAATAGAATTGTATTATTATTTGTAATGATCAATATTGATTGAAATAAAAAAATATTTATGCTGTTTAATTCAATCTGTTTCAATTTGTTTGAATCTTTTAATAGTACAATTTTTGTGATGTGTTAAATGAGTCATGTCAGAAATATTCAAAAATATTTGAATTGTAAATAGTGGAGTTATAAAGAGTTGTACTGTTTGAATGTTTGAAGTATAATATTTAATTTAAATAAAATACTGTATGAATATATGAATGTCTATTCAGTAGTATTCTATTTAAATATATATATTATACTCCTGTCTGTGATGTATAAATAGAACAGTACAGTAACAAACACATTTAAAATAATACTTATTTTGTTGTTATCATCAAACGAAAATCATATAATTGTGTATACATCACTGTTATATACAATAATCTCCCCCTTTTGATGATGACAAACAAATAAAAGATTTTGAATGTGTTTGAACGTGAAATATATTACTCCTCCTATTTGTATGCTCCCCATACTATTGAACTCCCCCTATATATGTGGAAAATATGAATGATTAAATCCAACTGACCATTCTCCCTCTATATATATATTTAATTTCCAACTTTAAAATATTTTTTAATTAAATACTCATCAATCAAAATCTTGACCATTCTGCCCTTTTGTAATCAACAAAAGGATAATAGAGATCGAAATAGTGACAAATTTAGGCCATAAATATAAATTCAAATTCAAAGTGAGAGTATATATATCGCAAATCTCATTTAATAAAAAAAAAATCATAAAAATATTTAAATCAGAAGCAAATTTCACTTTCAGAATGAATGGATTTACGATGGAGTTATAGAATGAGGAGAGTTCAATAAAAATTGAACATTTGAATACGACTTTTAAAGATTTTAAATATGCTCAAAAATGTGTTAAGCACTTCCTAACCACGCATAGCCCAAAGGTCTTTTAAATGGGGTTAGTAGTAACTTAACTTTATCCTCTTTAATGAGTTCCATCCATGCACAACCCAAAGATCTTTTAAGTGAGAATGGAAGCACATAGAAATTAAGGTAGTTCACCCACGCATAACCGCGAGGACTTTTATATGGGAGTGAATACCAAGGATAAATTATTTATTTATTTTTATTTTATTTTTAATTCCATGAATAATTAGAACTCCCCAAATTAAATAAAACCATGACAAATGACAACATAAATATGGTAGATATAGTAGATGGTCATGAAATAAGCTCTAATTCAAAGATATTATAAAATCCGTCCAATCATCATGAGAATTAAAATAACATCTCCTCTAGTTATGAATTATATCATAGTCACAACTCATCACAATTTCATAAATCTATTAATAATTTTGATGAGTCACAAAACGGTTCAAATTAATCAATAGTCTTAATTTTTGAATAAATAATCAAAAATGAATGTAAAATTGAAAATGTTAATTTCACGAGGAGTTTTTGAAAATAACAATGCAACTTTGAAAATCAGTTTAAAAAAATCAATCAGTAGAATATGAAATTATCTAATATTTCTAATGCTGATTATTCCTAGACAATTTTAAAACAACTTATATATTTAATTCAAATTGTCTACGGAAATTAAAGATATTTAATCATTGATTTTTCAACTCATCGTCCAGTCACCAAGATTTTCAAACGAATTAAATCAATTTCCTTTTCAGAGTAGCACAAGTTCATTTCCAAAGCAAGAATCACAAGTGAAACTTTTAGAGATTTTTTTTAAAAAAAGCACAAGAAACAGTCAACGATCAAATCTTAAGATAATTATTTGAAATCACCTGAGAGAAAAAAAATCAATTTTTATAATCCAAGAATTTCATTAATCAATAATGAATTATTTCAAAAACAACCAAGTAAAAAATAAAGAAAATAAAAGAGATAAAAACAAAAAAATAAACTAAAAAAGGAATAAGAATACGAGTTTAGAGATCATACCCGACTTACCATAATCGATGTGATCCAATGAATCTCCAACTCTGAATCTATGGCTAAGGAACTCCAAATAATTCGATATATGAATCAATTTGAATTTAATTTCACTTAAGCACAGTTATTCCTTAGCCTTCCACGGCTGTTTATATGATCGAGTGGTTTAACAAAAATTGTTTTACCACTCTTATCTTCATTTACACGTTTTGGTACCCAAACCCGTTTATATAACAATCCATTACTATTCACTAGCATACCCTTTGGAACCCAAATTCGTTTAGATTTATTCAAATTTATTTTGTTATTTTTTGGAATCCAAATTCATTTAATTGAATTGTTTCTAAACGAATTTTCATATCGTTCATGATTTAAAAATCCTATGAAATTATTAGATTTCAAATTGATCGTTTTCAAAACCATTTAAAGAATCATTTGAATTTTGTTTTTCAACTTGATCAGATCCAAAGCCAAGTCCCTTTTTATTCTGAACAAAAAATTGGTTTTTAACAACATATTCAACGATTTCTCTCCTTTAGAAAATTTAGTCAAAGTTGACTCAAATCGTTGAATTTTAAATTTAAGATCGCTATTTTCTTTCATTAAATTTGAACACCGATTAATAGCGATTTTCCTCTTTTTAGCATCAGTTTGTTTCAAAACCAAATTTTCGATTTCAAGTGCTTTGATTTTAGCATTGGACTCAGAAATTTCAATTTCAAATAGTTTTTGCTTTTCGAAATCAACTTTTTCAGATTCTCTAAGCTTTTCAAATTCCTTCTCAAAATCACGATTTTCATTTTTCAAATTCACGTTTTCACTTTTGAGTAATTCGAAATCAGTTTTGAATTTCAAAGGATAATTACTCAAAAATTGACATTTTTCGCATTCTGAAAACGGTGAATTCTCAACTTTTTCAAGTTTCCTTTCTAAACTGTTATTTTCTTGAACTAGTTTTGACCTATCAGATTTCAATTTCTTAACTTTTAGTTCAAGAGAATCAATGGTTTTCTTGAGGTCGTGACATATTAAAATTAATTCTTTATAGGTAAAATTCGATACCTCACTAGAATCCTCTTCACTACCTTCTGAATCAGATTGAGCCATAAGACACAAATTAGCTTCCTCTTCATCACTTTCAGAAACTTCTTCTGCTTCCTCGTCATCCCATGTAGCAGCAAAAGCCTTCTTCTTTCTTCTGAACTTTTTCTTCTTTTCATTTTTGAGCTGTGGGCAATTCGGTTTGATATGTCCGGGTTTCTTGCAATTGTAGCAAAACACTTCGTTGTTTGAACTATCTGAACTTTCGGACTTGTCGGTTTTTGAATTCTTCTTTCGTGGCTTGTAATTTCCTTCGGCCCACATTCTTAAAACCATGGCTAGCTCTTCAGCGGAATCTTCATCATCACTTTCAACAGTATTATTTAGAGCGATCGTCTTTTTCTTTGATTTAGAATTCTTCCATTCTTCTCTTGCTTTTAACTCCATCTCGTAAGTGATGAGATTTCCAATCAACTCCTCCATGCTTATTTTATTTAGATCTTTTGATTCTTGAATCGCCGTAACTTTTGCTTCAAAATTCATTGGTAGCACTCTCAATATTTTTCTGATCAATTCCACTTAGGTATAGGTTTTGCCAAGAGCTTTTGCATTGTAGACTAGTGACGAGAAGCGTCCATACATCTCTTTTATATCTTCGTCTCTTTGCATAAAGAAATTTTCATATTCTTTGCTGAGTAGAGCGAGACGAGATTCCTTCATTTGAGATGTTCCTTCATGTGTAACCTCCAACGTATGTCATATTTCCTGTGCAGTTTCACAATGAGAATATCAATTAAATTCTGTTTTATCAAGAGCACAGATTAAAGCATTCATCGCTTTGGCATTAGTTGAAAATAATTTTTTATCATTAGCATCCCACCTGTCTTTTGATTTAGGAATTTCAACATCACTAACAATAATAGTGGGAGATCTATAACCCTTTCAATAATATCCCACACATCATAATCGACTGAACTCAAATAAATTTTCATCCTAGCTTTCCAATAGGCATAATCAGTTCCATTAAACATTGGTGGCCTAGCTATGGACTGACCCTCAGAAAAAGGTTATTAGACAAATTCATGACTCTAGAGTCAAAATAAAATAAAAAATACCTGCCCTAATACCACTTGTAGGATCTAAATTAACTATAGAAGGGGGGTAGGGTGATAGGGTTTATCACAGATTTTCACAGAGTAATTAAATAATCACAGCACAGATAATAATCAGAATAAATGCGGAAAATATAAAACATATAGATATACCCAGCTTCGGCAAAACCCTGCCTACTGCTGCATTCCCCAAGGTTCTACTAGGAGTTAAAACAATCTCTACGCTTACAATCCCCTGTCAACCCGCGACACTCGCTCCCAACTGTTCTTAACCCTACGCTCAAAACCCTGCACTGGTTTCTATTCCCGAAACCAGATTTCCCCGAATTACAAATCCCGTAATTCATCTTCCTAGTTTTAGAGACAAACTAGAAAACTATAAATTCGATTACAAATGGAAATTGAAAAACGAATGAGAAATAAAAACAAATTTTAAAAAACCCTTAGGAGTTTAATTTGGATAGGTTATCCCCTTTTAAAATAAAGTTGGTCGGCCCTTTGTCTTGTTCTCCACCCCTTTTCATTTCATTTGTCCCAAACTTCTTTGTTTCTCTGGAAATCAAAATGGCGGCTCCTAGGGTTTTCGATTTTGTCCCAAATTTCAACTTCGATGGCTCTGTAATTGGATTCTCTGCAAAGTGGTTGACTATACACGTGCTCTGATGATTTGCGATGTTGATCTCGTGCTCTGCTGTCCTTCGATTTGCAATCTTACTTCATTTAGATCCAAGTAAATATTGGTATGATTTTTCACTTCGAATTTCTCTTTTTATTGCGTTGGAACTTGGATACTTTGCCTGTGACGAATCAGTGGTTGTTTATAGGTTTAATTGGGAAACTCTGGAACTATTGATTCTCTTATTTCATATGTTAGACTGGGTCTTGATATATAAGTAATTTTTGGGCTTGACATCCATGTAATTTATGAAATTTCTTTGAATTGATTTTGCGTTGATTTGAGAATTTTGATATTTGCGTATGAATCTTCATGTGCTGAATTTGATATGTTTGAACTATTCAGACATTTTAGGATAGCTTGTGAGATGAATTCCTTCCTAATATATTTCATATATACTCTCAATTTTAAACTCTGATTTTCTAGAAATTAAAAACGAAATCTTCTTGAATATTCACCGTGATTGAAAATCTGAACAAAAATTCTGCCTTGAATTCACACTGCAATTTACAGTAGTTTCTGGAAATGCTTTAACATCCTTTCTTGCTACTTGTTTATGGATTTTTTTTATTATTTGTGCGTGAGATCCATTGATTTCTTGACCAAATATAAATCTGCCAATTTTGCCTGAATTGAAAACTTTCCTGGATTGACATTTCCTATCTCCTTTGCCATTTTGTTGCATATGTGATAACTACACACATATTGGTGCATGCTCTTCCTATTTCCATTTACATGCTGTATCAATTAACCTGCTTTCTGAACTTTGCAAACTGATTTATATTGTGCACTCTAACATGTTCCATTTAAGTTGATCTGCCTATCTTTGACCTTGATCAAACTGCTATGTTGACTTGTATGACTTTGCCTTATTTGTTTAAACTATGCTGAACCATGTATAATAGCTGCTGTAACATTATTTTTGCACTGTTACACGTGAACACTTGAAAGCTCCTTTTTGTGATTGCACTTATAAATGCTCCTTTGTACTTGAGCTACAACACCATACCATTTTGGAATGACCATACTAATTTGTTGCCTATTTATATGCATGAACCCAGTCTTGAACTATGTTGCACTAATTTCATGCATATACACAGTGTCTACATGTTGCTTTGTGTACTTGCTCAAGACTTGATAGCATTTAAATCACTTGCTTTGTATTCAGTCCCATATGTCCTCATTCAGCTGCTTCTTCATGAAATTTTCCGAACTATGCCTTTATATACTATATGAACCTGATCACTTTAACTTGTGTAGTCGATTGTGTTGAACTTGATGCACCAAGTTTTTCTGTGCATGTCCTTTGTCCAGTCCATGTACTAATCCATGTTTTTTTTCATTCTTCCACTTGAGTTGTCTCATGTTCTTGAACCTGAGCTAATTCTTGAGTTTTGCCGAATCTTGCACTTGTGGGTTTGTATGTATTCGACCATTGTATATGTTACTCTTATGCTACGCCCTGTATTACTTTACCTTGCACTTAATTTATTTGATATAGCTGCACCAATGTTGCTTGATGTTCTTGATCATTTGCACTTTCCTGACTTAAATTACTTTTGAACTATGTTATAGAACCACTTTGACCATGATGAGAACTTGTCCACCCTTAGTTGTTGACTGTCTTGAATCATGATGCATTGTTTCATCCATTTTTTTGTTGTTGGCTTGTCCACACTTGTATTACTCGACCACTTTTCATTGCTGCTTTGATTTAAATACTGTTTGTGCTGTTTTGAAAAATAACTTGATCTCGACTACTTTGATTATTATTGCACTAGGCCGAGATGGTGCACGTGGCTACTCCCCAGTTGCATGCTGCTGTATTTTGATTGGCGAGGCAGTGCACACGTGTGTATATATACACGTGTGTATATGCAGCCATCCGATGAGTTTTTCTGTCCCTGCATATCAGACTACATCTAGAAAAATGATGAGAAACACAACAAAACTATGAGGCAAATAAAATTCTTTTAAATTTTTAATTGTTTGTATTGAATTTTATTTTTGTTGCAGTCTACTGTGTGTGTTCTTCTCTGACAGGTATGAAGATGACTGGACTGATAGCTGGAAGCTGTGAAGACTATACTGACAGAAGATAGAGAATGCAGAGTGTATATGAGTCAATATGTATGTAACGAGAAATCTATGTTTATGAGAGTGGTTGTAGACACGACTGAATAGAATTGTACTATTATTTGTAATGATTAATACTGATTGAAATAAAAAAATATTTATGTTGTTTAATTCAATCTGTTTCAATTTGTTTGAATGTTTTAATACTACAATTTTTGTGATGTGTTAAATGAGTCATGTTAGAAATATTCAAAAATATTTGAATTTTAAATAGTGGAGTTATAAATAGTTGTACTATTTGAATGTTTGAAGTATAATATTTAATTTAAATAAAATACTGTATGAATATATGAAAGTCTGTTCAGTCGTATTCTATTTAAATATAAATATTATACCCTGCCTGTGATGTATAAATAGAACAGTACAGTAACAAACACATTAAAAATAATATTTATTTGGTTGTTATCATCAAACAAAAATCATATAATTGTGTATACAACACTGTTATATACAACATGATGAACTAGAATGTAAAACCCTAATATATTTCGAAATCATTTCGAAACCATCGGGTTTTAGCCCTCGAAATCCTTTCTGTTTTATAAAACATTTTTATAAAACATTCCCTGCCCAAAATTAGGAAAACATTTCTTTTCATTTAAGAAAAATGTCATTTCAAAATCATTCATTAGTTAAATTTGAAATGAACACAACAACATCGCTACACATCTCATAGTCAAATCGTTAAGTGTTTCACAAGATGTTAGCATTTCAGTATTTCTACCTTACCCAATGCTAAATGCAAAAGCATATCTTGCTCATAAACTGGTTGAGCACAATCCAAATAATCATTCAATCACAATCATGAATATCAAAAATCAAGTAAATTTGGTTTAATCAAATCACGTGTTTTGGTAAATTTTAATTTCCATTTATTCATTCAAAAACTATTTAAAGTTTTATTCGAACTCCAGCTGGTTTCAATCCCAAAAATCATTTTTTATTGATTGTTCAACTTTCTGGAAAGTAATCCTGCTTTGACTTGGTTAAAGAACCAATGTCATTTAAACACAGTTCACGACAAACCCAAAGTCCAATTTGATATTAAATATAAGGCCCTGAATAGAAATTATATTGGCTTATATTCAATATCAAATTCTGAAATCAACAAATATCGTATTGGGAATAACGATATATATATATCTTCCAAATTCCTCCACAATATCCGTATAATAATGGAATCCAATATCGAAATATTCCGAAGATAATTTCGATTCAAATCCATTCCAATTCATATATTGGAAATTCTGGTTATTTTTAAAACCATTTCAAATCTAATTTATTTATTTAAAAATATTGGATTATAATACTAGTTCATAACTAGTTCATTTTGATAAAAAAATATTTTTATCTTTTCAAATATGGATTTTTTCATCCAAATTCTTTCCATATCATTTATTATGATTTTACACAAATTATTAATATTTTTAATAATTTTATCAAGGCCCGTTCATTCGATTTCCATAAACGGTCATCGAACTGCATTTACAGCGACCTTTTCCAAATTTGATTTAGACATAATTCCAAATACAATCGTTAGATTTCAAATTCCTTATATTATTGGAAAGCTCTTTTCGAAACGAACCCAATGGTTCCAGTTTTAGGAGAATCCGATGGTCGGATCTCCCGTAATGTCTATTCGAAGTCAATGGTCGAAATTTGTGAACGGTCACTGCGCGGCGCGTTCTATTCAGGCCATTAATATATATATATATATATCATCCATTTCCATTTAAAACGAATTTTATAAATTGTTTTACATTCGTTTTAATAACGATTTCAACTTCCATTTCAATTTTTAATCAAAATTGAATATTCCATTACATAACAATTTTATACTTCTCATATATATGTTAAAAATAATATTTTTACCCAATCAATATTTATTTCATTCACACTTCATATATATATTTTTCACATCTCATATATATATCATTTTCATTTCATATATATATTTTTATTCATTTCCTATATATATTATTTTCATTTCATATATATATATTATATTCACACTTCATTTTTTTTTTCAGATTTCATATATATATTTTATTCATACTTCATATATATATTTTCACATTTCATATATATATTTTATTTCATATATATATTTTTCACATTTCATATATATATTATTTTCCTTTCATATATATATATTATTTACATTTCATATATATATAATTTTCATATTTCATATATATATTTTATTCATTTCATATATATATAATTTTCATTTCAAATATATATTATTCACATTTCGTATATATAATTTTCATTTGAAATATATATTATTCACATTTCATATATATTTAATTTTCATTTCATATATATTTAATTTTTATTTCAAATATATATTATTCACATTTCATATATATTTAATTTTAATTTCAAATATATATCATTCACATTTCATATATATTTTATTTTTATTTCAAATATATATTATTAACATTTCATATATATATAATTTTCATTTCAAATATATATTATTCACATTTCATATATATTTTATTTTCCTTTCATATTTTTTTTCATTCCATATATATTACTTTCATTCAACATTTATATTAATTTCATTTCATATATATATATATATTATTTCCATTTCATATATATATTATTTTCATTTCATATATATATTATTTTCATTCCATATATATATTATTATTTTCATCACATATATATATATATATATATATATATATATATTATTCACATCGCAAATATATATTATTCACACTGCATATGTATTAATTTTCACATTTCATATATATATATATATATATATATCATTTTCATTTCATATATATATCTTATTCATTTCATATATATATTATTTTCACATAGTACATATATTTTATTTGTCCATCACAATCACAATCACAACACAATCAAATAAATCGTCCATGGTCTGTGGACGACAGGGAGCAGTTCATATATGCAGTTATAAAATAAATACTGTACAAAAAATATCAGTGAGAAGTTCACACTTTGAATGGTTCTGAAATCGTTGTAAAATGATTGTTTTAATTAAATTAAACCCGATGTTTAGTTTAATCAAAAATTCCAATATCCTCTGCTTCTGCCCCAGTCTGTTCCATTGTGTAGATATCGTCTTCAGGATTCCAGCGCTCTTCGGTTTTTTGAATTTCGACAACATACGAGGAGCTTACAAATTTTACAAGTTTTCTCTATTATTTTATTAAATATAATTTCAGATTTTATTACATCAATTAACCACCTTTTGTCCACCGTTGATCTTCTAAACCAAGGGCCATGCTTTCCATCTTCTATTTTGTATTCCTATAGGCACCAATCTCGATCACGCTCAACCGCTAGGGTTTCACAGCGCTACCTGGTTGGACGATCGGACCTCGATCTACGGTCGGCGATCGGAGAGCCTACGCCTCCCCTACCCACTACCTGAGCCTCAGGCAGCTCGGCGGCGTCCTCTGCCTCCTGGAGACGCTCAAACGAAGAAGGTTCAGAACCCAAAATCTCATGATTTACGAAACCAAAATCCATCATACTCATATGGGTTGAAAGTTATCACATAGATTTACAATAAATGTTTTATGAATTTTAGATATTATGGAATGAATCAAGAGAAAATTCGAGGGAGAGTCTCGAACGAAAACAACCGAAATTAACTGGTGGTGGAAATTTGTTTGTGAATGGCTAGGGTTTCCATGATGGATTATATATATTCATATATTTTAATAATATTTTATTTTGTTTAAATGAGGATTTTCATTCGACCTACAAATCTAATCCAACGACTATCGTTCCTAGCTAATTGCTCCCATTCCGGACATAATAGGATATGTTTCGTAACCCAATTCGGCTGTTACGATTAGTTTTCGTCAAAATTAAAATATTAATCAATATATATTTAATTTGAACGCACATTTTAATTTACTGGAGCCGCATATGGACTCCCAAAATCTTAAAAAAATAAATCCAGCTATGTTTTGATGATACGGTCCAAACAAAACTAATTTCATCGAATTTGGAGACCATTTGAAAATGGTCATTTTTCAGTCGATTAAATTCAAATTGAATTGACCAAACACGTTTAAATCCTCCACGCTCACATATTGATTCCAAAAATTATGAAAATTGGAATCTAGCAGTAGTTTGACATTCCGGATCCAACAAAAGTGGTCTCGTCGAAAACGGAAGTCGTTTGAAAAATTGCTTTTTTTAAGGGCTATATATTATATACATTCCGTAGCTACTATTCTGAATTTTCCACTGGACATAACTTTTTATTCCCACTATGAAATCTGGATTTTTCACATTCGTTGGAAAGATATTTTGAAACAGATTCAAATGTTTCTAGTTTTACTAAAATCCAGTTAATTTTGAATCCTGTACATTCATTTTAAATTTGAAATCGAAATTTCAAACTACCGCGTCATTTACAATTCCTTTTATAATTAAAATAAATAATTATATTCTAATTTCGATTTAAATAAATTTATACGTTCTAATTCTATTCAAAATAAATTTATGCTCGTTATTATTTAAAATAAATCATTTTAAATATTCAAGATTCATTAAATTTGCCAAAATAAAAATTTTAAATTGATTCTGATTTTCTGGGTTGTTACAATCTCCCTGACTTAAAATCTTTTCGTCCTCGAAAAGGAATGGAGCTGAAAGTTGTTTAACCAACCAATTCAACTTTCATTCTTCAACTTTTCAGTTTCTAAGAATTTTCAAATTTTTAAAAAATTTGGCTAACACCCTAAATTTTCGAAAATTTCGCCATAGCCTCCTTTGTACGGGGAGACATTTAAAACAACTAGCCATGCAGGGCCCTCATCAATCCAAAAGAAAAAGAAAATCCAAGCGGCTCACAAAATCATCCAAACCCAAGAAAATAGTAAACATGTACCTATTTGTTGGGCATACAATTTTATTCCTCTTCTCTAGCCTCCTTGTTATGACCTGTTCACACATATATATGTACATGCATGTAATTTCAAATAATTTTCAATTCAGTTCATATTTGATTCAATTTGACTAAATCCACCTTACATTATCATATTGGTTTGAATAATTTAATTAGTTAACTAATAATCAAACAACACAACCAGCAATCAACTTGTTGATTAACTTTTCAAATATATATAACTTTTATATTTTCAAAAATCATATTTTTAAAACCAGATTATATATATAATCACAAATACGTTAATTATAAACTTGTCACTCTCAACTCATTCTAGGGCATTACTAACCATATCTCTAATGAGTTTCTCATTCTAGGATATTACTAATCCAATCTCTGATGAGTCTTTTATTCTGTTCTGACGAGTTGTTCCCCCCAAAGATTTGAGTTAACCAAAGCTCTGATACCATATGTAATGATTCGGATTTCGCTCGGACCTAATCGATCGCTAAATCGACCAAGACCGTTCGAATCCCGCATATGCTAACTCTGGGCATACAACACATCAGAATAAATAACAGAAGAACTTTATAAATATTATAATAATATTACATCAGAGTACATTATATATCGGAGTATATCAAAAAATAATAATACAACCGAAGATTTATTTTCAATAAATGTAAAGCAATGCACAATGGGACTATCAATGCATGGACACAGCTTTAATCTTCAATCCAGAATCCTGCTCAATAAATAAATATCTGCAAAACAAACCACTCGACTGCCCGTGTGGAAAATAGGGGCACCCGAGTTTGCAAGGGAAAAGCAAACTACGAGTCAGTCATGGGACTGGTATGAGAAACTCTACATTTAAAATCAACTTATATAAATGATAAGGCAAATCACAGGACCACACCGCTAACGCGGAACGGGTTTATCCCTATGAATGCCAATGTATAAACAACAATCAATAATAGAGATATGGATATACTATGCATCAATCAACATGCAATATCCCAATCTACCCATTTAGATTAATCACCACACTTAGAATTTCCAAATCCAATTCAATTTACAGAAATTATTCCTTTGGACTTTATTTCCCGATTTCTATTTCAAATCATTTGAAATACATATCTATTTTTTATATCAAAGTAGATTTCACTTCGGGATCTCAAACCAAATCGTTTGGAAATATGAATTCCAATACATAACAATGCATACAAATACGTATGCAACCAAATATCGGGAATCTTCCCTCAGACAGGGCAGTAAGCGCCCCTCCAACTCGATATATATATATATATATATGTATATATATATATATGTATATATATATATATATATATGCACGTCCCACGCATGGAGCAGGCTACACTGCCGACAACTCACCCTAAGGCACTTAATCTAGCCCATACTTTTAGTCGCTCTCAGATCACCCGAATCTTTAGCCACACACTAAACCATTTTATATCCCAAAGTAGGGAAAATCATTTCACAACACAATAATCATAAGTACTTCCAAACTATAGTACTTCACATCATCAATTCACACATTTGATCAATCACTATTAATCACATAACCTTTGAGCTCGTACGTCTCAGAGAAGAGTGTTAACCAAGAGAATAAATTCTCCGCCACCAAACAGATACGTCATTAATAGCAAATAATCGAATATGTGATGAACTACAATGTAAAACCATAATACATTTCCAAATCATTTTGAAATCATCGGGTTTTAGCCCTCGAAATCCTTTCTGTTTTATAAAACATTTTTATAAAATATTCCCTGTCCAAAATCGGGAAAACATTTCTTCTCATTTAAGAAAAATATCATTTCAAAATCATTCATTAAATCTGAAATGAACACAACAACATCACTACACATCTCATAGTCAAATCATGAAGTGTTTCACAAGATGTTAGCATACCAGTATTTCTACCCAACCCAATGCAAAATGTAAAAGCATATCTTGCTCATAAACTGGTCGAGCACAATCCAAACAATCATTCAATCACAATCATGAATATCAACAACCAAGTAAGTTTGGTTTAATCACATCACGTGTTTTGGTAAATTTTAATTACCATTTATTAATTCATAATCTATTTAGAAATTTATTCAAACTCCAGTTGGTTTCAACTCCAAAAATCATTTCTTATTGATTGTTCAACTTTCTGGAAATTAATCCGGCTTTAACTAGGTTAAAGAACCAATGTCATTTAAACACAGTTCACGACAAACCCACAATCCAATTTGATATTAAATATAAGGCTCTAAATAGAAATTATATCGGCTTATATTCAATGTCAAATTCTGAAATCAGCAAATATCATATTAGGAATAACGATATATATATATATATATATATATATATATATATATATATATATCTTCAAAATTCCTCCCCAATATCCGTATAATCATGGAATCCAATATCGAAATATTCCGAAGATAATTTCGACTCAAATCCATTCCAATTCATATATCGGAAATTCTGGTTATTTTTAAAACTATTTCAAATCCATTTTATTTATTTAAAAATATTGGATTATAATTCTAGTTCATAACTAGTTCATTTTGATAAAAAAATATTTTTATCTTTTCAAATATGGAATTTTTCATCCAAATTCTTCCCATATCATTTATTATGATTTTAAACAAATTATTAATATTTTTAATAATTTTATCAAGGCCCGTTCAGTCGATTTCCATTAACGGTCATTGAACTGCATTTACAGCGACCTTTTCCAAATTTGATTTGGGCATAATTCCAAATCCAACCGTTAGATTTCAAATTCCTTATATTCGTTCAAAAGCTCTTTTTGATACGAACCCAACGGTTCCATTTTTAGGAGAATCCGACGGTCGAATCTACTGTAATGTCCATTTGAAGTCAATGGTCGAAATTCGCGAACGGTCGCTACGCGGCGCGTTCTATTCAGGTCATTATAATATATATATATATATATATATATATATATATATATATAATATTTCGTTGATTTCCATTTAAAACGAATTTTATATATCGTTTTAAATTCATTTTAAAAATGATTTCAACTTCCATTTCAATTTTAAATCAAAATTGAATATTCCATTACATGACAATTTAATACTTCTCATATATATGTTAAAAATTATATTTTTAACCAATCAATATTTATTTCTTTCACACTTCATATATATATATATATTTCACATTTCATATATATATATATATCACTTTAATTTCATATTTTTTTATTCATTTCATATATATGTTATTTTCATTTCATATATATATATATATATATATTATTTTCACACTTCAGATATATATTTTTCAAATTTCATATATATATATATATTTATATTTTATTCATACTTCATATATATATTTTTCACATTTCATATATATATTTTTCACATTTCATATATATATATTATTTTCCTTTCATATATATATTATTCACATTTCATATATATATATATATATTATTTTCATATTTCATATATATATTTTATCATTTCATATAAATATTTTCATTCACTTCATATATATATATATTTCATTTCAAATATATATTATTCACATTTCATATATATATATATATATATAATTTTCATTTCATATAAATATTATTCACATTTCATATATAGTTAATCTTCATTTCATACATATTTAATTTTCATTTCAAATATATATTATTCACATTTCATATATATTTTATTTTCATTTCAAATATATATTATTCACATTTCATATTTCAAATATATATTATTCACATTTAATATATATAATTTTCATTTCAAATATATATTATTCACATTTCATATATATTTAATTTTCCTTTCATTTTTTTTTCATTCAATATATATTACTTTTATTCCACATATATATTAATTTCATTTCATATATATATTATTTCCATTTCATATATATATATATATATTATTTTCATTTCATATATATATTATTTCATTTCATATATAAATTATAATTTTCATCACATATATATATATATATATTTCACATCGCAAATTTGTATTATTCACACTGCATATATATATATATATATAATTTTCACATTTCACATATATATATATATCATTTTCATTTCATATATATATTTTATTCATTTCATATATATATATATATTATTTTCACATCGTATATATATATATATTATTTGTACATCACATTCACAATCGCAACATAATCAAATAAATCGTCCATGGTCTGTGGACGATAGGGAGCAGTTCATATATGCAGTTATAAAATAAATACTGTACAAAAAAATATCAGTGAGAAGTTCTCACTTTGATTGGTTCTAAAATCGTTGTAAAACAATTATTTTAATTAAATTAAACCTAATGTTTAATTTAATCAAAAATTCCGATATCCTTTGCCTCTGTCTGTTCCATTGTGTAGATATCGTCTTCAGGATTCCAACGCTCTTCGGTTTTCTGAATTCCGACAACATACGAGGAAGTTACGAATTTTACAAGTTTTCTCTATTATTTTATAAATATAATTCCAGATTTTATTACATTAATTAACCACTTTTTGTCTACCGTTGATCTTCTAAACCAAGGGCTATGCTTTCCATCTTCTACTTCGTATTCCTATAGGCACCAATCTCAATCGCTCTAAACTGCTAGGTTTTCACAGTGCCGCCAGGTTGGATGACCGGACCTCGATCAACGATCGACGATCGGAGCGCCTACGCCTCCCCTACCCACTACCTGAGCCTCAAGCAGCCCGGTGACAATCTCTGCCTCCCGGAGACGCTCGAACGAAGATGGTTCAGAACCCAAAATCTCGTGATTTACAAAACCAAAATCCATCGTACTCATATGGGTTGAAAGCTATCACGTAGATTTACAATATTTGTTTTATGAATTTTGGATATTATGGAATGAATCAAGAGAAAATTTGCGAGGGAGTCTCGAACGAAAACAGCCGCTGAAATTAACTGGTGGCGGAATTTGTTCGTGAATGGCTAGGGTTTCCACGATGGAATATATATATATATATGTTTTAATAATATTTTATTTCGTTTAAATGAGGATTTTCATTCGAACTCCAAATCCAACCTAACGACTGTCGTTCCTAGCTAGATTATCCCATTCCGGACACAATGGGATATGTTTCGTAACCCAATTCGGCTGTTACGATCAGTTTTCGTCAAAATTAAAATATAAATCATTATATGTTTAATTTGAACGCACATTTTAATTTACTGGGGCCGCATACGGACTCCAAAAATCCCAAAAAAATAAATCTAGCTATGTTTTGATGATACAGTCCTAACAAAATTAATTTCATCGAATTTGGAGATACTTTGAAAAACAGTCATTTTTCGGTCGATTAACTTCAAATTGAATTGACCAAACACGTTTAAATCCGCTACACTCACATATCGATTCCAAAAATTATGAAAATTGGAATCTAGAAATAATTTTACATTCTAGATCCAACAAAAGTGGTCTTGTCAAAAACGGAAGTCGTTTGTAAAATTTCTATCTTTAAGGGCTATATATTATATAAATTTCATAGCGACTATTCTGAATTTTCAACTGGACATAACTTTTTATTCCCGTTATGAAATTTGGATTTTTCACATTCGTTGGAAAGATATTTTCAAACAGATTCAAATGTTTCTGATTTTACTAAATTCCGGTTAATTTTGAATCCTGTACATTCATTTTAAATTTGAAATTGAAATTTCAAACTACCACGCCATTTCCAGTTCCTTTTATAATTAAAATAAATATTTATATTCTAACTTCGATTTAAATAAATTTATACGTTCTAATTCTATTAAAAATAAATTTCTACTCGTTATTATTTAAAATAAATCATTTTAAATATTCAAAATTCATTAAAATTGCCAAAATAAAATTTTAAATTGGTTCTGATTTTCTGGGTTACTACAGAAGCCATCGTCATTGACTTAACCTTGATGTCAATTACCACTTCCGCTCCAACTGCCACCATTCCCCCGAGTGATGCATCTTCACATCTAAGGTCGCAAGACACAAGGATCGGTGCACTTGTTGACTTGGATAATGATGATGACTACATCCCTAGTGATGATATCGAGGCCATGGAAACAGATAAAAGCCCAGGAAAGGATTTTGAGGACCAGGAGAAACAGAAAACTAAGCCTTCGTTATCTTCGAAGCGCAAAGGAGGAAAGCATGTTGTCCAAAAGAATGGAATTATCATTTTGTCTTCCTCCGAGAGTCCTGGTTGCAGGGAGTTAAAGACGGGAACCAGTCAGGTGATGCACCTCCTCCTTCTTCTACCAAACTATCTCTAAGGTCTAGCGGTTCGAAGAATGGAAAGAAGAAGAATTAGTGCATGTGCCTACGACTTGGTTGCTTTTCTTTCTGTTATTTCCTTTACGTACTGCACTTAGACCGGTTGTATATGCGAGTGCCAGTCCTCACTTATCACTTTATGCGTACTTGTGATTGAAACTCTTATATCTGTGACTTGTGTTGTTGTCAATGTGATGAAACAGTGCTTTGCTTACTGTACTTTATGCCTTTTGTTTTAGCTTTATCGTACTTTTCTGTTTGTATTCCACACTTGTTTATTTTCACACTTACATTACAAGCCTTTTTTTGTTAGATGCGAAGTTGTGACAAGCTTGTGGTACATATTGCGAGCATTATTACTTTGTCTTAATGTAGTAGTTGATGCCTCTATATCAAAGGTTGTCATAACTTCTTAGGCCGGATGCAATCAATTCTACTGAGATTTTATTGGTTTATGGCTAAAGCATTGGAAGATTCTACTCAATTGACTAATCTTTTTGCTTTTGTCATTGCGCTTAGGGCTCCTCAACTTGCCTATTAACCATAAAATCCGGTTTAATCGATCGAATTCATGCCTTAGTTTCCATGCCTCTGCTTGAGAGTCCATATATTTTTGGCCCAGTGTTTATCCTTTATCCGACTAGTTAATACAAACGAGGAGACTATCATCTGCAACTAGGATGATGTATTATAGCGTCAGTGATTTCACTGGGTGCCTCTAGAGAGGTCTTTGGTTAAAGCCCAACATCCGTCGCAGTTTGAATGAGTCAGGTGCTAGCCGAAGTAATTGGACGCCTCTGAGAAGGTCTTTTGAGTCCATCGATCATCGTAACTCGAGATACCCGAGCGCTAGCCGAACTAATGGATGCCTCCGAAGACATGTTTTTGTCCCCATAGAGGTCTTTTGAATCTGCTGATTGCCGAGTCTGTGATAAGCAGACACTAACAGTCTAACCGGATGCCCCAGAAGAAGTTAATTCCTAATGTTTGTCGTAATCGGGTCTGATATTTTGTTGAGTACCCCTTTTGGCTGGGAATTCTGATTATCTTCACTATGAAAGACTTTATCATTGCGTAGTTTCCACAGGTCGGACGCCTGTTCCATTACCGGATGCTCGTTGTAACAAGCTATCCTAGTAATAGGGCCAGGGTCTTGGGTTTCCCTTTTTAGGAGATGCCCCTTTGGTGAAACTTGCAATGTTTTTGTCTTTTAAATTTGACATTGCACCTTTCAACCACCTCACTCTTGATGGCCTTTATTTGTTGTAAGGCAGTGCTTTACACCTTCGTACTTGTTGCGAATGGTGTTTATGGCACTTGTAACTTGAGTTGTCCCTACCGGGATTTGTTGTAAAGGTCACCGGGTCCTATTTGTTAGAGTTTACGCCCTGATGTGACGACCCCAAACCCCCGTTCCACGGTAGCAAGGGTAATCTTTGGAATATAACACATAAACAAACAACAGTAGAACATAAATATATAATTACACCAGATAATTTACAACAGAATACACTGGATAAACATAATCATCAGAGTTACACAGTATAACAGGATCATACTTAGTACAAAATACAGTTTCGGCTTTATATAAAATGTCTATAGCAAAATCAAACATAATATACATAATAAGAGCTGAACATCATAAAAAAAGTGATAGAATCATCTTCATCTCCATAGCTATCCAGAGAGAGCCTGCTAAAACCTGAATACTAGGCTGCCGTGTAGAAAATAGGGCACCCGAGTTTGCAAGTGAAACAAACTACGAGTCAGTCATGGGACTAGTATGAGAAATCTACTTAACTTATTTTACAATAAGGCCAATCATAGGACCATGCCGCTAACGCAGAACGGGTTTACTCCCATGGATTGCCAGTGCTTAAGACAAGTAAATCATTTAAACATCACAATGCTTTTTATAAAAATGAAGCCATTATAAGACTCAGGTCCCATCACACAATGCAACGCAAACCGGAGGATAGTGTTTTTACTTTATAATGGCCAAAATATGCTTGATACGAATAAAACAAAATCATTTGATATTATTGCTAGTGTTTATATGTTCCAAAAACAATTTCAATCATAAGTATCAATCATAGACAGCATAAATGCCCCATACCACTATGTCGCCCTATATAAGTTTACAATCAAAATCGCACGATGTCGTATTCGGAAATTGGATTTCCGTCATGAACAAAGGCAAGGGATCGTCCTTACCGCTTCGAGACGCTCTAGCCCGTGTCTCAGGCAAGTACTCAGTCAAGCCTTTGGATCGCCAGGACCGGTCCACACGGAGTTGATTAAAATGCCTGAACACTGCGTTTCCCCGCCCTATGGGGTGTCAAACTAGCTGGTATATTTATCAAACCATCCATCGGCTCCGCAGAGACCGATATAACCGAGGCGCCTCGCTATCCATCATCCATATAAGTAAAACATCTGGGCGTGTAAAACCCAGACACCACTCCTAGCTAGAAGGAAACACATGTCCTCCCTGATGTCCTCTCCCGTTTCTGGTCCATACCGGGGTGTGAGGCCCGCGAATCAATGCTATAAACGAAGCTTGCTATATCAAAGATATGCTTTAATCATCAACCACAAGGCTCTGCTTTTCAACAAAAGCCTCGATCACTGCATCTCAGCATGCCACACAGGCAATTCACGCCATCCAACTGACGTATATCAATCACACATAATGAAATCCAATGTCGGACACACAGTCCATTTACAAGTCCGTTCTGGGTCTGAACGAAACCAGAGGCACCTTATTCCTCATCCCATATGTCCAATACAGGAGAGAGGTCCTCGCACATCCGGTCTTTCTCCAAGTACGTCTGGACGACTACCACTTATTACCTTGTCTTGGGATGCCTCCCAATCAAGACATCAACAATCATCCAAACGATGTGAAGACCTCCGGTCTTCAACCACCATCTTCATCGTCGATTTCTAATCGTCGACCCATTATTTGAAATGAGATTTAACTCGGCCTTTTCAAATAATTCACGTATATTTAGAATTCAAATCAATTCATTTCCATGGTTAAATTATTTGACACCCATAATTCAGTTCATTAATGTAATTTTCATGTCAAACACATTCAACCATCAAATATCCAATAAACCGAGTAAATTCGATTTATTTCCATTCCATATCATTTATAATATTTTATAACGATTTATCGCTATTTTTATTTATTTAAAAATAGCCCATTTATTCAAATGACGCTTTAGGCAATAACGCGGCCATGGCGCTGTTTTTCTCCAGATTTGATTTACACATATCTAAAAATCTAACCGTTGGATCTTTACAAATTTGGTATCGTTGAAAAGATATTTTCAAAGCGGACCCAATGGTTTTAGTTTCGGAAAAAGCCGACAGTCGGATCTCCCATAATAACCGTTTAAAATCACGATTTCAAAATACGAACTATAGCGTCGTTATTCGTTTTATTTTAAATATATATAATCCGTTCTTCCATTTCCAAACCATTTTCATTTCGTATATGTGGTAAAAATAAATTTTTTACCCAACAAATATTTAATTTCAACGCATGACTATTTTTAACACTTCATATATATATAATAAAAATGTGATTTTTATTGTTAAAATAATTTATTTAAAACTTGAATATTTTTAGCGATTCATATATAAATAAAAATGTGATTTTTATTGTTAAAACAATTTATTTCAAACATGAATATTTTATATACTTCATATACATGATAAAAATGTGATTTTTTTCTTTCAAACAATTTATTCGTCATATGAATATTTTTCCAACACATGAATGTATTTCAACACGTGAATATAAATCAAACACATGAATATTTTAGAAAATTTTGGCAGCATAACGGCAGGGGGTTTAAAACTGGCACCGTCCCGAGTATGGCTCCTCGCACTACCTTATGCCTCACGGTGTTCCCTAAGGGGCTTATCCTTTCTAAATATTTCGATTCATTTTCATATCACAATGGATTTTTCCACAAATAATTCCAATTTTGTTTCAACCACAAACAACCATTATCAACCATTCGCATTTATCATCCAAATTTCTCGTCAACCAAAATCCAAACAATCACAACCAATATATATCATCCATGGTCTGTGGATGAGGGGAGTATATATATATATAGTTATACGTATATAAATATATTTCCATTTCACTTCAACTTCATTCAACGCACATATGATTTTTACAACGTATATATAACTTATACATCGCATATATAATTTATACAACGCTTATACATGAGGTGTACAACGCTTATATAACTTATACATCGATTATATATTTTATACATCACCATTCCATGTCGTTTTGAATTTAGAAATCTCACATTGGGTTCCACTCCTTCAAAAATTGTAGGGAGCTCCAAAAATTCTTCGGTCTCTTCTAGCATGTAGAAGACGTCCTCATGGTCTCGGTGTCCCTTGTTTCACTGAGTTTCAACAACATAGCTAAAAGATATGATTTTTATAAGCTAATCATAATTTGCGACGGTTTTATAGTGTTAAAATCAGTTTAGAAAATAAACACCATACCTCTCAGTTTTCTGTTCAAACCTAGGTTTGAATTTTACGATCGATCGGTGAAGCAATGAGACGATCGGCCATCGCAACGACGAAGAGGGAGGAGGGGCGCACTGGCGCCAGGGGGTGGGGTCCACTTCGGTGGCTTCTATTGTCGGCGGCGGCGGCTCAAAGGTCGAGACTTTGGGAAGCTCGTTCTCACCAATTACTCCACGAAAAAATACACAGCAGGTATGGATTTGAAGAGGATGTGAAGCTCTATAAAATCTTCAACTGGAGTGGAAGCTAATTCGGATTATGGGGGGAGTAATCGAAGAGAGAAGGTAACAAAGCTTTTCCGCTGTCGCACGAGGGTAATTGGGGAGAGAGAAAAGGTTTTTTTTTTTATAAAAAATCTGATTTGTCCGTGCTATTTATAATTCCCAAAATATCTGTTTTCCCAACGAACTCCAATTCAAACCCAACGACTGTCGTTCCTAGCTAAATGCCCCCATTCCGGACACAATGGAATATGTTTCGTAGGCCCATTCGACTATTTCAGTCAGTTATTCTTCAAATTGAAATATAAAACATTCAAATATGGATTTGAACGTACATTTCAATTCGCCAGGGCCACATACTGATTTTAAAAATTCCACAAAAATTATATCTAGCTTCGTATTGATGATACGGTCCTAATCAAAATAATTTCATCGAATTTGGAGACCGTTTGAAAAGTGGCCATTTTCTGGTCGATCCAAATTGACTGAAATTTACCAAACACATTTTCTTTTACCACGCTCACATATTAACTCCAAAAATTATGAAATTTGGAATCTAGCAATAATTTGACATTCCAGATCCAACCAAAGTGAGTTCGTCAAAAACGGAGTTCGTTTGCAAAATGTCTATTTTCAAGGGCTATATTAATTCCATAACGACCTTTCTAAAAACTCATTTGGCCATAACTTTTGATTCCCGCTATGAAATTTCGATTTTTCAGATTCTATAACACCCTGTATTTCTGTTAACACTAAAGTTACTAATCAAAGAATAACCAATGCTTAATATAATAAATGTGTAAAGGGGAGATGTATCTAATGTGCATACAAATTTAATAATAAATGTGTAAAGGGGAGATGTATCTAATGTGCATACAAATTTAATAATAAATGTGTAAAGGGGGGATGTATCTAATGTGAATACAAATTTAATAATAAATGTTAATAATGTACATTAAGAAAGTAATTGTGGACATAATTGGCTTCTCTTTAGAACGGATGGCTTTGATTAACCTTGGCTTCATCGACGGCTCAAATTAACTTGCAATCCTATATAAACAGCCCCCTAGTCTCCTTCTCTTTGCACCATTCTTCTCTAACCTTATGTTGCACAAATTCTTGATGGACATGGCTTCTTCTTCTTCCTCTAAATCTAAATAAATAGATTAAAATAAAATATAAATCAAGACGAGGATATGCTGCTCAAGTCATTCAAGAGAAGATTCAAAACGAGTTAGGATTCAAGTAAAGATTCAACGGCTTCAAGCAATGCTATCTTTCTATTCTTTTCTAGATCCAATCAATGTAAGTCGGTTACTTTTTAGATTTAAACGCCTTTTCTATTTGTGACATGAAATTAAAAGAATATAAGAAATATGCCTTATCATTTCATTGAATCTGTGCTTGTTTATGACTTTGGATATGATTCTTGATTATGGCCTAGAATATATTGTGACTAAATTGCCAATGCTTACGATTATGACTATGGAACTGTGGCCTTTGAAACCATAAGCCTTTGACTATGAACATAAGCCTTTGACTATGAACATAAGCCTTTGACTAGGAGCATAAACCAATGTTTATGACTATGACAAGGACAATAGTGGATAATTACTTATGATTCATGAACATGATATTATTGCCTAGGATTATGACTGTGAGATTGGATCTAAACTTGATTATCTGTTCAGTTTATTCTTAATTATCCTTGGATCTTGATTATGGGAATTTATCTATTAAGTTAGATCTACCCATATACTTGAACCTATGTTATTTGTTCAACCCTTTTTATGTCATAATATTATCAGATCTATAGGCCTTCGATGCTTTAATCAATTTACTCAGTGTAATTTGTTAGATCTGTGATTAGTGAATTATCACCTTCTGCCAGTCATTATGTCTATCTTTTCATGGTATTTTGGTTCATTCCCTTTTTATTCGCGAATCTAGATTTATCTATAATCTAGGATGAAATCACGATTACAAGAACGATGGGAATACGGTTTGGGAAAATCATAAATTTGTCTTAAACATGGTTGTAAACTTGGAAATTGGCATAATGTGGAACATGAACATAATTATGATTGACATAATTTAGAACATGTATTATGGCATGTTTATTAGAAGGCAAATTTGAAAATTTGACATGAATTATGGAATATCTAATTTGACATATTAAATTTAGTATTGGCAAGTAAGCTAGGTTTTAGGCGTAAACGGTAAACTAGAATAATAATTCTAGTCTTGCCATAAACTGTAAATTAGGATGTTAAATAAGAATTGGGTCAATTAAAGTTAATTTGGCATAATAAGTATATTAGCACAAATTTTGAATTTAGTCATAATTGTGAGTAATTGTAATGTTTAGAATAATCATGGTTAGTGACACTTAATTTGGTTTAATTTACATACCAAAAACTATAAATATGATATATAGGGGAAATGGGCCATAATAATAAATGTTGACAATGTACATTAAAAGAGTAATAATGGAATAAGTAAATTAGGGAAAATTTACTTATAGAATTCATCCTAAATGAGAAAAGTAAATTTAGACAATACAAACATGCTTAACCCGAGGTTGGATTGAGTTGTGATGTAAACCTGCCTGGACCCGCCCGGCTGTCCAGTGATCACAACAATACCTATCCAATGTGGGAGGTTAAGGCATTGAGCCCGATAAAGGCCCGAGGTTAGACTGAGTTATGGCGTAAGACTGCCCGGAACCAACCGGCATACCGGCAGCCACAACAATACCTGTCTAATGTGAGTGGCTGGTGCTTTAATAAGACAATTAAAGTTAAGCTAGAATGGGAGGGTTAAGTCCATAAGAACACTTAACCAACTTAACACAGTTAAGTTAGAACGATAGGGTTAAGTTAACTAGAACACTTAACCAACTTAACATGGTAACAAGACAAGATTTGTAGGGATTAAGTAACTAAGAAAAACACTTAGCCAATTTAATATGTTAACCAGACTAGAAAGAGGGGGTTAATTAAATTCAATACACTTAGCCAATTTAACATGTTAACTAGACTAGAGGTTGGGGATAATTAAAGTTAATACACTTAGCCAATTTAACATGCTAACTAGACTAGAGGTTGGGGTTAAGTAAATTTAATACACTTAGCCAATTTAATATGTTAGCTGGACTAGACCGTAGGGTTAAGTAAGCTTGAACACTTAACCATCAGAGTGTGATAAATGAATAGGGTTAAGTTAAAAACATGAAGGGACAATACTTAACCATTAGAACATGTTAATCAAACCAATGTTAGGGTTAAGTTAACTAAGGGAACACTTAACCATTATAACATGTTAGTTAAAACAGATAGGCAAGGTTAAGTTAAAAAGGAACACTTAACCAATACAAGATGAATGGGTAGGGTTAAGTAACTACTTAACCAATATAACTTGATGCTGGTAGGGTTAAGTCAACGTGAATTACGAGTAACACTTAACCAGTTTAATATGACAAATGAATAGGTTAAGTTAACTTGTATCGACTAATTACACTTAACCAATCCAACTTGACGAGAAAGAGAACTAAATAGTAAACCTTAGTTAAAAGGACTAAGTGGTAAACCTTAGTTACGAAAACGACGATTCAGGAAACCAAGTGATAAACCTTAGTTAGGAAAACTAAGTAGTAATCCTTAGTATAACACGAGGAGGAGCGAACAATCTTAAAGAAGGCTTCAACGAATTGGGTTACGAAGCCCGAGGCTTCGAGGGGACGTGAGGGTACTCTTGGTATCCCTCTGTGAGGTGGCAGATGATCCTCCTGGGCTCACAGAGGTTAAGGTCTGTGTTAGGAGGACTAAGGGTATGCCTTGGTTGCAATTTAAGGCAACCTAAAGACTAGGATGGACCAGCGTGATTCGGCGGGACAAATGGCCCTGTGATAGCGACCCGTCGTCTACCTACCTTCTTGAGTCAATCGAGATACAGAAAGGTGGAGAACTCTAAAAGACCATATACTTGCTATCTAGTTATGGTTGCGGATGGCCATAGATTAGTGGGGCATAGTGGGGCCTGCGTATAGTTCGCATTTTTCAAGGTGTGCCTTTCAATAGTTGAGGGAGGGGTCAAGTGGGACCATAGCCACTGGAAAAAAACAGGCCTTTGCATCTGCATCGGCAGATAACTTAAAGCTCCTGACCGAGTTCCGTGTTTCTTGATTTGCCCTGCCACGGGACTCGGGTCGCACATATAGAGGATATGTGCATCTAGACAGCGATAACGATTCACGACACATACGTGGGGAAAGTCTAGGAACATATACCGTTCTAGGTAGTGTGTCCTAGACTAGGGGCATCGTTCGACAGGTAGCGTAATCCCTAGTTGGACCTAGGTGGCATAAACCCTGAATCTGTGAAGCATTAGATAAGCCGCGTAAACCCGAGTGGAATCTAGGAAGTACTTTGATATAAAACCCTAGATTAGATCTAGGTAGTAAATAATAAATGTACGCCTAAAGGCAACCACAATTACTGGGATTGGGATCGCGTTATCATTTTAGACAGCTTACTAGTTGGGACACTAGATAGGTGGTGCAGAGACATAGAAACCTTAATAACAGGTTAATAGTGAAGCAGAGAAAGTATTAAAGCATATCCTGTTTATCTTGTCTTAGCATATCTTTTGTTAATCTTATCCTATCTTGTTGGCCCTATCATCATGGTATTGTCTTGTATTCAGTTAATTCATGTCGTTTTGTTTTTCCTTGTTCACATGCTAGAAGTAACTGAACTTACCAGACTTTATGTCTGACCCAGTTTTCTTTCGTCTTCTTTTCTTCCGTTTCCCCCTAGGTAGTTAAGGAGGGAATAGTATAGCTCAGGTTAGATTGGACCGTCACTCTTCCCAAGCTCGAAGATTCTTTGACAAAGTGCTTTGGACTCTCTTTTTCTGCTGCTATGGCTGACTTATGCTACAGTGGGGAATATAAATGTTATTTTATGCTTCTTTATTTTGTAAGACATATGATACTCTGATATTGGAAAACAATTGTTGTACAAACTATTTTATCAATAAAGTAAAGTTTTATTTTCTGCTATTTTAATTTTGTCTGTCTTGTAATTTATCTGCATCTTTTACGCTAAATGCTCCACAGAACTTAGTGCATTCCCTTTGTGAGTGACACTAAAGGATGTGGGGTGTTACACTTGGTATCAGAGCTGAAGGTTACCGGATCAGATAAATGATTTGAAAAAATATATTATTTTCAAACAGTTTTGAAAGAAGCATTTTCAAAAGAAAAGTTTCGTTTTAAAGGCATATTCCCCAAAAGCCATACGCACTATCTTCTGATTCTCTGTTTGAATTCTTGTCCCCTTCTTTCTTGAGTCTCTGGGGCTCCTGGCTTTCTGGGAGGTAACCTCATCGAAGGGCGAAGTAGTGCCCGACTTCCATCTATAACCGTAGTAGTTTCACCTGCGGCTAGTTTTCTTTCAAGCTTAGTAGGATTTTCTGTACGATGGAGGCAGCTTTCGAGAGATTTGTCAACATGATTACACACGAAAGAGGATGAGGAGTTTGGCTAAGGAGCACAACCCAAGGATGAGGAATTCATGGATGTAGACTTGGCTCACGAAGGAGGAAGGGATTATAAAACCTAAGACAAGAGGAAGTATCTTTACTATGGCAGAATATGGCATATAATTAAGAACAAAGGACAAAATTTTCAGAAGGGCAAGTACATGCTTTCACCACTAAGCGTACCTAGGAGAAAGGTAGTAAAGTTCTGTTGGAAGAGTCTAGCTTTTCTGTTTGTACTCTTTCTTTTGGTTTTAGCACTTCGCATTTGTTCATATTTGCTTCCATAGTTGAGTCTCTGCACCTCAGTACTTGTATAGTAAAAGATCCCAACTAGTGCTTAAGTGTTTGGTTGTTTTTGCTTAGATCATCTCACGTAGATCGTCCAAATTCGGAGGAGACATTCCTCGCGTGCTTGTCTGATATTGGTTTAGGCCTTTGGGGCTTGTACTTGAGGGATGTCGAGTTCGACTATGATGGTTTGCTTGAGAGATGAATAGTTGTGGCAGGCGCTCTATATAGAGAAGGACTAACCTTAAGAGAGGTAAAAAGTACGTAGTGACCTTTTCACCCTCATAGTTATGGCATGTTGGATAAGCTAAGAGGAGAGACCTCTGATCATCCTAGTATATACACTCAGTATCATGGTTGACATTTGTTTATTTTGGAAATGGAGGTCAAGAAACTTCGCAATCTTGAAGTTGAATCTGTTAAGGTACAGTTGAGTAAAGCTCAAGAAGACGTGATACGGGAGATTGAAGATAAGGCATACGCGCCTCATACCCTTTTTTTTAAGGGTACATCCTTGATTCCTTTTTTTAGGAATTCTATGCATACTAATTTCTAGCTTTTAAGGTATATCCTCTAGGACGTATCATCGATCCTTAGGTAGAAACCCTTTTGGATGTAAACATGTATTTGAAACATGTTATGGTTGATGGTTGCGAATGGTTGCTAGTGGTTGCTCGTGAATGCATATACACACGTATTAGGCACTAAATCAGCTCAGACGCCTTCATATTTCATTTACATTTATGTATTTGTTTATGAATTGAACTTAATGTGTTATCATATGGATGTTGCATTTGAGTGAATGATTGTGCACTCATATAGAAATAATACGTATCATTAGGATTTGCATACATATTGGACGCATGACACTGACATGATTTGCATTAAGGAGGTCAACTGAATCAGTAGACCGCCTGATTTTGCATTAGATAAAGACATGTACACACACTATGCATATGAACATACAAGCACTAGATGTCTTTAAGGACAATGGATGCCTGTGTTTGATGGTTGAGTAGATGGATGATTGGATGGTAGGATTTACATTCTTCTTGACTTGAAGATTTTGGGGTCGAAATCCTTTAAGGAGGGGAGAATGTAACACCCCGTATTTCTGTTAACACTAAAGTTACTAATTTAAGAATAACCAATGCTTAATATAATAAATGTGTAAAGGGGAGATGTATCTAATGTGCATACTAATTTAATAATAAATGTGTAAAGGGGAGATGTATCTAATGTGCATACTAATTTAATAATAAATGTGTAAAGGGGGGATGTATCTAATGTGAATACAAATTTAATAATAAATGTTAATAATGTACATTAAGAAAGTAATTGTGAACATAATTGGCTTCTCTTTAGAACGGATGACTTTGATTAACCTTGGCTTCATCGACGGCTCAAATTAACTTGCAATCCTATATAAACAGCCCCCTAGTCTCCTTCTCTTTGCACCATTCTTCTCTAACCTTATGCTGCACAAATTCTTGATGGACATGGCTTCTTCTTCTTCCTCTAAATCTAAATAAATAGATTAAAATAAAATATAAATCAAGATGAGGATATACTGCTCAAGTCTTTCAAGAGAAGATTCAAAATGAGTTAGGATTCAAGTAAAGATTCAACGGCTTCAAGCAACGCTATCTTTCTATTCTTTTCTAGATCCAATCAATGTAAGTCGGTTACTTTTTAGATTTGAATGCCTTTTCTATTTGTGACATGAAATTAAAAGAATATAAGAAATATGCCTTATCATTTCATTGAATCTTTGCTTGTTTATGACTTTGGATCTGATTCTTGATTATGGCCTATAACACATTGTGACTAAATTGCCAATGCTTAAGATTATGACTATGTAACTATGGCCTTTGAAACCATAAGCCTTTGACTTTGAACATAAGCCTTTGACTAGGAGCATAAACCAATGCCTATGACTATGACAAGGACAATAGTGGATAATTACTTATGATTCATGAAAATGATATTATTGCCTAGGATTATGACTGTGAGATTGGATCTAAACTTTATTATCTATTCAGTTTATTCTTAATTATCCTTGGATCTTGATTATGGGAATTTATCTATTAAGTTAGATCAACCCATATACTTGAACCTATGTTATTTGTTCAACCCTTTTTATGTCATAATATTATCAGATCTATAGGCCTTCGATGCTTTAATCAATTTATTCAGTGTAATTTGTTAGATCTGTGATTAGTGAATTATCACCTTCTGCCAGTCATTATGTCTATCTTTTCATGGCATTTTGGTTCATTCCCTTTTTATCCACGAATCTAGATTTATCTATAATCTAGGATGAAATCACGATTACACGAACGATGGGAATACAGTTTGGGAAAATCATAAATTTGACTAAACATGGTTGTAAACTTGGAAATTGGCATAATGTGGAACATGAACATAATTATGATTGACATAATTTAGAACATGTATTATGGCATGTTTATTAGAAGGCAAATTTGAAAATTTGACATGAATTATGGAATATGTAATTTGACATATTAAATTTAGTATTGGCAAGTAAGCTAAGTTTTAGGCGTAAATGGTAAACTAGAATAATAATTCTAGTCTTGCCATAAACTGTAAATTAGGATGTTAAATAAGAATTGGGTCAATTAAAGTTAATTTGGCATAATAAGTATATTAGCACAAATTTTGAATTTAGTCATAATTGTGAGTAATTGTCATGTTTAGAATAATCATGGTTAGTGACACTTAATTTGGTATAATTTACATACCAAAAACTATAAATATGATATATAGGGAAAATGGGCCATAATAATAAATATTGACAATGTACATTAAAAGAGTAATAATGGAATAAGTAAATTAGGGAAAATTTACTTATAGAATTTATCCTAAATGAGAAAAGTAAATTTAGACAATACGAACATGCTTAACCCGAGGTTGGATTGAGTTGTGATGTAAACCTGCCCGGACCCGCCCGGCTGTCCAGTGATCATAACAATACCTATCCAATGTGGGAGGTTAAGGCATTGAGCCCGATAAAGGCCCGAGGTTAGACTGAGTTGTGGCGTAAGACTGCCCGGAACCAACCGGCATACCGGCAGCCACAACAATACCTGTCTAATGTAAGTGGCTGGTGCTTTAATAAGACAATTAAAGTTAAGCTAGAATGGGAGGGTTAAGTCCATAAGAACACTTAACCAACTTAACATAGTTAAGTTAGAACGATAGGGTTAAGTTAACTAGAACACTTAACCAACTTAACATGGTAACAAGACAAGATTTGTAGGGGTTAAGTAACTAAGGAAAACACTTAGCCAATTTAATATGTTAACCAGACTAGAAAGAGGGGGTTAAGTAAATTCAATACACTTAGCCAATTTAACATGTTAACTAGACTAGAGGTTGGGGATAAGTAAAGTTAATACACTTAGCCAATTTAACATGCTAACTAGACTAGAGGTTGGAGTTAAGTAAATTTAATACACTTAGCCAATTTAATATGTTAGTTGGACTAGACCGTAGGGTTAAGTAAGCTTGAACACTTAACCATCAGAGTGTGATAAATGAATAGGGTTAAGTTAAAAACATGAAGGGACAATACTTAACCATTAGAACATGTTAATCAAACCAATGTTAGGGTTAAGTTAACTAAGGCAACACTTAACCGTTATAACATGTTAGTTAAAACAAATAGGCAAGGTTAAGTTAAAAAGGAACACTTAACCAATACAAGATGAATGGGTAGGGTTAAGTAAATACTTAACCAATATAACTTGATGCTGGTAGGGTTAAGTCAACGTGAATTACTGGTAAACTTAACCAGTTTAACATGACAAATGAATAGGTTAAGTTAACTTGTATCGACTAATGACACTTAACCAATCCAACTTGACGACAAAGAGAACTAAGTAGTAAACCTTAGTTAAGAGGACTAAGTGGTAAACCTTAGTTAAGAAAATGACGATTCAGGAAACCAAGTGGTAAACCTTAGTTAGGAAAACTAAGTAGTAATCCTTAGTATAACACGAGGAGGAGCGAACGATCTTAAAGAAGGCTCCAATGAATTGGGTTACGAATCCCGAGGCTTCGAGGGGACGTGAGGGTACTCTTGGTATCCCTCTGTGAGGTGGCAGATGATCCTCCTGGGCTCACAGAGGTTAAGGTCTGCGTTAGGAGAACCAAGGGTATGCCTTGGTTGCAATTTAAGGCAACCTAAAGACTAGGATGGACTAGCGTGATTCGTCGGGACAAATGGCCCTGTGATAGCGACCCATAGTCTACCTACCATCTTGAGTCAATCGAGATACGGAAAGGCGGAGAACTCCAAAAGACCATATACTTGCTATCTAGTTATGGTTGCGGATGGCCATAGGTTAGTGGGGGCATAGGGGGGCCTGCGTATAGTTGTCATTTTTCAAGGTGTGCCTTTCAATAGTTGAGGGAGGGGTCAAGTGGGACCATAGCCACTGGAAAAAAAACATACCTTAGCATCTGCATCGGCAGATAACTTAAAGCTCCCGACCGAGTTCCGGGTTTCTTGATTTGCCCTGCCATGGGACCCGGGTCGCACATATAGAGGACATGTGCATCTAGACAGCGATAACGATTCACGACACATAGGTGGGGAAAGTCTAGGAACATATACCTCTCTAGGTAGTGTGTCCTAGACTAGGGGCATCGTTCGACAGGTAGCGTAATCCCTAGTTGGACCTAGGTGGCATAAACCCTGAATCTGTGAAGCATTAGATAAGCCGCGTAAACCCGAGTGGAATCTAGGAAGTACTTTGATATAAAACCCTAGATTAGATCTAGGTAATAAATAATAAATGTACGCCTAAAGGCAACCACAATTACTGGGATTGGGATCGCGTTATCATTTTAGACAGATTGCTAGTTGGGACACTAGATAGGTGGTGCAGAGACATAGAAACCATAATAACAGGTTAATAGCGAAGCGGAGAAAGTATTAAAGCATATCCAGTTTATCTTGTCTTAGCATATCTTGTGTTAATCTTATCCTATCTTGTTGGCCCTATCATTATGGTATTGTCTTGTATTCAGTTAATTCATGTCGTTTTGTTTTTCCTTGTTCACATGCTAGAAGTAACTGAACTTACCAGACTTTATGTCTGACCCAGTTTTCTTTCGTCTTCTTTTCTTCTGTTCCCCCCAGGTAGTTAAGGAGGGAATAGTATAGCTCAGGTTAGATTGGACCGTCACTCTTCCCAAGCTCGAAGATTCTTTGACAAAGTGCTTTGGACTCTCTTTTTCTGCTGCTATGGCTGGCTTATGCTACATTGGGGAATATAAATGTTATTTTATGCTTCTTTATTTTGTAAGACAGATGATACTCTGATATTGGAAAACAATTGTTGTACAAACTATTTTATCAATAAAGTAAAGTTTTATTTTCCGCTATTTTAATTTTGTCTGTCTTGTAATTTATCTGCATCTTTTACCCTAAATGCTCCACAGAACTTAGTGCATTCCCTTTGTGAGTGACACTAAAGGATGTGGGATGTTACAGATTCTTTAGAAAGATATTCATAAATAGATTTAAATATTTTTAGTTTCACTAAAATTTGTTTCATTTTGCATCCTTTACAGTTAGTCAAAGTTTGAATTCAAATTTTCAAACTATCACGCCATTTCAGGCCTTGTTTTATAATTAAAATAAATATATTCACTATAACTTCGATCAATTAAATTTTTAGTCATTATTATTTAAAATAGTTTATTTTAAATATTCAAAATTCATTAAAATAGACAAATTAAAAAATTTAAATTGGTTTTGAATTTTCGGGTTGTTACAATCTCCCCACTTAAAATCTTTTCGTCCCCGAAAAGGAACGAAGCTGAAAGTTGTTTAACTAACCAACTCAACTTTCATTCTGGCCTCCATTCTTCAACTTTTCAGTTTCTAAGAATTTTCTAATTGTTCAGAAATTAGGCTAACACCCTCAGTTTTCGAAAAATTTCGCCACAACCTCCTTTGTATGTGGAGGGGTTTGGAAATTTATTGGGCCGTATTAGGCACCCAATAAATCCTAAAAAGCATACACATATTTATAGTGATATATTCCGGTGTCACAGGGGGAGTATGTATAGATCATAACTCCAGAGAATAAATTCTCGTCACCCTATAAATGGTTTTTGTGCCTTTATGACTAGAGAGACGTGTTTATTGTCATCTCCAGACCCATGTGGGGTTTTTATTAATCTGGCAATTTACCGTTACATTTTATATAGTCCATATCAGTCTTCTGTTCAACCTGTATTATAGTCATCGTCATACAAGCCTCTCGCTTGTACGGTAAATCTTCAACCTCGTCACATATTCTCCAAATGCTTATGTGGTATATGGTAGAGTATGCAATCTTCAAGAAGTATGCCATGTAGAGTAGTTCAAAATTAATTGTTACTATCCTATGGCGATATTTATTATTTCACACAGAACAACCAACACTCCGCAACCAATGGCATTCACAGGAGTTGATATAATAATAAAATTGCGCATCCAACTCATTAAGGTTTACCTATTTGTCGGGCACACAAATAAATTCTTTACTCAACAGCAAATCCATTTACCTGTTCAAACATATATAATGTACATGCATGTATTTCGATCATTTTTCAAATCAGTTCAATATTTGATTTAATTTGCATAAATTTACCCTTCACTTTCCTATTGATCAGATTAATTATCTTACCGGTATTTTGATTAATCAAATTCATAATCACACAGCACAAACAACAATCAATTTATTGATTAACTTTTTCAAAAATATACTAATTAATTCATATACTCTTTTAAAATCATTCAGACTATAAAATTAAAAATTTTACATCCATGAAAAGGAAACAACAACAAAGTAGAAAACAATACGGAAATGCAAAATAATGTAAATGTACCTTGCACCAGAGTTATTCAGAGATGTCCACTCTGCAATTGGGATAGGCTTGCTTAATGCTCTCCTCAGTTTCCCAAGTACAGTCTCGCGGATCTCCACTCCATTGCACTTTAACTAAGTGAACCTTTTTTGTTCCTCAGCTCTTTAGTTTCTTTGCCAATAATCTTTATCGGCTCGATTCTCACAGCTAATTCTGGAGTAATTTCGAAGTCTTGTTGCGCGGCTTCTTCCACGACCAAGTCTGGATCATGTACATGCTTTCGGAGTTGAGATACGTGAAACACATCATGTACTTCAGGCAACCAATCAGGTAATTGAACTTTATAAGCAAGAGTTCCAATCCGTGTTTTACCGAATCGGACTACTCCTCTCGTCGGAGAAACTCAAAGATACACATAGTCACCAACATCAAATGCTAAATCTCTTCTTCTTGAGTCTGCATAGCACTTCTATTGGCTTTGAGTTGTTTGCAGTCGCTTCTTAATGAAATCGACTTTGTCCCCAGCTTCGCGAATCATATCTGGTCCCAATACAAGTCTATTGCTAGGTTTTACCCAACAAGTGGGAGATCTGCACGGTCTACCATACGGTGCTTCGAATGGTGACATTTTCAGGCTTGCTTGGTAGCTGTTGTTTTATGAGAACTCAGCCAAATGCAAGTGGTCCTCCCATAATCCGCCAAAATCAATAATACAAGCCCGCAATAAATCTTCTAGTATACGGTTCACCCTCTCAGTTTGACCATATGTTTAAGGATGATAAGCGGTGCTCAAGTTCAGCTTTGTTCCCAATTTTGCTTGGAATGCTTCCTAGTATTTACTAGCAAATATCGGGTCCTGATCACTAACGATACTCATGGGAACTCCATGCAATTTAAAAATTTCCTTAAAATAAATATGCGCCAGACTTTGAGCGGTTCTATTTGATCTGACAGGTATAAAGTGGGCAGTCTTCGTGAAACGATCTATGATCACCCAAATACTATCATTCCCTCTCCGGGTTCTGGGCAAACCATCTATGAAGTCCATAGAAATTTATTCCCACTTCCAACATGGAATTTCCAATGGTTGCAACAATCCGGCGAGTTTCTGTTGATCACTCTTGACTTGTTGACAAGTAGAATACCTGCTAACATATATAGATATGTCTCTTTTCATCGCCTTCCACCAGAAGGTTCGCTTGAGGTCATCATACATTTTACTAACCCCTGGGTGGATACTCAGCTTGGACTTGTGACATTCATCCAATACTTCTCTTTTGAGCTCAAGGATGTCGGGAACACAAATTCTTCCTTTCAATCTCAGAACTCCTGCGCTATCCACTTGGAAACTGGAGACTTCGCCCCTTTGAATTCTTTTGATCATTTCCTTAACAAAATTATCGTCTTTCTGAAGAATGGATATTTTATCTATCAATGAAGGTGTAATGATAAGATTGGCGATGATCACATTCTTTCTGCTGAGTGCATCAACCACAACATTGGCTTTCCCCGGAGTATAAAAATATCAAGATCATATGCCGTGAGAAATTCTAGCCAACGCTGCTGCCTCATATTCAGATCTTTCTGGGTGAATAAATACTTCAATGATTGATGATCGGTATATAATTTGAACTTCTCACCCAATAGATAATGTCTCCAGATTTTCATAGCAGACACGATGTCTAAAAACTCAAGATCGTGAATTGCATAATTCTTCTCATGCGGCTTCAACTGACGGCTAGCATAAGCGAGTACTTGGCCTATTTGCATTAATACTGCACCAAGGCCTCCTTTAGAAGCATCGGTCCAGACTTTCAAGTCTTGATTGCCATTGATAATTATTAACACTGGAGCAGTTATCAATCTTAACTTCAGCTCTTGGAAAGCCGTCTCACATTCTGGATTCCAATTGAACATTGAATGTTTCTTAGTAAGCTTTGTTAAGGAACTAGATATCTTCGAAAAATCTTTAACGAACTTCCGATAATAACTAGCCAACCCAAGAAAACTTCGGACTTCTGTGGGAATAGTTGGTTGCTTTCAATTTTGAATAGCTGTGATCTTACTGGGACCCACAGAAATTCCTTCTTTTGACATGACGTGACCAAAGAACTTTACTTCTTCTTGCCAGAATATACATTTAGAAAATTTGGCCTTTAAAACATTCTTTATCAAAATCTCTAACACTTGTTCCAAATGTTTTGCAAGCTCGCTCTCTGACTTAGAGAAGATCAATATGTCATCAATGAAAACCAGAACAAATTTATTCAATACTTCTCTGAGTACCCTGTTCATTAGATCGACAAAATAAGCTGGAGCGTTACATAAGCCGAACGACATTACTAACCACTCATAGAATAAATCTGGACCTCTGAATGTTGTCAAAGGAACACACTCTTCAGCAATTCGAAGTTGATGGAAACCTATAGCTAGGTCCATTCGTGAAAATACTTGAGCGCCATTCAATTGATCCAATAAATCATCAATTCGCGGCAATGGATATTTATTCTTTAACATCTTCTTGTTCAAGTCACGATTATCCACACATAGTCTGAGAGTACCGTCTGACTTTGGGACAAATACCACTGTTGCTCTCCAATCAGAGAAACTAGGTCTGATCATACCCTTCCATAAAAGTTGTCGAGTTTGATTGTCTAACTCTTCTTTTTCCTTCAAGGTCATTCTTCTAATAGCGTGAACAACTAGCCTTGCATTCGGAATTAAGCAATTTTGAAATCAATTTCTCTACGCGGAGGTAAGCTAACAACTTCTTCTAACACATCCGCAGGTATATTTTCTACATCCACTGAAATATTCTTGGTGATGACAGGGATAGGTTCTAATTGAGCAGGAGAAACATCAAGAGCTGACCAAAAGTCCTTTCTACTAGAGTTCGGACCTTCGCATGGAATGGTTATATAGTTCCCTGATTTAATCTTCGCCTTAACGACCCTGTCGGCACATTTAACCTCAGCTTCATACTTGGTTAACCAATCCAATCCTAAAATAAGATCAAATTCGATAAAATTCATGACGATCACGATGGTAGGGAAACGATAATAGGAAAAAGAGACAGGCACCCTACAAATCCAACTACGATTGAGGGAACCCCCAACCGGATTATGGCCAGTCATGGGTTCTTTGACCTTTTTCAATTTCAAATCCAGTTTCTTAACCGCATTACTTGCAATAAAGTTTCGCGACGCGCCTGTATAAAACAGTACTTTAACTGGAATATCTTTGACAGTAAGCGTGCCTTCCAAAACATCTGGCCTCGCTTGGCTGGTTGAGGATGCAGGAACTTCTGCCACTTCATTCTCCCGCACTACTTCAGATTTCTCTAATAGCCGGCAATCCCTAGCAAGATGACCTATCCGATGACACTTATAGCATTCCCTTGTACCATGAGATTTCTTTTGCTTCTTAGTGGGTTTGAACCCACTCTTTATTCTTTTCTTTAAGGGCCCGCAATTTATCGCCAAATGTCCTTTCCGATTACAGTTAGAGCAGGTGGCAGTCGTTACTGGTTATTTTTCAGATTTAACCTTTTTCCTATTGAATTTAGGCCTCTTACTGAACCCAAACTTCATACTGACCTCAGGCTGTGTACTTGTCTCCGGGCTATCAGTTTCAAATTTCCTTTTGTTGCTAGAACTATATTCTTCTGCGTCTTCCAAAAGACCTTGCTTATCCAGATCTTCATAGTGATAAGCCATGTATATCATTTCAGAAAAAGATTGTTGCACATGCACAGTTACACTACTTTGGTACTTTCTTTGAAGCCCATTAATAAACCTCAGATTCTTCCCCTTAGGATTTTGAATTAGATGTGGAAAAAATGAGAAAGTTCATTGAATTTCTTATGATATTCCGAAATGGTCATATCTCCTTGTATCAGATAGGAGAATTCATCACTTAACCGCTCAGTTGCTTCTAGAGGAGAAAATCTTTCCTTGAAAATTTCTTTAAATCCATCCCAGGTAATATTACCTTCTGGATTATCCTTTATAACCATTTCCCACCAGATTAAAGCTTCGTCTTTGAGTGCCCAAGATGCCAGTAATATTTTCTGATCATCTCTGAGCTTGAAACCTCCGAAAATCCTCTCAGCAGAGCGCATCCAAGCTTGAGTTTGAATAATGGACTCATTGCCCGAGAATGGTACTCCACCCAGATTTCGATACCTTTTTAATAGAGCTTCTATATCTAATCCTGGCTGTGGGAGCACAACTGGCTCATTAGATTGTCGAACCATAGGATTACTTCTTCTGCTTCTACCACTCATTTTTCTATGTTTGCAAATAGCAGACAAAGTGTCAGGCTAATAGAAAAGGTATTTTAAAGCGTAGAGACATATACTTGAATGTAAATGTGTCTATCGAGGTGTATTTCATTCTACCACGCTCATTCTAGGATATTACTGATCCTATCTGAAATGAATTATTCATCATAGAATACTACTAATTCTATTTCGGATGAGTTCTGTAAACACCCCACCTCCGTTAAGGTCACTCACAAAGGGAATGCATTAACTTTGGTGGAGTATTATAGGTAAAAAGTACAAGTAATTTACAAGACAGACAATATAAACAGCGGAAAGACTAAATTTTATTTCATAGGTACGTGGTCCAGTCAAAACATTACAACAACTGTCTTAAAAACCAACTTCCAAAATCATTACAATATAGCCTCTGTCTTGACTAAAACATAAAGAAGCACAAACAATAATAAAGCAGCATAAATCCCCAATTATGAGTGTAACCATAGCCATAGAAATGGAGAAGAGAATCCAAGCAATACGTCTACTTTCTTCAAGATGGAAAAGGTCTGGACTAAGTTGAAGTATTCCCTCCCTACGGACCTTGGGGGAGGGGGGGGGGGGAAGACAAGAAGACAAAAGAAAATGGGTCAGACATAAGCCGGGTAAGTCCAGTGATTATTTAGAATGTAAATAGGTAAAAGGATCATGACATGAATAAATTGAACCTAGGATAGTACCCTAGAAATAAGATAACAGTAAATAAGGCAAGATAAACTGAATATACTATCGCACTCATTTCTATTTCTCTGCACCTACTAACAAGTGTTTCAACTAGCACTATGTGTTCATGATAAAATGATCCCCTTTTTCGATCGGCTCCTACTTGCATGCATTTACGACTTGTGTCATTCGACCCCGCTTGATTGTAGATACCTGTGCTGGTCCCACAATAGTGTGTATCAATTCCTATGGTGGCAAATCGACACAAATTCAAGATGCACAGTGTATACTATTAATTCCCAGTGCCTGATTTGTCCATGCCAGAGTACGTGCACGCCCATACTCCGTTGGAACCTACACCGCTGCAACACCCGCCATTGTTTTGACCGCTTATAATCAGCCCAGTAAACGTGCCTCAGCCTGCCTTGTTCAGGGTGATACATCTATTTGGGTTACTGCTGAAATGGGTCCCCGTTACTGGAGTTTCCTAATCAACATGTTAAAATGGTTAAGTGTTCTCAAATTAACCTAACCCCACCATCAGTTTAGTTAATAAGTTTTATTGGTTAAGTGTTGCCTTAATTAACTTAACTCTGCCATTCTTAGCCTGCCTTAGCTTTAATTCATTCATTAAAGCACCAACCTCTCACATTAGATCTATATTGTTGCTGGATCTACCGGGCGGTTCCGAACAGTCTTACATCGCAACTTAATCTAATCTCGGGTTATTGGGCTTAATGCGCTAACCTCTCACATTAGATAGGTGTTGTTGCGGTTACTGGATGTGTCGGTCGGTTCCGGGCAGTTTTACACCCCAACTCAGTCTAACCTCGGGTTAAGCATATTCATCTTTTTAATTAATTTACATATTTACCTTTTATGTTTATATGTAAATTATCCAGAAATCAAGTCATGCCCCATTTTCCCTCTAAACTATGTCCATAATTCTTAGGTATACAGATTATACCATTTTATGCCATTAATCATTTACATAATTATGAGCCAACCTTTGCCAATAACATATAATTTAATATTTTCCCAACGTATCCCCCGTTATTCGCTCGCATAAATTACATAGAATGTTTGGCTCGCAAATCTAGCCTAACTTATAAACAAAAGGGAAAAGCAAAAGGGACATGTAACATTTCAACGACATAAAACATTATATATCAACTAAGCATGCATAATACAAATTTGACATAGCACTACACAATTTTAATTAAGCATGTAAATGTGAACTTGCATTTGAGTTGGACCAAATTAACATAGATCTAAAGTATCTAAGCATGTAGATCCTAGTTATATAAGCATTTTTGAACATGATTTTGGCTTACGAACTTCCATATAACATGTCATAAAAGAATCACCAAATACATATATACGACATGATAGGTCCATCACCAATTTTGTACAACATGATAGGTTCATTACCATACAACATGAAAGGTTCATCACAAATTCTATATACAACATGATAGGTTCATCGCCAAATTACGATACAACATGATAGATTCATCACCAAATTAAGATAAAACATGATATATTACATAAATCATAATAGCCATGTAGGCATAAGTAATTTCAGAATCAGAATATGATTATCTTACAACTAGGCACAGTTCTAGTTTCTCTTTATTACAAGTCATGACTTTTGTTCATTCAAATCTAAAGAATATCTGAACTTACAAACAAAAGGACAAATCTTGTTTTCTGGGATCTGATTTTTGAAACTGAAAAGCTATCCTTTGGTGTAGACTACTAATTCTCTAGTTTTATTTGATTTGGGACTTCCTAACTTGACTTGCAGTTTAGAGATAAAATGGAGGCTACGCTAGTTTGGCCATAGATAGCATGACGACTTCAGGGAGCAATTTTTTGTGGTTTTAGGGTTAAGGGTCAGGGTTGTTTATATAGAAGTTTAGATTAATGAGAGCCGTTAGATCATCCTAGGAGAAATCAGAGCCATCTAGACCAAATAGAGCCAACCGGAAGTCGCCACATATGCCCTAGTGAATCAGAAAACGTCACTGGACAAAACAGTCCAGATCTGCCCGAGGGGGTCGACCCCTGGGGGGGTCGACACCCCTCTTGGGGGGTCGACACCTATGTCGACCCCCCCAGGGGGAGTCGACCCCTATGAGCGGGAATTTTCACATTCAGCTGATCGCTGGAGTTTTGAATTTCAAACTGCTTTTTGGATTTAATTATTATTTATATTTAATTTCTATTTAAACTTGAAATCTTCTGAACTCCATAACTTCTTCATACAGCGTCCGATTCACGTAAACTCGGACTCTATCTCAAGTATAATTCCGAGACGTACGCAATGGCGAAACCTATTTCCCTTAATTTCCACTTTTAGAATTAAGTATTCTTTAATTTGTTACTTTAATGTTTACAGAAAATACGGGATGTTACGTTCTCCCCTCCTTAAAGGATTTCGTCCCCGAAATCTTCAAGTCAAGAAGAATGTATATCCTACCATCCAATCGTCCATCTACTCAATCATCAAACATAGGCATCCATTGTCCTTAAACAGATTTCTAATGCTTTTATGACTATATGCATAGTGTGTGTATATGTCCTTACCTAATGCAAAATCAGGCGGTCTACTAGTTCAATTGACCTCCTTAATGCAAATTATGTCAGTGCTATGAGTCCATCATGTATGCAATTATTCCTAATCGTACTTTATAACTTCTACATGAGTGCACAATCATTCATACAAATGCAACATCCATATGATAACACATCAAGTTTCAATCCATATATATACACATATATGCATATGCAATATGAAAGTGACTGAGCCGATCTAGTACCGAGTGTGTGTGTATATGCATCCACGAGCAACCACTTACAACCATCAATCGTAACATGTTTTAAATACATGTTTATATCCATTGGTTTCTACCTAAGGTCCTAGAATAGGACCGAGGAGATATACTTAAAAGATAGATATAAGCATGCATAAACTCATGGAAAAGAGATCAAGGATGTACCCTCAAAAAGAAAAGGGTAGGTTGCGCGTATCTTGTCCTCAGTCTCCCAAGTCGCGTCTTCCTCAGCGTCACTCCATTGAACTTTAACATTCTTGACTTCACGGTTGCGTAGCTTTTTGACTTCTGTTCCTAAGACACGAGTTGGGACTCTCCTCACTGTCGCTTCTCGCTCCACTTCTATTTCCTCTAGTGTGCTTGGCTCCACAATTTTCGCAGACTCATGTAAGCACTTTCGTAGATGAGAGACAAGAAAAACGTTGTGAACTCCAACTAATCTTTCGGGCAGCTCTATTTTATAAGCCATCTTCCCAATCCTTTCAATGATAGGAAATGGTCTTACAAATCTTGGTGCCAATTTTCCCGTAGACCCGAAGCGAACGACATTTCTCAAAGGAGATACTTTAAGGAAAACCCTGTCTCCAACCTCAAACTCAAGGTCGGTCCTTCTTTAATCAGCGTAGGACTTCTGTCTATCTTTTGCAGTCTTCATTCGTCTTCATATCAAGTCCACCTTCTCTGAAGTTTCTCTAATCATGTCCGGCCTAAGTACGATCTTGTCTATAGACTTCCACCAACAAGTTGGCGATCGACATGGTCTTCCATATAAAGCCTCAAAGGGTGTCATGCCTATGGTGGCTTGGTAGCTATTGTTGTAGGCAAATTCCACCAAAGGAAGATGATCCTCCCATGTCCCTCCAAAATCAAGAATGCACAATCTCAAAAGATCTTCTAATACTCTATTCACCCTTTCCTTCTGACCATCGGTTTGAGGGTGATAGGTAGTGCTTAAGCATAGGTGTGTGCCTACGGCCTCTTGTAAAGATAAGATCTCGAACACTTATTATACTAGAGGGTATTCCGTGCAGTCGAACTGCCTCTTTAAGATAAATGGATTCTAACGATGAGGCAGTCTTCCTACTCTTAACAGGTATAAAGTGAGTGCTTTTAGTGAGCCAGTCCACTATTACCCAAATACTGGTATTGCCCCTTCTTGACCTAGGCAACCCATCAATAAAGTCCATCGAAATTCTATCCCATTTCCACTGTGGGACCTCTAGAGGATGAAGTAGACCACCAGGCTTCTTCTGCTCCGCTTTGACTTGCTGGCATATCAAGCATTTAGAGACAAATTCAACTACATCCCTCTTCATGCCATTCCAAAAGAAAACCCTTTTTTTGTCTTTATACATCTTGTCCCCACCTGGGTGTATTGTCAATTTAGAATAGTTTGCTTCTTCGAGAATGGTTTTCACCAAATCTCTTGCTTGTGTGACGCATAACCTTCCATCCCGTCACAACCAACCCTTGTCATCGATGGAGTATCTATTGAGGTGACTATAAGTCTCACCTCTCATTAGCTTATTCATCATATCAACTAGCTGAGAGTCTTCACGTTGCGCTGCTCCTAGTGAGTCCAAAAGCATAGGTTGCACCTCTAGTGTTGCTAATAAGCCAGGTACAAACTCGAAGGAAGGTCTAAAGTCAAAATTTGATATGTATTCCAAGCTCTGCCTTTCTACAAAGAGAGGATCTAGGGTCAGCTTTTTCCTACTTAAGGCATCTGCTACAACATTGCCCTTGCCAAGGGTATAAGAAATCTCAAATTTGTATGAGGCAAGAAAATCCATCCACCTTTGTTGTCTCAAGTTAAGGTCTTTCTATGAGAAAAGGTACTTTAACGATTCATGGTCAGTAAACAATTCTAACCTTTCTCCTAGTAGGTAATGACGCCATGATTTAAGAGGGAAAACAATGGTAGCTAGCTCCAAATCATGAGTTGGGTAGTTCTTCTCATGTGCCTTCAACTGCCTTCCTCCATAATAAACTACTTTTCCCTCTTGCATCAAGACAATGCCTAATCCTGTTCTGCATGCGTCTGTGTATACTGTAAACATCTTATTCCCATCAGGCAATGTCAGAACTAGGGCTGTTGTCAGAGCCCTTTTTAGTCGTTGGAAAGCAACATCACAATCCAAGTCCCAAGCGAAAGTTAGGTTCTTCGTCGTCAATCTTGTAAGTGGGGATGAGATCTTCGTGAAGTCTTTAATGAACTTTCGGTAAAAGCTCGCTTGCCTGAGAAAACTTCGTACTTCGGTTGCATTTCGGGGGTTCTTCCAATTGTGCACCGCAACTACTTTTGTGGGATCCACAGCTATCCCCTCTTTGGACACCACATGTCCAAGAAACCTTACTTTTTCTCTCCAAAAATGTCATTTGGAGAATTTTGCTTTCAACTGATGTGCACGAATAGTATCCATGACTTCCCTTAAATGCAAAGCATGCTCTTCCTCACTTTTCGAGAAGATCAAAATGTCGTCCACGAAGACCACTACAAATTTATTAAGGAACTCCTTGAACACCCGACTCATCAAGTCTACGAAATAGGCAGGTGCATTTGTCAAGCCGAAAAGCATGACAAGCCATTCAAAGAAACCATTCAGGGTCCTAAATGCGGTCTTATCAATGCTGTCCTCAGCCACTCTTAGCTGATGAAACCCGGTAGACAAATCTAGTTGGGAGAAAACCGATGCACCTACAAGCTGATCGAACAAGTCGTCTATTCTTGGAAGTGGGTGCCTATTCTTCTTGGTCAGCTTGTTTAGCTCCCTATAGTCAACGCATAGGCGAAGTGAACCATCTGCTTTGGTTGCAAACACCACTGAAGCACCCCATTCAGAAATACTCCGCTTTATAAACCCCTTTTCAAGCAACTCTTTAACTTGCTTGCTGAGTCCTTTTATTTCCCTTGGAGCCATGTGTCTAACGGGTAGAGCAACAGGTTTTGCATTATCAACAAGGTATATGCGGAAGTCTATCTCTCGCTTCGGAGGTAAACCCTTCACCTCTTCAAAGTAATCCGAGTATTCACAGACTACCCAAATCGATTGCAGGTTTTCAACAGACGCATCAAGAGATTCTAGGTAGCTAAGCATAATAAAGTTAATGGGATTACAAGAGATTTCGAGAGTGTTACCAAGGCGAGTCATGAGTCTAACTACTCTCTTTTCACAATCGAGGACGGCACCATTACTGGATAGCCAATCCATGCCTAGAATCAACCCATAGCCCGTGAAGCCCAAAACATAGGCATTACATCTAAACCCAACGCTTAGTATAGAAATTTCCAAATTCAAAAAAATCATTGATAAATAGGCCGAACCCCCAATTGGATTTGAAACAACCAAGGGATCCTCTATTATATATACTGGTGTCTAGGTGCAGAGATTCAACTAAAGCAGTAGATATAAAAGAGTGCGATGTGCCAGAATCAAAGAGAGTACGAACAGGATGATCAAAAAGATAAACTAAACTCTCAACAAAAATATTTCTTCCTCGTTCTTGCGGAGGTGCTATGAGAGCGTGAACCTACCCTCCAGAAGTAGATCCAATCCTCTGCCTTTGCCCTTGCTTCCTTGGGCAGTCCTTATCCATGTGTCCTGTCTCGCCTCATTGAAACAACCACCCATCTTCCTCTTCTTCTTTCTGCAATCCTTAATCAGATGTCCAGGTATGCCACAAAAATTACACTTCCTCTTGTCATGGGGTTTGTTATTCTTCCCGCCCTTCTTGGAATCCATCTTCTTGTTCTGTGATCCCTCCATTTTGTTGTCTTGAGGTACTTCCTCCTTTGTCTCTTTCTTGCCATCCTTATCTTCCTCCTGTAATAGTGTCATGTCTACTAGTCTCTCATAAGTCGCACCCATAGGTATATGGGTCATAGCTAGGCTGTGCAGTGGCTCATTCAACCCTTTAACGAAACGGAGAACCTTCTTATGTGGAGTGTTCACTAACTCCAATCCGAATCTAGCCAGCTGGTTGAATTGGTTGACGTATTCTTTAACTGATAAGCTTCCCTGTTTGAGAGCTAAGAACTTTTCCATCTGTAGGCTTCGTTTAGCTTGTAAGAGGAACTTCATTTCGAACCTCATTCTGAAAACCTCCCAAGTTTCAACTGGTCTCTCAGCATTAGTAACTTCCCACCAATAAGAGGCTTCATCCTTAAGTAGCCACACAGCCAATTGTATCTTCTGCCTATTGTCCACTTCGAAGATAACAAACAAATCTTCTGTTTCCTTGAGCCAGTTTCTTGTTTCCTCAAATGATTCAGTCCCATTAAAGTTCTTTCCACCCATGGCTCGAAAGTCTCTACATATCTTCGAGAAAGCATTTGCACTAGGAGGAGGAACAACTGCAACTGGGGGAGGAGGAACGTCTGTTGGGCCTGCGCCTTTAGCCCTAGCTTCCAGGTACCTTCTGAACCAACCAGGTACCGGCACACCCTCAGGAAGATTAAGATCCCCAGACATGCTGAAACGAAAAGAAAAGGTTCAAAACAAAGGATAGAAAGATAGTTCATATGGCTTTGGGGATTATGCTTTTTTAAATAAAACATCACTTTCCATAAAAATGCTTCTTTAAACTTCTTTTTCGAAAAATAGTTTTTCAAAAACATTTATCTGGTCTGGTAAACCTTGCTTTGGTACCAAGTGTAAACACCCCACCTCTATTAAGTCACTCACAACGGGAATGCATTAACTTTGGTGGAGTATTATAGGTAAAAGGTACAAGTAATTTATAGGACAGACAATATAAACAGTGGAAAGACTAATTTTATTTCATAAGTACTGGTCCAGTCAAAACATTACAACAACTGTCTTAAAAACGAACTTCCAAAATCATTACAATAAAGCCTCTGTCTTGACTAAAACATAAAGAAGCACAAACAATAATATAGCAGCATAAATCCCCAAAAGAGTGTAACAACAGCCATAGAAATGGAGAAGAGAATCCAAGCAATACGTCTACTTTCTTCAAGCTGGAAAAGGTCTGGACTAAGTTGAAGTATTCCCTCCCTGTGGACCTTGGTGTGGGGGGGGGGGGTGTGGGGGTGGGAACGGAAGACAAGAAGACAAAAGAAAATGGGTCAGACATAAGCATGGTAAGTCAAGTGATTATTTAGTATGTAAATAGGTAAAAGGATCATGACATGAATAAACTAAACCTAGGACAGTACCCTAAAAATAAGATAACAGTAAATAAGGCAAGATAAACTGAATATACTATCGCACTCATTTCTATTTCTCTGCACCTACTAACAAGTGTTTTAACTAGAACCATGTGTTCATGATAAAATGATCCCCTTTTTCGATCGGCTCCTACTCATATGCATTTATGATTTGTGTCATTCGGCCCCGCTTGATTGTAGATACCTGTGATGGTCTCACCATGGGGTGTATCAATTTCTATGGTGACAACCCGACACAAATTCAAGATGCACAGTGTATATACTAATGCCCAAATCCTAATTTGTCCTTGCCGGAGTACGTGCATGCCCATACTCCGTTTGAACCTACACCGCTGTACCACCCGCCGTTGTTTTGACCGCTTGTAATCAGCCTACTAAACGTGCCCTACCCTGCCTAGTTCAGGGTACCATGATACATCTATGTGGGTTACTGCTGAAATGGGTCCCCGTTACTAGGGTTTCCTAATCAACATGTTAAAATGGTTAAGTGTTCTCAAATTAACCTAACCCCACCCATCAGTTTAGTTAACATGTTGTATTGGTTAAGTGTTGCCTTAATTAGCTTAACCCTGCCATTCTTAGCCTGCCTTAGCTTTAATTCATTCATTAAAGCACCAACCTCTCACATTAGATTTATATTGTTGCGGTCGCTGGATATGTCGGGTGGTTCCGGGAAGTCTTACACCGGAACTCAAGCTAACCTCGGGTTTTTGGGCTTAATGCGCTAACCTCTCACATTTGATATGTGTTGTTGCGGTTACTGGATGTGCCGGTCAGTTCCTGGCAGTTTTACACCACAACTCAATCTAACCTCGGGTTAGGCATATTCATCTTTTTAATTAACTTACATATTTACCATTTATGTTTATATGTAAATTATGCACAAATCAAGTCATGCTCCATTTGCCCTCTAAACTATGTCCATAATTCTTAGGTATACAGATTATACCATTTTATGCCATTAATCATTTACATAATTATGAGCCAACCTATGCCACTAGCATATAATTTAATATTTTCCCAACGTATCCCCCGTTATTCGCTCGCATAAATTACATAGAATGTTAGGCTTGCAAATTTAGCCTAATTTATAAACAAAAGGGAAAAGCAAAAGGGACATGTAACATTTCAATGACATAAAATAGTATAGATCAACTAAGCATGTATAATACAAATTTGACATAGTACTACACAAAATTTTAATTAAGCATGTAAATGTGAACTTGCATTTGAGTTGGACCAAATTAACATAGATCTAAAGTATCTAAGTATGTAGATCCTAGTCATATAAACATTTATGAACATGATTTTGGCTTATGAACTTGCATATAACATGTCATAAAAGAATCACCAAATACGTATATACGACATGATAGGTCCATCACCAATTTTATACAACATGATAGGTTCATTACCATACAACATGATAGGTTCATCGCCAAATTACGATACAACATTATAAATTCATCACCAAATTAAGATACAACATGATAGATTACATAAATCATAATAGCCTCGTAGGCGTAAGTAATTTTAGAATCAGAATACGATTATCTTACAACTAGGAACAGTTCTAGTTTCTCTTTATTACAAGTCATGACTTTTATTTGTTCAAATCTAAAAAATAACTGAATTTACAAACAAAAGGACAAATCTTGTTTTCTGGGATCTGATTTCTGAAACTGAAAAGCTATCCTTTGGTGTAGACTACTAATTCTCTAGTTTTTAATTGATTTGGGACTTCCTAACTTGACTTGCAGTTTAGAGAAAAATGGAGGCTACGCTAGTTTGGCCATGGACAACATGACGGCTTCAGAGAGCAATTTTTTGTGGTTTTAGGGTTAAGGGTTAGGGTTGTTTATATAGAAGTTTAGATTAATGAGAGCCGTTAGATCATCCTAGGAGAAATCAGAGCCATCCAGACCAAACAGAGCCAACCGGAAGTCGCCGCATATGCCCTAGTGACTCAGAAAACGTCACTAGACAAAACAGTCCAGATCTGCCCGAGGGGGTCGACTCCTATAGGGGGGTCGACACCCCAGTCAACACTCCTCTTGGGGAGTCGACACCTATGTCGACCCCCTGGGGTGAGTCGACCCCTATGAGTGGGAATTTTCCCGCCCAGCTGATTAATGGAGTCCGATTCACGTAAACTCGGACTCTATCTCAAGTAGAATTCCGAGACGAATGCAATGGCGAAACCCGTTTCCCTTAGTTTCCACTTTTAGAATTAAGTATTCTTTAATTCGTTACTTTAACGTTTACAGAAAATACGGGGTGTTACAAGTTCGTTAATATGTTATATTCCAGAACTAAGCTTAACCAAAGCTCTAATACCACGTGTGACGACCCCAAACCCCCGTTCCACGGTGGCAAAGGTAATCTTTGGAATATAACACATAAACAAAAAACAACAGAACAGAAATAATTAATTACACCAGATAATTTACAACAGAATACACTGTATAAACATAATCATCAGAGTTACACAGTATAACAGGATCATACTTAGTACAAAATAAAGTTTCAGCTTTATATAAAATATCTACAGCGGAATTAAACATAACATACGTAACAGGAGCTGAACAGCATAAAAAAAGTGATAGATTCCATCTTTAGCTCCATAGCTATCAAGAGAGAGCCTGCTAAAACCTAAATACTAGGCTGCCTGTGTAGAAAATAGGGCACCCGAGTTTGCAAGTGAAACAAACTACGAGTCAGTCATGGGACTGGTATGAGAAATCTACTTAACTTATTTTACAATAAGGCCAATCATAGAACCACGCCGCCAACGTGGAACGGGTTTACTCCATTGGATTGCAAGTGCTTAAGATAAGTAAATCATTTAAACATCGCAATGCTTTTTATAAAAATGAAGCCATTATAAGACTCAGGTCCCATCACACAATGCAACGCAAACCGGAGGATAGATTTTCTACCTTATAATGGCCAAAATATGCTTGATACGAATAAAACTAAAGCATTTTATATTATTACTAGTGTTTATATGTTTTAAAAACAGTTTCAATCATAAGTATCAATCATAGACGGCATGAATGCCTCATACCACTATGTCGCCATATATAGGTTTACAATTAAAACCACACGATGTCGTATTCGGAAATTGGATTTCCATCGTGAACCAAGGCAAGGGATCATCCTTATCGCTTTGAGACGCTCTAGCCCGTGTCTCAAGAAAGTACTCAGTCAAGCCTTTGGATCATCACGACCGATCCACACGGAGTGGATTAAAATGCCTGAACACCGCGTTTCCCCGCCCTGTGGGGCGTCAAACTGGCCGATATATCTACCAAACCATCCATCGGCTCCGCAGAGACCGATATAACCGAGGCGCCTCGCTATCCATCATCCACATAAGTAAAACATACGGGCGTGTAAAACCCAGACATCACTCCTAGCTAGAAGGAAACGCATGTCCTCCCTGATGTCCTCTCCCGTTTCTGGTCTATACCGGGGTGTGAGGCCCGCAAATCAACGCTATACACAAAGTTAGATATATCAAAGCTATGCTTTGATCATCAACCACAAGGCTCTGCTTTTCAACAAAAGCCTCGATCACTGCATCTCAGCATGCCACACATGCAATTCACGCCATGCAACTGACATATATCAATCACACAAAATGAAATCCAATGTCGGACACACAGTCCATTTACAAGGTCGTTCTGGGTCTAAACAAAACCGGAGGCACCTTATTCCTCATCCCATATGTCCAATACAGGAGAGAGGTCCTCGCACATCCAGTCGATCTCCAAGTACGTCTAGATGACCACCACTTATTACCTTGTCTTGGGATGCCTCCCAATCAAGACATCAGCAATCATCCAAACGATGTGAAGACCTCCGGTCTTCAACCACCGTCTTCGTCGTCGATTTCTAATCGTCGACCAATTATTTGAAATGAGATTTAACTCAGCCTTTTCAAATAATTCACGTATATTTAGAATTCAAATCAATTCATTTCCATGGTTAAATTATTTGACATCCACAATTCAGTTCATTAATGTACTTTTCATGTCAAACACATTCAACCATCAAATATCCAATAAATCGAGTAAATTCGGTTTATTTCCATTCCATATCATTTATAATATTTTATAATGATTTATCGCTATTTTTATTTATTTAAAAATAGCCCATTTATTCAAACGACGCTTCAGGCCACAACGCGGCAATAGCGCTATTTTTCTCCAGATTTGATTTACACATATCTGAAAATCTAACCGTTGGATCTTTAAAAATTTGGTATCGTTGGAAAGATATTTTCAAAGCAAACCCAACAGTTTTAGTTTCGGGAAAATCCGACGATCGGATCTCCCATAATAATCGTTTGAAATCACAATTTCAAAATACGAACTACAGCTTCGTTATTCGTTTTATTTTAATTATATTTATAGATATATAAAAATATAATCCGTTCTACCATTTCCAAACCATTTTCATTTCATATATGTGGTAAAAATAATATTTTTACCCAAAAAATATTTATTTCAACACATGACTATTTTTAATACTTCATATATATAATAAAAATGTGATTGTTATTGTTAAAACAATTTATTTAAAACATGGATATTTGTAGCGATTCATATATATAATAAAAATGTGATTTTTATTGTTAATACAATTTATTTCAAACATGAATATTTTATATACTTCATATACATGATAAAAGTGTAATTTTTATCTTTCAAACAATTTATTCGTCATATGAATAGTTTTCCAACACATGAATATATTTCAACACATGAATATAAATCAAACACATTAATATTTCAGAAAATTTCGGCAGTATAACAGTAGGGGGTTTCGGCACTATCCTGAGTACGACTCCTCGCACTGCCTTACGCCTTGCGGCGTTCCCTAAAGGGGCTTATCCTTGTAATCTAAATATTTCGATTCATTTTCATATCACAATGGATTTTTCCACAAATAATCATTATCAACCATTCGCATTTATCAACCAAATTTCACATCAACCAAAATCCAAACAATCACAACCAATATATATCGTCCATGGTCTGTGGACGAGGGGAGTATATATATATGTATATAAATATATTTCCATTTCATTTCAATTTCATTTCAACTTCATTCAACGCGCATATGATTTTTACAACGTATATATAACTTATACATTGCACATATAATTTATACAACGCTTATACATGAGATGTACAATGCTTATATAACTTATACATCGATTATATAATTTATACATCGCCATTCCATATCGTTTTGAATTTAGAAATCTCACATTGGGTTCCACTCGTTCAAAAATTGTAGGAAGCTCCAAAAATTCTCCGGTCTCTTCTAGAATGTAGAAGACGTTCTCACGGTCCCGATGTCCCTTGTTTCACTGAATTTCGAAAACATAGCAAAAAGATATGATTTTTATAAGCTAATCATAATTTGCGACGGTTTTATAGTGTTAAAATCAGTTTATAAAATAAACACTGTACCTTTCAGTTTTCTATTCAAACCTGGGTTTGAATTTTACGATTGATCCATGAAGCGATGGGATGATTGGCCTTCGCAGTGACGAAGAGGGAGGAGGAGCACGTTGGCGCCAGGGGTGGGGTCCACTTCGATGGCTTCTATTGTCGGCAGCGGTGGCTCGAAGGTCGAGACTTTGGGGAGCTCGTTCTCACCAATTACTCCACGAAAAAATACACAGTAGCTATGGATTTGAAGAGGATGTAAAGCTCTACAAAATCTTCAACTGGAGTGGAAGCTAATTCGGAGTGTGGAGGGAGTAATCAAAGAGAGAAGGTCACGAAGCTTTTTCGCCGTCGCGCGAGGGTAATCAGGGAGAGAGAAAAGGAATTTTTTTATAAAAAATCTGACTGGCCTGTGCTATTTATAATTCCCAAAATATCTGTTTTTTCCAACAAACTCCAATTCAAATCCAACGACTGTCGTTCCTAGCTAAACACCCCCATTCCAGACACAATGGAATATGTTTCGTAGGCCCATTCGACTGTTTCAGTCAGTTATTATTCAAATTAAAATATAAAACATTCAAATATGGATTTGAACATACATTTCAATTTGCCGAGGCCACATACTGATTTTAAAAATCCCAGAAAAATTATATCTAGCTTCGTATTGATGATACGGTCCTAACAAAACTAATTTCATCAAATTTGAAGACCGTTTGAAAAATGGCCATTTTTTGGTCGATCCAAATTGACTAAAATTAATCAAACACATTTTCCTTTGCCACGCTTACATATTAACTCCAAAAATTATGGAATCTGGAATCTAGAAATAATTTGACATTCTAGATCCAACAAAAGTCGTTTCATCGAAAAGGGAGGTCGTTTGCAAAATGTTTATTTTCAAGGGCTATATTAATTCCATATCGACCTTTCTGAAAATTCATTTGGCCATAACTTTTGATTCCCGCTATGAAATTTCGATTTTTCGGATTCTTAGAAATATATTCTTAAATAGATTTAAATATTTTTGGTTTTACTAAAATTCGTTTTATTTTGCATCCTGTACAGTTAGTCAAAGTTTGAATTTAAATTTCAAACTACCATGCCATTTCAGGCCTTGTTTTGTAATTAAAATAAATATATTCACTATAACTTCTATCCAAATAAATTTTTAGTCGTTATTATTTAAAATAATTTATTTTAAATATTCAAAATTCATTAAAATAGCCAAATTAAATTTTTTAAATTGGTTCTGATTTTCCGGGTTGTTACACTAGAGGCAATAGATTTGATGTGATTAATAACATTGTTGATGTTATTGTTTTATTTAGAATAAAATATTTTGTTATGTTATATTTACTGCGTAATATAAATTTTAACATAATAGAAGTTCTTAGAATAATAATGTGGAATTCTTATATAATATGATAAGTATTATAATTCTTAAATGTCACTAGTCAAGTTTTATTGTTTATATAGGACAACAATAAAGCGTTGAGACTAGTAAGTTGATTGATTAATGATCATATCTCATTGATCATTATATACGTGATATTAATGTCAAGACATAAACACGTATTAGAGAATATCGTATTGGGCTGACCCAACATGAGAAAACTACATGGAATATAATTAACAGTATCATAAATTATTCTCATAGTGGAAGTGATGTAATGGTCCTCAGACCAGAAATCATTATAATTTTACTCGAGGATGTTTGTGTTTTGATATAATCTAAAGTTACTTGTAACAAAGTAACGATAACGGTGGTTAATGGATATATCTCGAATCGAATGAAAATTATGAATTATCTAGATGAAATTTAACCCTACAATATATTTGTAGTGATATCCATGGGCCTTTTGGTTGACCGAGACTGTAAAATGCATGGCCTTGCTCAAATATTGATTTGTTTTAAATAGTCTACTCATCGTACAAGATAAACGGATTAAATTTAAAGAGGATGATACGATCCATTACTCAAGTTTATTCTTGGATATATTAGTTAAAAGGTGTAATAATCCGGAAATCCGAGCCAATTTAAATTTTTTATTTTGGCAATTTTAGCGAATTTTGAATATTTAAAATGAATTATTTTAAATAATAACGACGAGAAATTTATTTTGAATAGAATTCAAATGTATATATTTATTCGAATCATCGTTAGAATATAAATATTTATTTATATGTATAAAAGGAATTGAAAACGACATGGTAGTTCGATAATTCGATTTCAAAATTCAAATGAATGTACTGGGTGCAAAATAAACCGGATTTTAGCGAAATCAAAAATATTAGAATCTAATTGATAATATATTTCCAACGAATCCAAAAAATAAAAATTTCATTGCGGGAATCAAAAGATATGTCCAATTGAAAATTCTGAATAGTCACTATGGAATTTCGGCCCTTAAAAATGGGAATTTTGCAAACGACCTCGGTTTTCGACGAAACCAATTTTGTTGGATCCGCGATGTCAAATTATTGGTAGATTTCAAATTTCATAATTTTTTGAATCAGTAAGTGAGCGTCGCAAAGGAAAACGCGTTTGACCAGTTTCGGTTGATTTTAATCGACTGGAAAATGGCCATTTTTCAGACGGTCTTAGAATTCGATGAAACTTGTTTGTTAGGACCGTATCGTCAATACGAAGCTAGAAAATATTTTTCGGGAATTTTTAGAGACTGTATGTGGCCCCGGTAATTTAAAATATACGTTCAAATTGAATATATACTGATTTATATTTTAAATTTGATGGAAGCCTATCGAAACGGTCGAATTGGCTTACGCAACATATCCCATTGCGTTCGGAATGGGGGTAATTAGCTAGGGGTGTCAATCGTTGGGCTGGATTTGGTGCTCGTATCAACCATCATGTATTTTTGAAAATAAAAATAAAAATAAATATAAATATCCATCCTCGGTCAAACTAGGTCAAAAGCTCTCGCCGTGGTCAAACCTTCAACCCGCTACTCCAAAGACGGCGGAAACTCGTCAAATCTTCCCCCTCAATTTTTGATCGTAATAAACAATGAAATTTAAAATTTTCTGAAGCAAGATGGAAGTACTTCACGAGTTCTACGAATCCATGTGGGTTTGATCATCAATCGCGAGGTGTACTGCTCGAATTCCGAGCGGAAAGAGCTGCCGTTCGCCCTCAAATTTCGCCACCGTCCGTCGATCGAAGTGACCATGCTCCCAGGCACAGGCGCGGTCTTTGGGGCTTTCGAGGGTGGCACCGTCAGATCGTCAGCAAACGCCACGGATTTGGAGAAATTTGGCAACCCTAGTTTTAAATGGCCAAGAACGATGGGTCTGAGGCATTCTGGAAAGGCAATGGAAATGGTAAAGGGTCTTAAAAAGTTCTATTTCGTTGCTAATTTGGTTAACGTTAAGTATATAATTTTAAAAGTAAAAATACGATTTTCTTTTATTTATAACTTTGTTTTGAACTTGGTTTTTGAAAATAAATATCCTTTGTTTTAAAATATAAATTTAGCAATGTTTATAAAATAAAGTTAAGCCTTGTTTTTAAAATAGAAAACAATATAAAAATATGATTTTAATATGAATAGCAAGATATAAGATTGAATTTTTATATAGAATGAAAACGAGATTTTTATATAAAGGACGTGGTTTTAAATAAGTGATTTTTAAATATATGAAACGTTAATAAAAATCTGGTTTTGAACACTGTAAAAGTATGATGTTTTTAACACTAGAAAGTTAGGATTTTTATTATAGAAAGTCGAAATTTCTTTATTACGTAAAGTTATAATTTTTAATTTGAAAAGATAGGATCTTTAACTCTGAAAAGATGTGATTTTTATATAATGTAAAAATACAATTTTTGGTTATGAAGTAGCGATGAGAAGATTATATTTTTATAAGGTAGAGAATATAAAAAATTCGATTTTTATATATATGAAGTGAAGTTATAAATTTTATTTATATATATATGAAGTGAAGATAAAAATTCGATTTTTATATATATGAAGTGAAGATAAAGATGTGATCTTTATAGATGTAGCAATGTAAAAATATGATTTATATATATAAAAATGAATAATAAAAATGTGATTTTTATTATGAACAGAGTGAAATAGATTGCGATGGAACCGACGGTAATCAAAACAAGATCCGAACCGTTCAGAAATAAAGAATGGTGGAGTGGATCCCTCTGTGAGAACTTCTCACTTTTAATTTAATTCTCTAGTTGAAATATACACTAGGATGCAGACAGTGTTTAGTAGCACCCGACACCCGTCGTCCACAGACCATGGACGGCTTGTATGCTTGTTTGTTTGATTTTGATGTGTAGTTGATTGTGTGATGTGATGTGAAATGAAATAAAATATTTATATAGTTAAAAATATTTTATAGTTGAAAATAGAATTTTTAATGTGTATTTAAAATGAAATAAATATAAACAAATCAGAAGATTTGTTTATACACACTGATTTGACTGATATTGATTGGAGCGATAAATTTTACACATCGCCCAACTGCACAAATAAAATCTGTGTTTGATTGTCTGAAACCCCACACGGGTATTGGGATGATATATGACATACACTAACCCAATAATTAGTTGTATGGCGATCGATTGATTGACAGACTGTTATGAGCATTAAATATCTATATTTGATGCTTATACAATGTATAATGCACTTTGGATGATGGTTGATTATTTGTCATTGTTGATATATACATGCGTTGTATGAAAGTCTATAGAAATAAAATATATGGTAATTGATTGGGCCTCATTCCAGTTTTGAAAAGAAATATTTGAAATAAAATATTTGAAATAGAAATATATAAAGTCGTGTTGATTAGATATGCGCTATTTTGACGCGAACGATATTTATATCGATTATATTTGTTTTTATAGTGAATATTGAAGAGTGATTTCAAAATAGAATATTTTGAAATGAATTCGAATTAAAATTGAATTGAAAATGAACTGAAATTGAATTAAAAACCGATTTGAATTGAAAACAATTAGAAATGAATTTAAAACGAATTTATAAGGAAAAATTCAATTTTGATTTGAATTTGAAAATGAAGTTGAAATCGTTTCGAAAACGAATTTAAAACGATTTATAAAATACGTTTTAAAAGGATATCAACGAAGTATATATTATATATAATATAATGCCTGAATAGAACGCGCCGCGCTGCGGTAGTTCGTGAATTTTGACCATTGACTTTCAATGGATATTGCGGGAGATCCGACCGTCGGATTCTCCTAAAACCGGAACCGTTGGGTTCGTATCGAAAAGAGCTTTCTAATGAATATTAGAAATTACATATCTAACAGTTGGATTTGGAATTATATCCAAATCAAATTGGGAAAAGGTCGCTGTAAGTGCAGTTCGATGGCCGTTGATGGAAATCGACTGTACGGGCCTTGATAAAATTATTAAAAATAGTAATAATTTGTGTAAAATCATAAGAAATGATTTGTAAAGAATTGGGATGAAAAACTCCATATTTGAAAGGATAAAAATAGATTTTTATCTTAAGAACTAATTTTGAATTAGAATAATAATTTATTTATTTTTAAATAAATAAATTGAATTTGAAATGGTTTTAAAAGAAACCAGAATTTCCAATAATTGAATTGGAATGGATTTTAATCGAATTCATCTTCGGAATGGTTCGATGTTGGATTTCGTGATTATACAAATGTTGTTATGGAGATTTGAAAGATATATATATTTATCTTTATTTCCAATACGATATTTGCTGGTCGTAGAATTTGATATTGAATATAAGCCGATATATTTTCTATTCAGAGCCTTGTATTTAATATCAAATGTGATTTGGGTTTGTCGTGAATGGTGTCTTCATTAACACTGTTCTTAAACCAAGTTGAGAAAAAGGTTAAATCTTTTTATTTAGATTTGATAAAGTGTACCAATTAAATAGTATTTAATTGGAATTGAATTGGTATTGATTTTTGGGTTTATCGTGAACAGTGTTTTAAATAACACTTGTTCTTTAACTCGATAATTAATGAAATGTGATTTTGGGTTGTAGTGAACGGTATCTTCAATAATAATGTTCTTAGACCCAAAGGAGTTAATAAAATCAGAAACTAACTGGAGATTAGTTAAGTCGAATGGTTTCTGGGGTATTGATCTGATGTTGGTTTCGGCCTTCGGGGTTAATACTTAGGGAATTGCTCACTTGTTAATTTACGGTTAGGGACGGATTGAAATGTGATGTGATTTTGGGGTTTATCGTGAACCGTGTTTTAAATGACACTGATTCTTTAACCCAGTTAAAGATTAAAACTAAAGGGAGTTTTAATGAATCTTTAATTAGATTGAAAAAGATCGAGAATGGAGTATCACCAGTTTTGCTCCAGGCGATAGTTAAATCTTTAATTAGATTTGAACGTAAGATGGTAATTGAATTTACCGATAACACCGTAGTGTTAGATATGAAGTATAACCAGTTTTACTTCATAGGCTGAATAGGTTGGGGTTGGGAAATTAAAACAAATGATTACTTCGGTAAGGTTCGTTAATCCCGATTAGTTTGAAGTGATATTCAAAGGAAGATTAAAGAATAAATTTAAAAGAATTTATCTTTGATAAAATTAATGGGAACCTTTCCCTAAGAATGTGAAATTTAGAAACTAACTGTAGGTTAGCTAAGCAGAACGGTTTCCTGGATATTGATCTGATGTTGGTTTCGGCCTTCGAGGTTAATATTTGGGGAATTATTCTCTGGTTAATTTACGGTTAGTGACTGATGAATTGGAATGAGGCATATGTTATGTTTGTGTAACACTTGTTTATTATATACGCGAGTTATTCGTAAAGACCGGGTTTATCCCGTTCTGAATAACTGATTCGATGATTAGTCGAAGATGAAGACGATGGTTGAAGACCAGAGGTCTTCACGTCATTTGGATAATTACTGATGATCTTGATTGGGTCGTACACCCAAGAGGAGGGAATCAGTTGGTGATCGTCCAGACGTACTTAGAGATCGATGAATATGCGGGGTACTAGGTGCCTCCGATTTCGTTCAGAAACAGAACAAACTTGTAAATGGACTGTGTGTCTGATATTGGATTTTAGTCTGTGTGATTGATTTCTATTAAATATATATCTGTTTGGCGACGGAGAATTTATTCTCTTGTTTAACGCCCTTCTCTGAGACGTACGAGCTCAGGGGTTATATACTGATGGATATCAAACGCATAGAGTGAATTGCCTGTGTGGCATGCCTAAGTGGCAAATGATCAAAGCTTCTGTTGAAAAGCAAAGTCTTGTGGTTGATGATCGAAGCACGGCCTTTGTGGTGTAGCTTTGTGTAACATTTACTTCGCGAGTTTCACACCCGGTATAAACCAAAACGGGAGACTGACATCAGGGAGGGCATGCGTTTCCTTCTAGTTAGAAGTGGCATCGGTGGTTTTACATGCCCTGGCGAGTTTGACTTATGTGGTTGTTGGTTTGCGAGGCACCTCAGATTTATCGTTGACTATGTGAAGCCGATGGAGTCATTCGTTGGCTCATTTACGCCCCATAGGGTGGGGAGACATATTGTTCAGGCAATTTAATCCACTTCGTGTGGACCGGCCCTGGCGATCCATGGAGCAGTTGCGGCTGTTCCTGAGACATGGGCTAGATTGTCTCGAATCGGTGAGGACGATCCCTAGCCTCGGTTCATACCATAAATGATAACCCAACTTCCAATACGACATTTTGTGGTTTTGATTGTATACCTATATATGGCAACATAGTGGTATGGGACATTCATGCCGCCTATGATTGATATTTATGATTGTATATAAAATCAGAAACTAACTGGAAACGAGCTAAGACGGTTGGTCTCCTGGGTATTGATCTGATGTTGGTTTCGGCCTTCGGGGTTAATACTTAGGGAATCGTTCTCTTACTAATTTGTGGTTGGAGTCTGATTAAGAATTAAAACATGAAATTTAATGTATCAAGCATTCTTTGGCTATTATAAGGTAAAAACCCTATCCTCTGGCTTGCGTTGCATTGTGTGATGGGACCTGGGTCTTATAATAGCTTCATTGTTCTTTATTTAGCATTGCGCTATTTGTTTTATGCACTGGTGTTCTTGGAAGGAAACCCGTTCCGTGTTATATGACGTGGTCCCTTGATTTGCCGAACTTTAAAATAAAGATAAATAACTATTTTAGTTCTCACACCAGTCCCATGACTGACCTGGGGTTTATTGTTTTAACCTAAACTCTGGGTGCCCTTATTTTGACGTGGGCAGCTAGTAGTTTTGGTTTTGCAGATTTATATTCATAGGATCCTGGTATACAGCTGGAACGATATCCGGAAAGCTTTGTATCCGTATATCTCCTTCTAGTTGTGTTTTGTATTACTTTTCCGCTGCTATGTAATGTATTGTAATATATGATATTTATCGAATGTATTTTATTCATTTATACTCTGTATATTCTTGTATCTGATGAAATTGTTGTAATTAACAATGAAATGTTCTTCTGTCTGCGTTCTTTTGTGTGTTGTTCTCGAAGTATCCGCTCTTTCCTTACCAGGGAAGTTACGGGTTCTTATAGTGGTATTAGAGCTTTGGTTTACAAAGCTCAGAGAACAAGACACGTTAGAACCAAATAAAAGAATTCATCAGAGATTGGATTAGTAATATCCAATGGAAATGACTCGTTAGAGATAGGATCAGCAGTATCCTAGAACGAGTGTGAAGAGTATATTTTTGAAATGAAAACGAATTTTTGTTTTGAAAATTTAAATCAATTATACATATTTGATTATTTATTTATATTGATTTGGACAATCAAATATATAGAGATTTTAGTATACGTCTGATCCACGTGTATTGAAGCCTCAAATATATTCGATAGATATAGAATCACACTCTAGTCGCCCGGGCATGATTCTACTGATGACGTACGACATCGGTAGTTTGTTTTCGAGTGTCGAAAGTGGGATATCTATATATTTCCATTAGACTGGTGTGAGAACCAAAATTAGATAGGGCTTATTGTTGTGATTTGGCATCAAAAAACTGATTTTTAGACTATGTATCAAAGTTATGAATTTTAAAAGCTAATCAACTAATTGATTGCTGATTGTGTTGTTTGATTATTGTTTGATTCATAAATTTGAACCATATAGCCAATTTGAACCAAATAGTAAATTGTATTGAAAATTTATCACATTTGCTTGCATATACATGTACTTACATTGAACAGGTCATTGCAAGGAGGCTAGAGCAGAGAATAAAATTGTTTGCCCGACAAATAGGTACATGTTTATCATAATTTACTGTTTTGTTTGGGTGATGATGATTTTATGAGCCGATTGGCTTTTTCTTTTTTCTTTCGGATTGAAGAAGGTCATGGGAGGCTATATGAAATATCCCAAAGTCCCCGATGCAGGGGAGGTTATGGCGAAATTTTTTGAAAATTTAGGGTGTCAGCCAAATTTTTGAAAAATTTGAAAGTTCTTAGAAACTGAAAAGTTGAAGAACTTAAGCCGTAGTGAAAATAATGAAAGTTGAGTTGGTTTGTAAAACAACTTTCGACTTCGTTCCTTTTCGGGGACGAAAAAGTTTTAAGTCGGGGAGACTGTAATAACCCGGAAATCCGAGCCAATTTAATTTTTTTATTTTGGCAATTTTAGCGAATTTTGAATATTTAAAATGAATTATTTTAAATAATAACAATGAGAAATTTATTTTGAATAGAATTCGAACGTATATATTTATTCGAATCGTCGTTAGAATATAAATATTTATTTATATATACAAAAGGAATTGAAAATGGCGCGGTAGTTCGATAATTCAATTTCAAAATTCAAATGAATGTACCAGGTGCAAAATAAACCGGATTTTAGAAAAACCAAAAATATTAGAATCTAACTGATAATAATTTTCCAACGAATCCGAAAAATCAAAATTTCATAGCGGGAATCAAAAGATATGTCCAGTTGAAAATTCGGAATAGTCGCTATGGAATTTCGGCCCTTAAAAATGGGAATTTTGCAAACGACCTCGGTTTTCGACGAAACCACTTTTGTTGGATCCGCGATGTCAAATTATTGCTAGGTTCCAAATTCCATAATTTTTCGAATCAGTATGTGAGCGTGGCAAAGGAAAACGCATTTGACCAGTTTTAGTTGGTTTTAATCGACTGGAAAATGGCCATTTTTCAAACGGTCTCAGAATTCGACGAAACTAGTTTTGTTAGGACCGTATCATCAATACGAAGCTAGAAAATATTTTTCTGGAATTTTTAGAGATGTATGTGGCCTCGATAATTTAAATATACGTTCAAATTGAATATATACTGATTTATATTTTAAATTTGACGGAAGCCTATCGAAACGGTCGAATTGGCTTACGCAGCATATCCCATTGCGTTCGGAATGGGGGTAATTAACTAGGTGTGACAGTCGTTGGGCTGGATTTGGTGCTCGTATCAACCATCATGTATTTTTGAAAATAAAAATAAAAATAAATAAAAATATAAATATCCATCCTCGGTCAAACGAGGTCAGAAGCTCTCGCCGTGGTCAAACCTTCAACCCGCTACTCCTAAACACGGCAGAAACTCGTCAAATCTTCCCCCTCAATTTTCGATCGTAATAATCAATGAAATTTAAAAATTTCTGAAGCAAGATGGAAGTGCTTCGAGAGTTCTAAGAATCCATGTGGATTTGATCATCAATCGCGAGGTGTACTGCTCGAATTCCGAGCGGAAAGAGCTGTCGTTCGCCCTCAAATTCCGCCGCCGTCCGTCGATCGAAGTGACCATGATCCCAGGTGCAGGCGCGGTCTTCGGGGCTCTCGAGGGTGGCACCGTCTGATCGTCAGCAAACGCCAAGGATTTGGAGAAATTTGGCAACCCTAGTTTTAAATGGCCAAGAACGACGGGTCTGAGGCATTCTGGAAAGGCAATGGAAATGGTAAAGGGTCTTAAAAAGTTCTATTTCGTAGCTAATTCGGTTAATGTTAAGTATATAATTTTAAAAGTAAAAATACGATTTTCTTTTATTTATAACTTTGTTTTTGAAAATAAATATCCTTTGTTTTAAAATATAAATTTAGCAATGTTTATAAAATATAGGTAAGCCTTGTTTTTAAAATAGAAAACAATATAAAAATATGATTTTAGATATGAATAGCAAGATATAAGATTGAATTTTTATATAGAATGAAAACGAGATTTTTATGTAAAGGACATGGTTTTAAAGAAGTGATTTTTAAATATATGAAACGTTAATAAAATTCTGATTTTGATCACTGTAAAAGTCTGATGTTTTTAACGCTAGAAAGTTAGGATCTTGATCATAGAAAGTTAGAATTTTTATTATAGAAAGTCGAAATTTCTTTATTACGTAAAGTTATAATTTTTAATTTGAAAAGATAGGATCTTTAACTCTGAAAAGATGTGATTTTTATATAATGTAAAAATACGATTTTTGGTTATGAAGTAGCGATGAGAAGATTATATTTTTATAAGGTAGAGAATATAAAAAATTCGATTTTTATATATATGAAGTGAAGTTAAAAATTCGATTTTTATATATATGAAGTGAAGATAAAAATTCGATTTTTATATATATGAAGTGAAGATAAAGTTGTAATCTTTATAGATGTAGCAATGTTAAAATATGTTTTTTATATATAAAAATGAATAATAAAAATGTGATTTTTATTATGAACAGAGTGAAATAGATTGCGATGGAACTGACGGTAATCAAAACAAAATCCGAACCGTTTAGAAATAAAGAATGGCGGAGTGGATCCCTCTGTGAGAACTTCCCACTTTTAATTTAATTTTCTAGTTGAAATATATACTAGGATGCAGACGGTGTTTAGTAGCACCCGACACCCGTCGTCCACAGACCATGGACGGCTTGTATGCTTGTTTTTTTGATTTTGATGTGTGGTTGATTGTGTGTTGTGATGTGAAATGAAATAAAATATTTAAATAGTTAAAAATATTTTATAGTTGAAAATAGAATTTTTAACGTGTATTTAAAATGAAATAAATATAAACAAATCGGACGATTTGTTTATACACACTGATTTGACTGATATTGATTGGGACGATAAATTTTACACATTGCCCAACTGCACAAATAAAATCTGTGTTTGATTGTTTGAAACCCCACACAGGTATTGGGATGATATATGACATACACTAATCCCAATAATTAGTTGTATGCCGATCGATTGATTGACAGACTGTTACGAGCGTTAATTATTTATATTTGATGCTTATAAAGTGTAGAATGCACTTTGGATGATGGTTGATTATTTGTCATTGTTGATATATACATGCGTTGTATGGAAGTCCATAGAAATAAAATCTATGGTAATTGATTGGGCCTCATTCCAGTTTTGAAAAGAAATATTTGAAATAGAATATTTGAAATAGAAATATATAAAGCCGTGTTGATTAGATATGCGCTATTTTAACACGAACGATATTTATATCGATTATATTCGTTTTTATAGTGAATATTGAAAAGTGATTTCAAAATCGAATATTTTGAAATGAATTCTAATTAAAATTGAATTGAATTGAAAACAAACTGAAATTGAATTAAAAATCGATTTGAATTGAAATCAATTAGAAATGTATTTAAAACGAATTTATAAGGAAAAATTCAATTTTAATTTGAATTTGAAAATGAAGTTGAAATCGTTTCGAAAACGAATTTAAAACGATTTATAAAATACGTTTTAAAAGGAAATCGACGAAGTATATATTATATATAATATATATATATATATAATATAATGGCCTGAATAGAACGCGTCGCGCTGCGGTAGTTCGTGAATTTTGATCATTGATTTCGAATGGATATTGCGGGAGATCCGACCGTCGGATTCTCCTAAAACCGGAACCGTTGGGTTCGTATCGAAAAGAGCTTTCTAACGAATATTAAAAATTAGAAATCTAATGGTTGGATTTGGAATTATGTCCAAATCAAATTAGGAAAAGGTCGCTGTAAGTGCAGTTCGATGGCCGTTGATGGAAATCGACTGTACGGGCCTTGATAAAATTACTAAAAATAGTAATAATTTGTGTAAAATCATAAGAAATGATTTGTGAAGAATTGGGATGAAAAACTCCATATTTGAAGGATAAAAATAGATTTTTATCGAAAGAACTAATTTTGAATTAGAATAATAATTTATTTATTTTTAAATAAATAAATTGGATTAGAAATGGTTTTAAAAGAAACCCCAATTCCCAATAATTGAATTGGAATGGATTTGAATCGAATTCATCTTCGGAATGGTTCGATGTTGGATTTCGTGATTACACAGATGTTGTTATGGAGATTTGAAAGATATATATATCTATCGTTATTTCCAATACGATATTTGTTGGTCGTAGAATTTGATATTGAATATAAGCCGATATATTTTCTATTCAGAACCTTGTATTTAATATCAAATGTGATTTGGGTTTGTCGTGAATGGTGTCTTCATTAATATTGTTCTTAAACCCTGTTGAGAAAAAGGTTAAATCTTTTTATTTAGATTTGATGAAGTGTACCAATTAAATAGTACTTAATTGGAATTGAATTGCCATTGATTTTTGGGTTTATCGTGCACAGTGTTTTGAATAACACTTGTTCTTTAACCCGATAATTAATGAAATGTGATTTTGGGTTGTAGTGAACGGTATCTTCAATAATACTGTTCTTAGACCCAAAGGAGTTAAGAAAATCAGAAACTAACTGCAGATTAGTTAAGTCGAATGGTTTCTGGGGTATTGATCTGATGTTGGTTTCGGCCTTCGGGGTTAATACTTAGGGAATTGCTCACTTGTTAATTTACGGTTAGGGAAGGATTGAAATGTGATGTGATTTTGGGGTTTATCGTGAACCGTGTTTTAAATGACACTGATTCTTTAACCCAGTTAAAGATTAAAACTAAAGGAAGTTTTAATGAATCTTTAATTAGATTGAAAAGATCGAAAATGGAGTATCACCAGTTTTGCTCCAGGCGATAGTTAAATCTTTAATTAGATTTGAACGTGAGATGGTAATTGAATTTACCGATAACACCGTGGTGTTAAATATGAAGTATAACCAGTTTTACTTCATGGGATGAATAAGTTGGGGTTGGGAAATTAAAACAAATGATTACTTCGGTAAGGTTCGTTAATCCCGACTAGTTTGAAGTGATATTCAAAGGAAGATTAAAGAATAAATTTAAAAGAATTTATCTTTGATAAAATTAATGGGAACCTTTCCCTAAGAATGTGAAATTTAGAAACTAACTTTGGGTTAGCTAAGCAGAACGGTTTCCTGGATATTGATCTGATGTTGGTTTCGGCCTTCGGGGTTAATATTTGGGGAATTATTCTCTGGTTAATTTACGGTTAGTGACTGATGAATTGGAATGAGGCGTATGTTGTGTTTGTGTAACACTTGTTTATTATATACGCGAGTTATTTAAAAAGACCGGGTTTATCCCATTCTGAATAACTGATCGACGATTAGTCGAAGATGAAGAAGATGGTTGAAAACTGGAGGTCTTCACGTCGTTTGGATAATTACCGATGATCTTGATTGGGCCGTACACCCAAGAGGAGGGAATCACTTGGTGATCGTCCAGACGTACTTGGAGATTGATGGATATGCGGGGTACTAGGTGCCTCCGGTTTCGTTCAGACCCAGAACAAACTTGTAAATGGACTGTGTGTCTGACATTGGATTTTAGTCTGTGTGATTGATTTCTATTAAATATATATCTGTTTGGCGGTGGAGAATTTATTCTCTTGCTTAACGCCCTTCTCTGAGACGTACGAGCTCAGGGGTTATATACTGATGGATATCAAACGCATAGAGTGAATTGCCTATGTGGCATGCCTAAGTGGCAAATGATCAAGGCTTCTGTTGAAAAGCAAAGTGTTGTGGTTGATGACCGAAGCACGACCTTTGTGGCATAGCTTTGTGTAACGTTTAATTAGCGAGTTTAACACCCGGTGTGAACCAAAAAGGGAGACGGACATCAGGGAGGGCATGCGTTTCCTTCTAGTTAGAAGTGGCATCAGTGGTTTTACACGCCCTGACGAGTTTGACTTATGTGGTTATTGGTTTGCGAGGCGCCTCGAATTTATCAGTGACTATATGAAGCCGATGGAGTCATTCGTTGACTCATTTATGCCCCATAGGGCGGGGAGACGTATTGTTTAGGCACTATAATCCACTCCGTGTGGACCGGCCCTGACGATCCATGGTGCAGTTGCGGCTGTTCCTGAGACATGGGCTAGATTGTCTCGAATCGGTGAGGACGATCCCTAGCCTCGGTTCATACCATAAATGATAACCCAACTTCCAATACGACATTTTGCGGTTTTGATTGTATACCTATATATGGCGACATAATGGTATGAGACATTCATGCCGCCTATGATTGATATTTATGATTGTATATAAAATCAGAAACTAACTGGAAATGATCTAAGACGGATGGTCTCCTAGGTATTGATCTGATGTTGGTTTCGGCCTTTGGGGTTAATACTTAGGGAATCGTTCTCTTACTAATTTGCGATTGGAGTCTGATTAAGAATTAAAACATGAAATTTAGCGTATCAAGCATTCTTTGGCTATTATAAGGTAAAAACCCTATCCTCCGGATTGCGTTGCATTGTGTGATGGGACCTGAGTCTTATAATAGCTTCATTGTTCTTTATTTAGCATTGCGCTATTTTTTATGCACTTGTGTTCTTGGGAGGAAACCCGTTCCGTGTTATACGGCGTGGTCGCTTGATTTACCGAACTTTAAAATAAAGATAAATAACTGTTTTAGTTCTCACACCAGTCCCATGATTGACCTGGGGTTTATTATTTTAACCTAAACTCTGGGTGCCCTTATTTTGACGCGGGCAGCTAGTAGTTTTGGTTTTGCAGATTTATATTCACAGGATCCTGGTTTACAACTGGAACGATATCCGGAAAGCTTTGTATCCGTATATCTCCTTCTAGTTGTGTTTTGTATTATTTTTCCGCTGCTATGTAATGTATTGTATTCTCTGATATTTATCGAATGTATTTTATTCATTTATACTCTGTATATTCTTGTACCTGATGGAATCGTTGTAATTAACAATGAACTGTTCTTCTGTCTGCGTTCTTTTGTGTGTTGTTCTCGAAGTATCCGCTCTTTCCTTACCAGGGAAGTTGCGGGTTCTTACAAAAGGATTATATTACATTGATACACTAGTCACGGAAAGGTTGTATCGAATCGTTGATCTTATTATAACTTGGGTAGCAGTGACGTATTGCTAGATGCCAATCTTTGTTTATGATTTTAAATATGATTTAAAATCATTGCCAACGCTATAATAACCTATCGGGTCACACATAAGATTGGAAAAAGGATAAGAACCGTTCAAAATAAAAGGAAATCAAGATGTTGATTTTTCTTTAACTTTAAAAAGGTATAAGGGTAAAATGGTATAATTTAATTATTTTTTTTGTTTTAAATTGATTAAAAGGAAAAGGGCCGACTTTCTTTTCTTTTAATCTTATTCATTCGTTCATTTTGAGTAGCCACAAAAAAAAATCCTAAATTAAGAAACCCTAAAATCCAGAAATACGGCTAGCACTGTCTATCCTTCCTCTTGATTTTGTTAGACACCATCGATATCAAGCATTTGTGGACTCCAATAGAGGCTCGCTGCTTTGGGAGCTCAGATTCTAATCAATCAAGATCCAAATCAATCGCATGAAGAAGGCTGAAGCTTTAGCAAGGTAATAACTCTTGATTTACAGAATAACATTTGAATCTACTGGTAGTTTGGTTGAAATTTCTTTTATTAAACAAGATTTTGCACCAAAATTCGTTTCAACGGTACCAGAGCAAGGTTTTATGTTAATATGTGCATTGAGTACGACCAGGGTTTTGATCTATTCGAATTAACATCAAACCCGACAGTATAATGAACATAGACGCTTATATAATCTAAAATAAATCCAGTAAAGGTGAAATTGTTTCATTAGAAAGTATTTTGTACATGATACGAAAGTTAATGGATCTCTAGGTTAAAATTAACTATTTTATTCTGGTTTAAAATGTTTAAACCATCCTATTTTATATTCTGATGTGAAGTTTTCTATTCATCAACCCAAATTTATCTTTACAATAAATCTGAGATGGACCTTAAATTAATATATATACATATATATATATATATATATATGTATGTATGATATTAATTTTAAGACCCAGATCTGATTTATCACAATGGATGATATAAGACATGTTAATATCTAGTTTAGCAATTGGCTTTATATGATTTATTAAACAAAATTTGGATCATAGCAATTTCCTGTTAGACAGTGAATCTATGATGCTATAACTGCTGACAATATAATCGTAGGTTTCTTTTCATATTACATTTTCTATATGACACATAAATTTACTATGTATGATTTTATAGATGTGTGCTTAAATTTGATTTTAAATTTGAATCTAGCTCTATTGTGTATATATATATATTTATATTGATCCATGAATCTTCGTATTTAAGTAAAATTGTAAGTCATGTTATGCATTATAACATGATCACGAGAATGTGGGTTTAAAACAGTAATTTTAAATGGATTTGCTGCTTAATTAATTCACATATATGATATGTTCTTAATCGTGATCAGATCACAACCAAAACCACATGGTATACTTGCATAATCATGTTTATTTGAAACTTGATCTCATGAGCACTGGTTTCTTATGTACATAAGTGTATTGACACATATATAAAATTACTGTAGTTTGAAATTTGAATTCTGACTCATATTTAAAACATGTTTTTAATTTTCATTCATAGAGCGATTTAATACTACAAATATTGCATCTACTTTCTCTTAAACATGTTTAAGCATACCAATATACAAGAATACATGCATACATATATATACATACATATATATATAATGTGTTATGGTATGAGAAAGACGCATTCAGATAATAGGAATATTGATTCCATATTCATTGGGATAAATAAATTACTGCAATCTGTATAAATTATAATATCAAATCCATGTAATGTTTTAAAAGGTTTTCTGAAATAAGTTCCGGACTACCTGTACTATATATATACACATGTTATATATATAATTGATATATATGACACTATATGTAGCATGCAATGAACTATATTAAGAATTTTGCAATAATTAAAGTTTAGTATGTACATATTGATGTACTACTTAATATTTTAACCTGTACATCATTGAATAAGAATGTTATTACATTGCATGTTACTATTTTTTAATCATTGCAAAATAGTTTGCAGATACAATGAAATGTGTATATATATATAAACACATTCTAATTATATTTGCATGATTTAATTATAAAAATATCAAGTAGACAAATGTGTTATATATATATATATATATATATATCAATTACTTGACATATAACACGTTCATACAATATTATACATATTTTGATATGTTTATGAGCATTTTAATTGTCTGCTTATTTTATGCATACGATTGCAAATTTGATTTTCAGTTGGTAGATGTATATGAAGAAAGTAGTAAATGTGTCTTGTTATATGTAAATGATTGTAATAATGGTTCAATCTGCATATTAGTCATAAATAGAGTGGGACTGGCCCTATGGTTGAGAACCATACACATAATTTAGTTACATTCTATTTTAATTTTAATGGACAGTTTTCATTATGAACTTAGAATTTGAAATGATATATATATATATATATATATATATATACTTTGAGTTATTTATGGCAAGTGAGACTTGACTTAGTCTGTATATATAATTGAATGTTAGATTGCCACAAGAAACTATTTATATGTTACTCGATCATCACTTGCATGACACTATTGTCATTAGTTTAAGTTTTGAATCTATATATACATTCATAATTATATAAAATGCGGTACTAAGTGCATGTTATATGAAATACCATGTTATGCTTTTGACATTAAAAGGGTAAATCATGTTTATTCACTTCAGTTATATGACAATTGATTTTGGGCAAAATTGGATAACTGATCCATTTATACTATTTATCATATAGATAGTATTATGAACACCATCCAGAATATGTATTTGTACTATATTATAATGACTGAGTTGGCAATAGAGCGCTCACAGCCCTTCTCACAATATGAAACTCAACCATCTCCCCAATATATGGACAACGGAAAAATCATTTGCAAACGTCGTGTTTCTACTTCCTTCTTCCCATTGCCGGTTCTATACTGTTTCACACAATCTTTCCAACCCTAAATTTAATTGCGTCAATGGAGCATCATTCTTTCTACTGGCCTTACCCTTTTCCTCATCTTTCCAACCTTAAATACCAAAGTACCCCTCTCTTTGTTCCTGTCTCGCCCTGCCGTTGTTATCCGCCCCTCCTACCGATGTTGTCAACCATATAGAGTTCGAATCAGGTATGAAGGCTTCCTCTTTCGAGCCATTCATCTATTATATGGATCGATAAAGCAATGCAGAAATCAACAAGAATACTTAGATGATTTTTAGTCCTTTGACTCAACAAATTTAGCTTTACATAGCTATGACTAGTTTGATGAGATATTTTACTTTATATAAAGGATAAAACATCGAATTTTCGTTTTATAAGCAATGACGTTTTTATCCTTTTGTTTTTTAATTTGCAGATTAGGTTTATTCTTTATTTTCCATGCAATCAAATTTAGACGTCACTACACGATATTGTTTTTATAATTTCCCTACCTTCTATACTCAAAAACCTAACAATCTGTAAATGATTCGTCTTTATTTTTACAATTCTTAGCAGCAAAAGATGCTTGCTGTCCCTATTAGGCCTTTTATCATAGATTTTATTTTATTTTTTGTATAAATAGACAACATACTAGCTGTTATTGTTATGAGTAAGAACTGATTAGCCTATCTATATTTGGTAAACAACATAGTAATTTTTATTGATATGGGTAAGAACTTCATTATCTATCTATATTTGGTAAGTAATAAATATTATGTTTTCTCAGGAAAAACTGTATTATTTAAGGTTGTTTTGTATTTTATATAGTATTATGCATCAAATTAACAGTAGCGATGATCATAAGCTTGATGCTTTAGATTATCTGTTAGCTAAAACAAATTAAATTAGCAAAATGGATTCAACCAGAAGCATTCATTTTGATTAAATTCCTTACAGTTTTTTAAATGCAGAAGTCCAGAAAAAAATGAGCACTAATAGTGTATAAAACATCAGTATTATCCTATCAAAACTTTGGCTTCATGTTTTTTTTATACATTACAAAAAGTGGTGTAGCTTGGTTATTGTGAAGTACATCTTAACCTATCGCTGTTTAGTCTTCCCGTCTTCTCCTCCAACCCAAAAGCGCGAAGCCTCCAATCAGGGTTCTGCTTCCCCTAATTGAGATATAACAGCGAAATCTCTTCGCCTGTTATTTGTGTTGATGCACTTGAATATGCGCTGCCTTTGTTGGCCCAATCGTCTTTCCTATCTGAGGTACAAAACCTTAATTTGTTTTCTTTCATCACTCATATGTTGTTATTGCTTCTACCTTGATTTTCCTATGTAGGCAATAGTGAATTAACTAAAATTATGTTATCAGATTTGTTTCCAATGATGATTTTATCTTTTTATATCACTCTCTGAGTTGATATAAATTATAATGATATTGTTGTCTCCATTTGAGTTTCTAGCTGATTTTATGTATATGTGGTAGTGAACATGTAAGGCTTTTCAACTAGGTCTTCTTCTATGTGGCTTTCATTCCACATATCACTAGATGACTCGATATACCCAAATCTTCGATTTAAGATTGAACATTATCAATGTTATTATACTACCTCTAACGTTTGGTTTTTTTTACAGCTTTTCCCTGATTGATTCAATTTCTTCTAGGCGCTGAATGTTCACTTCATTGTGTCAAGACCGTTGCTTTTCCACCTTCTAGTTGATTTGCCTCTCTAATGTCAAATATTATCAAGTTTTCATTGTTACCATTTTCAATGGCTTATTTACTAAACGTTATCAACTCATTTCTCTATGTTTGTGTTTATTGAATATTTGTACTAGGATGTTTTCTGTGTAAGCTCCCAATCTTTCCCTCATATAATTTTTTGTTTGTTTACCAGGATTTATATAATTTTAGATACTTATATTTGCACACTTCGCTTCATATTTTTATTTTGCTAAAATTTTGTCTTACTTGCACATGTTTGGTGACAAACTAAAGTAGAATTGTATTTTTCATGTTTGAGAGTGGAATTTTTATAGGAGAACTCAACTAGAATCGTAATCGCAACCAAAACCAAATATCCCAATTCAACTGGATGATATCCACTTTTATCATCAGTTTATGAGGATGGGCCGATGGCTATAAAATCTTTTTGCTAGACACTTCACAATTAAATTGTGTACAAAAAGTATATTCATTGTACTTAGGTTTTTTTTAAATCACTCTACCTGTTTATGTTTCTTAATAGGCATGAAGAGTTTGTAAACCAATGATTATGAAACGACCCAAACTCACACGTAAGGGAAAGCCCGGATTGAGTTGAGAACATGATGCATCAGAACACGAATAATAGAACATTTAGTTGCTTATTACAACAATTTACATCAGAGTACAAGAATATATCAGAGTATGAATAATATACAATACAGAAAAATGTCAGAGATTTAAAATACAAAGCAGCGAAAAAATGTATAGATACAAAGCGTAGCGGAAAATAACAACTGACACAACTGGAAGAGATATATGGATAAAAATCTTTTTGAATATAGGTCAAGCCGTAATTCAGGATCCTGTGAATATAATATCTGCAAAACCAAAACTACTAGCTGCCTGTGTGGAAAATAAGGGCACCCAGAGTTTAGGTTAAAACAATAAACTCCAGGTCAGTCATGAGACTGGTGTGAGAACTAAAACAGTTATTAATTTGATTCTAAAGTTAGGTAAATCAAGGGAGCACGCCGTATAACACGGAACGGGTTACCCCCAAGAATACCAGTGCATAAACAATTAACGCAATGTTGATTAAAGAAAAATGAAGCTATTATAAGACTCAGGTCCCATCACACAATGCAACGCAAGCCGGAGGATAGAGTTTTACCTTATAATAGCCAAATATGCTTCATACGCGAAATTTATCTTTTATTATTACTATAAGTGTATAGTGTAGAAATCAATTTCGAAGGTAAATGTATCAATCCTAGACGGAATGGGTACCATATATCATGTCGTCAATATAGGTTTATAATTAAAACCGCAAAGCTCATATTGGAAAGTTGGATTTCCATCATGATGGATCCTAATTCGAAAGATCTATCACGTAGTGCAATTCCCCACGGCTTACGTCCCAGGCATCAGAAAATGCCGTAATGCACATCCGCACTATATCCAAGATATCGAGTATCTCCGCGACTTACATCCCGTGCATGAGAAAACGCCGCTTACTCTATCCGTTTGGGAATTGGGTGTGTTCCCTAACCCTCTGAGTGTGGAGCGACCACCCGCAGTTCATTTCGGTCGACCGAATCCATCCTCATATCGAAAGCATACTGACCTGACCATCAGTTACCATCATATCGGTGTGTGAGGCTCGCGAAGTAACGCTACACAAAGCTATGCTTTGATCATCATCCACAAGGCCTTACTTTTCAACAAAAGCCTTGATCAATGCATCTCATCATGCCACATTGTCAATCCATACCATACCATACCATTGATTTCTGCCAATATATAACCTCTAAGCTTGTACGTCTCAGAGAAGGGTGTTAAGCAAGAGAATAAATTCTCCATCACCAAACATATATATATTTAGCAGAGATCAATGAATATAGCATAAAGGAATACAACGTTAGACATATCATCCATTTACAAGTCCGTTCTGGGTCTGAACGAAACTGGATGCATCTTATTCCTCGTCCCGTATGTCCAATACAGGAGAGAGGCCCTCGTATATCCGAACAATCAACAAATACGTTCGAACAGCTACCACTGTAGTCCCTTCAAGATAGCTACTCCAATCATGGCACCAGTTGCAACTCATCCATTCGAAGTGAAGATCGTCGGTCTTGCACCATCTTCAATCTCTTTGACTGTTAGTCGTCGTATTCATTATTCAGAATGGGTTAAACCCGGTATTTCTGAATAACTCGCGTATTTTACAATCAAGTGCTATAAAAACACATTATACGCCTCATTCCAATTCAGAATATTATTTTAATCAAATATTTACATTTTTAGGGAAAGGTTCCCATTAATTTTATCAAAGATAAATTCTTTTAAATTTATTCTTTTTAATCTTCCATTTGATCTCATTTCAAAAGATTTTATTTTATCTTTTCACAGTTCTAAACCAAATTAAGGTTTATCAATTAGTTGGGATTAACGAGCCTTACCGAAGTAAACATTTACTTTATTAATCCCAATCCCAGCCTATTCAGCAAAACTGGTAGTACTCCATATCTAACACGCACGGTGCTACCAGTAAATTTAATTACCATTTCACGTTCAAATCTAATTAAAGATTTAACTATCGCTTGGAGTAAAACTGATGGTACTCCATCCTCAATCATTTCATAAATTTGATAAATTTAATTCCCTCATTCACATTTCAATCTAATTAAAGATTCATTAAAACTCTAGTTCAGTTTTAATCTTAAAAAACATTACTTAATGATTATTTGAATTTAAGAAATTAATCTTATTTTAACTGGGTTAAAGAACTAATGTCTTTTAAAACACAGTTCACGATAAATCCAAATCTTCTTCCATTAACTATGGAATCTTCACGAAAATCATAACAGTGTATAATCGATATAAATTCCCGTATCAGACTAATAATATAAATGGAATAGTGGCAAGGCCTTTTAAATTCAATATATAGTAACAGTCTTCACTCACAGAAGCTCATCTCGATTATTACCAAATAGAATTCCATTCAATTCCAATTAAATATATTAAATTGAAAAACTTTACTTTGGAAAATTTCCATTTAAATCTTAATAAAAGATTTATAAATAAATTCCAAATTATCTCTTTACTGTTAATTGGGTTAAAAAACAAATGTTATTTAAAACATTGATCACGATAAACCCTAAAATCCGATTTCAATTCAATTCCAATTAAATATTAATTAATTGGTAACTTCTCTAAATCGTATTTAAAAGATTTATTCTTTTCTCAACTGAGTTTAAGAACAGTGCTATTGAAGACACCATTCGCGACAAACCCAAAATCCAATTTAACATTAAATAAAAGGCTCTGAATAAAAATTATATTGGCTTATATTCAATATCAAATTCTGAAACCAACAAATATCGTATTGGGAATAATGGTATATATATATCTTCCAAATTCCTCAACAATATCCGTATAATCATGGAATCCAATATCAAAATATTCCGTAGATTATTTCTATCAAATGCATTGCAATTCATACGTTGGAAAACTTGGTTATATTAAAACCATTTACAAATCCAATTTATTTATTTAAAAACATTGGATTATTATTCTAGTTAATAACTAGTTCATTTTGATAAAAATATATTTTTATCTTTTCAAAACTGGAACTTTTCATCCAAAATCTTTCCTAATCATTTGTTATGATTTTACATAATTTTTCCATATTTTTAATAATTTTATTAATGTAATAATCGGAAATTCCGAGCCAATTTAAAATTTCTATTTTGGCAATTTCGACGAATTTTGAATATTTAAAATGAATTATTTTAAATAATAACGACAAGAAATTTATTTTGAATAGAATTCGAACGTATATATTTATATAAATCGTCGTTGGAATATATATAAATATTTTAAACATAAAAGGAATTGGAAATGGCGCGGTAGTTCGATAATTCGATTTCAAAGTTCAAATGAATGCACCGGGTGCAAAATAAACCGGATTTTAATGAAACCAAAAATATTAGAATCTAATTGAGAATATCTTTCCAATGAATCCGAAAAATTGAAATTTCATAGCGGGAATCAAAAGTTACGTCCAGCTAAAAATTCAGAATAGTCGCTATGGAATTCTGGCCCTTAAAATGGGAATTTTGCAAACGACCTCGGTTTTCGACGAAACCACTTTTGTTGGATCCGTGATGTCAATTATTGTTGGGTTTCAAAATTCATAATTTTTATAATCAATATGTGAGCGTGGCAAAGGAAAACGCGTTTGACCAGTTTCAGTTGAATTTAATCAACTGGAAAATGACCATTTTTCAAACGGTCTAAGAATTTGACGAAATTAGCTTTGTTAGGACCTTATCGTCGATACGAAGCTAGAAAATAATTTTTGGGAATTTTTCTAGTTAATATGTGGCCCCGGTGAATTGAATTGCGCGTTCAAATTCAATATATAGAGTTATATGTTAATTTTGACGAAAACTAATCGAAATGATCGAATCAGCTTACGATACATATCCCATTGTGTTCGGAATGGGGGTAATTAGCTATGGACGACAGTCGGTGGGTTCGATTCCGAGGTCGAAATTAAAAGTTTCTTTTTGAAATTAAATAAATAAATAAAAACCCTCTCTCCTCACATCCTCTCAGGCCCCCCTCTCCCCGTCATCGACTTTATACAGAAAATAAATAAAAAAAGAGAAAGAAAGGGGGATCGCGATCCACCGCCGCCCCCTCCCCGATAGGTCCGTCGCCGCCTCAAGGTGGGGCGCCACCTCCGAACCCCCTCCCTCTCGTTGCTCTCCTCCTCCTTCTCGCGTTGAGCACCCCCTTTCCCCCTAAATCCTAGCCGACGCCGCAACCCTCCCCCCCTGCGCCATAGCCTCCTCCACCGACGGCCCCTCTTTTTCAGCCTCCTTCTCCTATCAGCTTCCCCCCTCCATCTCCTCCCTTCTTCCACTTCCTTTGATTATCACGGTGAGTTTTCTTTAATTTGATTTTATTTTTTACTTCTTTATGTAGACAAAAATAGGATCTTTGTGTAAAGGTAAGTATAGGACCTTAAGACATAGAAAGCTTTGATTTCTATTTATATTTTTAATCATATGAAAGCGAAGAGAAAGAGGTTAAAAATATAATTATTTTTATATTAGTAGAAGATTAAAAATATAATTTTTATATAGTAGAAGAAATAAAGATGTGATCTTTATAGAAGTAGCCATGTAAAAATATGATTTTTATCATATGTGAAATATAAAAATATAATTTTTATAAAGTAGAAGTATTAAAAATACGATTTTTGTATAATAGAGAATATAAAAATATCATCTTTATATATGTAGCGAAATAAAAATCTAATTTTTATTATATATATGTTGAAACAAAAATGTGATTTTTATAGCGATGATATAAAAATTTGATCTTTATATTATAAGTAGGTATACAAAAATATAATTTTTATATAGAGAATAGTGTGATAAAAATAGAATTTTTATCTATATAGTAGCGGTGAAAAATAGAATTTTTATCTATATAGTAGCGGTGAAAAAATAATTTTTTTATCTATATAGTAGTGGTGTAAAAATAGAATTTTTATCTATATAGTAACAATATAAAAATGTGATTTTTATATATGTAGTGGTTACGGACAACGAAATTGACAAAAGGGCGAGCACGACGAAGATTTCTACATAAGAAGAGTCGTGGCGTTTGGTTTAGCTCTTGGTGAGAACTTCTCACTTTAAATCTCCTTTTCTAGTTAAAAATATATATTAGGATGCAGACGGTGTTTAGTAGCACCAAACACCCATCGTCCACAGACCATGGATGGCTTATATGCTTGTTTGATGTGTTGTGAAGTTTGTTTGTGATGTTGATGTGAAATGTGTTAAAATAAATTAATTATCGTTAAAAATATATTTTTTAACGTGAATGCAAATAAATAAATATTCATTTACAACCGGACGGTTTGTTTATGAACACCTATTTGAAGGACATTGATTGGGACGATAAATTTTACACGTCGCCCAACTACATAAATAATATTCAGTGTTTGTGGATTGAAACCCCACACGGGTGTTGGGATGATATTTGGCGTACACTAATCCCAATTATTTAGTTGTATGTTGATCGATTGGTCGACGGACTGTGTAGGCGTTAATTATTTATATTTAATGCTTATGCAGTTGTGTGGTGCACTTTGGATGATGGTTGATTATTTATCATTGCTATTATATACATGTGTTGTATGGAATCCATATAATTAACATATATGGTAATTGATTGGGTCTCTTTCCAATTGGGAAAATAAAGAATATTATAAAATATAAATTCACGTGTTGACAGTACTCATTTGTTGAGATTAGTCATGTGTTGAAAGAAATATAGATTCATGTGTTGAATAGGATAAATATTCATTTGTTGAATAGAATAACAAAGTTATTGAAAAATATAAAGCCGTGTTGATTAGAGATGCGCTATTTTGATGCGAATGATATTCATATCGATTATATTCATTTTTATAATGAATATTGAAAAGAGATTTAAAAATCGAATATTTAGAAAATGAATTCGAATTGAATATAAAATGAATTCGAATTGAATTGAGTATAAAATGAATTCGAATTGAAATATATATAAAATGAATTCGAATTGAATAGAATATAAAATGAATTCGAATTGAACTGAATATAAAATGAATTAGAATTGAATTGAATATAAAATGAATTCGAATTGAATTGAATATAAAATGAATTCGAATTGAATTGAATATAAAATGAATTCGAATTGAATAGAATATAAAATGAATTCGAATTGAATTGAATATAAAATGAATTCGAATTGAATTGAATATAAAATGAATTCGAATTGAAATATATATAAAATGAATTCGAATTGAATAGAATATAAAATGAATTCGAATTGAATAGAATATAAAATGAATTTGAATTGAATAGAATATAAAATGAATTCGAATTGAATTGTATATAAAATGAATTCGAATTGAAATGAATTCAAATCGAATTGAAAACGAACTGAAATTGAATTGAAATCAAATAGAAATGAATGTAAAAAGAATTTATAATGGAAAATTCAATTTTGATTTGAATTTCAAATGAAGGTTGAAATTGTTTTTGAAACAAATTCGAAACGATTTGTAAAATTCGTTTTAAAAGGAAATCGATGAAATATATATAATATATACATATTATATATATAATGGCCTGAATAGAACGCGTTGCGCCGCGGTAGTTCGTAAATTTCGACCATTGACTTCGAACGGACATTACGGGAGATCCGACAGTCGGATCCTCCTAAAACCAGAACCATTGGGTTCGTATCGAAATGTGATTTCTAACGAATATAAGAGATTTGAAATCTGACGGTTGGATTTGGAGATATGTCCAAATCAATTTCAGAAAAGGTCGTTGTAAGTGCAGTTCGATGGCCGTTATTGGAAATCGACTGTACGTGCCTTGATAAAATTATTAAAAATATTAATAATTAGTGTAGAATAGTGAGAAATAATTTGTGAAGAATTAGGATGAAAAACTCCATATTTGAAAAGATAAAAATAGATTTTTATCGAAATGAACTAGTTAGTAACTAGAATAATAATTTATTTATTTTTAAATAAATAAATTGGATTTGAAATGGGTTTTAAATAACCAGAATTTCCAATATATGAATTGGAATGGATTTGAATCGAAATTGTCTTTGGAATATTCCGATATTAGATTCCGTGATTATACAGATATTTTAGAGGAAATTTGGAAGATATATTTTATATCGTTATTTCCAAAGCGATATTTGTGAGTTTCAAAATTTGATATTGAATATAAGCTGATATATTTTCTATTCAGAGCCTTGTATTTAATATCAAATGGGATTTGGGTTTATCGTGAACGGTGTTTTAAATAACACTTATTCTTTAACCCGATAATAAATAGAATGTGATTTGGGTTTATCGTGAACTATGTTTTAAATGACATTAGTTCTTTAACCCAGTAAAAGGAGTTTTAATGAATTTATAATTAGATTGGAATGTGAATTGATAATTTAAATTTTCAAATTTGGAAAATGATCGAGAATGGAGTATCACCAGTTTTGCTCCAAAGCGATAGTTAAATCTTTAATTAGATTTGAACGTGAAATGCTAATTAATTTTACCGATAACACCATGGTGTTAGGTATGGAGTATTACCAGTTTTGCTCCATGGGACAAATAGGCTGGGATTGGGAAATAAAATAAATAATTACTTCGGTGTGGTTCGCTAATCCCGACTAGTTTGGGAAACCATAACATGGTTTGAAAAGATATCCAAAGGAAGATTGAAGAATAAATTTAAAAGAATTTATATTTGATAAAATTAATGGGAACCTTTCCCTAAGAATGTGAAATTTAAAAACTAACTATAGGTTAGCTAAGAAGAATGGTTTCCTGGGTATTGATCTGATGTTGGTTTCGGCCTTCGGGGTTAATATTTGGGAAATTGTTCACTTGCTAATTTACGGTTAGTGTGAATTGGAATGAGGCGTATGTTGTGTTTGTGTAACATTTGTTTATTATATACGCGGGTTATTCGGAAAGGCCGGGTTTATACCCATTCTGAATAACCGATTTGACGATATGTCGAAGAGGAAGATAGTGGTTGAAGACCGGGAGTCTTCACATCGTTTGGGTGATTACTGATGATCTCGATCGGGCTGTACACCCAAGATGAGGGAATCGGTTGGTGATCGTCTAGACGTACTTGGAGATCAATGGATATGCGAGGAAAGTGCCTCCGGTTTCGTTCAGACCCAGAACGAACTTGTAAATGGATTGTGTGTCTGACATTGGATTTTATTCTGTGTTGATTGATCTCTATTAAATATACATCTGTTTGGCGGTGGAGAATTTATTCTCTTGCTTAACGCCCTTCTCTGAGATGTACGAGCTCAGAGGTTGTATATCGATGGACATCAGTCGCATGTAGCGAATTGCCTGTGTGGCATGCCTAAGTGGAAAATGATCAAGGCTTCTGTTGAAAAGCAAAGTCTTGTGGCTGATGATCAAAGCATGGCCTACGTGTCATAGCTTTATGTATAGCGTGGATTCGCGAGCCTCACACCTCGGTATGAGTCAAAAACGGGATAGTGACTGCAGGGAGAACACGACGTTTCTTTCTAGCTAAAGGTAGTGTCAGTGCTTAAACTGGCTGACATTTATATTATTTTTACATATGTGGTTGTTGGAATGCGAGCCGCCTCAGATATAGGTCTGTTAGGACTGGGAAACGTGTGTTCAGGAATTTCCAATCCTCAAACGTAAGAGAGGACCGACCCTGAAGATCCAAGGGTTACCCAGAGTGCGTAGTCCTGAGGCATTTGCTAGAATGTCTCGAAGCGGAGAGGAGCTTTCCCCTTGCCTCGACTTATGACAGAAATCCAATTTCCAATACGAGATATTTCGGTTTTATTTGTAGAGCCTAGTATGGCGACATAGTGGGAATGGGCACTTATGCCGTCAATAATTGATATTTATGATTGAAATTGTTTTGACACTATACACTTATAATAGTATCAAATGATTTGTTTTAAACGTACCAAGCATGTTTGGCTATTATAAGGGAAAACCCTATCTCCGACTTGCGTTGCATTGTGTGATGGGACTTGGGTCTTATAATAGCTTCATTTTTCGAAAAAGCATTGCGTTGTTTATTATATGCACTAGTGTTCTTGGGAGGAAACCCGTTCCATGTTATACGGCGTGGTCCCTTGAATTACTCTCTTTTAAAGTAAAGTTTTAAATAACTGTTTTAGTTTTCACACCAGTCACATGACTGACCTGGAGTTTATTGTTTTAACCTAAACTCTGGGTGCCCTTATTTTAGACACGGGCAGCTAGTAGTTTTGGTTTTGCAGATTTATGTTCACAGGATCCTAGTTTACAACTGGAACGATGCTCGAAAAGCTCTGTATCCGTGTATTATTTTCAGTTGTATTTTGTAATATTTTTCCGCTGCTACGTAATTTAAATCTCTGATATTTTTTGTGTAATATTTACTCATACTCTGTATATTCTTTTATTCTGATGGAATTGTTGTAATATACAATGAAATGTTCTTCTGTTTGGGTTCTGATTTGTCTTGTCCTCAACGCAATCCGAGCTTTCCTTCACGGGGAAGTCCGGGTCGTCTCAATTAAGGCCTTTACAGTCGGTTTCCAATAACGACCACCGAACTACATCCATAGCGATCTTTTTCAAATTCTATTTGGACATAATTCTAAATCCAACCATTAGATTTCAAATCTCTTATATTCATTGGAAAACTCTTTTCGATACGAACCCAACGGTTCTGGTTTTAAGAGAATCCGACAGTTGGATCTCCCGTTATATCAATTTGAAGTTAATGGTCGAAATTCGTGAACGGTCGCTGCGCGGCGCGTTCTATTCAGGCCATTATATATATATATAATATATTTATATTTATATTATATATTTTGTCGATTTCCATTTAAAACGTATTTTATAAATCATTTATTGTTTCATTTTAAAACGATTTCAACTTCATTCTCAATTTTAAATCAAAACTGTATATTCTATATCTTTATCATATTAAAATCATAATATTTTCATAATATTAGATTTTGAAATCAATTCTTTTCGATACTCATTTTAAAATGAATAAAATCGGATCGATAAACCCATTCGGGTTAAAATGGCGTTTGCTACTTAACTTGGCTTCACATTTCAGTATTTTTATGCCTATCAAAAATCGAACATCAAAATCATAATTTTATTCTTCACTGAATATTATTTTAAAATATTCGTTATTTTAAAATATTCTTTATTTTAAAAGATTCTTTATTTTAAAATATTCTTTAGTTCTGAATCGGAATGCGACTCAATCAATTACCATATAATTTCAGTTATATGCATTTCATACATCGCATATATACAACAATAATGATAAACAATCATTATAAATTCATACAACATCTAGAGTGCATTTTATAACTGTATAAGCATTAAATATAAATAATTAACACTTACAACAGTCTGTCAATCAATGGATTGACATACAACTAAATATTGGGATTAATGTATGTCAAATATCATCCCAATACCCGTGTGAGGTTTTCAAACAACAAATACCGATTATTATTTGTTCAGTTGGGCGATGTGTAAAATTTATCGTCCCAATCAATATCAGTTAAATGGGTGTACATAAACAAATTGTCCAATTTGTAAATAAATATTTATTTTATTCATATACACATTAAAAATTATATTTTTAACTATAAAATATTTATTTCGACACACGAATATTTTATACAATTCATTTATACAACAAAAATGATATTTTTATTGTTCTAACAAATTTTAGAAAATTTTGGCAGCATAACAGCATGATACTAGAACCAGAATAAGGTATAGCCTTATCCCTCGCCTAATACTGGCTCGCGCCATACACAAACCAATTCCAATCACATCCCAAACCAAATTCAAACAAATAAACCAATCAAACAAACAACCAAACATCCATGGTTTCAATCAAAGGTGTTGGGTGCTACTAAGCACCGTCTACATCCTACTATATATTCAATTGTAAACAAAATTAGAGTGAGAAGTTCTCACCTTTGGTTTCCACTCTGCCATTCTTTGATTGCACGGTTTGGATTTGTTCCAACGCGTTGTGTTCTTCTCCGTGATTTCAACGCAATCTGTTTCACGCAGTTTATATTAAAATCACATTCTTTACAACGCTATATATATTTAAAAATCATATTTTTATAACGCTACTACATATATAAAAATCATATTTTTATACTGCTACAGTATATATAAAAATCATATTTTTATAATGCTACTGTATATATAAAAATCACATTTTTATCTTTCTAAAAATTGTTTCATAGCTAGGATAAAAATCATGTTTTTATCAACTAAAAATTATATTTTTACATAACTAAAAACAGTATTTTTATATCATTAAAAATCGTATTTTTATATACCTAAAAATCATATCTTTATTCTAATACTATATATATATATATATATATATATATATATATATAATTCGCATTTTTATTATAATGTTATGCATATAAAAATCACATTTTTTTATCTCGCTATCTTCATAATAAAAATCATATTTTTATTTCTCTATCTTCATAATAAAAATCCTATTTTTATTTCGCTATCATCATAATAAAAATCATATTTTTATTCCTAAGCTATTTATATAAAAATCATATTTTTATTTCAATGCTAAGTATATAAAAATCATATTTTTATTCCAATGCTATATAGATAAAAATCATATTTCATTAACAAAGAAATCATATTTTCATTAACAAAGAAATCATACTTTCATTAACAAAGAAATCATACTTTCATTAACAAAGAAATCATATTTTCATTAACAAAGAAATCATATTTTTAACTTGTCAAAAATATTTTCTTCCTACGATAAGAATCCTATCTTTAACTGACCAAAATGATATTTTTACATAAAACTAAAGATCATAACTTTATGTAATTAAAAATCATAACTTTATGTAAATAAAAATCATAATCTTTTATAAATAAAAATTATAACTTTATGCGATTAAAATCATGACTTTATGCAATTAAAAATCATATCTTTATGTGATTAAAATCATATCTTTATGTGATTAAAAATCATATCTTTATGTTTGTTACACCAATTAAAAATCACATTTTTAATCTCATAAATGAACAAAAAAAAAGCTTACAAGCGGTGCTGAGGTGGCGGGGAGGGGCGCAGGCGGTCGGGGAAATTGCTGGTGTTCGGTGGCGTTGATTTGGGGCCTTGGAGCTTTGGGGTTCGGAGTTTATTATTATTATTATTATTATTATTATTATTATTATTTAGAAGAGGGAGGAGGAGAGGGGAGATCGGAGAAGGGGGAAACTCATGTTGAAGAGAAAGGAGAGTGGCAGCGTGATATTGAGAAATAGAATTAGGTTAAGGAAGTGAAAAGGATATTATATAGTGGAGGAAATCATGTTTTTAATGATTTTAGATTTTATTATACTCAATTTTCGCTTATTTTCATTGTTTAAAAATCCGCGTGATCACCTACGGATCCCGTTTTCAATGAAAATTGACATGCAACTACTCTCTGATATTAGGGACCCAACGAAACTGGTTTCGTCGAATTCCGAGTCCATATGCACAAACATTGAATTTTTAAAGTCAAAATATTGTCTTTTTCACTTTAAAAATCATGAAATGTGGAATATTACCATTATTTGATGCTACGGATCCAATAAAAAAAATTCGTCGAATTCCGAGGTCGTCTTAATAATATTCTTTTGTAAAATTGCTCAAATTAGCTTCAAAAATCCGATTTTAGCGTACCCTTTCTTCTTGTACGCCCAAACGCTAACTTCAAAAATTATGCCATTTTGGACTTAACCATTATTTGACGATACGAATCCAAAAAAAAAGTGGAATCGAATTCCAATATCGTCTCAATAATGTTTCTTTGTAAAATGACTGTCTGTTTTTGAACAAATGGTTTTGCTTCGCACGGCCACATACTAACTCCGTTCGGCGCGCATTTTGGAACTCAACAATGATTTGTCATTATGAATCCGAAAAAATTATTTTGTCGAATTCTAAGCTCATATGCAAAATTTCACCTTTTAAGGGCTATGCATTGATTTTCAAAATCTAATTTTCAAAATTTAAAAATAAAGCTTATAAATCAATTTAATAATTTTACTATGTTTATTTTAAGTCAAATAAAATATAAAAACTAATTTTAAAATTGTTGTCAAATTTTATTTAGCAAAAATAACCAATTTATATTCGCATATTCATTGAAATAGCTTAAATCAAAATTTTAAATTAGTTCAGAAATTCCGGGTTGTTACAGATTACACAGGTGTTCCTTAGTAGTATAAAAGATTAGGATTCTGATTTGTATAAAAGTTTATATTTCCCTATTCAATTTGATTGGTTTTAAATGCACACGTATTTGTTGCTATTGTTGATATGCATACAATTATCGCTGCTATGTACAATAAACACATCTATTCTATTTATCCTGATATTTTATGTTGCACTTTTCAGTTTTTGTTTGGTTTTGGATACCCACATTTATTGCTGCATTTTTATTGGTTTTCAATATGGATGCAATATACCATTTAATTGCATGTCTCGAAGAGTAGTGTACATTTATTCCTCATGTACAGACAAAAATATTTGATTGAAAGAAGTACAAACAAACACTCATGTAAAACCGCTTGAGTTTCTTACAATCTTCCAGTGCTCCATTTATTCAGGTAATTTTCAATTCTTTGGATTTTTTGTTTTTGATTTTCAAACCTTGCATTATTAGTATCATTGCTTTTCAATGACCGATTGTGTTCGTATTAGTAGTTTATACATGTCTATCCTGCTCAAATTTGTCTTTGGATCTCCGGTGAGTTGCTTATTATTCCATGCTTATTAGGTATGCTAGAATCTCTTATTTCTCTACCCTATTTGAAAATAAAACATTATTTTTATCTAATTTGCATTTTTTTCTCCAAAAGAAGATTTTCATGTATGAGTTCCATGGTTATTCAGTCCATAGCAGTAAAAATGTTCCAGAGTATCCTCTCCATGTAAGGAAGTTCTTTTTCCTTTGTTAATTTTGATATCCTAATAACTACAATTTCATGTTAATTTTTTTCTGCATTGCAAATTATGATCTTACTATTTTAATGACTGAATTAATTTGTGTTAATTTTTTTTACTTTTCTGATGTACTAATCTCAGTTTCATGTTTATTAGCTTGCACATTATGATAATTTCATACTACTTTTGTTGATTTAATTTCACTAATTTTGTGTTATTTATTTGAAATTTGCAGACATTTACCAATGCTTCCTTGTCGCCTTTTGAGTTTTGATCATTCTTCCACTAGCATCACTAGCAGCTGCACTTTTTCCCCTAAAAGTTCCGTTAGATCTTTCCCATGCATAAATAGGCCATCGTGTTTTGAATGTCTTCTTTACCAAAATAATAATATAGCTATAACTAAAAAAAATCCTTTTCCAAGTGATGATTCATTGGGTGCAAGAGAATTAAAAGGCTTCTTCTTTATGCTAATTCACAGGCACTCATTGTAACTATTTTCTGCCACTTTTTCTACCATTTGAAGCATTTATCTGCATATATTTCATATGTCCTTCCGAACACAGTGTCAATTTTGTATTTTACCTTTTAATTTATCTTCCCTTTAAATTGATAAGGTCAACATTTTCATTTTGGTTAACTATGTAATCTGGTGTTGTATATGTAATTTGAATCTTGCCAACTTGTAGGAATATTCATAGATTTATTGTTCTTTTGCAAAGTGATTTTCCTGAAATATTCGTTTCAAAATTCAACTTAATAATTCATTGATTTTTTAATTTTCATGTTTATGCGTAAGTTTATTTTACTAATGCGTAAACAATTTAGAGTTCTACAACTGAAAATTAAGCATATTTTATAGATGCAGGCCATTTTAGACCATCTACACCAAATTTTATTTGGCCTTATAAAATTGAATAATACTAACTAATAAAATTGAATAATACTAACTAATGATTTGAGGTATATACGAGAACTAAATGATTTAGCTATAATACATCAAAAGCACCAGATAAAAAATAGTTGAAACAATAAATTATTTTTTAGCATATGCTGTTTTAGTTTTCTTTATAACTGCTTGCCTATACATTCATTGCTTTTAGACAACGAAAAGAATTCAGCCATCTAGCACTAAGAAGTTTATATTATCTACTATTCCAACACTGGAATGGACTTGCTTGGTTATTTATATACAAATTTTACTGTTGTTTGCCTCCTTATTTGGCATCTATGACTTGAAAGTATTAGGAAATTTAGGGAATAGAAAATTTTGGTTTTAGAAAAGTTCATTTGTCTATCTTATGTTTCTTTATTATTAGTTCTCTTCCTGCTATTTAAGAAAATTAAATTAAATTTTCATTTAGGGAGCAAAAAATTGTACATGACATATAAAAAATCAATTCTAAATAATATCAGAATTGGACTTGGATTCTTAATGCATTCAATGTTTTATTGGATTATTAGGATGGCTACTTATCACAAAAGTTAAGGCATATGGGCAATTATATCATATATTTTGGTATTCTTTTGCGTGTTTATGATTGTTTTTACCAATTTTTTTTTTCAAATCCTATCGCCCAACATGGCTCGGTAGTGAAAGCACTGATGAATGACCAAATGTCACATGTTCAATTCTTGATAACGGTGACGACAAATAATATCATCTTTTTATACCTGAGTATTTGTTGAGAGGTTTATTCCAACATCCATAGTTCTTTCGATGTACAAAAATAAAATAGATTTCTCTTTACTGTATACTTTTTACTCTTTCCTTTAAAATTGATAATCCTTTGGTTGATGTAAATGCTAGATTCTGAGAAGAAACTCTGCATTGTATTAGATAAGCGTCATCAATGATGGTTTAATTTAAATTATTTTATGGTTTATGATATCTGGATAACCCTCTTTGAATAATTCTTTTGTCCAACTGATTGGTTAAGATGCATATGAAATATTAAAAAGTGCATTAGTTTAGTATAAGGTACAAAGATACTAATCACCTTACCATTGATGTTTTTTCTACCATAGATACATTTGTAGACCAATCTGCATATTCTACCATACAAAATATTTTCATTAGGTGATGAATTGACTTTGTTGTATATTTAAAAGAATGCAGTGTTACACTTATTTTCATGCAAGGGAGTAGTCTATTTCAGAATAAACAAGTACAATATTGAGGTGAAATTGTTTGAAAAATATACGCTTTACATTGTGTGATGAGGATAATAGAAATAGGCATTGTAATTGCTTCACATTTCCTTGCCTCTACCACCTATCTCTTGACCATATTGATCAAGATCAAGAACATATTGACCAAGCCGAGAAGGTATGTTAACTAATTATCTTATCATGAAACAAATTAAGTTAATTATTATTTTAATGGGGAAAGATTCAAGATCAGAACAATACTGATCATATATGACCCATTTTGTAACTTGAACCAAATATTAGGAGCATTTATCTTAAGGTACATTCTCGCTTCTCATTTGTTTTTACTCCAGTTTAAACTTTTAAATGCACATTAACTCAATTATTAGCTATAGGTGTTTTACATAACAACTTTAACAAATTTGTTTATAAAACCAATCAGCTTTAGGCAAAGTATTAACATGAAGTTACAACTATTCCACATTGCAAATACAATTTAAAATCAGCCTACAAAAATTAGAAGAGAAATGGATGAGATGCAAGCAATGGTCAACTGCAATGACCTTAATCTCAAATATCTAATGCTATCAACTCATGAAGCAATTTCACGCCACTCTCTTCAATTGCATTTTCATCCCTCTCAACCTCTACATTCTAAATAAGAAAATGCATTGGCTGAAATTACATTCTTATGCACAACCTCATCGCTCTCCTTTTCCAAAGCCGAGACTTTGAATAAGAAATTCTAAAGTACACAAGGCATGCCCATGCAAAAATGAAGGAGCGTGGCACTGAATCATTCTTCGGAAAAGCTTCCATTGGCCATCGTGAGTTAAGTTGGTTTGCTGGTAAAACATGGAACATGGAATAAAGTTTAACAAGAGGAAAAACTGTGTTTTTTTGTGCACAATCCTTCGAGCTAGCATATGAGTTTATATAGAAATGGGTAATGAAAACGATACCATTCAATTCTTGCTTTATAAGTCCCTTATTTTGATTATCAATGCTATGATCAATTCCAAGGAGCATTTAAAGATTACCTTAATAGAGTCCTACAACAAGAAGGACATGGAAATGCTTAGTAGAGCTGGCATATTAAGCATGTCATCATAAGCTCTTAGATTTTTGCCTATAACTTTTATATTCACCGATGATGTTGGGTTTATTTTCCTTTGGCCATATTAAGAGAAGGCTACAACGTCAATCTGTTGAATATTTGTGATTCAAATATTTGATAAGAGGGAAAGATATTAGCTAATTGATTCAATCAATTACTTGTGCTATATGTGGAAATATATGAGAGGATATTTTGATAGGGAACTAATTGATTATGTAATCAATTTATCAATCAATGGATATGTAAATAGGGAAATATGTATATTCATTGATTTCATGAAGATAACATCAAGATTTGTAAAGATTACAAGGAAATTGTTTTTGTTCATCTCAAAGAAACATTTCATCATGAAGCCTATGTATATCTTCATATTTATGGAGCATGAATGTGTGAGAGCATCCACCATTATCCTCTTCTTCAGTATACCTTAATTTCTGTTGTCAATCAATTAGGGGTTTTGAGTGCAACAAGTCTTTATTGAAATTGATTATTCATTTTGTAATTATAGGCTAGTCTCTCCGTCTACTACCTATAATTTTGTAATTTCTCTATTGTGTTCTCTTTTGTACCCTCTTCGGTGAAATAAAGAATAGTTGTTGGGTCTATGGACGTTGGCATAGCCAAACCACATTAAATCTTTGTGTTTTCTTATCCTCTTCTATTTTTGTTCTTTTTAGGTGATTATTTTTCATTGAGTTGGCGGTTGATAATTAATCGACAAACTAGATCCTCTTTTTGTATTGCTTCCGCATCTGTGCAATTTTTGCACAACAGTTTGGTATCAGAGCTATCTGTCTTGTTCTAGATTAGTTACCAATGACTAATTCTTTGAGTAATGGTATGAAAAACTATGGCGTCACCAAATTTGTTAGAAGAGATGTTTTTGGGACATGGAAGGTTAAAGTAAAGACAAATGACGGTGTTCTTCAGCAACATCTTCATTCACCTGGAGGAAGAGATAAGATGCAGAAGCGCTTTGGAGAAGATATGCATAGATCCCACTTCTCGGGCCCTAGAAGAGGCACTTGCTATTATTGTAAGAAGAAGGGACATTTCATACAAAATTGTTCAATTCTTAAAAAGAAGAGAGAGAAGAAGAAAGCTTCAATTTTGGTAGCAGTTAGATCAGTTGCAGACAGATGTGATAGTGATACATCATTATTTTCAGCCAATATTTCACCATTAGAGACTACAAGTTGGGTGATTGATTCTGGAGCCTCTTGTCATATGACACCAGATAGAAGCTGTTTTTTTTAGTTATGAGAAGATTGATGGCGGAGCAGTTCATTTGGAGAATGGAAAATCGTGGCATGTTGTGGGTGTTGGAAGTGTGAGGTTTAAGATGCATGATGATGTTATTAGGACTATCATGGATGTTCGACATGTTCCGATGCTGTAAAAGAGTTTGTTGTCAGTTGGAGCTTTGAGTAGACTTGGCATGAGGATAATAATAGATGGAGAGAATTCAAGAGTGGTAAAGGTTTCCTTGGTGGTGATGAAAGGGGTGCGAGTCGATGATACTTATATGCATTGTAGAGAGACAGTCTTGGGAGATTCGGTAGTTTCTACTGATTGTAGTGTTCCAGATTCTACTCAGTTATGGCACCTTCGTTTAGGTCATGTTGATGAGGAAAGCGTAGAAGTATTGAAGAAGCGTAGGTTAATTGCTGTTGATTCTCAATTCAAGCCCAGCTCTTGTGGAAATTGTTCTTTTGGAAAGAAGAAGCATGTCACATTTGATGTTGGAAGACCTAGAGCTACAGAGTTTCTAGAGTATGTTCATTCTTATGTATGGGGACCCACCCCAATTGCATCTTTAGGTGGAGCCAGTTTCTTCATCTTATTTGTGGATGATTTCTCATAGAAGGTCTGGATCTATTTCATGAAGACTAGATCCAAAATATTTGCCCAATTTCGGAAGTGGAAGACCCTAGTTGAAAAGATGCCGAGAAAGCAATTGAGAGTTCTTAGAGTTGGCAATAGTAGTGAATTGCGTCACAGGAATTCACTAACTATTGTGCATCCGAGCATGTATTTAGAGATTTTTCTACGAAGTCACATTCTTTTGGAGTGACAGAGAGCATGTGTCAGATATTATGGGAAAAAGAAATTAGTCTGAGACTAACTAGTGGTCTAGAAGAGGGATTTTAGGTAGAAGCTACATCTTTGGCAGTATTTCTCATCAACCGTACACCTTCTATTGCCACAGATATAAAGATCCCAGAAGAAGTATGGAAAAGAGAGCCTGTTGATTATTCATTCCTTAAAGTGTTTTGTTATTTAGCTTATTTAGAAGATGAGAGACATGATAAGCTGAAGCCTAGAGGAAGCAAGCATATTTTGTTAGGCTATGGAGAAGAAATGAAGAAGTATAGGTTATGGTGCAAAACAACCAAGAGAATTGTGACTAGCAGACATGCGATATTTGATGAGAGATCTTTATTGAAGGTGGATCCTCTATCAAGTGATGACGTTAGGAAGACACAAAATTTCCAAACACGTTTGGAGTCATCAGATTGTTTCCATATTATGAGAGAAAGTGGTATTTCCGATGGTACCATGGTTGATGAGAAGATTTCAGAGGTTCAGACTCTAGGTGGAGCTCAGTCGCAGTTAAGGCCTTTTAGTTCAGTTGGCCCTATTGGTAAGCATGTTTGTAATGATGATTATTCATCTTATGCTTTAAATGTTGCGAAGCTTGGTGTTGAGTTTGATAAGGTAGACTTGATGAAGTCGAGTAAAATTCTTGAGAAGGAAGTCGAAGTAGATAATACTAAGTATGTTCTCACTCAATGTAGGATGGACAAGGTGAATGTAGGATAGAGAAGGTGAAGCGCACTACGAAGTCTCCATTAGTCTCCCATATTTCTATATCCACAAGTTTGTCTCCTTCATCGGATTTTCTAAAGAATTTTGATATTTGTTCCTATGCATTTTGTTTGTTAATATGCATATTATCTTTCTTATGCTTGGGAAAGATTTGGAAGCTCTGTTTGGGCAATATTGCCCAAAGTAGTTCACATTGAGCTTGATGGTGTAGACCAAACAATTTGTTGAGATATGGTGATAAAGTGAGATTGTTATATTTGAATCAAGATGGAGTGTTAAATATTTGTGATTCAAATATTTGATAAGAGGGAAAGATATTAGGTAATTGATTCAATTAATTAATTGTGCTATATGTGGAAATATATGAGAGGTTATTTTGATAGGGAACTAATTGATTACATATTCAATTAATCAATCAATGGATATGTAAATAGGGAAATATGTATATTCACTGATTTTGTAATATGAAGATAGGTGATTGGCTTGGAGAATCATGCAAGGAAAAAAACATATGAAAATCAAGATCTTGTCTTTCCATTTACATTGCAATCACATCATAGAGATTTGGAAAGATTCCAAGGAATTTTTTTTCTTCATCTCAAAGAAATATTTCATCTTTAAGCCTATTTATATCTTCATATTTGTGGAGCATGAATGTGTGAGAGCATCCATCATTATCTTCTTCTTCAGTATACCCTAATATCTGTTGTCAATCAGTTAGGGGTTTTGAGTGCAACAAGTCTTTATTGAAATTGATTATTCAATTTGTAATTATAGGCTAGTCTCTCCATCTACTACCTATAATTCTATATTTTCTCTCTTGTGTTCTCTTTTGTACTCTCTTCAGTGAAATAAATAATAGTTATTGGGTTCGTGGACGTAGGCATAGCCGAACCACGTTAAATCTTTGTGTCTTCTTCTTCTCTTCTATTTTTGTTCTTTTTGGTGATTATTTTTCATTAAGTTGGCAATTGATAATTAATCGACAAGCTAGATCATCTTATTGTATCGCTTCTGCATTTGTGCAAATTTTTACCTAACACAATCTATATTAAAGTAGAGTATTGTCTTTCATAAGAAATACTCTTTATATTTCTGTTACATACACTGATCTGTTTTCCTAAAATATAACAATGCGTACAAAGTGCTTAAGATATTTAATGGAAAAAAAGGTAAATGTGTTGTTTGAGCTACCAAAAGATAGCTCAATTTGTCCATACATACGTCTCCAAGAGTTTACTTCATTAGAAATTTTCGGACGCTATCTAGTTTATCTATAATATTAAACAAATTAGAGTTGTTGGAGTACCGATTAACATTTTATGATGCCATAACGCTATATATCAAAATTAATCATGTTACCTTTAGCTACGCCAGTTGCCATACCAATATTAAATGATTTCATTTTTGCATCTCTTACCTCATAGTTTCATCAAAGGAAAGTAAGCTTAACTGTTTTACATGTTGTTTCATCATTGCTTCCTGTTTCCATATTATTTTCCCAACAAACTATTGGCCAAAAAGAGCGATTGGCCAAGAAATTATTTGTTGGAGTTTTTTCATAATGCAGTTATGATGATTAGTCTTTGACACTTATCACTTCCACGTCCAATTTCGAATTCACTAAAAGCTTTTTTTGATTACATGGATCTTCCTATTATGTTTGGCCTTGGGGTATGTGGCAGCCAAAGAAAATACTGTTTGAGGTAAAATTTTCCTTCTTCGTTCCTATTCAATATGATATTAGTTGATTAGCATTTTAAGCTATGGGTTGTGAATTCTTTGTAATGCTGCGTTTATCACAATTCATTGTTCTTAAGCACAACGACTGTTGAGAGTTAATTTTGTAGTTAGGCTACACTGAACACATATCCAATTGTGATGATTGGTGATGTTCATGCAGTAAAGATAAAACATTGCATGTACATTTATCTTCAAAAGGTCTCAAGTCACAAATGAGGCCTATAGTCACACATGCATTCGTAGATGATGTAGATATAATACACACTTATGCGCCATTCTTCTCGCTTTGCTTTTATTTTTCAGTTTTATAGTTTTCCATTGTAAAAATTTGTACAAAAGTTAACTTAGGTTTATTTTAAACTACTAATGTAAAAATTTAGTGTAATTTAACGTCTAATGGAGCATTTGAAATATTTATATTGACACTTTGACTTATATACTTGAAACTTTCTGAATTTATAAACTTGGGTTTGGGAAATGCTAAAATTCAAATTCAGTTTTGTGAAAGAAAACTTTTATTGAATTTTTAACTTAAATTTGATCATATATTAGAGCTACTTTGTTTTTGGCAAACAATTTGCAAATGAGAATGGGTAAGTGTTGTTTAATTATGCTTAAGTGGGATTTGTGACATCCATGCCCACATTTTACACTATAAAACGATCGGTCAAACCATATCTTTAGTGTTGTTATTCTTCACAAATAACATTTTCATATTGTATAGTTCTTATTTGGCTTTTCCATCTTTGCCTAAATGTTCATATTTATATGGTTAAAAGGTAAATACATCAATACTGCTATGTAATGCATCACTCACTATATTTCAAAAACTAAAAGATTTGATTCTTTTACATATGCAAGATTTATGTTCGTAAGTTCATAATTTTCATAAGTCCACAAAGCTAACTTTTTTGACTTTATATGAAATTTGCATATGATCATTTAGGCTATCGATCTTGCACAAACGATGTGTGTAATTTCATTTACATATATTCATAAGCTTGATTATTGGTTGTGGGTTTGGAGTCTTCATTCAAGTGCTTCAGAAGAAATAAAAGCTTCATGATCTACCTCTTAATAAATAAAATCATCACAATTCAAATTAGATATTTTAATTGCTGAATGTTTTTTTTACTGCGAGAGTGCATACACTTCAACGGCAAAGTATTCAAATTTCTTGATGGGGAATGATGAATGGAGATTGCATAGCTTACAGTATAGTAGGTTCAATTGTTAACATATTATTTGCACTTTGTATTGATTAGTTTTATGTCTTCAATTAGGAAAAGAGTTGCATACTTTGTCAAAAAAGCTTTGCAGTTAAAAGGATCCAAGAGAAACAAGAATATATAAGAAAGCAAGAAGCATGACAGATGTAATGGCCGGGAATTTCGCTCGATCTGAATTGATCGTTAAACCGACAAAGACCGTTCGAAACCCCTGATCGTTTTGAGAACAGGACAAATCGGAACGCAGACGGAAGAACATTTCATTGTTATTACAACAATTCCATCAAATACAAGAATATACAGAGTATAATTGAATAAATTACATTCAGAGCAAATGTGATGGCCGGGAATTTCGCTCGATCCGAATCAGTCGTTAAACCGATCTAGACCGTTCGAAACCCCTGATCGTTTTGAGAACAGGACAAATTGGAACGCAGACGGAAGAACATTTCATTGTTATTACCAAAATTCCATCAGAATACAAGAATATACAGAGTATAAATGAATAAATTACATTCGACAAATATCAGATATTACAATAAATTACATAGCAGCGGAAAATAATACAAAGCACAACTGAAGGTAATATACGGATATAGAGCTTTCCGGATATCATTCCAGCTGTAAACCAGGATCCTGTGAATATAAATCTGCAAAACCAAAACTACTAGCTGCCCGTGTCGAAAATAGGGGCACCCAGAGTTTAGGTTAAAACAATAAACTCCAGGTCAGTCATGTGACTGGTGTGAGAACTAAAACAGTTATTAAAACTTTATTTTAAAAGAGAGTAATTCAAGGGACCACGCCGTATAACACGGAACGGGTTTCCTCCCAAGAATACCAGTGCATAACAATAAACAACGCAATGCTTTTTCGAAAAATGAAGCTATTATAAGACCTCGGTCCCATCACTAAATGCAACGCAAGCCGGAGGATAGGGTTTTCCCTTATAATAGCCAAACATGCTTGGTAAGTTTAAAACAAATCATTTGATACTATTATAAGTGTATAGTGTCAAAACATTTTCAATCATAAATATAAATCATAGACGGCATGGGTACCATATATCATGTCGCCATACTAGTTCTACAATTAAAACCGCAATACACGTATTGGAAATTGGATTTCCGTCATGAGTCGAGGCAAGGGGCAAGCTCCTCTCCGCTTCGAGACACTCTAGCAAATGCCTCGGGACTAAACACTCTGGGTAACCCCTGGATGCTTCAGGGTCGGTCCTCTCTTACGTTTGAGGATTGGCAATTCCTGAACACACGTTTCCCGGTCCTTACAGACCTAAAATCGAGGCGCCTCATCCAACAACCACATAGGTGAAAAGTATATAAATGTCAGGGCTAGTAAGTCACTGACACCACCAAAGCTAGAAAGAAACGTCGTGCTCTCCCTGCAGTCCTTATCCCGTTTTTAACTCATACCGAGGTGTGAGGCTCGCGAATCCACGCTATACACAAAGCTGCCACGTAGGCCGTGCTTTGATCATCAACCACAAGACTTTGCTTTTCAACAGAAGCCTTGATCCATGCAACTCAGCATGCCACACAGGCAATTCATGCCATGCGATTGATATCTATCGATATATAACCTCTAAGCTCGTACGTCTCAGAGAAGGGCGTTAAGCAAGAGAATAAATTCTCCGCCGCCAAACTGATATATATTTAACAGAAATCAATCAACACATAATAAAATCCAATGTCTGACATACAATCCATTTACAAGTTCGTTCTGGGTCTGAACGAAACCGGAGGCACTTTCCTCGCACATCCATCCATCTCCAAGTACGTTTGGACGACCACCAACTATTTCCAACCTCTTGGGTGTACAGCCCAAGCAGGATCATCAGTAATTATCCAAACGATGTGAAGACTTCCGGTCTTCGACCACCGCCATCATCTTCGACTTATCGTCGAATCGGTTATTCAGAATGGGTATAAACCCGGCCTTTCCAAACAACCCGCGTATATTAAAAACAAATGTTACACGAACACAACATACGCCTCATTCCAATTCATTATCTACTAACCGTAAATCAACAAGAGAACAATTTCCCAAATATTAACCCCGAAGGCCGAAACCAACATCAGATCAATACCAGGAAACCATTCTTCTTATCTAGCCTACCGCTAGTTTCTAAATTTCATATTCTTAGGGAAAGGTTCCCATTAATTTTATCCAAGATAATTTCTTTAAATTTATTCTTTAATCTTCCTTTGGATGTCATTTCAAACCAAATTATGGTTTTCCAAACTAGTCGAGATTAGCGAACCGCACTGAAGTAATTTTTTTTATCTTATTTCCCAATCCCAACCTATTCATCCCATGAAGCAAAACTTGTAATACTCCATATCTAACACCATGGTGTTATCGATAAATTTAATTACCATTTCACGTTCAAATATAATTAAAGATTTGATATCGCTTTGGAGCAAAACTGGTGATACTCCATTCTCGCTCACATTCTAAATTTGATAATTTAAATTATCAATTCACATTTCAATCTAATTACGGATTCATTAAAACTCCCTTTACTGGGTTAAAGAACTAATGTCATTTAAAACACAGTTCACGATAAACCCAAATCACATTCTATTTATTATCGGGTTAAAGAACAAGTGTTATTTAAAACACCGTTCCCGATAAACCCACAAATCAATTCTATTTAAAACCTATTTCAAATCCAATTTATTTATTTAAAATAAATGGGTTTTTATTTTAGTTCTAAACTAGTTTATTTCGATAAAAATCTATTTTTATCTTTTTAAATATGGAGTTTTTCATCCCAATTTTTCCCAAATCATTTCTTATGATTTAACACAAATTATTACTACTTTTAATAATTTTATCAAGGCCCGTACAGTCGATTTCCATCAACGGCCATCGAACTGCACTTGCATAGACCTTTTCCAAATTTGATTTGGACGTATCTCCAAATCCAATCGTTAGATTTCAAATTTCTAATATTCTTTAGAAAGCTCTTTTCAATACGAACCCAACGGTTCCGGTTTTAGGAGAATCCGACAGTCGGATCTCCCGTAATGTCCGTTCGAAATCAATGGTCGAAATTCACGAACTTCCGTGGCGCGGCGCGTTCTATTCAGGCCATTATATATATTATATATATTTTGTCGATTTCCCTTTTTAAACGAATTTTATAAATCGTTTCAAATTTGTTTCAAAAACAATTTCGACATTCATTTCAAATTCAAATAAATTTCAATTCTATTTCAAATTCGTTTTATATTCAATTCAATTCAAATTCGTTTTCTATTCGATTCAATTCAAATTCATTTTCTATTCGATTCAATTCAAATTCATTTTCTATTCGATTCAATTCAAATTCAGTTTCTATTCGATTCAATTCAAATTCATTTTCTATTCGATTCAATTCAAATTAAATTTCTATTCAATTCAATTCAAATTCATTTTCTATTCGATTCAATTCAAATTCATTTTTTATTCGATTCAATTCAAATTCATTTTTTATTCGATTCAATTCAAATTCATTTTTATTCGATTCAATTCAAATTCATTTTTTAAATCTCTTTTCAATATTCATTCTAAAACGAATATACTCGATATAAATATCGTTCGCGTCAAAATAGCGCATCTCTAATCAACACGGCTTTTGATATTTCAATAATTCCGTTATTCTATTCAACAAATGAATATTTATTTTATTCATTACGTGAATCTATATTTTTGTCAACACATGACTAATCCCAACGAATGAGTACTGTCCACGTGTGACTATTTTTGTTATTTAATATATTTTATAAAAATTATGGTATCTATCGTTTGATTTCAAATCAGACTCCAACCGTAAATTAGTAAGGGAACGATTCCCTGAATATTAACCCCGGGGGCCAAAACCAACATCAGATTAATATCCAGGAGACCACTCATCTTATCTATTTTCCAATTAGTTTCTAATTTCATATATGATAAAGATGTAAATTTTATTGTTAAAATATTTCGTTCAACACATGACTAATCTCAACGGATGAGTACAGTCAACACATGAACCTTTATTTTATAATATTCTTTATTTTCTAAATTCGAATGAGGCCCAATCAATTACCATACAAAGTTAATTATATGGATTCCACACAACACATGTATATAATAGCAACGATAAACAATCAACCATCATCCAAAGTGCACTACACTGTATAAGCATCAAATATAGATATCTAACGCTTATAACAGCCTGTCAATCAATCGATCGACATACAACTAATTATTGGGATTAGTGTATGCCGTATTTTATCCCAATACCCGTGTGGGGTTTCAAACAATCAAACACAGATTTTATTTGTGCAGTTGGGTGATGTGTAAAATTTATCGTCCCAATCAATGTCCTTCAAATAGGTGTACATAAACAAACCGTCCGGTTTGTAAATGAATATTTATTTATTCACATTCACGTTAAAAATTATATTTTTAACGATCAAATTATTTTATTCAACCTATGAATATATTTTATTATCTATTTCACATCAACATCACAAACAATTTTCACAACACATCAATCAATCAAACAAGCCATCCATGGTCTGTGGATGACGGGTGTCGGGTGCTGCTAAGCACCGTCTGCATCCTAGTATATATATATAACTAGAAAAAGAAATTTAGAGTGAGAAGTTCCCACCGATAGCTATCCCAACTCCACGACACTTCATTTAGAGAAATCTTCATCGTTCTCTCCTTTTTGTCACCTTCGTTGCCCGTATTCACTACATATATAAAAATCACATTTTTTTTATATAGTCTATTATATAATTTTTTTTATTATTCGTTACTATATTTATAAAAATTCCATTTTTACAACGCTACTATATAGATAAAAATTCTATTTTTATACCGCTACTATATAGATAAAAATTCTATTTTTATACCGCTACTATATAGATAAAAATTCTATTTTTATCGACGCTACTATATAGGAAAGATTATATTTTTATCGACGCTACTATATAGGAAAGATTATATTTTATCGACAATGGTGGCACGCCCTTCCCCAGACCCAAGACCGATGTGGAAACCCCCTCCTCCTCTGAAAGCAACAGTAAGTTTTATAATTTCTTCTACTTTATATAAAATCTGATTTTATTTATTTAATTATACTAAACCAGATTTTTATTAGTAAAAAGAGTTGATTTTTCCTTTTTGAATGCGAAGAAAAGAGTTGATTTTTCCTTTTTGAATGTGAAGAAAAGAGTTGATTTTTCCTTTATTTGAATGCGAAGAAAAGAGTTGATTTTTCCTTTATTTGAATGCGAAGAAAAAGTTGATTTTTCCTTTATTTGAATGCGAAGAAAAGATTTGATTTTTCATTTATTTGAATGCGAAGAAAAAGCTTTGATTTTAATTTAGTGAAGCTATGATTTTTATCGTAGTAAAGATTAGATTTTTAAAAATAGAGATACGTCCAAATCAAATTTGGAAAAGGTCGTTGTAAGTGCAGTTCGATGGCCGTTGATGGAAATCGACTGTACGGGCCTTGATAAAATTATTAAAAGTAGTAATAATTTGTGTTAAATCATAAGAAATGATTTGGAAAAAATTGGGATGAAAAACTCCATATTTGAAAAGATAAAAATAGATTTTTATCGAAATAAACTAGTTTAGAACTAAAATAAAAACCCATTTATTTTAAATAAATAAATTGGATTTGAAATAGGTTTTAAATAGAATTGATTTGTGGGTTTATCGGGAACGGTGTTTTAAATAACACTTGTTCTTTAACCCGATAATAAATAGAATGTGATTTGGGTTTATCGTGAACTGTGTTTTAAATGACATTAGTTCTCTAACCTAGTAAAGGGAGTTTTAATGAATCTGTAATTAGATTGAAATGTGAATTGATAATTTAAATTATCAAATTTAGAATGTGAGCGAGAATGGAGTATCACCAGTTTTGCTCCAAAGCGATAGTCAAATCTTTAATTAGATTTGAACGTGAAATGGTAATTAAATTTATCGATAACACCATGGTGTTAGATATGGAGTATTACCAGTTTTGCTTCATGGGATGAATAGGTTGGAATTGGGAAATAAGATAAAAAAATTACTTCGGTGCGGTTCGCTAATCTCGACTAGTTTGGAAAACCATAATTTGGTTTGAAATGACATCCAAAGGAAGATTAAAGAATAAATTTAAAGAATTTATCTTGGATAAAATTAATGGGAACCTTCCCTAAGAATATGAAATTTAGAAACTAGCGGTAGGTTAGCTAAGAAGAATGGTTTCCTGGTATTGATCTGATGTTGGTTTCGGCCTTCGGGGTTAATATTTGGGAAATTGTTCTCTTGTTGATTTACGGTTAGTGGCTAATGAATTGGAATGAGGCGTATGTTGTGTTCTTGTAACATTTGTTTTTAATATACGCGGGTTGTTTGGAAAGGCCGGGTTTATACCCATTCTGAATAACCGATTAGACGATAAGTCGAAGATGATGGCGGTGGTCGAAGACCGGAAGTCTTCACATCATTTGGATAATTACTGATGATCCTGATTGGGCTGGACACCCAAGAGGATGGAAATAGTTGGTGGTCGTCCAAACGTACTTGGAGATGGATGGATGTGCGAGGAAAGTGCCTCCGGTTTTGTTCAGACCCAGAATGAACTTGTAAATGGATTGGATGTCTGACATTGGATTTTATTTTGTGTTGATTGATTTCTGTTAAATATATATCTGTTTGGCGGCGGAGAATTTATTCTCTTGCTTAACGCCCTTCTCTGAGACGTACGAGCTTAGAGGTTATATATCGATAGATATCAATCGCATGGCATGAATTGCCTGTGTGGCATGCTGAGTTGCATGGATCAAGGCTTCTGTTGAAAAGCAAAGTCTTGTGGTTGATGATCAAAGCACGGCCTACGTGGCAGCTTTGTGTATAGCGTGGATTCGCGAGCCTCACACCTCGATATGAGTTAAAAACGGGATAAGGACTGCAGGGAGAGCACGACGTTTCTTTCTAGCTTTGGTGGTGTCAGTGACTTACCAGCCCTGACATTTATATACTTTTCACCTATGTGGTTGTTGGATGAGGCGCCTTGATTTTAGGTCTGTAAGGACCGGGAAACGTGTGTTAGGAATTGCCAATCCTCAAACGTAAGAGAGGACCGACCCTGAAGCATCCAGGGGTTACCCAGAGTGTGTAGTCCTGAGGCATTTGCTAGAGTGTCTCGAAGCGGAGAGGAGCTTGCCCCTTGCCTCGACTCATGACGGAAATCCAATTTCCAATACGTGTATTGCGGTTTTAATTGTAGAACTAGTATGGCGACATGATATATGGTACCCATGCCGTCTATGATTTATATTTATGATTGAAAATGTTTTGACATTATACACTTATAATAGTATCAAATGATTTGTTTTAAACGTACCAAGCATGTTTGGCTATTATAAGGGAAAACCCTATCCTCCGGCTTTCGTTGCATTGTGTGATTGGACCTGGGTCTTATAATAGCTTCATTTTTCGAAAAAGCATTGCGTTGTTTATTGTTATGCACTGGTATTCTTGGGAGGAAACCCGTTCCGTGTTATATGGCGTGGTCCCTTGAATTACTCTCTTTTAAAATAAAGTTTTAATAACTGTTTTAGTTCTCACACATGTCACATGACTGACCTGGAGTTTATTGTTTTAACCTAAACTCTGGGTGCCCCTATTTTCGACACGGGCAGCTAGTAGTTTTGGTTTTGCAGATTTATATTCACAGGATCCTGGTTTACAGCTGGAATGATATCCGGAAAGCTCTATATCCGTATATCACCTTCAGTTGTGCTTTGTATTATTTTCCGCTGCTATGTAATTTATTGTAATATCTGATATTTGTCGAATGTAATTTATTCACTTATACTCTGTATATTCTTGTATTCTGATGGAATTGTGGTAATAACAATGAAATGTTCTTCCGTCTGCGTTCCAATTTGTCCTGTTCTCAAAACGATCAGGGGTTTCGAACGGTCTAGATCGGTTTAACGACTGATTCGGATCGAGCGAAATTCCCGGCCGTCACATTTGCTCTGAATGTAATTTATTCAATTATACTCTGTATATTCTTGTATTTGATGGAATTGTTGTAATAACAATGAAATGTTCTTCCGTCTGCGTTCTGATTTGTCCAGTTCTTAAAACGATCAGGGGTTTCAAACGGTCTTTGTCGGTTTAACGATCGATTCAGATCGAGCGAAATTCCCGGTCGTTACAGTTTATACCGCTATTCATATAGTAAAGATCAAATCTTTACTATCTATATAATATAAAAATCGTATTTTTATTATCTCTACTATATAAAAATCATATTTTTATTCTTCCTATAATATAAAAATCATATTTTTATTCTACTTCATTCGTCAAAAACCATAGAAGCTTTAAAGCGGAGAAAACTCACTTTTTTTCTAACGCCCGGATTCGCTGTTCGGGTCCCAGAATTTGCAAACGAGCTTCAATCTTCACACCATCTTTTTTCTAGTTTAAACGCGCCATTCCGGACAACTTTCGCCTAAGGGTCTTTTTGCCGAAAATGCTCCAATTCGATAGAATTCGCGAAAGTACACAAATTTTACCGCTTTCAGACAGCAGACTTTGAACGCGTTTTCCGAGCATCTCCGAAGTCCAAAACATGACTTCCATATAGCCAAATCGAAGAGAATTCCGTTCTCTACAACTTTGGTTTAGAGGGACTTTCGGCAGAAACGCACCGTTTGGGACTTATTGGAGAAATACGGTCAGGGGCTTATTTGCAAAACGGGCGATTAGTGTAAAATGGGTTTTTGGTTACCGGGGGGCCCACGGCCGGAGTTGGGTGGCCATAGGGGGGCGCCGGACCTGATTGGGCGTGGGGAGGCGGCTAAGGGGCGGCGACGGTGGTGGTGGGGCCCGTGGTGGTGGCGGTGGTGACTTGGGGTTTACGGATTTGAAATTGGAAGAGAGAAAGGAGGAGGAAGAGGAGGAGGAGGGGAGGAAGGAGAAGGGGGTGCGGCGGCCGACGGTGGTGGAGGTGGGGGAGAGGGGCGGTAGCCAAGGGGAAGGAGGAGGAGGCCATTTTTGAGTTTTTGTGGAGGAAGGAGGAAAAGTGAATTTATGAAATAGAAAAGGAGGAAAAGTGATTATATGCTAGTTTCTCGCGTATCGCCTGAACGCTAACGATCTCCAATCGCCGCGGATTTCGGACACGAGATAGTAGACGTGAAGATGAGTCCAACGAAACAAGTTTCGTCGAATTCCGGGTTCGTATGCAAAATTTCACTTTTTAAGGGCTATGTATTGTTAACCGAACAACTCCAGCCCATAGCCACTATTCCGGATATCGGAATATATCGAAGCTTATACTTTTCGGAGTTCTAAACGACATTTTGAACTTAATGGAAGAGGTTTCGAGTCCAAATTCATCCGTATGTAAAATTTGACTTTTTGGGCCATGTATAATTTACATAGCGACTATTCTGAATTTTCAACTGGGCATAACTTTTGATTCCCGCCATGAAATTTTGATTTTTCAGATTCGTTGGAAAGATATTTTCAACTAGATTCTAATATTTTGGTTTTCGCCAAAATCCGGTTTATTTTGCACTCGATATGTTCAATTGAAATTTGAAATCGAATTATCGAACTACCGCGCCATTTTCAATTCCTTTTATAATTTAAAATAAATATTTATATTTTAACGACGATGTATATAAATATATACGTTCGAATTATATTCAAAATAAATTTCTCGTTGTTATTATTTAAAATAATTCATTTTAAATATTCAAAATTTGCTAAAATTGCCAAAATAAAATTTTTAAATTGGCTCGCATTTCCGGGTTGTTACAACAGAGCTGCTAGCCCTAAAAGATACACTGGAAGATAAACTAAGACATAATTTATGATAGAAAACAAGTACAAAACATTACAACTCATTTGGATTCAACCGTTTATGCCCAAACTAGGATTGAAGGGATAAAATGACAATCTTTTTCTTATTTATTAATTTTAGTTACTATGGTTTGGTTGTCTCATATGTTAATCTAATTAACGGTTGTCTATGTTTATTCCACTTGCTGACACTTGTGGATTTTATGCTTTTAAAAATGCTCATTATACCTTTTAGCTGTCTGGACTTTGGTTTAGTTTTCCAAAAACGTCAATAAAGAAAATGGCTGTCAACTATTTGAATAAATCTAGAATCGTTGGACTTTAGGAATTACGTCGCAATAATAGGTGATGCATGGTATGCAAACAACTTATGTCCATTAGATTTTTTTTCAATAAAAAATTGAAGGTCTAAATTCCAATTAAACATTTGAATTCACTGTACACTAGTTGACTTTGATTGCTGTTATCAATTACGATTTATTTTTTTAAGTTTATTGCACAATAAATCTTCCATTATTTATATGAGGCATTTATTTTCTGTTGTGATTTTACTTATAAAAAATATGCATCGTTCAATGATGCAAACAAGCCTGTGTGCGAAGCACGGGTTCGCACTTATATATATATATATATATATATATATATATATATATATATATATATACACACACATATATATGAGACATGAAAATGGTTGTTCTTGTATGAAGACATCACGGTCTTGACTACCAGTGGCAAATTCTTTAACACTGCAATGATTCATATTGATGTATCCATATTGCAAGTTTGAATTGCAATTACTTTAATTTTAATGTTTGATAATATAGCTGTAGACACTTTCTCCATAAAAAATGTATGTTATCATACATAAACTAGGAATCACATCTACATGCTGCAGTTGGATGTTACTTGACTGGTACATGTATTTTTATTATTTGATTCTTCCATTAGCACTGCAGTAGTGTTACTGAACATTTATAGATGTGTGTGTGTGTGTGTGTATATATATATGTGTGTATGCATATTGAATGAGATTTTATATTAGATAAATTTATAAACACATTTAAACAGGTGTGACTTGTTTTTTTGTTAATATATATATATATATATATATATATATATATGTCATTAAATGGACATTCAATGAGGCTTTAGAATTTGAATTTTATTGGGTATGAGATCTTAAGGGACCAAGCTTGTACATCCATGGAAATAATGGTTTTAACTACAATTTATAATACCAATATGCAATTACTAGCTTATGTATAATTGTATATACATACATACATACATACATATATATATATATATATATATGTTTGACATAGATAACAGATACTAGTAACATATACTTGCTATCTTCAATGTATATTATCTTGTTTGATAGGTCTGCACATTAAAGCATGGGTTAGTGTGACTAATCATGAAAGTTTGCATTTTGAAGAAATCAGTGGTGCAAAGATTGACTTGCAGCTCCTCACCGTCAAGTTGTACCTATTATTTCTGGCCTAAAAACAATATATAAGATGGAATCCTGTCACAAAATTTAATTATATAAATTGTTTGTATAATTATTATGTGTGTGTGTGTATGATTGTATAGGATTGAAATATATGTATGTATATTAGTAATTAGGAGACTAATTCTAAATGTAAATGTGTTCATTGTATAAACCAATTCAATGCCTTAATGTTTGCTGAGACATAGTGTATTACCATGAGTGTATAATTGTATACAGTGATTAACAAGTATTGTTAATATTGATGACAGTGTTTGTTTGTTTAGATTTATACAATAAAAACTTATGTTTCGTATGTATATATATATGTACATTTGTTTACTGAATTCTGAAATAGGATATATATATATATATATATGCTATTTTGAACAAGATATCTGGGAGTAAGAAGTTATGTAACATGTGAGCATATGATGGATTTTATAATGGGTTGGATGTCTTATATGTTTCGAAATAGAATTGGTTATGAACTTTGAATATAATCTATAATTCTAAGGTTGGTAACGGATTGTTTTAAAATAGGACACACACACACACACACACACACACACACACATATATATATATATATATATAGAGAGAGAGAGAGACGTGATTTATATATATATTATTTAAATCTAGTTAATATTACGAATATAAAATGCATATATTGGATATAAGTAAATAACTCTAATAATGTTCGCCACTAAGAACTATAAAATCTCTCTAAAGCAAATTTTGTTATATTAAGTCATGGTGAATTCTTCCAATAGTACACCCATCAATGTTCATTCTTATTGGATGTAGGTAATGCCAAAGCATTGTGCATCCTCTTATTTTGGTTATATGCAGTAGGAGTAATTGTGGTGCTTCGACTGTACTATAGGATCTGATTTAACTAAGACCGCATAATAGGATTATAGCCTTGGAGACAATAGCATGAATTATTCTATATTTTGAGAAAATTAATAATGTTGAACAAAATGTTTGAATTTTATACACGATATAATTGACATAAGATGTCTATCTAAAGGGTTATGTTTTGGGCTGTTAGCCAAAGTAAGTCAAGACATGACTAGATATGGATCTTAGATCACCATTATATATATATATACTGATATATATATATATACTGATATATATGTATAGGGATGTTAATTTTAGTGGGAGCATATTTAGTTTAAATTATACATTTATTTTAATATAAAATTTTGTATTTATATTAAATAAATATTAAAGAATCAGTTATTATTTATTATCTATTGTAGATATTAAATAATAAATAACTCTGATAATTTAAATTAGTCTTTAAGAAGGATAAATTGAATTAAATCAGATTTCTTGACTGATATTGAAATTTGAGGATTGTCCTCAAACAAATTAAACATAATCGTTATACGAACATGGGGATCTAAAATGGAAACTGAAGTATGACTTCAACCGAATAATATATAAATATTATAACAATCTACTTATACATTTCTAGTATTAGATATTAGATATAAATCACATAAATGTATGATTGATTTACAAAAATTGCAAAATAAGTAGAAATCTGATAAAAGGACAAGTTGACTTACAATTGAAAATGAAGCAAACGCTGCTGGATTGTCCATTGGAAGTTGATTCTTGTTGTATGTACAGGCTTAATTAAATAAACAAAATAGTTGTTATTATGAAATTCCACTTAAAATAAGTGTTATAATAGATCTTGTTTAGACAAGTTTGAATTTCACTTGTAATAAAAGAACAATTTTTGTTTATTTTATTTAAATGAAATATCGTATGGAATTTCACAAATAGTTAATGATCTTTGTAAATCCATAACTATAATGTACTTGACATAAATAACGAGTAGATTAAATTTAGTGATTTGAATCTAACATACCTTTAGCATTATCAGTTAGCCCATATAAACAAGAATGTATATCAAAACTCCATAATGATGAAATATTAAGATCATTTGATTTTGAATCATATGAAGAATGCAAATCTTGTTTATTAGGCAAAATACTTAAATCACCTTTCACTTGACACAGTAAATGAGTGATAAGTATTGGGTCTTGTAAATAATGATGTATATGGAGCAATGAATACATAAGCTAGAGGCAGGTTTTATTACTTTATTATACTTACTGATGATGTCAGTAGATATAGATATGTGTATCTTATGAAACAAAAATTAGAATCCTTTGAAAAGGTCAAAGAATTCAAAAATGAAATTCAAAACCAATTTTGATAGAAAATAAATTCTTTTCAGACAAATCAAAGAGAATATTTAAGCCAATTATTTAATGACTACCTAAATGAATTTGAAATTGTTTCACTACTCACTCCATTTAGAACACCATATTGAAATGGTGTTTCTAAAAGGAGAAATCACACATTATAAGATATAGTATGATTAATGATAAGTCATATAGATTTTCCAATGAATTAAATTTAAAACAATTGCATTTAATCCTGTTAAAATGATTTTAAAGACGCCATATAAGATATGGACTAAGAAATATCTTAGTATGTCTAATGCGAAGATTTGGGGTGTAAGGCGTTTATTAAATGTCCTTCCTCTGATAAGATCGAACCCAAATCAGATAATTATTTTATGGAATATCCAAAAGAAACAAATGGATATTATTTCTATAAATCCTCTGAGAATAAAACTTTATTGCTCTAATTGATATCCTTTTAAAGGAAAGCCAGTCTATAAGATACCAATGGAATGAAATAGAATTCGAAATATCTCAAAAACCACAAACTACCATTGAATCTTGTATAGAAAAGAATTTGAGTGGGAGTGACATAATAATTATAATGTTATATATTGATAACACATTAATTACTGTGAATAATGTTAATTTTAAAACAAGAAATAAATACTAATTCTAAGAAAGAAAATGTTTGGATTAAGAAGTTCATAATTGAACTTAATTAATAATTGGTCCAATGATTTACATTGGGATAACAATATGGCTATTGCTCAGGCCTAAAACCTTAAAATCATTATCAATCCAGACATATATTTAAGAAATATAATTCCTATGTGAAGTTGTTCACATAGGAAATGAACATATCTGCAAAGTTACAAAAGTTGTAATGTTGCAGACCTACTAAATTAAACTCTGTTGTAACAGAAGTTTAATAGTCACACTAGTTTCATGAGTATACGATACATGAGTGATTGACTCAAGTGCAAGTGGGAGATTGTTATAGTTTATGCCCTAGAGGCAATCCATTTGATGTGATTAATAACATTGTTGATGTTATTGTTTTGTTTGGAATAAAATATTCTATTATGGTATATTTACTGTTAATATAAATATTAACATAATAGAAGTCCTTAGAATAATAATATGGAATTCTATAGTTCGAGTAAGACTTGAATTTAAGATTATATAATATGATAAGTATTACAATTTTTAAATCTCCCTAGTCAAGTTTTATTGTTTATATAGGACAACAATAAAGCGTTGAGACTGGTATGTTGACCGATTGATGATCACATCTCATTGATCATTATATACGTGATATTAATGTCAAGACATAAACACGTACTGAAGAATATCTTATTGGGATGACTCAACATGTGAAAACTACATGGAATATAATTAACAGTATCATAAGTTATTCTCATAGTGGCAGCGATGTAATGGTCCTCAGACCTGAAATCATTATAATTTTATTCGAGGATATTTGTGTTCTGATATCATCTAAAGTTACTCGTAACAAAGTAAAGATAACGGTGGTTATTGGACACATCTCGAATCGAATGAAAATTATGAATGATCTAGATGAAATTTAACCCTATGATATATTTGTAGTGATATCCATGGGCCTCTTGGTTGACCGAGACTGTGAAATGCATGGCCGAGCTCAAATATTTATTTGTTTTAAACAGTCTACTCATCGATCATGATAAATAGATTAAATTATAAAGAGGATGATACGATCCGTGACTCGAGTTTAATCCTGGATATATTGGTTAAAAGGATTATATTTCATTAATACACTGGTCACAGAAAGGTTGTATCGAATCGTTGATCTTATTATAACTTGGGTAGCAGTGACGTATTGCTAGATGCCAACCTACGTTTATGATTTTAAATACGATTTAAAATCATTGCCAACATTATAATAACCTATCGGGTCACACATAAGAACGATTGGAAAAAGGATAAGAACCATTCAAAATAAAAGGAAATCAAGATGTTGATTTTTCTTTAACTTTGAAAAGGAATAAGGATTAAATGGTCTTATTTAATTTAGATTTTTTGTTTGCCATAGATTGAAAGGAAAAGGGCCAACTTTCTTTTCTTTTAATCTTATTCATTCGTTCATTTTGAGTAGCCACAAACAAAAATCCTAAATTAAGAAACCCTAAAAATCCAAAAATACGGCTAGCACTGTCTATCCTTCCTCTCGATTTTGTTAGACGCCATCGAGATCAAGCGTTTGTGGACTCCAACAGAGGCTCGCTACTTTGGGAGCTCAGATTCGAATCAATCAAGATCCAAATCGATCATGTAAAGAAGGCTAAAGCTTTAGCAATGTAATAACTCTCGATTTACAAATTAACATATAGATCTAGTGATAGTTTGGTTGAAATTGCTTTTATTAAACAAGAATTTGGACCAAAATTCATTTCACTATCGGGTTGTTATGGGCAATCGTTTGATGCCCTGCAATCAAAATCGATTTTAGCAACTTTGAATAATTAAACAAGAGTTTGCAAATATATGATTTAGGCAAGCAAGTCTACTCCTTTCATTCATATGTACATAATCTGATTACAATGTTTCCAAAGTATTTACAACTGTTTTGCAGAAAGTTGAATGAAAAATTAGGTAAAATAACGATGGAAGTGGTTGTTGTTCTAAGCTCTGGGAATTTGAACTCCATCCGTCATCTTCAATTTGAAGGTGCCATCTATGAGCTTTTGGCTTATAATTAAGGGACCTTCCCAATTGGGTCCAAAAACTCTAGTTCCAGTCATTATCCTCTTCAACACAAGGTCGCCAACCTCGATGGTCTTTTGTTTGACTGTGGAATTTAAATGTCTAGCGATCCTTCTTTGGTGAGCAGCAACTCTGAGCTCTGCTTCATTTCTCCTTTCTTCGAGCTGATCAAGTGCCTCAAGTTGCAGCTTCTCATTCTCTACTTGGTTGAAATGAATCTTGCGGTGAGTGGGAACTTCCAGCTCGACCGGTATCATGGCCTTGGATCCAAATTCTAGAGAGAACGGAGTGTAGCCATTCGCAGTTTTATGAGTGGTGCGATAAGCCCATAGTGCAAGTGGAAGCTCATATACCTAACCACCTTTAGCTTTCTCAAGACGCTTTTTGATGGTTGACTTTATGATTCTGTTCACTGCTTCGACTTGCTCGTTGGCCAGCGAATGGGCTACTGCTGCAAAACTCTTTTGAATCTTATATTTGGCGCAGAATTCTTTAAAATCTTCACTTTCAAATTGGGTCCCATTATCTGTTATTGTCTTCCATGGCACACCAAACCTACAAACAATGCTTTTTAAGACAAAGTTGATAACTTTCTTTGAGGTGATTGTGGCTAGTGGCTCTACTTAGGCCCACTTGGTGAAATAATCAACAACAATAATGGCGTATTTGAAACTGAATTCCGCGGTAGGTAGTATCCCGATTAGATCGATGCCCAAGACAGAAAAAGGACAGGGACTAACCATTTGAGTCAATTCTGTAGATGGTGCTCTTGGAATCTTTGCAATTCGTTGGCATCTGTCACATTTCTTAGTTTAAGTCATAGAGTCTAAGTTCACATTTGGCCAGAAGTAACTGTATTGCTGAATTTTCTTGGCTAGTGTCTGACCACCAGTGTGTCCTCCACATTCCCCTTCATGCAATTCTGCCCGGATTGCTTTCGATTCCTCTTTGGTGACACAATGGAGCAAAGGCATAGAGAAGCCTCGCCTATATAATTGACTATCTTGAATAAGATATATAGGAGCTTTTTTGAGTAGCTTGATTCTCTTTTTCCGATCATCTGGGAGCACACCTTTGAGGAGATAATCCTTGATTGGGGTCATCCACGAATCCAGTTCTGTGCTAGTCTCCATGATCCAATCTATATCATGGTCATCAATACTGGGATTTGAAAGAACCTCAACAGGCACTATTCCCAACAATTGTGCATCCCTTGTGCTGGCAAGCTTTGCGAGTGAGTCATCCTTCAAGTTTTCTTCCCAAGAAATATGCTAGATAATATAGTAGTCGAAGTAATCGAGTAGCTCCCAAGCTTTCGATAGGTATAATGGAAAGTTTCCTCCTTTAGCCTGGAACTCTATCTTGACTTGACATTCTACCAGCTGTGAATCATTGAAAAAGTGTAAGGCGTTCAACTGTAATTCTCTTGCAATTCTCAATCCAGCAATTAGGGCTTCATATTCTACCTCGTTGTTTGTCGATGGAAATTCTAATCTCAGGACATAGCATGACGAACTTTCCTCAGGAGTCTCACGCACTACTCCCGCCCCGAGCAATATTCGTTCATAGCACCATTAACAAACAATTTTTATTGAATGACCACTTTGGTGGCTTCCTCCTTGTCATCACCCTGATCCATGAATTCAGCTACAAAGTCTCCTAAAGCCTGTCCGTTAATTGCCCTTCGCTGATGGTAAGTGACATCATATTGACTAAGCTCGATGTTCCACTTCAACAATCTTCCGGAAGTCTCTGGACGGAACTGGAATTGTTTCAGAGGCTGATCTGTGAGGACCTTAATAGGATGAGACTGGAAATATTGCCTTAGTTTGTAGAAGCGATGAGTAGGCAATATGCAAGATTTACCAACTTGGGATAGTTTAATTCTGCCTTAGACAGCCTCTAACTGATGTAGTATACTGGCTTTTGAATTTTTGATTTCTCTCTGACCAAAGCAGCGCTTAATGCATGGGATGAAACTACCAAATACAAGAATAAATCTTCTCCGTCCTTAGGTTTGGACAATGTTGGTGGTGATTCCATATGTTTGATTAACTCTTCAAAAGCAGTTTGACATTCCGGAGTCCACAGGAAGTCTTTCCTCCCTTTCCTTAGAGCATCAAAAAGAGGAATGCACCTATCTGTTGACTTAGAAATAAAACAGTTCAAAGAAGCAACCTTCCCATTCAGACTTTGTAACTCTTTCTTCGATCTGGGAGCTCGCATTTCTCTCAAAGTTGTAATCTATGTAAGGTTGGCTTCAATTCCCGGGGCATTGGCCATAAACCCAAGAAACTTCCCTGACGCGACCCCAAACAAACACTTGAGAGGATTGAGTTTCATTCCATATCTTCTCAGAATTTCGAACATCTCGGCCAATTTTTCCAGATGATCATCAACTCTTGGACTTCACCAGCATGTCGTCTACATAAACCTCCATAGTCTTTCCTATTTCAGATTTGAACATGGGATTGACAAGGTGCTGATAAGTCGCTCCATCAATTTTCAACCCGAACGACATCACTTTATAATAATATAAGCCGCCATCTGTATTGAAGCTCGTATTTTCCTGGTCTGCCACATGCCACTGCGCCATATATGGCCTACTGCAAAGAAAATCCAAGGTGTTGCCAGCAAAAATGTTACCACGGCTTTGCTGACTTTTTCCTATTGCAACGCACCCTTCAATGTGTTAGCATTAATATCAGCAAGATGTTACAGTAGCTATAAATATATACAAATTAAAAAAAATTACACCTCAATGATCCACGCCCTCATTTGAAACAAAATCTCAGCCATCAGACACACATCTGCGATCCACACCTGAACTATTTTATTTCTGTAATAACCCGGAAATCTGAGCCAATTTAAAATTTTTATTTTGGCTATTTTAATGAATTTTGATTATTTAAAATGAATTATTTTAAATAATAGCAACGAGAAATTTATTTCGAATAGAATTAGAATGTATATATTTATATAGATCGTCGTTAGAAAATAATTATTTATTTATAATTATAAAAGGAATTGAAAATGGCGCGGTAGTTTGAATTTTTGATTTCAAAGTTCAAATGAACGTACAGGATTCAAAATTAACAAAATTTTAGCGAAATCAAAAATATTAGAATCTATTTGAGAATATCTTTCCAACGAATCCGAGAAATCGAAATTTCATAGCGGAAATCAAAAGTTGTGCCCAGTTGAAAATTCAGAATAGTCGCTATGGAATTCTGGCCCTTAAAAATGGAAATTTTGCAAATGACCTCGGTTTTTGATGAAACCACTTTTGTTGGATCCGTGATGTCAAGTTATTGCTAGATTTCAAAATTCGTAATTTTCTGAATCAATATGTGAGCGTGGCGAAGTAAAACGTGCTTTGGCAGTTTCAGTTGATTTTAATCGACTGGAAAATGGTCATTTTTCAAACGGTCTCAGAATTGGACGAAATTAGTTTCTTAGGACCATATAGTCAATACAAAGCTAGAAATAATTTTCTGGGATTTTTAGAGTCCGTATGTGGGCCTGCTAAATTGAAATGTGCATTCAAATTTAATTTATTGATTTATATTTTGATTTTGACGGAAACTGATCGAAACGATCGAATCAGCTGAAGAAACATATCCCACTGTGTTCGGAATGGGGGTAATTTGCTATGGACGACAGGCGGTGGGTCTCGTTTAGAGTTCGAATAAAAAGTCAACTCTTAGAAAAGTAAATTAATTAAATAATTAATTATAAAATAACCCTTTTTCTCCTTTTCCTTCCCCAACAGTTCAAAATCAAATTTCAAAAAAAAAACCCTAGAATCGCTCGTCGCATCCCCACCCTCGTCGGCGCCGCTCCCACCTCCACCCCCGCCTCCAACAGCCTCCACCGCCACCCCATCTCCTCCCTCTTCATTCGAGAACACCCAAAACCCAAACCCCCTTCGCCCCAAATCGCCACCGCAACCCCACCACCGCCGTCCCCCACCCTGCGACGCCCTCCGACCTGCTGCGCCTCCCCCCATCCCCGATGCTGCCTCAGACCGCCTACCCCAACCTCCAGCGCCCCATGGATCCCCCTCCAACCCAAAATTGTAAGCTTTTCTAATTTATTTTATTTAGTTATATGCTTTTATATATATGAATACCGATAAAGATCTGATTTTTAAATCGAAAGAGATTTGATTTTTATAAATAAGAAAATAGGATTTTTATTTATATTTTAACATATAAAAATATAAAGACCTTGTTTTTAAAATAGAAAAGTTGCGATTTTTAATTATAGATACTATATAAAAATATGATTTTTATATTATAGAAAGAATAAAAATATGATATTTATATTATAGAAAGAATAAAAATATGATTTTTATATTATAGAAAGAATAAAAATATGATTTTAATTCGGTAGAGTATTAAAAATATGATTTTTAATGTATATAACATCATATTAAAAATGTGATTTTAATATGAACAGTCTGGAGAAGACTGCGTTGGAAGTACGACCAAATCCAGTTGTTCTGAATTTCAGAAATAAAATGGAGGAGTGGAACCCTCGGTGAGAACTCCTCACTTTTATTTTAATTTCTAGTTGAAATATATACTAGGATGCAGACGGTGCGTAGTAGCACCCGACACCCATTGTCCACAGACCATGGACGACTTGTGTGATTGTTTGTGTTGTGAAATTTGACTATTGATTATGATGTGAAAAGTTTACATTCATGTGTTGAAAGTAAAATAATTTCATGTGTTGAAATAGAATAAATATTCATGTGTTGAATAAAAATAAATATTCATGTGTTGAATAAGAAAATTCATGTGTTGAATAGAAAGAATATTCATGTGTTGAAATAAAATATATATTCATTTACAAATCGAATGATTTGTTTTATGTACACCAATTTGACTGATATTTATTGGGACGATAAATTTTACACATCGCCCAACTGAACAAATAAAATCTGTGTTTGATTGTTTGAAACCCCACACGGGTGTTGGGATGATATTGGGCATACACTAATTCCAATAATTAGCTGTATGTCGATCGATTGATTGACAGGCTGTTATAAGCGTTGAATATTTATATTTGATGCTTATACAATGTAGAATGCACTCTGGATGATGGTTGATTATTTATCGTTGCTATTATTTACATGTGTTGTATGGAAACCATATAATTAACATTATATGGTAATTGTTTGGGCCTCATTCCAATTTGGAAAATAAGGAATATTATAAAAGAAAATTCATGTGTTGAATAGAAAGAAAATTCATGTGTTGAATAGAAAGAAAATTCATGTGTTGAATAAAAATATATATTCATGTGTTGAATAAAAATATATATTCATGTGTTGAAGAAAATATTCGTTTGTTGAATAGAATAACGAAGTTATTGAAATATATAAAGCCGTGTTGATTAGATTTGCGCCATTTTGACGTGAACGATATTTATATTGATTTTACTCATTTTTATAATGAATATAGAAAAGGAAGTGATTTTAAAATATAACGTTTTGAAAATATTATCATTTATAGATTAATGAGATGCAATATTCAATTTTGATTAGAAATTGAATATGAAGTTGAAATCATTTTGAAAACGAATTTAAAACGATTTATAAAATACGTTTTGAAAGGAAATCGACGAAATATATAAAATATATATATATTATATATAATGGCCTGAATAGAACGCACCGCGCTGCGGTAGTTCACGAATTTCGACCATTGACTTCGAATGAATATTACGGGAGATCCGACCGTCGGATTCTCCTGAAACTGGAACCGTTGGGTTCGTATCGAAAAGAGCTTTCTAACGAATACTAGAGATTTGAAATCTAACAGATGGATTTGGCACTATGTCCAAATCAAATTTGGAAAAGGTCGATGTATGTGCAGTTCGATGGCCGTTGATGGAAATCGACTGTATGGGCCTTGATAAAATTATTAAAAATAGTAATAATTTGTGTAAAATCATAAGAAATGATTTGTGAAGAATTGGGATGAAAATTTCCAAATTTGAAAAGATAAAAATAGATTTTTATCGAAATGAACTAGTTTTGAACTAGAATTATAATCCCATTTATTTTCAAAAATAAATAAAGTGGATTTGAAATGGTTTTGAAAATAACCCGAATTTCCAATATATAAAGTGGAAATGGATTTGAAACGAAATTGTCTTTGGAATATTTCGATGTTGGATTTCGTGATTATACAGATAGTGTTATGGAAATTTGAAAGATATATTCATATCGTTATTTCCAATACGATATTATTGGTCGTAGAATTTGATATTGAATATAAGCCGATATATTTTCAATTCAGAGCCTTGTATTTAATATCAAATGTGATTTGGGTTTGTCGTGAATGGTGCCTTCATTAACACTGTTCTTAAACCCAGTTGAGAAAAAGATTAAATCTTTTTATTTTAGATTTAATGAAGTGTACCAATTAAATGGTATTTAATAGGAATTGAAGTTGAATTGATTTTTGGGTTTATCGTGAACGGTATTTTTAAATAACACTTGTTCTTTAACTCGATAATTAATGGAATGTAAATTGGGTTTATCGTGAACCGTGTTTTAAATGACATTGGTTCTTTAACCCAGTTAAAGGCATGATATTGATTTTTGGGAAGATTAAAACTAAGTGGAGTTTTAATGAATCTTTAATTAGATTGAAGTGATCGAGAATGGGGTATCACCAGTTTTTCTCCAGGCGATAGTTAAATCTTTAGTTAGATTTGAACGTGAAATGGTAATTGAACTTACCGATAACACCGTGGTGTTAGATATGAAGTATGACCAGTTTTACTTCATGGGATGAATAGGTTGGGGTTGGGAAATAAAATAAATGATTACTTCGGTGTGGTTCGCTAATCCCGACTAGTTTGAATAGATATTCAAAAGAAGATTAAAGAATAAATTTAAAGAATTTATCTTTGATAAAATTAATGGGAACCTTTCCCAAAGAATAAGAATATTTGAATAAAAGAATATTCTAAATTGGGATGAGGCGTATGTTGTGTTTATGTAACACTTGTTTACTATATACGCGAGTTATTCAGAAAGACCGGGTTTATCCCATTCTGAATAACTGATTCGACGTGGTGTCGAGGATGAAGACGGTGGTCGAAGACCGGAGGTCTTCACATCGTTTGGGTGATTACTGATGATCTTGAATGGGTTGTACACCTAAGAGGAGGGAATCAGTTGGTGATTGTCCAAACGTACTTGGAGATCGATGGATATGCGAGGTATTCTCCGATCAGACCCAAAACGAACTTGTAAATGGACTGTGTGTCTGACATTGGATTTTATTCTGTGTGATTGATTTTTATTAAATATATATTTGTTTGGCGGCGGAGAATTTATTCTCTTGCTTAACGCCCTTCTCTGAGACGTATGAGCTCAGGGGTTATATATTGATGGATATCAATCACATGGAGTGAATTGCCTGTGTGGCATGCCTAAGTGGCAATTGATCAAAGCTTCTATTGAAAAGAAAAGTCTTGTGGTTGATGATCAAAGCACCGCCTGTGTGGCATAGCTTTGTGTAGCATTTATTCGCGAGCCTCACCCCTCTGTTGTGAACCAGAAACGGGAGAGGCATCAGGGAGGGCATGCTTTTCCTTCTAGATAGAAGTGGCATCAGTGGTTTTACACGCCCTGACGAGTTTGACTTATGTGGTTATTGCTGTTGCGAGGCGCCTCGGATATATCGGTGACTGTGTGGAGCCGGTGGAGTCATTGGGCTCATTTACGCCCCAAAGGGCGGGGAAACGCAGTGTCCAAGGTTTAAGTTTAATCCACATCGGTTGACCGGCCCTGACGATCCAAGGGCTCACCTGTGTCTGGGTCCTGAGACATGGGCTAGATTGTCTCGAACTGGTGAGGACTATCTTTTGCCTCGGTTCACAGGTGGAAATCCAACTTCCAATACGTGACTTTGCAGTTTCGATTGTAGAACCTATATATGGCGACATGGTGGGATGGGGCACTTATGCCGCCTATGATTGATACTTATGATTTGAGATTGTCTTAATACTATTCACTTATAGTAATAATAAAAGATGAAATTTAGCTTATCAGGCATTCTTTGGCTATTATAAGGTAAAACCCTATCCTCCGGCTTGTGTTGCATTATGTGATGGGACCTGGGTCTTATAATAGCTTCATTATTCTTTATTTAGCATTGCGTTGTTGTTTCATGCATTGGTATTCTTGGGAGGAAACCCGTTCTATGTTATACGGCCTGGTCCCTTGATTTACCTAACTTTAAAATAAAGATTAATAACTGTTTTAGTTCTCACGCCAGTCACATGACTGACCTGGAGTTTATTGTTTTAACCTTAACTCTGGGTGCCCTTATTTTGACACGGGCAGCTAGTAGTTTTGGTTTTGCAGATTTATATTCACAGGATCCTGATTTACAGCTGGAAAGATACTCGGAAAGCTCTATATCCGTATATTACTTCTAGTTGTGTTTTGTATTATTTTCCGATGCGATGTATTTAAATGTAATTTAAATCTCTGATATTTTCTGTGTAATATTTATTTATACTCTGTATATTCTTGTATTCTGATGGAATTATTGTAATTAACGATGAAATGTTCTTTGTTTGTGTTCTGATGTGGCTTGTCCTCGAAGTATCTGGGCTTTCCTTACCGGGGAATTTACGGGTTCTTATAGTTTGGTATCAGAGCTTTGGTTTACAGAGCTCGGAGAACAAGACACATTAGAATCGAACGAAAGAATTCATCAGAGACTGGATTAGTAATATCCAATAAGAATGACTCGTTAGAGATAGGATCAGTAGTATCCTACAACGAGTGTGAAGAGTATATTTTTAAAATGAAAACAAGTATTGTTTTGAAAAATTAAATCCAATTATTCGTATTTGAATATTTATTTGTATTGAATTTGGACAATCCAGTATATAAAGATTTTGCATATACGTCTGATCCGCGTGTATTTGAAGTTTTAATATACTGGATAGATATAGAATCACACTCTAGTGGCCGGGGGATGATTCTGATAATGCTGCAGCGTTATCAGTATTTATTTTCGAGCCTCGAAAGTGAGATATCTATATATTTCCAATTGACTGGTGTGAGAACCAAAACTAGATAGGGCTTATTGTTGTGATTTGGCATCAAAAATATGATTTTTTGGATATGTATTAAAGTTATGTGATTGGAAAGATAATCAACTAATTGATTGTTGGTTGTGTTGTTTGATTATTGTTTGATTAATTAAATGTTGAACCTTTAGCCAAATTAAACCAAATAGTGAATTGTATTGAAAATTTATCGGATTTGCATGCATATACATGTACTTACATTGAACAGGTCATAGCAAGGAGGCTAGAGAAGAGGAATAAAATTGTTTGCATGACAAATAGGTACATGTTTACAAATTTATTGGGTTTGGATGATTTTATGAGCCGATTGGCTAGCCGCTTGGCTGTTTCTTTTTCTTTTTGGATTGGTGAGGGCCATGGGAGGCTATTTGAAATATCCCGAAGCTCCCGATGCAGGGGAGGTTATGGTGAGATTTTTCGAAAATTTAGGGTGTTAGCCAAATTTTTGGAAAATTTGAAAAGTTCTTAGAAACTGAAAAGTTAAAGAACTTATGCCGTAATGAAAATAATGAAAGTTGAGTTGATTAGTTAAACAACTTTCGGCTTCGTTCCTTTTCGGGGATGAAAAGTTTTAAGTGGGGGAGATTGTAATAACCCGGAAATTTGAGCCAATTTAAATTTTTTATTTTGGCTATTTTAATGAATTTTGAATATTCAAAATGAATTATTTTAGACAATAGCGACGAGAAATTTATTTCGAATAGAATTATAACGTATATATTTATACAGATCGTCGTCAGTATATAATTATTTATTTATAATTATAAAAGGAATTGAAAATGGTGCGGTAGTCTGAAATTTCGATTTCAAAGTTCAAATGAATGTGCAGGATTCAAAATAAACCGAATTTTAGCAAAATCAAAAATATTAGAATCTATTTGGGAATATCTTTCCAACGAATCCGAGAAATCGAAATTTCATAGCGGAAATCAAAAGTTGTGCCCAGTTGAAAATTCAGAATAGTCGCTATGGAATTCTGGCCCTTAAAAATGGAAATTTTGTAAATGACCTCGATTTCGATGAAACCTCTTTTGTTGGATATATAATGTCAAGTTATTGCTAGGTTTCAAAATTCGTAATTTTCTGAATCAATATGTGAGCGTGGCGAAGTAAAGCGTGTTTTGGCAGTTTCAGTTGATTTTAATCGACCGGAAAATGGTCATTTTTCAAACAGTCTCAAAATTGGACGAAATTTGTTTTGTAAGGACCGTATCGTCAATACGAAGCTAGAAATAATTTTCTGGGATTTTTAGAGTCCGTATGTGGGCCCGGTAAATTGAAATGTGCGTTCAAATTCAATTTATAGATTTATATTTTGATTTTGATGGATACTGATCGAAACGATCGAATCAGCTGATGAAACATATCCCATTGTGTTCGAAATGGGGATAATTAGCTATGTACTACAGGCGGTGGGTCTCGTTTAGAGTTTGAATAAAAAGTCAACTCTTAGAAAAGTATATTAATTAAATAATTAATTATAAAATAACCCTTTTTTCTCCTTTTCCTTCCCCGACAGTTCAAAATCAAATTTCAAAACAAAAAAAAGAAGAAAACCCTAGAATCGCTCGTCGCACCCCCACACTCGTCGGCGCCGCCCACCCTGCCGCCACCTCGCGCGGCCCCTTCCGTCTCTGACAGCCTCCACCGCCACCCTATCTCCTCCCTCTTCGTTCGAGAACACCCAAAACCCAAACCCCCTTCGTCCCATATCGCCAACGCAACCCCACCACCGCCGTCCCCCATCCTGCAACGCCCTCCGATCTGCGACGCCGCCTCAGACAGCCTACCCCAACCTCCAGCGCCCCATGGATCCCCCTCCGACCCAAAATTGTAAGCTTTTCTAATTTATTTTATTTAGTTATATGCTTTTATATATATGAATACCGATAAAGATCTGATTTTTAAATCGAAAGAGATTTAATTTTTATAAATAAGAAAATAGGATTTTTATGTATATTTTAACATATAAAAATATAAAGCCCTTGTTTTTAAAATAGAAAAGGTGCGATTTTAATTATAGATACTATATAAAAATATGATTTTTATATTATGGAAGGAATAAAAATATGTTTTTATATTATAGAAAGAATAAAAATATGATTTTTATATCGGTAGAGTATTAAAAATATGATTTTTAATGTATAGAACATCATATTAAAAATGTGATTTTAATATGAACAGCGTGGAGAAGACTGCGTTGGAAGTACGGCCAGATCCAGATGTTCTGAATTTCAGAAATAAAATGGAGGAGTGGAACCCTAGGTGAGAACTCCTCACTTTTATTTTAATTTTTAGTTGAAATATATACTAGGATGCAGACGGTGCTTAGTAGCACCCGACACCCGTTATCCACAGACCATGGACGACTTGTGTGATTGTTTGTGTTGTGAAATTTGACTGTTGATTGTGATGTGAAAAGTATATATTCATGTGTTGAAAGTAAAATAATTTCATGTGTTGAAATAGAATAAATATTCATGTGTTGAATAAAAATAATTATTCATGTGTTGAATAAGAAAATTCATGTGTTGAATAGAAAGAATATTCATGTGTTGAAATAAAATATATATTCATTTACAAATCGAACGATTTGTTTTATGTACACCAATTTGACTGATATTGATTGGGATGATAAATTTTACACATTGCCCAACTACATAAATAAAATTTGTGTTTGATTGTTTGAAACCCCACACGGGTGTTGGGATAAAATCGGGCATACACTAATCCCAATAATTAGCTGTATGTCGATCGATTGATTGACAGGCTGTTATAAGCGTTGAATATTTATATTTGATACTTATACTGTGTAGAATGCACTCTGGATGATGGTTGATTATTTATCGTTGCTATTATATACATGTGTTGTATGGAAACCATATAATTAACATTATATATTGATTGGGCCTCATTCCAATTTGAAAAATAAGGAATATTATAAAAGAAAATTCATGTGTTGAATAGAAAGAAAATTCATATGTTGAATAGAAAGAACATTCATGTGTTGAATAGAAAGAAAATTCATGTGTTGAATAGAAAGAAAATTCATATGTTGAATAGAAAGAAAATTCATGTGTTGAATAGAAAGAAAATTCATGTGTTGAATAAAAATATATATTTATTTGTTGAAAAAAATATTCATTTGTTGAATAGAATAACGAAGTTATTGAAATATATAAAGCCGTGTTGATTAGATTTGCGCCATTTTGACGTGAACGATATTTATATCGATTTTATTCATTTTAATAATGAATATAGAAAAGGAAGTGATTTCAAAATATAACGTTTTGAAAATATTATCACTTATAGATTAATGATATGCAATATTCAATTTTGATTAGAAATTGAATATGAAGTTGAAATCATTTTGAAAACGAATTTAAAACGATTTATAAAATACGTTTTAAAAGGAAATCGACGAAATATAATATATATATATACATATTATATATAATGGCCTGAATAGTATGCGCCGCGCTGTGGCAGTTCGCGAATTTCGACCATTGACTTCGAATGGATATTACGGGAGATCCGACCGTCGGATTCTCCTAAAACCAGAACCATTGGGTTCGTATCGAAAAGAGCTTTCTAAGAATATTAGAGATTTGAAATCTAACGGTTGGATTTGGAATTATGTCCAAATCAAATTTGGAAAAGGTCGCTGTAAGTGCAGGTCAATGGCCGTTGATGGAAATCGACTGTACGTGTAACACCCCGCAAACTCTATAACTGTGAAATTAACAAATTAAAGTATAATTAATTCCAAATCAAAGAACTAAGGGAAACGGGATACGCCATTGCGTTCGTCTCGGAAAAATACGCGAAATAGAGTCCGAGTTTTCGAAAAACGGAGTCCGTATGAAGAAGATATGGCCTTCGGAAGTTTGAGAATTAAGTTTAAAATTCAAACAGAATAAAATAAAGTTTAAATTCGAAAATGGGGCCCAATGTGCCAGGGCGGAAAAACGCCCGCCTGACGTACCCAGGTCGACTGGGCTGTCGACCTGGTCTAACCAGGTCGACAGGCCTGTCGACAGGGCTGTCGACCTGGTCCAGACCCAGGTCGAGCCCAGTCTAACCCGACTGGCCTATTCTCTATATGGTCGATTTTCTGTGGTCTGCTTTGTCACTAGGGCTAGGTGGCAAGTTTTAATTGGTCTCTCTATCGAATGAATGGCTACGATCAATCCAGGCAACATCAATGGTCCTAATCAGTTCCTAACCTCTATATAAACAACCCTAGACTAAACCCTAATCTATTCATTCAAAAATAAGAACAAAGCCGCCATGTTGCTGAGGAACGACTAGGGGTAGCCACCAAATTGGAGAGAGGATTAGGAGGAAGATTCTAAAGCTTAAAGCAACCTAAACAAATCAATTCAACAAAGTAATTTGCGTCTTCAATCCCTAAATTAGAGAATTCGTCACACCATTGTAAGTAGAGTATTACTTTGGTATGAATAAACAATTGTGTTGGTTTGTATGCTTGAATTGTGGCAATAAAGTTATTCATATTTGTGCGTTCTTATCAATTTGAAATATTATATACGTTTGGATATCCTTGAATTATGTTATTCATGTTATAAAGAACTACATGCGGTAGTTCTATGCAAGTATACGTTTGGAATATTTCGCAAATTATGTAATCCATGTTGGAGCTACATGTATGTAGTTGATTTAAATTCATGCAAGTTTGGGGTTTTGCTACTATGCCATCATGATGTATATTTTTGTGCATAAATCATTTTGTAAGTAATTGGAACAAGTTTGGTTATTATAATCCATATGAAATTATGTTGAGAATTTGGCATCATGTATTAAGCCATGCTTATGTTAGAAATATTTATGCCATGCTTATGTTTGACATTATGCCATGCTTATGTTAGAAATATTTATGCCATGCTTATGTTTGACATTATGCCATGCTTATGTTAGAAATATTTATGCCATGCTTATGTTTGACATTATGCCATGCTTATGTTAGAAATATTTATGCCATGCTTATGTTTGACATTATGCATAAATAAAAGTATAGGTTTATGTTGTAGTTATGACTATGTGTCAATAATGATACCCAATTTAGACTCTTATCTCAACTACAAGTTCACATGCTTTGATTCATGTCACCTATGCTTTATGACCAAAGTATATGTCACTACTATGCAAGTACACCAGTTTCTATTTTGTATTTCCAACGTCATATTGCAAGTTCATACGCTCACATTCCCCTCTTTGTGTATCACGCTTTAAGCCTCCCCTTTTCGCATGGCTAAATTGGGCTTTAAAAGGCTAAGCCCAATATATATAATAAACGGACGTGTAAAACGGGGGAAATAACGTTGGGTTAAAATTACTAATGAATGAAAATATAAAATAGAAGGGCCCAAGTTCAAGTATGGGTTGGGCCCATGATTGGTGTAACCTTTACACCATTAACTTAATAATGGGGGGCAAATATTTACATATAAGAAATAAAGAAGAATGACAAGATATGTAAATGTAGAAAATACGATGTGTTTAACCCGAGGTTGGATTGAGTTGTGATGTAAACCTGCCCGGAACCGCCCGGCTGTCCAGTAGTCACAACAATACCTATCCAATGTGGGAGGTTAAACATGGAGCCCAATAAGGACCCGAGGTTAGACTGAGTTGTGGCGTAAGACTGCCCGGAACCAACCGGCAACAGGCAGCCACAACAATACCTGTCTAATGTGAGAGGTCAGGGCCTTAATAAGACAATTAAGGCTGAGTCAGGATTGTTAGGATTAAGTGAACTAAAGACTTAATCAAAATGGAACATGCTAAACTAAACGGACTGGTGGGGTTAGGTTAGGGAAACACTTAACCAACTTAGCATGTTGGCTAGAGATAGAAAACCTAGTAACGGGGGACCCTTTTCAGCAGTAACCCTAGAAGGTGTATCAGGATACCCTGAAACTAGGCAGGGTGGGGCACGATTACTGGGCTGATTGTAAGAGGTCAAATCGACGGCGGTGGTGTAGCAGTGTAGGTTCTAACGGAGTGCGGGCGTGCACACACTCCGGCGCAGAAAAATAAGGCACTGGACACCAGTAGCATACCTGTGCACTCTAAGGTTGTGTCGGGTTGCCACTATGGGACTTGATACACCCCATGGTGGGACCAGCATAGGTAACTACAACATCGGGGGCCGTAAGACACATGTAACTATGCGAGTAGGAGACGATCATCATAGAATGGATCACGTCACCCTGATTTTGGGGTGCCAGTTGGAAACTAGTTTATATGGGTTCAGAGATCAACATGGGGTACGATAGTATATTCGACCCTAGACAACTTAACCAAGTTTATAGTGCATGCCCACTTCTTGTTTATACTTATCATACCCAGTTCTTTATTCATAGACAAAATAGTACTAGACTTACTCAGGCTTTATGTCTGACTCTACTTTTCTTTCGTCTTCTTTCTTCCGTTTCCCCCCCCCCCCCAGGTCCTCAGGGAGGGAACACAGCAGCTTGACCAACCTCAACATCCAGCTTGAAGAAGAGAAATGTATTGCTTGGACTTTCCTGTTTTGAACTATGGCTTTGGACAATCCACTATGGGGCTTTTGCAGTTTATCTATGTTTTATTTATGCTTCTTTAAATAATGTACTCAAGACAGATTATGAAAGTGTTATGTTATGTTTTTGGAAAGGATGTTGTTGTAACACGTATTTGACTTTATGAAATAAAGTTTGTTGTTCTTCCGCTGTTTACAAATATGTGTTCTTATATCTGTCTTGTATATCTGTGACTTGTACTTATAAACCTCCACCAAAATTAGGGCATTCCCTTTGAGAGTGACCCTAACGGAGGTGGGGTGTTTCACTTGGTATCAGAGCATAGGTTTACCAGATAAGATAAAAAGTTTTGAAAATTATTTTCAAAAAGGAAATTTAAAGAAGCATTTTTAAAAGAAAAATATTATTTTATTTTAAAAGGCAAAGTCCACTCCCCAAAGCCATAGGTACTATCTCTTATCCTTCGTTTTGAATCTATCTTTTTTTTTTGTTTCAGCATGTCCGAAGATCTTAACTTGCCAGAAGGGGTGTCAATACCTGGTTGGTTTAGACGGTTCTTAGAAGCAAGGGCCGCTCAGCCAGGTCCTACTATTCCTCCTCCCCCAGCTGCAGGAAATCATCCAGCTGCAGCGGCACCTTTTCCTCCTCCTCCTCCTCGGGGAAACCCGTTTGCTAAGATATGTAAAGATTTTAAAGCTATGGGAGGAAGGGATTTTCATGGAACTGAGTCCTTCGTGGCAGCTAGAAATTGGCTGAAAGAAACGGAGGACCTATTCATCATCTTTGAGGTAGAGGATAGACAAAAAGTACAATTGGCAGTGTGGCTATTGAAGGGAGAGGCTTCCTACTGGTGGGAAGTCACTAATGCTGAAAGACCAGTGGAGACATGGGAGGACTTTAGGGCAAGGTTTGAGACTAAATTTCTCTCAGATGCAGAAAGAAGTTTGCAGTTAGAAAAATTCTTATTTCTTAAGCAAGGGGACAAGACAGTCAGAGAGTATGTGAATCAGTTCGATGAGTTGGCTAGGTTTGGGCTTGACCTAGTCAATACCCCGCACAAGAAGGCTCTCCGTTTCGTCAAAGGGTTGAATGAGCCATTACACAGTTTAGCCATGACCCATATACCCATGGGAGCCACGTACGAAAGATTGGTGCAAATGGCATTGCTGAATGAAGAGGATAAGGGCAAGAAGAAAGAGGGTTTGCAGCCTAAGAAGACAGACTTTAAGAAAGGCGGAAAAGGCAACAAAGAGCAGAGGAAGTGCAATTTCTGTGGCAAAGTAGGGCACTTAGTAAAGGACTGCCGGAAAAAGAAGGCCAAGGAGAATGGTGGGTGCTTTTCTTGCGGTGAGACAGGCCACAGGGCTAAGGACTGCCCAAAGAAACGGGGATAGGGGCAGAGGGCTGGATCCACCCCAGGGGCACAGGTCCATGTGCTCGAAGCGCCACCTCTGCAACAGCGAGGTATAAATACTTCTGTAGAAAGTGTAGTTTATCTTTATGATCACCCCGTTCGCACTTTATTTGATTCTGGCGCATCACACTCCTTTATCTCGTCTGCTTTAGTAGAATCTCTGCACCTAAAAACTAGTATGGTAGAGGACCCCTTAATTGTTTCAAACCCAATTGGGGGCCCAGCTCATTTGTCTATGATCTGTTTGGAATTGAAAATTTCTATTCTAAGTGTAGAATTTCAATGTAGTGCCTTTGTTTTGGGCTTTTCGGGGTATGGTTTGATTTTGGGCATGGATTGGCTATCCAGCAATGGGGCCATCCTTGATTGTGAGAAAAGGGTTGTTAGGCTCCTAACCCAGCTCGGTAATACTTTGGAAATTTCTTGTAATCCCTCGTATGCGGTTATGCTTAGTTATCTTGAATCGCTAGATGCCTCTGTTGAAAATTTGCAATCAGTTAGAGTGGTCCGGGAATATCCGGATGTCTTTGAAGAGGTGAAGGGCTTGCCTCCGAAGCGGGAAATAGACTTCCGCATATATCTTGTAAATAGTGCAAAGCCCGTTGCGTTGCCCGTTAGACACATGGCTCCACGAGAAAGGAAAGAGCTCAGTAAACAGATTAAAGAGCTTCTAGAAAAGGGGTTCATTAGGAGGAGCATTTCAGAATGGGGCGCTCCAGTAGTGTTCGCTACAAAGGCGGATGGTTCACTCCGTCTATGTGTTGACTATAGGGAGCTCAACAAGCTAACGAAAAAGAATAGGCACCCTCTCCCTAGAATTGACGATTTATTTGACCAGCTTGTAGGAGCGTCTGTTTTCTCCCAACTCGATTTAGCAACCGGTTTTCATCAGCTAAGGGTGGCCGAAGATAGCATCGATAAACGGCGTTCAGAACCCCAGATGGCTTCTTTGAATGGCTTGTCATGCCTTTCGGCTTGACAAATGCACCTGCTTACTTCGTGGACCTGATGAGTAGGGTATTTAGAGATTTCCTCAACAAATTCGTAGTGGTCTTCGTAGATGATATCCTTATCTTCTCAAAGAGTGAAGAGGAACATGCTCAACACTTAAGGGCAATCATGGAAACTTTGCGAGTCCATCAACTAAAAGCCAAGTTCTCCAAATGCCACTTTTGGAGGGAAGAGGTGAGGTTCCTTGGGCACATAGTATCCAAACAAGGGTTAGCGGTGGACCCTGCTAAGGTAGTGGCGGTACAGGATTGGAAGACACCAAGGAATGCGACTGAGGTCCGAAGCTTTCTAGGACTAGCGGGTTTCTATCGAAAGTTCATAAGGGATTTTGCGAAAATCTCAGCACCGCTCACGAAATTGACTAAGAAGAATCTAGTGTTCAATTGGGACTTGGATTGCGAGTTTGCTTTCCAACGACTGAAAAGGGCTCTCACAACAGCCCCAGTTTTGACGCTGCCGGATGGGAGCAAAATGTTCACTGTTTATACGGATGCATGTGGGACAGGGCTAGGCGCCGTCTTAATGCAAGAAGGAAGGGTAGTAGCTTATGGCGGGAGGCAATTGAAGGTGCACGAAAAGAACTACCCAACCCACGACCTTGAGTTAGCCGCCATCGTCTTTGCACTCAAGTCTTGGCGACACTATCTCCTAGGTGAGAAGTTCGAACTTTACACTGACCATAAATCGTTGAAATATCTTTTCTCGCAGAAGGATCTTAACTTGAGGCAACAAAGATGGATGGAGTTTCTTGCCTCGTACGATTTCGAAATCTCCTACACTCCGGGCAAAGGCAACGTAGTGGCAGACGCGTTGAGCCGAAAGAAATTGACCCTAAGCCCGTTGTTTGTTGAAAGACAAAGCCTAGAGTTTATAGCCAGCTTCGACTTTAGGCCTTCCTCCGATTTCGTACCAGGCCTGCTTGCATCGCTCGAAGTGCGCCCAACTTTAGTGGATTCAGTAGGGGCAGCACAACGCGAAGACCCTCAGCTTGTGGAAACGATTGATAGGCTAATTAGGGGTGAGACTTCAAGTCACCTCAACAGATACTCCATTGACGATAAGGGTTTACTAAGGCGAGACGGAAGACTATGCGTCCCACAGACAAAAGATTTAATAAAGAAGGTTCTCGAGGAAGCACATCACTCCAAGATGACGATACATCCAGGCGGAGATAAAATGTACAAAGACATAAAAAGGACTTTCTTCTGGAACGGCATGAAAAAGGACGTGGCAGAATTCGTTTCTAAGTGTATGGTGTGCCAACAGGTTAAGGCGGAACAGAAAAAGCCTGGCGGACTGTTACATCCTCTGGAGGTCCCGCAGTGGAAGTGGGATAGCATATCAGTGGACTTCATCGATGGGCTGCCTAGGTCTAGGAGAGGCAACACTAGCATTTGGGTAATAGTGGATAGGCTTACTAAAAGCGCCCACTTTTTACCTGTCAAAAGTAAAAGAACTGCCTCATCCCTAGCATCACTTTACCTCAAGGAAATCGTTCGACTCCATGGGATACCATCTAGCATTGTTAGTGACCGAGACCCCATCTTCACCAGTGAGTTTTGGCGGAGTCTGCAAGAAGCAGTAGGAACGCAGTTATGCTTGAGCACAGCCTATCATCCCCAAACCGACGGCCAAACAGAGAGAGTGAACAGAGTTTTGGAAGACCTTTTAAGGCTATGCGTCCTCGACTTCGGAGGGACATGGGAAGACCACCTTCCTTTGGTGGAATTTGCCTACAACAACAGCTATCAAGCAACCATCGGAATGGCGCCCTTCGAAGCCTTATATGGAAGACCGTGCCGATCGCCCACTTGTTGGTGGGAGTCCACGGATAAGCTCATACTTGGACCAGATATGATCCGAGAGACCTCAGAGAAAGTAGACTTAATACGAAGAAGGATGAAGACGGCCCAAGACAGACAAAAGTCCTATGCCGACAAGAGGAGGACCGACCTTGAATTCGAAGTTGGAGACAGAGTTTTTCTCAAGGTATCACCGCTAAGGAACGTTATTCGTTTTGGAACCACAGGAATACTAGCACCAAGGTTCGTAGGGCCATTCCCTATTATCGAGAAAATTGGGAAAATGGCCTATAGATTAGAGCTACCCGAGAAGTTGGCTGGAGTCCACAACGTTTTTCACGTTTCACATCTCCGAAAATGTCTACATGAGTCTGCTGAAGTGGTAGAGCCAAATATCCTCGAAGAGGCCGAAGTGGAACGCGAAGCAACCATAAGAAAAGTTCCAACCCGCATCTTCGGAACGGAAGTGAAGAAGCTACGCAACCGTGAAGTCAAGCTCGTCAAAGTTCAGTGGAGCGACGCCGAGGGAGACGCGACTTGGGAAACTGAAGCTAGAATACGTACTGCCTACCCTTTTCTGTTCGAGGGTATATCTTTGATCTTTCCTTTTCCTTAAGTTGCGCTTTTATCTATCTTTTTAGGTATATTTCCTCGACCGTATCTTTTAGGTAGAAACCTTTTGGATGGAAACATGTAGTTGAAACATGTTATGGATGATGGTTGCAAGTGGTTGCAAGTGATTGCTAGGGGTTGCTCGTGGTTGCATATACACACACAATCTAGGTTTTAGATCGGCTCAGTCACTTCATATTGCATATGCATATATGTTTGCATTCGTATATGGTTGAACTTTAATGTGTTGTCATATGGATGTTGCATTTGTAATGAATGATTGTGCACTCATGTAGAATCAAGAATAGGAAAATTTGCATACATAATGGATTCATGGCACTTACATAATTCGCATTAAGGAGGTCAACTGAATCAGTAGACCGCCTGATTTTGCATTAGATAAGTTCATATACACACACACTTCGCATATGATCATGAAGCATTAGAAGTCTTTTAAGGACAATGGATGCTCATGTTTGATGGATGAGTAGATGGATGATTGGATGTTAGGATATACATTCCTCCTAACTTGAAGATTTCGGGGACGAAATCCTTTTAAGTGGGGGAGAATGTAACACCCCGCAAACTCTATAACTGTGAAATTAACAAATTAAAGTATAATTAATTCCAAATCAAAGAACTAAGGGAAACGGGATACGCCATTGCGTTCATCTCGGAAAAATACGCGAAATAGAGTTCGAGTTTTCGAAAAACGGAGTCCGTATGAAGAAGATATGGCCTTCGGAAGTTTGAGAATTAAGTTTAAAATTCAAACAGAATAAAATAAAGTTTAAATTCGAAAATGGGGCCCAATGGGCCAGGGCGGAAAAACGCCCGCCTGACGCACCCAGGTCGACTGGGCTGTCGACCTGGTCTAACCAGGTCGACAGGCCTGTCGACAGGGCTGTCGACAGGGGTGTCGACCTGGTCCAGACCCAGGTCGAGCCCAGTCTAACCCGGCTGGCCTATTCTCTATGTGGTCGATTTTCTGTGGTCTGCTTTGTCACTAGGGCTAGGTGGCAAGTTTTAATTGGTCTCTCTATCGAATGAATGGCTACGATCAATCCAGGCAACATCAATGGTCCTAATCAGTTCCTAACCTCTATATAAACAACCCTAGACTAAACCCTAATCTATTCATTCAAAAATAAGAACAAAGCCGCCATGTTGCTGAGGAACGACTTGGGGTAGCCGCCAAATTGGAGAGAGGATTAGGAGGAAGATTCTAAAGCTTAAAGCAACCTAAACAAATCAATTCAACAAAGGAATTTGCGTCTTCAATCCCTAAATTAGAGAATTCGTCACACCATTGTAAGTAGAGTATTACTTTGGTATGAATAAACAATTGTGTTGGTTTGTATGCTTGAATTGTGGCAATAAAGTTATTCATATTTGTGCGTTCTTATCAATTTGAAATATTATATACGTTTGGATATCCTTGAATTATGTTATTCATGTTATAAAGAACTACATGCGGTAGTTCTATGCAAGTATACGTTTGGAATATTTCGCAAATTATGTAATCCATGTTGGAGCTACATGTATGTAGTTGATTTAAATTCATGCAAGTTTGGGGTTTTGCTACTATGCCATCATGATGTATATTTTTGTGCATAAATCATTTTGTAAGTAATTGGAACAAGTTTGGTTATTATAATCCATATGAAATTATGTTGAGAATTTGGCATCATGTATTAAGCCATGCTTATGTTAGAAATATTTATGCCATGCTTATGTTTGACATTATGCCATGCTTATGTTAGAAATATTTATGCCATGCTTATGTTTGACATTATGCCATGCTTATGTTAGAAATATTTATGCCATGCTTATGTTTGACATTATGCCATGCTTATGTTAGAAATATTTATGCCATGCTTATGTTTGACATTATGCATAAATAAAAGTATAGGTTTATGTTGTAGTTATGACTATGTGTCAATAATGATACCCAATTTAGACTCTTATCTCAACTACAAGTTCACATGCTTTGATTCATGTCACCTATGCTTTATGACCAAAGTATATGTCACTACTATGCAAGTACACCAGTTTCTATTTTGTATTTCCAACGTCATATTGCAAGTTCATACGCTCACATTCCCCTCTTTGTGTATCACGCTTTAAGCCTCCCCTTTTCGCATGGCTAAATTGGGCTTTAAAAGGCTAAGGCCAATATATATAATAAACGGACGTGTAAAACGGGGGAAATAACGTTGGGTTAAAATTACTAATGAATGAAAATATAAAATAGAAGGGCCCAAGTTCAAGTATGGGTTGGGCCCATGATTGGTGTAACCTTTACACCATTAACTTAATAATGGGGGGCAAATATTTACATATAAGAAATAAAGAAGAATGACAAGATATGTAAATGTAGAAAATACGATGTGTTTAACCCGAGGTTGGATTGAGTTGTGATGTAAACCTGCCCGGAACCGCCCGGCTGTCCAGTAGTCACAACAATACCTATCCAATGTGGGAGGTTAAACATGGAGCCCAATAAGGACCCGAGGTTAGACTGAGTTGTGGCGTAAGACTGCCCGGAACCAACCGGCAACAGGCAGCCACAACAATACCTGTCTAATGTGAGAGGTCAGGGCCTTAATAAGACAATTAAGGCTGAGTCAGGATTGTTAGGATTAAGTGAACTAAAGACTTAATCAAAATGGAACATGCTAAACTAAACGGACTGGTGGGGTTAGGTTAGGGAAACACTTAACCAACTTAGCATGTTGGCTAGAGATAGAAAACCTAGTAACGGGGGACCCTTTTCAGCAGTAACCCTAGAAGGTGTATCAGGATACCCTGAAACTAGGCAGGGTGGGGCACGATTACTGGGCTGATTGTAAGAGGTCAAATCGACGGCGGTGGTGTAGCAGTGTAGGTTCTAACGGAGTGCGGGCGTGCACACACTCCGGCGCAGAAAAATAAGGCACTGGACACCAGTAGCATACCTGTGCACTCTAAGGTTGTGTCGGGTTGCCACTATGGGACTTGATACACCCCATGGTGGGACCAGCATAGGTAACTACAACATCGGGGGCCGTAAGACACATGTAACTATGCGAGTAGGAGACGATCATCATAGAATGGATCACGTCACCCTGATTTTGGGGTGCCAGTTGGAAACTAGTTTATATGGGTTCAGAGATCAACATGGGGTACGATAGTATATTCGACCCTAGACAACTTAACCAAGTTTATAGTGCATGCCCACTTCTTGTTTATACTTATCATACCCAGTTCTTTATTCATAGACAAAATAGTACTAGACTTACTCAGGCTTTATGTCTGACTCTACTTTTCTTTCGTCTTCTTTCTTCCGTTTCCCCCCCCCCCCCCAGGTCCTCAGGGAGGGAACACAGCAGCTTGACCAACCTCAACATCCAGCTTGAAGAAGAGAAATGTATTGCTTGGACTTTCCTGTTTTGAACTATGGCTTTGGACAATCCACTATGGGGCTTTTGCAGTTTATCTATGTTTTATTTATGCTTCTTTAAATAATGTACTCAAGACAGATTATGAAAGTGTTATGTTATGTTTTTGGAAAGGATGTTGTTGTAACACGTATTTGACTTTATGAAATAAAGTTTGTTGTTCTTCCGCTGTTTACAAATATGTGTTCTTATATCTGTCTTGTATATCTGTGACTTGTACTTATAAACCTCCACCAAAATTAGGGCATTCCCTTTGAGAGTGACCCTAACGGAGGTGGGGTGTTTCAGTACGGGCCTTGATAAAATTATTAAAAATAGTAATAATTTGTGTAAAATCATAAGAAATGATTTGTGAAGAATTGGGATGAAAATTTCCAAATTTGAAAAGATAAAAATAGATTTTTATCGAAATGAACTAGTTTTGAACTAGAATTATAATCCAATTTATTTTTAAAAATAAATAAAGTGGATTTGAAATGGTTTTGAAAATAACCAGAATTTCCAATATATAAAGTGGAAATGGATTTGAATCGAAATTGTCTTTGGAATATTTCGATGTTGGGTTTCGTGATTATACAGATTGTGTTATGGAAATTTGAAAGATATATTCATATCGTTATTTCCAATACGATATTTGTTGGTCGTAGAATTTGATATTGAATATAAGCCGATATATTTTCTATTCAGAGCCTTGTATTTAATATCAAATGTGATTTGGGTTTGTCATGAATGGTGTCTTCATTAACACTGTTCTTAAACCCAGTTGAGAAAAAGATTAAATCTTTTTATTTTAGATTTAATGAAGTGTACCAATTAAATGGTATTTAATTGGAATTGAAGTTGAATTGATTTTTGGGTTTATCGTGAACGGTGTTTTTAAATAACACTTGTTTTTTAACCCGATAATTAATGGAATGTGAATTGGGTTTATCGTGAACCGTGTTTTAAATGACATTGGTTCTTTAACCCAGTTAAAGGCATGATATTGATTTTTGGGAAGACTAAAACTAAGTGGAGTTTTAATGAATCTTTAATTAGATTAAAGTGATCGAGTATAGGGTATCACCAGTTTTGCTTCAGGCAATAGTTAAGTCTTTAATTAGATTTGAACGTGAAATGGTAATTGAATTTACCAATAACACCATGGTGTTAGATATGAAGTATGACCAGTTTTACTTCATGGGATGAATAGGTTGGGATTGGGAAATAAAATAAATGATTACTTCGGTGTGGTTTGCTAATCCCGACTAGTTTGAATAGATATTCAAAAGAAGATTAGAGAATAAATTTAAAGAATTTATCTTTGATAAAATTAATGGGAACCTTTCTCAAAGAATAAGTATATTTGAATAAAAGAATATTTTGAATTGGGATGAGGCGTATGTTGTGTTTGTGTAACACTTGTTTATTATATACGCAGTTATTCAGAAAGACCGGGTTTATCCCATTCTGAATAACTGATTCGACGTGGTGTCGAGGATGAAGACGGTGGTCGAAGACAGGTGGTCTTCACATCGTTTGGGTGATTACTGATGATCTTGATTGGGCTGTACACCCGAGAGGAGGGAATCAGTTGGTGATCGTCCAGACGTACTTGGAGATCGATGGATATGCGAGGTACAAGGTGCCTCCGGTTTCGTTTAGACCCAGAACAAACTTGTAAATGGACTGTGTGTCTGACATTGGATTTTATTCTGAGTGATTGATTTCTATTAAATATATATCTATTTGGCGGCGGAGAATTTATTCTCTTGCTTAATGCCCTTCTCTGAGATGTACAAGCTCACGGGTTATATATTGATGGATATCAATCGCATGGAGTGAATTGCCTGTGTGGCATGCCTAAGTGGCAATTGATCAAGGCTTCTGTTGAAAAGCAAAGTCATGTAGTTGATGATCAAAGCACCGCCTGTGTGGCATAGCTTTGTGTAGTGTTGATTCGCGAGCCTCACACCTCGGTTGTGAACCACAAACGAGAGAGGACATCAGGGAAGGCATGCATTTACTTCTAGATAGAAGTGGCATCAGTGGTTTTACATGCCCTGACGAGTTTGACTTATGTGGTTGTTGCTGTTGCGAGGCACCTCAGATATATCGGTGACTGTGCGGAGCCGATGGAGTCATTGGGCTCATTTACGCCCCAAAGGGAAGGGAAACGCAATGTCCAGGGTTTAAGTTTAATCTACATCGGTGGACCGACCCTGATGATCCAAGGGCTCACCTGTGTCTGGGTCCTGAGACATGGGCTAGATTGTCTCAAATCGGTGAGGACTATCTTTTGCCTCGGTTCACAGGTGGAAATCCAACTTCCAATACGTGACTTTGCGGTTTCGATTGTAGAACCTATATATGGCGACATAGTGGGATGGGGCACTTATGCCGTCTATGATTGATACTTATGATTTGAAATTGTTTTAATACAATTCACTTATAGTAATAATAAAAGATGAAATTTAGCCTATCAAGCATTATTTCGCTATTATAAGGTCAAACCCTATCCTCCGGCTTGTGTTGCATTGTATGATGGGACCTGGGTCTTATAATAGCTTCATTGTTCTTTATTTAGCATTGCGTTGTTGTTTTATGCGCTGGTATTCTTGGAAGGAAACCCGTTCAGTGTTATAGGCGTGGTCCCTTGATTTACCTAACTTTAAAATAAATATTAATAACTGTTTTAGTTCTCACACCAGTCACATGACTGACCTGGAGTTTATTGTTTTAACCTAAACTCTGGGTGCCCTTATTTTGACATGGGCAGCTAGTATTTTTGGTTTTGCAGATTTATATTCCCAGGATCCTGATTTATAGCTGGAACGATACTCGGAAAGCTCTGTATCCGTGTATTACTTCTAGTTGTGTTTTGTATTATTTTCCGCTGCGATGTATTTAAATGTAATTTAAATCTCTGATTTTTTTGTGTAATATTTATTTATACTCTGTATATTCTTGTATTCTGATGGAATTGTTGTAATTAACAATGAAATGTTCTTCTGTTTGTGTTCCGATGTGGCTTGTCCTCGAAGTATCCGGGCTTTCCTTACCGGGGAAGTTACGGGTTCTTATAATTTCCCCCTTTAATTTTCATTATTCTGCTTTCCCATTTAATTTCGTTATCACGTCCTAACCTTAAATCTCTCTCAGTAGAGAAAATCAGCACGCACCAAAAAAGAGAGGGGTATCCTTTATGATTTCGCAGTATCCTTCCGAATTCTCATAACCGATTCTTATCGTTGTTCAGATTCAGAGTATCCTTTCTGAATTCACTATGATAGGTATGAATTAATACTCTGATTTGGATAATTTAATTCATGGGTGCGCTTGGTTGTTGCTGGTATCCGAGATTTGATGGTTAATCGTCGGATTTTGGTTTTATTTCGATGATATGTTCTATATAGTTAATGGTTTTAATCTTGGTTATAAAACGAGCTATCTGTTAATCCTCTTTGATTTGTGTTGGGTAAGAGTCTTGACGCTGGTTTTTTAATTTTTCGCCTTGGACATTTAGTTTGTTATTTAGATCATCCACTTTCAAAATTAACTTGTAGATATTGTTTGCTTCCAACAACGAAATCCATTTTAATAGCCAATTTACATGCTGATTTGTCACTGCCTGATATTATGCTTGATTGATTCATGGAATCTGCAATTCCATCTTGCCATCAAATACCATTACTTATAATTAAGTTTTGTATTTACAGTGGGTTGGCATCAATATAAACATACCCTGCAAAGTATAATTCTATTTTTGTAAACTTTATGTCAGTTGGTTGGCGTAGTGGATCATAGTCAGAGTAATGATATTTGATAGTTTATTCCACTCTTCCGTTATGTACATAGTGTGGTGGACCTTAGTCATGTTGACAAACTCATCTCATATACTCAGCAGTGACATAGATCTGAAAGCATCTTTTTGTTTCATGACGCTAAACAATAGAACTGTTTATACTCTGAACGAGTGGAACAACTTATATGCAGTCATGTTGCAAATATCAATGCGTATAAGCAGATAGAATGAGCTGTTGCAAATATCAAGTTTCATTTAATGGCATTCATAATTAATCAATTTTAGAAATTAGGACCGATCTGAACCATCATTAGAAGAGGAGGGGGTGGTGTGGAAAGCATACTTATAAAATTAGATTCAGATATTAATAATTAAATAATTTGTCCCATACTTGAGTATAGCGGCATTTTAATTCAAAATAGTTCACTAGGTTATCTCGTTACATGGAGGTTCAAAAGAAAAATCATAATGAACCATGTGTATGAAATCGGTAATGTATGCAGACACTGCATTTGTAAGAATTTATAGGAAAAACATATGTTAACATATTTACTACTCATTTTTTATATCAACATATATAAGAAATTCCGGATGATCAAGCAGTTGAACTATGGAATGTAATAAAATTATGAGAAATATTTTTAAATGTTAACCAAAATATCACCTGAACACTATCTAACTGAATGCCTCATGCAAAATGTCCTACTTAGCTAAATGGGTCAGCGAAAGTTTGTAATATAGGTTTTCTATATAAGCAATTTATTAACTTTGTACTGGATGGTGGAGAGAAGATGATCAGCCTTTCGAGAGCTATCGCTGCATATACAAAAGGCTTTATTTCAACGGACCCTTTTCTCAGTAGAACTTTGTTTTTATGGAATAAACGTAAATCCTGATTTAAAGAACATTTATGTAGCTTTATAACAACAAAATGGATAGGTCCATGAATGGCGTGTTCGACCTTGACCACTATGGCCAGATTCTAAATGGATCAAAAATCAATTGCTAGCGTCGGATGCATCCGGTGATTTTGTCGTTCCAGTTTAAGCTATGTGCAGGTTTTGGTGTACACTTGATTGTGTTACCCTTTTTATGTTTTTGTTTTTAGTTTGGCCTTATGTCCTTTAAATGATGCTTAAGTATACACTGTTACATGCATATTTTACTTTCCAGACTAATAATATAACATAAAATATTTAATGTAAAGGTTTCACTGGTTACCAATCATCTTTTACCACCGCCATACCAGTGGTACTTTACTTTTCTTTCCCATATTTTATGGTACTTAACTTTCTTATGTTTTTACAAAATGTTGACGCCTATTTTCTAAAATTTCCCACTAAAAGAAACTTTAGTTTGTTCAGATCATCAAGGATTTGTTAGTTGTGCGAATTTGGAAGCTTGTTTACCATCACCACAGATTTGTCACAATATTATGTTAATGTCCGTTGACTAATTATTAGTTCAAATGATTATAATGCTTGCTAGGTGAATTCTTAGAATGAAATATTTTATACTTTATGTAATCAGTGGTGATGGGTTTCATAAATTTGAAATCATTGAGTACTATCAACTATCCCACATGTGTAAGAGTTTGTAAATAAATACACCAGTCATCATAATAATTCAACTTCCTGAATATCCAAGCACAAAGGAATAAAATGGATGTAATTTCATACAGTAAACTTTAACTTTTGTACAATCATCATGGTATATGTTTATCGTTTCGATATTTCTATTTTACAGTTTGCATTATAATTTCTATGTTAAATCATGTATTGCGGTCAACTTTTATTTGCAGTAGTGAGAAACTATACACTTGAAAAATTAAATGCTTTAGCCAAAGCAGGAGTGGGATATTTAGCGTTGGTATATATAAAGGGCTATTTCCTCTTCGATTTATTGGCGCACATAAGAAGGGGTGATTGAGTAGAGAATCTGAGGCCTATATCTGCTAAAGAGGTATGGATTTTTTTTTTTGCAAAGATACACAGTATTACAGGTTATAATAAATCATGTAAAAATAAAATTAATAATACTGTAACAATTTGCTTGAAATGAGAAGTACAACAGATTGTTTCAATGAATCACTAGTCATTTCAAAATTAGGCTTGGTTTATTTAGGATAGGTAAGCTATAAAAGTGGCATAATTTACAACAGAATGTTGATGGAAAGTTCCTAAAGTATCAATTTTATCTTAAATTGGTCAAAAATTTGAAGTAATCAATTGCCATGTGTTTACTGAACAGTACAGAGCTAAGCAACTTAGCCTTAGGGTCTAAGGCTAACACCATCCAGGAGTAAGAATCATGATTATGCAGACCACTCTGATGGCCAATGGCATAAAGAGGTCATTACTCAAAGTACAAGGTATTTTTGGTTAGAAAAACTGTTGCTTGGAATCTTTTTTCTCCCATTTCTATTTTGTTAAACTCAGTGAGTAATTAAATAATTCATTTCGCATTTATAATAGGGATTATTCCGAATACAAGGCATGAAAGTGGTATTGAAAGAGAAAATTTTAGAAGCCAATGTTATGCTGTTTAAGTGCATGTTCATTTGTGTTTATACTCTGAATGAGCTGTTTAATAAATTTTGGTTTTAACTCAAAAAAAGAATTGTAGTTATATCATTCACCATATACATGTTTAAAATACATACAAGTCTTATGCAGTATTATAAAATGCTAGAAAGACATTTTAATAAACTTCTGTAATCATTTTGCAGATTCTAACAATGGGAAGATTGATGAAACTTAGGGTCATTACTTGGGTCAGGTAATGATATTAAACCGATGTACTCTGATTCAATCTATTCAGGCAATGAAGGTATAATTCAACATTCAATGATGAATGTCCACTTATGATAAAAAACAACTGGTTAATTGATTTCAAGATTCATTTGAATGTAGGTGGTGGTGTTCTATTTAATTGGTAGGTGTTGTGGTTCATTAAAGAATGCAGGTAGTGAATGTCGTCTGGCCTATTATTTGAAATATTTGGTGATGATCAAGATTTTATGCATATGCGGCTTGTTGTTGCACATATGATCATAAAAGGCGTATGCATTTACAACGACGGAGCCTGGTATTGTATGTTTCTGGATAGATATGCAGATAAAGGCATAAGCGCAAGCATTAAACTTGACTAGAAGATTGGAATTGCCGCTAAGGATTGGGATTATTTTGCTAGAAAAGAAAAGCTTGAGGTATGTGGTATATCTACTCAGATGTAAACTGATATCTTCTATACTTGTCTGCATACAAGGGCATTTTGTACTCTTATTGCAGGGTGTGGAGATGGAGCTTACAAAATTGCAAACCTCGGTGCAGGCAATCCATGAGAACCTAATTTATCTCAAGGACAGGTAAAATTTCTAGCTGTGGTACCATTACATAATGTGTACGTTGTCGTGTAGTATTGTATTCAGATTGACCGTATTTTTTAGCATCGTTCAAATTTATCTTCTTTGGATGGATAGATAGATATGGAAGCAGTTGAAGACTGTGTGTGTCAGTGAGTCTGCATATGAGTGAATCGAGTGATAGTGTAGTGAGGAATGTATGCATGAGTTTGTATATGAGTGAATGTACAATAGTGAAGTCAAAAAATTTGTACCATTTGAAATGTTGAAATAAAATATTTATTTGAATAAAATAATGTGTTACAATAATATTTATTATAATATTATGAAATCTTTGATTAATATCAGTTGAGGTATAATTGCTTTTAGCAGTTGTAAAACAAAATTTAACAACTGCTAAAAACAGTTGTAAAAAATGTTGACTTTATTACGATTACAGATATACTAGTGGAACATACCAGCTGTAATAGACATATAACAACTGTTTTGGGAAGTTGTGAAAGGGTATTTTTTTGTTGTAGTGGTACCTTTGGCAACACCTGTACCAATGTTGCCATAAGGTGGCAAAGGTGTTGCCTTTGACTCTAAGGCAACGCGGCAAAACGCAATGCCAAGAAAGTGTTGCCATAGATCATTTTTTGCCTACAACAACACTTTTTGGCACTTTCTGCATCACTTCTCCGGTGTTGCAGTATGCAATCTATGGCGTAGCGTGCATTATGATCTGATTGTAGCCTGAGTATGCATCCATAAAAGATAGGAGTTCATGCCCCACTGTCGCGTCAATATGCTAGTCAATTCTAGGTAGCGGAAAGCTGTCTTTGGACATGCTTTATTAAGATCAGAATATTCGATGCACAGTCACCATTTTCCATTGGGTTCCTTGACAAGCGCAGGGTTTGAGACCCAGGTAGGATAAGTAGATTCTCGTATAAAGTGATTTTCCATAAGTCTGTCCACTTCTTCTTTGAGTGCAGCTGGCCTTCCCAGGACTTGAATCCTTCTTTTCTGCTTGATTGGAGTGATGCTTGGATCAATGTTGAGTGCATGAACCGCCACTTCGGGGATATGCCGCACATGTTAGAGTGACTCCAAGTAAACACATCAAGATTAGCTCTAAAAAATGTAACTAATTCTTTCTGTAATTTCAAGCCCAGTTGAGAGCCTATCTTCAATACTATATCTGGATCTTTATCATGATCTGGAACTGAAATTGTGACCTCATCTGGCGTTGCTCCCCCTCCCCTGTACTGGCCTTCCTTAGATCCATTTCCTTTTGGGCCCCACTATGCTCGCCATTATAGGGGTCATGCCCTAATTGCTATAAGGCATAATCTCAAATGCGGAGCGGGACCTCCACACTCTTTCCTTTGTCTTTCTTGCTTGCTTCCCTTAGTTCGTTGATATAACACTCTCTGGAAATGTCCTGATCAACTTGAACCACATCGATCCCCTTGTCTGCTGGAAACTTCATTGTCAAGCACCAAGGGGCTAGCACAGTTCTAAAAGCTGCCAAAGCTGGTCTTCCCAAAAAAGCATTATATGCTTATGGCTCATCTACAAGGATAAAGGTTTGTGTCAAAGCAACTTTCCTTTCTCCATCCTTGAGTTCAATAAGTAGATCAATGACCCCAATGGGTTGTTTTAGCTCCCTTGTGAACCCTTGAATTTACTTCTGGCAAGCTAGCACATTTGACATTGAAAGCTTCATTCTTTCGAAAGTGCTTTTGAATAAAACATTCACTGAGGCTCCACAATCAACCAAGACCTACTTTACAGTGGCTGGGACTATCCCGACTGTCACTACCATGGGATCTTGAGTTGGAGTGATTAACATCGTGAAATCAGTAAAATGACCCAAGTTTCATTTCATCCAACCGGTAGGGACTAATTAACCAACCTTTAGCAATGAATGATACTTAGGAAGAAGCCGCAGAGAAGAAATAGAACTTGTCTTCTTACCCCTTCCTCATCTTTCCCGTTGAACATGACATCCCCGACCGAGGTCTTCTGTTGCTTTCCGAAGATGGCGTTGCTCAAGTCCAAGCACTTCTCTTCCTTTGGGGCATTTTTGAGCGCATTAGCATACTACTCAATACCCCCCTAACTTTCCTCCGTTGGATGAGGATCTCCGGAAATGGTGTTAATCACAGGCCTTTGATTAACTGGTGCTGGAGCCTTATCCCCTGACTTAGATGCTTTCTGCTCTTGGGTAGTTAGGGAGGATTGGTAGATTACTGCTCTTTCACATACAACTGTAGACAATTCTTCATAATCAGCTCTCCAATCAATTTCTTAAGATGTTTGCACTCATTAGTATTATTACCCGGCTGATTGTGGAAGCGGCAGAATCTTCCAAAATTTGCTCGATTATCGGTCACCTTCTGATTTTTTGGCTTGGGGTAGTCCTCGATATCCTTGGCGACCATAACAATGTTCTCCAGTGTCTCCGTCAATGAGGTTAACTCGGTAGTTTTGAAGAAACAGAACTTCTTTCCATTTCAGTTATCTTTAGCATCATTTCCCCGCTTTTGGCCTTCATTATTCTTTTGATCATTTGGAACATTATTATCTTTCTTCACTGGAACCGTACTACTCTCAGCTACATCTATAGCAAAGGAAGGATCATCTTCAACATAGATGTACTCCTATGCCTTTGCATATAACCTCTCTAAGGTTTTAGGCTTCTTTATTTTAATCCATCTTCCAAACTTTGACTTTTTAATAATAGCACGCTTAATTGCCATGAGAATAGCCGAGGTTCTATATCTGCAACTTCTGTTGCCGCAACATTAAATCATGTTAGTAAGGCTTTAACCGACTCTCCAGGCTTCTGATCCATGTCATTTAATGACATCATGTCTTTGACCATCGTGGATTGCAGCCTGAACGGCTCCCTAAACTTCTTGGCTAGAGAGAAAAAGTTGTCCACGGATCTTGGCAGAAGTTTGGTAAACCAATGCGAGGTCACTCCTTCCAAATACACAGGGAAATATAAGCATTTGAGTTCATCCGTGGCTCTGGCACCATCCATATATGCTGGTCATATTTGTATAAGAACAAATTTGGATCTCCAGTTCCGTTGTAAGCTTGAATTGTTGGCAGATTGAATTTACGTGGGAACTTGGTCAGCTTGATCGTTTCGGTGAGTGGAGTTTTAGACAGTGCAAACTCCCACTCCTTTTCATCATCGTTTCTCTCAACACTTTCCTTCATGATCTGCCAAACCATGTCTTCAAGATGCCGCTTCTCTTCGTGCCATTCCATGGGGCAGACGCCATCTCCTTCGTCGGGTGTTCGCTTACGCAAATGGTCGTGGCTAGAAATCTAGGGCCATGTGCCTCCCTCATAGGGAAGTGCCCCTTTAGTGGAACTAGTCGCTTTCTGAGAAGTTGGTCTTTTCGCATGGTTTCCAGCAGGTGGTTTGGATTCTGCATGATTATCTTTATCTAGATCAACAATCTCCTGAACAGATTGGTTATGACTGGGACTTGTGGCCAAGGAATGAGCACCCTCCACACAGGTGACATTAGTAGTAAATTTTACCATGGCGGCTTGGAGATCAAAGAGAGTTTCTAGGTTTTTCATCATGCCATTATTAGAGATATCCATTTGCTGAGTCAAGCTTGCAACGACTCTATCCAACTCTTCTCTAGTCACACTAACTCCTACTGCGGAGGGTTAGCCAACCTCAAAATTAATTTGTGGGGTGATAGGATCATTTGCAGCATTTCAAGAAGTTGTAGCCATTACGGTCTTACTAGTTAGAGGGATTTTTGGTGGTATTATGTTGGACAAATTTCTAAACTTCGAAGAGAATTCGTCAGTTGGCCTGGATATTAGATTTGGAGAATCTATCGTAGAAGTGGGCTTCGCACTTCAATGCAACCACAAAGCACTTAAACCTGAGAATGTGAACGTGGCCTCGCATTTGGCGCCAAAAAGTGTTTATACCAAAAATGGCACAAACACTCCCGAAGATGATGTGTACAATTCACAAGTAAGTAGTTCTACTAAATTGGAGCTATAAACACAAAGAGAAAAGTAAAGTCAAGGAAATTTAAAGTGGTTCGGTCTCAATTTTGACCTACATCCACTATAAGAGAGAATTTCATTAGCATTTCAATGATTACAAAGTACGTGTTTCTCTCAATCTTGTACATTTCACTCTAATCTCTTTGATCTCTCAAGTATGAGACGGAAATCCTTAGATCTCTGTAGTTTTAAAGATTAAAGGAATGAATCTTCTATAACTTTGCATTCAGATGATCTTCGTTGATTCTATGTTGGATGAGATTGTAGATCAGAGCTTGAATGAACTCTAATGGAGGTTAGAATGGCTTAGAATAGTTGAGAAAATAAATGGACAGCACTTCGTGGCGCTAGAAATGGGTCCTCCAAAATGTAGAAGCTAAGGGGTATTTATAGGTGTGGAGAGAATGAAGTGGAAAAGTTGAAGTTATATGTGCAGGCTATGGATCGGTCATAACTTTATTTACAAAAAGGCCATTGGGCTGAATTCTACCGATCCATCCAGTTGTCACCTATTGTCATCCATTGTCATCCAACCGACCTACCTAGTTAATGCCGACAGATCCATCTCTTTGCTTTCGACCGACCTATAGTGTATAAATACGACCGACCCATACTGTTTTGGACACCGACCCATAAATCTCTTTCATGCCTGAACAATAGAACCTTTTAGCGACCGATCCATGGTGAGGGACTCTGACCGACCCATATCCTTTGAAGACGACCAATCCATGATACTTGACATTGACCGATCCATCAGGAAAACACACGGCCGACCCATCTTTTTGATATATGACCAACCCATAGCCTTAGCTTCTGGCTGGTCCATTATTTTGACCCTGGCCGACCCATAGAGCATAAACCTGGCCGATCCATCGAGTGCAAACCTGACCGATCCATTGCTTAATGAATTTAATCCATTAATGTAATGCATGATTTTTAGTGGAAAAAAAGTATTTATTTCATAATATATATACATAGACAAACATATAATGTATATTACTATTAGAATGAATCTTTGATTATTAATGTTTTTCTTGATCATTAATTTGGTGCAGGTACAAATGCCAAAGCCCGGGCATACAAGATCATTAATTTGATCATTATAATGTATACTACATACAAGATCTTGTTTCTAAGCAAGAAAAGCTGACATCACTGTTATAAAAAATAGTTAAATTGCATGATTTGAATCGCGATAGAATCAGTATAGCATATTTGAAGCTCTTCTTCTTGCATTAATTGTCAATAAATTTGCGTTAATACATAAAAAAATCTGGTACCACATATTAGAGTAAAACCCTTCCTGAATAAGGTTTTACTTTAACGTATTGTTTTTTATTTTTGTTAAAAAATTACCAAGTCATCAAGTATCCTAAAATGTCATATTATTATTTATTTATGTCAAAAAATTGCCAAATGATCAAGTATTCTATAGTGTCGATATGCTATAACGTATACAAGAGCAATTGAATCAATATTCAGACCATAGATCCAAACTTCTTACTACCTAAAAATGGAAAATAAAAATTAGAAGTAAAAAAACAATAGGAGTAAGGACACTGGTAGATTTCAAGAACCGCAATAAGTTAACCATGCATGATGAATGGTAGCGACCATAAGTAATTCAACGAAGGTCGTCTGCTTAAAAGAAGAAGAATATACCTTAGGTTGCAATAAATTTGTGTATCCAATGACCAATGCAAACTTCTTCATTTTTCTTAATCAGCTTTATGCTGCGGACCACAATTCTTGGAGCATACAGGCCGAAAACTGGAAGGATTGCAAACATATATGAATTACTCGATATATTATTAGCTTCAGTTGAATATACCTAAAAACATATGTGATGACTACTACCCACATCTTGTGTCAATTTGCGTCCACTTGTTTCAAATCTTTTCCACTGTAACCAACACAAACCGCATATCATCATCACCATAAGATTAATGTTTATGTATACAAATATAAGCATAAATGACAGTAAGAAGGCCCATGTTTTATTGATCACCGGTAAATGTTTCAATGTTATATAAGTGTAAGAAAGAGTTATGTTACTAAATAAACATAGAACATGTTGAAGCAATGAACTTGTAACAATATACAAGATGCATGCTGACATCTTTCATTTGTTATCTATCCATTCCAAGCAACGTCTATGGTATTCACTAATCTAGTAATGTTCCAAAACATTAGCCTTGGTAACAGGGCCGGTTTATAGATACTATTTGGCATCAACCTTAATTCATACGTACCAATGTCTGTTTACAAATAGATTTGAATGAAACATCCTTTTCACAATGTCAACCTACATTACCAGATTCACATGTTATAGCCTTTGCTTGTTGCATATAGCGATTAACCGCAAGTTTCCACTTCCCTTGTGCTGAAAATGTAGAACTAGTGGGGTGCCAAAATATCTCGTGTATTAGGGACTAGATTTTAAATAACTACCCTCATCCATGATCAATTCAAAATACACCCATCCAATATAAACTATTAATCTCTAAGGGTAGTTAAAGATCTCATACACAACAGTTGAACATCTTTAATAATCTCATAGTTAAATCTATGAATTCTAGAAGCCAAACAAATTGTAACCCAAAGCCATATAAAATGGAGAACTTTTATGCCAACCGATAACACAGACTCCCAAATCATAGTACAATGAATATTCCATGAGTAGAAATAAATAAATACTTGATATTGCCAAATCCTAAAATCCAGACATCATGATCGAATTGGGAATCTTAACCGAATTTGTTTTCTAAAACTGAATTAGTATGTAACTCAGTAATAGATTGCATTGAACTGTTGAATTTTGGCATCCCCTTTCTGATTTCAGTTTTCATAATTTCGATATGATATGTAGTGGCTTGGCATGTGAATTTGACATTATAACTAATAGAAAAAATTTGGGTGAATATTCAAAGCTGAAATTGTGTATACTAAATCAAAATAGGAAAAATTAAAATATAAATGAGAGGAACAATGTTCTGGTTACCAGTGACATCAAAATTAGAGCAGCAACACCATAACTTTGAACTCGATCAAGTAATTTTCAGATCTTTTACGTCAATTGACCGACGCGTGGAACTTCAAATAATATCTCGAAGAATGGAGGCACCAAAGATGTTTTTTTGAAGTCAACAATATCTTTAACATCATGTAATTTGGTAGTTATAACAACTAAAATTGACGTGCTTCGAATTGGGGATTGTTATGGAGAGGAGAGGGAATACAAGAAGAAAAGGGGAAAGCGGGATTCGTTTGGACTGGGAATCACGAATGTAGAAGGATTTCGAAAATTTAGGGTGAATGAAAATTACGGATCGGGATTTTTGAAATTTGGGGGTGAGAACGAAATGAAAAGGAAAGCGAGTGAATGAAAATAAAATTGGGAAATAGAAATAGCTGAGGTGTGGATTGATTGTGTTGGTTGATGGTTTAGATTTTGTTTTAAATGATGGTATGGATCGCTAACGTGTATTTTTTTATTAATTTGAATATATTTATAGCTGCTGCAACATCTTGTTAATATCTATGCTAACACCTTGAAGTGAATGTTGCAATAGACAAAAATCAGCATAGCTATTGTTATATTATAACTAGCAATATCTTGTAATTTCACTGCAATAGGCCATCTACGGCGTAGTGTCCAAATCAAAGGAAGAAGCGATAAATAGAATATCAAAGAGAAAATACTTGTCAAAAGATTGCGGGTAGAAACATGGATCCGTTGGTGGATTTCTTTTATCTCACTCATCTTAGTTGCTTCATGGAGAAACTCTCAAGTGAACTAATCCAAAAACTTACCTTAACCTTACAAGTAAAGTTACACTTTTCCTCCTTTCCACATTTCTTGTCTTTACTTTACCCATCTTGTGTTCCCTGACTCATTCCACTTATATTGCCCAACCCTATAAAGACTTACTTCCTGCCCCACTTTTTATATATATAATTTTCCAAATCCATATTTGAAAATATTGATGAGGCAAAATTTTAGTTGCACAAATTTCTTGTTGAAACATATATAGTTGCTTTTATGAAATTTCCAATATACAAATATCATATCAAAAGTCTTCGAAAAATTTATGTTTCTTAAAGCTTTATCTGTATGGGGTTTCGATTCAAAGTGGTTGTACAAATTTCCATGAAACACCTCCTTGTTACACTCTTGTCTAGGAACACAATTATTTCAAAAATACCTTTACTTGGCTTTTCCCCGAAAACTTTTTTCTTTACAACTGAAGTCCAACTACTTCCTTAAAATACATGAAGTGGGATCTAACATAAGAGTCACACCATTATTTTCAAAAGACAGGGATTAAAGAGTAAAATATTCTAATCCAACTAATCCTTCATAGGTCAACACTCGAGTTCGAGTACCCCTAAGAAAACCCATTTTCCTTCCAACATCTGGGATGACTTATTATATTGTTTGCTTACCTAAGCTTCCAACCCATCCATTGAGGGTATATTCCCATAGCTAGGAAAGGTTTCAGTTAGAATCGTGAAACTCAATTCTCACTTACACCGTGTGCTTTATCCAAAAATACAACAAATTTAGCATTGCCACAAATACTGATATGTAAACTAATATCTCTCTCTCTTCTAGAGATAGTCTTTCAATCACTTATTATTCAGGATATATATAGCACAAAGAGAACTGAACCGATACTTCCTTGAGATGCACTGAGAAAATAGGAGTATCAACATGACTGACCCTCCCAGTCACAAGAAGTCAAAAATTAGTCCTAGCATGATTATTTTCTTCTTACAGTCAAATAGCCCTAGAAATACTTAACAAATATTAGGCCCGTAATTTTTTCCTATAAGTCCATATATCATATTCAAGCATACACCAAATTTTGGACTTGTAATTTACCCCCTCATTGTAATCAATATGTCTTATCAGTCCTAATCATAGCAACCTAATCCATAACCGGAAATGCCCCAAACATCAAGATTTTAGTTTCAACCCTGACTTACCATAGATAAACAGATAATCAAGCCGATCCCTATGGAGTTCAGAAACTATTATAGGGCCTAAGTGCAAAACAATCACTAGTGCCATCATCACACCCTTGGGGATTTTCCATATCTATAAAGGACACTCCATTAATCCTACAATATAGACGCTCTACAAGATTCAACTCATTGTAGCTATGGCCTCACGCAGCCACCCTAACCAATATATCAAAGGAAAAGGAAAAAAACGTTCCAAAAAAACAGGAAAACTACTAAGAACTAAAGATAGATAATAATTCTTTCTTCCACCAATCCTTGCCTTTTATCGTTTCTCTCTCAATGTTCAATTTATTACTACTTATATGTTCCCTATAATCCTTTATTCATTAGTATACTCATGTTGACCTTTTACTTACCATCCTTAATTTCACCTTTTTGGAAGTTCCCTAATTATTGGTAACCAAAAATGTTATAAAATTCTATTTCCATAGTATAAGACAATCTATTTGATAGAAATCCGTAGTTGCAAGATATTTCTTTTTAATTATCTTTAAGTGGGAGAATAGTGCGTATACAGTAAAACCCCTATTTCACATAACCTATTCACTCTTGCAATGACGTTTTCTATGTTAATTTCAAACCCAACTATGGAAATACACCCCTTTTCTTGACCAATCAATCCAGATAATTCTTATCTTCCAAACTACCCTTTTATATCCATAATTAACCCTTTCTAATATCTTTCAAACAACAAGCTCCATTCTAACCTCAACCTTTCCCAACTACTGAACTAAACGGGTTTGTCCATTAACCAAATTTCTGCCGATAAAGGAAAGCTTAAATAGAATGCCTTATAACTCAAATAAAAAGATAAAGATCTAGAAAGAGTCAAAGGATGGTTGTAACTGACCATTAGGTTTTTTTTTTTCAAAAGTAACTTTTGATTCTTGAAAATGTGTTTTATTTTGAAAATACTTTCTTTAAAAACAAAACTTTAATGATCTTGGTAACCTTAGGCTCTGATACCAGATGTAACATCCCACATTCCTTAATGCCACTTGTATGAGGATTTCATTAAGTAAGTATGAAGCATTGTAGGTATAAAGACATAAAGCATCACATAGACTAAGGTTTTACCAGATATAAAAATATAAATTTACAGCGAATGAAGAAACTTTAATTTTATAAAATATAAAACCATATTTGTTTCATTTAACTAAACAGTTACAATATGCCATATCCCAAAATCTCACTCAAGAGAAACATCAATGTAAGAAAATATTATCCTCCAAATATACCAAAAAAGATACATCCTGACCTTGGAAAGAAAAGAGGAAGCAATCCAACTTGCAGAAATCAATCATGACAAAGCTAACAGAGAAATCTGCAGAAATCCATCATGACAAAGCTAACAAACAAATCTAACTATATGCTTTCTCTCTATAAGCCTGGGGGAAATAAAAGAGAAAGGAAGAAAGGAAAAGGGCCAGACATAAAGTTCGGTGAGCTATTCTGATTACCAGCTCGACATACTAAATTAAGTCAAACAGATAAATAGTGGTTCTAGTGTCATAAAAGGTAAGTGCCTGTACATATCTAAAGGTGAACAATAGCTGGTATGAACTGATAATAGGGGCTGACTATTCTTATAAAAAGACAAGGATAATAACAATAATAATATCAATTAGATCAGACTAATTGACTGTTTTGCACTTCTACAGATTCAGATAGAAACAATTAATTATGAGAGATTTTTCTAAATGCTACACATTGATTGGCTCCCTACATACATGAATAGCCTCTGTCAGCCACAACAATAGGGGATATCGGTCCCTAATCTGTCAACTTTGAAGAAACATCCCTATGTAACGCCCCACACTTTTCTACACCCAAATTTTGACAAAAATCAAAACTTGAACACATCCAAGCATAAAGTGTATATCTTGTACCTGTAATAATGAGCATGAGCATAATCAGAGTACGATAAATATAACTCATAATGAAAACAAGATAAGATAAATTAGTATTAACTCAAGTAACTACCTTTTTCAAAGTAAGTCACTTTTCCAATACTGATCATGAGAGAGAACGAGAACCGAAGCCAAACTTAAACATCTCTAAGAACCCGACCTTCTCTATGAAACCTGGAGGTTGTAATAAGGAGGGGGTTAAAACAACATGTTCTGGTGACTAAAAAATGTACAACATAGTCTATAACACAGATATATTCCGTTTGGTTCAACCCAAGCTGTATGGCTAACCAGGTTAGTGATTCTAGCCCAACCTAGTAAATGTTTATGCACGACTTTACTACTCAACTCAAAGCAGTATTCCCAAATTATATTACCGAGATAGGACATTTGCACACATTTTTGTGAAGCCTTTATACCAGAGTTTAACTAGTTAATTATACCGACAGTTAGCCCCTAATTTCGGGGTTTCTCTCTATATCCTCATTCTCTATTCTTTATTATTTAATGCCTCAGTATCAATGATAGATATGGTGGATTCTTCCTAATCACTAAAGACCCTAGGTGGACCTATTGGTCACTTATTAACCCTCGATAATATATTAAATGTTAACATAAAACTAGAGGGCACTAGCTAGGGGCACTATTAGTTAAGGCTTCCGTCATTCACGCATATACCCTTACCTCGCATAAGGTGAGAGTAGGTATTTTATCATTTGTTATATATTCTAGCTGACCTTATTAGATAACCTCATTAGTCACTTATTACTTCCCATTGGATAGGTAGCCATATCTGACCCTTTTAATTTCCAGGTTTGGGTAGGCCAACACACACATTCCACTTAAGACCCCTTTATTGAAAAATCTATTCCCATGTGGACTCTTTAGCCCTAGTCACTTAGCCTTTTAGGACCAGGAAGCGAACTACACGCGAAGGTTATTCGTTTGTCCCCATTTTCCTTTAACACCTTTCCCTTTTTGGGATAAAGTAGGCTACGGTATTAAGTCATTCCCATTTAATTCCTTTACATGGAAATACTATACGTACACCATTTGTTGTATCACAGGTTTATATGGTCAATAATGTCTTATATTATAAACCTACTAAGTCAAACTATATTTTTAATTATAAGTCTATTAACATAAATAAGAAAGATTATATTCCCTTTTCTCTAGGATATTTATTTAATTTCTTCCCTAATTTGGACTTAGTATTAAACGACAATCAATATCCATTAATCCCCTATTTGACACCTATTTCCTTTTATTTCTTGTTTATTGCCCTTTATGACTCTAATGGCCATATTTACCTAAGGCAATTATTTATCAGTCTCAAGTTATCTGTTTATTGTACCCCAACAGACAAATCGTATTCTTATTTATTTATTTATTTATTTGTTTACTATTATATATACATATTTGTGTATATATATATATATATATATATATATATGTATACCAGGCCTCTCACATTAAGTTGGCTACCTGTGGATATTAGATATGCCGGTCGGTTCTGGGCAGACTTCTACCACAAGTGAACTTAACCTCGCACCTTAGTATGATTATATTTATGCATTAGACCCTTCACATTAAACCGACAACCTGTGGTTGCTGGATTTGGTTGTTGGTTCCGGGCAGGCTTACACCACAATTTGAGTTTAACCTCGTGCCTAAGTGTAGTTATAATTTAAATTCCTAATTTGGGTCCACAAAAATCATCCTAATTTATTTTAGTAACTGTAACCATTTTCCTATTCATATATATTTTCCCTATATCAATATTGGTTACAATGGTTATTTCTTTATCTACGGTCTCATTTATAATAGTTAATTACATTTATTGCTAAAAATGGTCACCACAAATATATTAATTCAAAAGGGATTATATTTCCACATAATTCCATAGTTGAACCTTATCCAACATTCAAACATTCCATACAATTTATATTTCACTGTTTTACGTTGATTGGGACGGATAATAGGTATATATTCATTTTTTAGTTTTGTGCGGTCAACATAGTTATTAATATTCATTTATTATTTTGCAATATTTATTTTTAAAGTAATGATTTGGTCAAATCAATTAACCAAGCATTCCCTTATTACATTCAATCTTGCCAAAAAGGTTTCAAGTCTCACAAGGACCATTAGCCAAAACCATTGTAAATCATGCCCATTTTGTAATGTTGACATATTTCTAAATTACAAGAAATATATATAATAATTTTTTATTTTGGAATAATTGATGCAAATTACATACAAAACATATATTTATTTTATATGTACCTTTGCACCGCTTTTCGTCTTTTAATTCTTTTTGTCATGCTTCTTGCGATTCTAAAACAATGCCTCTTTATTTAAAAATGAGGAAAACGACATAATTTACAATGCTTAAGCCAAAAACACAACAATATTAATTGTAAACAAGGAATATTTCTTTGATTCTTATAATCACATAGTACACAAATTCATCTTTTCACCCAAATTTACATGTTTCATATTTCAGCACTGAACTAAAGATCTGGAGCATAAATACATCAATTTATGTTTAATGAGACTGACATCCAGATCAACAGTGCTATGTAGCATATACAACATATTTCATAGTTCATGACATAACTTGTAGGAATATGTGATAATTTATATAAAAATCCTACAATTCATGTTTATACAAAATCACAGTGTTATCATTTACCAACGTATTCTGTAATAACCCGTGTTTTTATAACGTGTAATAATCATAAATCAAGGCAGAATTAATTTTTAAAATAAGAATCAATGGAAATGGGTTATTCCATTGCGTTCGTCTCGAAATTCTGTTTGGAAATGAGTCCGAGTTCTCGAAAATCGGAGTCTGTATGACCAAGTTATGACCTTTCGAAGTTTTCAGAAGTTTTCAAGTTCAAAACAGCTCAATTCGAATTCAAAATTCGAAATTCAAACCTCAGAATGGACTGGGCGGGAAATTTCCTGCCCAGGACCAAATCAACCTGGGGGTCGACTATGTAGTTGACCTACCCAGGACCAGGTCGACCATAGTGTCGATCTGGAGGTCGACTTGGTGCCCGAGCCCATTTTTGAAGCTGGATTCACTTTGATGTATCTGGCCTCGTTCCTGTCCACAATCGTTGACCTGACCCTATAAATACAGCCCCTAACACTAGTCTCTCTACACAAAATTCTTTCTGACCTTATGCTGCTCTAATTCTGGTTGAAAAGTTTGAGAAAGGGATTGCTTCTTCTACGTTGAGACTGCGTTATGGGAATTGCTGATTTGGGGATTTCTATTAGGACTTGACTAAGCATATAAAGATTCAACATCGACTCTCTTTTTCTAATTCTCGAACCACGATCTGTAAGCCCCAGTTATTTTTAGATTTAAACTGTAAATGTGATATGGATATGATGTAAATTGAAATTGGACCTATATATGATGACTGTTTTACATCCATTCTTGTTCATCTTGGATCTTGACTTCTAGACATATTACTATGACATTGATTTGGGGCCTATTCATGTTGTAAATCAAAAGGAAAGCCCCTCATATTATCATGTTGAATCTGCTATTAGTCACAAGTTTATGACTATCACCTTATGTCAATCGTTACTATGATTATGCTATCACCTTATGTCAATCGTTACCATGACTATACTATCACCTTATGACAACTGTTATCTTGACTAGTACCTTGTCTTGTTAGATTTGAAATCTTTATGTTTGAGGCCAATATTCCATATGCCAGTAATGTTATATTATTTATCGCAAGTTATACCGTGCTATGATAGTAATCACTTTTGCCACCTTATACCCGTCCCTTTTTATGTTATTCCCTAATTAGATTTAATTGTATCGATTTGAGCTTACGTATGATGGGAATACGATTTGGGTAGACTAGGTAAAACATGAATTGATTTTGAACTTTAAACATGAACGTTATTATAACTTGAACTGGATATGGACATGAACTTGACACGATTTGACATGAAACATGACATGAAAACTCGACATAAATTTTGACATGAAACTTGAACGTGGGCATGACAATTAGATAAACTTGAAAATGGCCAACTCGAGGTTGGGTTGAGTTTGCAGTGTAAATCTGCCCGGAACCGCCAACAAATCCAGAGGCTGCAAACAATAGGATCCAATGTGGGTAGTTGGTCATATCGCACGTAAAACCTGAGGTTAGACTATGTTGTGGTGTAAATCTGCCCGGAACTGCCCGGAAAATCCAGTAACCACAACAGTTAGTCTAATGTGAGAGGTTGAGGTGCATTAATGAATTAATGCCACACGATAGGGTTAAGTCATGAACCACTTGAATATACTTAATCAACTTGACCCGATAATTTGATAGGGTTAAGTCATGAACCGCTTGAACACACTTAACCAACTTGATACATGATTTGGGTAGGGTTAAGTCATGAATTCGAATGACAACACTTAACCCATTTGAAACCCTAGTTACGCGGTCCTTTTCAGCAGTAACCCACTTAGATGTATCACGATACCCTGGGACTAGGCAGGGTGGGGCACGATTACTGGGCTGATTGTAAGCGACCAGAATGACGGCTGAGTAGGTGCGCCATTGTAGGTTCAGGCGGACTATGGTCGTGCACATAGTCCGGAGTTGAAAAAGCAGGCATTGTGCACCCGTAGATTTACACTGTGCGTGCTTGATTCGTGTCGGTGGTTGGCACCATAGGACTTGATACACCCTATGGTGGACCTAGCACAGGTAACTACATTTCAGGATAGGGCCGTATGACACAGACACATGACGAACTAGGACTTGTAGGGAGCCGATCGACTAGTAGATCGTACCGTAGGACCCCGTAATGGGTCACTTCATGATACTGGGCCAAGGGATCATTTCATGATTAATACTTGACATGGGTTAGAACACTAGTACAGTTGGTGCAGCGAACCTTAAATATGCAATGCTAGACTTGGCTTATCTTGTTATCTTAATTATCCTACCAATTCTGTTATCATCCTTATGTTTAATTCCAGTTTTCACATATCATGTTACCTTTACTAGTTTTCATACTGAAAGTCACTAGGGCTTACCAGTCTTTATGACTGACCCTTTTTCTTTCGTCCCCCCCCCCCCCCCAGGTTCTCAGGGAGGAAACACTAGCTCTTAGCTTGGATTTAGCTTGCTTTCTAACAGCTCATGTACGGTTTGGTCTTGGGCTATGCTATGGCTGCTTCTGCTATTTATGGGGAATAATATACTTTTGTTATCTTAAGTTTATGCTTCTTTATTTGGAACTTGATGTAATGGAATAATTTGTATCTTGGATATATGAGCTTTTGACTCTTTTCTTGAAAATAATAAAAAGTTGGTTTTTAATTTCTACCGCTGCTTTATTTATGTCTTGCCTTGTGATATCTCTGTGCATGTTTACCTAGATAATACTCCACCAAAGCTAGTGCATTCCCTTTGTGAGTGACCCTAGCGGAGGTGGGGTGTTACGTTTGGTATCAGAGCAGAAGGTTACCGGGCTGGGCAAAAAGTTTTAAAAACCTTCTGAAACTATTTTCAAAACCATCTATAAAGAAGCATTTTTCAAGAAAAAAATTTATGTTTAAAAGGGCTATTCCCCAAAAAGCCATTAGCACTTTCCTTTGTTTCCTCGTTTGAATCTTTTCTTTTCGTTTTTCAGCATGGCTGATCTTAACCTGCCTAAGGGAGTACCCGTCCCTGGATGGTTCCGAAGGTACTTAGAAGCCAGGGCCAACGACGCGGGCACGGCAGACATCCCTTCTCCTCCTCCCCCAGCGGCTGTGGTTCCTCCTCCTCCTGGTACCGCCTTTGCCAAAATATGCAAAGACTTTAAAGCAATGGGCGGCAAGAACTTCGTTGGAACTGAAACCTTTGTTCACGAAATTGGCTAAAGGAGACGGAAGACTTGTTCATTATCTTTGATATGGAGGACCATAGGAAAGTTCAGTTGGCAGCATGGTTGTTGAAAGAGGAAGCTGCATTTTGGTGGGAAGTCACCAACGCTACCAGGCCAGTTGGGACTTGGGCAGACTTTAGAGAGAGGTTTGGGCTAAAATTCTTATCGTCAGCAGAAGAGAACCTTCAGACGGAAAGGTTCCTAGCACTCAAGCAAGAGGACATGTCTGTTAGGGAGTACATGAATAAGTTTAATCAACTTGCTCGGTTCGGTTTGGATTTGGTCAACACAGCCCAGAAAAAGGCTGTACGCTTTGCTCGAGGATTGAACGAGCCACTACACAGCTTGGCCCTAACTTATATACCCATGAGGGCGACCTTTGAAAGCTTGGTGGATATGGCTCTACTTCATGAGGAAGACAAGAACAACAAGAAGGAGGTTAATCCTAATGAGACTCGGAATAAGAAAGCTGATTTTAAGAAGGGGAACAACAAGAATAACAAAAATAACAAGAGCAACAACAAACCACGTGAGACGAGGAAGTGCAACTTTTGCGGTATTACTGGACATCTAGCTAAATACTATAGAAAGAAGAAGAGGAAGTTGGGTGAATGCTTCCATTGTGGAGATACTGGACTCATCAACAAGGATTGCCCTAAGAAGCAAGGACAGGGGCAAAGGCAGACCCAGCGAGAAGGAACTTCTGGAGGGCAGTTTCATGCTCTCAACACCACTCCAGCTCTTGACCGAGGTAGTAATATTTCCATAGAAAGCCTTATTTACATTTCTGACTTTTCTGTTCGAACCTTATTTGACTCTGGCGCATCGCATACTTTTATTTCTTCTGATATTGTTGAAAATCTGCACCTAAATACTAGTCTGGTTGAGGATCCCGTTATAGTTTCAAATCCAATTGGGGGCTCCGACCATTTATCTATGATTTGTATGGATTTGAGGATCTCTATCTTAAGCATAGAATTCACGTGTAATGCTTATGTTCTCGGATTTATGGGATACGGTTTGATCCTAGGTATGGATTGGCTGTCCGATTATGGAGCCATTCTTGATAGTGAACAAAGGGTAGTGAGGCTCATGACTCGCCTTGGTAATACCCTTGAAATTTCTTGTAATCCTAAGGGTCCAGTCATGTTGTGTTATCTTGAATCCCCTGACTCGTCCGACGATAATTTGCAATCAGTAAGAGTGGTCCGAGAATATCCAGATGTCTTTGATGAAGTGAGGGGGTTACCTCCTAAACGCGAGATGGACTTCTGAATTTATCTTGTTGATAATGCCAAGCCAGTTTCATTGCCCGTTAGGCACATGGCCCCGCGAGAAACAAGAGAGCTCAGTAAACAAGTTAATGAGTTGCTTGAGAAAATTTTCATAAGGCGAAGCATTTCTGAATGGGGTGCTCCATTAGTATTCGCTACTAAGGCAGACGGATCGCTTCGTCTATGCATAGATTATCGTGAGTTAAACAAGCTGACAAAGAAAAATAGGCACCCACTACCAAGAATCGACGATCTATTTGACCAGCTTGTGGGAGCATCTGTTTTCTCTCAACTCGATCTAGCCACAGGATTCCATCAGCTCAGAGTGGCTGAGGATAGCATTAACAAAACTGCGTTTAGGACTCCAGATGGGTTCTTCGAATGGCTCGTCATGCCGTTTGGATTAACGAATGCACCCGCGTACTTTGTAGGTTTGATGAGTAGGGTGTTTCGGGAGTTGCTTAACAAGTTTTTGGTAGTTTTCGAGGATGATATTTTGATATTCTCAAAAGATGAAGAAGAGCATGCTAGACATCTCAAGGAAGTCATGGAGACGCTTAGAGCACACCAGTTAAAGGCTAAGTTTTCCAAATGCCATTTTTGGAGGAAGGAAGTTCGGTTCCTTGGGAATGTAGTTTCTAAGCAAGGCATAGCCGTGGACCTCGCAAAGGTAGTTGCGGTACAGAACTGGAAAATTCCTAAGAATGCAATGGAGGTGAGGAGCTTTCTCGGTTTGGCGGGCTACTACAGGAAGTTCATTAAGGACTTCGCTAAGATTTCAGCCCCTCTTACTAAGTTAACAAAGAAGAACCTATCTTTTGTATGGGACATAGAATGTGACGCTGCTTTACAGAGACTTAAGAGAGCCCTCACCACAGCTCCAGTTTTGGCATTACCCGATGGAGGTAAGATGTTTACGGTGTACACGGATGCGTGCGGCATGGGGTTAGACGCTGTCCTAATGCAAGAAGGAAGAGTAATATGCTACGGGGGCAGACAACTTAAAGTTCATGAGAAAAACTATCCCACGCATGACTTGGAGTTTTCTGCGATTGTCTTTGCACTTAAAGCTTGGTGCCATTATCTTCTAGGGGAGAGGTTCGAGCTGTATACCGACCACAAATCGCTTAAGTACCTCTTCTCACAGAAAGATTTGAATCTGAGGCAACAGCGGTGGATGGAGTTCTTGGCATCATATGACTTCGATATAGCCTATACCCCTGGCAAGGGTAATGTGGTGGCGGACGCGCTAAGCAGAAAAATGTTGACTTTGAGCCCCTTATTTGCTGAAAGGAAAAGCCTTGAGTTTATAGCAACCTTTGATTTTACACCTGTTGTTGAGTCATTGACTGCTACGTTTGCATCTCTTGAGTTAAGACCTACACTTCTAGATCAAGTATGGACTTCACAGAAGGAAGACCCACAGATAGTCGAAATCATGGACAAGCTGATTAGGGGTGAGACGTCGAGTCACCTCAGTAGGTGTACCATAGATGACAAGGGATGGATAAGGCGCGATGGAAGGCTATGTGTCCCATAAGTGAGAGACTTAGTAAGGAAAGTTCTCGAAGAGGTGCATCACTCGAAGATGACTATACATCCCGGAGGGGATAAGATGTACAGGGATATGAAACACATTTTCTTTTGGGCTGGAATGAAAAAGGACATGGCAGAGTTCGTTCTGAAGTGCATGGTGTGCCAACAAGTAAAGGCCGAGTCGAAGAAGCCTGGTGGGCTATTACATCCTTTAGAGGTTCCGCAATGGAAATGGGAGAGTATCTCGATGGATTTCGTGGATGGACTGCCTCGGTCAAGGAAGGGAAATACTAGCATATGGGTCATAGTTGATAGACTCACGAAAAGTGCTCACTTTGTTCCAGTGAAAAGCAAGAGGACCGCATCATGGCTAGCATCTATTTACCTTTGAGAGATAGTACGATTGCATGGAGTTCCTTTTAGTATAGTTAGTGATCGTGACCCGATTTTCACTAGCCAGTTCAGGAATAGTATGCAAGAAGCAATGGGTACATGACTGAGTTTAAGCACGGCCTATCATCCACAGACGGATGGACAAACCGAAAGGATAAATAGGGTACTAGAAGATCTCCTGAGGCTATGCATTCTTGACTTTGGTGGCACTTGGGAAGACCATCTTCCTCTCGTGGAGTTTGCATATAACAATAGTTACCAAGCTAGCATCGGAATGGCACCGTTCGTAGCCCTGTATGAAAGACCATGCAAATCGCCAACTTGTTGGTGGGAGACGACAGACAGACTTATACTTGGGCCCAATATGATAAGGGACACTTCTGAGAAGATTGAGTTGATACGAAGACGGATGAAAACGGCCCAAGATAGACAGAAATCTTATGCGGACCAGAGGAGGACAGACCTAGAGTTCGAAGTCGGAGATATGGTCTTTGTAAAAGTTTCTCTGTTACACAATGTAGTTCGTTTTGGAGCAGTCGGAAAGCTAGCACCAAGGTTCGTAGGACCGTTCCCTATCACTGAAAGGATTGGACGAATGGCCTATAAGGTAGACTTACCCGAGAAGCTGGCTGGGGTGCACAATGTCTTTCACGTCTCGCTTCTCCGGAAGTGCTTGCATGAGTTAGCCAAAGTGGTAGAGCCAAGCATCCTTGAAGACGTAGAAGTGGAAAAAGAAGCAACATTGAGGCGAGTCCCGATTCGTATCTTAGGAATGGAGATTAAGAAGCTAAGGAATCGAGAAGTCAAGCTAGTTAAAGTGCGGTGGAGTGAAACCCAAGAAGATGCAAATTGGGAAACCGAAGAGAAGATACGTGCGCTTTACCCATTTCTTTTTTAGGGTACATTCTCGATCTCTTTTTCCTGTAAACTTGAAACCTTTTCGTATCATGCTTCTACTATCTACGTTTGTCTTGTTATCTTCTCGATCTTATCTTGAGAACCTTAGGTAGAACTATATGGATGTAAACATGTGATTGAAACATGTTATGGTTGATGTTTGCAAGTGGTTGCAAGTGGTTGCTAGTGGATGCATGACACACATTAGGCACTAGATCGGTTCAGTCACATTTTCATGTTGCATATGCATGAGTGCTTATACTTGTACGTGGATGGAACTTGTTATGCTATCACTTGGATGTTGCATATGGATGAATGTTTGTGCACTCATGTAGAGATTATAAACTATGTTAGGAATTTGCATACATGTTGGATTCATTACACTAACATATTTTGCATTAAGGAGGTTTACTGAATCAGTAACCGCCTGATCTTTTGCATTAGATAAGTACATATACACACACTTTCTGCATATGTTCATACAACACTAGAAATCTTTTAAGGACAATGGTTACCTGTGGATGATGCTTTGAGTAGATGGATGATGGATGGTAGGACACATCCTCCCTAACTTTGAGATTTCGGATACGAAATCCTTTAAGGGGGGAGAATGTAACAACCCGTGTTTTTATAACGTGTAATAACCATAAATCAAGGCAGAATTAATTTTTAAAATAAGAATCAAGGGAAATAGGTTACGCCATTGCGTTCGTCTCGAAATTCTGCTTGAAAAAGAGTTGGAGTTTTCGAAAATCGGAGTCCGAATGACCAAGTTATGACCTTTCGAAGTTTTCAGAAGTTTTCAAGTTCAAAACAGCTCAATTCGAATTCAAAATTCGAAATTCAAACCTAAGAATGGACTGGGCGGTAAATTTCCCGCCCAGGACCAGGTCGACCTGGGGGTCGACTACGTAGTCGACCTACCCAGGACCAGGTCGAACATAGTGTCGACCTGGGGGTCGACCTAGTGCCTGAGCCCATTTTTGAAGCTGGATTCACTTTGATGTATCTGCCTCGTTCCTGTCCACATTCATTGACCTGACCCTATAAATACAGCCCCTAACACCAGTCTCTCTACACAAAATTCTTTCTGACCTTATGCTGCTCTAATTCTGGTTGAAAAGTTTGAGAAAGGGACTGCTTCTTCTACGTTGAGACTGCGTTAAGGGAATTGCTGATTTGGGGATTTCTATTAGGACTTGACTGAGCATATAAAGATTCAACATCGACTCTCTTTTTCTAATTCTCGAACCACGATCTGTAAGCCCCAGTAATTTTTAGATTTAAACTATAAATGTGATATGGATATGATGTAAATTGAAATTGGACCTATGTATGATGACTGTTTTACATCCATTCTTATTCATCTTAGATCTTGACTTCTGGACATATTACTATGACATTGATTTGGGGACTATTCATGTTGTAAATCAAAAGGAAAGCCCCTTATATTTTCAAGTTGAATCTGCTATTAGTCACAAGTTTATGACTATCACCTTATGTCAATCGTTACTATGATTATGCTATCACTTTATGTCAATCGTTACCATGACTATACTATCACCTTATGACAACTGTTATCTTGACTAGTACCTTGTCTTGTTAGATTTGAAATCTTTATGTTTGAGGCCAATATTCCATATGCCAGTAATGTTATATCATTTATCGCAAGTTACACCGTGCTATGCTAGTAATCACTTTTGCCACCTTATACCCGTCCCTTTTTATGTTATTCCCTAATTAGATTTAATTGTATCGATTTGAGCTTACGTATGATGGGAATACGATTTGGTAGACTAGGTAAAACATGAATTGTCTTTGAACTTTAAACATGAAAGTTATTATAACTTGAACCTGGATATGGACATGAACTTGACACGATTTGACATGAAACATGACATGAAAACTCGACATGAATTTTTACATGAAACTTGAACGTGGGCATGACAATTAGATAAACTTGAAAATGGCCAACTCGAGGTTGGGTTGAGTTTGTGGTGTAAATCTGCCTGGAACCGCCCGGCAAATCCAGTGGCTGCAAAGAATAGGATCCAATGTGGGTAGTTGGTCATATCGCACGTAAAACCCGAGGTTAGACTATGTTGTGGTGTAAATCTGCCCGGAACTGCCCGGCAAATACAGTAACCACAACAGTTAGTCTAATGTGAGAGGTTGAGGTGCATTAATGAATTAATGCCACATGATAGGGTTAGGTCATGAAACACTTGAATATACTTAACCAACTTGACACGATGATTTGATAGGGTTAAGTCATGAACCGCTTGAACACACTTAACCAACTTGATACATGATTTTGATAGGGTTAAGTCACGAATTCGAATGACAACACTTAACCCATTTGAAACCCAAGTTACGTGGTCCTTTTCAGCAGTAACCCACTTAGATGTATCACAATACCCTGGGACTAGGCAGGGCGGGGCACGATTACTGGGCTGATTGTAAGCGACCAGAACGACGGCTGAGTAGGTGCGCCATTGTAGGTTCAAGCGGACTATGGTCATGCACGTAGTACGGAGTTGAAAAAGCAGGCATTGGGCACCCGTAGATTTACACTGTGCGTGTTTGATTCGTGTCGGTGGTCGGCACCATAGGACTTGATACACCCTATGGTGGACCTAGCACAGGTAACTACATTTCAGGATAGGGCCGTATGACACAGACACATGACGAACTAGGACTTGTAGGGAGCCGATCGACTAGTAGATCGTACCGTAGGACCCTGTAATGGGTCACTTCATGATACTGGGCCAAGGGATCATTTCATGATTAATACTTGACATGGGTTAGAACACTAGTACAGTTGGTGCAGCGAACCTTGAATATGTAATGCTAGACTTGACTTATCTTGTTATCTTAATTATCCTACCAGTTCTGTTATCATCCTTATGTTTAATTCCAGGTTTCACATATCATGTTACCTTTACTAGTTTTCATACTGAAAGTCACTAGGGCTTATCAGTCTTTATGACTGACCCTTTTTCTTTCGCCTCTTTTTCTTTCGTTCCCCCCCCCCCAGGTTCTCAGGGAGGAAACACTAGCTCTTAGCTTGGATTTAGCTTGCTTTCTGACAGCTCATGTACGATTTGGTCTTGGGCTATGCTATGGCTGCTTCTGCTATTTATGGGGAATAATCTACTTTTGTTATCTTAAGTTTATGCTTCTTTATTTGGAACTTGATGTAATGGAATAATTTGTATCTTGGATATATGAGCTTTTGACTCTTTTCTTGAAAATAATAAAAAGTTGGTTTTTAATTTCTAGCGCTGCTTTATTTATGTCCTGCCTTGTGATATCTCTGTGCATGTTTACCTAGATAATACTCCACCAAAGCTAGTGCATTCCCCTTGTGAGTGACTCTAGCGGAGGTGGGGTGTTACATATTCATAATCAGATCTGATGGTTATCAAAATTTACAATTATTTAAATAGAAGATCTGATAGGCATTAAACATAGATTGGATTCAATCGAAATAAATTATTATATCTGTATTAGTAAATTTCACACTCACCTTGTAGCTTCCAATTTATGAATTATGAAACCTTTTAGGCTTACTATCCCCAAATCCTTACAAATCTACAATTTATCAAGAAAGGGGAAAATTCTAGATTTGTAGAAATGTAAGAAAAAGGGGGAAGAAATCTATCACTGAGCACCCTCTTCCATTGAATCTATTTCTCTTCCCAATTCCATATGAATTTGATTTGATTTGGTATATGTATCAATATATTTTATTTAGAATTTAGGTTAGAAGAGGAAGAAAAATGACAGAGCTCTGCAACCTTCATAGGTTCGAATGTAAAAAAAGTGAGGCTCTACCCCTTTATTTATAGGGGTGGAAATGCCCTAGAACCATTGGATTAGTTTTAAGTTATACCCATTCATCCGTTATAATAATAAAATAAAACAATTCCCCAAAACCTAGCCGTCACTGTGCAGTTTGACGCCCAGTAGGTCGACCTGGGCGGTCGACCGCCGATCGACCCCCATGTCGACCACTTGGGCATCAAACTACCTAGGTCGGCTGGGTTATAAATGGTAAATTATTAATTAAATATTTGTTTTATTTATTTTCCGTCCGTTTTCATATTTCGTCCGTAACTTTTTCATACGGTCTCCGTTCGCGAAACTCCAAACATGAAAGTTGACCAGAATTCCGATTGCAAACGCAACGGTTAAGTTTCATGGCCCAATTCCATCATTTTTAGAAATTCTTTTTTTTTATATCACCAAAAATTTTGGTTGTTACATTCTTCCCTCCTTCAAAGGAATTTTGTCTCGAAATTCTGACACCTAAAACCTATGTTACACAACCAATTTGTGTACATAAACTTTGCAACCATCTGTACATGTGCATGGTGTACATAATGCAATTTCAACCAAAAACATGCACGAAAGATGATTCTAATCGGATCCTCCTATAAGCTTGCATTAAACTTTTTGAAATACTTTTGAAAACATGATGCAGAACATCCTAAATATACTGGCAGGTCTATATGAACGCAAATTTTGTATTTTTTTCATTTATTACCTCCACACAATTACGAATAAAAGCATGAAGCAACCAATTTTTGCATCCAAACCCTACCACCCAAAACGTACTCAATCTAATCGCTTCCTATTTAATTTCTCCTAAACCGGAAAAATGAAATCAAAGCGAAGAATTTTAACATTTCATCCGCTTACAAATATCCTATTTCCCACCCTACAATGGAATTTTCACCTCAGCTACCCAAAATACCCCAAAAATTTCCCACTTCAGAATGTAAAGGAGGCTTAAAACAATCCCTAAAACATAAAATGAGTTAATTTATAGCTCGCATGCATTGTTAACAAGGCATGGAAACAATGTTTCTAAGGCTAAAACAGCCTTTTCCTTGTTACCGTTAATGTTTTTATAGCATCGTCAATCCTATTGCACCACTAAAATGCGCACACAAAGCATCTAAAAATCTCCCTTACACCGCTCATGTGACCAAAAATCAAAACTTTTCATAAAAATAACTTTTCGCTTGAAAACTTGTCATGTTTATTTTGAAAATCTCTATTCAAAACCGTTTCATCTCCCTATAAATTAAAAAAATGATAGAAAAATGTTTTTTTAACAACATTTTCTATAAACTTTTAAAAATGAAAATTGCGGAAATTTAAATGATTCATGTCACAAGTTGGAGGATAAGGAAGTCAGTCACGCCGAAAATGTGAGAACTGAAACCACACAAATGAAAAAAATAAATTTTTGTTTTGACAAGGCATGGTGGTTTATTTATTTTTATACCTGTGACGTAGAACCATTCCTGTAACGTCCTTGGTTTTTGCCATTTTATAATAAATATTCAAATTAGTTTCAATATTTAATTTGAATTATAAATGGATTTTTATATTGAATTTACCAATTTAATAATCGACATACGAATTAATATAGAATATATTTGGTATTGTAATACAAAATGATCATATTTGAATTTAGAATTTAAAACTAAATCGAGACAATTCAGTCGGTTAATATAAATTTTATTTGAATTAGAACAATAATGATTATTTATTTTCATTGAATTTAATTGTTTGAAACCGATTTATAATTAAATTGAATTTAATTTAAAAAGTCAGTTTAAATTGATATCTTCTTTATACAATAGAATCAAACTTCTGAATCTGTCCCTGTGTGTTCAGAACGCTGGGTAAACCCTAAAATGTCGGTCATTATTTTTAAAACAGAGTTCTAATCAACAAGATATTCTAAATTAAATAAATCTAATTAAATTGAATTAAAATAAAATTTAACTAAAAAGGGGAAAACCACCCTATTTTTAATTCACGCAGACCTCAGTTATCTCGAGCCAAATATTTTGTCTCTCATCTTCAATATCCAAGAGACACAGATTTAATGGCCTTCGTACCTTTGTCTCCTTCGCATCTATAAAATGAATTAGTGCCTTGCGCATTTTCTTTGCCTTTTTCTATAACTCACGAAATCATATCGAGAGCTTTGAAATCAAAAGAAAATGGTCGACCTCTGTAAAACTCCCTTCTTCCTCAAAATTAATTCGAAGTCGTATGTTTTGATTCCTTTAAAACCAAATCGAAAGCTGTACCAATATTATTCCTCTTTTATTTTTCCACAAATCAGAAATCGATGCCAAGAAGAAAAAAAAATCGCGATGGACACTGTAATATTCTGGGGTCAACGACAAGGATCTGGGTGAGTTTGAAGTCGCTGTGGAGAAGTTCGGTTATATGAGGGGTGGTTCAGAGTTCGATTTGAGTTCACAATTTAGGTATAGGAAATTGCGATTTTTAAGGCAGTTTGGGGATGTCGCTTTCGGTGAGAGTAGGACTTCGGGTCCGTGATTTTAGGTTTACAAATGATGCGATGTCTGGAGTAGTTGATTGGGGAATCTGGGATTCGACTGAGGGAGTTCGATGGTTGGAAATAGGCGCATGAAGACTGTTGGATGCAAAGTATGGCAAGCCGATGTTGATTTATGCGATGAACTTACGGTGGGTTTAGGGTTATCCGAGTTGAATGTTGGGAGAGGGTGAACAGTGAAGGGTGTCCGTTGCATTCAAATTTAGGGATAAGGAGGAGTTTGAAGTTTTGATGATGAATTGGGTGTTGAAAGGGTTAGCCATTGCGTCACAAGGATGGAGATTTGGATGGTATGATAGTGGTTTGGATGCAAGGAGTGGTACTAGTGGTGAACTAAGGTTGTTGGGGTTCGACAGTGAAATGGAAGGGTGAAGTTTGGGTTTGTGACCTGGGATATTTGGAAGAGTTTTGAATGTATTGTTGTTGAACTGGAAGGGACGACAGAGGAAATAAGGTTTGTTAATGGAAGCAGAATTATTTGAACGGGGTGAGAGCTGATTGTTTCGAGTTTTTTCAGTGGGCATGGGATTACAGTCCGATTGTGATGGTATTCGTGATGACTAAATACGCAACAATGGTGGGTCGATTTGGTAATGCAGAAAATCAGTAAGGTATGTATGCCTTTAAGAAATCTAAATTTGTAGACTAAGTTATTTGTTTGTTTAAATAGTTAATTTAAATAAATAATCTCTAATCGTTAAATAAAATAAATAATTTTGGGGTGCCAGGTAGACCACTCGAGAAGACACGTTGCCGAGTCGAAATGAAATTAAATTGGATATTCAGCGCAAATAAATTCATGTGAGTAAATCTCACTTAAAAATTTACTTTGATCAATAAAAATAAATTGTTGACTGCTTGGTAGCATTTATGAATTATTTACCAGTCTTAGTAATCGCATATATTAGTTATATTAGGCTTGGTGATTGTGGATATTATTATATATATTGGACATTGGATATTTCCCGCAGTTCAACTAGCGGATGCCCGCGGTATCATTAGCAGATGACCCTATCGCCCCACAATATATGAGTGGATGACCTTATATACCGCGATATCCTGCCTTGAAGCAGGATTGATATTATTTATGTTGTCTGACATCTGTGGATGCAGGAAAACAGCTTGGGGGAATCTAAATAGATTCCTCAAATTTATGTACTGTTGTTTACATATTTATATATGAGTGATGTGTGAATTGAATGGATGATTTGTGTGTTTGGATATTAGAATATCACTGGCATAAATATTTATATTTAAAAATATCAAAAAGGGATTTTTGGATTTAAAAAAAAAGGAAATTTACATTTCAAAAGGAAAAATGAAATTTCGAATGGATTGAGAAATATTAACTTGTTTTTAAAAATAAAGACAAGTAGCTGAATTTAGAAACAATGTATAAATGAAAAGAAAAATTATCATTTGAGAATATTAGATTTTAAATTCAAAGTCTGAATTTAAAAAGGAAAATTTATTTTCCAGAATGGGAATTTTATTTCAAATAAGATTTGAAATAGGAACTTGTTTTAAATATTTGAAACAAGAAGTTGAATTTATAATCAGTCTTATAAATAAAGGAGGGAAATATTCATTGAATAATGTATAAATTTAAGTATGAATTTAAAAATGGATTTATAATTTGGAATCATATTAAAAAGAAACAATGAAATTTATTCCAATATTTGGAATGTAAACTGAATTTAAATAAATCCACATGGATTTATGATTTGAACTCGACTATGTCGAATTCATAGAAATAAAATTATTTTCAGAAGATACTGGAATTGTATTAAATATAAATTTAAGATTTAATACGAAAACAGATTATATAAATTTAAGTTATAGTAATTAAATATTTTTCAAACCAAAAATGGAAATAAACTTGAGATTCAAAAGGGAAATCAAATATTCCAAAATAGAAATCGAGTTTCAATAGATTATTAAAATGGAAGTTGATTCTAATAAAGAAATTAATTTATAAATAGCATTTATAAATATGATGAAGTTTTTCATCGGGTAATTTGGAAATAAATTTCCAAATGTAAGAAATGGGATAGAAGGTGTATTTAAATCGAGTTTATATTACAAGCTTTTATCTATCTCAAGATAAGAACGTTGTCGGTCAAGGTCTGAGAGGTAATTAAAATACCCCAACTTGAACGACTTCACTATTATCAAGGGATGATATTAGTTTGTAATGGAATGGGACGTTGAATAAATGGGTTTTCCTATAATTGGAATTTATAATTGAAATTCGATTATATCGAATTTTTATAAAATAATTTATGTTTAAGGAAGTTGAATTTGATATAGAAATTGAGTTGTAAATAATTTATGATTGAGTTATGAATTTTCAACGATTTTGGAAAATCGATATATTTAAGTTAGATTTGGAAAACGGTTTTAATATATATTTAAATACATCGAGAAATGAGATTGGAAAACGAAGTTAACGTTTATATTTAAATTATAATTAAAACGAACTCACCGCAACGCGGTAGTTCATAATTTGGCGTTCCGAACTTCAATTGAGTATACAAAACTCCATATAAGCCGAAATTTGATGAAACCAGAAACGTTTGGACCTATTGAATAATAATTTTATAATGGTAGAGAAATATTTGGATTTCAACTTAAAGATTTTGAGTTATGTCAAAACCGAATTTTAGAAAAGTCGCTGTAAAAATCGTTTCAAACCATAACGATTAATTAATTAAAAGGATTTTAGTGAATAAAAATCCGAATTTCGATTAGAAAAATAAAGATTTGAGTATGAAATAAATATGAACTCAAGCAAGTTGAATAAAGTGATTTTTGATAATAAAATCAGATTTTGAATGATGGAATGAAATTAACTAAATAATACAAGAAGTTAGATGATATGGTTCGAATGGAACTTGATGTGAGTTAAGCAAATTGGATTTGTAAATTAGAATTTGAATTCAAATATGAGGTGTGGGTTATAAATGGAATTCGAATTGTCATAAATGAATTGCAATATGTTTGAATACTATTGAGTCAGTCTATAAGTGAATCAGGCGGTTGAATTATTTAAAGAATTAATTAGTGGAATCGAATGTGACTTAGTCAAACTAGTCATATGGATTGAGATAAAATGAAAATGCAGGTGCATGTATATTAGACAGGCATGAGATAAAGTGAAAGTATGAATATTTTAAATTAAGTGCCCGACAAAAAGGTACATGTTTAAATTTTCATATGAGGTTTTATGCGCCGAATCGGCAAGCCGCTTGGCTTTTTGATTTTCTTTTTAAATGGAAAAGGCCTAGAGAGGCGACTTGGGGTTTGAACGGTTGACCGGTACAGGGGAGGTGCTGGCAAAATTTTCAAAAAATTTAAGGAGTTAGAATATCCTTAAGAAATTTTGAAAATAGAAATCAATATATCGAAATATATAGAATTCGATAAGGAAATTGGAAATATAGTTAATGAATGAATATTAACTAAAAGGGGCCAGTGATTGTTTGATTGTTGATGGATGTTTGCTTTTCCTTTGATAGTTAAATCAACGGCTATCAAAGAACTTTTGGACTATCGTTGTCAATACGGAGAGGCCGGTTGGATTTAATATCTGAAAACCGCTCTATATCGGCATAGGCGTTGCGAATTAGATTATGCCGAAGATAATGGAAGATGGAGTTAAATGCAAAGGCTATTTTGTTTGCCCAGATCCAAGACAACTTGTATGGATGAATGTCTAACAGAGTATTCCTAACGAATCACATAAGACGATCTTTTCAGTGTATTATGTTAGTGCCAGAGGAATTCGTTTCTCTTAGCTTTTTATACCTGTAATATTTTGGGAAGATCAACTAGTGATTTGACGGGTTCGACCATGTGGCATTCAAAGTAGATGGTGACTAGATATTCTGAAAGTTTAACGTAGCCTCAAGCCTCACAACAAGGAAATGACAAAAATCAGGCAGACAACATGGCTAGGTGGGTAATACCCATGCAGGGTGTATTTGTCACCGATCTAGAGAAAATTCAATTATTTGTTCTTCTTTCGATTCTGTATCTTACGGATTACGGTTGGACGGCCGACAACCGTGGGTGACAATATATTTGCTACACTCAAGCTAAATGAGTGGGCGTTCATGTGTGGTCGGGTCGCAAGACGTTCTTGCTGAACCCCAGTGTGTCCCTCTAGAGTACATTGATCGGGAAGTGGTCCTATACCTTGTCATAGTTGGAATCCAATCTCCAATAAGCACCCTGCGGTTTATGATTTTATACTATATATGTAGAGCATGAGATGCAAGCGTTCCGCTCATTGATTATTTATTTGATTAGACATTGTTATAATATCAATGGATTTTGATATCAAAGATGGTTTGGTTATAGTATGGTAAAAACCGTCCGTAGTTATGTGGGGGCTGCTCTTACTATTACCTTTTCTTTCAAAGGATCTTTTTTCAAAGTTAAACAATATGGTTGGAGTTTACTCACACCAGTCCCATGACTGACCCAGAGTTTATTTTGTTTGTTTTCCTAAACTATTAGGTGCTCAAATTTGTACGGGCAATCAAGTGTTTCAGTATTTTACAGATACACTTGGAGGAGCTTGAAGCAGGAGGCTTCACCGTTAGTTATTTAGATTTATTTCCAATGTGATATATATATGTGTTGTACTCTGATATGGTATGTACATACAAAACAAATTTGTATTTCAAAGTTATGATATATGATATTATATTTTGTTCAGTTCCGCTATGAGATTCTGATGTTTTGTTTAGTTCTTCTTATGTCTGTTTCTATTTCTTTAATCCTAGTGACTCGTAATTCTGTAATATTTGAGTTGGACGTGTGTTGTTTTAGTCAACTCAGATAGTACGTATTTGCGGGCCACTACAGTTGATATTAGAGCTAAGGTTGAGAGAACACATAGGCTTTGGTGGGGGGTTTACTCATTAAAGATAGGGCCAGTAGTACCCTAGAATGAGCTGAGTGTATATATATGAGAGAGCGTATTTGTAAGTTGATATAAAAATTGTTTATATTGTGTTGGCTTGTCTGCTGAGTGGTTTATGAATTCTAGTCGAATCGTGGGACGCCACGACGTCGATAGCAGTTTCTGAACACTTGAATAGAGGATTCGACATATTATTGTTTTAAAGTGGGTAAATGAAATAATTTTACCCAAAATTTTATTTTGAGTTAAAAAGTGAATAATTTTCTGAATCTATTATATATGGATGAGTTGATTGTTATTATAAGGTTATAAAATTGAAATGATTATAGATAACCAAATAGAATTTGTATAAGAATACAAATGAGATGAACTAAAATCGAATTCAAACCAGAATTGGAATTTGAATCCCGGTGAGTTGAGAAATATATTTTCAAGGTATATTAAAATAATATAGCCGTGTTTTTGAAGGATTTTTGAATAAAGTCATTTTGAACGAATTTTGAAAGTGATAAAGTATTGAACGCACTTTAATTACTGGAAAATAATTATGATGATGACTACAGCGTCTTCGGTGTTCATTTTCGAGTTTCTAAGTGACAGATTGATATCTTAGAAAAGTTTATGGTGAAAATTGATTGGAAGAAACCAAGTTGTTTGGAAAATTCAAATGTTTTGAATTTGAGATGTAAATAAATATATGTATATATATTCAAAGCAATTTGAAATAAATACCGGGTGTTTGAATTCTGAAATTTAACTTAAGCAAGTTCAAAGGGTTGAAATAAACAAATTGATTTGAATCAATTTAAATTCAATTTGAATGTATAAGAAGAAATACTGAATTATAACATAAGTGGATTTTTAAAATTTAATGGGTCTATAGCATTCCTTTTGCCTTAGTAATTTCAGGGACGAAATTCTTTTAAGGGGGAAGGAATGTAACGTCCCGGGTTTTTGCCATTTTATAATAAATATTCAAATTAGTTTTAATATTTAGTTTGAATTATAAATGGATTTTTATATTGAATTTATCGATTTAATAATTGATATACGAATAAATATCGAATATATCGGGTATCTAATACGAAACGATAATAATTGAATTCAGAATTTAAAACTGAATCGAGACAATTCAGTCGGTTAATATAAATTTTATTTGAATTAGAACAATAATGATTATTTATTTTTGTTGAATTTAATTGTTTGAAACCGATTTATAATTAAATTGAATTTAATTTAAATAGTCAGTTTAAATTGATATCTTCTTTATACGATAGAATCAAGCTTCGGAATCTGTACCTGTGTGTTCAGAATGCTGGGTAAACCCTAAAATGTGGGTCGTTATTTTTAAAACAAAGTTCGAATCAACGAGATATTTTGAATTAAATAAATCTAATTAAATTGAATTAAAATAAAATTTAATTAAAAAGGGGACAACCTCCCTATTTTTAATTCATGCAGACCTCAGTTATCTCGAGCCAAATATTCTGCCTCTCGTCTTCAATATCCAAGAGACACAGATTTAATGGCCTTCGTACCTTTGTCTCTTCGTCGCTTCTATAAAATGAACCAGTACCTTGCGCATTTTCTTTGCTTTTTTCTATAACTCATGAAATCATATCGGGTTGTAATACCCCACGTCCATTAATGTCACACACAAAGGGATTGCATTAACTTCCATGGAGCATTTTAAGTAAGTATAGAACAGAAAATCACAATAAGACAGATATAAAGCAGTACTTGAAAATTAAAACTTTATTTCATTGCAGCGGATAAACCCATATATTTGATTACATCATCAAAACCATAAACCAAAGTCAAGTACATCATATCCATCTTGATAAAACAAAGTACATAAACTGAAAGACATAATCCCCAACATTAAAATAGCCATAAATAAAGAGAAGCTGAACTTTACTTCAACGGTCCAAGAAATCTTCTAAAAGCAGTCCAAGATCAAGCTCCACTGGTGCTAGTTCCAACCTGAGCACCTGGAGGGGGGTAAAAGGAAAGAGATGGAAATGGGGGGTCAGACATAAAGTCTGGCGAGTGCGATAATTCTAACAATATAATTAACAAAGTAACTAGGCTAAGGCATAAGTTGGAAAATAGGGAAATGACCGTGAACCATTGAGTATGACAGAGTAAACAAGGAAACAAGATGAATTACGATATCGTTAAAGCGCACCTAAACTACTATAGGATAATTACTGAACTACACCAACACTATAGGATAATTCCTAAACTGCACCGCCACTAGTATACTGCACCACTACTAGTCACCTTAAGATTGATCCCGCCTACAGAATTAATAATGATATTGGTAGTTTCGTGCACCCCTAGCTGCCTTCATAGGTGTCGTCTGCCCCTATCTCCACTAGGTGTACCCACTACCCCCAAGCGATTGGCTCCCTAACTCGTAGATACCCGTGTTGGCCCCACAATGGGATGTATCACTCCCCAAAGTGGCAACCCGATACCACCAAGAATGCACGGCTTATACCTACACGATGCAACAACGTCTTACCTACCAGCCCGGGTCCACACACGCATATGAACCCGTTGGACTTGTGTTGCCACCGCTAACCCGGTTTGGCCTCTAACAATCAAGCCCAGTATGCGTGTCCCGTCCTCGACTTGGGTCGAGCCCACAAAGATACGTATGGGTTACTTGTTGAAACGGGCCCCCATTACTTGACACAAACTATCCACCTAAGCTTGGTCCCCTCTAGTACATTCCACTTAACCCACTTCTTATTCATGTTTCAATTACATGTTTCATATTTTGGTTAAGTGTTTCTAATCGTATTTCCAAATGCCACCCAAGGCACCCACTAGATTCCACATGCCACCCAAGGCACCCACTTAACCCCCTCATGTTCCACTGCATGCTTATCTGGTTAAGTGTTTCTTAATTCATTAAGACCGTAACCTCATAAAGACCTCTCACATTAGACTGACATTTGTGGCAGCTAGATTTGCCGGGCGGGTCCAGGCAGTCTTACACCACAAAAGAGCCTAACCTCGTGTCTTTACAATTGTTACGTATTTAGTTTATGCCTAAGACCTCTCACATTAGACTGGCATTTGTGGCAGCTGGATTTGCCAGGCGGGTCCGGGCAGTCTTACACCACAAAAGAGTCTAACCACGTGTCTTAGACGATTAATTACTCCTAATTAATCACCCCCAATTTGAATTACTTTCCCTATTCAAATTATTAATCAATTCCAAATTTAGCGATGTCCATAATTGACTCAATTATGTCCATCCATTTATGGTATGTAAAATCATACCAATTTCACCACAATTTTATTTTATGCCTTTTAAGGCATTTATGCCAATTAAACATTTTTAATATTATCCCCTTTTTCCCGACGTAGTACGTTTATTTGTTTAACGTAAAGATATACGTTAGACTCAAATAGTCTAACTCATGAAATAAAAGAAAACATCACATATATACACATAATTAAAACATAGATCTAACATAGGGGTGAACTTGTATATGTGAATGATGTTCTACATCTAAACCTTGCATAGGCCAAGATTACAACTTGCATAACAACATATGTCATGGTTCCAAATTTAAAGGTGTGAACTTGATGAGAAATTGGCCACAAACTTGCATAAACATCATGTATAACATAGATCCAAATCTAAAGGTGTGAACTTGATGAAATAATGGCCACAAACTTGCATAGACAACATATGTCATAAACCTATATCTAAAGGGGTTAAACTTGCATAAACATCATATGTCATAAGGGTCAAACTTGCATAGGTAATAACATAACATGATTCATGTCCAACTCATAAATTCACATATGTGATTTATACATCGCAACAATGGTGTAAACTAATATCTAACATGTAAAGTATCATGTCATAGCCTAATCTTTCAATTAAATTCTCACATAAACTAGGTGCCATAATCATGTAAGGTCACATGTAATTCTACCCAAACTTGTATATGATTCATGTTTGAATCAACATCTAAACTTTCCTACATATGATTTATCGTATGAATCAATATCGCAAACTAGCATAAGAAACATGACGGTTTGATTGTATATAAGATTACAACATGGATGATAGCAACATAACTTCGCATCACAACATAACATCATAGGTACAACATAATTACAACATGCAATCAATACTTCATATCACATCCATACAATCCACATTATAACTTAATCTAATTAAATTACTAATTATTTTGCTAAAACTATCGAACTCACAATTCAAAAACAGTCTTGAGTTCTGAATTCTGATTTCTAGAGTTGAATTAGCACTCCTTTGATGAAGAATCGCTGTTAGGGTTGAGTAGTTATGATTTGGTTGCTGTTCTTCCTCTTAATTTTGGTGGCGGCTGCTCTAGGGTTCAAGACAACAGCATGACGGCCATAGTTTTAGTTTTAATTCTGATTTAGGGTTTGTGTCTATGGGTCTTTTTATAGAGTTATGAATTAATTTAAGTCGTCGGATGTTCTTAGGGTTAATCAAAACCATTCAATTATGATAGGGTGATAAGTCAGCCCTAATGACTCAGCAAGGAGTCAGAATGGACTCAACAACACACTTCAGCCTGAACCAGAAAGCTGTGCAGGCTCCAGCCTTGGCCTGGGCGCACTTGGCAGGTGCGCCAGTGTAAATATGTACTGGTGCACTTCCAAGTGCGCCAGTGCATTTATATTTTTTTCTCTACTTTGCCACCAAACTTCGTTCGTCCATAACTCTTTCATCCGGTACTCGTTTCCCGCAAACTCGGACTCTATCTTCACTAGAATTCCGAGACGAACACAATGGCGCAACCCAATCCCCATAATTCTCACGTCTGAGATTTATTATTCTTTAATTTATTTGGTTCGATTATTCAAAAATCCGGGGTGTTACATTCTCCCCTCCTTAAATGATTTCGCCCCCGAAATCTCCAAGTTAAGGAGAATGTATATCCTACCATCCAAACAACCATCTACTCAACCATCAAACACGACATCCATTGTCCTTATAAAATTTCTAATGTTGTATGAACATATGCAAGAAGTGTGTGTATATGTTCCTTATCTATTGCAAAATCAGGCGGTCTACTGATTCAGTTGACCTCCTTAATGCAAACCATGATAGTGCCATGCGTCCATTATGTATGCGAAAAAACCTTATCGATACATATCATTTCTACATGTGTGCACAACCATTCACCGAAATGCAACATCCATATGATGATACAACCATTATTCATTCATTATTCAAATATGTACACACATTTATATGCAATATGCAATATGAAGTGACTAAGCCGATCTAGTGCCTATAGTGTGTGTATATGCATCCCCGAGCAACCACTAGCAAACACTTGCATCCACGTGCATCTACCATCCATAACATGTCTCAAACACATGTTTCGACCACAGGACTATCCTATCTAAAGGTCAAGGATACTAGCGAGAGGACACACTAAAGATAAGATAAGTACAAGATAAACGATAAAGGAGAAATTAAAAGACATACCCTCGAAAAGAAAAGGGTACAATGAACGCATATTTGCTTCCGTTTCCCAAGTAGCGTTGCTTTCATCATCTCCTCATTGCACTTTGACTAGCTTGACCTCTCGACTTCTCAATTTCTTAATCTCCGACCCAAGAATGCACGTAGGAGCTCGTCGAATCGTCGCATCACGCTCGATCTCCACCTCTCTAAGCAAGCTCGGCTCTACCACTTCCGCGGTCTCGTGCAAGCACTTCCTCAAATGTGATACATGGAATACGTCGTGTACACCACTAAGTCTTTCGGGCAACTCCACTCTATACGCCATCTGCCCAATCCTTTCCTTAATAGGAAACGACCCTACGAACCTTGGTGCTAACTTCCCAACGGACCCAAAGCGAACGACGTTCCGTATTGGAGACACTTTGACAAAGACCATGTCTCCAACCTCAAACTCAAGATCTGACCTCCTCTTGTTCGCATAAGATTTATGCCTATCTTGCGCCGTCTTCATCCTTCTTCGGATCAAATCAATCTTTTCCGAAGTCTCTCTAATCATATCGGGCCCAAGCAAGATCTTATCTGTAGCTTCCCACCAACATGTAGGCGAATGGCACGACCGTCCATAAAGAGCTTCGAATGGTGCCATACCAATGCTAGACTGAAAGCTGTTATTATATGCGAATTCTACCAACGGAAGATGTTCCTCCCATGTACCTCCGAAATCTAAGACACATAACCTCAACAAGTCCTCTAGAATACGATTCACCCTCTCTGTCTGGCCGTCCGTCTGAGGATGATATGCGGTGCTCAAACATAATTGAGTCCCTACCGCCTCTTGCAAGTTTCTCCAAAATTCGCTAGTGAAAATAGGATCGCGGTCGCTTACTATGCTAGAAGGAACACCGTGCAAACGAACTATTTCTCGAATGTATACGGAGGCTAACCATGGAGCAGTCCTCTTACTCTTCACGGGAATGAAATGGGCGCTCTTAGTAAGTCTGTCTACCACGACCCAAATACCCATATTACCCTTCCTCGATCTCGGTATCCGTCAATAAAGTCCATCGAGACGCTTTCCCACTTCCATTTTGGGACCTCCAATGGATGAAGCAATCCACCGGGATTCTTTTGCTCTGCTTTTACTTGTTGGCACACCAAGCATCTAGCGACATACTCAGCCACATCTTTCTTCATGCCGGCCCAAAAGTAAACTCGTCTCATGTCCATGTACATCTTGTCCCCGCCGGGATGGATGGTCATTTTCGAACGATGTGCATCATCAAGAATGATCTTCCTTAGGTCATCATCTTTTGGTATACAAAGTCTACCGTCCCTACGTAACCAACCATTATCATCTAGGGTATACCTACGGAGATGGCTCGATGACTCCCCTCCTTTGAGCTTTTCTACTAACTCAACCAACTGTTGTTCGTCTCGCTGTGCCTCGCCAATCCGTCCCAAAAGCGTAGGTCTAACCTCTAAGTATGCTAGCAAACCGGGTACGAAGTCAATGGAAGGTGTAAAGTCAAATGTAGAAATGAACTCTAAACTTCGCCGCTCAACAAACAAAGGACTTAAGGATGATCTTTTTCTACTTAAGGCATTCGCCACTACGTTACCCTTGCCAGGGGTATATGCTATCTCGAAGTCGTAGGATGCTAAGAACTCCATCCACCTTTGCTGCCTTAAGTTCAAGTCCTTCTGAGAGAATAAGTATTTTAGCGATTTGTGATCAGTGAACAATTCGAATTTCTCACCAAGAAGATAATGATGCCAAGACTTAAGCGCGAAAACAATAGCGGCCAACTCTAGGTCATGTGTAGGGTAATTTCTTTCATGCACTCTCAACTGCCTTCCACCATAGGCTATTACCCTTCCCTCTTGCATTAGGACTGCGCCTAGTCCTGTCCCACAAGCGTCAGTATAAACGGTAAATGGCTTACTCCCATCTAGCAATACTAAGAATGGGGTTGTGGTCAAAGCTCTCTTTAAATGTTGGAACGCATCATCACAATCTACGTCCCACGTGAAGACTAAGTTCTTCTTCGTCAAGCGTGTTAATGGAGCTGATATTTTTGCGAAGTCTTTGATAAACTTCCTATAGTAGCCAGCCAACCCTAAGAAACTTCTCACCTCGGTAGCATTTTTAGGGACCTTCCAATCTTGGATGGCCACTATCTTCGCAGGATCCACGGCTATCCCTTCTTTGGAAACCACGTGCCCAAAGAATTGCACTTCTTTCCTCCAAAAGTGACATTTGGAAAATTTAGCTTTAAGGCTATGCGCTCGAAGAGTCTCCAACACTTCTCTAAGATGTAGGGCATGCTCTTCCTCGCTTTTAGAAAAGATCAAGATGTCATCTATAAAGACCACCACGAATCTATTAAGGTACTCCCTAAACACCCTACTCATCAAATCAACAAAGTATGCGGGGGCGTTTGTCAAACCGAAGGGCATCACCAGCCACTCGAAGAAACCGTCCGGAGTCCTAAAGGCAGTCTTGTCTATGCTATCGTCAGCCACTCTCAACTGATGGAAACCAGTGGCTAAGTCCAACTGCGAAAATACTGAGGCGCCAACTAACTGATCGAAAAGATCGTCAATCCTCGGCAGTGGGTGTCTATTCTTCTTAGTAAGTTTATTAAGCTCCCTATAGTCCACACAAAGTCTAAGGGACCCATCCGCCTTCGTGGAAAATACTACTGGAGCACCCTACTCCGATATACTACGTCAGATGAACCCCTTCTCAAGAAATTCTTTCACTTGCTTACTGAGTTCTCTTCTCTCTCTTGGAGCCATGTGGCGCACTGGCAATGCAACTGGCTTTGCATTGTCCACTAGATATATTCGAAAGTCGATTTCACGTTTTGGGGGTAAACCCCTCACCTCATCGAAGACATCAGCATATTCACGGACTATGGGAACAGAATGTAAATCATCATCGGATGCGTCAAGGGATTCTAGGTAACTAAGCATTACTGGACCTCTAGGGTCACAAGAAATATCAAGGGTCTTTCCCGAACGAGTCAACAATCTAACTACCCTTCTTTCACAATCTAGTATGGCCCCATATCTAGCTAGCCAATCCATACCTAGAATTAAACCGTAGCCCATGAAGCCAAGAACAAAAGCGTTGCATTCAAACTCAACGCCCAAGATAAACACTCTCAAATCCCGACAAATCATAGAAAGATGAGCCGAACCACCAATAGGATTTGAGACTACTAAGGGATCAGTAACAAGACTAGTATCTAGGTGCAGTGTTTCAACTAATGATGTAGAGATAAACGAATGCGATGCGCCAGAATCGAATAAAGTACGGACAGGATGATCAAACAGAAAAACTAAACTTTCAACGGAAATTGCTCTACCTCGTTCTTACAGCGGTGGGACCATGAGGGCCTGAACTTGTCCCCTTGCCTGCCCAGGTGCCATAAGAGCTTGCACCTATCCTCCCAAGGTAGACCCTGCCCTCTGCCCTTTCTTTGGGCAGTCCTTAATAAGACGTCCCGCTTCGCCACAGTGGAAACAACCGGTCTTCTTCTTCTTCCTACAATCTTTGCTTAGATGGCTGGGTGTCCCACGGTTAAAGCATTTCTTCTTCCCCTTAGCATTGTTGCCTTTGCCACCTTTCTTGTTATGTTGTTGCTGTTGCGGCTTCTTTTGATCCCCTTTCTTCTCGGGTGCCTTACTAGCATTGGCGCCCTTCTCCTCTTCATGTATGAGTGCCATGTCAACTAACCTCTCAAAGGTAGCCCTCATGGGAATGTGGGTCATAGCTAACCCATGGAGCGGCTCGTTTAAACCCTTAACAAATCTTAGAGCCTTCTTTTCTGGAGTGTTCACCAAGTCTAAGCCAAACCTTGCCAATTGGTTGAATTTGTTAACGTACTCTTTCACCGAAAAATTCCCTTACTTCAGTGACAAGAACCTTTCCATGTATAGATTCTCTTCAGCCCGTGAGAGAAACTTTGCCTCAAACCTCTACCTAAAATCTTGCCATGTATCGACTGGACAACCCCCATTATTGACCTCCCACCAAAACGAGGCCTCATCCTTCATTAGCCACGCAGCTAGCTGGACTTTCCTTCCGTCATCCACTTCAAAAATTCCAAACAATTCTTCCTCCTCCTTTAGCCAGTTACGAGCTTCAACAAATGTCTCCGTCCCGTGAAAAGGTTTTCCACCCATAGCTCTAAAGTCCTTAAATATCTTTGCGAAATTATCAACACGAGGAGGAGGAGGAGGATTTGCTGGACCTGCGATGGCAGCCCTAGCCTCAAGATATTGACGGAACCAACCGGGCACATGAACGCCCTCTGGTATCTCAGATGCTTCAGACATGCTGAAACGAAAAAGGAAAGATTCAATACAAAAAGGACTAAAGGAAAGATATATGGCTCTTGGGGTTATGATTTCCAAAATATACTTTTCTTTTGAAAATACTTTCCTTAAATCATACTTTTGAAGGTACTTCTTTATAAAAAATTGTTTTGAAAAATAGTTTTTCAAAAATTCATATATGTTCTGGTAACCTTCAGCTCTGATACCACGTGTAACACCCCACGTCCATTAATGTCACTCACAAAGGGAATGCATTAACTTCCATGGAGCATTTTAAGTAAGTATAGAACAGAAAATCACAACAAGACAGATATAAAGCAGTACTTGAAAATTAAAACTTTATTTCATTGCAGCGGATAAACCCATATGTTTGATTACATCATCAAAACCATAAACCAAAGTCAAGTACATCATATCCATCTTGGTAAAAAAAAGTACATAAACTGAAAGACATAATCCCCAACATTAAAATAGCCATAAATAAAGAGAAGTCGAACTTCACTTCAGCGGTCCAAGAAATCTTCTAAAAGCATCCAAGATCAAGCTCCACTGGTGCTAGTTCCAACCTGAGCACCTGGAGGGGGGAAAAGGAAAGAGATGGAAAAGGGTGGTTAGACATAAAGTCTGGCGAGTGTGATAATTCTAACAATATAATTAACAAAGTAACCAGGCTAAGGCATAAGTTGGAAAATAGGGAAATGACCGTGAACCATTGAGTATGATAGAGTAAACAAGGAAACAAGATGAATTACGATATCGTTAAAGCGCACCTAAACTACTATAGGATAATTACTGAACTACACCAACACTATGGGATAATTACTAAACTGCACCGCCACTAGTATACTGCACCACTACTAGTCACCCTAAGATTGATCCCGCCTACAGACTTAATAATGATATTGGTAGTTTCGTGCACCCCTAGCTGCCTTCATAGGTGCAGTCTTCCCCTATCTCCACTAGGTGTACCCACTACCCCCAAGCGATCGGCTCCCTAACTCGTAGATACCCGTGCTGGCCCCGCAGTGGGATGTATCACTCCCCAAAGTGGCAACCCGATACCACCAAGAATGCACGGCTTATACCTACACGATGCAACAACGTCTTACCTACCAGCCCGGGTCCACACACGCATATGAACCCGTTGGACTTGCATTGCCACCGCTAACCGGGTTTGGCCTCTTACAGTCAAGCCCAGTATGCGTGTCCCGTCCTCGACTTGGGTCGAGCCCACAAAGATATGAATGGGTTACTGGTTGAAACGGGCCCCCATTACTTGACACAAGCTATCCACCTAAGCTTGGTCCCCTCTAGTACATCCCACTTAACCCACTTCTTATTCATGTTTCAATTACATGTTTCATATTTTGGTTAAGTGTTTCAAATCGTATTTCCAAATGCCAACCAAGGCACCCACTAGATTCCACATGCCACCCAAGGCACCCACTTAACCCCCTCATGTTCCACTACATGCTTATCTGGTTAAGTGTTTCTTAATTCATTAAGACCGTAACCTCCTAAAGACCTCTCACATTAGACTGACATTTGTGGCAGCTGGATTTTCCGGGCGGGTCCGGGCAGTCTTACACCACAAAAGAGCCTAACCTCATGTCTTTACAATTGTTACGTATTTAGTTTATGCCTAAGACCTCTCACATTAGACTAGCATTTGTGGCAGTTGGATTTGCCGGGCGGGTCCGGGCAGTCTTACACCACAAAAGAGTCTAACCTCGTGTCTTAGACGATTAATTACTCCTAATTAATCACCCCCAATTTGAATTACTTTCCCTATTCAAATTCTTAATCACTTCCAAATTTAGCGATGTCCATAATTGACTCAATTATGTCCATCCATATATGGTATGTAAATTCTTACCAATTTCACCACAATTTTATTTTATGCCTTTTAAGGCATTTATGCCAATTAAACATTTTTAATATTATCCCCTTTTTCCCCACGTAGTACGTTTGTTCGTTTAACGTAAAGATATACATTAGACTCGAATAGTCTGACTCATGAAATAAAAGAAAACATCATATATATACACATAATTAAAACATAGATCTAACATAGTGGTGAACTTGCATATGTGAATGATGTTCTACATCTAAAACTTGCATACGCCAAGATTACAACTTGCATAACAACATATGTCATGGTTCCAAATTTAAAGGTGTGAACTTGATGAGAAATTGGCCACAAACTTGCATAAACATCATGTATAACATAGATCCAAATCTAAAGTTGTGAACTTGATGAAATAATGGCCACAAACTTGCATAGACAACATATGTCATAAACCTATATCTAAAGGGGTTAAACTTGCATAAACATCATATGTCATAAACCTATATCTAAAGGGGTCAAACTTGCATAGGTAATAACATAACATGATTCATGTCCAACTCATAAATTCATATATGTGATTTATACATCGCAACAATGGTATAAACTAATATCTAACATGTAAAGTATCATGTCATAGCCTAATCTTTCAATTAAATTCTCACATAAACTAGGTGCCATAATCATGTAAGGTCACATGTAATTCTACCCAAACTTGTATATGATTCATGTTTGAATCAACATCTAAACTTTCCTACATATGATTTATCGTATGAATCAATATCGCAAACTAGCATAAGAAACATGACGGTTTGATTGTATATAAGATTACAACATGGATGATAGCAACATAACTTCGCATTACAACATAACATCATAGGTACAACATAATTACAACATGCAATCAATACTTCATATCACATCCATACAATCCGCATTATAACTTAATCTAATTAAATTACTGATTATTTTGCTAAAACTATCGAACTCTCAACTCAAAAGCAGTCTTGAGTTCTGAATTCTGATTTCTGGAGTTGAATTAGCGCTCCTTTGATGAAGAATCGTTGTTAGGGTTGAGGTTGTTGTTCTTCCTCATAATTTTGGTGGCGACTACTCTAGGGTTCAAGACAACAGCATGACGATCATAGTTTTAGTTTTAATTCTGATTTAGGGTTTGTGTCTATGGGTCTTTTTATAGAGTTATGAATTAATTTAAGCTATTGGACGTTCTTAGGGTTAATAAAAACCATTCAATTATGATAGGGTGATGAGTCAGCCCTAATGACTCAGCAAGGAGTCAGAATGGACTCAACAACACGGGTCAGCATGAACTAGAAAACTGTGCAGGCTCCAGCCTCGGCCTGGGCGCACTTGGCAGGTGCGCCAGTGTAAATATGTACTGGCGCACTTCCCAAGTGCGCCAGTGCATTTATATTATTTTTTTTCTCTACTTTGCCACCAAACTTCGTTCGTCCATAACTCTTTCATCCGGTACTCGTTTCCCGCAAACTCGGACTCTATCTTCACAAGAATTCCGAGACGAACACAATGGCGCAACCTAATCCCCATAATTCTCACGTCTGAGATTTATTATTCTTTAATTTAGTTAACTCGATTATTCAAAAATCCAGGGTGTTACACGGGTGCTTCGAAATCAAAAGAAAATAGCTGACCTCTGTAAAACTCCCTTCTTCCTCAAAATTAATTCGAAGCCGTATGTTTTGATTACTTAAAACCAAATCGAATGTTGTACCAATATTATTACTCTTTTAGTTTTCCATAAATAAAAAATCAAATGCCAAGAAAAAAACAAATCACGATGGACACTGTAATATTCTGGGGTCAACGACAAGGATCTGGGTTAGTTCGAAGTCGCGGTAGAGGAGTTCGGTTATATGAGGGATGGTTCGGAGTTTTATTTGATTTCACGATTTAGGTATAGGAAGTCTTGATTTTTGGGGCAGTTTGGGGATGTCGCTTTCGGTGAGAGTAAGATTTCGGGTCCGTTTGATTTTAGATTTACAAATGGTGCGATGTCCGGAGTAGTTGATTGGGGGAATCTGGGATTCGACTGAGGGAGTTCGATGGTTGGAAATAGGCACGTGAATACTATTGGATGTGAAGTCTGGCAAATCGATGTTGATTTACGCGACGATCTTATGGTGGGTTTGGGGTTATCGGAGTTGAATGTTGGGACAGGGTGAACAGTGAAGGGCCCCCACTGCGTTCGAATTCAGGGATAAGGAGGAGTTCGAAGCTTTTGATGATGAACTGGGTGTTGAAAGGGTTGGCCATTGCGTCAAAAGGATGGAGATTTGGATGGTACAATAGTGGTTTGGATGCAAGGAGCGGGATTCAAATTTTACTAGTGGTGAACTAAGGCTGTTGGGGTTCGACAATGAAATGGAAGGGTGAAGTTTGGGTTTGTGACCTGGGATTTTTGGAAGAGTTTTGAATGTATGGTTGTTGAACTGGAAGGGACGGCAGAGGAAATAAGGTTTGTTAATGGAAGAAGAATTATTTGAGCGGGGTGAGAGCTGATGGTTTCGAGTTTTTTCAGTGGGCATGAGATTATAGTCCAATTGTGATGGTGTTCGTGATGACTAAATACGCAACAATGGTTGGTCGATTTGGTAATGCAGAAAATTAGTAAGGTATGTATGCCTTTAAGAAATCTAAATACGTAGGCTAAGTTATTTGTTTGTTTAAATAGTTAATTTAAATAAATAATCTCTAATCGTTAAATAAAGTAAATAATTTTAGGGTGTCATGTAGACCACTCGAGAAGACACGTTGCCGAGTCGATATGAAATTAAATTGGATAATCAACACAAATAAATTTAGGTGAGTTAATCTCACTTAAAAATTTACTTTTATCATTAAAAATAAATTGTTGATTGCTTGGTTGCTTTATGAACTATTTACCAGTCTTAGTTATTGCATATATTAGTTATATTATGCTTGGTGATTGTGGCTATTATTATATATATTGGACATTGGATATTTCAAGCAGTACCATTAGCGGAAGCCCGCAGTATCATTAGCAGATGACCTATCGCCCCACGATATATGAGTGGATGACCTTATATGCCGCGATTTACTGCCTTGAAGCAGGATTGGTATTGTTTATGTTGTCTGACATCTGTGGATGTGGGAAAACAGGTTGGGGGAATCCAACTAGATTCCTCAAATTTATGTATTGTTGTTTACATATTTATATATGTGTGATGTGTGAATTAAATGGATGATTTGTGTGTTTGGATATTAGGATATCACTGGCCTAAATATTTTATTTAAAAATATCAAAAAGGGATTTTTGGATTTAATAAAAAGGAAATTTACATTTCAAAAGGAAAATTGGAATTTCGAATGGATTGAGAAATATTAACTTGTTTTTAATAATAAAAACAAGTAGCTAAATTTATAAACAATGTATTAATGAAAAGAAAAATTATCATTTGAGAATATGAGATTTTAAATTCAAAGTCTGAATTTAAAAAGGAAAAATTAAATTCTAGAATGGGAATTTTATTTCAAATAAGATTTGAAATAGGAACTTGTTTTAAATATTTAAAACAAGAAGTGGAATTTATAAATAGTGTTTATAAATAAAGGAGGGAAATATTCATTGAATAATTTATAAATTCAAGTATGAATTTTAAAATGGATTTATAATTTGGAATCAATTTAAAATGAAACATTGAAATTTATTCCGATATTCGGAATATAAACTGAATTTAAATAAATCTACATGGATTTATGATTTGAACTCGACTATGTCGAATTCATAAAAATAAAATTATTTTCAGAAGATATTGGAATTGTATTAAATATAAATTTAAGATTTAATATGAAAACAGATTATATAAATATAAGTTATAGTAATTAAATATTTTTCAAACCAAAAATGGAAATAAACTTGAGATTCAAAAGAGAAATCAAATATTGCAAAATAGAAATCGAGTTTCAATAGATTTTTAAAATGGAAGTTGATTCTAATAAAGAAATTAATTTATAAATATCGTTTATAAATATGATGAAGTTTTTCATCGGGTAATTTGGAAATAAATTTCCAAATGTAAGAAATGGGACAGAAGGTGTATTTAAATCGAGTTTATGTTACAACCATTTATCTATCTCAAGATAAGAACGTTGTCGGTCAAGGTCTGAGAGGTAATTAAAATGCCCCAACTTGAACGACTTCACTATTATCAAGGGATCATATTAGTTTGTAATGGAAAGGGACGTTGAATAAATTGGTTTTCCTATAACTGGAATTTATAATTGGAATTTGATTATATCGAATTTTTATAAAATAATTTATGTTCAAGGAAGTTGAATTTGATATAGAAATTGAGTTGTAAATAATTTATGATTGAGTTATGAATTTTCAACTATTTTGGAAAATCGAGATATTTAAGTTAGATTTGGAAAACGGTTTTAATTTATATTTAATCACATCGAGAAATGAGATTGGAAAACGAAGTTAATGTTTATATTTAAATTATAATTAAAACGAACTCGCCGCAGTGCGGTAGTTCGTAATTTGGCGTTCCGAACTTCAATTGAGTATACAAAACTCCATATAAGCCGGAATTCGATGAAACCAGAAACGTTTGGACCTGTAGAATAATAATTTTCTAATGGAAGAGAAAAATCTTGATTTCGACTTGAAGATTTTGAGTTATGTCAAAACCAAATTTTAGAAAAGTCGCTGTAAAAATTATTTCAAACCATAACAATTAATTAATTAATTAAAGGATTTTAGTGAATAAAAATCCGAATTTCGATTAGAAAAATCCATATTTGAGTATGAAATAAATATGAGCTCAAGGAAGTTGAATAAAGTGATTTTTTATAATAAAATCATAATTTGAATGATGGAATGATATTAACTAAATAATACAAGAAGTTAGATGATATGGTTCGAATGGAACTTGATGTGTGTTAAGCAAATTGGATTTGTAAATTAAAATTTGAATTCAAATATGAGGCATGAGTTATAAATGGAGCTCGAATTGTCATAAGTGAATTGCAATATGTTTGAATACTATTGAATCGATCTATAAGTGAATAGGGTGGTTGAATTATTTAAAGAATTAATTAGTGGAATTAAATGCAATTTAGTCAAACTTGTCGTATGGATTGAGATAAAATGAAAATGCAATTGCATGTATATTAGATAGGAATGAGATAAAGTGAATGAAGAGTATGAAGATTTTAATTTAAGTGCCTGACAAAAAGGTACATGTTTAAATTTTCATATTAGGTTTTGTGCGCCGAATCGGCAAGCTGCTTTGCTTTTTGATTTTCTTTTCAAATGGAAAAGGCCTAGAGAGGCGAGTTGGGGTTTGAACGGTTGACCGGTACAGGGGAGGTGCTGGCGAAATTTTCCAGAAATTTAAGGAGTTAGAATATTTTTAAGAAATTTTGAAAATAGAAATCAATATATCGAAATATATAGAATTCGATAAGGAAATTGGAAATATAGTTAATGAATGAATATTAACTAAAAGGGGCCAGTGATTGTTTGATTGTTGATGGATGTTTGTTTTTCCTTTGATAATTAAATCAATGGCTATCAAAGAACTTTTGGACCATCGTTGTCAATACGGAGAGACCGGTTGGATTTAATATCTGAAAACCACTCTGTATCGGCCTAGGTGTTGCGAATTAGATTATGCTGAAGATAATGGAAGATGGAGTTAATTGCAAAGGCTATTTTGTTTGCCCAAACACAGGACAACTTGTATGGACGAATGTCTGACAGAGTATTCCTAACGAATCACATAAGACGATTTTTTCAGGGTATTACGTTAGTGGCGGAGGAATTCGTTTCACTTAGCTTTTTATACCCGTAATATTTTGGGAAGATCAACTAGTGATTTGACGGGTTTGACGATGTGGCATTCAAAGTAGATGGTGACCAGATATTATAAAAGTTTAACATAGCCTCAAGCCTCACAACAAGGAAATGACAAAAATCGGGCAGATAGCATGGCTAGGTGGGTAATACCCATGCAAGGTGTATTTGTCACCGGTCTGGAGAAAATTCAATTATTTGTTCTTCTTTCGATTATGAATCTTACGGATTATGGTTAAGCGGCCGACAACCGTGGGCGACAATATATTCGCTACACTCAAGCTAAATGAGTGGGTGGTCATGTGTGGTCAGGTTGCAATATATTCTTTCTAAACCCCGGTGTATCCCCTCTAGAGTACACTGATCGGGAGGTGGTCCCATACCTTGTCATAGTTGGAATCCAATCTCCAATAAGCGCCCTGCAGTTTTTGATTTTATACTACATATGTAGAGCGTGAGATGCAAGCGTTCTTCTATTTGATTATTTATTTGATTAGACATTATTATAATATCACTGGATTTTGATTCAAAAATGGTTTGGTTATAGTAAGGTAAAAATCGTCCGTGTTTATGTGTGGGCTGGTCTTACTATTACATTTTCTTTCAAAGGATTATTTTTAAAGTTAAACAATATGGTTGGAGTTTACTCACACCAGTCCCATGACTGACCCAGAGTTTATTTTGTTTGTTTTTCCTAAACTCTTGGGTGCTCAAATTTGTACGGGCAGTCAAGTGTTTCAGGATTTTACAGATACACTTGGAGGAGCTTGAAGCAGGAGACTTCACCGTTAGTTATTTAGATTTATTTCCGATGTGATATATATGTGTTGTACTCTGATATGGTATGTACATACAAAACAAATTTGTATTTCAAAGTTATGATATATGATATTATATTTTGTTCAGTTCCGCTGTGAGATTCTGATGTTTTGTTTAGTTCTTCTTATGTTTGTTTCTATTTCTTTAACCCTAATGACTCGTAATTCTATAATATTTGGGTTGGACTTGTGTTGTTTTAGTCAACTCAGATAGTATGGATTTGCGGGCCACTACAATTCGTTTTCTAAAATTTATCCAACACAGAATTCTAAATCTTTCCAGCTCTAGGACAAATGCTAGTAAATAAATGAGATTTCATTAAATTAATCATGCATGAATGACAAACACATTTTTTTTTTCAACATAAAAATCTCATTGCTAAAGTCGTGCGAATTTTTCATTACTAGCAACTTCTAACACAACACTACATCAAAAAAAAAATAACATGCTGGAAAGGGAAACACATGATACAAGATACAACATGTACAAAACACGTTCTAACAACAATGACGGTGACGACTAACACTACCCACTATAGGCTGGTCAACCTCCGTGGTTGGAACCAGATCCATCATCATGTCCGTGTCGGGAGCGTAGTATAACAGAGATGCTGCCAATCTCTCGTGCCTATCGGCGCTGCTCCTCGTGAACCTCTTGGAGGTCGGCCTCCATGGCTCGGATGGCATTGAGCTCTGGGCTTTCATGACTAGGCAGCTGAGGCTGCTGAGATGGAGTGGGTGGTGCGGGTGCAGGAGCATCAGGTAGCAAGATACCTATCTTCCAGAACGTGGCGCGACTGATGGCAGTCGGCACCTTCTTTGTAGGCGTCTCCCTAGAAAATTTCACCTAGAAGTGCCAGAAGATACGAGTGAGAAGATGGCTATAAGGAAAATGGATCCGCGGGGTGCCGACAAAAGGCTCATTGAGATGGATCATAAGTATACGCGCCCAATTGATGGTTATGCCGCCAAGGATAAAGTAGGTGACTTGGTGAATAGAAGGATAAATCTGCTCCAAGCTTCCAGTCTTCGGGATGATGTTGTGCTATATGATGTGCACAACTACATGGGCGACTGGCCGCAGACTGGTGGTGTTCCAGGCTCCGGGCTCTCCAACAAAGATACGCTGAAGGATCTGAGGGTCCTCCATCTCAGTAGCATCCAGCTCAGCTCCATCTGTGGAGATAACCAAAATCAGGGGCAAATTAGCATCAGTGAACTCGATGCGGGTGACCATGACCTCAGATCTGATAAGCAGGACTCATCATCGATATCAACATCCATTTGGGCATCGAACAGATGGATGCAACACGGATACACATCACGCTCAAAAGTTTTGAAGCGCAGGATCGTTGCTAGGCCTGCGGCGACAGACAGCTCCTCCAGACCAAATGCGGCGAAGTCGGCGAACTTCACCGGGCGACCAACTTGATATTCATAACTGGTCGTGGATAGGAATTGCTTGATCTTAACATTATCACGATCTAGCCAAGCAGCTTCCTGGGGCATGAGACCAGTGTAATGACCGGGACCTTTATGGGAAAATTTTAAATATTTAATATGGATTTAAATATTGGGGAGGATAATATAAATGGAATTTTATATTATGTTATTAGTTTAATAATCAATTTTGATTTTTATTATCGAATATATTAACTAATCAGAATACGAAAATGGATTTAGTTGAATTCAAATTTTAATTTGAATTGAAAACAGTTCAAATAATTAATATGAAATTCTATTTGAATTTATATCGATAATAATATTTATTTATTATCGAGGAGAATAATTGTTTCAAATTTAATTCATATTGATTTAAATAAATATCTTTCACAGACAATCGAATCAGACTTCGTGACCTATCCCAGTGTGTCCGCAACAGGGGTATTACCCTAAAATCGTCATTTGTTGGGTTCAGAAAGGAGTTTGGCAACATGGGTATTTTTAATTTAAGGATACCAGTTTAAAAACTAAATAAAATAAATTCCTTTTTGTTTGTAATCAGAAATAAAAACACCCAAGAGAAAACAAAAAGGACCTTGCTGTTCAAAGTATAACCGCACCTCCCTCTTTAAAATAAAGGTAGCGTTCGATAAATCCCTCAAATCCCCTTTTCATAAAATTCGATCCTCCATGAAAACAAACACCCAATTCGCGAACCTCATTCTAGCTCGTGCTTCACTCTGGCCTGCGTTCGAACGATGCGAGCTCGACAGTGGATCCATCACAAATCAGGCGAAGACTCAGATCACCAGTAGAGGGGCGCGATACTTCCAGAGAGCTCGACAGTTTCAAACGCAACTAGTGGAAGACACGATTCAAACGGAGGGTGATCGAGGGCTAAGGTTGCGATGCGAAGCTCAGCAGGAAGGTGGATTGGATGCCGCAAGTCCCAATTAGGGGTAGGAAGCTTCAGGCGCGAGCTAGGGTTTACCGTGAGTCGCTGAACTCGACTTCGAGAGTGGTGCATACCCTAGGGCTTTGAGCGAAGATGGAAACGGAGCTGTCGATGGCGATGGATCTGGACTGTTGGAGTGTTGGTGACAGGAGTGCGATGTTGGTTTATGACTCGATTCGAGTTAATCTACTGATGTCAGGAGAAGAGCGAGTATGTCAAGGTGGAAGGGGAAGTCCGACAGTGGCAAATGGAGGAGCAACGCAGGTAGAAAGGAAATGGATTGGCAGTTGACCGCGAGATGTTAGATGAATTGCCGAACTAGGATAAGAGCAGTTTTGGGACTGATTTTAGTTGGAGTTGTTCGGAAATGGAATTAAGGTGCTAAACAAATAAATTCGAGTTATTCGTAGCTGCTACAGTTCATCAGCTAATCGGATATTTGGCAAACAAATAACTGTGAGTAAATCTCACTCACCTTTTATTTCAGAATTTATTTTTATCAGTTAAAAATAATTGTCTGTTGATTGTTTGGTTGCGTTAAAATATTTCTGTGGCATGTTTAAATATATATATATATAGTTATATAGGCTTGCTATTATATAATATATAGTGGGTTGATGATTGGTTGGATTCCCGCAGTTTCATTAGCGGATGCCCGCGGTTTCATAGCGGATGATTACCCTATACGCCCTACGCTATGATTAGTGGATGACCTTCTATACCGCGATATCCTGCCTCGAAGCAGGATGGGTATTACTATGTTGACTAACGTCTGTGGATGCAGGAAAACAGGTTGGAGGAATCCATCTGGATTCCTCAAAAATATATATTATCTGTTGTTTGTTTGATTTCATATATATTCATATATGATGTGTTAAAAATCAAGTGATTGAAAATTGGTTGATTTGATGGTTGAAAATACCACTAGAGCTTGAATATTGATTTATAAAAATATCAAAAAGGGTATTTGAGATTTCAAAAGGGAATTCTATTTTTATAAATAGAATTTGAATTTTTAATGAACTATAGGAAATATTAACTTGTTTTGAAGGTATATAAAACAAGTAATCGAATTTATAAACGTTGTTTATAAATGAAAATATGGGATTTGAATCGAATTTATAAACTTTGTTTATAAATGAAAATATGGGATTTGAATCGAATTTATAAACTTTGTTTATGAATGAAAATATGGGATTTGAATCGAGTTTATAAACTTTGTTTATAAATGAAAATATGGGATTTGAATCGAATTTATAAACATTGTTTATAAACGAAAATATGGGATTTGAATTGAATTTATAAACGTTGTTTATAAATGGGAAGGTGGGATTTGAATTGAATTTATAAACGTTGTTTATAAATGGGAAGGTGGGTTTTGAATCGAATTTATAAACTTTGTTTATAAATGAAAATATGGGATTTGAATCGAATTTATAAACTTTGTTTATAAATGAAAATATGGGATTTGAATCGAATTTATAAACTTTGTTTATAAATGAAAATATGGGATTTGAATCGAATTTATAAACGTTGTTTATAAATGGGAAGGTGGGATTTGAATTGAATTTATAAACGTTGTTTATAAATGGGAAGGTGGGTTTTGAATCGAATTTATAAACTTTGTTTATAAATGAAAATATGGGATTTGAATTGAATTTATAAACGTTGTTTATAAATGGAAAGGTGGGATTTGAATTGAAGTTATAAACGTTGTTTATAAATAATGCAGAGAATTCAAATGGACTTTGAATATAAGGAATTGAAATAGAATTTAAATAATAGAATTCAAATGGAGTTTAACTATAGAATTTGAACATAATATTTCAAATGGAATTTGAATATAGAAATTCAAATGGGATTTATAATAAATAGATTTGGATAAATAGAAGTGGAATAGACTGAAAAGTTAAGTAACAGATTTAATTAACAAATTGAGTTAAAACGATTGGTATAGTTAAAATAGATTGGACAGGTATAGACATACAGGAGACAAGTATGGAATAAAGTATAGAAGTGAAATAAATAGAATGCCCGACAAAAAGGTACGTATTTAATTCATATATGAGATTTTATGCGCCGTATCGGCTAGCCGCTTGGCTTTTTCTTTTTCTTTTTGAGATGAGAAGGACCGGGAAAGCTATTTGAAATTTCCCGATGCTCCCGGTACAAAGGAGGTTATGGCGAATTTTTCCGGGAATTTAAGGAGATAGAATATTTTTAAGATAATTTGATAGTTAGAAATTAACATATCAAAATATATAGAAGTCGATAAGAAAACGAACTTAGAAATAGAATAGTATAATCAAAAGGGAAGTCTAGAATAAAATCTAGTGAGAATAGAAAGAGAAAGTATATACGTGTTTAAAAGTGAATCAGTAGTTGTATGGTATTGATTATTCGAGTAAGTAGTCATATCTGTTTTGACGTTATAAATGTTATTCAGTCAAGGTCTGAGAGGTAGTTATACCCCAACTTGATTGATTTCATTATTAACAGATAAACAGTAAGATTTCAGGCTCGAAGATCAATGTTGAATGAGAGTTAGTTGAATATAGTATTTAGGTTGTCGTACCGATGTTTTACACAACATCCGGTTTAACCCAAATAAATGTAAGCTTGGAAATAGAATAATAAATATTTCTAAAGTTAGAAAATAAAGAAGGAGATATTCGGAAATGTTTTCCAAATAACGTAAAAGGCCAATATGGTTATTGAAAATATTTGGTTAACAAATATTGATAAAGAAATAGAGAAGTGATTTAATTAATGGAATATTAATTAAGGGCTCACTGATTGTTGGATGTTTGGATGAACTCTTGTTTTATTCGATAGTTAAATCATCGACTATCGAAACACTTGTTTTTATTCGATAGTTAAATCACAGACTATCGAAGTTTTGACCATCGTTGTCAATATGGAGAACCGGTTGGATTATTATCCGAAGAACCACTCCATATCGGCAGTAGCGTGCGAATCAGATTATATAAAGGTAATCGAAGATGGAGTAGAGTGCAAGGACTTTTTCTATTAATAGAAATAGTGCCTTCAGTTCATCCTGTTCCTGGGTGACTTGTATGGATGAATGTCTGACAGAGTATTTCCAGAAAGGTCACGTACGTTGATTTCTTCAACCGTACCAAGAGTGGAAGCGGAGAAGGAAACTTCTTTTAGCTAACATGTAATGTACTGTTGTAGACATCAATTAGTGATTTTCGATGGATCTGACGATGTGACATTCGAAGTGAATCTGGTGTGATGATAAAGCGTAGCTTCTAGCCTCATCAACCGGTAAATGACAGAAATCGGGCTGGCAGCATGGCTATGTAGGTCGCACCTATTAGGCTGTATAATCACCTGATCTAGAGTTTCATTTACTTCTAAAAATCTATTGTCGATGCTGTCCCATTCGGGAAACGGTTGCTGATCCCAATCGTTGGTGATATACATTCGATACACTCAAGCGAAATGAGTGGTCGGTCATGTGTGGCTGAGTTGCAAGATGTTCTTATTGAACTCGGTGTATTCTCCTCTGGAGATATACCAGCGGAAGGTGGTTCCATACCTTGTCATAGTTGGAAATCAAATACCCAATACGTGCTTGCGGTTTATGATTGTATATTATATATGTGGAACGTGAGATGCAAACGTTCCACTAGATTGTTATCTACTTGATTCAGACATTATTATAATATCAAAAGAGTTTTGATATAAAGATTATAGTTACTTTCAAAGGGATTTTGAAAGTTAAATCAAGCGTTTGGATTCTCATAAGGGAAAAACCCCGTTCCGTGTTATACGGCGTGGTCTTATGAGATATCATTTAGTTTTCTGAAACTGTTTTAAACTGTTTACTCATACCTGTCCCATGACTGACCCGGAGTTTATTTTGTTTTGTTCTACCTAAACTCTTGGGTGCCTAAATTTGTACGGGAAGTCAAGTAGTTCAGGATTTTTCAGATATATCTAAAGGAGCTTGGAGCAGGAGGCTTCAGCGTTATCTAGTTATAGTGGTTCCGTTGTGTTGTAAGTGTTGTACTCTGATAAGTGTATGTTATACAGTTGAGCTTTTGTATTTCAAAGATATGATATATTATATTTTGTTCCGCTGCGATGTGAGATTCTGTGTTGTTATTTATGTTCTTCTTCTACCTCTTTCTTCTAAAAAAAAATGTTTCGTATTTTCGTGATATTTGGGTTGGACGTATGATGTATATAGTCAACTCCGATGTTACGGAAATCTGGGTCATTATAGTTGGTATCAGAGCTTAGGTTGAGCGAATACCTAGGCTTGTTGGAATGTGCTCATTAGAGATAGGATCAGTAGTATCCTAGAATGAGTTGAGTGTATATATATATATACGAGAGAGCATATTTGTTATTTGATATAAAAACCGTTTTATATTGTGTTGACTAGTCTGTTGAGTGGATTATGAATTCTGATCGAATCGTGGGACGCCACGACGTCGATAGGAGTTTATAAACACTTAAACAGAAGATTGGACACGGTATTGTTTTAAATGGTTGAGTTGATTGTTAGAATTATAATCAAATTAGATTATAAAACAGAAATAGATATATAACCAATAGAATTTGTATATGAAATCAAATATACAAATGAGATAAATTGAAATTGAATTCCAACCAGAATTCAGAATTTAAAATCCTGGGAGTTTGGAAAATATTTTTCTAAATGGATTTTGAAAGAAATATAGCACTGGAATCATTCAGTAGCTGGGAAATAATTCTGATGATGGTCGCAACATCATCAGTGTTCATTTTCGAGTTTCTAAGTGACGAATTGCTGCCTTAGAAAAGTTTTGATGGAAATTTGTTTGAAAGAAATAAGTTGTTTGAAAATTCAGATGTTTTGAATTTGAGATAGATATAAATATGTATATAATTATATAACTTCAAAGGAATTTTGAAATGGGAATTGGAATATAGATTTCAAATAGAAGTAAAATAAAAGGAATTTGAATATATATATAATTCAAATAGAAGTGAAATAGAATTTGAATTCCAAGGAATTTAAATAGAAATCGAATAAAGAAAATTCAAATAGAAATTGTATAAGAAAAATTGAAACGGAAATTGAATTCAAAGGAATTCAAATGGATTTGAATAAAGAAAAGTCAAATAGAGACTTGAATATTAGAATTCAAATGGAATTTGGTTAAATAAAATTTCAAAGAGAATATAAAGTGGAGGTTGAATATTAGAATTCAAAGAAAATATAAAGTTTGAAATAGAATTTTAAATAAAAGGAGTTAAAATCGAATTTAAATTCAAAGGATTTCAAATAGAAATTGAACAAAGGAATTTAAATAGAAATCGAATAAAGGATTTCAAATGAAATTTGAATAAGGGATTTGAAATGGGTTTTGAATGAAGGATTTCAAATAGAAATTGAACAAAGTAATTCAAATAGAAATTGAATAGAAGGAAATTCAAATATAGAGTTTGAATAAAGAGATTCAAATGGAATTTGAATATTGTAAATATATAGGATTTGAATATAAGAAGTGAAATAGATCGGGAATATTATGTTGAAATGGAAAAATGGATTTGATATATATTAAAAATATATCGGAATGGAGTTGAATTTATTATAAACAAAGTTAAAACGTTTATATTTATAAATATAATTAAAACGAGCTCGCCATAGTGCGGCAGTTCGAAAATTGGCGATTCGAACTTCAATTTAGTATACAGAACTCAATTGAAGTCGGAATTCTGTGAAACAAGAATCGTCGGGACCGGTTGAATAATAGTTTTCTAATGAAAGAGAAAAATCTGGATTTCGTCGTATAGATTTTGAGTTATGTCAAAATCAAATTTTTAGAAAAGCAGCGCCAGAAACATTATAAAACCATAACGGTTTAATTAAATAAATAAAAGGATTGTTAGGAAATAAAATCCGAATTGGCATTAGAAAAATCCAGACTAGAAATATAAAATAAATATGAACTCCAGTGAAGTAAGTGAAATGATTTTTAAGACGAAAATCATAATTTAAATGGTTAAATAGAATTAACTAAATGGGAAAATAATTAGTTAAAGGAAATTTGAATCGAAATTGGGTTTTTGGATAAGTGAAGGAGATTGAGAATTTATATTCGAAATCGAATATATTACTCGAGTTGAAATTATAATTAGGTTAGTTTATAATTAAGTTGACATATATTTGAACAAGTTATATTCAAATAAAAAGGGTGAAATAGGCAAAACGGTTAATTAGCAACTAGTTAATGGGAAATTGAATGATTGAAATTAAATTTAACTTAAGTAAGTTAAGTGGATCGAAATAATAAATTGAGTAAAATCAATGTGAATGAAATATGAATTGGGTTTGAATAAAGGAAAAACAAAAAGAGTTAAAAAGGAAATATATTTGTAACACAAACACAAAGGAAGTTATGTGTAAACAAATAGAAGGAGAAATATGTGTAATAACATTTACAAATAGAATTTAAAAGGGAATATTTGTAAAGACATTTACAAATAGATTAGATGGGAGTATTTATTTATAGAAAATAAATAGAATGTTATAAATGAGATATTTATTTGTTAAATAAATAGAATTTAATCAAAGGAATATTTAGAAGATGAATAGAAAATGGAATTCTGTTTTTAACAGATAAATAGAAACGATTAATTTATAAATAACAGTAAATTAAATTAAATATTTATCATTCGATAAATGAAATATATAAGTCTGAACTTATATAGAGGAGAGATATTGGTTTTTAACACCGATAGTTTTAAATAGAAGGGGCACACAACACTTGTATAAGTGAAGTAACGTTATTAAAGAGAACATTTATAAAGTGAAGAACCATTACTAAAAGTACATCTTTATAAATGAATAAACGTTATCGAATAGGAGTTATTCGAATAGGAAAAGTCGATTAGAGTTAGAAATAATCGATTGGAGTTAGAATAAATCGATTAGAGTAAGAATTAACCAGTTAGAGTTAATCAGTTAGGGTTAATCCATAGAGTTAGTTGAATATTAGTGATTCAATCAGAATTTATCGAATATTTGTTATTCAAATAAAGAGTTAACCAGATAAAGTTAATTGAACATAATTAATCGAATTAGAATTTAATGGAATGTTAGTTATTCAATTAAAGTTGATCGAATATAGTATTGAGATAGAATTAGTCAAACATAGTTACTCAGGATAAGTGCCATTTCGTACGACTGCTAGCGTAATTCGTAGGGCTGCAGATAGCCTAGGGCGGTCGGATGTTTCCTGGGGGAATCAGGCATAACCATTGTGATCGCTGCGATCTAGAGTCAAGCGAATGGAGTTAATCGAATATAGTTATTCGAATAGAATTCAAGAAGTTAATCGAATATAGTTATTCGAATAGAATTCAAGGAGCTATCGAATATAGTTTATTCGAATAGAGTTAAAGGAGTTATCGAATATAGTCTATTCGAAAGGAATTATCGATTTTTGGTTATTCGGAAGGAGTTATCGATTATTTGTTAATCGAAATAAGTTATCGATTATAGTTTGATCGAAAAGAGTTATCGATTAGTTTAATCGAAGTGAGTTATAAAATATTTGCTATTCGAAGGAGTTATCGAATTTAGTTATTCGATGGAGTTAATCGATAAGAGTTAAATCCAATAGAGTTAATTGATAAGAGTAAATTGAATAGAGTAAATCGAATATGGTTTATTCGAAGAAAGGATTGCGAATCTAGTTATTCGAAAGAGAGATTATCGAATATAGTTATTCGAAGGGAGGAGTTATCGAATAAGGATTTATTCGAAAGAGAGTTATGAATGGAATATGAAATGTTGAGTATCAACATAAATAAATTTTGAAAGGTTAATGGGTTTGTAGCACTTTTCCCACCTTAGCAATTTCGAGTACGAAATTATTTTAAGTGGGGAAGATTGTAATGACCCGGACCTTTATGGGAAAATTTTAAATATTTAATATGGATTTAAATATTGGGGAGGATAATATAAATGGAATTTTATATTATGTTATTAGTTTAATAATCAATTTTGATTTTTTTTATCGAATATATTAACTAATAGAATACGAAAATGGATTTAGTTGAATTCAAATTTTAATTTGAATTGAAAACAGTTCAAATAATTAATATGAAATTCTATTTGAATTTATATCGATAATAATATTTATTTATTATCGAGGAGAATAAATTGTTTCGAATTTAATTCATATTGATTTAAATAAATATCTTTCACAGACAATCGAATCAGACTTCGTGACCTATCCCAATGTGTCCGCAACAGGGGTATTACCCTAAAATCGTCATTTGTTGGGTTCAGAAAGGAGTTTGGCAACATGGGTATTTTTAATTTAAGGATACCAGTTTAAAAACTAAATAAAATAAATTCCTTTTTGTTTGTAGTCAGAAATAAAACACCCAAGAGAAAACAAAAAGGACCTTGCTGTTCAAAGTATAACCGCAGCTCCCTCTTTAAAATAAAGGCAGCGTTCGATAAATCCCACAAATCCCCTTTTCATAAAATTCGATCCTCCATGAAAACAAACACCCAATTCGCGAACCTCATTCTAGCTCGTGCTTCACTCTGGCCTACGTTCGAACGATGCGAGCTCGACAGTGGATCCATCACAACTAAGGCGAAGACTCAGATCACCAGTAGAGGGGCGCGATACTTCCAGAGAGCTCGACGGTTTCAAACGCAACTAGTGGAAGACGCGATTCAAATGGAGGGTGATCGAGGGCTAAGGTTGCGATGCGAAGCTCAGCAGGAAGGTGGATTGGATGTCGCAAGTCCCAATTAGGGGTAGGAAGCTTCAGGCGCGAGCTAGGGTTTACCGTGAGTCGCTGAACTCGACTTCGAGAGTGGTGCATACCCTAGGGCTTTGAGCGAAGATGGAAACGGAGCTGTCGATGGGGATGGATCTGGACTGTTGGAGTGTTGGTGACAGGAGTGCAATTTTGGTTTATGACTCGATTCGAGTTAATCTACTGATGTCAGGAGAAGAGCGAGTATGTCAAGGTGGAAGGGGAAGTCCGACAGTGGCAAATGGAGGAGCAACGCAGGAAGAAAGGAAATGGATTGGCAGTTGACCGCGAGATGTTCGATGAATTGCCGAACTAGGATAAGAGCAGTTTTGGGACTGATTTTAGTTGGAGTTGTTCGGAAATGGAATTAAGGTGCTAAACAAATAAATTCGAGTTATTCGTAGCTGCTACAGTTCATCATCTAATCGAATATTTGGCAAACAAATAACTGTGAGTAAATCTCACTCACCTTTTATTTCAAAATTTATTTTTATCAGTTAAAAATAATTGTCTGTTGATTGTTTGGTTGCGTTAAATTATTTCTGTGGCATGTTTAAATATATATATAGTTATATAGGCTTGCTATTATATAATATATAGTGGGTTGATGATTGGTTGGATTCCCGCAGTTTCATTAGCGGATGCCCGCGGTTTCATAGCGGATGATTACCCTATACGCCCCACGCTATGATTAGTGGATGACCTTCTATACCGCGATATCCTGCCTCGAAGCAGGATGGGTATTACTATGTTGACTAACGTCTGTGGATGCAGGAAAACAGGTTGGAGGAATCCAACTGGATTCCTCAAAAATATATATTATCTGTTGTTTGTTTGATTTCATATATATTCAAATATGATGTGTTAAAAATCAAGTGATTGAAAATTGGTTGATTTGATTGTTGAAAATACCACTAGAGTTTGAATATTGATTTATAAAAATATCAAAAAGGGTATTTGAGATTTTAAAAGGGAATTCTATTTTTATAAATAGAATTTGAATTTTTAATGAACTATAGGAAATATTAACTTGTTTTGAAGGTATATAAAACAAGTAATCGAATTTATAAACGTTGTTTATAAATGAAAATATGGGATTTGAATCGAATTTAAAAACTTTGTTTATAAATGAAAATATGGGATTTGAATCGAATTTATAAACTTTGTTTATAAATGAAAATATGGGATTTGAATCGAATTTATAAACTTTGTTTATAAATGAAAATATGGGATTTGAATCGAATTTATAAACTTTGTTTATAAATGAAAATATGGGATTTGAGTTGAATTTATAAACGTTGTTTATAAATGGGAAGGTGGGATTTGAATTGAATTTATAAACGTTGTTTATAAATGGGAAGGTGGGATTTGAATTGAATTTATAAACGTTGTTTATAAATGGGAAGGTGGGTTTTGAATCGAATTTATAAACTTTGTTTATAAATGAAAATATGGGATTTGAATCGAATTTATAAACTTTGTTTATAAATGAAAATATGGGATTTGAATCGAATTTATAAACTTTGTTTATAAATGAAAATATGGGATTTGAATTGAATTTATAAACGTTGTTTATAAATGGGAAGGTGGGATTTGAATTGAATTTATAAACGTTGTTTATAAATGGGAAGGTGGGATTTGAATTGAATTTATAAACGTTGTTTATAAATGGGAAGGTGGGTTTTGAATCGAATTTATAAACTTTGTTTATAAATGAAAATATGGGATTTGAATTGAATTTATAAACGTTGTTCATAAATGGAAAGGTGGGATTTTAATTGAAGTTATAAACGTTGTTTATAAATAATGCAGAGAATTCAAATGGACTTTGAATATAAGGAATTGAAATAGAATTTGAATAATATAATTCAAATGGAGTTTAACTATAGAATTTGAACATAGTATTTCAAATGGAATTTGAATATAGAAATTCAAATGGGATTTATAATAAATAGATTTGGATAAATAGAAGTGGAATAGACTGAAAAGTTAAGTAACAGATTTAATTAACAAATTGAGTTAAAACGATTGGTATAGTTAAAATAGATTGGACAGGTATAGACATACAGGAGACAGGTATGGAATAAAGTATAGAAGTGAAATAAATAGAATGCCCGACAAAAAGGTACGTATTTAATTCATATATGAGATTTTATGCGCCGTATCGGCTAGCCGCTTGGCTTTTTCTTTTTCTTTTTGAGATGAGAAGGACCGGGAAAGCTATTTGAAATTTCCCGATGCTCCCGGTACAAAGGAGCTAATGGCGAATTTTTCCGGGAATTTAAGGAGATAGAATATTTTTAAGATAATTTGATAGTTAGAAATTAACATATCAAAATATATAGAAGTCGATAAGAAAACGAACTTAGAAATAGAATAGTATAATCAAAAGGGAAGTCTAGAATAAAATCTAGTGAGAATAGAAAGAGAAAGTATATACGTGTTTAAAAGTGAATCAGTAGTTGTATGGTATTGATTATTCGAGTAAGTAGTCATATCTGTTTTGACGTTATAAATGTTATTCAGTCAAGGTCTGAGAGGTAGTTATACCCCAACTTGATTGATTTCATTATTAACAGATAAGCAGTAAGATTTCAGGCTCGAAGATCAATGTTGAATGAGAGTTAGTTGAATATAGTATTTGGGTTGTCGTACTGATGTTTTACACAACATCTGGTTTAACCCAAATAAATGTAAGCTTGGAAATAGAATAATAAATATTTCTAAAGTTAGAAAATAAAGAAGGCGATATTCGGAAATGTTTTCCAAATAACGTAAAAGGCCAATATGGTTATTGAAAATATTTGGTTAACAAATATTGATAAAGAAATAGAGAAGTGATTTAATTAATGGAATATTAATTAAGGGCTCACTGATTGTTGGATGTTTGGATGAACACTTGTTTTATTCGATAGTTAAATCATCGACTATCGAAACACTTGTTTTTATTCGATAGTTAAATCACAGACTATCGAAGTTTTGACCATCATTGTCAATATGGAGAGACCGGTTGGATTATTATCCGAAGAACCACTCCATATCGGCAGTAGCGTGCGAATCAGATTATATAAAGGTAATCGAAGACGGAGTAGAGTGCAAGGACTTTTTCTATTAATAGAAATAGTGCCTTCAGTTCATCCTGTTCCTGGGTGACTTGTATGGATGAATGTCTGACAGAGTATTTCCAGAAAGGTCACGTACGTTGATTTCTTCAACCGTACCAAGAGTGGAAGCGGAGAAGGAAACTTCTTTTAGCTAACATGTAATGTACTGTTGTAGACATCAATTAGTGATTTTCGATGGATCTGACGATGTGACATTCGAAGTGAATCTGGTGTGATGACAAAGCGTAGCTTCTAGCCTCATCAACCGGTAAATGACAGAAATCGGGCTGGCAGCATGGCTATGTAGGTCGCACCTATTAGGCTGTATAATCACCTGATCTAGAGTTTCATTTACTTCTAAAAATCTATTGTCGATGTTGTCCCATTCGGGAAACGGTTGCTGATCCCAATCGTTGGTGATATACATTCGATACACTCAAGCGAAATGAGTGGTCGGTCATGTGTGGCTGAGTTGCAAGATGTTCTTGTTGAACTCGGTGTATTCTCCTCTAGAGATATACCAGCGGAAGGTGGTTCCATACCTTGTCATAGTTGGAAATCAAATACCCAATACGTGCTTGCGGTTTATGATTGTATATTATATATGTGGAACGTGAGATGCAAACGTTCCGCTAGATTGTTATCTACTTGATTTAGACATTATTATAATATCAAAAGAGTTTTGATATAAAGATTATAGTTCCTTTCAAAGGGATTTTGAAAGTTAAATCAAGCGTTTGGATTCTCATAAGGGAAAAACCCGTTCCGTGTTATACGGCGTGGTCTTATGAGATATCATTTAGTTTTCTGAAACTGTTTTAAACTGTTTACTCATACCAGTCCCATGACTGACCCGGAGTTTATTTTGTTTTGTTCTACCTAAACTCTTGGGTGCCTAAATTTGTACGGGCAGTCAAGTAGTTCAGGATTTTTCAGATATGCCTAAAGGAGCTTGGAGCAGGAGGCTTCAGCGTTATCTAGTTATAGTGGTTCCATTGTGTTGTAAGTGTTGTACTCTGATAAGTGTATGTTATACAGTTGAGCTTTTGTATTTCAAAGATATGATATATTATATTTTGTTCCGCTACGATGTGAGATTCTGTGTTGTTATTTCTGTTCTTCTTCTACCTCTTTCTTCTAAAAAAAAAAATGTTTCATATTTTCGTGATATTTGGGTTGGATGTATGATGTATATAGTCAACTCCGATGTTATGGAAATCTGGGTCATTACAACCAGGGTATTGATTGCGAGGTGCTATGGAGGAATCGGTGAAACGGGTAAGAGAAATTTCAAATCCAGGGTATAATCGGGGAAAGATTTGCACGCGTAGGATTTTGGTGGTAATTAGAGGCAAAACGGAGCGGGAGTTGCTCGGATTGGAGCTTAGGAAGGAGGAGGGTTTGGGTTTTTTGGTGGAAGGGGGTTTGGGGGAGAAGGGTCGACAGAACGATGTTATATACATTGTTCAGCACGAAACGGGGCAGGCCGACCACCTTTTGCATGGGGCAGCGGTCGACCTGACCCCTAGATGGGGGTCGACCGCCGGTCGACCGTTAGCCCCCATGCAGGGCGCGGTCTAAACCTCGACCTACTGACCCGTTTTAAATTATATAAATTAAATTTTAATTTTCTATTTACGTCGAAACAACTTCTACTTCCAACCAAATTCTCGTATCGACTTACACCACGCGTCTAGTCAACATTTTTTTCCAACATCTTTTCACTGCCTCCAAAAAGATTTGTGACCACCGAAATGAACAAACTTACAACAGAAAATCAACTAGAAGTCCGAAATAAATTCTAAAACGAATTTTTCCCTTTACTAGCCAACATAAACTAAGTGATCCAAATTCAAATACCCTAATAATCAATCTAAAGGATTTTTCTTAGCACTTTCGAAGAAAATTTTAAAACTTTCTAAAAATGGAATTGATTTATAAACTAACAGTTTCGTATTTATAAATCCATTTATTATTATCATTATTATTATTTATATTCCACTTTTATATTTTAAACCAAAAAAACCTTTTCATGTCCAAAATGTTAGAGCTTTAGAATCTTTAAGGGTTAATTTTGGTAATTTTAATAAATTATCCAATATATATTGAAAAATGGATACTAAAAATCACGAGGAATGTATATTTATTATTTTCATATTTAGTGGCATATTCCATGTCCTTCCTAATTCCATCTTTCCTATCAATCATACCATATTTATTAAAATCACACCATTTAAAATTTTGAAACATGTGTAGATTTTTTTTAAAATCAAATCTTTCACAAACTACTTTTCGAAACCGTATTTTCAAAACCATTGAAATCCAATCTATTTTTCAAATAGTTTTAAAAATAAATTTTTCGAATACAAGGCTACGAACTCAATTGAATATTTAAGGTAGATTCTGAATTTTGATGAAGTAACAAATGGATATACCTCGTAATTATATTTCCGAAATGGATACTGACATATTAATGTGGGCTTTATCAATGTCTTGGATCGAGTGATGGCCTTAACTGGAACTACTAACAACACCATACGAGGAATCTATGACTATCTCAGTTGTAGGTAGCTTTTTATATTAATGTATATATTTTATTCTAGTTTCCAAATCTCGATTCAATAGAATCCACCATATGTCATCTCATGCTCTTCATGACGAGATTGCCAACTTACTGTGGGGTAAGACGGAATTGGCTAGAAACCCGATCTCAACGTATTTCAACTCTTAGTCGCTCAAAGCCCATTATATATAATTAGGCCCACGAATAATTCTATTATAAATTAAAGTCAAGTAAGAAAGACGAAGAAAAACAGAAAAGAAAATCAAATTACGTTCTCTCATGATTCCTAATTTAACTAAATCCTCTGATCATTTAACCAAAGCTTTGAGCCCTATTGTAATACCCCACACTTTTCTACACCCAAATTTTGACAAAAATTAAAACTTGAACACATCCAAGCGTAGAGCATATATCTGGTAACTGCAATAAATGAGCATGAGCATAATCAAAGTACGATAAATATAACTCATAGCGGAAACAAGATAGGATAAATTAGCAATAACTCAAGTAACTACCTTTGTCAAAGTAAGTCACTTTGCCAATACTGAGCATGAGAGAGAACGAGAACCGAAGCCAAACTTAAACATCTCTGAACCCGACCTTATCTATGAAACCTGGAGGCTGTAATGAGGAGGGGGTCAGAACAACAAGTTCTGGTGACTAAGAAATGTACAACACAGTCTATAACACAAATATATTCCGTTTGGTTCAACCCAACCTAACCAGGTTAGTGATTCTAGCCCAACCTAGTAAATGTTTATGCACGACTTTACTATCCATCCCAAAGTAGTATTCCCAAATTATATTACCGAGATAGGACATTTACATACATTTTTGTGAAGCCATGATACCATAGTTTAACTAGTTAATTATACCAAGAGTGGTCCCCTAATTTCGAGGTTTCTATCTATATCCTCATTCTCTATTCTTTATTATTTAACGTCTCACTATCAATGATAGATAGGGTGGATTCTTCCTGATCACTTAAGTCCCTAGGCAGACCTATTGGTCACTTATTAAACCTCGATAATATACTAAATGTTAACATAAAGCTAGAGGGCACTAGCTACGGGCCCTACTAGTTAAGGCTTCCGTCATTCACGCATATACCCTTACCCCGCATAAGGTGAGAGTAGGTATTTTATCGTTCGTTATACCTTCTAGCTGACCTTAATAAAAACCTCCTTAGTCACTTACTACTTCCCGTAGGATAGGCGGCCATATCTGACCCTTTTAATTTCCAGGTTTGGGTAGTCCAACACACACCTGCCATTTAAGACACTTATACTAAAAAACCTACGCCTAGGAGGACTCTTTAACCCTAGTCACTTAGCCCTTTAGGACCCAGGAAGCGGACTATGTGCGAAGGTTATTCATTCGTCCCCTATTTTCCTTTAACACCTTTCCCTTTTTGAGATAAAGTAGGCTACGTTATTGTGTCATTACCGTTTAATTCCTTTACATGGGAATACTATACGTACACCATTTATTTGTATCACATGTTTATATGGTTAATAATGTCTTATACTATTAACCTACCAAGTCCAACTATATTTTTGATTATAAGATTTGTTGACATAAATAATGAAGATTATATTCCCTTTTCTCTAGGATATTTATTTAATTTCTTCCCTAATTTGGACTAAGTATTAAATGGTAATCAATATCCATTAATCCTCTATTTGACACCCATTTCTTTTTATTTCCTTTTTATTGCGATTTATGACTATAACCGTCATATTTTCCTAAGGCAAATGTTTATCAGTCCCAAGTTATCTATTTGTTGTACCCCAATGGACAATTGCTATTCTTATTTATTTATTGGCTATAAATATACATACATACATATGTATGTATGTATGTATGTATATACACCAGGCCTCTCACATTAAGTTGGCTACCTGTGGATGCTGGATATGTTGGTCGGTGCGAGGCAGACTTCTACCACAAGTTAACTTAAACTCGTGCCCTAGTACGATTATATTTATGCATTATACCCCTCATATTAAACTGACTACCTGTGGATGCTGGATTTTTCGGTTGGTTTCGGGCAGGATTACACCACAAGTTGAGTTTAACCTCGTGCCTAAATGCGGTTATAATTTAAATTCCTAATTGGGGTCCACAACAATCATCCTAATTTATTTTAGGAATTGTTACCATTTTCCTATTCACATTTATTTTCCCCAAATCAATATTGGTTACAATGCTTATTTCTTTATTTGCGGTCTCATTTATAACAGTTAATTACATTTATTGCTACAAATGGTCACCACAAATATATTAATTCAAAATGGATTATATTTCCATATAATTCCATAGTTGAACCTTATCCAACATTCAAACATTCCATACAGATTATATTTCACCGTTTTACGCTGATATGGACGGATAAATGGTATATTTTCATTTTTATGTTTTGTGCGGTCAACGTAGATATTAATATTCATTTATTATTTTACAATATTTATTTTCAAAGTAATGATTTGGTCAAATCAATTAACCAGACATTCCCTTTTTACGTTCAATGTTGCCAAAAAGGTTTCAAGTCTCAAAAAACCGTTAGCCAAAATCATTGTAAATCATGCCTATTTTGTAATATTGACATATTTCTGAATCACAAGAAATATATGTAATATAACTTTATTTTGGAATAGTCAATGCAAATTACTTTCAAAACATATATTTATTTTTATATTTACCTTCGCACCACTTTTCCTCTTTTAATTCTTTTTGTCATACTTCTTGTGATTCTAAAATAATGCCTCTTTATTTGTAAATGAGGAAACGACATAATTTACAATGTTTAAGCTAAAAACCCAACAATATTAAATGTAAACAAGGAATATTTCTTTTATTCTTATGATCACATAATACACAAATTCATCTTTTTACCCAAATTTACATACTTCATATTTCAGCACTAAATTAAAGATCTGGAACATAACTACAACAAATTTATGTTTAATGGGACTGACTTCGAGATCCACAGTGCTATGTTCCATGTACAACATATTTCATAATTCATGACATAACTTGTAGGAATATGTGAGAATTTACATAAAAATCCTACAACTCATATTTATACAAAATCACAACTTATCATTTACCAACATATTCATAATCACACCTAATGGTTATCACAATTTGCAATTATTTAAATAGTAGGTCTGATTGGCATAAAACATAGATCAGATTCAAATGAATTAGATAAATTATTATATCTATATTAGTAAATTTCCCACTCACCTTATAGCTTCCAATTTCTGAATTATGAACCTTTTTAGGCTTATAATCCCCAAATCCTTACGAATCTACAATTTATCTAGAAAGGGGAAAATTCTAGATCTGTAGAAATGTAAGAAAAAGGGAAAAGTGCGAAGAAATCTATTGTTGAGTACCCTCTTCCATTGAATCTATTTATCTTCCCAATTCAATATGAATATGATTTTATTAGGTATATGTATGAATATATTTTATTTAGAATTTAGGTTAGAAGAGGAAGAAAAATGGCAGAGCTCTGCTGCCTTCATAGATTTGAATGGAGAAAGAGTGCAGCTCTACCCCTTTATTTATAGGGGTGGAAATGGAGTAGAACCATCGGATTAGTTTTAAGTTATATCCGTCCATCCTTTATATTAATATAATAAAACAATTCACCAAAACCCAGCCGTCACTGGGTAGTTTGACGCCTAATAGGTTGACTTGGGCGGTTGACCGCCGGTCGACCCCCATGTCGACTGCCTGGGAATCAAAATGCCCAGGTCGGTTGTGTTATAAATAGTAAATTATTAATTAAATATTTGGTTTATTTATTTTTCGTCCGTTTTTTTATTTCACCCGTAACTTTTTCATACGAACTCCGTTCGTGAAACTCCAAACATAAAAGTTGATCAGAATTCCGAGACGAACGCAACAGTTAAAGTTTCATGGCCAATTCCATCGTTTGTAGAAATTCCTATTTTTGAAATTCTAATAATTTATTTATATCGCCAAAATTTCGAATTGTTACACTTATCGTTGGTGTTACAGCGTCTCAGTTTCCTTCATCGGACCCATGCACGTTCATGTCTCCGCCGGAACGCTCCCGTACCAACCTCCAAGATTTTGAACCTCTTACAATTCATATCAGTAAAGCGTGCCCTGACTCCTACTTAGTTTGAGGCCCTAATGTGATACAACATGGATACTGACTGATACAGGTTCCAACAAACAGCAAGATTGACACAAGCCACACCCTAGGCATGGTCCCCCAAGTATACTAGGATTTAAGAGTCCCAAAACCTGATATAACAACAGACGTGGGACCTCTTAGCTTATTAATTAACAAGCTTAACTTAGTAGGTTTAAGTTCATTAATAAGCATGGTTGTAAATGACGTTTCCTATTAAATGTTATTCAATGGCAACCCTTCCCTAAAATAGACAAGCAACTGCTCAGATGTATATAGATTAAGTTACATGTTTTACTTGCTTACATCTGACTCTCATTCACATATTTTCCATTTGCATGTTAATTTCCAATTAAGTACCATTAATTCCAATTAACATGTTTTCCAACACAAAATGACTTAATATAACTCATTCTCATTAACACATTCTCCTAATAAGGTTACTTAATGTCATATTAAGTACAATTAACGTGTTTTTCATATTAACGTCAAATCAATGTCCAAGTTAACGTTGAATGAACATGTTCTTCATTTTAATGTCAAATGAAAAATTTCATGTATTCCGATATCGATGCCAAATTATCGTGTTTACAAATCATTGTCAATTACCATGTGATTCCAATATCCATGCCATGTTTACCCTATTAAATTAACATTAACATGTTTTTCCCAACTCAACATCAAATGAACATAAACATAAAACGAACATAAACATCTAATTAACATTTTTCCCAAATTAACATTAAATGAACATAAATGTCTAGTTGACATGTTTTTCCTAAATTAACATGAAATGAACATAAATGTCTAATTAACATGCATTTTTCCTAAATTAACATGAAATGGACATATGTGACATATTTTCCTCAATTAAATTGAACATAAATGACTAATTACATGTTTTCTCCAATTGACATATCCTCCCTAATTAATGTCAATTAACATGAATGTTGAATTACCATGTTTCTCAAATCAACATATCCTCCTTAATGTCAATTAACATGAATTACCATGTTTCTCAAATTCATATACTCTCCTTGATGTCAATTAACATGAATGACAAATTACTATGTTTAACATATCCTTCTTAATGTCAATATGTTTCTCAAATTAACATAAACATATATACAGATTAATGTAATTACATGTTTTCCAATCAATGTCATATTAACATGTCTACAAATAAATGTTGAATGCATGTTCACCAAGTCAATGTCATATTAATATGTCTACAGATTAATGTCAAATACTTGTTCACCAAATCAATGCCATATTAATATGTCTACAAGTTGATGCCAAATACATTTTTACAAATGACATGTCTATTTAATATAGAGTAAGTTGAACCTATTCATGTTTACTATTCTTCCTTTATAATAATCCCAATTTACAGTACAAATTCTAATATACCCCATTTCCCTTTTTAACGTTATTTCGTAGTATTCCAGTTCTGTACAACTTAAACAGTAAAAGCATAATAAGATTGAAATAAAACAACAGACAAAAAAGGGGACTAGGAAGAAAGATGTACATAATAATAAATAATAAAGGTAATTGATAGTAATAAAAAGAACAATAACACATAAGAATAAACTCATAAACATTATTACTTTTCAGATCCAATATATATTTACTGTCAAAGTTCTTTTTATTTAGATTACTACAACAACTATTGTATCTATTTAACTTTAACTTAAAAGAAATTTGAAAATCACAGTAATACTTACTTAATATTGTTGTAGATGCAGAAAAGGCCTTTGAAATAGTTGTTGTAGAAGAAAAGCAAGAATTATCCCTTCAATCTATGTATTAGCAGCACCCTGACATTTTCTTAATTTATTTAGAAATAGCTTTGAGGAGGAAGAAGATGAAGATATGTTTATGTGTAAGAAAATGGTGAGGCTGCTAGCCTATTTATAGATTAGTTTTTATAAATCTAAACTATAAGATATTAGGTTATTAAATCAAAACATACACCTCGAGCTGAGTCAGCATATGTATATAGCACACAAAATAGTCTAGGTTCAGGCACATGAATCTGCCTGCTCTAAGGTGGATCGACCAACTTTAGACATGGGTCGACCTATATCTTGACCTAGCTAAGACCTGCGTCACCCGTTTACTGTTGTTTTGTTTTCTATTTATTAATTAAATTATTTAATATAGTTCAAACTTCTTTTGATCATAACTTATCCATACTTAGTCCGATTTACACAAATTAAAAGTCTGTCTGGATCAGAATTTCATAACAAACGCAATGGCGAAGTCCATTTTACTCAATTCGCAATATTTTTCTGATTAATATTTATTTTATCATTTTATTTCTTAATTAATTAATGCATTAATTAATTATTTTTTGTTAAAAAATTGGATTTTTACAATAGTTCTACAAGCGAGCTTCAAACATCATTCATATGCAACAATCATTAGATAATTATCAAGTATATTAACCATGAAAATAAAGTAAATATGTGCACACATCCATATGCATAGGTTTAGTTTCCTATTTTCCAACCACTAATAGTTCCTAGTGTGTGTATATGCATCCATTACATCCTCTTGCAAACATTTGCATTCACTTGCGTGCATCAAACATAATTTGTTCAACATGTTTCAACCAAGACTTGTCATCCTTAGGTTATACTGTAAAGATCCGACTTTCGAATGCCTCGGAAGTCGTGCCATTATTTAAGAATAAGAATAGATAAAAGATAGAACTAAAGAAAACATCAGAATCTCATAGCGGAACCTGAAAAAAAATATAATATCACATATTACGATACATCAGAGTTATAATACACAATAGTACAGTACATCAGATTCATGGATATATGCACGTTACATCTTACAAACTCCATGATTATACAGAGATACTAATAACTGACTAGCAAACTTCATAGATATAATATATAGACCATTGTTGGCTCGCTTTTTGACCAAGCCATCCAGGATCATTCATAAAAGGAAAACAGGGAACCAAGTCCCCTAAGAAATTGGAGGAATGGATCGCACTCCATCATCTCGCCCAGGAATGGATCGCACTCCATCGACTCGCCTAGGAACGGATCGCTCCCATCTCGTCAACGAACGGCACCTCCAGGCGATCCGATCCAAACTTATATACCGTTGCCCAGAACGATCCGATCCGATCCCTTGGTACGAACCGAACCCTCTGACCCGTTCAACCACGAGCTGGTCTTCAGCGATCCGAATCGCACGGATCTGGCGACACGTGTTCCTAACCATCATCTGGACCAATTCTCCACGTCTACACGATCCGATTTTCAAGCAAATCACGACACCTGTTCATAACGGCTAGTTTGACTGTTTCTTCAATGGTGGCGATGCGATCCGAAGATCTCGGGATTCGTGCCATGTGTCCGCGATCCGCCTGACAAAATCAGCTATAAATAGCCCAGAGCTTGGCATTTTTCGGGATCCTTTTTGGCAATAGCGAGTACTGAATCCGCCATTGTTGTCAAACCACTGAAATATTGAGAGAAATCACCGTTGTACTAGCTTTTAAAGCATAATCAATAAGATTCAAAGTGGACGTAGGCTAGTTAACGCCGAACCACTATAAATTCTGAGTGTTATTTTCTTTTTCTTCGTTCCTTAAATTCTCAACAGTTCATAGCAATTTGGGTGTTAGGTCCAAATTTCGATCTAACATTTTTGGTGCTTCCACTGAGAACTCAGTCTTAAAGTTTCGTCATTCTTTTCCTTGAAGATTCCAGCGATTCGGATATCATGGCTGGAAAAAGATCTAAAGTTTCGCAGACCAACGAAACGATCGAGGAGAGTGTACACGAACTGGGCAACGAAGAGACTCTGGATCGCGGAGCGCAGAGGGCGATCCGATCCGATGAAGACACCTCGTTCCGAGTCGATGAGAACGAGACGATCCGTGCTACTGAAGGGGTTGTTACTCGATCCCGGGGCAACACCTCGCAGCCTCTGCGCACCACGACCACGAGTCGATCTCAGGGGGGCGCAGCGAACCGCCCCCCACGAACCGCAGCTACCCGAACTGATGGTCAGAACACAACTCGACCTGGAAAAGAACCTATGACCCACTCCTATCGTCCTGGAACCTCTGCTCGACCCGGTCCGAGCACTTTGCCCATAAGAGAGGGTGATGATGACCACTATGATCCTGCTGCTCCTGTCACTGAGGGGGATCTTTCTCGCTTTGTCGAAATGTGGGATAGGTTGTTTGACGAGTTGGCCGCCTAAAGACAGGAAAGTTCCATCCTGCGGCAAAATTTGACGGCTATGGATAGAAGACTTGATGAGCTAGCAAGACGAAGAGCATCGCCGGTTCATCCACTCACCCCAGTATATTCCTCTTCATCTGAAGAATCGCCGAGACCTCCGCGGCGACCGTATGAAAGAGCCGAAAACATAGAACAGCTTCGGTTCGGGACCCTGCCCTCACAAGAGGAAGAAGAAGAACTAGGGGCAAGACCCACAAACCGTAATATGGATGGTCAAGCAGCGACCCTCAGGGCTCGAGGTGTGAACAGTCCTGTGCATGACGGACCACCCCAGCCTCGTCGCCGTACGCATACTCATGATAACAGGGGGCAGCGAGGCCCCGTCCAAGCCCCGGATTTTGTGGCTACTCCCCGAAGAGAGATCAGAGAACCTCGTCGGGCCAGAGGCACTGACCCTGAACCTCCTTTGACTAGTGCAAACGTTGCAGCCATGGTTCACCAGATTTTGGCCGACAGCCGTGGACAGCGGAACGAAGATTGGGGGATTGACCGCAGTCATACTCCTTTTACTGACGATATTTTGGATGCAACTTTTCCAAGGCGTTTCAACATGCCACAGATGAACCGATATGCAGGAAGATCTGATCCTGTTCAGCACCTAATGAGATACTCTTGGTCGATGACTGCTGCCGCCGCTTCTGACGCGGTTAAGTGTAAAGCGTTTCCCATATTCCTGGAAGACGTGGCTTTGCTATGGTTTACTCGCCTGCCGGCGAGATCGATTTCTAGCTTCAGGGAACTAAGCGAGAAGTTCGTAGAGCAATTCCGTATCTACGCACAGAAGACGAAAAGCGTGATCGATTTATTCCTTGTCAAACAGCGACCAGGCGAAAGTCTAAAGATGTACCTGGATCGTTTCAATTTGGCCGCCACTGAGGTTAAAGATCCTCATGAGCCGACCATTGTCGCAGCACTAATTGATGGAGTGGACAAGGACACTGAATTTGGGAGGTACTTGGCAGGCAAACCACCCCACACCAGAGAGTTATTCTATGAGAAAGCCAATGTACATCTACGCCGGGAAGAGGTGTACGCAAACCGAAAGCTTAAAACGACTGATAAGGAAGAAGTTCAGAGCAATGTCGCCATCAAACAGACTGGAGACAGCTCGGGGAAAGTTGAGGTTAACGTCGGAAATCAAAACCAGGGTGGTCGCCGACCAGGTAACAACAATAACAATGCTAACGGCAACAGCCGGAAGAGGGGCCGAGGGAACGACTCCCAGAGAAGGACTCGTCCCAGGGCCTTTGAAAGTTATACACCCATAAATGATACTCTGGAAAATATCTTCATGGATGCGTATGAAGTCCTCCAGAATAAGAGGCCACCTCCTAGGGAGTCGACAGAAAAAGAACGTGAGACAGGGAAGTTTTGCCTCTTTCATCAAATCCACGGCCATTCGACGAATGAATGCCGTCACCTGAGGGACGTAGTCGAAAGGCTGCTTCGAGAAGGGAAGCTAGACGAATACAGAGTAACGCCTAGGGACAGGGGGCAAGCAGTGCAGGCCCCGAATCAGAATCAAAATCAACTTGCTGCTAGGCCAACTGCTCAGCAAAAGGGAAAGAATATTGTAATCAACACCGTGATCGGTGGACTTTACCTTGCTGGGCACAGTTCCAAAGCTTTAGATCAATATGTCAACGCAGCCAAACAACACCTCGAAGTGGGGGAATGTAGCAACCCCGAGGACAGCATCCCGGTAAAGCAGCAGAAGATGATGACTGATGACGTTATTTTCCGAGAACGAGAAAGCATCAGAGTCCATGCTCCAACTGAAGATCCACTTGTAATTACGATACCCATTGGGCCAGCCACTGTTCATAAGGTTCTGTTGGACAACGGGAGTTCCGTTAATATTCTTTTCAAAAAGGCCTTTGACCAGATGAATCTTGAGATAAAAGACTTGAAGCCCTGCCAAGGATGGATTCGTGGATTTAACGGAGCATCCACCGCACCTATGGGTTATGTAGAATTGCCAGTTACACTTGGGGAAGGAGAACGCCAGAGAGTGAGAATCCTTCCCTTTGTGGTATTGGATGTCGAATCGCCATACAATGCCTTCTTGGGCCGGCCGGCCCTTGCGAAATTCAGAGCCTGTATAGCCCCCTGGTGCTTGCTACTGAAGTTCCCCACAGAAGCTGGCATTGGTATCGTCAGAGGGGATCAAGTTGCTGCGCGAGCATGTTATGTTGCCGAATTAAAGTTGCTTCGCAACGGAGGGGATATCGAAACTAAAGGCACTCCTCCCCCTTTGGGGGCGGAAACCTTATAGAAACCAAAGAGGATAATTGTTGGAGAGTCGCCTAGAGTGATACCCGAGGATATAGATCCCAGAGAGGATCAAGAACCCGGGGGCAGAACGGCAACTCCCAACGAAGCAACTGTGGATGTGCCAATCGATGACAGTGACCCGGAGAAGGTCCTTAAGATTGGATCCCAGTTAAGTCCGACTCTTGCCAAAGAATTGACGACTTTCTTAAAGAACAACTTGGATGTATTTGCTTGGACCCATGCAGACATGTGCGGGATATCCCCATCAATCATGAGCCATTCTTTGAGCATTAACCCCAAACATCCTCCAGTAAAGCAAAAAAGGCGAATGTTGGGCCCGGAGAGGTCCGCTGCCTTGAAAGAAGAGGTTGGAAAGCTAAAAAGTAACGGGTTTATCAGAGATTCAACCTACCTGGACTGGATTTCAAATCCAGTCCTGGTAAAGAAGGCCAACGGGAAGTGGCGGACGTGTATCGACTTTTCGGATTTGAATAAAGCTTGTCCAAAAGATAGTTTCCCATTACCTCGAATTGACCAGTTGGTGGACTCGACGGCAGGTCACGAGCTTCTCTCATTCATGGATGCCTATTCAGGATACAACCAAATTCCAATGCATATTCCAGATCAAGAGCATACTAGTTTTATCACTGATTTGGGATTATATTGTTACGTAGTAATGCCCTTTGGTTTGAAGAACGCAGGCGCTACGTACCAACGTTTGGTCAACAGAATGTTTTATAACCAAATCGGGAAAACGATGGAAGTATACGTCGACGATATGTTGGTTAAATCCAAGCAATCCTCTCAACACACTACTGACTTGGCAGAGATGTTCGGCATTCTTCGAAAGTATGGGATGAAACTCAATCCCACCAAATGTTCATTCGGTGTTGCTTCTGGAAAATTCTTGGGATTCATTGTCAGCTCACGCGGTATCGAGATTAATCCAGACCAGATCGCGGCAATCAGAAACATTCAAGAACCTAGACAAATTAGGGATGTGCAAAGCCTTGCCGGAAAAGTGGCCACACTAAGCAGATTTATCTCCAGGGCTACGGATAAGTGCATCCCATTCTTCGAATTAATAAAGCGAGGAAAACGCCACTTTAAATGGACACCTGACTGCGTAGAAGCGTTTCGGAATTTGCTCAGACACTTGGAGAAACCTCCGATTCTGTCTAAACCAATAGACCACGAGGATTTATTCGTGTATCTGGCAGTATCATCTCATGCGATCAGCTCAGCATTGGTAAGGGAAGAGGAAAAGGTCCAAAGACCTGTGTATTATGTGAGCAGAAAATTGACATCAGCCGAGCGTAATTACCCACGGATAGAAAAACTGGCGTATAGTTTACTGATTGCCTCCAGAAAACTTCGGCACTACTTTCAAGCACATCCTATTACCATATATACTGATCACCCACTCAAGCAAGTTTTACAGAGACCGGAGGCATCTGGAAGGTTACTCAAATGGAATATTGAGTTAAGTCAATTTGACTTGAACTTTCAGCCCAAACGATCAATTCGGGGGCAAGCGATAGCTGACTTCATAGCAGAGTTCACTGTTCCTTAAGAAGACATAGCAAACAAAGAAGTGGAACCCTCAAAGTTACTTTTCGACCCTAATGTCTGGAGATTATATACTGATGGTGCTAGAAACAACGAAAGATCCGGCACTGGAATAGTGCTTGAAACCCCCGAGAAACGATTGATAACTTATGCCATCCGAATGGAGTTTCAGGCCACTAACAACGATTCTGAATATGAAGCTCTGATAGCCGGATTAAAGATTGCAAAGGAACTAGAAGTCACAAAGATGAACATCTTCTGCGATTCCAAGTTAGTTGTGAACCAAGTTACTGGGAGATTCCAAGCTAAAAGTGCAAGATTGATTCTATACTTAAAGAAAGTGAAAGAACTGCTGAATGAGTTTGATCACTACAGCATATCTCATATTCCGCGGTCAGAAAATCAGCAGGCAGACAAGTTGGCAAAGATGGCTAGTTCAAACGATCCTGAAGTGATAGGGCTAGCCCCCGTTGAAGTGCTTCGGTCTCCCAGCATTGATCAGATGGAAATTGATCTAGTACTAGAGACGGAACCGGAAAGGGAGTCGTGGATGACCCCTATAAAGAATTTCCTAATGGGTGGAGCGCTTCCGACCAAGAAAAGCGAGAGGCGTAAAGTGATTCGTAAAGCCGCCCGATACGTACTGCAAGGTGGAGTCCTTTATAGACAAGGGTTTTCAATGCCCCTCCTTCGGTGTATAGCCCACGATGACATCAAACGTGTGCTGCAAGAAGTCCACGAAGGCGAATGTGGCGACCACACTGGAGGGCAAACTTTGGCGAAAAAGATATTGCGGCATGGTTACTTCTGGCATACCATAAACAAGGATGCAGTAAGATACGCACGACGATGTGATGCGTGTCAGAGATTTTCAAAAATACCTAGAGCGCCTCCAAGTCAGTTAAAAACAATGATGAGTCCCTGGCCTTTTGCTATGTGGGGAATTGATATCATAGGAAGTCTCCCCATAGCAAGGGGCGGAGCAAAGTTCGCTATTGTGGCCATAGATTATTTCACTAAGTGGGTCGAGGCAGAACCACTAACTACAATCACGACTAAACGGGTGATCAACTTTATCGTGAGAAACATCATCTGTCGGTTCGGGATTCCAAAGATTGTGATAACAGACAACGAAACTCAATTTGATAGTGCTGAATTCAGAGACTTCTGTCAAAAATATCACATCGAGAATCGATACACCTCCGTGGCACACCCACAATCGAACGGGCAAGTCGAAGATGAAAATAAAGTAATTAAGTCCATTCTGAAAAGAAGAATGAAGCGGGCCAGAGCCATGTGGGCTGATGAATTGCCCTTGGCGCTATGGGCTCACAGAACGACATACAAATCAGCGACAGGACACACCCCGTTCTCCCTTGCTTTTGGAACGGAAGCAGTCATCCCGATTGAGATAAAGGTACCTTCTCATCGGGTGACCTATTATGATCCAATGACCAATAATGAATTGCTCCTTGAGTCCCTGGATATGATCGAAGAAAAGAGGGATGAAGCCGACCTACGTGCTTTGAGATGCAAACAACAGGTCGCCAGATATTACAACAAAAAGGTCCGAGCCCGGACCTGGGAACCCGGAGACTTGGTTCTGAAACGTGTCTTTCCGCCCCCAACTCATATGGGAGCGAAGTGGGAAGGACCGTACTCTATTCTCAGCAAGCTTGATAACGGAACCTTCAAGCTGGCAACCGTAGATGGAAAGGAAATCCCCAGAGTGTGGAATGCCCAACATCTACGGCCATATCTAACATGAGAAGTTTCAAATCTATTCTTTTGTTTTGTTAAAAAACTATGTACAGGGCATGACTTGCCTAGAACAGCCTAATTCCTTAAAGCAAGAGATTATAAAGTGGACGTAGGTCATGATTCGACCGAACCACTATAAAAATACTGTGTGTTATTTACCTTTGTTGCATCTTAATTTATTTGCCTATGAAAATCAATGTGAAAAATGCAGGTACCCGAAGTCCGGTGCCAACGGTTCCTCCCGTAAACTAATCAGAGGAACCCAAGGCTCGGGCAAAGGCTCCGACTGCTTGTCCGACTAGCTTTAATCCACGGAGCACGAGCTAAAGTACACATCAAGGATAGGTTTGATGGGAATGCATGATTGCATACTGCGTGATCCGTGACTCTAATTCTCCAGAGTAGAGAGAGAGTATAAATGACAAAAAAAAAAAAAAGGGAGGACATCCACGAATAACGGCGGTGTACCATGATCGGAGCTGCCTAAGCATAAACTCTAACTCTCCAGAGAGAGAGAGAGAGTATAAAAGCGTCTCCGATTGAGCGCTGAGAAAGAGCTCCTTTCCCGCTGAAGGATCGGGGAGCGAATGAATCGCTGAGCTCGAACTCTAACTCTCCAGAGAGAGAGAGAGAGTATAAAAGCGTCTCCGATTGAGCGCTGAGAAAGAGCTCCTTTCCCGCCGAAGGATCGGGGAGCGAATGAATCGCTGAGCTCGAACTCTAAACTCTCCAGAGAGGGAGAGAGTGTAAAGGCGTCTCCGATTGAGCACTGAGAAATAGCTCCTTTCCCGCTGAAGGATCGGGGAGCGAATGAATCGCTGAGCTCGAACTCTAAACTCTCCAGAGAGAGAGAGAGTATAAAGGCGTCTCCGATTGAGCGCTGAGAAATAGCTCCTTCCCCGCTGAAGGACCAGGGAACGAACGAATCGCCAAGCGAAAAACTCTAACAATTGATTAGGGGGCATCACGCGCTCCTATGCATACACTAAACTTTGATATAACAGTGTAACATAGCATGAACATTCTTCTTCCTGTTGATTGACTGACTTATAATTATTAATAGTTGGCTAACGAATAAACGTGGAAAGTTTCTATGAATACAGGTACGCAATGATGTAAGAAGAAACAAATCCTTGTTTATGCACTGCAAATCAACAAAGTGAAAAACAATCTGGAAACAAAAGTGAGGACCAGTCTCACAATTACACTTCCTGGCCAATGGGAAACCTAAAGACAAAATATCAACAAACATCCTACTTATGCTTTGATTTCTTCTCTCGCTTCTGCCTCTCCAGCCTCTCCTTGTCGGCTTCAGACGGAACCTCTTTCTTCCTTTTCCGCTTGTCCGCAAGGGGAACATCTGACTCCTCTGAGGTCTCCTCTTCCCCTTCCTTTTCCTTGCTTTTACTGGAGAGGGAAGCCGGGAAGTCATCAGGGTTTGCAAAGTGAAGCTGTCGGCTGATGGACTTGGACTGGATTTTCATAATCATCCCAGTTTTGGGATCGAACTCTGCAAGAGGGATCACGTCCAAAGCCTCATCTCCCACCTTCTTTGAAGCCAACCCTTTCTCTTGTCTGGCTTTCCGGCTGGCCAGGGGCTCTTCATCATCATCATCGTCGGCCTTTTTGGTGCCGGTAGTATCCTCTTCGTCATCCACATGACGACCATCCAAGTCTTTTAGAGCCTCGATAGTCTCAGCATCTTTGGGTACTTCGGCGCTAGGCACCAGGATGCTTCCTTCTGCTGTTGTGACCTCAACTCGCTCTGAAACGTCGATTTCAGCACCCGGCAGGACAGTCTCCTCCTCCACTTCTCTCTCTTTTCCAACATCCTTGTCGACGGGCTCGCCACCTGCATTACGAGAGACACACGTTACTAATTCAATGGGTTGTCCTGTTAGACGACGACAATTCGCAATCGCTTTAGCAAATTGCGGGGAAAAGAGAGAGATACCTTCAGCAGATACTCCCTCTTGAGTAGATCCGGATGCTCCAACAACCACGGGAGTTAAACCTAAGGGGATTAGCGGATCGTCAGGATGGTACTCCTCAACTTCGGAGGTTTTAAACTTTGCGGCGGAGCTGGAACCTTCGTCAATTTTGCTTTTACCCTTAGCCATGGTTCTCTCCTTCTCCATTTCCGCAAGAATTAGGCGACGACCCTCTGCCAGATCCTCGGTCTCGTTGTCTCTTAGGATGCTCTTCATCAATTCATCCTCGTTGATTTCTTCGACACCCAGTCTATATTTTTCGCCCTCCACGATGGCATCCCATAAGTTGGCCAAAGTAACATGATAATCCGGGATCCATGAGATATTGCGAGTTTTGAGAACCTGACCGAGGAAATCAAAAATCATCTCCTCAAACCCCTCGATTTCTTTCTCTCTCTCAAGGAGTTTGTTGTTGGAGGTAGTGGCCATTTCAATGGCGCTATCAACGTTCTTTTCGGCAAGAGCTGCCCGTCTCTCCGCATCTGCCACCTGATCATTCAAGATCACTTTTTCCGCCTCTGCCAGAGCCAACCTTTCTTTTAGACTCGCTTTCTCCGCCTCCCAAGCAGCCTTCTCCGTCAAAAAATGGCCTTGTGCCGTTACCAATCCGATGTTGGCCATTCTGAGGTCTTCAACCTCCTTTTTTAAGGCCATTTTTTCCTGGCTATTGGAATCCAGTTTTGAATGAAAGCGCTGCTTGGCATTTTCTAATTCAGTTTTATAGTTTGCAGCGTCTCTCTGTGCCAAAGCGAGCTGAGCTTGAGCGTCTTTCAGGTCTTTATCTAATTTTGTCCTAGCCCTTTCGTTATTTTCAAGTTTTGCTTTAGACCTGTGAGCTTCTATTTCTAGTGTTCGGATGACTTCCGAAAGATTAAGTGCGTGCTTTTTCATCATCTCGTACTGCTTGGCCATGTGACGGATGTGCCCGATAACTTCTTTATCCCAGTTTTTAGGGACCGGTTCCAAGGCAGGAACAAAGACCATCCTATCAAAGAACATTCCTGGAAATTGTTCCCGTAGCTTTTCCAGCCTACCTTGGATTTCAGGACCGTGAACATAATCCCGTGAACCGGAAGTAGCTAACTCTGGTTGGCTGGTGGGGACAATGTTACTTCTCTCTCGCTCAGTTTCTTTGGATGAATCTCTGTCCCCATCTTTGGATTCGTGGCGCCTTTTGGACGACCGACTGTGGGAAGGCGCACTCTTTGGAGGAGTCAACTCTTTGGGAAGTGTCTTTCCCCCGGTCGGAATTGTCGGATGACTCGAAGGCCTAGTAGAGGTTGATTTGGGTGGAGATCGAGGTTGCGAAGAGCTCGGCCTATGAGGGGGACCGCGAGGGCGCTCAGTACCCGAACGAAGGCTGGGGGTGCCTTCGCGAAGAGAACGGTACGAATAAGATTTCCTGTGCGACATCGTTCCTGTAAAAAGAAAAGAAGAGCATATTATAACTTTGAATATCCACAATATAATAGTGCACGGTCAGGCAGTGTGTGTGAGGTGTGCATCCCATATAATTCCCCCTAACAGACCCGGGACTGGAGACAGGCTCATCTGGCCCGTTTCTCGTCCCCTTGTTGAATCAGTCGCCTCTTCGGGAGCAGAAAAGAAAGGTTCCTCGCCGAAGTCTTTTTCTGTGTATTCAATGTCGGGTAGAGGGATTTTATTCAGCTCGTCGAATAACTGCTCTTCTGTCAATTCGTCATCACCGACAGTTTCCATTGGAGCAGAGGTAGGGATTTCTTTCGACACATCACCACGGGACTCACCCCCTCTGTATACATTCAAGTCTTCGTCGTCTTGGATGACTATCGGAGAAGGACTTTTGTGAAATTTAGTTGTTTCCACCGCTTGTGAAGTTCCCTCTCCTTCCGTTGGGGGCACATATTTATAAGGTTTGCCGCCAGTCCCAAGTCCAAATTTCCTATCCAAGAGGCGATGCTTATGAAGGTTGTCATCCGTAATGCATTTTTTAATCCTTAAAAAGTCGGATCTGCTTTGCAAAAGAATGGACAACCGATTGTTGTATAATGCACCCTCTGTTTTCGGGAAGACATGATCTGTTTAAGACAAAGGAAAAAGCGGAAGAATGTTATTACTTAGACTCCTCAAGCAAGATATTCAACTAGGCGATCAAAGTTTACTCGATTTGAGCCATCTCCGTGAGCATCCAGCCTGTCTTCTTATGTAAAACCAGTCGGACTTAGGATCCCCAATGTTGCTGTATCCGTCGTACAGAACTTTCCTGTTCGCCACTGATTCAAAAAAGGAAAAGTTGGGAGTTGCAGAAGAACGGTGCTTGAAGAGAAAGAAGAACACCAGATCTCTGAATTTGAGTTCGGCATGCAAGATCTCCGCATAAGCAACATATAAAGAGTATAGAGATGCGTAGGCGTTTGGATGAAGCTGCATCGGGGCAATGCCTAATCGTCTCAGAGTTTCAATGACAATTGGAGGGAACGGAGGAATAGCTCCTACTAGACACATTGTTCGGCTGATCGACATGTACCCTTCCGGAGCTAGATGGGGTCTATCTTCGCTTCCAGGTGTCAAGACATCGTCCCAAGGAATGCCGTGTCTTAGACAGATTCTTTTGAGTTTTATCTCGTCAAGCTTGGACGCTAAAGAATCAGAGAATTTATATTTCTTGACTGCGCCTGGAATTTCGTCCGGAGTTCGCTCGTCAGACTCGGAGTTGTTACTGGATGAAGTACTTTCAGTCGGATCTGACTCTGTAGCTTCATACTCAGATCCGGAATCTTCACCTCCTGGATTGGTTGGAGGAATTTGGGGATTATGCTGTTCAGGAGTCTCGGATTCCATTTCGGCTACGGATCTTGAGGAAGAGTGATCGTTCGACATTGCTGCTAGGATGAGAAAATATGAACGATAAGATCAACACTACCCGTCCCCCGTGTGTGCAAGTGTTGGTGTGTGTGTGCTGGTGTGTGCGCATTATTAAAAACAATAATAAAACATGAGAGCAGTCAAGGTTATTAGAGGTCGTTAGTCGTCATATGCAGTCAAATCATGGGGTCATTTAGTCCAGAGAGATCAACATCAAGGCTCTATCCTAACTGTCCAGAGTTTTGTAGCGACAAGGCGTTGATTAAAGACTGAAATTTCTTCGTATCACCAGCCGTGAGACGGGTCGCATAGCAGAGGGATCGCCCCCTTCGACTCGCATGGCAGAGGGATCGCCCCTTTCCGGATCGTAGAGCAAAGAGATCGCCCCTCATCGAATCGCCGGACGAAGGGAAGGCTCCCTCACGAACCGTTGCGACTGCCGCGATACGATCCTTGGTTGCCATCTCAATCTTTCGTCTCGCCACTTGCATTCGTCATCAATCATTGACCACGATCCGAGTCGGCCTTCCTTCCCCCTCTGTATCCTTCTTCTTCCTCTTCTCCTTCCCATCCTCAAGTTCTGAGCTCCACGCTCCATGGCCATGGCGACTTGGTAATTTATTCAGAAAGTCGCGGATTTATATTGTTTCTCCCTCGAATCAGCCGTAGAAATTCAGGAAAGTAATATGAGAGTGCTTTCTATAAAGTTACCTTTCTAAAAACTGAGAGAATACTTGGATTTTCGAAAGTTTTAAAAGGATTCGTTTTTCAATGGCTCACGCGAGACGATTCGGCAGAGAGAAAGAAGAAGGAGAATGAAGAGGGGAGCGTCGGCTTATATAGGCAAAGAAGGTGACCGTTTGTCTCCCCTCCTTTGTCTTATTCGGTCCACGAAGCACCATACAGGCCACGATCCAAAGATGGAATCGCAAAGAAGCCCACGGACCGCTTTGAAATGATGGCCCACAAAACTCAAAGCCCGACACGACTTGAAGGAAGATACGCCCCATTTCGCACAAGAGCCTAGGAACTCGGCACGAGACGAGCAGATGATCAAATCGGACCGTGTCGTCCTATGGCGATCCGACTCATGCATGTGTCGATTTGAACCAATGCGACTGTTGACTTACATCCCTTCAGGAGAGGGTAAATATGAATCTTCGAAGCATGTTTCATCAACAATAAAACATACTTCGAGGGGGCAAAATGTTGGCTCGCTTTTTGACCAAGCCATCCAGGATCATTCATAAAAGGAAAACAGGGAACCAAGTCTCCCAAGAAATTGGAGGAATGGATCGCACTCCATCGTCTCGCCCAGGAATGGATCGCACTCCATCGACTCGCCTAGGAACGGATCGCTCCCATCTCGTCAACGAACGGCACCTCCAGGCGATCCGATCCAAACTTATATACCGTTGCCCAGAACGATCCGATCCGATCCCTTGGTACGAACCGAACCCTCTGACCCGTTCAACCACGAGCTGGTCTTCAGCGATCCGAATCGCACGGATCTGGCGACACGTGTTCCTAACCATCATCTGGACCAATTCTCCACGTCTGCACGATCCGATTTTCAAGCAAATCACGACACCTGTTCATAACGGCTAGTTTGACTGTTTCTTCAATGGTGGCGATGCGATCCGAAGATCTCGGGATTCGTGCCACGTGTCCGCGATCCGCCTGACAAAATCAGCTATAAATAGCCCAGAGCTTGGCATTTTTCGGGATCCTTTTTGGCAATAGCGAGTACTGAATCCGCCATTGTTGTCAAACCACTAAAATATTGAGAGAAATCACCGTTGGACTAGCTTTTAAAGCATAATCAATAAGATTCAAAGTGGACGTAGGCTAGTTAATGCCGAACCACTATAAATTCTGAGTGTTATTTTCTTTTTCTTCGTTCCTTATTTAAATTCTCAACAGTTCATAGCAATTTGGGTGTCAGGTCCAAATTTCGATCTAACAACCATCTTGCAGAAAACCATCCCATCCAGTTATTCCAAAAGTTATCCATCACATGATTCACTTGTCTACTCATAACAAGTGTTATGAGTATCCAAGAGTTTAGGGAAACACAGAAAAATAAATTCCGGGTCAGTCGGGGGACTGGTACGAGTAAACGGATTTAAAACAAGTTAAGAAATAAAACATATTTCATAAGACCACGCCATAAGTACGGAACGGGCTTTTACCTTATGAGAACAAAACATTTTGTATACTTTAAATCAGATATTATCATAGTGTCTAGGGTTTTTCCACAAATAATTTAGACTCTAGAAGAATGCTTGCATCTCACATTCCACTATATAGTATACAAACAAAACCGCTTATGGATAATGGATTTCTAACTATGACAAGGTATAGAACCACCTTCCGATAGTGTATCTCTAGAGAGGAATACACTGGGTTCAACAAGAACATCCTGCAACCGGCCCACATTTAATAACCCGGAAATCTGGGCCAGTTTAAAATTTTTATTTTGGCAATTTTAGCGAAGTTTGAATATTTAAAATGAATTATTTTAAATAATATCGACGAGAAATTTATTTTGAATATAATTCGAACGTATATATTATATAGATCGTCGATAGAATATAAATATTTATTTATATTTATAAAAGGAATTGAAAATGGCGCGGTAGTTCGATAATTCGATTTCAAATTGCAAATGAATGTACAGGATTCAAAATAAACCGGATTTTAGTGAAACTAAAAATATTTGAATCTAATTGAGAATATCTTTCCAACGAATCCGAAAAATCAAGATTTCATAGCGGGAATCAAAAGATATGTCCAGTTGAAAATTCTGAATAGTCGCTATGAAATTCAGGCCCTTAAAAATGGAAATTTTGCAAATGACCTCGGAATTCGACGAAACCACTTTTGTTGGATCCGTGATGTCAAGTTATTGCTAGATGCCAATTTTCATAATTTTTCGAATCAATATGTGAGTGTGGCAAAGGAAAACGCGTTTGACCAGTTTCAGTTGATTTTAATCGACTGGAAAATGGCCATTTTTCAAACGGTCTCAGAATTTGACGAAACTTGTTTTGTTAGGACCGTATCGTCAATACGAAGCTAGAAAGTATTTTTTTGGAATTTTTTGAGTTAGTATGTGACCCCAGGAAATTTAAATGCGCGTTCAAATTCAATATATTGAGTTATATGTTGATTTTGACGGAAACTGATCGAAACAACCGAATCAGCTTATGATACATATCCCATTGTGTTCGGAATGGGGGTAATTAGCTATAGACGACAGGCGGTGGGTTCGATTTCGAGGTCGAGATTAAAATATGCTATTTGAAATTGAAAATAATTAAAAAAATTCAAAACTCCCTACCCCTTTCTTTTCTCTCCCTCCTTCTTTTTCTAATTGGCAGAGCAGAAGAAAAAAAAGAAGAAGCGGCGCTCGAGGTCCACCACCGTCGAAGCCACACCCAGTCGCCGCGCCTCCCCCTCCACCTCCGTCCAGCGCTCCCCACCCCGACCCTCTCTCCTTCCCCCGCCTCTCTCCTCCTTCCCCTTTTCTCGATTTAAACCCCACAGCATCCAATTGCCGCCCCTGGCCACGCAGGGCCACCGCCGGCCAACCCCACCACCCGCGACCACCTGACGACCCCCCCGACCGCCGGTAATGGCCCCCATCTTCCCATTTCCACTGTAAGTCTTCCTTCTATGTATTTTTATTTATTTAATTAATGAAATTGGTTGTAAACGAGGATAAAAATCAGTTTATATAATTAGTATTGTATTTGAAATAGAATAAAGGGATGATTTTTATAATCAAAATATGATTTTTATTATAAAAATATGAATTTGAAAATAAAGATTTGATTTTAGCATGATAAAGGTAGGATTTTTATATATTGAATAGCAAAGTAAAAATTCGATTTTTATATATTGAATAGCAAAGTAAAAAATTCGATTTTTATATATTGAATAGCAAAGTAAAAATTCGATTTTTATATATTGAATAGCAAAGTGAAAATTCGATTTTTATATATTGAATAGCAAGGTAAAAATTCGATTTTTATATATTGAATAGCGAGGTAAAAATTCGATTTTTATATATTGAATAGCGAGGTAAAAAATCGATTTTTACATATGTAGAGAATACGGGCAAAGAAAGTGACAAGAGGCAAGAACGGCGAAGATTTCTACATAAGAAGAGTCGTGGGATTGGATTTGCAATTCTGTGAGAACTCCTCACCTTTTAATTTATTTCTAGTTAAAATATACACTAGGATGCAGACGGTGTTAAGTAGCACCCAACACCCGTCGTCCACAGACCATGGACGGCTTGTATGCTTGTTTGTTTGATTTTGATGTGTAGTTGATTGTGTGATGTGATGTGAAATGAAATAAAATATTTATATAGATGAAATAAAATATTTTATAGTGGAAAATATTTTATAGTTAAAAATAGAATTTTTAACGTGTATATGAAATGAAATAAAAATAAACAAATCGGACGATTTGTTTATATACACGCATTTGACTGATTTTGATTGGGACGATAAATTTTATACATCGCCCAACTGCACAAATAAAATTTGTGTTTGATTGTTTAAAACCCCACACGGGTATTGGGATGATATTTGACGTACACTAATCCCGATTGTTTTGTTGTATGTCGATCGATTGATTGACAGACTGTTATGAGCGTTAAATATTTATATTTGATGCTTATATAGTGTAGAATGCACTTTGGATGATGGTTGATTATTCATCGTTGTTATTGTATACATGTGTTGTAGAAAATCCATATAATTAACATTATATGGTAATTGATTGGGCCTCATTCCAGTTTTAAAATAGAAATATTTGAAAAAGAAATATTTGAAATAGAATATTTGAAAATAGGAATATATGAAGCCGTATTGATTAGATTGACGTCATTTTGACGTGAACGATACTTATATAGATTTTATTCTTTTTATAATGAATATCGAAAGTGATTTCAAAATCTGATTTTTTTGAAAAGAATTGAAATTCGAATTTAAATTGAATATAAATGAATTCGAATCGAAATTGAATATAAATGAATTCGAATTGAATTTGAATTGAATTGAAAATGAACTGAAATTGAATAGAAATGAATTCGAATTGAAATTGAATAGAAAAGCAATTCGAATTAAATAGAAATTGAATTGAAATCAATTTGAAACGAATTTAAAACGAATTTATATTGGAATATTCAATTTTAATTTGAAATTGAATATGAAGTTGAAACCGTTTTGAAAATGAATTTTAAAACGATTTATAAAGCACGTTTTGAATTGAAATCGACGAAGTATATATTATATATATTATATATATAACATAATGGCCTGAATAGAACGCGCCGCGGCAGTTCGCGAATTTCGACCATTGGCTTCGAACGGATATTGCGGGAGATCCGACCGTCGGATTCTCCTAAAACCGGAACCGTTGGGTTCGTATCGAAAAGAGCTTTCTAACGAATATTAGAAATTTGAAATCTAACGGTTGGCTTTGGAATTATGTCCAAATCAAATTTGAAAAAGGTCGCTGTAAGTGCAGTTCGATGGCCGTTGATGGAAATCGACTGTATGGGCCTTGATAAAATTATTAAAAATAGTAATAATTTGTGTAAAATCATAAGAAATGATTTGTGAAGAATTGGGATGAAAAACTACAAATTTGAAAAGATAAAAATAGATTTTTATCAAAATGAACTAGTTTTGAACTAGAATAATAATTTATTTATTTATTTAAAATAAATAAATTGGATTTGAAATGGTTTTAAAAATAACCAGAATTTCCAATGATTGCATTGGAATGTGTAACGACCCAGATTTTTCGTCGATTTATTTTAAATATTTAATATAGTTTTAAATATTGAATTTATAATATAAATGGTATTTTATGGGGTTATCGATTAAATAATCAATATACAATCTAATTTGAATATATTGAATAGTTGTTATACGAAAACGTAATATAATTGAATTCAGAATTTAATACCGAATCGAAACACTTCGGTCAATTAATATAAATTCTAGGTTGAATTAAAACGATAATAATTTATTATCGATGGAAGTAAACGTTGAAATCTATTTATATTTTTTTTCGAATTTAAATTTAGTGTTAGTTTAAAATTGTTCTCTTCTATACAGTTGAACTTAATTTCAGAACTCGTCCCGTTAAGTTCAGGATAACGAATAACGCTGAGAATGCCGTTCGATGCGATTAAAAAGCGGTTCAAAATGTTAAGTATGGACCAAAAGATATTTTAGAGTATTTTATTTTATAAAAATCATTTCAAAGTTTAAATCAAATGTTCCTCAGCTGACCTATCCTTCACGCAGACCTTCACCTTCTCAGCGCAGACTTATTCATCTCGAGCCAACGCCTTTGTCTCCAAGTTTCAGAATCCAGGAAACAGAAAATTAATGGCTTCAGTACTGTTAGTTCCTCCCTGCGCCTATATAATGAACCGCAACCTTCATATCTCCTCACTCTAAATCAGTTCGACCCCCTACCTTTCATTTTCATTCGCAGTCAAGAATAAAACCCTCCGATCAAAATGAAGAATGAAATCTAAGCAAAATCTCAAACCGCGATTTGTTTTCTCCTCAGAAGCTCGAAGCCACCCAGGGGGAGATCGCGATTTCGGAAAGGGGTGCGACGATGGGTTAGCGATGTTCGAAGCGGTGTTACCGTGGGTCTTGGACTTTGGTTTTGGGCGACCTGGGTGTTCAAAAAGGGATATGAGGTATGGAAGGCACTGCGATCTCAGGAGGAGACCGACCTTGGTTGATTTGGTTACGGGTTGGTTGAGGGTGCGATTGTTGGGAGGGCGGTGATTTTGGTGAAGGCCGAACAGTGTGAACGCGATGAGGGGGACCATGTGGAGTCCGATGCACTGTAGTGGAGAACGAGGTAGATTTGAAGTGCGGTTCCATGGGGTTTCGATCTCTGTTGTTTGGGAATGGTACGTGTTTGAGGATGAAACTGTGAGGTTGGGTGCGATAGTAGGAAGGCGTTTGATGGATTGTCAAAGTGGATTGTAGTCTTGGGCGATGTTCGTGGATGGATCGAGGAGTTTACAACAAATATTAAGGTATATATATTTTTACGAAAGTTATTATACATAGAATGGTTTATTTATTTATTTAAGTAATTCAAAATTTAATTAAATAAGGTATGGGAATTAGTTTATATAATTGGAAATCTAAATTTTTGTAAAAGGAAGTGGAAAAGGTAATTGAAGTCGTTGTTTATTTATTTAGGTAAGCATTGAAAATATATATGGTTAAGTGTCTGAAAATACATAGGATAAATTAATCTATAGGATAGGGTAGTTTAAATTAAAAATCATTTAACCGTTGAATTAAATTAATGGTAGGTACTAAATTAATTTATTCAAGAAGACGGAAAGGCGAGACGATGGAGAATGTTAAATAAGTATGCGACAAAGGAAAATCCCTGGTGAGTAAATCTCACTCACCTTTATTTCAATTATTTTTATTTCGTTAAAAATAATTATTGTTGCTCGTTTGAATATTTTCTGGTTGTTTTATATATATTAGTTATTTAGGCTACTATATATATATATTGGGTTGATTGATTGGTTGGATTCCCGCAGTCTCATTAGCGGATGCCCGCAGTTTCATAGCGGATGATTACCCTATACGCCCCACGCTATGATTAGTGGATGACCTTCTATACCGCGATATTCTGCCACGAAGCAGAATTGGTATTATTTATGTGCTAACATCTGTGGATGCAGGAAAACAGGTTGGAGGAATCCAACTGGATTCCTCAAAAATATATTATCTGTTCGTTTATTTGTTTGCATATATATTTTATATATGATGTGTTAGAAAAATAAATAATTTGTTGCTTTGTGTGTTTAAATATCACTGGGCTCAAGTAATGATATTTTAAAATATCATAAAAAGGATATTGGCGATTTAAAAAGGAAAATTCTATTTTTAAATAGAATTTGAATTTTAAAGGGGATAAAATATAAACTTGTTTTTGAAAAATAAAACAAGTAGTTCTTTTTAAACAAAGTTTAGAAATAATTCTTTTATAACGAAGTTATAAATGAAGTGAAAAGAATTATCATTTGATAATGCAGAAATAGAAATATAAGCGTGAAATTGGGATTTGAAATGAAATCTCAAAACAGGATGTGAAATGAAATTTTTAAATATATATATAACTCAAATGAAATTTGAGTATAACATTTGAAATTTAAAAAGGAGTTAAAATATTTGAATTTTAAAAGGGGATTGAATATTAGAAATTCAAATAAGAAGTTCAAATAGAATTTGAATAGACGAGATTAGAACGAAAAATAGAATTTGAATTCAAGGAATTAAAATAAAATTTGAATTCAAAGGAATTCGAATAGGAAAATTCAAAAAGAGATTTGAATGTAGAATTTCAAAATAGAATTTGAAATATAGAATTTCAAAGAAGAATTGAATAGAATTTGAAATATAGTATTTCAAGGAAGAATTTAAATATGAAATTTGAATAAAGATTTGAATGGAATTTAAATATGAATTTTGAATAGAGGTTTGAAATAGAAATTCGAGTATTGAATTTGAACATGGAATTGAATATAGAAATTCAAGTAGAAATTTGAATATGAGATTTCAAAATAGAAATTGAAATAAACTTTGAAAGTAGGATTTCAAAGTAGGATTTAAATAGGATTTCAAAATAGGAAATCCAAATAGTTTTGAAATGGAATTTGAATTCAAGGGAATTCAAATGAGTTTGAATAATAGAAATTCAAATGGTGTTGAAAATGAGTTTGAATATTAGAAATTCAAATGGTGTAAAAATAAGTTTGAATATTAGAATTCAAATGGGGTTGGAAATGAATTGGAATATTAGAATTCAAATGAAAAATGGAATTTGAATGTAAGAGATTCAATTTGAATTCAAATAGGATTTAATCTATGGAATTTGAATATGAAATTCAAATGGGTTTTAAACTATGGAATTCTGAATATAGAATTTAAAAAGGAGTTTGAATATTTGAATTTCAATAGAATTCAAATATAGAAATTGGAATATAGAAGTTCAAATGGAATTTGAAACATTTAGAATTTCAAATGGAAATTTAAATGGAGTTGAATATCTAAATTCAAGCATGAATTTCAAATACAGAAATTCAAAAAGGAGTTGAATTAAAGTGGGAATTCGAATAGAGGATTTGAAATGGAATTCGAATAGAGGATTTGAAATGGAATTCGAATAAAGGATTTCAAATGAGATTTGAATACAGGATTTAAAACTATGGAATTTGAAATGTAAAGATTCAAATGGAATTTTAAATATATATATCTATATATATATATATTAGAAGGGAGTTGAATTCATTTAACGAAGTTTAAAAGTTTATATATATAAATATAATTAAAACGAACTCGCCGCAGCACTGCAGTTCGTAAATTGGCGATTCGAACTTCAACTGAATATATAGAACTCGATTGAAGTCGGAATTCTTCGAAACAAGAAACGTCAGGAGCGATTTGATAATAGTTTTCTAATGAAGGAGAAAAATCTGAATTTCGTCGTATAGATTTTGAGATATGTCAAAATCAAATTTTCAGAAAAACAGCGCCATAATCGTTTTAAAACCATAACGGTTTATTTCATTTTATAAAAGGATTTTAAGCAAATAAAATCCGAAGTTTCTATTTAGAAAATTTCAGAGTTGAGTTGTAAAGTATATGTGAATTCAAGTGATGTAAATGGATATGATTTTGAAACAGAAACCAGATTTTTAATTTATTGAATAGAATTAACTAAATTGAATAGAAATTAGTTAATGAGATTTCAAATGAAATATTGGGGTTCGAATAAGTAAATTCGATTTGAAAATTTATATTTGAAATCAAAAAGGGAACTAGAATTGAAATTGAAATTCAATTTGGTCGTGAGCGAGTTAAACATTTTATTTGAACGTGCTATGTTCAAACGAAGAAGTGAAATAGGCAAAATGACTAATTAAAGAATAAATGAGCGAGACTGAATTCAAACGATTGGATTGAGTTAAACTGAATGGAAAACAGGTGAACAGGTGTTAGACAGGTATGGGATGGAGTATATGAAGATTTTTAATGTATGTGCCCGACAATAAGGTACATGTTTAATTCATATATGGGTTTTATGCGCCGTATCGGCAAGCCGCTTGGCTTTTCCTTTTTCTTTTTGATTGAGGAAGATACCGGGAAGCTATTTGAAATTTCCCGATGCTCCCGATACAGGGGAGGTTATGGCGAAATTTTCCGGAAATTTAAGGAGTTAGAATATTTTTAAGATATTTTGATAATTTGAAATCATTGCATCGACGTATTGAATTCGATAGTAAAGTGAATATAAAAATCGAATGTTGTAAACAAAAAGGGGATAGAGATAAGTGATTGGAATTGTTTCCAATTGCAAATAGAGATTTTCTAATATATAGAAAATAAAAGAAGTTGATATTTGGAAATGTTTTCCAAATGGCATAAGAGGCAAGATGATTATTGAAATATTTGGTTAACAAATATTGATAGAGAAAATAGAGAAGTGATTTAATTAATGAATATTAATTAAAGAGCCCAGTGATTTGTTGATATGTTGGTTGAACACTTGTTTTTATTCGATAGTTAAATCACAGACTATCGAAGTTTTGACCATCGTTGTCAATATGGAGAGACCGGTTGGATTATTATCCGAAGAACCACTCCGTATCGGCATAAGCGTTGCGAACCAAGTATGCTGAATATATTGAAGACGGAGTAAAGTGCAAGGGCTTTTTCTAGTAATAGAAATAGTGCCTTCGGTTTCGTTCAATCCCAGAACGAACGTATATGGACGAATGTCTGACAGAGTATTTCCAATGATCAAATGGGTTGGTCTGTATGAATATATATGGTTGCAACGGATTTATCCCTTAGCATAATATCCAGGATGTTTGTGCAAACTCAACTAGTGATCAACGGATCTGACGATGTGGCATTCAAAGTGATTGTGCTATCAATGAATGGTAAGTATGCGTAGCCTCAGGCCTCAACAACCAGGAAATGACAAAAATCGGGCAGGCAGCATGGCTATGTGGGTCGCACCCATTAGGGTGTATAATCACCTATCTAGAGAAATTCCTTTTGTTTCTAAATCTATCGATTCTGCCCATTCGGGAAACGGTGGTTTGAGTCCAACCGTTGGTGATATACATTCGATACACTCAAGCGAAATGAGTGGTCGGTCATGTGTGGGCCGGGTTACAAGATGTTCTTGTTGAACCCAGGTGTATTCGCCTCTAGAGATACATCATCGGAAGGTGGTTCCATACCTTGTCATGTTGGAAATCCAATCTCCAATAAGCGCCATGCGGTGTTTGATTTGATACTATATATGTGGAGCGTGAGATGCAAGCGTTCTGCTATTTGGTTATTTACTTGATGTAGACATTATTATAATATCACTGGATTTTCGTATCAAAGTGTTTTGGGTTATAGTAAGGTAAAAACCGTCCATGTTTATGTGTGGGCTGGTCTTACTATTATCTTTTCTTCCGAAAAGAGTTTTGAAAGTTAAACAAGTGGTTGGAGTTTACTCACACCAGTCCCATGACTGACCCAGAGTTTATTTTGTTTTGTTTTCCCTAAACTCTTGGGTGCCCAAATTTGTACGGGCAGTCAAGTGTTTCAGGCTTTTACAGATACACTTGGAGGAGCTTGAAGCAGGAGGCTTCAATGTTAGATATTTAGAGTTACTTCCGCTGAATCAAATTTTATGTGTACTCTGATGATGGTATGTATATATGTACCAAACAGATTTGTATTTCAAAAGTTATGTTATAGAATATATTTTATTCGTTCCGCTGTGAGCTGTGATCTTCGTTTTTCTTCTATTCTAATATTTCTTTCCTTCTATTTCTCACCCTCTATCTTCTTTCTAAAAATGAGTCGTATTTCTGTGTTATTTGGGTTAGACGTGTGTTGTATTTAGTCAACTCAGATAGCACGGATTTGCGGGTCGTTTCAGTTGGTATCAGAGCTTAGGTTGAGCGAATACCTAGGCTTGATAGGGTTGTACTCATTAGAGATAGGGCCAATAGTACCCTAGAATGAGTTGAGTGTATATATGAGAGAGCGTATTTGTTAGTTGATATAAAAGTTGTTTTATATTGTGTTGGCTAGTCTGTTGAGTGGTTTATAAATTCTGGTCGAATCGTGGGACGCCACGAAGTCGATAGGAATTTCTAAACACTTGAACAGAAGATTGAACACAGTATTGTTTTAAAGTGGGTAAATGAAATAATTTTACCCAAAAATTCTATTTTGATATAGAAAGAATAATTTTCTAGAATTATTATTATATGGATGTGTTGGATGTTGACTTTATAATCAAACGAGATTATAAAATTGAAATGGTTATATATAACCAAATAGAACTTGTATATGAATTAAATATACAAATGGGATGAATTAGAATTGGATTCAGAATTAGAATTGAGAATTCAAAATTCTGGGAAGTGGAAAAAAATATTTTTCAAAGTATATTAAAATAATATAGATTTGTTTTAAAGAATTTGAAAGAAAATCATGGATTTTGAAATAATAAAGCACTGAACTCACTTCAGTGGCTGGGAAATTATTCTGATGATGATTGCAACATCATCAGCGTTCATTTCCGAGTTTCTAAGTGAAGGATTGCTACCTTAGAAAGTTTTGATGTGAATTTGTTGGAAAGAAAACAAATTGGTTTGAATATTCAAATGTTTTGAATTGAGATGAAAATAAATATAAGTATACATTTATGGGATTCAAAAGAATTTGAAAAGAAAACCCAGGGATTTGAATTCTGTAATTGAAATTTAACTTAAACAAGTTAAATGGGTCGAAGCGAATGAATTAATTAGAATCAATTTGAATTGGTTTAATAGAATATAGATTGGGTATAAATGGATTGATCGTCGATCATTCGAATTGAATGAAGGAAGACCAAAAGTTTTGGTTGGGGTTAATTTGTTGAATAAGAAGAGATGAGTTTCAACATGAAGAAGTTATGAAAAGTTAGTGAGTTTATAGTATTTTTCTTACCTTAGCAATTTCGAGGACGAAATTATTTTAAGGGGGGAAGAATGTAACGACCCAGATTTTTCGTCGATTTATTTTAAATATTTAATATAGTTTTAAATATTGAATTTATAATATAAATGGTATTTTATGGGGTTATCGATTAAATAATCAATATACAATCTAATTTGAATATATTGAATAGTTGTTATACGAAAACGTAATATAATTGAATTCAGAATTTAATACCGAATCGAAACACTTCGGTCAATTAATATAAATTCTAGGTTGAATTAAAACGATAATAATTTATTATCGATGGAAGTAAACGTTGAAATCTATTTATATTTTTTTTCGAATTTAAATTTAGTGTTAGTTTAAAATTGTTCTCTTCTATATAGTTGAACTTAATTTCAGAACTCGTCCCGTTAAGTTCAGGATAACGAATAACGCTGAGAATGCCGTTCGATGCGATTAAAAAGCGGTTCAAAATGTTAAGTATGGACCAAAAGATATTTTAGAGTATTTTATTTTATAAAAATCATTTCAAAGTTTAAATCAAATGTTCCTCAGCTGACCTATCCTTCACGCAGACCTTCACCTTCTCAGCGCAGACTTATTCATCTCGAGCCAACGCCTTTGTCTCCAAGTTTCAGAATCCAGGAAACAGAAAATTAATGGCTTCAGTACTGTTAGTTCCTCCCTGCGCCTATATAATGAACCGCAACCTTCATATCTCCTCACTCTAAATCAGTTCGACCCCCTACCTTTCATTTTCATTCGCAGTCAAGAATAAAACCCTCCGATCAAAATGAAGAATGAAATCTAAGCAAAATCTCAAACCGCGATTTGTTTTCTCCTCAGAAGCTCGAAGCCACCCAGGGGGAGATCGCGATTTCGGAAAGGGGTGCGACGATGGGTTAGCGATGTTCGAAGCGGTGTTACCGTGGGTCTTGGACTTTGGTTTTGGGCGACCTGGGTGTTCAAAAAGGGATATGAGGTATGGAAGGCACTGCGATCTCAGGAGGAGACCGACCTTGGTTGATTTGGTTACGGGTTGGTTGAGGGTGCGATTGTTGGGAGGGCGGTGATTTTGGTGAAGGCCGAACAGTGTGAACGCGATGAGGGGGACCATGTGGAGTCCGATGCACTGTAGTGGAGAACGAGGTAGATTTGAAGTGCGGTTCCATGGGGTTTCGATCTCTGTTGTTTGGGAATGGTACGTGTTTGAGGATGAAACTGTGAGGTTGGGTGCGATAGTAGGAAGGCGTTTGATGGATTGTCAAAGTGGATTGTAGTCTTGGGCGATGTTCGTGGATGGATCGAGGAGTTTACAACAAATATTAAGGTATATATATTTTTACGAAAGTTATTATACATAGAATGGTTTATTTATTTATTTAAGTAATTCAAAATTTAATTAAATAAGGTATGGGAATTAGTTTATATAATTGGAAATCTAAATTTTTGTAAAAGGAAGTGGAAAAGGTAATTGAAGTCGTTGTTTATTTATTTAGGTAAGCATTGAAAATATATATGGTTAAGTGTCTGAAAATACATAGGATAAATTAATCTATAGGATAGGGTAGTTTAAATTAAAAATCATTTAACCGTTGAATTAAATTAATGGTAGGTACTAAATTAATTTATTCAAGAAGACGGAAAGGCGAGACGATGGAGAATGTTAAATAAGTATGCGACAAAGGAAAATCCCTGGTGAGTAAATCTCACTCACCTTTATTTCAATTATTTTTATTTCGTTAAAAATAATTATTGTTGCTCGTTTGAATATTTTCTGGTTGTTTTATATATATTAGTTATTTAGGCTACTATATATATATATTGGGTTGATTGATTGGTTGGATTCCCGCAGTCTCATTAGCGGATGCCCGCAGTTTCATAGCGGATGATTACCCTATACGCCCCACGCTATGATTAGTGGATGACCTTCTATACCGCGATATTCTGCCACGAAGCAGAATTGGTATTATTTATGTGCTAACATCTGTGGATGCAGGAAAACAGGTTGGAGGAATCCAACTGGATTCCTCAAAAATATATTATCTGTTCGTTTATTTGTTTGCATATATATTTTATATATGATGTGTTAGAAAAATAAATAATTTGTTGCTTTGTGTGTTTAAATATCACTGGGCTCAAGTAATGATATTTTAAAATATCATAAAAAGGATATTGGCGATTTAAAAAGGAAAATTCTATTTTTAAATAGAATTTGAATTTTAAAGGGGATAAAATATAAACTTGTTTTTGAAAAATAAAACAAGTAGTTCTTTTTAAACAAAGTTTAGAAATAATTCTTTTATAACGAAGTTATAAATGAAGTGAAAAGAATTATCATTTGATAATGCAGAAATAGAAATATAAGCGTGAAATTGGGATTTGAAATGAAATCTCAAAACAGGATGTGAAATGAAATTTTTAAATATATATATAACTCAAATGAAATTTGAGTATAACATTTGAAATTTAAAAAGGAGTTAAAATATTTGAATTTTAAAAGGGGATTGAATATTAGAAATTCAAATAAGAAGTTCAAATAGAATTTGAATAGACGAGATTAGAACGAAAAATAGAATTTGAATTCAAGGAATTAAAATAAAATTTGAATTCAAAGGAATTCGAATAGGAAAATTCAAAAAGAGATTTGAATGTAGAATTTCAAAATAGAATTTGAAATATAGAATTTCAAAGAAGAATTGAATAGAATTTGAAATATAGTATTTCAAGGAAGAATTTAAATATGAAATTTGAATAAAGATTTGAATGGAATTTAAATATGAATTTTGAATAGAGGTTTGAAATAGAAATTCGAGTATTGAATTTGAACATGGAATTGAATATAGAAATTCAAGTAGAAATTTGAATATGAGATTTCAAAATAGAAATTGAAATAAACTTTGAAAGTAGGATTTCAAAGTAGGATTTAAATAGGATTTCAAAATAGGAAATCCAAATAGTTTTGAAATGGAATTTGAATTCAAGGGAATTCAAATGAGTTTGAATAATAGAAATTCAAATGGTGTTGAAAATGAGTTTGAATATTAGAAATTCAAATGGTGTAAAAATAAGTTTGAATATTAGAATTCAAATGGGGTTGGAAATGAATTGGAATATTAGAATTCAAATGAAAAATGGAATTTGAATGTAAGAGATTCAATTTGAATTCAAATAGGATTTAATCTATGGAATTTGAATATGAAATTCAAATGGGTTTTAAACTATGGAATTCTGAATATAGAATTTAAAAAGGAGTTTGAATATTTGAATTTCAATAGAATTCAAATATAGAAATTGGAATATAGAAGTTCAAATGGAATTTGAAACATTTAGAATTTCAAATGGAAATTTAAATGGAGTTGAATATCTAAATTCAAGCATGAATTTCAAATACAGAAATTCAAAAAGGAGTTGAATTAAAGTGGGAATTCGAATAGAGGATTTGAAATGGAATTCGAATAGAGGATTTGAAATGGAATTCGAATAAAGGATTTCAAATGAGATTTGAATACAGGATTTAAAACTATGGAATTTGAAATGTAAAGATTCAAATGGAATTTTAAATATATATATCTATATATATATATTAGAAGGGAGTTGAATTCATTTAACGAAGTTTAAAAGTTTATATATATAAATATAATTAAAACGAACTCGCCGCAGCACTGCAGTTCGTAAATTGGCGATTCGAACTTCAACTGAATATATAGAACTCGATTGAAGTCGGAATTCTTCGAAACAAGAAACGTCAGGAGCGATTTGATAATAGTTTTCTAATGAAGGAGAAAAATCTGAATTTCGTCGTATAGATTTTGAGATATGTCAAAATCAAATTTTCAGAAAAACAGCGCCAGAATCGTTTTAAAACCATAACGGTTTATTTCATTTTATAAAAGGATTTTAAGCAAATAAAATCCGAAGTTTCTATTTAGAGAATTTCAGAGTTGAGTTGTAAAGTATATGTGAATTCAAGTGATGTAAATGGATATGATTTTGAAACAGAAACCAGATTTTTAATTTATTGAATAGAATTAACTAAATTGAATAGAAATTAGTTAATGAGATTTCAAATGAAATATTGGGGTTCGAATAAGTAAATTCGATTTGAAAATTTATATTCGAAATCAAAAAGGGAACTAGAATTGAAATTGAAATTCAATTTGGTCGTGAGCGAGTTAAACATTTTATTTGAACGTGCTATGTTCAAACGAAGAAGTGAAATAGGCAAAATGACTAATTAAAGAATAAATGAGCGAGACTGAATTCAAACGATTGGATTGAGTTAAACTGAATGGAAAACAGGTGAACAGGTGTTAGACAGGTATGGGATGGAGTATATGAAGATTTTTAATGTATGTGCCCGACAATAAGGTACATGTTTAATTCATATATGGGTTTTATGCGCCGTATCGGCAAGCCGCTTGGCTTTTCCTTTTTCTTTTTGATTGAGGAAGATACCGGGAAGCTATTTGAAATTTCCCGATGCTCCCGATACAGGGGAGGTTATGGCGAAATTTTCCGGAAATTTAAGGAGTTAGAATATTTTTAAGATATTTTGATAATTTGAAATCATTGCATCGACGTATTGAATTCGATAGTAAAGTGAATATAAAAATCGAATGTTGTAAACAAAAAGGGGATAGAGATAAGTGATTGGAATTGTTTCCAATTGCAAATAGAGATTTTCTAATATATAGAAAATAAAAGAAGTTGATATTTGGAAATGTTTTCCAAATGGCATAAGAGGCAAGATGATTATTGAAATATTTGGTTAACAAATATTGATAGAGAAAATAGAGAAGTGATTTAATTAATGAATATTAATTAAAGAGCCCAGTGATTTGTTGATATGTTGGTTGAACACTTGTTTTTATTCGATAGTTAAATCACAGACTATCGAAGTTTTGACCATCGTTGTCAATATGGAGAGACCGGTTGGATTATTATCCGAAGAACCACTCCGTATCGGCATAAGCGTTGCGAACCAAGTATGCTGAATATATTGAAGACGGAGTAAAGTGCAAGGGCTTTTTCTAGTAATAGAAATAGTGCCTTCGGTTTCGTTCAATCCCAGAACGAACGTATATGGACGAATGTCTGACAGAGTATTTCCAATGATCAAATGGGTTGGTCTGTATGAATATATATGGTTGCAACGGATTTATCCCTTAGCATAATATCCAGGATGTTTGTGCAAACTCAACTAGTGATCAACGGATCTGACGATGTGGCATTCAAAGTGATTGTGCTATCAATGAATGGTAAGTATGCGTAGCCTCAGGCCTCAACAACCAGGAAATGACAAAAATCGGGCAGGCAGCATGGCTATGTGGGTCGCACCCATTAGGGTGTATAATCACCTATCTAGAGAAATTCCTTTTGTTTCTAAATCTATCGATTCTGCCCATTCGGGAAACGGTGGTTTGAGTCCAACCGTTGGTGATATACATTCGATACACTCAAGCGAAATGAGTGGTCGGTCATGTGTGGGCCGGGTTACAAGATGTTCTTGTTGAACCCAGGTGTATTCGCCTCTAGAGATACATCATCGGAAGGTGGTTCCATACCTTGTCATGTTGGAAATCCAATCTCCAATAAGCGCCATGCGGTGTTTGATTTGATACTATATATGTGGAGCGTGAGATGCAAGCGTTCTGCTATTTGGTTATTTACTTGATGTAGACATTATTATAATATCACTGGATTTTCGTATCAAAGTGTTTTGGGTTATAGTAAGGTAAAAACCGTCCATGTTTATGTGTGGGCTGGTCTTACTATTATCTTTTCTTCCGAAAAGAGTTTTGAAAGTTAAATAAGTGGTTGGAGTTTACTCACACCAGTCCCATGACTGACCCAGAGTTTATTTTGTTTTGTTTTCCCTAAACTCTTGGGTGCCCAAATTTGTACGGGCAGTCAAGTGTTTCAGGCTTTTACAGATACACTTGGAGGAGCTTGAAGCAGGAGGCTTCAATGTTAGATATTTAGAGTTACTTCCGCTGAATCAAATTTTATGTGTACTCTGATGATGGTATGTATATATGTACCAAACAGATTTGTATTTCAAAAGTTATGTTATAGAATATATTTTATTCGTTCCGCTGTGAGCTGTGATCTTCGTTTTTCTTCTATTCTAATATTTCTTTCCTTCTATTTCTCACCCTCTATCTTCTTTCTAAAAATGAGTCGTATTTCTGTGTTATTTGGGTTAGACGTGTGTTGTATTTAGTCAACTCAGATAGCACGGATTTGCGGGTCGTTTCAGAATGGATTTGAATCGAAATTGTCTTCGGAATATTTCGATGTTGGATTTCGTGATTATACAGATATTGTTATGGAAATTTGAAAGATATATATATATATCGTTATTTCCAATACGATATTTGTTGGTCGTAGAATTTGATATTGAATATAAGTCGATATATTTTCTATTCAGAGCCTTGTGTTTAATATCAAATGTGATTTGGGTTTGTCGTGAATGGTGTCTTCATTAACACTGTTCTTAAGCCCAGTTGAGAAAAAGATTAAATCTTTTTATTTAGATCTAATGAAGTGTACCAATTAAATGATATTTAATTGGAATTGAATTGGTATTGATTTTTGGGTTTATTGTGAACAGTGTTTTAAATAACACTTGTTCTTTAACCCGATAATTAATGAATGTGATTTTTCGTTTATTGTGGGCCGTGTTTTAAATGACATTGGTCCTTTAACCCAGTTAAAGACAGGATATTGATTTCTGTGAAGGTTAAAACTAAGTGGAGTTTTAATGAATCTTTAATTAGATTGAAAAGATCAAGAATGGAGTATCACCAGTTTTGCTCCTGGCGATAGTTAAATCTTTAATTAGATTTGAACGTGAAATGGTAATTGAATTTACTGATAACACCGTTGTGTTAGATATGAAGTATGACCAGTTTTACTTCATGGGATGAATAGGTTGGGATTGGGAAATAAAATAAATAATTACTTCGGTGTGGTTCGCTAATCCCGACTAGTTTGAATTGATATTCAAAGGAGATTAAAGAATAAATTTAAAGAATTTATCTTTGATAAAATTAATGGGAACCTTTCCCAAAATATAAGAACATTTGAATAAAAGAATATTCTGAATTGGAATGAGGCGTATGTTGTGTTTGTGTAACACGTGTTTATTATATATATACACGAGTTGTTCAGAAAGACCGGGTTTATCCCATTTTGAATAACTGATTTGACGTGGTGTCGAAGATGAAGACGGTGGTTGAAGACCGGAGGTCTGCACATCGTTTGGGTGATTACTGATGATCTTGATTGGGATGTACACCTAAGAAGATGGAAATAGTTGGTGATCGTCCAGACGTACTTGGAGATCGATGGATATACGGGGTACTAGGTGCCTCCGGTTTCGTTCAGACCCAGAACGGACTTGTAAATGGACTGTGTGTCTGACATTGGATTTTAGTCTGTGTGATTGATTTCTATTAAATATATATCTGTTTGGCGGCGGAGAATTTAATCTCTTGCTTAACACCCTTCTCTGAGACGTACGAGCTCAGGGGTTATATACTGATGGATATCAAACGTATAGAGTGAATTGCCTGTGTGGCATGCCTAAGTGGCGAATGATCAAGGCTTCTGTTGAAAAGCAAAGTCTTGTGGTTGATGATCGAAGCACGACCTTTGTGGCGTAGCTTTGTGTAACGTTTACTTCGCGAGTTTCACACCCGGTATGAACCAAAAACGGGAGACGGACCTCAGGGAGGACATGCGTTTCTTTCTAGTTAGAAGTGGCGTCAGTGGTTTTACACGCCCTGACGAGTTTGACTTATGTGGTTGTTGCTGTTGCGAGGCGCCTCAGTTAGATCGGACGATCCGGGTCCGATGGAGCCATTCGTTGGCTCATTTACGCCCCAAAGGGCGGGGAAACGCAGTGTTCAGGCATTTTAATCCACATCGGTGGACCGACCCTGTCGCTCCAAGGGCCCACCTGAGTCTGGGTCCTGAGGCTCGGGCTAGAGAGTCTCGAATCGGTTGAGGACTATCTTTTGCCTCGGTTCATAGATGGAAATCAAATTTCCAAATACGTGACATTTGCGGTTTTATTAGTAGAGCCTAGTATGGCGACATAGTGGGATGGGGCGCTTATGCCGTCTATTATTGATACTTATGATTTGAAGTTGTTTTATACACTATGCACTTATAATAGTATCAAATAATCTGTTTTTAACATATCAAGCATTCTTTGGCTATTATAAGGTAAAAAACCTATCCTCCGGCTTGCGTTGCATTGTGTGATGGGACCTGGGTCTTATAATAGCTTCATTTTTCTTTATTTAGCATTGCGCTGTTTGTTTTATGCACTGGTATTCTTGGGAGGAAAACCGTTCCGTGTTATACAGCGTGGTCCCTCGATTTACCTAACTTTAAAATAAAGATTAATAACTGTTTTAGTTCTCACACCAGTCCCATGACTGACCTGGAGTTTATTGTTTTAACCTAAACTCTGGGTGCCCTTATTTTGACACGGGCAGCTAGTAGTTTTGGTTTTGCAGATTTATATTCACAGGATCCTGGTTTACAGCTGGAACGATATCTGGAAAGCTTTGTATCCGTATATCTCTTATAGTTGTGTATTGTATTATTTTCCGCTGCGATGTATTTAAATGTAATTTAAATCTCTGATATTTCTGTGTAATATTCATTTATACTCTGTATATTCTTGTATTCTGATGGAATTGTTGTAATAAACAATGAAACGTTCTTCCGTCTGCGTTCTATTTTGTCCTATTCTCAAAACAATTCGTTCTTTCTCTTCTCTTTGGAGACCGGGGAAGTTCGGGTCGTTTCACCACACATGACCGACCACTCATTTCTCTTGAGTGTATCGAATGTATTATCACCGACGGTTGGGCCCACATAACCGTTATCCAAAGATACAAAAACGAAAGAAGTAACAAAGTAAGTATTCTCTAGATAGTGACAATAAACCCTAATGGGAGCGACCCACATAGCCATGTTGCTTGCCCGATTTTTGTCATTTTCCGGTTGTGAAGCTTGAGGTCAATTTCGTCCTTTTTGACAGATCACTTCTTCAATTACTTTGGATGCCACACCACCATATCTGTTAGAACACACAATTTATTTTCCCAAATACATTACGGGCATAAAGCTTAGAGAAACGAATTCCTCCGCCACAAACATAATATACTTCAGAAAAGTCGATGTGTAAGATTTGATAGATATATGTTGTCAAACACCCGACCATACAAGTTTTCCTGGGACTGGACAAACTGAATGCACTATTCTGTAAAACAAAATAGCCCTTGCACATCTCCGTCTTCAATTTTCTTCAACAACTTTTGACACGCAACATATAAATCAAATCGAAGTGGAATATTAATTCCGGCCTCTTCGAAATGATTAACGTAATGCCTTTTACGGTTAGTCGATACTTAAGAAACAAATTTCAATATTCATTTGTATCAAAACATTTCTTTAAAGCAATAGTTATCAACTTAAAATGAACTGGATGAAGTATAATTCATTTTATATCCTCTCTAATTTATAAGCCTTGACTAAACAGAATAGCATATCTCTGTAGTGGTAAAAATCTAGATATTTGACGGTGCATTATAAATGAACAACTAAAGCGTGTGCTTTGCACACGGTACTTCTTTCAAAAATGTTAGCTTGTTTATACGACAATTGTATGCAATTTATACCTTGGTTACACTTTGTAAATTATCTTTTTATTTCTAAACAATCATTAATAACTTAATTTATACCGCTTTCTATTTTATATTTTATTATTTCCTTTTTCGTGTGATTTGTAAACCTATTGAAAACCCCTTTTAACCCATCTACCTACGATTACTCCTCCTCTTAAGGTTTCCCTTCTACCAGACCAAGATGTTGACTTCTTTCTTCCTATTAATTTTTAAAAACCTCCTTTTTATTTATTTTTATTTTTCTTCTTTTATTTTATATTTCCTTTTTGTTTATTTTTAAAACTTGTTAACCCTTTTTAAAGTCAAGCCACTATGATCCGTTTCCCGTCTAATGTCTTTCCTCCCATCGCCAAAATGTTTGGCTTCTTTTGTCCTTCCTATTACATTAAAAATCTCTTTTTATTTATTTGTCATTACTTTGAGCTTTCAATTTATTTCCTGATTTAAAAGAAATTACCAACCTATGTCGATTTAATTCTATTAACATTCACTGTTTATTTCAAAACATTATGACTTAGTACAAATAAATTCTCACAGACAATCAACCACTTTTTAAAGGTTACATCCTCCATCGATATTCAACATAATTGAGATGTTCATATTGCATATCTACCTAATTTTACACATATTATTTAATTGACAATTTAATCATTTGTTAAAGCACAGAAGAGTATTTACTGGTTCATAGTCGAGTTAAAAACACATTTCTCCTTTTATATTTTTATTTAAATTATTCTAATGAATAATTTAAATTTTCAAATACAACTTTAATTTATATAAATATATAAGTGTATATATATGATCTCTTTTTATATGCTTGCATATGTATCTCCATAAACAAAAATAATTTGTTTAAACTATCCTATTTAATTAAATCAATGTTTTAATTTTTATCAAAACAAACTTTCATTTTTTTTTATTACCGATTTCCTTTCGTCGGCCCACTAAACTTTAGCCCACACTTCGTACTCCTTTCCTACATGTTTTTATGCGGCCCACACTGCAAGTCCACGCCAATAAGACCACACACCATACTGACTTAATACTTATCGCTACCTGCTGTTTGATCCCATTTCCTGTTGCATCCCTCTCCTTCCTTTGCGTTGCCTTTCCTCCTACCCTTTTACTTATCTTAACTTTATTTCCTTTGTTTTATTTTCCATGGCCCAAACAAGCCCATCTTCTTGGAGAGTTTAGTGTGAAAACTCCTCCCCACATTGACCAACATTTGTACCATATTGCATTCTATTATCTTTTGATCATTTGTTTATTAGATGGTGGAGGCATAAATTTATGACAAAAGACCACATACCTTAAATTCTACATAAATATCTTATTATTGTCCATTAAAATGAAGATTTGCAACCTTAATTCTATTATAAGACAAATTAACAAATTATTACTAAGCTGCATCATTGAACGATTTATTTATAATGTTTCTACATAAAACAAAAAGTGAACCAGCTACCTTTCTTCTATTCTAATCGCCAACAAATTCGTATGATGCTGAAGCACACCCTTGACCTTCACGTTTCACCTGCTAATCCCACTTCTCCCTTTCTTTTCTTTCACTACTTCGGTTCTTAAATCTGCTGCTACTTCCTTCTGCTTCCGTATTGCTATTCCCCTTTCTTTCCCCTTTAAATGTTTAACTGCCTACTCTTTTCTTTCTTTAATCATTTTTTTTAATTTCTCTTTCCTGCCTATTCGTTTGTAGCAGTACCAATGTATATTATGAAATCTTAAACATGAAGGCTGCCACTCTGTTTTGTACTGATTTTACAATGATCAGAATTGTACAGTTTACATGAAGGACACGGTTTGGTTTTCTACTCATTGATGATAGCAGCTGCTTCTTTTGTTTCTTTATTTGGTTTGTTCACAGAAATATTTTCTGGATATACAAAAATTTTCCATCAACTTCTATTTAAATCTGCTACTTCCCTTTTCTCTCTCCTTTCTGGCTACTGGTTTATAGCCGAACTCGCCATCATCATCAATCAACATGGCTCCATTACTCGATCATGCTTCCTTTCTTCTAATTCGGTTTATGCCTGTTGTTCAATTCTCATATACTGCGCCCTCCATCTCCTTTGATGGCACACTGGGTATTCACTGTGCGCACACACATAGTGCACATGCACACACACTTCATTGCGAACTCGGCTTCTCCGATCATCCCCACAAAACATAAATCACCCACTGATTTCATTTCTACACCCAGATTTTATCACTGCCGCCTCTATAGTGATTCCACCCTTTAACCCATACTTGCCGAAATAAACTAAACCCAAGAAACTACTTACTGCTACCACCTCCAACCAGCAGAACGCGTCAGACTTGAGCCATGCCACGGTGACGCCTTCCATCACCGATCCCCCCTGGTGCGCAGACCCCGACCTCCACCTTGGTGTCGTAGTTTCGTCATGAGTCAATGGTTACAAAATGTAATGAAAAAAATATATTTCCTCCTCGTTTGCTCGAATCAATCAATAGAAAATGTATTTTACAATTTTCCTACGAATATGGATCCCTCACGCTGCTCTACGCTTCACAGTGCGTCACTTAAACGTCGAGATCGCCAGAAATTGATCAACCAAGGTTTTCCGACTAACTCCCCTATCTCAATTCCCACTTTATTAAAATTTGTGAAATTTATACTAAAATTCATGGTTTTAATATATGAATACAATTAAATGATTGAAATGCAAATTCATAATGGTCGAAAAGTCTGTGTTTAGAACTTAGATACAGGAAGATGTTAATATCTGAGTATATATATGTTTATACACCTTGATACTATTTTTATTATATACTGTAGACGTATATAAACACTTTTTATTTAGAAACTGAACTCTGTAACTCATTTGAATTCAAGTTGCGGATTTTTTTATCAATAGGGTATATAGAGTTTTGTCCTGCTTAATATATACAGGTTTATTTAAGTGAGAGTTACAGTGGGTTTTCATGTTAACAACAGATCCATATGTGAGTTGTATATGGTATTCTACACCCACATCCAAATATATATACTTATGCAATGTACCATTCATTTAAACAATCAAAGAAAATTCTAAATGAACTTAACAGGAGGTTTACTCACAAAGCATATACTGTTTTGTATCCAACAACAAATCAACTGAAAAGTGTATGTGGTGCACTATATTTACAACCAAATATATATGCATCATCTAGTTAAACAACCAAGGGAAAAACCAAAAAGATTTTGACATGAAGTTTACTCACATATAAATGTCTCTCTGTTCTTAGATTTTCCTGATTTCCTATCTTTAAATTCTTCTCTCAGCTTTGCTCCGAGTGTTTGTGTGAGTGGATAGTGAAACATATGAAGGTATTTATAGGTAAATAATATGATTAAAATAGTGTATGCCTTAGGTGCTTACAGGTATAACAGGGGTAGCTTCAACTATGTGAGTGTGATTGATGAAATTGGTCATAGTTGTTCATTCTGATGTGAAACCCCTTTCAAATTTCCTGATTTCACCCTTCAGGCCAGACAACAACAGTTGCACATGCAAGAAAGTCAATTGAAAGTGGCGCTTGTCCTTTAAGCAATCTAGTTATCTCTGTTTTGATTTGAATATATGGCTATCTTTACATTTCTAGGGTTAAGGCTATTTGTTGTGATTGATTTAGATGTTGAAGTGTAGATGGCCATGTCCAAATACAGGTAGACTTGGTTCTTACGTATTTTCAAAATACTTATAACATGGTCCTGCATATTATTTGATTGGAAATGAATGGATTTACTAGAGTATTAGCTATGATCCTTAGTGATCGACAACCTTGTGCAACACATGTATGAATCCATTTTTACACATATACCTCAATAAATATTTTTACAACCAACTAATATATGTATATATAACATATATACATTCATATGAATACACATACGTATACATAGGATTAAAAGATCAAATTTGAATTTCTACAAATATTAACTCTAATTAATTTAATTTAATTTAAATAATTCATTAATGAAATCCATAATTATCGATTTACAAGCCACTAAAATACGGGACATTACATATACCCTCAGATTTACTGATTTAATGGATGGGAAAAATGAAACCTATTCAAAGCTAATGATGGAAAAAGTCAAAGTAGGCTATCAACCTCAGGTTCGCAAATAGCCTCGCTAGCACCATCTCCTAATTTAACCTTCACCCATCGTACTTCCTTATTTCTTAGTTTTTTAATCTTGTGGTCTAGAACTCGTGTAGGCATGCCACAGACAGATGTCTCTCTCTCTCTCTCTCGATCTCCTCATCCTCAAGTAGACTAAACTCAACCATTACAATTGTATCCTATAAGCACTTTCATAAGTGTAAAACATGAAATATGTCGTCACACTAGAAAGTCTATTGGGTATTCGAACTCTATATCTCATCCATCTCACTGTATCTATAATGGGGAATGGTCCTACGAATATGGGCGCCAACTTGCCTACAGATCCAAACCTTACCGCATTCCTAAGTAGCGATACCTTCATGAAACCTAGATCCTCGACCCCAAACTCTGAATTAGTCCTTCTCTTATCTGCATAAGATTTTTGTCGGTCTTGGGCCTCCTTCATTCTTTTCCTTATCAGGTCAATCTTTTTAGAAGTCTCTCTTTCAATGCCTGGCCCAAGAAGCAATCTATCAGTTGACTCCCACCAACATATGGAAGATCAACGAGGTCGTCCATACCATGCCTCGAAAGGGGCCATACCAATGCTCATTTAGAAACTATTATTATACGCAAATTATTCAATAGGTAGATAATCCTTCCATGTCCCTCCAAAGTCCAGGATACATAATCTCAGTAAATACTGCAAAATCATGTTCACCCTCAGTTAGTCCACTGGTCTAAGTGGGATAAGTCGTGTTCAACCTGAGCTGTGTCCTAATGCCTCCTTCAAACTTCACCAAAATGCATTGGTGAAAATAGGATCTCTATTGCTCATCATGCTAGTACAAACATCATAGAGTTTGACTATCTCCATCAAACAAACAAAACCTAGCCATGAAGTCATTCTCTTGCCTTTGACCAAAATGAAGTGGGCACTCTCTTTCAAGCGGTTACTATAAACTAAATAATAGTATTGTCTTTCTTCAACCTAGACAACCCATCAATAAAGTTCATGGATACGCTCTCCTACTTCCATATTGACATATGTAACAGCTGGAGCAATTCACCGGGTTTCCTTTGCTCCACCTTTACTTTCACAGACCATGCACTTTCCTAGAAACTCGACCACGTCCTTCTTAATGACACGTCCTTCTTCATGCAACTACATTCCCCTTGCTTGGGGTATATGTAATCTCAAAGTCATACGATGCCAAAAACTCCATCCAGCACTACCGTTGTAAATTAAGACCCCTCTGCAGGAATAAATACTTTAGAGGCACACGATCAACATAGAGCTTAAATCTTTCGATTGGCGTATAATGCCTCCATGACTTGAGTGCAAAAACTATCGTGGCTAATTACAAATCATGGTTAGGGTAATTCTCCTCATGAACCGTTAGATGTTTGCTCCCATAGTGCATAACCATACCCTCCTGCATCAAAGTTGCACCCAAGCCAATCCCACATGCATTGATGTATACAGTGAACATCTTGGGATCATCAGGAAGCATCAACACCAGTGCGCTAGTAAGAGCCTCCTTTGATCTTATTAAGGAACCCTTATAATTGACGTTCCACGAGAATACCAAATTCTTCTTGGTAAGGTGGGAAAGCAGTGTCGCATTCCTCGCAAACTCTTTTGCGAACTTTCTATAATAACCTGGCAAATATAGAAAGCTCCTCACCTCAGTCGCATTATAAGGGGTTTTCCGATCTTGCATTGCCACTACATTAGGGGTTGTTAATTCCTGAGATGATGGTTTTGATGACAACATCTTTATGACTTATTATAAAATACGTATACCAAAACTTTATGTTAAGTTATATATTTATATGTAGGATATTTATAGACAGGTATTGAAGATGAAGGTTGCACAGTATAAATATCCAAAGATTGAAGAATATGAAGATGACGAGTTCAAGACTAAAGACTCATTGTAACAACCCAGAATTTTGATAATAGATTAGTAATTTAATTAGATCTCAAAAATAGGAATTTCTGCAAATGATGGAATTTGACCATGGACTTTAACTGTTGTGTTCGTCTTAGAATTCTGGTCAACTTTCACGTTTAGAATTTCGTGAATGGAATCCATATGAAAAAGTTACGGACCAAATACGATATCGGGCAAAAAATAAATAAACCAGAATATATAAATATTTAATACCATATTTAACCACCTTCACTGGGAGATTGGCAACCTAAGCGGTCAACCGTAGTGATCGACCGGTGGTCGACCGTAGCGGTCAACCTACTGAGTGCCAGAACGCTCAGTGACGGCTAGGATTATTGGGTTTGTTTGTTATACAATATTAAACAAATGGACGGATATTAATTAAAACAAATCTAATGGTTTATGGCCAATTACACTCCTATAAATAAAAGGAGAAGGCCTCATTCTTTTCCACACAAATCTATAAGCAGGAGCGAAGCTCTGTCATTTCCCTTTCTCTTCAAATCAAATTCTTAATCAAAAATCTATTCATATACAATCAATCAAACATAAATCTTATGGATTTGAAAACGGGATTATCATACTCAAGTAAAGGTATGAATTGACGGCTAAGCTATTCTACATCAGATTCTCTCCTCTTTTCCTATTTTCTTGCAAATCTACAGATCTGAAAGTATCCCCTTTTCAGAATAATTGTAGACCTGTAAGAATTTGGGAATTGTAGACCTAAAAGATTATCCAAGTTTAAGATTTGGATGCTTTCAAGTAAGTGAGAAATTTACATACAAAGTTACAATAGCTTAATTATCTCGTTTCTATTAGATCTTAAAATATGTGTCTAACATTTATCAGATTTGTTCATAATATTGTTAAATCTGAAATGATGCCTATCAGATGTGCTTATGAATGTTGTCAAAACCTAAAAGTATACATTTGTGGTATTTAATAATATTACTTGTAGACTTTCTTAATTGTATATAAATATTGCCTACAATTATGTTTGAAAATATATTGTATTGTAAAAACACCGTGGATCTGGAAATATATATAAAATAGTGGACGTTTGAATGTTTGAATGAATTTCATTTTATGGAATTATACATGTAAATGTAGTCCATATTAAATGGATATATTTGTGGTGATCGTTGTAGCAATTAATGTAATTAATTTCTATAGATAAAGCCATACATAAATTAATAACAGTTGTAGCCGACATTGATTTAGGGAAACAAAATTTAATTAGGCCATTAATCCTAATGGTTACAATTTCTAAACATGGCTAGGATTAAAGTTGTAAACCCAAATTACGGAATTTAAAATATAACTACACTAATACACGAGGTTAAGTTCAAATTATGGTAGAAGTCTGCCCGGAACTACCAGCAAATCCAGCATCCACAAGTGGCCAGCTTGATGTGAGAGGTCTGGTGCACACACACACACACACACACACACACACACATATATATATATATATATATATGTGTGTGTGTGTGTGTGTGTGTGTATGTATATATAATAGGCAATAAATGAATAAATAAAATTTAGTAAGGTCTGTTGGGGTTCAAGAAATAGATATTTCGGGACTGATAAAATAAGGATATCCCGTTGTTAATTAACATCTTAGGGAATTATGACCATTAGGTTCATAAGTAGCATTAATTACAATCAACTGGAATAAAAGGGTAATTAAAGATTAATTGTTGCCTAAGGAAAATAGGATTGTTATGGTTATAAAAGGCAATAACCCTATGAATAGTAATAAATGAAATAAAAAGGAGATTAATGGATATTGATTGTCATTTAAAATACTAAGTCCAATTTGGGAAATGATTAAATAAATATCCTAGGCTAAGAAGGATATAACTTTCCATATATATACCAGTTAACCTAGATCTAATAAATAAAAGTTAGAATTGGACTAGGTAGGTTTATGATGTGAAGCCTCATTAACCGTAGGAACCCGTGATGATAATTAATCATGTGCGTATGGTATTTTTGTAAAGAGAAACTAAACGGAAATAACATAATAACGTAGCCTGCTTTGGGATTAAGGTCTTAAAAGGTTAGATCCACCTATAAAAAGGTATTAAGTGGTCGCATGTCCCACCTCCCATAAATGAAAGTATCAAAAGCTAATTGGGTACGAATCTTCATAGATAGTCCGCTTCCATGGGTATTGAGTGGATTGGGTCGAGGAGTCCACCTGGAGTAAGTCACTCAGTTAGGGGTCTTAAATGGTTTGCAAATCCTACCTAAACATGGGTTCACAAACATTCAGTATGATCATTCCATAAGGCTATCTATCCTACGAGAAGTATTAAGCGGCTAAGGAGACTATTCACTAAGGCTAGATAGGTAGTAATAGCCTTAAATGGATGCTTACTATCTCTCGCCTTATGTAGGGCATGAGTTTATATGTGTGAATAACGTAAGCCTTAAATAGTAGGGCCATGTAGTTAGTGTCCACTAGTATGTAATAATGTTAAGTAAATCATCGAGAGGTATTAGATGACTAATAGGTCCGCCTAGGGTCTTAAGCGATGGGAGGAATCCTCCTTATCTATCATTCGATAGTGAGGCGTTAAGTGGTTGCGTATACACTTATGAATAAATAAACTCTACAGTTGGAAATTCACTTCTCAGTTTAATTAGTTTAAAGGATTCAAAAATATAGGCGTAAACTTTCTATCTTGTTATTGATATTATTGGGAATACTACCGTAGGAAGGTTAGTTAGAGTCATGCGTAAATAGTTTACAAGGTTAGGTTCGAACTGCTAGCCTTGGTAGGCATATATCTTGGGTTGAACCAAACGGGATACATATTTGTATTGTAATCTGTGTTGTACCTTTCCTGTTCACCAGAATCTTGTTGTTTTGACCCTCTCCTCCTTACAACTACCCAGATTTCCTAGAGAAGGTCAGGTTCTCACAGGTGTTTAGGTTTGGCTTTCGGTTCTCGTTATCTCTCATGCTCGATACTAAAAGTGACCTACTTTTAAAAAGGTAGTTACTTGAGTTAATACTAGTCTATCCTATTCTATTTCCGCTGTGAGTTATTTTACTATGCTCTGATTTACACACTCCATGCTTGGATGTGTTCAAGTTTCGATTTTTGTTAAAATTTTGTTCCAGAAAAGTGTGGGGAGTTACAATCACGAGTATAAAGAGTTCAATGATTCCAGATTCTAAGATATCAAGATAAGTAATAGAGTCTAGAATTTTTGTTAAAATTTCATAATATTACTAAAATATTTACTCTGATTTTCTTATGGGATGGAACCCACTACTAGCCTTATAATAGGATGAAAACTATAGTGGGATGGAACACATGACCAACTCCAATTTTGGTGAGAATCAAAGCTTGACATGATAAAATGCTCTACAAGTAGGATGACCCATATTGACATAGTGGTCATTAATTTCAAATTTCAAAAGAAGTGTCTATTCATTTAAATTTCTTCGTGAATGGACATAGCTATTGATTCACTATTATACCCATCCAAAAACAACATTTTAAACAATTAATCTCATTATGTCTTCACTCCTTCTCCACTTCATTTCCTTTCTAAATTTTCAAGTATTCTCAACCAAACTTTGCCATAATTAAAACAGAATCAAAGCAGATCATCTCTAATTTAATTCTCCACCACTTTCTCTCAATGATCTAAATACTATCCTAATTTATAAGAGCATTTGTTATTAAAGATCAAAAGATAAAAGTTCTATCAAGTCTCTCTATCATATCGTTACTGAAACATTGCAGTTGTAGCAAGTTCAAATCAACTGGGTGAAATGATTATAGCTCATAAACCAATTATGTAACCTTGTAGCCTGCTTAAATCAAGAGACTTCCCTATACTCAGAAGTAGGTAGGGGTTGATCTCGTAACCTTGAAATTGAGGATTCTAATATCGATATTTATTTGAAAAGATATCTACACAATCATAGGTTATATAGAACTAGATGTAGGGCATCTCCGAACCAGTATAAAATCTCGGTGTATTCTTTCCTTCATTGCTTTTACCTATTATTTGCATCTTTGTTTGATTCTGTGATTGTTTCATATCCGTGATTTGCATTTGATTATGATATATTCAAAAGAATTTCAAAAAATTCATAAATTCCATTAAACACTATTCACCAGCCCCCTCTAGTGCTAAGTTAGCTTTAAAATCCATTATCCGCATTGTTAACAATTGGCATCAAAGCATAGGTTTTTAAAGTTTTTGTAATCTGATTTTTTTTAAAGAAGTTTTTGAATGGCTACTAACACTGTAATGTCAACACTAGTAGTTTTAATTCATTTGTAGAGGGTTAGTCTACTGCCAGACCACCATTGGTTAATTGAGCTATTTTTTCATATTGGGATTGTAGAATGAAAATATATTTACAATCAATAGGATTAGACACTTGGAACATCACACAAACTGAGTACGTTGAACCCACAACTGTTTTTTTACAATGGACTGTTGAGGAAAAGGCTATTGCATAAAGAAATTGAAAGCCATGAATATTTATTTTGTTCACCTAATAGAAATGAATTTAATAGGGTGTCAATTTGTAAATCTGCACACGAAATCTAGAAAACTTTGCAAGTTACTCATGAAGGAACAAACAAAGTCACACAGACCAAGATATCTACTTTAGCTAATTAATTCCAATTGTTCAAAATGAATCCAAAATAGTCTCTCTCTAATATGTACTGTAGGTTACATGATATTGTGCATTCACCAATTGCCTCAGGAAAGAACTTTTCTGAGGAATACCAAGTCAGAAGAATCCTGAATCCATTAGCTCTAGAATTAGACCAAAAGACTTTGGCAACTGAAGAGGATAATTATATCAGTACTTTTAAAATTGAAGAATTAGTTAGAAATCTAACGGCGTTCAAAGTACAAATGCAAGGAAGGGAAGAATAAGTCATCGGAAAAGAAGTTAATATCATTAGTGAAATAACAGAAGATTTAGATTCAAACAGTGATGGTAATGAAGAGATTGCATTGATGACAGTAAATTCTAGAAAAATTATAAAATATAGGAAAATGAACAACCTCAAGGGAAACAAGCATAAGAATTCTATGAAAAATATTGAGATTTCAAACAATGTCAGATGTTACAATTGTGATGAATCATGATACCTTAAAAGAGATTATCCATATCTAGATACACAAAAATATCCTCCAAACAATGATTCAACGAAGAAAAGGAAAAGAGCATATACTACTACACTAGATAATTCAAATTCATCCTCTAGTGATGAAGATCCGAAGAAGAACAATTCACGTATGTGCTTGAAATATATTCATGATTCAGAAAATTGGATCTAAAGTACATACGCATTTATATTATTTTGTTTGAAATTTGATTTCTTGCTTGCTTTGTTCGAAATTTGAATGCTGCTTTGTTTGAAATTTCTTGAATTTTAAATTCAAAATCACCATTTAAAATTTGATTTTTAAATTCAAAAATAATAATATTTTAAATATTATAATATTAATATTTAAGTATTATTATATTTAATATTATCTCAGGAAGTACATATATTAGAATACGGGAAATATATACACAATAGAAATTACACATGTCCTTTGAATGAAGGAACACATGTCGACATGCTAGGATATCCCATATCGACATGCCTGTAGTAAATTGGAATTCAAATTTTTTGAAATTTCCACAACCTCTTCACCAATTTCAATGCTCTAAAAAGGTACCTATAATGACCCGCGTTTTTGCCCGATTTTCGCCGGAAATTAAACCAACTTAATTCATTCAAAAAGATATATAGTTATGGGTACCGACATATCTGAACACAAAGAAAGAACATAACTTTTCATTTCATTACAAAAAAATTCACATCAGAGTTACAATAAATTGGAGTACAACATAAGCCCAGTGGAAACAAAATGCTCACAGCGAAAGAAGTAAAACCGAAATAAAGCGCTAGCTCCAGATCTGAATCCAGCTCTGAAGACTAAACCTACAAACTAAACTACTAGTTGCCCCTGCAAAATTATGGGCACCCAGAGTTTAGATGGGGAAGAATAAACTCCAGGTCAGTCATGGGACTAGTGTGAGAACTCAAAACAATTATTGTTTATTGTTTATTTTAAATTGGGAAAATTCACCGGACCACGCAGCTAACGCGGAACGGGTTTACCCTATGTGAATTCCTGTGCACAGAAATCCGCAATGACTTTGGAAAAATGAAGCTATCATAAGATCGTCCCATATTACACAATGCAAATGCACATCAGATGGGCGAGTTTTGTCTTATGATGACAGATAATGCTTTAATACGAGAAAAAAATCTCATTTAATACTATAATCAGTACATAGTGTTGAAACCATTTCACAAATAAATGTATTAATCTAAGCGAGCATAGTAAGTATGCCCACATACATAGTTTACAAACAAATCGAACGACTCGTATTGGTTATTGGGTTTTCCAACATGATGGTTCCTGGCAAGAAATATCAATCATGGACAAGAAGCTAAGTATCTCTCGGTTAACATCCACACACAGACACCGAATACATAGCGCGAAAGTATATATTCCGGTTAACATCCAGACATCGGACACTGTATATACTTTATTCCCTCAGGTTTCACAAGTGGATCTACCGCCAAAGCTTTCGAGTTCAATATAGGTATTATGTATATGTATACAACCTAACCGCCAATTTACCATCAATTCGGGTGTGAGATTTGTCGACGTTACGATGTACACAAAGCTACGCTTCAATAAGTCGTGCTTTGATCATCACTAGCTCATTTCATGACTCGAGTATGCCACATTGACCTTTTGACGACATGTCACTGATTTCTTACAATACATAACCTCTGAGTTCGTATGTCTTAGAGATGAGGATAATTTATTGCTATAATCTGATATATATTGACAGAAATCAGCACTTCATAGTAAATTTCAATGCCAGACATACAATCCATACAAGTCTGTTCTGGGTCTGAACATAACCACCATCCGAAAATATTCAAATATATTCAGATCTTATGCCACTTATAACCTCGTATCGGGTGATTGGCCCAAACAAGACATCAACCGTCAATCCGAATAATTCGAAGATTCTCGGTCTTCACTTATCGATTCCCAAGTCTTCGGTTTCTTTATAATGTCGTATTATTATTGGAATGGTTTTCAAACATATATTCGATCCTAGTCTTTCCAAGTAATAAGCGCGTTTTTTTAAAACAATAGTTATGGATCATTTTGGATCCTGAATTTTAAATCCCCTTCCAAATCGTTATTAATTTATTTGCAAACCAAGTTGGATTCACTCAAATTTCATAGAACCCTGTTATCGCCTTACCCTTTCTAGAATTTAATATTCATTTCAAATCTTATCTTCCAGAACATAATTCTTTTGTTCGTTGTTATCATTTTCATAAGTTTTCAAGATTCCCAAATCTAAATTTGGTTTAGATTCCATTCCCGATAATTCAAACAATTCATATTTCAAAAATAGAATATACTTTTCGTATCAAATATCACAATCATCCCAAGCTAGATTATATTCAACATATAATATATTTCATATTGAGATATCATAAACATTCCAAAATCGATCTTATATTCAAAATAGAATATTCTTTCAAATCACAATACCACAGTCTTTCAAAATCGGTTTATATTTAAAGGAGAATATATTTTTGTTTCAAAACTTTATTTGAATAACGGTTTTACATCATGAACAATTCCGATTTAGGAAGAATTTACAAATATTTAAAAGAATCTGAAAAATAAATAATTTAAATATATTCTGAATATATATTAGAATAATTAGAGTAAAATAATAATTTAATCACGATATATATACATATATTAAATGCTTTACAAAAATAATTTTAAATTATAAATAATCTTTTAATAATAAATAATATACAGCATAATTTAGTTCAAACTACAGGTATATATATAAATAGTTAACTCTTTTAAAACCACAATTGTTCCTTCTTCCAAATTTCAATAACTTAAATTTTATATTCCAGTTTCGATAAAGTTTATTTCATTTTCATATCTTGATTTCAAAACAACATTCAATCTGACCTTTCAAATTAAAAGGATTTAAATTCGTATTCAATCCAAATCTTGAACAATTCCAAGTAGCGTCGCATACTCTCTTTTTAATTAAATTTGAAGAGAATTATTAAATTCAACTTTAAACAAATAAATCTGAGTAATCAAAATCATATTTAAATTTCATTCCATTTTTTTATACTTCATATAAATTTGTTTATTCGATTTTTCTTAACGTTGTCGAACTGCACGTATAACGACCTTTCCCAATTTTATTTTGGACATATCTCAAAAATCATACGTTAAAATTTTATTTTCTATTAAAAAGCTATTATAAATAGAATTCCGACGTTTCTCGTTTCGCGTCAATCCGATTTTAAACGCTCAAAGTTTTTGTCATTTGAAAATTAAAATTTATATTTCCGAACTGCCGCTACGCGAAGCGTTTAATTCTAACTATATAACGAATAAATATAAATCGTCTAATTCTTCCCAAAATAAACTCAAACTTCCATAACTTAAATCTAACACCATATTCAAAATAATATTTTAAAAATCCCCATTTTAGTTTAAAATCACTTCCTTTCCAATTCCAAATGTTCATTTCAAATTAAATTGAAATCTTAATAATATTATTTTCAAATCTTATAAAATTCCTATAACTAATCGTTAAATTGTTTACAACAAACCCATGTTGAATACGTATTTCAAATCACTCCTAGTCTAAATTTCAAGTCTAATAAAATTCCAAAATCGTTTTCGCAAACGTCGGTTGATCAATTTAAAATTTCCGAATAATTGCGATTTAATTCAAATTTACATTTGTTTGCATAAATATCAAATTTTTGCCAAAATTACATACCAATTCACTCTCAAACCCGATTTGTTTAACATTAAGTATTGAAAACACTTTAAACCGTTTTTCCTATTACGATGATTGCCGAACAACTTTGTTCGATTTCCCTCACAGTTTAAAAAGTTACGTTCAAACTTGCTTCACAACAATTATTTTATTATTTAAAAGTAATCGCTCATGGAAGAAGAATTAAATTGATTATCCGCATAATTCCATAACCAAAATGATGTAACCATACACAAATTAATAAATCAACCATATGAGCACGTAGTCATTCATTGTCAACACAATAATCAATCAACAATCAATTTAATTGTGCGCAGAGCGTTACGATCGATAACGCTTAGTGTTTAAGGTCTTTAACTACATAATAGTCCTTTCAACATCGCATGCAACGATCCATATCCATACACAATCAACTAATATCAACTAATTATATTATTATTTTTGAAATTGGGTATATTTTATAAAAGGCCTATTTCAGCCCAAAAGAAGATTGCGTTCAACAAAGTGACAATGCAACAACATCGCAACCAATAATAATTAGACAAAACAATACAGTAACCATTCATCTTCCGCCTTAATCTCCAACATACCAAAAATAACTCTCGTATAATCCAAAAATGGCGACTGGAGGTGGAGCGCTTCACTTCGATGAAAATTTCATGGAGGAAAACGGTTTTCAACTGCAGTGTGATGTACCCGTCATCCCCTTCGATCCAAATTTTACTAATTATAATTATTAATAAATTATAATCTATTATCTAGATTTATTTAAAAATAAATAATTAAATTAATGGTTCTCACCTTCATGCTCCAAATTTCTTCACCAACGAATTTCCGTCTCAACTGTAAACAACCACGAATGGTCGCGTACGAGCCTATGGACAATGCAAACGTCACGCGTACAATGTCAAACTTGTATTAATTGCAAACCAAGCCTCGGATGAGTCACGAATACATTTCACGGACACTACAATCACACATTGGCCTTTTCCATTAACATGCATAAACAATTTCATATATATTAAACATATGCACTTGAACATATGATACCTACCTAGCTCACTTCTGTTTCTTCAACAGGTTAACGCGGACAAAAGAGGACTACATGCAACTAAAGATGGAATGGGATGGGTTTTTTCTTCGTCTTTAAAGTGAGCAGCTGTTTCTGAGAGAAGTGAAGCGGCCACACAAGGGTAAGGTGCAGGACAGGGTGGCTGTAAGCGGTTCCTCGGTGGATGGGAAGACGAGCTGACATGAGTGGCGAAGTGCAAGGGAGAAGTCGAGACTATCAAAGGGAATGCAACTGTTGTTTAGTTTTTTTTTTGCGGGGCAGCAATTTATGGGTATGAGTGCTTTGCGCGGTGGAGATTTTGGGGTTTTCAGAAGAGGAGTGTCGCAAGTATTTAAGAAGGGAGGGGAGATTTGTGGCGACCGACAGTGGATCTAAAAAAAAGAAAGCTGCGAGCTAACCACAAAAGGAATGGAGAAAGTCCCTGCGTGAATGGAAAAGTAGAGCGTTTAAGGGAAAAGAGAAGCTTGCCACGTGGAAGAGGGATGCTGCACCACTTGACAGGTGTCTCAAGTGTCCAGAGTTTAAATTAATTCGACCCCTATATTTTGACAGGGTGATATACAAGCCCTTTTGTATTAGTTTATTTCACGTTTGCTCATTAGTTTAGACACGCCAGAGAAGAAAATAGAGTGTAGTCAGCAGTCTGGGTTCGAAGTGCACGTATTGATTTATTAATTATGAATGACAAAAAGATAAAATTTGAATGTATACACTGCTGCGTACAGATCTCAAAACGAACTATAAACCAGTTGATTGATTCTGTAAAGTGTCAACTACGATTACCTTAAATACATTAGAAAAATGTATGCTTGTTTTCCAAATTAAAAATTATAGAAAAATTCTAAATAATAATTTAAGACTGCGCGTTCAGAAACCGAATAATTATTTAAACCGGTTATTTAATTATAATTTATATTCGAGCACTGATTGTTCTAGATATTAAATTGTAGACCATTACAGTTTTCCAAATGAACATTGAGTTTTAATATCAAAATATTATTGCACTAAAAAATTTATTTAACCAAAACAATTTTAAAAAATAAAAAAAATCAGTCTTTATAAAATTTCATTTATATATATACAACAATTTAAATCTTAATATTTAAATTAGATTTGTAAAACTTATGTACAACATCTTTTAAACCCATACATGCCTATATGTATTAATATTATATACGCTTGTCAAAATCATTAAATCTTATACATTAAACACATCTCGAAATATATCCTTTTACAAACTCATGATAAAACAATGCAAAGGTAAGGAATTATAAAATCAATATTTGTATTTAAATTCAAATAAATATTTAATTTACATTCGCAACCCCAAATTATATTATAGAAATCAAATTTAAGAAAAGTAAAATCTTGGGTTGTTACATTCACCCACCTCCCTTTAAGGCTTTTCGTCCTCAAAAAGGAAAGTGGTTAGTTTTAATTTCCATATCAATTTTAAATCATACCCTTCTATATAGTTTTGGGCAAAGGTTTCAAATATAAGAATAAATAGACTCAAATCATCTAAAAGCAGAACACACATATCATAGCCAATCAAAAGGATATCATATCATAAGGTCGTCCGAGTCAACATACAACAAGTGTAACTATCCCTACCTGAGTACGTACTATGTACTTAAGGTAGTCCAAAAATATATAGTCGCAAAAGTGTACCTATCTGGGTACTATTCCCCAAAACCCGTCCTAGCCCAAAAAATCTTAATGCGTCTACGCACTTAAGGTAACCATATATACTATATACAAAGATCCATGTCCATCGCCTAACTAACCATATGACATATCTGATCCATCGTGTGATGGACTAGACAAGCCGATCTCCTCCTATTCTTCTTCTTCGAACTGTTTCGTCTCCTCGTCCTCAAACTCCTCCTCATCATTAGTTATAACTCCATCGTCGCCCATCCCCATACCCTCGTCTACTATAGGTCCATCATCCATAGCCACAAAATCCTCCTCAGCTACCAGTTGCTCTATCTCCTCCACACTATCTAAATATATGGTCTGGTCCTTTGTCGGGGTAGCGTCAGATGATATCTCCCTGATCTCATGGTCACTCGAATCTCCAGAAGTTCCAATGAAAGATTCCTCTGGGCCAGACCCAGAACTGCTACTGCTACCATTAGGGAGGAACTGAGTAAGTCTGTCGTACACTAAGAGGTCTGCCACGCTAAAGGTAAAAAGAATCTAAACTTAGAAACAATCAAAATCAAACATTTAAATAAAAAAAATATACCTTATCATTTACTTAGGTTAACCAAAACGATTCAAGTGAATCCTTATTAAGTGTTTATAACCCAAATTTTCCGAAGTATTCAAAAGTGGTTAAGGGTTTTGCTTAAGTTATCATCAAACCAAAAAATCATTACTATGTCAAATAGTTTATTTACCTTACCTAAGTTTTAATAAAATTCAACTTTTCTTTAATTACCATTTTAAAGGTTTCACCTACTTAAGTTATGACATCTATACAAGGTTTCAAGACTCACCATTCTAATTTTATTCAAGTTACTCTCTACTAGATCGCAAATTCAATTAATACCTTACGAGCAAAGAACACATTCTTATTTATATTTCGCTTATCTATTCCAACTTACTCTAATATATCAAAATGCTTCATTAACGTTTATCCATACATTTTCAAACATTTATTTAAGTGGTTTTTAAGTAATACTCGACGTTTAAAACGGAATCATATAGTCATCCCACTTTCGAAACTTGAAAATAATCACATATATTCATAATCTTTACATACTCTATAGTCCGATCTCGACGTCCAATAAAATACTTAAAACCCTTATCATAATTTACATTTTAAAATAATTACACTTTTCAAAACGATTTACTTAGTTTCAAAATAATTTATCTATGTTTCAAAATACGCTCTCTCAAATAAAATACTCCAGAATCTCATTCTACGGTATTTCTAACCCTATCTCTAATGAGATATTATAACTGATGTGTCCTTGGTCTTTGTTCAAATATGTCATACCCCATAGCTTTGTATAAACCAAAGCTCTGATAAGAACTGTAACGACCCGCCTTTATGCCCAATTTTCATCGGAAATCAAACCAACTTAAATCGTTCACAAAGATGGATAGTATGGGTACAAACATATTTGAACATAAAGAATATAACTTTTCATTTCATTACAAAAAAAATCACATTAGAGTTACAATAAATTGGAGTACAACATAAGCTCAGCGAAAACAAAATGCTCACAGCGAGAAGAAGTAAAACCAAAATAAAGCGCTAGCTCCGAATCTGAATCCAACTCTAAAGGCTAAACCTGCTAGCCAAACTACTAGCTGCCCGTGCAAAATTATGGACACCCAGAGTTTAGGTGGGGAACAATAGACTCCAGGTCAGTCGTGGGACCGATGTGAGAACTCAAAACAGTTATTGTTTATGGTTTATTTTAAAGTTGGGAAAATTCACCGGACTACGCCGCTAACGTGGAACGGGTTTACCCCATGTAAATTCCCATGCAAAGAAATCCGCAATGACTTTGGAAAATGATGCTATCATAAGCTCGTCCCATATCACATAATGCAAGCGCACACCAGATGGGCGTTTTTTGTCTTATGATAACCAATAATGCTTTAATACGTGAAAATTCTCTTTTAATATTATAATCAATGCATAGTGTAGAAACCATTTCACAAATAAATATGTTAATCTTAGTGAGCATAGTAAGTACGCCAACATACATAGTTTACAAACAAATCGAATGGCTCGTATTGGTTATTGGGGTTTCCATGATGATGGTTCTTGGCATGAAAGATCAACCGAGGACACGAAGCTAAGTATCTCCTGGTTAACATCCAGACACGGGCACCGAATACATAGCACGAAAGTATATATCCCGGTTAACATCCAGACATCAGACACCATGTATACTTTATTCCCTCGGGTTTTACAAGTAGATCTACCACCGAAGCTTTCGAGTTCAATATAGAGATTATGTATATGTATACAACCTAACCGCCAGTTTATCATCTATCCGGGAGTGAGTTTTGTCGACGTTATGATAAAAATAAAGCTACGCTTCAATAAGACGTGCTTTGATATCGGTAGCTCATTTCATGACTCGAGTATGCCACATTTACCATTCACGACATGTCACTGATTTCTATCAATACATAACCTCTAAGTTCGTATGTCTTAGAGACAAGGATATTTTATTGCCACAAATCCGACATATATTTACAGAAATCAGTGCTTCACAGTAAATTTCAATGTCAGACACACAATCCATATAAGTCCGTTTTGGGTTTGAACAGAATCACCATCCGAAAATATTCAAAAATATTCAGATCTCATGCCACTTATAACCCCATACCGGGTGATCGGCCCAAACAAGACATCAACCGTCAATCCGAATAATTCGAAGATTCTTGGTCTTCACTTATCGATTCCTAAGTATTCTGTTTCTTTATAACGTCGTATTATTACTTGGAATGGTTTTCGAACATATATTCGATCCCGATCTTTCCAAGTTATAAGCAATTTTTTTTTAAACAATAGTTATGGATCATTTCGAATTCTGAATTTTAAATCCCCTTCCAAACCGTTATTAATTTATTTCAAAACCAAGTTGGATTCACTCAAATTTCATAGTTACCCATTATCGCCTTACCCTTTCTAGAATTTAATATTCATTTCAAATCTTGTCTTCCAGAACATAATTCTTTTGTTCGTTGTTATCATTTTCATAAGTTTTCAAGATTCCCAAATCTAAATTTGGTTTAGGCTCCATTCCCGATAATTCAAACAATTCAAATTTCAAAAATAGAATATACTTTTCATATCAAATATCACAATCATTCCAATCTCGATTATATTCAACATATAATATATTTCTTATTGAGATATCATAATTATTCCAAAATCGATCTTATATTCAAAATAGAATATTCTTTCAAATTACAGTACCATAGTCTTTCGAAATCGGTTTATATTCAAGGAATAATATATTTTTTCAAAACTCAATTTGAATTACGCTTTTAAATCGAGAGCAATTACGATTTAGGAAGAATTTACAAATATTTAAAAGAACTTGAAAATTAGATAATTTAAATAAAAACCTTTTTCTGAATATATATATTAGAATAATTAGAGTAAAATATATAATCACTATATACATACATATATTTAATGCTTTACTAAAATAATCTTTAAATAATAAATAATATAGTATAATTTATTTCAAACTATAGGTATATGTAAAGTTAACTCTTCTTAAAACCATAGTTGTTCTTTTTTCCAAATTTCGATAACTTAAATTTTATATTTCAGTTTCGATAAAGTTTATTTCATTTCCATATCTCAATTTCAGAACAACATTCAACCCGACCTTTCAAATTAAAAAGATTTAAATTTGTATTCAATCCAAATCTCGAACAATTCCAAGTAGCGTCGCATACTCTCTTTTTAATCAAATTTAAAGAGAATTATTAAATTTAGCTTTAAACAATTAAATCTGAGTAATCAAAATCATATTTAAATTTATTCCAATTTTTTTTATTTCATATAAATCCGTTTATTCGATTTTCCTTTGTGGTCGCCGAACTGCACGTATAGCGACCTTTCCCAATTTTATTTTGGATATATCTCGAAAATCATACGTTAAAATTTAAAATTTTCTTTTCTATTCAAAATCTATTATAAATAGAATTCTGAAGTTTCTCGTTTCGCGCCAATCTGATTTTAAACAATCAAGTTTTTGTCATTTGAAAATTAAAATTTATATTTACGAACTATCGCTACGCGATGCGTTTAATTCAACTATATAACGAATAAATATAAATCGTCTAAATTTTTCCCAAAATAAACTGAAGCTTCCATAACTTGTATCTAAAACCATATTCTAAATAATATTTTTAAAATCCCCATTTTAGTTTAAAATCACTTCCTTTCAAATTCCAAATGTTTATTTCAAATTAAATTGAAATCTTAATTATAATGTTTTCAAATCTTATAAAATTTCTATAACAAATCGTTAAATTGTTTACAACAAACCCATGTTGAATACGTATTTCAAATCACTCCCAGTCTAAATTTCAAGTCTAACAAAATTCCAAAACCGTTTTCATGAATGTCGGTCGATCAATTTAAAATTTCCAAACAATTGCGATTTAATTCAAATTTAAATTTGTTTGCATAAATGTAACAACCCGAAAATCTGGGCCAGTTTAAATTTTTTATTTTGGCAATTTTAGAGAATTTTGAACATTTAAAATGAATTATTTTAAATAATATCGACGAGAAATATATTTTGAAATGAATAGAACGTATATATTTATATACGTCATCGTTAGAATATAAATAATTATATACAATTATAAATAGAATTGAAAGTGGCGCGGTAGTTCGATAATTCGATTTCAAACTTCAATTGAATGTATCGGGTGCAAAATAAGCCGGATTTTAGTGAAACAAAAAATATTTGAATCTAATTGAGAATATCTTTCCAACGAATCTGAAAAATTGAAATTTCATAGCAGGAATCAAAAGATATGTCCAGTTGAAAATTCTGAATAGTCGCTATGGAATTCAGGCCCTTAAAAATGGAAATTTTGCAAACGACCTCGGATTTCGACGAAACCACTTTTGTTGGGTCCGTGATGTCAAGTTATTACTAGGTTTCAAATTTCATAATTTTTCGAATCAATATGTGAGTGTGGCAAAGGAAAACGCGTTTGACCAGTTTCAGTTGATTTTAATCGACTGGAAATTGGCCATTTTTCCAATGGCCTCAGAATTCAATGAAATTAGTTTTGTTAGGACCGTATCGTCAATACGAAGTTAGAAAATATTTTTCTGGGATTTATAGAGTTAGTACGTGACCCCGGTAAATTGAAATGCGCGTTCAAATTCAATATATAGAGTTATATGTTGATTTTAATGGAAACCGATCGAAACGATCGAATCAACATGCGATACATATCCCATTGTGTTCGGAATGGGGGTAAAATGCTAGGGACGACAGGCGGTGGGCCTCGTTTAGAGGTCAAATGAAAAAGTCAACTTTTTGAAAATAAATTAATTAAAAAAAATACCTCTCTCCTCTCCTTACTCTCTCTCTCTGCCCCCCCTTTCGTTCAATTCATTTCGAAATAAAATTAAAAAAAAAAGGAAGAATGGGGATCGATGGGGGGATCCGCCGCCCCATCGCCGCCGCCGCCCAAAGCGGGGTCACCGCTCTGCCTCCTCCCTCTTCCATCTCCTGCTCCTCCGCCTCTTCTTCTCCTCCTCTACCCTCCGCACCGCACTTCCTTCTCCCCCTCCGCCTCACGCCGGGACGCGCTGCCTCCCATCGCACCCCCCCTCTGCCAAAACCCGACGCCCCACACTCCCTTTTCTCTTATGCAAATCGAGACCCCCCCTTCCCCAATCGCCTGAACGCGCCGCGCCCTAGGGCCCACTGCCCGACCACCGACACTGTGAGGTGCCGCCTTCCCCCTCTGGAACCACCAGCAGCGAACAACTCCACTCTCCCCCTCTCGAAAATTAACAGTGAGTTATTGCTTTGTTTTTATTTTTAAAAACTGATTTTTCTTATATGTTAAAGTGTATTTATAAAATCATTTTTTATATTTATATTTAGCGTTGTTCAAGATATGATTTTTACTTGATTAGAATAGCGAGAAAAGAAATGATTTTTCCTAGTAAAAAGAATAGATTTTTCATGGCAAAAAGTTTTGATTATTAAATTAGAAAAGGTGAGATTTTGAAATAAGGAAAGATATGATTTTTATTCATGTAGAGTAATAAAAATATAATCTTTATATAGAGAATAGCATGATAAAAATATAATCTTTATTATACGAACACCGATGTAAAAATAGAATTTTTATCTATATAGTAACGATGTAAAAATAGAATTTTTATCTATATAGTAACGATGTAAAAATAGAATTTTTATCTATATAGTAACGATGTAAAAATAGAATTTTTATCTATATAGTAGCGATGTAAAAATAGAATTTTTATCTATATAGTAACGATGTAAAAATAGAATTTTTATCTATATAGTAACGATGTAAAAATAGAATTTTTATCTATATAGTAGCGATGTAAAAATAGAATTTTTATCAATATAGTAACGATGTAAAAATAGAATTTTTATCTATATAGTAACGATGTAAAAGTAGAATTTTTATCTATATAGTAGCGATGTAAAAATATTTTTTTTATCTATATAGAAGCGATGTAAAAATAGAATTTTTATCCATATGGAGTGATTATAAAAATATGATTTTTATATACATAGCAACAATATAAAAATATGATTTTTATATATGTAGTGGCTACGGGCAACGAAAGTGATGAAAGGCGAGCACGGTAAAGATGTTCTACATAAGAAGAGCCGAGGCGTTTGGATTAGCTACCGGTGAGAACTTTTCACTCTAAATTTCTTTTTCTAGTTATATATATATACTAGGATGCAGACGGTGCTTAGCAGCACCCGACACCCGTCGTCCACAGACCATGGACGGCTTGTATGCTTGTTTGATATGTTGTGAAATTTGTCTGTGATGTTAATGTGAAATCGAAAATAAAATGTAGATAGTTGAAATAAAATTAATTATTGTTAAAAATATAATTTTTAATGTGAATGTGAATAAATGAATATTTATAAACAAATCGGCCGATTTGTTTATATACACTGATTTGGCTGAAATTGATTAGGATGATAAATTTTACACATCGCCCAACTGCACAAATAAAAATCTGTGTTTGTTGATTTGAAACCCCACACGGGTGTTGGGATGATATTTGGTGTAATGGCCCGCATTTTCCAAGGTTATAATTAATTTATTTAATTATATAAATGCTGGTTTAGAGAATTCAAATAGTCGTTAATTTAATTATAGTGAATATTTAATTAAATTAAATAATTAAATAATATATTTAATTCAGAAATAATAAAAAATATTGGAAATCACAGTACAATGTGAACAGGGTCATCCCCAATATTTAATTCAGCTTAGAGTTGAATTATATTGACGAATATATTCAATCGACGACAGTTTGAACGTATAATTATATTATAATTAAAATCGAGCTTGAAATGGCGCTGTAGTTCGCGATTTAGCGATTTGAACTTCAACTGAATGTACAGGATTCGTTTTAAGCCGGATTTCTGTGAAACAAGAAACGCATGGAGCTGGTGGGGTATATCTTTCTAGTGGAAGAGAAAAATCAGGATTTCGTCGGATAGATTTTGATGTACGTCCAAATCAAATTTCAGAAAAGTCGCTGTAAAATTCCTTTATAATTTGCGACGCTTTATATACGTTATAAATCGATTTTTTTCGATACGAACTGAATATCGGGATAATCTGGAGTCTGGAAATCAAGTCATAAAATCTGAGGTGATATTCTGGAGCCGGACGATATCGTATATGGATATATACGATAATATTAATTTATTAATATTTAATTTAATAATATTTAAATATATTTATATATTTAAATGGGTCATTCAGAGCGTTAAAAATATGTTGTGTGAGCATACGAAGTCAGAATTCGACGAAACCAGTTATGTTGGATCCGCAATGTCAAACAGTTGTTAGATTTCCAGTTTCGTGATTTTTAGAGGTAGTGTGTGGTTGTACGGATTTTTAGAGTGAGAAACAGTTAGTATTTTGACAGTTAAAAATACGCTGTGTGAGCATACGGAGTCAGAATTTGACGAAACCAGTTTCGTTGGGACCGTAATGTCGAACTCTAGCTACATGTCCAGTTTCGTGATTTTTAGGTATCATGTGTGATCACAGGGATTTTTAGAAGTCAGAAATGAATATAAAGGATTGAATAAAATATTAAAATATTAATAAAAAATATCTAGATATTTTATAAGCCTATAAATACCCTCCCTTACATTCCTTAAAACCTAATTCCTCAGATTTTCCGCCGCTCTCTTTCATTTTTCTTTCAACAGTAAAAATGGGAGGTTGAAAAATCAAAATCAAATGGGATAACACTCCATAAATCTAAATCCATATATAATCGGGTTTCTGCAGTTATGGTCTTCGTTTTGGTATGATTTTGGTAGGGTTCGAACATGCCTTGTTCGCTACGAGATCCGGAAGCATTCGTGTTCGGTCCTAGGGTTTATATTCTAGGACTATAGGAGCGTCGAATCGAAGTATTGATGTAAGGTTCGAGTTCGTCGAGTTGTTTGGAGCTTGTGAGCAGAAATTGGATGATTTCGATGACCAAATAAGGGGTACGATGTCGTGTAGGCTATCGACGGGTTCAGGGAGGTAGCGTCGAGTTCGCTTGGCCGGTGACTGGGAGGCGCGGCATAGGGTATTGAGTTGAATGGTGGCGTCGGCGTGGTGGTCAGATGGTCGGAGAGACGATGGTGGTTGGTCAAAGGTGCGGTCAACAGTGAGGAAGGGAATCGGGTTTACTGTGAAAATTTGGGGGAAGAAGACTAAATGCGGTGGGGCTTTATGAAGGGGTAGCGGGCCTGCATATTTGGTTGGGCCGATGAATAAATATAGGGTAAAGGCCCACTAACTTTATTTAGTTTAATTTAAATTCAAATTTAGTATATAAACTTTATAAAGTCATAACTTGCTCGTACGAGGTCAGAATCACAAACCGTAAGTTGCGTTGGGATCGTATGGACGGGAGTAACACAATGGGACTGACCGTGAGTCAATCCGAGCTCGTTTGAATTTATGGCGAAATAAATTGTTTGATTCAAATCAAATACAGTTTATCGTTCTTTAGCGATGAACTGCAAAAGTGAGTAAAACTCACCAACTCTGAACAGTTATATTTTTATAATGTATCCTTCGAACTGTTAATCATCTGTTGATTGTTGTGTGTTGATTGTATGATTGAACTGCTAGTCAGTTAGTTAAATTTCTATATTGATTCTGTTTAACAGAATATATCATATGGAACTGAAAGTGATGTTATCTATGTTGTCTAACATCTGTGATGCAGGGAAACAGGTTGGAGGAATCCGACTGGATTCCTCAACAGTTATTTTATTGTATTTCATATATTTTAATATATGATGTGAATTATAACCTATTGTTGATTGTGTGTGTATGGACGAGATTAGACATCGTAATTTGATATGATTGAATACCATAACATACCGGAATATAGATAAGGGAATTTTCAAAGTGATATTGAAAATAGCATATTTATAAAATGGAATATTTATAATTAAGAAATGTTTATAAATTGGAATATTTATAAATAGGAGATATTTGAAAAGGAAATAAATACAAAACATTCCTTTTTGAATGGAAAGGCCTGTGTGGCGGGTTTGGGGATTTTCCCAATGCTCCCGATACAAAGGAGGTTATGGCGAATTTTTCCGGGAATTTAAGGAGTTAGAATATTTCAAGAATAAATTTGAAAAGGAAATATTTGTAAACCATTTACAAATAAAATTGGAAAGGGAACATTATAAAAAGGAAATCATTTTTAAAGTGTAGAACCGTTATTTAAAAGTAAATCTTTTCAAATGAATAAAACGTTGTTAAAAAGGAAATCTTTATAAAGTGAATAAAGTTAAATCGAATATGGTATTCGAAGTTAGTTAATCGAATATGGTATTCGAAAGGAGAAATCGAATATGGTATTCGAAGTTAGTTAATCGAATATGGTATTCGAAAAGAGAAATCGAATATGGTATTCGAAGTTAGTTAATCGAATATGGTATTCGAAAGGAGAAATCGAATATGGTATTCGAAGTTAGTTAATCGAATATGGTATTCGAAAGGAGAAATCGAATATGGTATTCGAAGTTAGTTAATCGAGTATGGTACTCGAAGTTAGTTAATCGAATATGGTATTCGAAGTTAGTTAATCGAATATGGTATTCGAAAGGAGAAATCGAATATGGTATTCGAAGTTAGTTAATCGAATATGGTATTCGAAAGGAGAAATCGAATATGGTATTCGAAGTTAGTTAATCGAATATGGTATTCGAAAGGAGAAATCGAATATGGTATTCGAAGTTAGTTAATCGAATATGGTATTCGAAAGGAGAAATCGAATATGGTATTCGAAGTTAGTTAATCGAATATGGTACTCGAAGTTAGTTAATCGAATATGGTATTCGAAGTTAGTTAATCGAATATGGTATTCGAAAGGAGAAATCGAATATGGTATTCGAAGTTAGTTAATCGAATATGGTATTCGAAGTTAGTTAATCGAATATGGTATTCGAAGTTAGTTAATCGAATATGGTATTCGAAGTTAGTTAATCGAATATGGTATTCGAAAGTTAGTTAATCGAATATGTTATTCGAAAGGGGTTAGTCAAGTCGAGTTAGTCAAATAGAGTTAACCAGTTAGAGTTAATCAGTTAGAGTTAACCAGTTGGAGTTAATTAGTTAGAGTTAATCGATTAGAGTTAAAACGAACTAGAGTTAATCAAATATAGTTATTTGAGACAGAGTTAGTCAAACATAATATTCAGGGTAAGTTGCCATCTTGTACGACTGCTAGCGTAATTCGCAGGGCTGTAAATAGCCTACGGCGGTCGGATGTTTCCTGAGAGAGTCAGGCGTAACCATTGTAATCGCTGCGATCTAGAGTCAAGCGAATGGAGTTTAAATCGAATATTAGTTATTCGATAGGAGTTAATCGAGTTGAGAAATAAGTTAAGTTAAATAAGTTGAGTTGATCGGGTGGTTCGACCAAGTTAGTCGAGCCTAGTTAATCGAATCAAATTGGTCGAACCAAGTAAGTCGAGTTAAGTTAGTCAAGTTAGTCGAGCCTAGTTAATCGAATCAAATTGGTCGAACCAAGTAAGTCGAGTTAAGTTAGTCAAGTTAGTCGAGCCTAGTTAATCGAATCAAATTGGTCGAACCAAGTAAGTCGAGTTAAGTTAGTTAAGTTAGTCGAGTCAAGTTAAGTTAGTCGAGTTAAGTTCGTCGAGTTAAATAAATCGATGTTAGTTTCATCGAAAGAAGTTATCGATGTTAGTTTCATCGAAAGGAGTTATTGATGTTAGTTTCATCGAAAGGAGTTATCGATGTTAGTTTTCATCGAAGGGAGTTATCGATGTTAGTTTATTCGAAAGGGAGATTTTCAAATATGAGATATTTGAAAAGGAAGAGTTATCGAATACTAGTTATTCGAAGAGAGATTATCGAATATCGTTTATTCGAGAAAGAGTTAATCGAATATAGGGTATTCGAAGAAGAGTTAATCAAATAGAGATTTCTCGAAGAGAGTAAATCGGCAAATTCGATTATATCGAATTCGGGAAAGTACTTATACTTTCCAGTGTTTTAAATAGAGATTTATATATTTATAAATAAATAAGTGTTAGGTTAATTATTCACTAATAAGAATAGAAGTTATAATTAAAGTTAGATAATTTGAAAGGAGGGATTATAACGTTATCGTTATAACCAATGTTTTAAATATAGAAGTGGATTTGTAAAATTGAATCCGAGAAAGGCGTAAAGAAGTTGTTAAAGATTAAAAGATAAACTTTGACCATTTCGAAGTTATAACGTTGTTCAGTTAAGGTCTGAGAGGTAATTATACCCCAACTTGAGTGACTTCCTTCTTAACTAAGAAATGGTAAGGTTTGATCGTAAAGGAGTTTTGGAAATGTTTTCAAAACGAGAATCAGAAATGTTTTCTGATAAAAGAAAATAAGAATATTGAATATAGGGAAACAAGAGATAAGTAAATAAATGAACTGAAGAGATTTATGATAAATGATGTTTGTTCGATATAATTTCCATCTGGAAATAATATCGTTGTTTGCACACTTGTTTTTCTTCGATAGTTAACTCACAGACTATCGAAGTTTTTGACCATTTTAACGTTGTTAATATGGAGAGACCGGTTGGATTATTATCCAAAGAACCACTCTGTATTGGCATAAGCGTTGCGAATCATATATGCCAAAGTTAATTGAAGACGGAGTAAAATGCAAGGGCTGTTGTATAAGTCTTAGATAACAGTGACTAAGATGGATATACGGAATAGTGCCTTCGGTTTGTCCAGTCCCAGGACAACTTGTATGGACGAAGGTCTGACAGAGTATATCCAATGGATCGCGTAAGTTGATCTGTTCAAACGTATTCACGTTTGGTGGCGGAGGAATTCGTTTCTCTTAGCTGTATACCCGTGTTAATTTTGGATAAGTCAATTTGTGATTTGGCGGGTATGACGATGTGACATTTCTAAGTGAATGAAGATGGATGTCTGACATAGTATTTCCAGACGGTCACGTACGTTGATTTCTTCAACTATACCAAGAGTGGAAGCGGAGAAGAAACTTCTTTTAGCTGACACGTAATGTATGGTTGTAGACGTCAATTAGTGATTCTGATGGATCTGACAATGTGGCATTCGAAGTGAATCTGATGTGATGATAAAGCGTAGCTTCTAGCCTCATCAACCGGTAAATGACAGAAATCGGGCAAGCAGCATGGCTAAGTCGGTCGCACCGAAGTAGGGTGTATAATCACCTATCTAGTGAATATTCATTTGTTTCTTAAATCTATCAATGTTGTCCCATATATATACGGGAATGGTTGCTGATCCCAACTGTTGATGATGTACATTCGATACACTCAAGCGAAATGAGTGGTCGGTCAAGTGTGGCTGAGTTGCAAGATGTTCTTGTTGAACTCCAGTGTATCGTTCCTAGAGTACACTGATCGGAAGGTGGTTCCATACCTTGTCATAGTTGGAAATCCATTATCCAATACGTGCTTGCGATTTTGATTGTATACTATATATGTAGAACGTGAGATGAAAGCGTTTCTGCTAGTTGATATCTATTTGTACATAGACATTATTATAATATCGAAAGGTTTTTGATATAAAGATATTTTGGATTCTCATAAGGGAAAAACCCGTTCCGTTCTGCGGCGTGGTCTTATGAGATATCGTTTACTTGTTTATATACCTGTTTAATCTGTTTTACTCATACCAGTCCCATGACTGACCCGGAGTTTACTTTGTTGTTTTCCCTAAACTCTTGGGTGCCTAAATTTGTACGGGCAGTCAAGTAGTCGGGATTTGCAGATACATTGAAGAGCTGGAGCAGGAGGCTTCAGAATCATTTAGCTATAGTTATTTCCGCTGTGTTGTAAGTATTGTACTCTGATAAGTGCTATTGTATACATAACTGTTATATTTCAAAGTTATGTTATCTATTATATGTTATTCGTTCCGCTGTGAGGTTCGTGTTACTCTGATGTTGTGTTCTCCTTCTTCTTCTTCTATTCTAAGTTTCTATCTTATCTTTCCTCACCTTCTAATTTCTTTCATTAACTATTCGGTTATTTTCGATCCTTGGATGTTCGATATGTGTTGAATATCGGATAACCAAGATCGCATTTTTCCGGGTCGTTACATTTGGCGCACACTAATCCCAATTATTTAATTGTATGTCGATCGATTGGTCGACAGGCTGTGTAAGCGTTAATTATTTATATTTGATGCTTATGCAGTTGTGTGGTGCACTTTGGATGATGGTTGATTGTTTATCGTTGCTATTATATACATGTGTTGTACGGAATCCATATAATTAACGTTATATGGTAATTGATTTGGCCTCATTCAAATCGGGAAAATAATGAATATTATAAAAGAAAATTCATGTGTTGAATATAAAAATAGTCATGTGTTGACGATGTTCATGTATTGAGTAAAATATTTTATATAATAAAATTTACATCTTTATCATATTTAAAATTAGAACTACTTTACGGTTGAAGTCTAATTGAAAATCAAACGATAGATACCATAATTTTATAAAATATATTACATAACAAAATAGTCGTGTGTTGAAAAAAATATAGATTCATGTGTTGAATGGAATAAATATTCATTTGTTGAATAGAATAAAGAATTTATTGAAATATATAAAGCCTTGTTGATTAGAGTTGCGCTATTTTGACGTGAACAATATTTATATCGATTATATTCGTTTTTAAAATGAATATTGAAAAGGTAGTGATTTCAAAATATAACGTTTTGAAAATATTATCATTTATATAGTAATGATATGAAATATTCAATTTTGATTTGAAATTGAATATAGAGTTGAAATGGTTTTGAAAACGAATTTAAAACGATTTATAAAATACGTTTTAAAAAGGAAATCGACGAAATATATAATATATATATATAATGGCCTGAATAGAACGCGCCGCGGCAGTTCGTGAATTTCGACCATTGACTTCGAATTGACATTACGGGAGATCCGACCGTCGGATTCTCCTAAAACCGGAACCGTTGGGTTCGTATCGAAAATAGCTTTCCAATGAAAATTGGAAATTTGAAATCTAACGGTTGGATTTGGAATTATGTCCAAATCAAATTTGAAAAAGGTCGCTGTAAGTGCAGTTCGATGGCCGTTGATGGAAATCGACTGTACGGGCCTTGATAAAATTATTAAAAATATCAATAATTTGTGTAAAATCATAATATGTGAATTGGAAAGAACTGGGATGAAAAATTCCACATTTGAAAGCATAAAAATAGATTTTTATCGAAATGAACTAGTTTTGAACTAGAATTAAAATCAATTTATTTTTGAAATAAATAAATTGAATTTGAAAGTGATTTTAAAAATAATCAATATTCCCAATACGTGAATTGGACTGGAGTTGAATCAAAATTATCTTCGGAATATTTCGATGTTGGATTTTGTGACTATACAGATATTGTTATGGGAATTTGAAAGATATATTTATATCATTATTTCCAATACGATATTTGTTGGTTTTAGGATTTGATATTGAATATAAGCCGGTATATTTTCTATTCAGAGCCTTGTATTTAATATCAAATGTGATTTGGGTTTGTCGTGAATGGTGTCTTCATTAACACTGTTCTTAAGCCCAATAGAGAAAAAGATTAAATCTTTCTATTTAGATTTAATGAAGTGTATCAATTAAATAATATTTAATTGGAATCGAATTTGAATTGGTTTTTGGGTTTATCGTGAGCGGTGTTTGAACAACACCTTTTCTTTAACACGATTAACCATAGAGTGTGACTTTGGGTTTATCGTGAATCGTGTTTTAGATGACATTGGTTCTTTGACCCAGTTAAAGACAGGATATTGATTTTTGAAAAGATTAAAACTAAGTGGAGTTTTAATGAATCTTTAATTAGATTGAAATGTGAATTGATAATTTAAATTATCAAATCTGAAAGGTGATCGAGAATGGAGTACCACCAGTTTTGCTCCAAAGCGATAGTTAAATCTTTAATTAGATTTAAACGAGAAATGGTAATTAATTTTACCGATAACACTGTGGTGTTAGGTATGGAGTATTACCAGTTTTGCTCCAGGGGATGAATAGGTTGGGATTGGGAAATAAAACAAATAATTACTTCGACGTGGTTCGCTAATCCCGACTAGTTTGAAATGATATCCAAAGGAAGATTAAAGAATAAATTTAGAAGAATTTATCTTTGATAAAATTAATGGGAACATTTCCCTAAGAATGTGATTTTGTGAATAAAAGAATATTCTGAATTGGAATGAGGCGTTTGTTGTGTTTGTGTAACACGTGTTTATTATATACGCGGGTTATTCAGAAAACCGGGTTTATCCCATTCTGAATAACCGATTCGACGTGACGTCGAAGATGAAGACGGTGGTTGAAGACCGGAAGTCTTCACATCGTTTGGGTGATTACTGATGATCTCAATTGGGTTGTACACCCAAGATGAGGGAAACAGTTGGTGATCGTCCAGACGTACATGGAGATCGATGGATATGCGAGGAAAGTGCCTCCGGTTTCGTTCAGACCCAGAACGAACTTGTAAATGGATTGTGTGTCTGACATTGGATTTTATTCTGTGTTGATTGATCTCTATTAAATATACATCTGTTTAGCGACAGAGAACTTATTCTCTTGCTTAACGCCCTTCTCTGAGACGTACGAGCTCAGAGGTTGTATATTGATGGACATCAGTCGCATGGAGTGAATTGCCAGTGTGGCACGCGTAATTGGCAACTGATCAAGGCTTCTGTTGAAAAGCAAAGTCTTGTGGTTGATGATCAAAGCACGGTCTGTGTGACGTAACTTTGTGTATAACGTGAATTCGCGAGCCTCACACTTCGGTGTGAGTCAAAAACGGGATAGTGACTACAGGGAGAGCACGACGTTTCTTTCTAGCTAGGGTGGTGTCAGTGACCTACCAGCCCTGACATTTATATACTTTTCACCTGTGTGGTTGTTGGATACGAGGCGCCTCGGATATAGGTCTGTAAGGACCGGGAAACATGTGTTTAGGAATAATTAATCCTCAAAAGTAAGAGAGGACCGGCCCTGAAGATCCAAGGATCATAGTGGGGTCCTGAGACATTTGCTAGAGTGTCTCGAATCAGAGAGAAGCTTGCCCCTTGCCTCGACTCATGACGGAAATCCAATTTCCAATACATGATATTGCGGTTTTAATTGTAGAACTAGTATGGTGACATGATATATGGTACCCATGCCGTCTATGATTGATATTTATGATTGAAAATGTTTTGACACTATACACCTATGATAGTATCAAATGATTTGTTTTAAACGTATCAAGCATGTTTGGCTATTATAAGGGAAAACCCTATGCTCCGGCTTGCGTTGCATTGTGTGATGGGACCTGGGTCTTATAATAGCTTCATTTTTCGAAAAAGCATTGCGTTGTCTTTTCTATGCACTGGTATTCTTGGGAGGAAACCCGTTCCGTGTTATACGGCGTGGTCCCTTGAATTACTCTCTTCTAAAGTAAAGTTTAAATAACTGTTTTAGTTCTCACACCGGTCACATGACTGACATGGAGTTTATTGTTTTAACCTAAACTTTGGGTGCCCCTATTTTCCACACGGGCAGCTAGTAGTTTTGGTTTTGCAGATTTATATTCTCAGGGTCCTGATTTATAGCTGGAACGATGCTCGGAAAGCTCTGTATCCGTGTATCACTTCTAGTTGTGCTTTGTATTATTTTCCGCTGCGATGTATTTAAATGTAATTTAAATCTCTGATATTTTTTAAATGTAATTTATTCATTTATACTCTGTATATTCTTGTATCTGATGGAATTGTTGTAATATCCAATGAAATGTTCTTCTGTCTGCGTTCTATTTTGTCATGTTCTCAAAGTATCTACTCTTTCCTTCACGGGGAAGTTATGGGTTCTTACAGTGGTATCAGAGCTTTGGTTTACAGAGCTCGAGAACAAGACACATTAGAACCATACGAAAGAATTCATCAGATATTGGATTAGTAATATCCAATTAGAATGACTCGTTAGAGAAAGGATCAGTAGTATCCTAGAACGAGTGAAGAGTATATTTTTCAAATGAAAACGAATTCTGTTTTGAAATTTAATTCGTTTTAAACGTATTTGAATATTTATTTATTTTGAATTTAGACAATCCAATATATAAAGATTTCGCGTATACACGTCATGAACGTATATTCGAAGTTTTAATATACTGGGTAGATATAGAATCACATTCCAGACATCCGGGGATAATTCTGATGATGTGGCCACATCATCAGTATTTATGTTCGTATTTCGAAGGTGTGATATCTATATATTTCCATTAGACGGGTGTGAGAACCAAAACTTACATAGATAGATTTATTGTTGTGATTTGGCATCAAAAACATGATTTTCTGTATATGTATCAAAATTATGAATTTGAAACTCTAATTCACTAATTGATTGATGTTTGTGTTGTTTGTTTATTTGTTTGATAATTTTGAACCATTTAGCCTAATAGATTCGAATATTGAATTGTATTGAAAATTGATCGCATTTGCTTGCATATACATGTACTTACATTGAACAGGTCATAGCAAGGAGGCTAGAGCAGAAGAATAAAATTTGTTTGCCCGAAAAATAGGTACATGTTTACTATAATTTACTGCTTTGTTTGGGTGATGATGATTTTATGAGCCGATTGGCTAGCCGCTTGGCCTTTTCTTTTTCTTTTTGAGATCAGAGGGCCAGTATGGCAATTTCGGGATTTTCCCGGTGCTCCCGGTGCAGGGGAGGTTATGGCGAAATTTTTCGAAAATTTATGGTGTTAGCCAAATTTTTGAAAAATTTGAGAAGTTTTTAGAAACTGAAAAGTTGAAGAACTTAAGCCATGGTCAAAATAATGGAAGTTGAGTTGATTTGTTAAACAACTTTCGGCTTCATTCCTTTTCGTCTTCCATTGTTATGTTCCTTTTCAGCCTTTGATTTAGAGAAGATTAGAACATCATCAATAAAAACCAGAACAAATTTATTCAATTAAATCACACGTTGAACTGATTAGAAAATAGTTAGAAATATACACTTGTGCATTATATATGTTTGAATAGGAAATTGGATAGCTGTTGAGTAAAGATTTTATTTGCGTGCCCGACAAATAGGTAAACCTTAATGAGTTGGATGCGAAATATTATTATATCAACTCCTGTGAATGCCATTGGATGCGGAGTGCTGGTTATTCTGTGTGAAATAATAAACATCGCAATAGGATAGCAACAATTAATTTTGAACTACATGGCATACTTCTAGAAGATAGGCATACTTCATCATATACCACATAAGCATTTGGAGCTTGTGTGACGAGGTGAAAGATTTACCATACGAGCGAGAGGCTTGTATGGCGATGACTATATTTTACAGGTTGAACTGATGACTGATATGGACTATTTAAATTGTAACGATAAAATTGCCAGATTAATAAAAAACCCCACACGGGTCTAGAGTTGACAATAATCACGTCTCTCTAGTTATTAGATACGACACATAGACTATTTATTTCCCACACGGGACGAGGTGACGAGGATTTATCCTCTGGAGCATTTAAAATACACACTCCCTCAGGCTTTGACAGGGTGACGAGAATTTATTCTCTGGAGTTATTATCAATACACGCTCTCCTGTAAACACCAGAATATATCACTATAAATATGTGTATTCTTATTAGGATTTATTGGGTAACTAATACAGCCCAATAAATTTCCAAACCTCTCCCCGTACAAAGGAGGTTATGGCGAAATTTTTCGAAAATTCCGGGTGTTAGCCAAATTTTTGAAGAATTTGAAAATTCTCAGAAACTGAAAAGTTGGAGAATGGAAGCCAGATCGAACGTAGAGTTGATTAATCAAACCACTTTCGGCTTTGTTCCTTTTTGGGGACGAAAAGTTTTAAGTGGAGGAGATTGTAACAACCCGAAAATCTGGGCCAGTTTAAAAATTTTACTTTGGAAATTTTAGTGAATTTTGAACATTTAAAATGAATTATTTTAAATAATATCGACGAGAAATATATTTTGAAATGAATAGAACGTATATATTTATATACGTCGTCGTTAGAATATAAATAATTATATATAATTATAAATAGAATTGAAAATGGCGCGGTAGTTCGATAATTCGATTTCAAACTTCAATTAAATGTACCGGGTGCAAAATAAGCCGGATTTTAGTGAAACCAAAAATATTTGAATCTAATTGAGAATATCTTTCCAACGAATCCGAAAAATTGAAATTTCATAGGGGGAATCAAAAGATATGTCCAGTTGAAAATTCTGAATAGTCGCTATGGAATTCAGGCCCTTAAAAATGGAAATTTTGCAAACGACCTCGGATTTCGACGAAACCACTTTTGTTGGGTCCGTGATATCAAGTTATTGCTAGGTTTCAAATTTCATAATTTTTCAAATCAATATGTGAGCATGGCAAAGGAAAACGCGTTTGACCAGTTTCAGTTGATTTTAATCGACTGGAAATTGGCCATTTTTCCAATGGCCTCAGAATTCGATGAAATTAGTTTTGTTAGGACCGTATCGTCAATACGAAGTTAGAAAATATTTTTCTGGGATTTATAGAGTTAGTACGTGACCCCGGTAAATTGAAATGCGCGTTCAAATTCAATATATAGAGTTATAGTTGATTTTAATGGAAACCGATCGAAACGATCGAATCAGCCTGCGATACATATCCCATTGTGTTCGGAATGGGGGTAAAACGCTAGGGATGACAGGCGGTGGGCCTCGTTTAGAGGTCAAATGAAAAAGTCAACTTTTTGAAAATAAATTAATTAAAAAAATACTTCTCTCCTCTCCTTACTCTCTCTCTGCCCCCCCTCTTTCGTTCAATTCATTTTGAAATAAAATTTAAAAAAAAAGGAAGAAAGGGGATCGACGGGGGGGGGGGGGGGGGGATCCGCCGCCCCATCGCCGCCGCCGCCCAAGGCGGGGTCACCGCTCTGCCTCCTCCCGCTTCCATCTCCTGCTCCTCCGCCTCTTCTTCTCCTCCTCTCCTCTACCCTCCGCGCCTCACTTCCTTCTCCCCCTCCGCCTCACGCCAGGACGCGCCGCCTCCCATCGCACCTCCCCCTCTGCCAAAACCCGACGCCCCACACTCCCTTTTCGCTTATGCAAATCGAGACCCCCCCCATCCCCAATTGCCTGAACGTGCCGCGCCCTAGGGCCCACTGCCCGACCACCGACACTGTGAGGTGTCGCCTTCTCCCTTTGGAACCACCAGCAGCGAACAACTCCACTCTCCCCCTCTCAAAAATTAACAGTGAGTTTTTGCTTTGTTTTTATTTTTAAAAATCGATTTTTCTTATATGTTAAAGTGTATTTATAAAATCAGTTTTTATATTTATATTTAGCGGTGTTCAAGATATGATTTTTACTTGATTAGAATAGCGAGAAAAGAAATGATTTTTCCTAGTAAAAAGAATAGATTTTTCATGGTTAAAAGATTTGATTGTTAAATTAGAAAAGGTGAGATTTTGAAATAAGGAAAGATATGATTTTTATTCATGTAGAGTAATAAAAATATAATCTTTATATAGAGAATAGCATGATAAAAATATAATCTTTATTATATGAACACCGATGTAAAAATAGAATTTTTATCTATATAGTAACGATGTAAAAATAGAATTTTTATCTATATAGTAACGATGTAAAAATAGAATTTTTATCTATATTGTAGCGATGTAAAAATAGAATTTTTATCTATATAGTAGCGATGTAAAAATAGAATTTTTATCTATATAGTAGCGATGTAAAAATAGAATTTTTATCTATATAGTAACGATGTAAAAATAGAATTTTTATCTATATAGTAACGATGTAAAAATAGAATATTTATCTATATAGTAGCGATGTAAAAATATAATTTTTATCTATATAGTAGCGATGTAAAAATAGAATTTTTATCCATATGGAGTGATTATAAAAATATGATTTTTATATACATAGCAACAATATAAAAATATGATTTTTATATATGTAGTGGCTACGGGCAACGAAAGTGATGAAAGGCGAGCACGGTAAAGATGTTCTACATAAGAAGAGTCGAGGCGTTTGGATTAGCTATTGGTGAGAACTTCTCACTCTAAATTTCTTTTTCTAGATATATATATATACTAGGATGCAGACGGTGCTTAGCAGCACCCGACACCCGTCGTCCACAGACCATGGACGGCTTGTATGCTTGTTTGATATGTTGTGAAATTTGTCTGTGATGTTAATGTGAAATCCAAAATAAAATGTAGATAGTTGAAATAAAATTAATTATCGTTAAAAATATAATTTTTAACGTGAATGTGAATAAATGAATATTTATAAACAAATCGGCCGATTTGTTTATATACACTGATTTGACTGAAATTGATTAGGATGATAAATTTTACACATCGCCCAACTGCACAAATAAAAATCTGTGTTTGTTGATTTGAAACCCCACACGGGTGTTAGGATGATATTTCGTGCACAATAATCCCAATTATTTAATTGTATGTCGATCGATTGGTCGACAGGCTGTGTAAGCGTTAATTATTTATATTTGATGCTTATGCAGTTGTGTGATGCACTTTGGATGATAGTTGATTGTTTATCGTTGCTATTAAATACATGTGTTGTACGGAATCCATATAATTAACGTTATATGGTAATTGATTGGGCCTCATTCAAATCGGGAAAATAATGAATATTATAAAAGAAAATTCATGTGTTGAATATAAAAATAGTCATGTGTTGACGATGTTCATGTGTTGAGTAAAATATTTTATATAATAAAATTTACATCTTTATCATATTTAAAATTAGAACTACTTTACGGTTGAAGTCTAATTGAAAATCAAACGATAGATACCATAATTTTATAAAATATATTACATAACAAGATAGTCGTGTGTTGACAGTACTCATGTGTTGAGATTAGTCGTGTGTTGAAAAAAATATGGATTCATGTGTTGAATGGAATAAATATTCGTTTGTTGAATAGAATAAAGAATTTATTGAAATATATAAAGCCGTGTTGATTAGAGTTGCGCTATTTTGACGTGAACGATATTTATATCGATTATATTCGTTTTTAAAATGAATATTGAAAAGATAGTGATTTCAAAATATAACGTTTTGAAAATATTATCATTTATATAGTAACGATATGAAATATTCAAATTTGATTTGAAATTGAATATAGAGTTGAAATGGTTTTGAAAACGAATTTAAAACGATTTATAAAATACGTTTTAAAAAGGAAATCGACGAAATATATATAATATATATATATATATAATGGCCTGAATAGAATGCGCCGCGCCGCGGCAGTTCGTGAATTTCGACCATTGACTTCGAATTGACATTACGGGAGACCCGACCGTCAGATTCTCCTAAAACCGGAACCGTTGGGTTCGTATCGAAAATAGCTTTCCAATGAATATTAGAAATTTGAAATCTAATGGTTGGATTTGGAATTATGTCCAAATCAAATTTGAAAAAAGTCGTTGTAAGTGCAGTTCGATGGCCGTTGATGGAAATCGACTGTACGAGCCTTGATAAAATTATTAAAAATATAAATAATTTGTGTAAAATCATAATATGTGAATTGGAAAGAACTGGGATGAAAAATTCCACATTTGAAAGGATAAAAATAGATTTTTATCGAAATGAACTAGTTTTGAACTAGAATTAAAATCAATTTATTTTTGAAATAAATAAATTGAATTTGAAAGTGATTTTAAAAATAATCAATATTCCCAATACGTGAATTGGACTGGAGTTGAATTGAAATTATCTTCGGAATATTTCGATGTTGGATTTCGTGACTATACAGATATTGTTATGCGAATTTGAAAGATATATTTATATCATTATTTCCAATATGATATTTGTTGGTTTCAGGATTTGATATTGAATATAAGCCGGTATATTTTCTATTCAGAGCTTTGTATTTAATATCAAATGTGATTTGGGTTTGTCGTGAATGGTGTCTTCATTAACACTGTTCTTAAGCCCAGTAGGGAAAAAAGATTAAATCTTTCTATTTAGATTTAAGGAAGTGTATCAATTAAATAATATTTAATTGGAATCGAATTTGAATTGGTTTTTGGGTTTATCGTGAGCGGTGTTTTGAACAACACCTGTTCTTTAACCCGATTAACCATAGAGTGTGACCTTAGGTTTATCGTGAATCGTGTTTTAGATGACATTGGTTCTTTGACCCAGTTAAAGACAGGATATTGATTTTTGAAAAGATTAAAACTAAGTGGAGTTTTAATGAATCTTTAATTAGATTGAAATGTGAATTGATAATTTAAATTATCAAATCTGAAAGGTGATCGAGAATGGAGTACCACCAGTTTTGCTCCAAAGCGATAGTTAAATCTTTTATTAGATTTAAACGTGAAATGGTAATTAATTTTACCGATAACACCGTGGTGTTAGGTATGGAGTATTACCAGTTTTACTCCAGGGGATGAATAGGTTGGGATTGGGAAATAAAACAAATAATTACTTCGGTGTGGTTCGCTAATCCCGACTAGTTTGAAATGATATCCAAAGGAAGATTAAAGAATAAATTTAAAAGAATTTATCTTTGATAAAATTAATGGGAACCTTTCCCTAAGAATGTGATTTTGTGAATAAAAGAATAATCTGAATTGGAATGAGGCGTTTGTTGTGTTTGTGTAACATGTGTTTATTATATACGCGGGTTATTCAGAAAGACCGGGTTTATCCCATTCTGAATAACCGATTCGACGTGATGTCGAAGATGAAGCCGGTGGTTGAGGACCGGAAGTCTTCACATCGTTCGGGTGATTACTGATGATCTCGATTGGGCTGTACACCCAAGATGAGGGAAACAGTTGGTGATCGTCCAGACGTACTTGGAGATCGATGGATATGCGAGGAAAGTGCCTCCGGTTTCGTTCAGACCCAGAACGAACTTGTAAATGGATTGTGTGTCTGACATTGGATTTTATTCTGTGTTGATTGATCTCTATTAAATATACATCTGTTTGGCGGCAGAGAATTTATTCTCTTGCTTAACGCCCTTCTCTGTGACGTACGAGCTCAGAGGTTGTATATCGATGGACATCAGTCGCATGGAGTGAATTGCCAGTGTGGCACGCGTAAGTGGCAATTGATCAAGGCTTCTGTTGAAAAGCAAAGTCTTGTGGTTGATGATCAAAGCACGGTCTGTGTGACGTAGCTTTGTGTATAACGTGAATTCGCCAGCCTCACACCTCGGTATGAGTCAAAAACGGGATAGTGACTGCAGGGAGAGCACGACGTTTCTTTCTAGCTAGGGTGGTGTCAGTGACCTACCAGCCCTGACATTTTTATACTTTTCACCTGTGTGGTTGTTGGATACGAGGCACCTCGAATATAGGTCTGTAAGGACCGGGAAACGTGTGTTCAGGAATAAATAATCCTCAAAAGTAAGAGAGGACCGGCCCTGAAGATCCAAGGATCATAGTGGGGTCCTGAGACATTTGCTAGAGCGTCTCGAATCGGAGAGGAGCTTGCCCCTTCCCTTAACTCATGACGGAAATCCAATTTCCAATACTTGGTATTGCGGTTTTAATTGTAGAACTAGTATGGCGACATGATATATGGTACACATGCCGTCTATGATTGATATTTATGATTGAAAATGTTTTGACACTATACACCTATGATAGTATCAAATGATTTGTTTTAAACGTATCAAGCATGTTTGGCTATTATAAGGGAAAACCCTATCCTCCGGCTTGCGTTGCATTGTGTGATGGGACCTGGGTTTTATAATAGCTTCATTTTTCGAAAAAGCATTGCGTTGTCTTTTCTGTGCACTGGTATTCTTGGGAGGAAACCCGTTCCGTGTTATACGGCGTGGTCCCTTGAATTACTCTCTTTTAAAGTAAAGTTTAAATAACTGTTTTAGTTCTCACACCAGTCACATGACTGACCTGGAGTTTATTGTTTTAACCTAAACTCTGGGTGCCCCTATTTTCCACACGGGTAGCTAGTAGTTGTGGTTTTGCAGATTTATATTCTCAGGGTCCTGATTTACAGCTGGAACGATGCTCGGAAAGCTCTGTATCTGTGTATCACTTCTAGTTGTGCTTTGTATTATTTTCCGCTGCGATGCATTTAAATGTAATTTAAATCTCTGATATTTGTTGAATGTAATTTATTCATTTATACTCTGTATATTCTTGTATCTGATGGAATTGTTGTAATATCCAATGAAATGTTCTTCCGTCTGCGTTCTATTTTGTCATGTTCTCAAAGTATCCGCTCTTTCCTTCACGGGGAAGTTACGGGTTCTTACAATAAATATCAATTTTTTGCCAAAATTACGTACCAATTCACTCTCAAACCCGATTTGTTTAACATAAAGTGTTGAAAAACTTTAAACTGTTTTGCCTATTACAAAGATTACTGAACAATACTATTCGATTTCCCACATAGTTTGAAACGTTATGTTCAAAGTTGCTTTACAATAATTATTTTATTATTTAAAAATAATCGCTCATGGAAGAAATATTAAACTGATTATCCACATAATTCCATAACTACAGTGTATAATGCAACCATACACGAATTAATAAATCAACCATATGAACATGAAGTCATTCATTGTCAACACAATAATCAATCAACAATCAATTTAATTGTGTGCAGAGCATTACGGTCGGTAACGCTTAGTGTTTAAGGTGTTTAACTACATAGCCATCCTTTCAACATCGCAAGCAACCATCCATATCCATACACAATCAGGTAATATCAAATAATTATAATTATCAATAAATTATAATCTATTGTCTATACTAATTTAAAAATAAATAATTAAATTAATGGTTCTCACCTTCATGCTCCGAATTTCTTCACCAACGAATTTCCATCTCAACTGCAAACAACCACGAATGGTCGCAAACGAGCCTACGGACAATGCTAACATCACGCGTATAATGCCAAACTTGTACTAATTGCGAACCAAGCCTCGGATGAGTCACGAATACCTTTCACGGACATTGCAATAACACACTGCCCTTTTCCATTAACATGCATATACAATTTCATATATACTAAACATATGATACCTACCCAGCTCATGTTCTATTTCTTCAACAAGTTAACGTGAATAAAACCGCATGCAACTAAAGAAGGAATGGGATGGGTTTTTTTCTTCTTCTTTAAAGTGACGCAGCTATTTCTAGGAGAAGTGAAGCGGCCACACAAGGGAAAGGTGCGGGATAGGGTGGTTGTAAGCGGCTGCTCGGTGGATGGGAAGGCGAACTGACATGAGTGGCGAAATGCAAGGGAGAGGTCGAGACTGTCAAAGGGAATGTGACTGTTGTTTAGTTTTTTTTTGCGAGGTAGCAGTTTGTGGGGTTTGAGTGCTTTGCGCGATGGAGATTATGGGGTTTTTAGAAGAGGAGTGACGCAAGTATTTGAGAAGGAAGGGGAGATTTGTGGCGGCCGACGGTGGAGCTAAAAAATAATAAAGAAAGCTGTGAGCTAACCACAAAAGGTATGGAGAAAGTCCCTGCATGAATGGAAGAGTAGAACATTTGAGGGAAAAGAGAAGCTTACCACGTGGAAGAGGGATGCTGCACCACTTGACATATGTCTCTAGTGCCCAAAGTTTAACGCATTCGACCCTTTTATTTTGAAAGGATGATATACAAGCCCTTTTGTATTAGTCTGTTTCACGTTTTCTCATTAGTTTATACGCGCAAGGGAAGTAAATAGAGTATAGTCAACAGTCCGGGTTCGAAGTGCACGTATTGATTTATTAATTACGAATGGAAACAAGATAAAATTCGAACGTATACACTACTGCATACAGATCTCAAATCGAACTATGAACCAGTTGATTGATTCTGTAAGTGTCAACCATGGTTACCTTAAATACATTAGAAAAATGTGTGCTTGTTTTCCAAATTTAAAATTATATAGAAAAATTCTAAAAATTAATTTAAGACTGCGCATTCAGAAACTAAATGATTATTTAAATCGATTATTTAATTATAATTTATATTCGAGCACCGATCGTTCGGAATATTATATTGCACACCATTATGGTTTTCCAAACAAACATTGATTTAACTAACTTAGTTTTAATATCAAAATAATACTGCACTAAAAATTTTATTTAACCAAAACAAATTTAAAATTTAAATACCTAATCAATCTTTATGAAATTTCATTGTTAGATCGAAATTTGGACCTAACACCCAAATTGTTATGAACAGTAGAGAATTTCAAATGAAGTACAAGGAAAAAGAAAATAACACTCAGAATTTATAGTGGTTCGGCGTTAACGAGCCTACGTCCACTCTATATATTATTGATTATGCTTTAAAAGCTAATACAACAATGATTTCTCTCAATATTTCAGTAGTTTGACAACAATGGCGGATTCAGTACTCAATATTGCCAAAAGGATCCCGAAAAATGCCAAGCTCTGGGCTATTTATAGCTAATTTTGTCAGGCGGATCGTGGACACATGGCACGAATCCCGAAAGCATCGGATCGCATCGCCACCGTTGGAGAAACAGTCAAATTAGCCGTTGTGGACAGGTGTCGTGATCTGCTTGAAAATCGGATCGTGCATATGGGGAGAATCGGTCCAAGTGACGGTTAGGGACACGCGTCGCCAGATCCGTGCGATTCGGATCACTGAAGACTAGCTCGTGCTTGAACAGGTCAGAGGGTTCGCCATGCACCAGGGGATCAGATCGGTTCGCTCGGGGTAACAATGTAAGTTTGGATCGGATCGCCCGGCTGCGTCGCTTGCTGATGAGATGGGGCGATCCGTGGAGACGATGGTACGCGAATCGATATTGGGCGAGACGATGGTGCGCGATCCGACGGTGGTCGAGACGATGGTACGCGAATCGATATTGGGCGAGACGATGGTGCGCGATCCACTCCTTCATGTCCTTCGATATCGTGGTTTCCTGCTGTCCTCTTACGAATGATCCTGGGTGGCTTGGTCAAAAAGCGAGCCAACATTTTGCCCCCTCGAAGTATGTTTTATCGATGATGGAACATGCTTCGAAGATTCTAATCTACCTTTTCCTGAAGGGACGTAAATCAACAGCCGCATTGGTTCAAATCAACGCATGCATGAATCGGATCGTCATAGAGCGCCACGATCCGAGTGGTCACGTGCTCGTCTCGAGCTGAGTATCTAGGCCTTTGTACGAAACGAGGCGGACTTTCCTTCGAGCCGTGTCGGGCTTTGAGTTTGGTGGGCCATTGTTTGAGGCGGTCCGTGGGCTTCTATGCGATACAAGCTTTGGATCGTGGCCTGCATGGTGTTTCGTGGACCAAATAGGACAAAGAAAGGGAGACAAACGGTCGCCCTCTTTGCCTATATAAGCCGACGCTCTCCTCTTCATTCCCCTTCTTCTTTCTTTCTGCCGAATCGTCTCGCGTTATCGAAGAACGAACCCAAATTTTCCAAACCTTCAAAAATCCGAGCATTCTCTCAATCTTTAGAAAGGTAACTCCACAAAAAGTATTCTTGTTCGTGAACGCCGCTTTTCATGAACTTTCTCGACTAGAAACGATGGAAATTTGTGCTTTTCTAACGAAATCATCAAAACGCCATGGCTAACTGGTGTGGAGCTCGGAGTTCGAGGATGGAAAGGAGAGGAGGAAAACGAAGGAGGAAGAAGAAGAAGAAAGAAGGTCGGTTCGGTTCGTGGTCAAGAAGAGAAGACGAAAGCGAGTGGCGAGACGAAAGATCGTGGTGGCAGCAAGGGACGTATCGTGGGGTTCGCAACGGTTCGTGAAGGAGCGATCCCTTCACCCGGCGATCCGAAAGGGGCGATCCCTCTGCCATGCGATCCGAAAGGGGCGATCCCTCTGCCATGCGATCCGACTCATAGCTGCTGAAGATACGAAGAAATTTCAGACTTTAATCAACGCCTTGTCACCATAAAACTCTGAACAGTTAGGCTAGAGCCGTGACGTTGGACTTTCTGGACTAAATGACCTCATAATTTGACTGCATATGACGACTAATGCTTCTGACAACCTTGATTGCTTTCATACTTTATTTTTTGTTAATACGCACACACAAGCACACACACCGGCACTTGCACACACGGGGGACGGGTAGTGTTAATCTTATTGTTCATATTTTCTCGTCCCAGCAACAATGTCGAATGATCATTCTTCTTCAAGATCCGTGACAGAAGCGGAATCCGAGATTCCTGAACAGTACAACCCTGAAATTCCTTCAGTCAATCCGGAAGGTGAAGATTCTGGATCTGAGTACGAAGCTACAGAATCAGATCCGACAGAAAGTACTTCATCCAGCAACAACTCTGAGACTGATGAGCGAGCTCCTGACGAGATCCCAGGCGCACTCGGGATAGATAAATTTTCTGATTCTTTAGCGTCCAAGCTTGACGAGATAAAACTTAAAAGAATCTGCTTAAGACACGGCATTCCTTGGGACGACGTCTTGACTCCTGGAAGCAAAGATAGACCCCACCTAGCACCGGAAGGGTATATGGCGATTAGCCGAACAATGTGTCTAGTAGGAGCCATTCCTCCGTTTCCCCCGATTGCCATCGAAACTTTAAGACGACTAGGCATTGCTCCGATGCAGCTTCATCCAAACGCCTACGCATCCCTATACTCACTATATGTTGCATATGCGGAGATCCTGCACGCCGAACTTAAATTCAGAGATCTGGTATTCTTTTTTCTTTTCAAGCACCGTTCTTCGGCAGCTCTAAACTTTTCTTTCTTCGAATCAGTGGCGAACAGAAAGATTCTGTACGATGGGTATAGCAATATAGGGGACCCTAAATCTGATTGGTTTTATATAAGGAAACAGGCCGGATGCTCACGAAGATGGCTCAAATCAAGTAAACTTCGATCTCCTAATCGACCATCTTGCTCAAGGAGTCTAAGTATTAACATTTTTTCGCCTTTTCCTTTGTCTTAAACAGATCATATCTTCCCGAAAACGGAGGGTCCGTTATATAACCATCAATTATCCATTCTTTCACAGAGCAGATCCGACTTTCTAAGGATCAAAAAATGTATTACTGATGACAATCTTCACAAGCATCGTCTTCTAGACAGAAGATTTGGACTTGGCACTGGCGGCAAACCTTATAAGTATGTGCCCCCAACGGAAGGAGAGGGAACTTCGCAAGCGGCAGAGACAACTAAGTTTCGCAAGAGCCCTTCTCCGATAGTCATCCAAGACGATGAGGACCTGAACATATACAGAGGGGATGAGGTCCGCGATGACGTGTCCAAGGAAATTCCTATCTCTGCTCCAATTGAAACCGCTGCTCCTGATGACTTGACAGAAGAGCAGTTATTCGACGAGCTAAATAAAATCCCTCTACCAGATATTGTATATACCGAAAAAGACTTCGGAGAGGAGCCTTTCTTCTCTGCTTCTGAAGAGGCGGTCGCTTCAACTAGGGGACGAGAAACTGGTCAGATGAGCCTGTCTCCAGGCCCGGGTCTGTTAGGGGGAATTATATGGGATGCACACATCACACACGCTGTCTGACCCTGCACTATTATATCGTGGGTATTCAAAGTTTTAATATGCTCTTCTTTCTTTTTTACAGGAGCGATGTCCTGTAGGAAATCTTATTCGTATCGTTCTCTTCGTGAGGGCACACCTAGCCTTCGCCCGGATACTGAGCGCTCTCGTGGTCCTTCTCATAGGCCGAGTTCCTTGCAACCTCGATCTCACCCAAAATCAACCTCCACCAAACCTTCCAGTCTCCCCGCAGTTCCTACAGGGGGAAAGAAGCTTCCTAAAGAGTTAACTCCTCCAAAGAGTGCTCCTTCTCACAGCCGGTCATCCAAGAGGCATCACGAATCTAAAGATAGGGGCAAAGATTTGTCCAGAGAGTCTGAAAAGGAGAGAAGTGATGTTGTTCTTTCTAGTCAGCCAGAGTTTGCTCCCCCAGGGTCACGGGATTACGTGCATGGTTCCGAGATTCAAGGCAGGTTGGAAAAGCTTCGGGAACAATTCCCAGACATATTCTTTGACCGGATGACATTTGTTCCAGCCTTGGAACCGGTCCCCAAGAACTGGGATAGCGAAGTTGTCGGACACATCCGTCATGTTGCCAGACAATACGAGATGATGAAAAAACATGCAGTTAATCTTTCGGAAGTCATCCGAACACTTGAAATAGAAGCTCACAGATCTAAAGCAAAACTTGAAAATAACGAGAGGGCTAGGACAAAATTGGAGAAGGACCTGGAAGATGCTCAGGCCCAGCTTGCTTTAGCACGGAGGGACGCTGAAAATTATAAGACTGAATTAGAGAATGCCAAGCAGCGCTTTCATTCAGAGCTGGACTCCAATAGTCAAGAGAAAATGGCGTTAAAGAAGGAGGTTGAAGATCTAAAAATGGCCAACATCGAGTTGAAAACAGCACAAGGCCATTTTGAAGCTGAGAGGGCTGCTTGGGAGGCGGAAAAAGCGAGTCTAAAAGAAAGTTTGGCCCTGGAAAAAGCAGAAAAGGTGATCTTGAATGACCAGGTTGCGGACGCAGAGAGACGGGCAGCTCTCGCCGAAAAGAATGTTGAAAGTGCCATCGAGTTGGCCACTGCTTCTAACAACAAACTCCTTGCAAGAGAGAAAGAGATTGAGGGGTTTGAAGAGATGATTTTCGATTTCCTTGGCCAGGTTCTCAAAACTCGCAACATCTCATGGATCCCGGATTACCATGTTACTTTGGCCAACTTATGGGATGCCATTGTGGAGGGCGAAAAGCATAGACTGGGGGTCGAAGAGATCAATGAGGATGAATTGATGAAGAGCATCCTAAGAGACAACGAGCCTGAGGACCTGGCAGAGGGTCGTCGCCTAATCCTGGCGGAAATGGAAAAGGAGAGAACCTTGGCTAAAGGTAAAAGCAAAATTGACGAAGGTTCCAGTTCCGCCGTGAAGCTTAAAACCTCCGGAGTTGAGGAGTACCATCCTGATGATCCGCTAATCCCTTTGGGCCTAACTCCCGTGGTTGTTGGAGCATCTGGAACTACTCAAGAGGGAGCATCTGCTGAAGGTATCTCTCTCTTTTCCCCGCAATTTGCTAAAGCAATTGCGAATTGTCGTCGTCTGGCAGAACAACCAATTGAATTAGTAATGTGTGTCTCTCGTAATGCAGGTGGCGAGCCCGTTGACAAGGGTGTTGAAAAAGAGAGAGAAGTGGAGAAGGAGGCTGCCCTGCCGGGTGCTGGTACTGATGTTTCAGAGCGGGTCGAGGTCACAACAGTAGAAGGAAGCATCCCGGCACCTGGCACCGATGTACCCAAAGATGCTGAGACTATCGAAGCTTTAAAAGACATGGATGGTCGTCATGTGGATGACGAAGAGGACATTACTGGCACCAAAAAGGCCGATGACGTTGATGATGACGAGGAACCCCTGGCCAGCCGAAAAGCCAGACAAGAGAAAGAGTTGGCTTCAAAGAAGGTGGGAGATGAGGCTTTGGACGTGGTCCCTCTTGCAGAATTCGATCCCAAAACTGGGATGATTGTTAAAATCCAGCCCAAGTTCATCAGCCGGCAGCTTCACTTCGCAAACCCCGATGACTTCCCGGCTTCCCTCTCTAGTAGAAGCAAGAGAAAAGAGGTGGAAGAGGAGACTTCAGAGGAGTCGGATGTTCCCCTCGTAGACAAGCGGAAAAGGAAGAAAGGGGATCCATCTGAAGCCGACAAGGAGAGGCTGGAGAGGCAGAAGCAAGAGAAGAGGTCAAAGCGTAAATAGGATGTTTGTTGTTTGTTGATATTTTGTCTTTAGGTTTTCCACTGGCCAGGAAGTGTAATTGTGAGACTGGTCCTCACTTTTGTTTCTAGGTTGTTTTTCACTTTGTTGATTCGCAGTATATAAACAAGGGTTTATCTCTCCTTGCATCATTGTGTACCTGTATTCAGAGAAACTTTCCACGTTTAGTCATTAGCCAACTATTAACAATTATAAATCAGTCAATCAACAGGAAGAAAAATGTTCATGCTATGTTACACTGTTGTATCAAAGTTTAGTGTTTGCATATGAGTGCATGGTGCCCCCCAATTAGTTGTTATCGTAGCATCTGACTGGGGTTTACTAGGGATTGATTAGTACTGTCGGCAAGTTGCCCCCTATTTCTGAATACGGGGGTACAGGAGATTTCATGGGATAACAGTAGTTCAGTCAGCCCTTGTTCCTTTAGCAGGGAATAAGTTCTTTCTCAGCGCTCAATCGGAGACGCTTTTATACTGTCTCTCTCTCCGGAGAGTTAGAGTTTTGCGCTTGGCGATTCATTCGCTCCCCGATCCTTTAGCGGGGAAGGAGCTATTTCTCAGCGCTCAATCGGAGACGCCTTTATACTCTCTCTCTCTCTGGAGAGTTAGAGTTCGAGCTCAGCGATTCACTCGCTCCCCGATCCTTCAGCGGGAAAGGAGCTCTTTCTCAGCGCTCAATCGGAGACGCCTTTATACTCTCTCTCTCTCTCTCTGGAGAGTTAGAGTTTATGTTTCAAGCAGTCTGCAATCATGCATGCTCATCAAACTCATCCTAGATGTACACTTTAACCCATGCTCTGTGGATTAAAACTAGTCGGACAAGCAGTTGGAGCCTTTGCCAAGGCTTTAGGTTCCTCCGATTAGTCTACGGGGGGAACGGTTGGCACCGGACTTCGAGTACCTGCATTATTCACATTGATTTTCATAAAAATAAACAGGCAAATAAATAAAGATGCAATAAAGGCAAATGACACACAGTATTTTTATAGTGGTTCGGTCGAATCATGACCTACGTCCACTTTATAATCTCTTGCTTTAAGGAATCAGACTGTTCTAGGCAAGTCATGCCCTGTACATAGTTTTTTAACAAAGCAAAAGAATAAATTTGAAACTTCTCATGTTAAATATGGCCGTAAATGTTGGGCATTCCACACTCTGGGGATTTCCTTTCCATCTACGGTTGCCAGCTTGAAGGTTCCATTATCAAGCTTGCTCAGAATAGAGAACGGTCCTTCCCACTTCGCTCCCATATGAGTTGGGGGTGGAAAGACACGTTTCAGAACCAAGTCTCCGGGTTCCCAGGTTCGGGCTCGGACCTTTTTGTTGTAATATCGGGCGACCTGTTGTTTGCATCTCAGGGCACGCAGGTCTGCTTCATCCCTCTTTTCTTCGATCATATCCAGGGACTCAAGGAGCAATTCATTATTGGTCATTGGATCATAATAGGTCACCCGATGAGAAGGTACCTTTATCTCAACCGGGATGACTACTTCCGTTCCAAAAGCAAGGGAGAATGGGGTATGTCCTGTTGCCGATTTATATGTTGTCCTGTAGGCCCATAGTGCCAAGGGCAATTCATCAGCCCACATGGCTCTAGCCCGCTTCATTCTTCTTTTCAGAATGGACTTAATTACTTTATTTGCCGCTTCGACTTGCCCGTTCGATTGTGGGTGTGCCACGGAGGTGTACCGATTCTCGATGTGGTATTTTTGGCAGAAATTTCTGAATTCAGCACTATCGAACTGAGTTCCGTTGTCTGTTATCACAATCTTTGGAATCCCAAATCGACAGATGATGTTTCTCACGATGAAGTTGATCACTCGTTTAGTTGTGATTGTAGTTAGTGGTTCTGCCTCGACCCACTTAGTGAAATAATCTACGGCCACAATAGCGAACTTTTCTCTGCCCCTTGCTATGGGGAGACTTCCTATGATATCAATTCCCCACATAGCGAAAGGCCATGGACTCATCATTGTTTTTAACTGACTTGGAGGCGCTCTAGGTATCTTTGAAAACCTCTGGCACGCATCACATCGTCGCGCATATCTTACTGCATCCTTGTTTATGGTAGGCCAGAAATAACCATGTCGTAATACCTTTTTTGCCAAAGTTTGCCCTCCAGTGTGGTCGCCACATTCTCCTTCGTGGACTTCTTGCAGCACACGTTTAATGTCATCGTGGGCTACACACCGAAGAAGGGGCATTGAAAACCCTTGTCTGTAAAGAACTCCGCCTTGCAAAACGTATCGGGCGGCTTTACGAATCACTTTAAGCCTCTCACTTTTCTTGGTCGGAAGCGTTCCATCCATTAGGAAATTCTTTATAGGGGTCATCCAGGACTCCCTTTCTGGTTCCGTCTCTAGTACTAGGTCGATTTCCATCTGATCTATGCTGGGGGACCGAAGTACTTCAACGGGGGCTAGCCCAATCACTTCAGGATCGTTAGAACTAGCCATCTTTGCCAACTTGTCTGCCTGCTGATTTTCTGACCGCGGAATATGAGATATGCTGTAGTGATCAAAATCATTCAGCAGTTCTTTCACTTTCTTTAAGTATAGAATCAATCTTGCACTTTTAGCTTGGAATCTTCCAGTGACTTGATTCACAACTAACTTGGAGTCGCAGAAGATGTTCAGCCTTGTGACTTCTAGTTCCTTTGCAATATTTAATCCGGCTATCAGAGCTTCATACTCGGAGTCGTTGTTAGTGGCCTGAAACTCCATTCGGATTGCATAGGTTATCAATCGTTTCTCGGGGGTTTCAAGCACTACTCCAGCGCCGGATCTTTTGTCGTTCCTAGCGCCATCAGTATACAATCTCCAGGCATTAGGATCGAAAAGTAACTTTGAAGGTTCCACTTCTACGTTTGCTATATCTTCTTCAGGAACAGTGAACTCTGCTATGAAGTCGGCTATCACTTGCCCCCGAATTGACCGTCTGGGCTGAAAGTTCAAGTCAAATTGACTTAACTCAATATTCCATTTGAGTAACCTTCCAGATGCCTCCGGTCTCTGTAAAACTTGCTTGAGTGGATGATCGGTGTATATGGTGATAGGATGTGCCTGAAAGTAGTGCCGAAGTTTTCTGGAGGCAATCAGTAAACTATACGCTAGCTTCTCTATCCGTGGATAATTACGCTCTGCTGCTGTCAATTTTTTGCTCACATAATAGACAGGTCTTTGGACCTTATCCTCTTCCCTTACCAACGCTGAGCTGATCGCATGGGATGACACTGCCAAATACACGAATAAATCCTCGCTATCTATTGGTTTAGATAGAATCGGAGGTTTCTCCAAGTGCCTGAGCAAATTCTGAAACGCTTCTATGCAGTCAGGTGTCCATTTAAAGTGACGTTTTCCTCGCTTTATTAATTCGAAGAATGGGATGCACTTATCCGTAGCCCTGGAGATAAATCTGCTTAATGCGGCCACTTTTCCGGCAAGGCTTTGCACATCCCTAATTTGCCTAGGTTCCTGAATGTTTCTGATTGCCGCGATCTGGTCTGGATTGATCTCGATACCGCGGGAACTGACAATGAATCCCAAGAATTTTCCAGAAGCAACACCGAATGAACATTTGGTTGGATTGAGTTTCATTCCATACTTTCGAAGAATGCCGAACATCTCCGCCAAGTCAGTAGTATGTTGAGAAGATTGCTTGGACTTAACCAACATATCGTCGACGTATACTTCCATTGTTTTCCCGATTTGGTTATAAAACATTCTGTTGACCAAACGTTGATATGTAGCGCCTGCGTTCTTCAAACCAAAGGGCATTACCACATAACAATATAATCCCAGATCAGTGATAAAACTAGTGTGCTCTTGATCTGGAACATGCATCAGAAATTGGTTGTATCCTGAATAAGCATCCATAAATGAGAGAAGCTCATGACCTGCCGTTGAGTCTACCAACTGGTCAATCCGAGGTAATGGGAAACTATCTTTTGGACAGGCTTTGTTCAGATCCGAGAAGTCAATACACGTTCGCCACTTCCCGTTGTCCTTCTTTACTAGGACTGGGTTCGAAATCCAGTCTGGGTAGGTCGAATCTCTGATAAATCCATTACTCTTTAACTTTCCAACCTCTTCTTTCAAGGCAGCGGACCTCTCTGGGCCCAGCATTCGCCTTTTTTGCTTTACTGGAGGATATTTGGGGTCAATGCTCAAAGAATGGCTCATGATTGATGGGGATATCCCGCACATGTCCGCGTGGGTCCAAGCAAATACGTCCAAATTGTTCTTTAAGAAATCTGTCAATTCTTTAGCAAGATTCGGACTTAACTGGGATCCAATCTTAAGGACCTTCTCCGGGTCACTGTCATCGATTGGTACATCCACAGTTGCCTCGTTGGGAGTCGCTATTCTGCCCCCGGGTTCTTGATCCTCTCTGGGATCTATATCCTCGGGCATCTCTCTGGGCGACTCTCCAACGATTGTCCTCTTTGGTTGCTATAAGGTCTCCGCCCCCGAAGGGGGAGAGGTGCCTTTAGTTTCGATATCCCCTCCATTGCGAAGTAACTTTAGTTCGGCAACATAACACGCTCGCGCAGCAACTTGATCCCCTCTGACGATACCAATGCCAGCTTCTGTGGGGAATTTCAATAACAAGCACCAGGGGGCTATACAGGCTCTGAACTTTGCGAGGGCCGGTCGGCCCAAGAAGGCATTGTAGGGCGATTCAACATCCAAAACCACAAAGGGAATGATTCTCACTCTCTGGTGTTCTCCTTCCCCAAGTGTAACAGGCAACTCTACATAACCCATCGGAGCGGTGGATGCTCCGTTGAATCCACGGATCCATCCTTGGCAGGGCTTCAAGTCTTTTATTTCAAGATTCATCTGGTCAAAGGCCTTTTTGAAAAGAATATTAACGGAACTCCCATTGTCCACCAGAACCTTATGAACAGTGGCTGGCCCAATGGGTATCGTAATTACAAGTGTATCTTCAGTTGGAGCATGGACTCCGATGCTTTCTCGTTCTCGGAAAACAACAACATCGGTCATCATCTTCTGCTGCTTCACCGGGATACTGTCCTTGGGGTTGCTACATTCCCCCACCTCGAGGTGTTGTTTGGCCGCGTTGACGTATTGATCCAATGCTTTGGAACTGTGCCCAGCAAGATAAAGTCCTCCGATCACGGTATTGATAACAATATTCTTTCCTTTTTGCTGAGCAGTCGGCCTAGCAGCAAGTTGATTTTGATTCTGATTCGGGGTCTGCACTGCTTGCCCCCTGTCCCTGGGCATTACTCTGTATTCATCTAGCTTTCCTTCTCGAAGCAGCCTTTCGACTACGTCCCTCAGGTGGCGACATTCATTCGTCGAATGGCCGTGGATTTGATGAAAGAGACAAAACTTCCCTGTCTCACGCTCTTTCTCTGTCGACTCTCTAGGAGGTGGCCTCTTATTCTGGAGGACTTCGTACGCATCCATGAAGATATTTTCCAGAGTATCACTTATGGGTGTATAACTTTCAAAGGCCCTGGGACGAGTCCTTCTCTGGGAGTCGTTCCCTCGGCCCCTCTTCCGGTTGTTGCCATTACCATTGTTATTGTTGTTACCTGGTTGGCGACCACCCTGATTCTGATTTCCGACGTTAACTTCAACTTTCCCCGAGCTGTCTCCAGTCTGTTTGATGGCGACATTGCTCTGAATTTCCTCCTTATCAGTTGTTTTAACCTTTCGGTTTGCGTATACCTCTTCCCGGCGTAGATGTACGTTGGCTTTCTCATAGAATAACTCTCTAGTGTGGGGCGGTTTGCCTGCCAAGTACCTCCCGAATTCAGTGTCCTTATCTACTCCGTCAATCAGTGCTGCGACAATGGTCGGTTCATGAGGATCTTTAACCTCAGTGGCGGCCAAATTGAAACGATCCAGGTACATCTTTAGACTCTCGCTTGGTCGCTGTTTGACAAGGAATAAATCGATCACGCTTTTTGTCTTCTGTGCGTAGATACGGAATTGTTCTACGAACTTCTCGCTCAGCTCCCTGAAGCTAGAAATCGATCTCGCCGGCAGGCGAGTAAACCATAACAAAGCCACGTCCTCCAGGAATATGGGAAACGCTTTACACTTAACCGCGTCAGAAACGGCGGCAGCGGTCATCGACCAAGAGTATCTCATTAGGTGCTGGACAGGATCAGATCTTCCCGCATATCGGTTCATTTGTGGCATGTTGAAACGCCTTGGAAAAGTCGCATCCAAAATATTGTCAGTAAAAGGGGTATGACTGCGGTCGATCCCCCAATCTTCGTTCCGCTGTCCACGGCTGTCAGCCAGAATCTGGTGGACCATGGCTGCAACATTTGCACTGGTCAAAGGAGGTTCAGGGTCAGTGCCTCTGGCCCGACGAGGTTCTCTGATCTCTCTTCGGGAAGCAGCCACAAAATCCGGGGCTCGGGCAGGGCTTCGTTGCCCCCTTTTATCATGAGTATGCATGCGGCGACGGGGCTGAGGTGGTTTGCTATGCACAGGACTGTTCACATCTCGAGTCCTAAGAGCCGTCGCTTGACCATTCACATTACGGTTTGTGGGCCCCTCCCCTAGCTCTTCTTCTTCCTATGAGGGCAGGGTTCCGAACCGAAGCTGTTCTATGTTTTCGGCTCTCTCATACGGTCGCCGCGGAGGTCTCGGCGATTCTTCAGACGAAGAAGAGTATACTGGGGTGAGTGGACGAACCGGCGATGCTCTTTGCCTTGCTAGCTCATCAAGTCTTCTATCCATAGCCGTCAAATTTTGCCGTAGGATGGAACTTTCCTGCCTTTGGGCAGCCAACTCATCAAACAATCTATCCCACATTTCGGCGAAGCGAGAGAGATCCCCCTCAGTGACAGGAGCAGCAGGATCATAGTGGTCATCATCACTCTCTCTTATGCGCAACGAGCTCGAACCGGGTCGAGCAGAGGTTCCAAGACGATAGGAGTGGGTCATAGGTTCTTTTCCAGGTCGAGTTGTAGTCTGACCATCAGTTCGGATAGCTGCGGTTCGTGGAGGGCGATTCGCTGCGCCCCCCTGAGATCGACTCGTGGTCGTGGTATGCGGAGGCTGCGAGGTGTTACCTCGGGATCGAGTAACAACCCCTTCAGTGGCACGGATCGTCTCGTTCTCATCGACTCGGAACGTGGTGTCTTCGTCGGATCGGTTCGCCCCCTGCGCTCCGCGATCCAGAGTTTCTTCGTTGCCCAGTTCGTGCACACTCTCCTCAATCGTTTCGTTGGTCTGCGAAGCTTTAGATCTTTTTCCAGCCATGATATCCGAATCGCTGGAATCCTCAAAGAAGCGAATAGTGAAACTTTAGGACTGAGTCTCTCAGTGAAAGCACCAAAAATGTTAGATCGAAATTTGGACCTAACACCCAAATTGTTATGAACAGTAGAGAATTTCAAATGAAGTACAAGGAAAAAGAAAATAACACTCAGAATTTACAGTGGTTCGGCGTTAACGAGCCTACGTCCACTCTATATATTATTGATTATGCTTTAAAAGCTAATACAACAATGATTTCTCTCAATATTTCAGTAGTTTGACAACAATGGCGGATTCAGTACTCAATATTGCCAAAAGGATCCCGAAAAATGCCAAGCTCTGGGCTATTTATAGCTAATTTTGTCAGGCGGATCGTGGACACGTGGCACAAATCCCGAGAGCATCGGATCGCATCGCCACCGTTGGAGAAACAGTCAAATTAGCCGTTGTGGACAGGTGTCATGATCTGCTTGAAAATCGGATCGTGCAGATGGGGAGAATCGGTCCAAGTGACGGTTAGGGACACACGTCGCCAGATCCGTACGATTCGGATCACTGAAGACTAGCTCGTGCTTGAACAGGTCAGAGGGTTCGCCATGCACCAGGGGATCGGATCAGTTCGCTCGGGGTAACAATGTAAGTTTGGATCGGATCGCCCGGCTGCGTCGCTTGCTGATGAGATGGGGCGATCCGTGGAGACGATGGTACGCGAATTGATATTGGGCGAGACGATGGTACGCGATCCGACGGTGGTCGAGACGATGGTACGCGAATCGATATTGGGCGAGACGATGGTGCGCGATCCACTCCTTCATGTCCTTAGATATCGTGGTTTCCTGCTGTCCTCTTACGAATGATCCTGGGTGGCTTGGTCAAAAAGCGAGCCAACATTCATTTATATATACATACAACAATTTAAATCTTAATATTCAAATTAGATTTGTAAAACTTATGTACAACAATTTTTGAACCCATACTTGCCTATATGTATTAATATCATATACGCTTCCCAGAATCATTAAATCTTATACATTAAACACATCTCAAAATAAATCCCTTTTCAAACTCATATCGGTAAAACAAGGCAAAGGTAAGGAATTATAAAATCAATATTTGTATTAAAATTCAAATAAATTTTTGATTTATATTCAGAACCCCAAATTATATTATAGAAATCCAATTTAAGCAAAGTAAAATCTTAGATTGTTACAGTACCTCTTGACCAGAGAATATGACTATAGAATCTCTATTTATCTCTCTATCCTTATCATCATTTTTCATGTTTAATTCGAAATTCAAACTTATCTTCATTATCTTATTTTCTTTATAAACATCAAAAATGGATTCTTCTAGCACTCAAGATACCATGAAGCTGTACAAAGCCATCAAAGCTTTTCTTTGTAATGTCCTGAAAGCTATCAAAGATTACATTACCTATGTAAACTTTGGTAAATTTAATACAGGTAAATCTGCTAACTGTAAAGATTTTGAATCTTATGAACTCGAATCTGTCTTTGACCAAAATCAAATTCTTAGCTTAATTGATTCCAAGAAAAATGATTTTGTGTGTTACCCAAACCTTGTGAAAATGTTTTTTGCAAATTTGAACGGTGTCTTTTATGAAGGAAATAAAGGTGAAGTTTGGAGTAGTGTGAAAGGCACTTGAATTGTTTTAGATTATGAAATTTTGTGAACTATTTTGGGTGGTATAAGTCGGGGAACGTATCTCTCAGAATTCAAAATCATTGAGCATAACCGAGAGACTTTCCAACATATTTTTGAAGGAGATAATAACTTTGAATTCAAAAATCGTTATTTTTGTCCAAAAGCAAGAACTGTAAACCATCTTATTCAACATACTTTACATTAGGTTGGGAAATTTTAATAATTTGAGTATGAAAGTTTGCAAAGCTCATTTCGCCATTTTTGGAAATATAATATTAATTATGCTCAACTATTTTGGATGAGTTTCGACACAAAAAATTTGATTGGTTGAAAATACATTATACTATGGAGTTTACCTTACACGTATTTTCAATTTTTTTGGTGTCGAATTCAAAGGAGAAGAGTTTGTAACTAAAAAGGCCTTTAACCATGGCAATATCTCACTTATAAAGATTACACCAGTATTTCAATCATATGAAACACTTACCAAAAAAAGGAAAGATTAGCATATGTCGAAATAGAAGAAAAAGGGGAAGGAATGGAAATTGAAGAAGAAGAAGGGGAAACTTCCTTAGAAAGTATTGAATATCCCAAAAATCCCGCCAATTTGTCCAACAAGACCTTCCTTAAGAATCAAAAGACCATTATGGATAGTCAAAAGATTCTAATGAGGTCATTTAGTAAGAAAATGGATAAAATCTCCCTAAAAATAAATAAGTTCTTTGGTAAAGTAATTCGCAAGCTTGGACTATCATCATCTTTGTCAACTTCTACTGAATTATATTTTGCACTCTATGTTGTAGTAGTTATTATTTCCATTTAGTTAATGTTATGTATTGTTTCTGTGTAATGTTAACTAATATTATCAATGGAGACCTCTTATTTCTGTTCATTATCTCTAAAACATTTCTTTAATGCTTATTATTGTGTCAAGTATGTTTATATATAAACCAAAATATAATACAAAGAAAAAAAATGCAAAGTTCCAAATTTTAAAATGACTATGTTGACATTCCCATTCCCGTATGTTGATATATATTTTCGTTTTCACTTTTTCATTTTTGAGTTTAAAATTTCCTTAACTAATGAGCGTCTATTCATTTCTAATTAATTTCATGCCTATAAATACCTATTTCTTCCAGAGAAAATCATTTTTCATTTCTCTTTTGTATCCGTTTGTTATTTATTCATTTTATCAAAATCGCATCATCCCTTATTCACAATTTGAGTAAAAATCTTGAAGAAACACTCAATTGTTTCAAAAATATCCTTATTTTCACTTTCTGCAATTAGTGACACCTAGAAGTGAGTCAAATACAGATGATTAAATAATAAGAGAGGCATTTTGATGCCATTTGACGGATGATTTCTTCCTTTAACAAAGAAGAAGATCATAATGATATAAGAGGAGCTCTTGCCAAAGAAAATGAAGATTGGAATGCTATACTAGCTGATCCTATCTTCGATGAAGATGGATGAGTAAAGTTCCAGGAAAAATCTAACTTTACTTGGTGTAATATATATGAATTTGGTGTGTTTGTTTGTATGTGAAAACATGATTATTTGATTTGAATTGATTATTAACATTACTCTGGTTTAATCTTGATATTTTTTGTTTTATACTATATTTGATTCATTGACTATTTATTCATCAACATAAATGGTACCATAGTTTAAGGGGGAGTATTAGAGTCATATTAGTCTAGGGTTAGTTCTTTTTATGACAAGGGGAGAATTATAAAATATGGTTAGACTAGGCTTAGATTAAGGGGGATTTAGTAGTTAGTAAAAGAAGTTGCTGGAGTAAGGGGAGTAACTGAAGGATCAAGGTATTGATAAGTGTATTTTATATACAAAGGTTGTTATCATAAAAACGGGGGAGATTTTTAGCTCCTGGGATGATGGTTTTGATGACAATAACCTCATGACTTATTATAAAATACGTACACTAACATTTTATGTTGAGTCATATATGTATTGAGGGATATTTATAGATGGGTATAGAAAATGAAGACCGTACAGTATAAAGATTCAGAGATTAAAGAATACAAAGATGAAGAATTCAAAATTGAAGACTCATGAGTATCAAGAGTTCAAGAGTTCTATGTACCAAGATAAGAAATAAAATCTAGAATTTTTGTTAAAACTTCATAATAGCATTGAAATCTATATTTCGATTTTCTTATGGGATGGAACCTATTTCTAGCCTTATAATGGGATGGAATCAACGGTGGGATGAAACCCATGACAAACTTTAGTTTTGGCGGGAACCGAAGCTTGACATGATGAAATACTCTTCAAAATGGTTTTCGAAATTTCCTTTTTATATATTTTCTCAAAAAAATATTTTAGCCTGAAAATTCACCTTAGCTTTTTTTTCAGAATATTTAAACCACTCCCTGTTTTTAAACTCACTTAACATTTTACTTTAGAACATCTCTTATTCTTAAATTTACTTTTAAAACATCTTTCGATTTTAAGCTAATTTCTTATTTAAACATTTTAGTCTTATATCTAAAAATTAAAAAATATATATACACTTAAGTTTTAATATCACTTTTATATATTATAAACATATGTTTCAAATATATATTCTCTCTATTATACTATATTACAATATAGAAAATTAGTTTTTTAAGACTTTAGAATTACCTCGATCTATTTATACATCATTCCATTGTTTTTCAAAAATCCAGCTTTCAACTTTTAAAAGGGGATGTCGACATCATGAGATGACCCATATCGGCATGGTGGCCATTAATTTCAAATTTCTATATGTCTGTTTAAATCTCTTTGTAAATGGACATGTCTATTAATTCTTTATATATAGCCAATCAGAAACAAACTTTTAAACAAATAATTACATTATTTCTTCACTCCTTCTCTACTCCATTTCCTTTCTAAATTTTCAAGTATTCTTAACCAAACTCTGCCAAAATTCAAAGAGAATCAAACCAGATCATCTCTAGTTTAATTTAAAACCATCGTTTATCAAATATATATGTGTTATTCAGAGTTATAGGAGTAATCAAAGATAAAAAAATCAAAGTTTTATCAAGTCTCTCTATCAAACTATTACTGAAAGGGGTGGTTGTAGCCTGTTCAAATCAATTCGGTGTTACTATATCTCATAAATCAATCAGGTGATATTGTAGCCTAGTAAAATGAAGAGAATTCCCTGTACTCCAAAGCAGGTAGGGGTGGACCTCATAGCCCTAAAATCGAGGATCGTAATATGAACATTTATTTAAAAATAAATCTGCATAATTCTGAGCTGAGTGAGGCTGTATGTAGGGTAACTCTGAACCAGTATAAAATCCCAGTGTTTTATTTCTTTTGCTGCTTTTACTTATTATTTGCATTTGTGTTTGATTCTGTGATTGTTTCATATTTTTGTGAAATACATTTGATTCTGATATATTTAAAAAGATTTCAAAATATTCATAACTTCCATTAAACACTATTCACGTTGCTCAAGTGTTAACTTAAGATCTATTATCTGCATTATCAACAGTGGGATCTATAGCCAAGCCATCCTTAGGAAATATGTACCCTAAAAAATGCACATCCTCCGCCAGAAATGTCACTTCGAAAACATAGCCATAAGATGATGTGCACTGAGAGTATGGAGAAACTCTCCCAAATGTAAGGCATGCTCATCCTTGTGCCTCAAGAATACCAAGATATCATCCATAAAGACGAAAATGAACTTACTTAGAACATCCCTAAACACTCTGCTCATTAAATCCTATGCTAGTGCGTTGGTTATCCCAAAATGCATAATCAACCACTTGAAGAATCTATCAGGAGTTCGAAAAGATGTCTTGTCCATACTATCCTTTTCTACATGAAGCTGATAGAAACCAATGGCTAAATTCAACTGAGTTGACACTGATGCACCAAACAACTGGTTACACAAACCATCACTCCGAGGGAGTGGGTAGTGATTCTTCTTCATGAGCTTATTTAACTCCCTATAGTCCATACAAAGCCAGAGAGAATATTCTGCCTTTGTAGCAAATACATCTGGTGACCCTACTCGGAGAAACTTTGCCTAACAAATCCCTACTCCAATAGCTTACTCACTTGCTTGCATAGCTTTCCCCATTCACTCAAAGCCATATGTCATACCAGTAGAGCTACGGGCTTTGCATTCTCATCGAGGTAAATCACGAAATCAATCTCTCACCTAGGATTTCCCCCTCACCTACTTGAATACATCTGGAAACTCATGCAATATGGGTACATAATCAATGTTGTCGATTAAAGAATATAAGGAATACAGAAAACTCGGCATGACCGACCCCCGTGGGTCATAAGAAATCTTGAGGGCTCAACAACTACATGTCACCAATCAAACAATCCTCCTCTCGCAGTCAAGGATAGTCATGTACATGGCTAAACAACCCATCCCAAAAATCGTACCCATACCCAAAGAATACTAACACGTAGGTGGCACAGTCAAACTAAATGTAAAATTGAAACTTTCAAACCCTTACAAACCACATAAAAATGTGCAGAACTACCTATGGCATTTGAAACAACTATGGGATCTGTTACTAGTGAAATATCGAGGTGCAAACAATTGACCAATGTACTAGAAATAAATGAATAAGATGCTCTCAAATCAAAGATTATGAATAAGAAAGTCAGAAATTAAAATAAAACCTTCTAAGACCACTTTCCTACCTTGGTCTGGACCTCTTCTAGTCGGGTTGCCTTTAACACATGCATCAACACTAATGATGTGCTAGCTCCCTATCATGTCTTATGGGGACACACTTTGCTAAGGTGTCATAGCTGTCCACGATTGTAGCACTTCACACTCATCGTGGTCTTTCTAAAATCCTTAATATAACATCCCATCATCCCGCAACCATGACACCGGATCTCTTTCCTGATTTGCACTTTCTGAAGTCCATTAAAATGTTTCTTATTGCTCTTATTTTATTTCCACCACTTCTTCTTTAAGCTAGCTGACTTAGGAACTTCTTCCTTCACTTCTTTAACCCCATATTTTCCATACTTGTGCATTAGAGTCATCTTCACTAATGACTCAAAGGTAGCTCCCATCGGAATATGCATCATAGATGACCCCTAGAGAGGTTGATTTAGTCCTCTTGCAAATCTGACAGCTTTTAATGAGCTATGTTGCCCAAATCCATCTTGACTCTCAATAGCTCGTTAAAAAGATTGATATACTCATGGACAGAAAGATATCTTTCCTTCAATCAAAGAAACCTCTCTAGCTTCATACCCTCGTCTGCCTGTGATAGGAATATCCTCGAAAATCTGTCTCGAAATCCAGCCAATATATATCTCTACCCTCTACTTCAACTATGTCTTACCAATATGACACCTCCTCCTTCAACTGCCCAGTGGCCAACTGAACCCTCTTCTGATATCCGAGCTCTAGTATTCTAAAAATACGATTTCACTCCTGAGCCAAGTACGAGCCTCTATATAAGTCTTTCTACCTGAGCAAGTCTTGTCGCTAAATACGAGAAATCCTTACGAAGCTTAGAGAAATTGATAACTTCTGATGGATTAGAGGGAACCACCGCAGCGGCTGTTGGAGCTTGTGCATGCTCCTTTTTGTCTATTGTGTCGTAGCCTCAGGATATCTACAAAACCAACCTAAAATCTGAATACCCTCAAGACGATTGGGAGCCCATGACATACTGTGCAAGAGAAAAGATAGAGATTTAAGATTTCGAAGGAATCAAAGGAAGGTTATATTAGACTTGAGAGGATAAACTTCTATTTAAAAAATTAGTTTTTGTTTTGAAAATATGTATTCTTTTGAAAAAATAATCTTTTAAAACACACTTTTAGTGATCTTGTAACCATAGGCTCTAATACCAAATGAAACACCACATACCGCTTAACTTCTCTAAAGTAGGGTTCCGCCAAGAAGTATGAAGTATTATAGGTATAAAGACATAAATATAGATCACATGGACTAAGATTTATAAGACATATATAGTAAATGTAACAACCCGGAAAATCTGAGCCAGTTTAAAAATTTTAATTTGGCTATTTTAGTGGATTTTAGATATTTAAAATAAATTATTTTAAATAATAACGATGAAAAGTATGTTTGAATCAATGTTTGAAAATAAATATATTTATTTTAAATTATAAACAAGGCCTGAAATGGCACGGCAGTTTCAAAATTTCAATTCAAACTTTGACTGACCAAAAATATTTAAATCTGTTAATGAATATCTTTCTAACGAATCTGAAAAATCGAAGTTTCATAGCGGGGATCAAAAGTTATGGCCAAATGAATTTTCAGAAAGGTCGCTATAGAGAATATATCGTCCTTGAAAATATACATTTTGCAAAAGACCTCAGAATTCGACGAAACCACTTTTGTTGGATCCGTGATGTGAAATTATTGCTAGGTGTCAAATTCCATAATTTTTGAAGTTAATATGTGAGCGTGGCGAAGGAAAATGTGTTTGGTCAATATCTGTTAAATTGGATCGACCAGAAAATGGCCATTTTTCAAACGGTCTCAGAATTCGATGAAACTAGTTTTGTTGGGACCGTATCGTTAAAACATAGCTAGATTTATTTTTCTGGAATTTTTGGGATCAGTATGTGGCCTCAGCAAATTGAAATGTACGTTCAAAACAGATATTGAATGTTTTATATTTTAATTTGAAGAAAAACTGACTGAAACAGTCGAATGGGCCTATGAAACATATCCCATTGTGTTTGGAATGGGGTTATTTAGCTAGGGACGACAGTCGTTGGGTTTGGATTGGAGTTCGTAAGGAGAAGGGGGTATTTTTGGATTTTAAAATAAATATAAAAGGGTCGGGCCAATCAAAATTCACATTCTCTTTCTCTCTCCCCAACCCCTTCAGATCTCGACGACGATTAGCGGCCCCATCTTTCCCGTCCACTTTCCGACCAAACCACGAAGAATTACACCCCGACCCAGTTAAACTTTTTGAAGAACTCTCTCCACTCTTCAAATTCAACCGTTGGATCTTTCTGGATAGCTGGAGCTGAAGATGGATTCTATCATTTATCTCTTTTTATGTTGTTCAGCTCCTATTGTACATATTATGTTTGTTTTCCGTTGTAGACATTTATGTATAGCTGAACTGTATTTTGTACTAAGTATGATCCTGTATACTGTGCAACTCTGATGATTATGTTTATCCAGTGTATTCTATCGTACATTATCTGGTGTATTTATTTATTTCTATTTTGTTGTTATCTGTTTATGTGTTATATTCCAAAGATTACCCTTGCCGCCGTTGAACGGGGAATGGGGTCGTCTCGGTAAATACAGAGGAAAATATCATAAAATAGAAACATTCAGTTTATTTCAAAACCTCATCGCATCAATCTATCTCAAAACATAAATACCACTTGTCTTATGGAAAACTACGTCCCAGTAATAATCAGAGTACGATAAGAGTCTCCTTAAGCATAATCATTAATACAACCAACACTGTGGAATAATATAAAATAAAGAAAAGATGAATACATTTGCAACAAAGATAGATCTCCAAGAAAAAGACTTCCAAGCAATCAACACTAATCACTTCCACCCTGTGAGCCTAGTGAGGGAGAAAAGAAAAGGGAGAAAGGAGAGTGGTTCAGACATAAGTCTGGTTAGAAGATAATTACTAGAGCAATTGAAAATAAAGGAATTAGACAGAATAATAGTTCTTGTGTCAGATAGGGTAAGTGTTTATGCATAACTATAAGGTGAACATATAGGAATAATGTACAAGATTAAAGGTTTATTTGATAGTATATCATATTTTTTTCGATTGATTGCACTTTCTTGATTATAGAACATAATAATCATAATTAGGATAAGTCGATAATACTACCCCTCAATCGGCATAACCAATGAATTGACCATCATACATGGTAACTTATGTCATTGGGCCTCTAGCTCTATGTGAATCGACCCATCAGTAAAGACAACTAATCACTATCGACATTGCAATGACTTATTTTCCCTCGTCAGTGCACTTGCACGCTCATTTCACCACCGTAATGCACTCACACAAGCCCCTGCTCCATTTGACCTTTTATTTAACGTAATTGGTATAAGCATGCCCAGACTCGACCATCCACTGTTTGTTAGACCATCACTGGTAAACCTAAAGGAGAATGTTGCCAATACACGTCCCTATCAAACAAGTATACTAATTTGCGCCCCTGCCTAGATTCCCCATGGTCCAAGACTTATTCATTAGCCACTTATTTTCCCTAATCATCCTGATGCTGCCGGAACAGACCACCACTAATATGTGCTTATTAAACTTAACATCAATTATAAGTTAATTTTAATAATAAGCCTTTTCATTCATCTATGGCCTTATGCTATAATTATATTTGCAACTAAGTCAAATTTGTTCATTATCATTGATTATGTGTCTAATACAATCTATCATAATATATGCAAATATGTTCATTCCTTTTTCAATTATAATAAATTTCTTAATTATATAGCTAATCTTACTAGATTTGCCTATTTCGGTTCAAATCACTTTTTATTTACAGTTCTGTATTTCATGTTCATTATCTATAAATTTAGCCCCAATTCATTGAACATATTCTGCACAATTCCACATTAATTCTATTTTCTCACTTGCGCAAAATAAAAGAATTATATTAAATCATAGGTTTAAATTAGTCACATTAATCAAATGCATAAATTAGTCGCAAAAATTAGTTGTTTAAATGCCAATATTTACAGATCTAGGCGCTTTTTCGGCATAGCCAAAAATAAACGCAAAACCATATAAATAGACGTAGAAAGGAATAGAAGACTGAGAAGATATCTTACAATATTTAAATATGAACTAAATAAAACTGAAGAAAAACACTAAAAAACTGTATAAATAATGTATAGAGAAAAACTTACATAAAACTACTAACTTATACAAAATAAACAAAAAATGTTAAAAAAACTGTAAATAAAAATTACAGAAGTCTAAAACTATTACAAAGCCTATTTACCCTAAAGTACCAAAAAATCTAAATAATTATTAAACTCATGCCCGGTCAAAGCATTCCTCCGTGGCCTCTGTAAATCCCACATCCAAAATATGTGTATTAATATCTATTACTATAAATCTTTTCACCTAAAATTTATAGGTTGGGTCCGTCTTAAGAGAGAGAGAGAAAGAGAACTCTAACAGGGAAGATATTATATTGCGAGGAATGAAGGTGGCATGGAGGACTATTTATAGGTTAGGCTAGGGGTCTTACGTTGGTAGATTTATGGATTAAGCATATGCCAGCAATGTCATTGGATCAATGAAATCTCGCCATGTCAGCAAGGATATGAAAATAAACTAATGAAAATGCTCCAACTCAGCAAAAATACGCATAAAACAACGTTTGACTCGCTTTCATCATGCTTGGGGCGTGGCGTAGGCGCGACCAATCCCGTAAAAAAGGATGGGGTTGACCCACGCCATAGCTAGGTCGCCTCCAAGGACGACCTAGCCATCGGTCAAGTCGACCCGACGACTTCTTCGTTTTAAGTCTATTTCTCGCAAACCAAATATGTAATTGGACCTGAAAATCGCAATGGACCCAGAAGACCAGATAACTTATTAGTTTACTAATTAATTCGTTGATCAATTATCATGCCTTAAAAAATTAGGGGTTTTTACAGATTATTAGCAATGAGAAGTCAACGTGAAGCGTGGACTGTATGCATTGAAGGTGAAAAAAATTATGCGACTGCCTTATAGGTCAATACCCATGATACAACAGAAAGACAACTTTTGTATTAAAAGTCGTGATATCATTCAATTTATATATATGACATGCTTTGTCTGGAGCAGCAGATTCACTAAACGATATTAATATTCTACGATAGTCATATTTATTTAATAACTTATGCAATTATGTAACATCTCTATGCAACTATAAAATGGACGATAAAGATTATGATATGGGATGTTAATTGCTGGAAGAAATTTATCCAAAGTGAAAAACACTTGTTCAAGCATATAAAACACATAATAATGCCAAAGAAGCAATTTTCATGGAATAAGAAGAGAGTCTAAGAAAAGATGTCAAACGAACAATTTGAGTGCTTCAAGGTAGGTTTCATATATTAACAAGCGGGGTACGCTACCACATCCTGTAGTATTATTTGATATCATATATTACCGTATAATTTTGCATAATATGATTGTCAAAGAGGAACATGGTGGATATGAACTACAACTAAATAACTATCCAGACATTGTTGTTGCATTCAGAAAAAAATTACAAATACCACAATATCTTTGCCTAGTACATGCACTGCATTGAAGAAAGAGAAAATCAAACTGAACATTACTGGAAACGTATCATAACGAAACGAGAGATTTTCAACCTTAAAATTGACATAAATACGGTCATAGTATAACATGTTGACTACTTAAGTACCGAATCATTTGGATTAAAGAAAATAAGATAGAGAAAATAGAAAACAATACACAAAATATCACAATCGCAGCAGAATAAAATATAATATGACAGCCCGTAGCTAAATGGTGAAGCCTCCTGCTTCAAGCTCCTTCAAATGCATTAATAAGAACCTGAACTACTTGACTGCCCGTGCAAATTTAGGCACCCAAGATTTTTAGGAAAACAAAACTCTGAGTCAGTCATGAGAATGGTGTGAATAAACAAACAACTTGCCTAAATTTAGAAATCTTTTAAAAGAATGGAACTCTCGTAAGAAATGACCGCACATAAACATGGCATGTGCTTTTCCCTTACGATAACCTTAATTATAAATCCAATGATATTATAATAATGTCTAAAATCCGCAAATAAAATAGGAATATATCCAAAAATCTTGCATCTCACTTTCGGACATAGTTAGTTTACATTTAAAACACTACAGCTCATATTGGAGTTTGCATTTCCATATATGACTGGGTAAGGAACTACCTCCCGACCAATGTTCCTTTAGAGATAAAAATACTGGGTTCAACAAAAACATCTTACAATCCGACCTCTCATTCAACTTGAGTATGCCGAATATATCATCACCATAGTGTAATCCATCCAACCGTACTCATTTCGAAGCATACATAAGAGGGATAATCGATTTCTCTTGATCAGATAATGATATACCCTAATGGCATGACCCATATAGCCCTGATGCCTGCCTGGTTTCTATGGAAATTTGAAATCCTACAATGGTTTAATATTTTGGATCCGATGAAACTAGTTTCATCGAATTACAAGACTGTTTGAAAAATGGTTATTTCATGTGTTAAATTAAATTGATAAAATATAAATCGATTTCAAAACAATCAAGTTAATTGATAATAAATTATTATTGTCATTCTAATTCAAATAGAATTTATATTAATTGTTAGAATCGTTTCAATTCATTTTAACTTAGAATTCAATTATTTCTCATTTTCGTATTACAATAATTCGATATATTCAAAATTAAATTGTATTTCTCTCAATAAATCGATAAATTCCATAATAAAATCCATTTATATTTCTAATTCAACATTTGAAACAATTTAAATGTTCAAAGTTAAATGAATGAAAAATTCGGGTCGTTACATTGCTCCCCCTCAAAAGAATTTCTTCCTCAAATTTCTAAGACAGGAAAATGCTACAAACCTTATGACTTCCCATAACCCACTTAGTTAAAATCTTCCATTCCACCTTTCTACACTTTTAGTTCCAACTAAACTAAATAATTAGTTTCAATCAAAAGACTAATTTATTTACAACACAAAATCCTTAACTTTGATTCTCAATTCGGACTTTACGTTCCCGTTATAAAATATATTCAAAAAATTCGAATTTTTTTCTAACACCTTAAATTTTCAAAAAATTCAGTTATCTTCCTTATACAAAAGGACTTCTGCAACACAAAAAGGTAGATAAATAGGTATACATCGACCTACACAGTCGAAAAACACAATATATAACAGTCCATATATCCTATTTTGTACTTTTACGTAGGTGTACCTTATATAAGCGTTATTAAGCTAGTTTGCTTAGTATTTATGCAATCCACGCAAGCAAAACCAAGTCATATAGCTCTATGTACTCATACTTACTCAATACACGTAAGTCTCAAATATATGAAAATTTTACGATATTTCATTCATTAAATGGTGTAAACCGATAAATTTCCTAACAACCGATATCGTACATGTATACTCACAAACAATTACAAGTTTCCACAATAACGTTATTCATTATATTCGATTTCTAGGTCATTTCATTCAATCTAAATGATTTACAACTAAATTGTTTTCATTCCAATTATATATGCACACAATATACTTATATTTGTTATAATTGGATTCTAAACTAATTTATTTATTTCCATAGGTTCACACAGTTTTGCTTGCTTAGGTTTTTGATCAATGGAAATTCAATTGACGCCATTTACTTATGAATCATTATAATAATCCATTTAGTCATGTTTCCTTTCAATTAATTAACTTAAGTTATTTCGGTTATTTCCAATTACTTCAGCTATATCTATGTACTTAAGTTCGTCCCCATTTCAATTACTTTCATTTCAATGGATTCTAATTTATTCACTTAAAATTTCTCCATTTTATTAAATAAATCATTATAATTCATAAACAACCATACTGCATTTTTTTTAGAAATTTTGAGACATAACTCAAAATCTACAAGATTTAATCCTGATTTTTCTTCTCCATTAGAATACTATAATCCAATAAATACCGAAGGTTTTTGTTTCTAAGAATTTCGACTTATATTGAATCCAATATACTAAATTGAGGTTCAAATCGTAAAATTATGAACTGCCACTGCGTGACGACTCGTTTTTAACTAAATTTTAAATCACATTCAAACTTCTCTTAATTAATAAAATTCATTCCTATCCTCTTATATTTTAATATAAATTAAGCTAGGTTTTCAAATTTGACATGAAAATTTTGACTGTCCATCGTCGAATATACCATTACAAATCTATGAATCATCATATTATGTTGAATGCACATCAAATAACTCCAACACTTATAATATACACTTTGTTATCACCATTCTAAGTTTCCATATCCATTCACCAAATTCAATTTAAGTCTTTTCAAAAATGAACTATTCATTTTTGTTACGACAAAAACCAACTTTTCGGTTTTTCAAAAAAATTCAAATTCTCATAAAAAAAATTAACTTCTTAAATTTCGAAAAATTTCGCCAACATTTCCTTTGCGCGGCTAAATGGATATAGCTATAAAACATCTTCTAGGCACATAAAATCGTCTAACCCAAGCAATAATACAAACATGTACCTTTTTAGATGAGCACCAATTTTATTTCTCACATTCACTTCCATTCAATACCTATTTAATATTGAACTCGCTTAATGGCGACTAGGTAAACACTTATGCGTTTTCCTCTCCCGTCCTTTTTTTCCTATCAGATCCTAATCCCTTTCTGCACCTCTTTCCATGGATTGAGAACGCGGCAGCAAGTCGTATGCTGGAGTCGAAGCTCTTCGATCTCTAGCAACTCTGTTTAGCCATACGTTTTCAGCTAGCTCCCCTGGATCGTCTACCGCTAGTGCTACAATGTCTAAATCTTTTGCATAATTAGGCGTCAAGGGATCTGAAATCTTAGCTTGCTCCTTGTCAGATTCGGTAATTTCTGCTTCAAATTTGAATGAACCCACTTCTGACCGGACATCAATAATTGTTGAGCTGGCTTCGAATTTTTCTATTATGCCTCTGATCCATTCTGGCCTTGGTACTGCCTCTGGTATATCTTCTTTTTTGCCAGTATCGGATGTTGAGACACGTTGGTCGCTTTCCACCTCTGAAATGGTTGATACTGTGTGTATTTTTGAGTGAGTCACTAACAATAAAAATCTTGATGTTGTGTTGAATATTGTGGTATGGAGGTGATAAATGATGTTACAGCTACTGTCATTCCTCCGGCTGTTCAGGCTATTCATGTTCATAATGAGGGGATTTAGTATGACAGCGCTTTGAATCTAGGTGATAGTAATATTAGTCTAGATGTCGTTGGTTGTGAGAATGCTTGCTTGCTCCCCAATGTTTGCACGCAAACGACGAGTAAGGGTGTGCAGATTTCTAGTGGTCTAAATGGTAGTTCTGTCGCTCCTTATGTTTTGTTTTTCAATAAAAATCCCGGGAATGTTGGTGACTATGTGCATCGGGATTTTGAGGTGGTTGGTAAGGAAGGAATCATGGTTCCTCCAATCGAGGTCTATGCTGCTGGAGCTAAATTTTGGAAGGATTATTTAGTTGGTTTTTTCTGGATTCTAATCTTCCCTATTCCATAGTAAAAGAGAAGTGTAGTAGTGCCTGGCTACTTAGAGGTGGCCTTTCCGTTCACATGGATATATCCCTTTTCTTTTTCAAATTCTCTAGACCTGTTAACATAATAAAAGATTCATTTTTATTGTATGAAATGTTAACATAATAAAAACTTCATTTTTATTGTATGAAATGGAACATGATAAAAACTTCATTTTTGTTATATAAAATGTTAGCATAACAAAATTATCATTTTTGTTATATAAAATGTTAGCATAACAAAATTATCATTTTTGTTATATAAAATGTTAACATAACAAAATTATCATTTTGTTATATAAAATGTTAGCAAAATAAAATTGTCATTTTTGTTATATAAGATGTTAGCAAAATAAAAAGACCATTTTTATGGTATAAATGGTTACCATTATAAAAAGACCATTTTCATTGTATGAAAGATAAACATCATAGAATTATCATTTGTATGAATTGTAAACATTATAGAATTGTCATTTTGTATGAAATGTTAACATATTAACAGATTCATTTTTATTGTATAAATGTTGACAAAATATGTTTAACATTAAAATTACATTTAAATGTATAGGATGAATCATTTAGAAGATTAAATGTTAACATAACAAAACTGTCCCTTTTAACATATTAGTTTGGAATAAGATAATTATAAGTTAATCATATGTTTATTTGAAAAAAATGTCACCTTTATCATATTAGTTTAGAATAAAATAATTATTTGTTAATATATGTTTTATTGGAAAAAAAATGTCATTTTTATCTTGATAATGTAGGATAAAAGAATTATTTGTTAACATATGTTTTGTTGGAGAATGTCATTTTTATCTGGACAATGTTGAATAAAATAATTATTTGTTGATAAAATTGTCATCTTTATCATGTTAGTAAATTTGTTCGTTAAAAACATTATTTTTAACATGTGCATAAAAAGAGATAAAAATGTCACATGTGTTGAAAAGTATATTTGTTCGTTAGAAAACATTATTTTTAACATGCATACGAAGTGAATAAAATTGTCATGTATTAAAATAAATATTGGATTGTTAAAAATATTATTTTTAACATATATATGTGAAATATAAAATGATCATGTAAAGAAATAAATATTTGTTCGCTAAAAATATTATTTTTAGCTTATATAGGTGATATATAAAATTGTCATGAAATTATTTATATACAATGTATATAAAATTATCATGAAAAGAAATAAAATAAATATTCATTTACAAACCGGACGGTTTGTTTATGTACATCCATTTAACTGATGCTGATTGGGACGATAAATTTTACATGTCGCCCAACTGCACAAATAATATTCAGTGTTTGTTGGTTAAAACCCCACACGGGTATTAGGATGATATTTGACATACACTAATCCCAATTGTTTAGTTGTATGTCAATCGATTGGTTGACAGACTATTATAAGCGTTAATTATTTATATTGAATGCTTATACAGTTATAAAGTGCACTTTGGATGTTGTATGAATTTTTGATTGTTTATCATTATCGTTGTACACATGCAATGTATGAAGTCCATATAACTGAAATTATATGGTAATTGTTTGAGTCTCATTTCGATTTGGAATTAAAGAATATTTTAAAATAAAAATATTTTGAAATAAATAATATTTTAAAATAACGAATATTTTAAAATAATATCCAGTGAAGAATAAAATTATGATTTTGATGTCCAATTTTAGATGGACACAAAGATATAAAAATATGAAGTTGAGTTAAGTAGCAAACGCCATTTTAACCCGAACGGGTTTTTGATCGATTTTATTCACTTTAAAATGAATATATAAAAGAAGTGATTTCAAAATCTAATACTTGGAAAATATTATCATTTTAATCTAATATAAATGTAGAATATTCATTTTTTATTTAAGATTGAAAAAGAAACTGAAATCGTTTTTTAAAATGAATTTATAAATATTTTATAAATACGATTTAAAAGCAAATCGATGAAATATATAATATATATATATATATTATATATATATTTAATGGCCTGAATAGAACGCGTCGTGCAGTGACCGTTCGTGAATTTCGTCCATTAACTTCAAATCAACATTACGGGAGATCAAGCGTCGGATTCTCCTAAAACCGGAACTGTTGGGTTCATATCGAAAAGAGCTTTCCAATGAATGTAAAAGATTTGAAATCTAACAGTTAGATTTGGAGATATGTCTAAATCAATTTCAGAAAAGGTCGCTTATGGATGCAGTTCGGTGGTCGTTATTGGAAACCGACTGTACGGGCGATAATAAAATTATCAAAATTATGTAAAATCATAATAAATGATTTGGAAAGATTTTTGATGAAAAATTCAAGTTTTGAAAAGATAAAAATATATTTTTTATTGAAATGAACTAGTTATTAACAAGGATAATAATTTAATTATTTTTAGAAATAAATAAAATGGATTTGAAAAATGGTTTTAAAATAACCAGAGTTTTCCAAAAAATAAATCGGAATGGATTCGGAATTGAAATAATCTTCGGAATATTTCGATATTGGATTCCGTGATTATACGGATATTATTATGGGAATTTGGAAGATATATGTATATCGTTATTCCCAATACGATATTTGTTGGTTTCAGAATTTGATATTGAATATAAGCCGATATAATTTCTATTCAGAACCTTATATTTAATGTAAAATTGGATTTTTGGTTTGTCGTGAATGGTGTCTTTAATAAAATTGTTCTTAAACCCATTTTAGAAAAGAATAAATCTTTTAATTAAGATTTAGGAAAATTTACCAATTAATTAATATTTGATTGGAACTGAATTGAAATTGGATTTTGGGTTTATCGTGAACATTTTTTTTAAATATTTGTTCTTTAACCCAATTATCAGTGAAAACATAACTTGGAATTTATTATCTTTTAATTAAGATTAATGGGAATTTTCCAAAATAAAGTTTTCCAATTTAATATATTAATTTGGAATTGAATGGAATTCGATTTGGTAATAATCGAGATGAGCTCCTGCGAATGAAGACCGATACTATATATGGAGTTTAAAAGGCATTGCTGCTATTCCATTTATATTATTAGTCTGACACGGGAATTTATATCGATTATATACTGTTATGATTTCCATGTTGATTCCATTTTAATGGAAGAAGATTTGGGTATATTGCGAACAAGGTTTTTAAAAGACATTAGTTCTTTAATCTAGTTAAAGATAAGATTAATTTCTTAAATTCGAATAATCATTAAGTAATGATTTTTGAGATTAAAAAGAATAAATTTAAAAGGATTTATCTTTGATTAATTTAGTGGGAGCCTTTCCCTAAAAATGTATATATTTGAATAAAAGAATATTCTGAATTGGAATGAGGCGTAGGATGTGTTTTTATCGCACATGATTATAAATTACGCGAGTTATCCGGAAAGACCAGGTTTAACCCATTCTGAATAATGAATACGACGACTAACAGTCGAAGAGATTGAAGACGGTGCAAGACCTACGATCTTCACACCGATTGGATGAGTTGCTACTGATGCCCCTGATTGGAGTAGCTACCTTGAAGGGGCTACAGTGGTAGCCGTTCGGACGTACTTGTTGATTGTTCAGATATGCGAGGGCCTCTCTCCCGTATTGGACATATAGGACGAGGAATAAGGTGCCTCCGGTTTCGTTCAGACCCAGAACGAACTTGTAAATGGATGGTATGTCTGACGTTGTATTCCTTATGATGTATTCTTTGATCTCTGCTAATATATATCTTTTTGGTGGCGAGAATTTATTCTATTGCTTAACACCCTTCTCTGAGACATATGAGCTCAGAGGTTATATATTGGCAGAAATCAATGGTATGGTATGGACTGACAATGTGGCATGCTAAGATGCATGGATCAAGGCTTTTCTTAAAAAGCAGAGCCTTGTGGATGATGATCAAAGCACATCTTTAATTAGCATAGCTTTGTGTAGCGTAAGCCTCACACCCCGATATGATGGTGAACTGATGGTCAAATCAGTATACTTTCGATATTAGTATGGATTCGGTCGACCGAGATGAGCTGGGTGCGGTCGCTCCACGCTTAGAGGGATAGGGCATACACCTCCGATTCCCACAGAGGGATAGAGTAAGCGGTGTTTTCTCTCGCCGAGACGTAAGCCGTGGTGATACTTGATTTCCCAAAAGTGTGGATGTGCATTACGGTGTTTTCTCTAGCTGGGACGTAAGCTGTAAAGTATTGCACTACGTGATAGATCTTTCGAATCATGATCCATCATGACGGAAATCCAATTTTCCAATATGAGCTTTGCAGTTTTAATTGTAAACCTATATATGGCGACATAGTGGGATGGGGCATTCATATTGTCTATGATTGTTACATTTACTTTCGAAATTGATTTCTACACTATGCACTTATAGTAATAATAAAAGAGAAATTTTGCGTACCAAGCATATTTGGCTATTATAAGGTAAACTCTATCCTTCGGCTTGCGTTGCATTGTGTGATGGGACCTGAGTCTTATAATAGCTTCATTTTTCTTAAAGTAGATTGCGTTGTTTATTTATGCACTGGTATTCTTGGGGGTAAACCCGTTCTGTGTTATATGGCGTAGTCCCTTGATTTACCTAACTTTAAACTCAAATTAATAATTGTTTTGAGTTCTCATACCAGTCCCATGACTGACCTGGAGTTTATTGTTCCTTCCTAAACTCTGGGTGCCCATATTTTCCAAACGCGCAGCTAGTAATTTTGGTTTTGCAGATATTATATTCACAGAATCCTGGATTACATCTAGAGCTGTATTCGGAAAGCTTTTCTGCTACGCATTATACTTATGTCTTATTTTCCGCTGCTATGTAATTTAAATCTCTGATATTATTTTTCTGTGTAATATTTATTCATAATCTGGAATATTCTTGTACTCTGATGTAAATTATTGTAATAACAATGAAATATTATTCTGTTTGTGTTCTGATTTGTCATGTTTTCAACACAATTCGGGCTTTCCCAAAAGGGGAAGTTTGGGTTGTTTCAACAATCAAAGAGAGATTTCATCAAAACGAAAAGTTTGAAGAGTGTTCTTCACTATTCGGATTGAGTAATCAGTGATTTTGTGTTGTTTTGGAGAATTGGTCAGTGATAAGCATCTCTCACCAAGATTCAATCAAGTATATGAGTTGTTTGATCATAATTTCATCATTTTCAAGTTATTTCCACCTAGATCCATATCATGGTAAGTATGTTTTCATATAAATCGCCATAGGATCATACCTAGCAACTTAAAACCAGTCATTCTTATGTTAACTCGTATGTTTATGCAAGTTAGATCCATTGTTTTACTTTATGCATTGAATTATCTTGATTTCGGTGAATTCTATATAATAATCGATGATATTTGTCTTTTTGATGTTGTTGGGGATTACATAACATGTTTATGGTTGAATTGGAGTTGATTTCACCGATATTGTCATTTGCCGAATATATGGTTCAAGTTTGGAGCTATTTTGGTCAGATCTGGGAGTCGGGTCATTTTTCATAAGTTGGGTCGTTTTCTTGTTCTCCAAGAAATTTGTTCAGATCACCAGAAGCCAAGGTCGCAGGTTGTTGGAGATCGGGTGGCTTCAAGACGTTCGAGTCATTGAAACTAGGTCGTGTGGCATAGATCGTTGCCTTAGGTCGTGGAACGACCCAAGGGTGTGATGTGGAGGCAGGAGATGGGAGGGTCGGCTTCAGACATGGAGTTGGACCGTTGGACCTAGTGTGGCATGTTAGGTCATGGAACGACCTAAGGAGGTTAGGTCATGGTGTGTGGTTCAGGCCGAAGGGAATCAGGTTGTGGAGTATAGGTACGGCACAACCTAAGGGGGTGGCGACCTGAGTAAGTTGAATCTTATACTGATGTTGTTTGGTTCGATGAAGATTATGGCTTTGATGTATATCCAGGTGGGAATGTTTGAAGAGATGTGATGGGTTTGTTGATCATCGTAAGCAACGAATGTGAAGATGACTCAAGTGTGTTTTGAGTTCGTGGATATTGGTTGCTCAAGGGGGACATGAGACTTGTGAATAGTCGTTGGTGATGAGGACTAGAGATATGAAGGCAAAGAGATTATCTTTGTCTTCAGTTCTAGTGGACTCAAAGCAGAGGTAAAATAAAAGACCATGTGTATGGTCGAGTACCTTAGGCAGTCGTGAAGGGACTAGTTGTCGAGATTGGAAAGACAAACATACGAGTCGTGAAGGCATGTGAAGTTTTTGCTAGAACTGGGGTTTACCAATAGCCCTTGACATATGGCAGGCGCCCGTCATATGATTAACGATGGTTTTGAAGCAGAAAAGGCAGTGATAGCCAGGTCATGAGTGTTTAGTTGTTTTGCTTGTACCATCTCACGTAAGTTATTTGATGTCGAAAGAGATGTTTCTTAGGTGTTTATCTGGTAAGTGTTTAGGCCTCTGGGACTTGTGCTTGAGGAATGTTGGACTCGACTAGGATGGTTTACGTGAGATATAACTAGTTGCTATGATTGCTATTGAATGATTGTTGTTTTACCATTGTTTGGTTACTTCTGGTGGCCATGGTTGAACTGTTGTTTCTTGATTGCTGGATTGTATAGGCTATCACTGTAAGACATAGGGAAGGCAGGTTTTGGATCTTCTCTTTTGTATGGTTTTTAAATTTACCTATTCTCATATACTTTGTTGATGATGTTGGATAGCTGCTTTATCGCTCACTAAGACTATTGTCTAACTCAAGGTTTTACGTTTCCCTCTTATTACCTTGGGTTATTCATCCGGTTTGGATGGGAAGACTAAGTAACAGGTGATATGTGATAGGCTTTGGTGAGACGATGCTGTTATGCGATGACGAGCAGGAGGATGGCGTATTACTTTGCTATAACCTAGTATTTTGTTTCCACTATTTGTTGAGTGTTGTAACTAGATACTTGTGTTATGATCCAAGTTGTATGGATACCCTTTCTAGATGTTATGAAAGTTCAAGTTTCTGCTCATATGTGCTTCACTATAAATGCCTGTTGTATATGTTCTATTATATTATCCTTGCGTTGTGTGTTACACGACAGGTTCTGTATTGTGTTTACCTATTCTGATGATCGTCCATAGCAGCCTAGCACACCTTTCAGTGCATTATTCCTCTTGTTTAGTGTAAGGGTTATGGGCGGTTGTCACATATCGATTCCGGTACGGACGTATCAATCAGATAACATTTGTTTGCAATCTTTAATAGGTTTGAATTGGTTCACTAATAATATTGGGAAATTGATATGTTTTGATAATACCACTGTTGCACGGGAGAAACTCTTTTATGCTAAGGCACTTATCAAAATCTTTCCTGATAAGCCTTTTGTCGGATAAGATCAAAGTTAAGATTGCTTAAGGATATGTTGCTGAAGTGATGGTTCATTATGGTTGGAAACCGGATATTTGTACATCTTGCCAGACTTTTGATAGCTCAGGTGCTACTTGTCCTGTCAGCTCTGGTTGTTCTTCTTTGGCACCATTACCCCTCGTTGGTAGATCTCCGACTCCGAGACCCTCATCTGTTATGTGCGTGTCTAAGCTCATTCGTTCTGTGACTAGTCCTCCTTCTGGTACAGTCATGAGTTATGATGTTGTGGAGGTTGGTGTTCTGGTTTCTAAAAGCAGTGCCTCTACTAATGATATTGTATGGTGTGAAGGGAAGCATGTCTGGATTCACGTTTTGTCTGGTATGCGTTATTGACCCACTAGTGACACATTCCACAAACTTATTAGTGATGATGTTAGTGGCTAGAGAAAACTTATGTATCAAATTGTTGGTGATAGTATTGAGCTAAACCAAGCTGGTGCAGTTGGTGAGATCAATAAGCATGAGTTCTACGATCACGCCTGGGATAGAAGCTTCATTTTCCGTGCTCCTAATTCATGTTATGTGCCAAGTCTTGCCTTGGCTTTTTCCAGTTTCATCCGTATTGTTGTCCCGCCCAACAACACATGTAAATCCTCCTCCACTGTGACGACCACCCAAAACTCCTTCTCTTAACAAAGGAAAATAATGTGTTGAAAGACGTGCCAGGCAGCTTTGGACGACCATCAAGGTAGTGTAAAACAAGCAGAACCTATCGTATAACTCAGTAAACAAGGATAAAATATAATAGAACATATACAACAGGCAATAACAGTGAAGCAGAATTGAGCAGAATCTTAAACTTTCCATATCATCATGAATCTTCCAAACATCAAACTGGATACAACATCAAATTCTGTACAATGTGCCTCAATATAAGTCACTTGGAGAATATATCAAATAGCGGAAAACAATAGTAGTAGATAGTAGGAAATAATACGCTAGCCTCTTGCTCGTCGTCGCTCAGTACATCGTCCTCATCAAGATCTACTAGCTGTCACCTGCTACTAAGTCTCCCCATCCAACACATGGATGAACAACCCAAGGTAATAAGAGGGAAATAGGGGTGAGCAAACGGTTGGTTCAGTTCGGTTATATGTAAAAAAATTGAAAACCAAACTGAAACCAATTGTTACATTAACCAAACCAAACCAAACCGATTTAATTTAAAACCAAACCCGAACCAAACCAAACTAATTCGGCTCGGTTTTCTTTTTCGGTTATGAAATTTTATCAAACTCGGACTGCAAAGCAAGTACTATAACTATAAACTAGAGACTGAATAAGCAATTTAGCAAACACTGCTACAAGACAACAATTCTACGTGATGAACTGATGATATAATAATATAACTGCAACTTAACACTCATAGTTCTACAAGTTCACAACTAGTAAGTTACACATTCCAAATTACAAAATAAAACAAAACATGACCTGAAAAATATTGGAATGGAACGTGTAAGTCCTACTATCATAGTTCCAATTTAAAATGCACGTTGAAAATAGCAACAAAAAAAACTTGCAATTCATTCACAAAAAATGGTTAAGTCTTCTATCTTTCTTCTTGCTGTCGCAATGCCAAACCATGTAGCAAGCTTCTCTCAAAAATTTAACATACCAAGCCCAGTTCCAAATGAAAAACATAAATATTAAAGGCATAAATATTAAAGTAATATTGCTCTCAAGAATTACATTCCCAAATCAATATACATGACATGCTTTACTTCCAAAATTTACAACAGCCATTATGTTAGTACAGACCTGCTCACAAATATGTTTAAAGACACATTGGACAGTTAACAGAATATCAGTTTCATAAACATGAACCTATGAAGACTTATTTGAACAAATTGGACAAGAAACACATAAATATGTTTAAAGACACGTCATATGTATACTGGTTCAAAAATGCTAACTAGTGAAAGATGAAATGGATGCTAGCAATTTATGTTCATCTCATCATTTTTCGATGAAGCTAAAACTTAACTGGAATAGAATTTGTAACTGAATTAGGACATAATGCAAATAAAATAACTGATCAAAGCTAAAATGCAGATCAAGCTACAACAAGAAAATAATTTTCCTACCTTTTTTAAGATATCAAGTTGAACTTCACATGTCATTAATAGGATGCAAATCAAGTTTGTTTACATCTGCATATAATATTATAAATGTTAAAATGGTAAACACAGAAAATAAACAAAACAGCTGCTTTTGTTATTCTTATATACAATAAAAAAATTGAATTAGAATATCTTTTACCTGCTACTAGCTGCTATGCAAATTTTTTAGGATATCAAAATAACTTGCTTACCTTTTTTAGGATATCAAGCTACCATAATTAAAAGAAGATCTGTTATGCAAATAAAACAACTGGTAGCTACAACAAGAAAATAATTTGCTTACCTTTTTTTAGGATATCAAGCTGAACTTCACATGCCATTAATAGGTTCCAAAGCAAGTTTGTTTACATCTGCAAATAGTATTATAAATGTTAAAATGGTAAACATAGAAAAATTAACAAAACATGTTGCTTTTGTTATTCTTATATATAATAAAAAAAACTGAATTAAAAGATCTATTACCTGCTTCTAGCTGCTCCAAATTACTTAAGTCTTCTTCTAAGTCAATTTTATCAGCAGAAAAAGAAGCACGCAACCAATCTTCCGTACAAATTAGAGATTGAACTATTTTAGGAGTGAGTGAACTTCTAAATTGATCGAGAACCCTTCCACCTGTAAAAATTAGGGAGTAAAATGATCCCACACTTTAGAATTTTTCTTAAGAGCCTTCCTTTTTGTTCCAAATTTTGAAGAACCACTTTGAGAATCTGCTGCTGGCTTAATTGTTTCCACTCCCTTAGGATTAACGTATTGAAATAAATTAAGCAATATCAATACAACTAAACAGCGAAAATGAACTTTAATGAAAACTCATAAAAGGCTTACATCAGATGGAGTTGAATTTGCATCTAGATTTTTGGAAGGGCTAATTGTTGCAGATGAATTATTTTGTATGGACATGATGGCAGTTCTCTTATCTCCTGTTTCAAAAATGAACTGTAATTCAAAATCCGCAATAGTATCAATATTTTGTCTATCATATATCTAACAAAGGAAATGAAAATACTTGCATTATAAAATAGTCAACAACATTAGACTGTTTGATGACTCAGAAAAAAATATAGCATTGATGAACAACAAATTATACATGTAAAATGAGGGGTTTTTTTTGCGTTGTTTTTATCTTGAGAGGTGAAAGGTTGTTGTTTTACATTAAAAACATAGATAAGGTAGCACTAGCGAAAAAGAATGTAGCAGTGTGAAGATAAGGTAGAGTAGAATCAGCAAGATAAATGGAGTACAAAAAGTGAAACTTTGAGACAAAAAGCACCCAATTTCAAATCCAAAAAAGAAAAGAAAAGAATAATCAAACATACCTAAATTTCCGCATGAACATAAATGATGAACAAGTAAGGGTAGCACTGCTGAAATCTACAAATCGAAACTTGGCTTTGTTTTTACATGAATTAAGATCCTATAAACCCTAATAATTTGATTTTCTCAAATCCGAAGAAAATTAAGGAGAAAAAATTGGGGCAAAATAAACTTCAAGATTCAAATAAGGATTTGTAGAGAATTTCAGGTGAGAACCGAGAAGAAAATTTCAATCTTCAGTTTACGTTTATGGCTTTATATGAGAAAGAAGTAAAATTTAATTTACACGGGAAATTTGGAAGCACTACACCAGAAAAGGCCTTTAGCAGCGTTTAAAAAACGCTACCAAAGCCTTTGGTAGCGTTTTAAAGAACGCTACTACAGGTTCCGCAACTAAAAGTCTGTTATTTTTTGTTGCGTTTCGATAAACACTGTCAACCAAAAGCAACCAAAAATTTTCTGCAGCGTTTAAAAAGTCCAACCAAAACTAACATTTTTTTGTTGCGTTTGTGCTTGGTCCTTTTCTTTGATTTTCTGTACCGTTTATTTTACGTAACTAAAAACTTTTCGTTGCATTTATTTTATGCCACTATAAATTCAAATAATATTTTACGTTTGTTTCAATAACGCTTCAAAAACGCTGCTGAAATGTATTGATTGTTTTGTAGCATATTTTAAATGCTACCATGTATTGTTAATGGCTCACATTGTTTCAGCAACCAGCTTTGTAATAATCATACCAAAATCAGCAACAATCGTATAATTATCATATTCAAACCAATAATCAACCAATCATATAACCATCATATTCAAATAATTAATAACACGTTAATTACATAAGTACTACCCATAACCATTTAGATAATAGTTGTTTGACAAAATGAGCAAGTTCACATATCACAAGCATTCTCGAAGAGTTTTACTTAAGTACCGACTAATATCATAAAACATATAACAATTGAAGTCACGTCCATTGTTGGTGATGGTCTTTACTCTGGAAAAGCTAATTACCTGTAAACACATTTGATAATCAACAATAAGCATTTGTCATGAATTATCAAATAAAATTCAAATAATGTTAATTGATTGTGTGACGGCAAGGAATTTCGCTCGGTCCGAACCAGTCGCTAAACCGACCCAGACCGTTCGAAACACCCTATCGTTTGAGAACACGACAAAATAGAACACAAACAGAAGAACATTTCATTGTATATTACAACAATGCATCAGATTACAAGAATATACAGAGTATAATTGAATATTACACAGAAATATCAGAGATTTAAATTACATTTAAATACATAGCAGCGGAAAATAATACATTACACAACTAGAAGAAGATATACGGATACAAAGCTTTCCGGATATCGTTCCAGCTGTAAACCAGGATCCTGTGAATATAAATCTGCAAAACCAAAACTACTAGCTGCCCGTGTCAAAATAAGGGCACCCAGAGTTTAGGTTAAAACAATAAACTCCAGGTCAGTCATGTGACTGGTGTGAGAACTAAAACAGTTATTAATCTTTATTTTAAATCATTAGGTAAATCGAGGGACCACGCCGTATAACACGGAACGGGTTTCCTCCCAAGAATACCAGTGCATAAAACAAACAGCGCAATGCTAAATAAAGAAAAATGAAGCTGTTATAAGACCCAGGTCCCATCACACAATGCAACGCAGCCGAGGATAGGGTTTTCCCTTATAACAGCCAAAGAATGCTTGATACGTTTAAAACAAATCATTTGATACTATTATAAGTGTATAGTGTATAAAACAACTTCAAATCATAAGTATCAATCATAGGCGGCATGAGCGCCCCATCCCACTATGTCGCCATACTAGGCTCTACAATTAAAACCGCAAATGTCACGTATTTGGAAATTGGATTTCCGTCTATGAACCGAGGCAAAAGATAGTCCTCAATCGATTCGAGACGCTCTAGTCCGTGTCTCAGGACCCAGACACAGGTGGGCCCTTGGATCGTCAGGGCCGGTCCACCGATGTGGATTAAAATGCCTGAACACTACGTTTCCCCACCCTATGGGGTGTAAGTCTGGTCCGTCAGCCGACCAGAATGCATCGGCCGAAACCGATATAACCGAGGCGCCTCGCAACAGCAACAACCACATAAGTCAAACTCGTCAGGGCGTGTAAAACCACTGACGCCACTTCTAACTAGAAAGAAACGCAAGTCCTCCCTGAGGTCCATCTCCCGTTTTTGGTTCATACCTGGTGTGAAACACGCGAGGTAAACGTTACACAAAGCTACGCCACAAAGGCCGTGCTTTGATCATCACCACAAGACTTTGCTTTTCAACAGAAGCCTTGATCATTTGCATCTTAGCATGCCACACAGGCAAACCATCCTATGCAACCGATATCAGTCACACAGAATGAAATCCGATGTCAGACACACAGTCCATTTACAAGTCCGTTCTGGGTCTGAACGAAACCGGAGGCACCTAGTACCCCGCATATCCATCGATCTCCAAGTACGTCTGGACGATCACTAACTGTTTCCATCTTCTTGGGTGTACAGCCCAATCAAGATCATCAGTTATCACCCAAACGACGTGAAGACCTCCGGTCTTCGACCATCGTCTTCATCTTCAACTTATCGTCGTATCAGTTATTCAGAATGGGATAAACCCGGTCTTTCCGAATGACTCGCGTATATATTATAAAAGTGTTACACAAACACAACATACGCCTCATTCCAATTCATTAGTCACTAACCGTAAATTAATCAAGAGAATAATTTCCCAAATATTAACCCCGAAGGCCGAAACCAACATCAGATCAATATCCAGAAAACCATTCTGCTTGGCTAACCGACAGTTAGTTTCTAAATTTCACATTCATAGGGAAAGATTCCCATTAATTTTATCAAAGATAAATTCCTTGAATTTATTCTTTAATCCATTTTTGAATATCAATTCAAACTAGTCGGGATTAGCGAACCTTACCGAAGTAATCATTTGTTTTAATTTCCCAATCCCAACCTATTCATCCCATAAAGTAAAAACTGGTAATACTTCACATCTAACACCACAGTGTTATCGGTAAATTCAATTACCATTTCACGTTCAAATCTAATTAAAGATTTAACTATCGCCTGGAGCAAAACTGGTGATACTCCATTTTCGATCTTTTCAATCTAATTAAAGATTCATTAAAACTCCACTTAGTTTTAATCGTTAACTGGGTTAAAGAATCAGTGTCATTTAAAACACAGTTCACGATAAACCCAAAATCACATTCCCTTAATTATCGGGTTAAAGAACGAGTGTTGTTTAAAACACTGTTCGCGATAAACCCAAAAATCAATATCAATTCAATTCCAATTAAATATTATTTAATTGGTACACTTCATTAAATCTAAATAAAAAGATTTAATCTTTTCTCAACTGGGTTCAAGAACAGTGTTAGTGAAGACACCATTCACGACAAACCCAAATCACATTCGATATTCAATACAAGGCTCTGAATAGAAAATATATCAGCCTATATTCAATATCAAATTCTACGATTAACAAATGTCGTATTGGAAATAACGATATAAATATATATCTTTCAAATTTCCATAACAACACCTGTATAATCACGAATTCCAACATCGAAATATTCCGAAGACAATTTCGATTCAAATCCACTCCAATGCAATCATTGGAAATTTTGGTTATTTTCAAAACCCTTTTCGAATTCAATTTATTTATTTAAAAATAAATAGAATTATAATTCTAGTTCAAAACTAGTTCATTTCGATAAAAATCTATTTTTATCTTTTCAAATATGGAGTTTTTCATCCCAATTCTTTCTAAATCATTTCTTATGATTTTACACAAATTATTGCTATTTTTAATAATTTTATCAAGGCCCGTACAGTCGATTTCCATCAATGGCCATCGAACTGCACTTACAGCGACCTTTTTCGAATTTGATTTGGACGTATCTCCAAATCCAACCGTTAGATTTCAAATTTCTAATATTCGTTAGAAAGCTCTTTTCGATACGAACCCAACGGTTCCGGTTTTAGGAGAATCCGACGGTCGGATCTCCCGCAATGTCCATTTGAAATAAATGGTCGAAATTCACGAACTGCCGCGGCGCGGCGCGTTCTATTCAGGCCATTATATTATATATATATATAATATATATATAATATATTTCGTCGATTTCTATTTAAAACGAATTATGTAAACAGTTTTAAATTCGTTTCAAAAGCAATTTCAACTTCCATTTCAATTCAAATCAAAATTGAATTCATCTTTATAAATTCGTTTTAAAATTCATTTCTATTCAATTCAAATTTCAATTCAATTTGAATTCATTTCAATTCGCTTTCAATTCAATTTGAATTCGTTTTCAATTCATTTCGAAATCGTTTTCAATTCAATTCATTTCGAAATCGTTTTCAATTCAATTCATTTCGAAATCGTTTACAATTCAATTCATTTCGAAATCGTTTACAATTCAATTCATTTCGAAATCGTTTTCAATTCAATTCATTTCGAAATCATTTTCAATTCAATTCATTTCGAAATCGTTTTCAATTCAATTCATTTCGAAATCGTTTTCAAATCAATTCATTTCGAAATCGTTTTCAATTCCTTTTGAATTCGTTTTCAATTCATTTCGAAATCGTTTTCAATTCAATTCATTTCGAAATCGTTTTCAATTCAATTCATTTCGAAATCGTTTTCAATTCAATTCATTTCGAAGTCGTCGATTTCGAAATCACTTTTCAATATTCATTTTAAAATGAATAAAATCGATATAGATATCGTTCACGTCAAAATGGCGTCAATCTAATCAACACGGCTTCATAAATTTCTATTTTCAAATTATCTTTATTTTTCAAATTGGAATGAGGCCCAATCAATTACCATATAAAATTAATTATATGGATTTCCATACAACACATGTATACAATAGCATTGAAAAATAATCAACCATCAACCAAAGTGCACTACACTGTATAAGCATCAAATATAGATATTCAACGCTTATAACAGCCTGTCAATCAATCGATCGACATATTTAATCAATCAGGATGAGTGAAATTCATATTTCATCCCAACACCCGTGTGGGGTTTCAAACAAACACAGATTTTATTCGTGCAGTTGGGCGATGTGTAAAATTTATCGACCCAATCAATGTCCTTCAAATAGGTGTACATAAACAAACCGTCTGGTTTGTAAATGAATATTTATTTTATTCACTTTCACTATATTCATATTCACGTTAAAAATTATATTTTTAACGATAAAACATTTTATTCTATCATATGAATTTCTATTATTCATTTACACAATAAAATGATATTTTTATTTTCTAACATATTTTAGAAAATTTCGGCGGCATAACGGCACGATACTAGAAACGGGACGAGGCCTAGCCTTATCCCCGGTCTAGTGAAGGCCCACGCCATTCACACATCAATCAAATCAATTCGTTATGCAAACCACAAAATTTGGAGTAAGAGTCTAACCTAGCCTTACTCCATCGCCTTATAACGGCGCACGTCTAATCCTAACCAATTTATCGATTCGATTTTTTTTTTCCCACACCACAAACCACATTCAAACCAATATCGCAATCAATCACCAAACAGTCAAACAAACAAGTCCATGGTCTGTGGACGATTTGTGTCGGGTGCTACTAAGCACCGTCTGCATCCTAGTATATATATAACTAGAAAAATTAAATTGAAAGGTGAGAAGTTCTCACATATAGCTATCCTAGCTCCACGGCACTTCATTTGCAGAAGTCTTCGTCGTTTCGCCTTTTTGTCAGCTTCGTCGCCCGTATTCTCTACATAGGTAAAAATCGAATTTTTACTATGTTATTCAATATATAAAATCACATTTTTACTTTGCTTCTCAATATATAAAAATCATATTTTTATTTTGCTTCTCAATATATAAAAATCGAATTTTTACTTTGCTTTTCAATATATAAAAATCATATTTTTATTTCGAAGTTCAATATATAAAAATTCTATTTTTCTATCGAAGTTCAATATATAAAAATTCTATTTTTCTATCGAAGTTCAATATATAAAAATTCTATTTTTCTATCGAAGTTCAATACATAAAAATCGAATTTTTACTTCGCTATTCAATATATAAAAATCATATTTTTATTTCGACTTTCAATATTTAAAAATCTGATTTTTACTTCGACTTTCAATATCTAAAAATCTGATTTTTACTTCGACTTTCAATATCTAAAAATCTGATTTTTACTTCTTAAAGTTCAAATCCTTTTTCTCTTTAAAGATTAAACCTTTTTCCTATTTAAAGTTTTTACTTTAAAACAAAATCAGTTTTTTTTTTCTTTTAAAAGTTCAAATCTTTTTAAAATCAGTTTAAAAATCTAATAAAGTCAGTTTTTACTTTTAATTAAAATCAGTTTATAAATCTTTAAAAAAAAAAACAGTTTATATTTTTTTATTTTAAAATCCATTTACTCCTTTTTAATTAACCAAAACTATATGTATTTAAAATAAATTAAACAAAAACAAAAGAGAACAACAAACAAACAAAAAAAAAAACTTACAGGTGCTTCAAGAGGGAGTGGGGGGGGTTTTCCATAGAAGGGGGTGCGGCTTGAGGAGGAGGGGCTGAGTTCCCCGGAGGCATGGTCGGGGTGGAGGGTGCGGCGTCGGTTCTGGGGGAGGGAGGGTTCTCGATCGATTGGGGGAGGGGGGGTTTGCACGACGAGGTTGGGGAAGGGGGGGGGGGGGGTTTCTGGTCGGCGACGACGCCACCTGGGGGGTGCGGTAGGTCCGGCGATGGCAGGGGCGGGTGGCGGTGCTCCGTCGTTCTTCGTTTTTTTTTTTTCTTTCCTAATTTTCGATCTGAGGGAAATAGAAATGGGGGGGGTTGAGAATATATAAATATTTAATTCACTATATTTTTTTTTATTTATTTAATTTTCAAAAAGTTGACTTTTACATACGACCTCGAAACGAGGCCCACCGCCTGTCGTCCCTAGCGTTTTACCCCCATTCTGAACACAATGGGATATGTATCGCAAGCTGATTCGATAGTTACAATCAGTTTCCTTTGGATTAACATTTAAATCACTATATTGAATTTTAAACGTACATTTCAAATTACCGGGGTCACATACGAACTTTAAAAATTCTAGAAAAATATTTTCTAGCTTCGTATTGACGATACGGTCCTAACAAAACTAGTTTCGTCGAATTCTGAGACCGTTAGAAAAATGGCCAATTTCCAGTCGATTAAAATCAACTGAAACTGGTCAAACGCGTTTTCCTTTGCCACGCTCACACATTGATTCGAAAAATTATGAAATTTGAAACCTAGCAATAACTTTACATCCCGGACCCAACAAAACTGGTTTCGTCGAAATCCGAGGTCGTTTGCAAAATGTCCATTTTTAAGGGCCTTATATATATAAAAATATATATAAATTCCACAACGACTATTTCTAATTTTAAACTGGACATATCTTATCATTTCTAAGATGAAATCTCAGTTTGTTAACTTCGTTACAAAGATATAGTTATACAGATTCAAATATTTCTTGTTTCGTTCGATTCTGACTTATATTGAATTCTGTATATTCATTTGAAATTAGAAATCGAATTTTCGAACTACCGCGCCATTTTCAGTTCTATTTATAATTATATATAAATATTTATATTCTAACGACGACGTATATAAATATATACGTCGAATTCTATTGAAAATAAATTTCTCGTCGATATTATTTAAAATAATTCATTTTAAATAATCAAAATTCGCTAAAATTGCCAAAATAAAAATTTTAAACTGGCCCAGATTTTACGGGTTGTTACAATCTCCCCCACTTAAAACTTTTCGTCCCCGAAAAGGAACAAAGTCGAAAGTGGTTTGATCAATTCAACTCTACGCTCGATCTGGCTTCTATTCTCCAACTTTTCAGTTTCTGAGAATTTTCAAAATTTCAAAAATTTGGCTAACACCCTAAATTTTCGAAAAATTTCGCCATAACCTCCCCTGCACCGGGAGCATCGGGGAATTTCAAATAGCTTCCCCGGTCCTTCAGATCTCAAAAAGAAAAAGAAAAAGACAAGGGGCTAGCCAATAGGCTCACAAAATCATCATCACCCAAACAAAACAGGAAATTATGTAGTAAACATGTACCTATTTGTCGGGCAAACAAATTTTATTCTTCGGCTCTAGCCTCCTTGCTATGACCTGTTCAATATAAGTATATGTATATGCAAGAAAATGCGACCAAATTCCAATACAATTCAATATTTGGTTCAATTAGGCATAATGGTTCAAAATTAGCAAACAAATGAACAAACAACACAAACATCAATCAATTAGTGAATTTAAAGTTTCAAATTCATAATTTTGATATATATATTGAAAATCTTGTTTTTGATGCCAATTCACAACAATGTGTTCTAACTATATTAGTTTTGGTTCTCACACCAGCCTAATGGAAATATATAGAAATCACACCTTCGAAACTCGAACATAAATGTTGATGATGCGATTGCTATCATCAATATCATCTTCGGGCGACTAGAGTGTGATTCTATATCTATCCAATATATTAAAATTTCAAATACACGCGGATCAGACGTATACGCAAAATCTATATATACTGGATTGTCCACATCAATATAATTAAATAATCAAATACGAATAAGTGATTTAAATTTTCAAAACAAAAATTTGTTTTCATTTTCAAAAATATACTCTTCACACTCGTTCTAGGATACTACTGATCCCATCTCTAACGAGTCATTCTAATTGGATATTACTAATCCAATATCTGATGAATTCTTTCGTAAGGTTCTAATGTGCCTTGTTCTCTGAGCTTTGTAAACCAAAGCTCTGATACCAACTGTGAAAACCCGTAACTTCCCCGTAAAGGAAAGCGTCGGATAGTTCGAGAACAAACCACAACAGAACGCATACAGAAGAACATTTCACTGTATATTACAACAATGCATCAGATTACAAGAATATACAGAGTATAATTGAATATTACACAGAAATATCAGAGATTTAAATTACATTTAAATACATAGCAGCGGAAAATAATACATTACACAACTAGAAGAAGATATACGGATACAAAGCTTTCCGGATATCGTTCCAGCTGTAAACCAGGATCCTGTGAATATAAATCTGCAAAACCAAAACTACTAGCTGCCCGTGTCAAAATAAGGGCACCCAGAGTTTAGGTTAAAACAATAAACTCCAGGTCAGTCATGTGACTGGTGTGAGAACTAAAACAGTTATTAATCTTTATTTTAAATCATTAGGTAAATCGAGGGACCACGCCGTATAACACGGAACGGGTTTCCTCCCAAGAATACCAGTGCATAAAACAAACAGCGCAATGCTAAATAAAGAAAAATGAAGCTGTTATAAGACCCAGGTCCCATCACACAATGCAACGCAGCCGAGGATAGGGTTTTCCCTTATAACAGCCAAAGAATGCTTGATACGTTTAAAACAAATCATTTGATACTATTATAAGTGTATAGTGTATAAAACAACTTCAAATCATAAGTATCAATCATAAGCGGCATGAGCGCCCCATCCCACTATGTCGCCATACTAGGCTCTACAATTAAAACCGCAAATGTCACGTATTTGGAAATTGGATTTCCGTCTATGAACCGAGGCAAAAGATAGTCCTCAATCGATTCGAGACGCTCTAGTCCGTGTCTCAGGACCCAGACACAGGTGGGCCCTTGGATCGTCAGGGCCGGTCCACCGATGTGGATTAAAATGCCTGAACACTACGTTTCCCCACCCTATGGGGTGTAAGTCTGGTCCGTCAGCCGACCAGAATGCATCGGCCGAAACCGATATAACCGAGGCGCCTCGCAACAGCAACAACCACATAAGTCAAACTCGTCAGGGCGTGTAAAACCACTGACGCCACTTCTAACTAGAAAGAAACGCAAGTCCTCCCTGAGGTCCGTCTCCCGTTTTTGGTTCATACCTGGTGTGAAACACGCGAGGTAAACGTTACACAAAGCTACGCCACAAAGGCCGTGCTTTGATCATCACCACAAGACTTTGCTTTTCAACAGAAGCCTTGATCATTTGCATCTTAGCATGCCACACAGGCAAACCATCCTATGCAACCGATATCAGTCACACAGAATGAAATCCGATGTCAGACACACAGTCCATTTACAAGTCCGTTCTGGGTCTGAACGAAACCGGAGGCACCTAGTACCCCGCATATCCATCGATCTCCAAGTACGTCTGGACGATCACTAACTGTTTTCATCTTCTTGGGTGTACAGCCCAATCAAGATCATCAGTTATCACCCAAACGACGTGAAGACCTCCGGTCTTCGACCATCGTCTTCATCTTCGACTTATCGTCGTATCAGTTATTCAGAATGGGATAAACCCGGTCTTTCCGAATGACTCGCGTATATATTATAAAAGTGTTACACAAACACAACATACGCCTCATTCCAATTCATTAGTCACTAACCGTAAATTAATCAAGAGAATAATTTCCCAAATATTAACCCCGAAGGCCGAAACCAACATCAGATCAATATCCAGAAAACCATTCTGCTTGGCTAACCGACAATTAGTTTCTAAATTTCACATTCATAGGGAAAGATTCCCATTAATTTTATCAAAGATAAATTCCTTGAATTTATTCTTTAATCCATTTTTGAATATCAATTCAAACTAGTCGGGATTAGCGAACCTTACCGAAGTAATCATTTGTTTTAATTTCCCAATCCCAACCTATTCATCCCATAAAGTAAAAACTGGTAATACTTCACATCTAACACCACAGTGTTATCGGTAAATTCAATTACCATTTCACGTTCAAATCTAATTAAAGATTTAACTATCGCCTGGAGCAAAACTGGTGATACTCCATTTTCGATCTTTTCAATCTAATTAAAGATTCATTAAAACTCCACTTAGTTTTAATCGTTAACTGGGTTAAAGAATCAGTGTCATTTAAAACACAGTTCACGATAAACCCAAAATCACATTCCCTTAATTATCGGGTTAAAGAACGAGTGTTGTTTAAAACACTGTTCGCGATAAACCCAAAAATCAATATCAATTCAATTCCAATTAAATATTATTTAATTGGTACACTTCATTAAATCTAAATAAAAAGATTTAATCTTTTCTCAACTGGGTTCAAGAACAGTGTTAGTGAAGACACCATTCACGACAAACCCAAATCACATTCGATATTCAATACAAGGCTCTGAATAGAAAATATATCAGCCTATATTCAATATCAAATTCTACGATTAACAAATGTCGTATTGGAAATAACGATATAAATATATATCTTTCAAATTTCCATAACAACACCTGTATAATCACGAATTCCAACATCGAAATATTCCGAAGACAATTTCGATTCAAATCCACTCCAATGCAATCATTGGAAATTTTGGTTATTTTCAAAACCCTTTTCGAATTCAATTTATTTATTTAAAAATAAATAGAATTATAATTCTAGTTCAAAACTAGTTCATTTAGATAAAAATCTATTTTTATCTTTTCAAATATGGAGTTTTTCATCCCAATTCTTTCTAAATCATTTCTTATGATTTTACACAAATTATTGCTATTTTTAATAATTTTATCAAGGCCCGTACAGTCGATTTCCATCAATGGCCATCGAACTGCACTTACAGCGACCTTTTTCGAATTTGATTTGGACGTATCTCCAAATCCAACCGTTAGATTTCAAATTTCTAATATTCGTTAGAAAGCTCTTTTCGATACGAACCCAACGGTTCCGGTTTTAGGAGAATCCGACGGTCGGATCTCCCGCAATGTCCATTTGAAATAAATGGTTGAAATTCACGAACTGCCGCGGCGCGGCGCGTTCTATTCAGGCCATTATATTATATATATATATATATAATATATATATAATATATTTCGTCGATTTCTATTTAAAACGAATTATGTAAACAGTTTTAAATTCGTTTCAAAAGCAATTTCAACTTCCATTTCAATTCAAATCAAAATTGAATTCATCTTTATAAATTCGTTTTAAAATTCATTTCTATTCAATTCAAATTTCAATTCAATTTGAATTCATTTCAATTCGCTTTCAATTCAATTTGAATTCGTTTTCAATTCATTTCGAAATCGTTTTCAATTCAATTCATTTCGAAATCGTTTTCAATTCAATTCATTTCGAAATCGTTTACAATTCAATTCATTTCGAAATCGTTTACAATTCAATTCATTTCGAAATCGTTTTCAATTCAATTCATTTCGAAATCGTTTTCAATTCAATTCATTTCGAAATCGTTTTCAATTCAATTCATTTCGAAATCGTTTTCAATTCAATTCATTTCGAAATCGTTTTCAATTCCTTTTGAATTCGTTTTCAATTCATTTCGAAATCGTTTTCAATTCAATTCATTTCGAAATCGTTTTCAATTCAATTCATTTCGAAATCGTTTTCAATTCAATTCATTTCGAAGTCGTCGATTTCGAAATCACTTTTCAATATTCATTTTAAAATGAATAAAATCGATATAGATATCGTTCACGTCAAAATGGCGTCAATCTAATCAACACGGCTTCATAAATTTCTATTTTCAAATTATCTTTATTTTTCAAATTGGAATGAGGCCCAATCAATTACCATATAAAATTAATTATATGGATTTCCATACAACACATGTATATAATAGCATTGAAAAATAATCAACCATCAACCAAAGTGCACTACACTGTATAAGCATCAAATATAGATATTCAACGCTTATAACAGCCTGTCAATCAATCGATCGACATATTTAATCAATCAGGATGAGTGAAATTCATATTTCATCCCAACACCCGTGTGGGGTTTCAAACAAACACAGATTTTATTCGTGCAGTTGGGCGATGTGTAAAATTTATCGACCCAATCAATGTCCTTCAAATAGGTGTACATAAACAAACCGTCTGGTTTGTAAATGAATATTTATTTTATTCACTTTCACTATATTCATATTCACGTTAAAAATTATATTTTTAACGATAAAACATTTTATTCTATCATATGAATTTCTATTATTCATTTACACAATAAAATGATATTTTTATTTTCTAACATATTTTAGAAAATTTCGGCGGCATAACGGCACGATACTAGAAACGGGACGAGGCCTAGCCTTATCCCCGGTCTAGTGAAGGCCCACGCCATTCACACATCAATCAAATCAATTCGTTATGCAAACCACAAAATTTGGAGTAAGAGTCTAACCTAGCCTTACTCCATCGCCTTATAACGGCGCACGTCTAATCCTAACCAATTTATCGATTCGATTTTTTTTTCCCACACCACAAACCACATTCAAACCAATATCGCAATCAATCACCAAACAGTCAAACAAACAAGTCCATGGTCTGTGGACGATTTGTGTCGGGTGCTACTAAGCACCGTCTGCATCCTAGTATATATATAACTAGAAAAATTAAATTGAAAGGTGAGAAGTTCTCACATATAGCTATCCTAGCTCCACGACACTTCATTTGCAGAAGTCTTCGTCGTTTCGCCTTTTTGTCAGCTTCGTCGCCCGTATTCTCTACATAGGTAAAAATCGAATTTTTACTATGTTATTCAATATATAAAATCACATTTTTACTTTGCTTCTCAATATATAAAAATCATATTTTTATTTTGCTTCTCAATATATAAAAATCGAATTTTTACTTTGCTTTTCAATATATAAAAATCATATTTTTATTTCGAAGTTCAATATATAAAAATTCTATTTTTCTATCGAAGTTCAATATATAAAAATTCTATTTTTCTATCGAAGTTCAATATATAAAAATTCTATTTTTCTATCGAAGTTCAATACATAAAAATCGAATTTTTACTTTGCTATTCAATATATAAAAATCATATTTTTATTTCGACTTTCAATATTTAAAAATCTGATTTTTACTTCGACTTTCAATATCTAAAAATCTGATTTTTACTTCGACTTTCAATATCTAAAAATCTGATTTTTACTTCTTAAAGTTCAAATCCTTTTTCTCTTTAAAGATTAAACCTTTTTCCTATTTAAAGTTTTTACTTTAAAACAAAATCAGTTTTTTTTTCTTTTAAAAGTTCAAATCTTTTTAAAATCAGTTTAAAAATCTAATAAAGTCAGTTTTTACTTTTAATTAAAATCAGTTTATAAATCTTTAAAAAAAAACAGTTTATATTTTTTTATTTTAAAATCCATTTACTCCTTTTTAATTAACCAAAACTATATGTATTTAAAATAAATTAAACAAAAACAAAAGAGAACAACAAACAAAAAAAAAAAAAAAAAAACTTACAGGTGCTTCAAGAGGGAGTGGGGGGGTTTTCCATAGAAGGGGGTGCGGCTTGAGGAGGAGGGGCTGAGTTCCCCGGAGGCATGGTCGGGGTGGAGGGTGCGGCGTCGGTTCTGGGGGAGGGAGGGTTCTCGATCGATTGGGGAAGGGGGGGGGTTTGCACGACGAGGTTGGGGAAGGGGGGGTTTCTGGTCGGCGACGACGCCACCTGGGGGGTGCGGTAGGTCCGGCGATGGCAGGGGCGGGTGGCGGCGCTCCGTCGTTCTTCGTTTTTTTTTTTTCTTTCCTAATTTTCGATCTGAGGGAAATAGAAATGGGGGGGGGGGGGGGTTGAGAATATATAAATATTTAATTCACTATATTATTTATTTATTTATTTAATTTTCAAAAAGTTGACTTTTACATACGACTTCGAAACGAGGCCCACCGCCTGTCGTCCCTAGCGTTTTACCCCCATTCTGAACACAATGGGATATGTATCGCAAGCTGATTCGATAGTTACAATCAGTTTCCTTTGGATTAACATTTAAATCACTATATTGAATTTTAAACGTACATTTCAAATTACCGGGGTCACATACGAACTTTAAAAATTCTAGAAAAATATTTTCTAGCTTCGTATTGACGATACGGTCCTAACAAAACTAGTTTCGTCGAATTCTGAGACCGTTAGAAAAATGGCCAATTTCCAGTCGATTAAAATCAACTGAAACTGGTCAAACGCGTTTTCCTTTGCCACGCTCACACATTGATTCGAAAAATTATGAAATTTGAAACCTAGCAATAACTTTACATCCTGGACCCAACAAAACTGGTTTCGTCGAAATCCGAGGTCGTTTGCAAAATGTCCATTTTTAAGGGCCTTATATATATAAAAATATATATAAATTCCACAGCGACTATTTCTAATTTTAAACTGGACATATCTTATCATTTCTAAGATGAAATCTCAGTTTGTTAACTTCGTTACAAAGATATAGTTATACAGATTCAAATATTTCTTGTTTCGTTCGATTCTGACTTATATTGAATTCTGTATATTCATTTGAAATTAGAAATCGAATTTTCGAACTACCGCGCCATTTTCAGTTCTATTTATAATTATATATAAATATTTATATTCTAACGACGACGTATATAAATATATACGTCGAATTCTATTGAAAATAAATTTCTCGTCGATATTATTTAAAATAATTCATTTTAAATAATCAAAATTCGCTAAAATTGCCAAAATAAAAATTTTAAACTGGCCCAGATTTTACGGGTTGTTACAGATTGTTATTAAAACAAACACATAAATAATTAAGCTGAATATCAAATAACATTCAGACAATATTGTATATTATGGCGATAGATATGGTGCATTTAAAATATGGTGTTCCTATGTGTTCCTATACACTCATGTACAAAACACCATATAAGATAAACAACAAATAAGATAAATATGATCGGATGTTGTCTGCCTTCAAATAATGTATGTACGCATGTTGTGATTAAAAGGTACAGTTGCTTGAAGCTCAAGACAGCTACTTGTATCAGGCTGTAAGCATCACTTTCTTTCAATTTCCTTCCTAGTTCCTAAACAGAAGTGTTCAAGTATCATGCCAAAAATTTCAATAACACTTAATTTCCTAAATGGAAATCATGGCTATATAGTTGATCTAAATTACTGTGCTACAGATGCCAAATTCTTTGAACAATGAGTTGTGTATAGATATTTGACCGCAGGATGTTGAAACTAGCTTTCAGGGTATAATGGCAAAAATATTTGACCACAGGGTGTATGTTTTTATCCATTAATGCAATAATGCACACATAAGGCTATTTTCCTTCATGAATTTGTGTATAGGTACATGCAACGTATTTTTACAAAAAAGTGCATTTTGAAAAACCTATTAAACATGGTCCAAGAATAGACAAATGGGTACATGTGCTGGGTCAATCTTCAAACCACGAATCTTTGTCTTCTTAAGTCTGCATGTAGACCGCGCTAAACAGAATATTAAGCGAACAAAAACAGCAAGGAAAAATAAATATTAGAAACACAGACCGCTGTATTAACAACTAAATATCAACAACATAAGAACAAAATATCAGCAAAGTATAGTACAAACGGTGGAAGCTACTCAATAGCAGTGATAGGTGATTTGAAGGAAGCTAGTAAACATGTCAACATGTGAGATTATCTTAACCTTTGGTACGATCCCAAGTAAAAGCCATTTCAATTGTTAGAAAAAAGTATATTGTATTTTATGGTTGACTTCCATTTTAGCAACAAAGTTCTGCTTTACATTTTATGTAAACTTTATTTCTATTGCATCAACTTTGATGAATCAGCGATATTTTCTCAAGTTATCAGATTACTAAGTTCTGGTTTACAATGAAGTCGGGTCATAATACTCTTGAATTGATGGGAGGCACCAATCCAAAACTTAGCTGCATGTCAAACAGTAGTGTATGGCAAGCTAACAATCAACTCCATACTACCTCACTTTCTGATGAAATGCAATGTATCAGTATTTTTCAAGGTGCATAATGCAATGTCTCACACAATTAAAATATTTATCCAAAGTGCACATTACAAATGACTTACCACATAGTTAGAATTTTCTATGATGACATTTTCAAGAGCACCCCATGTATTTATTGCTTCACCAAATTGCCCTTTTGCTATTTGTTGCTTTAATTGTTCGGCCATTCTGACATAAGAATTTTGTGATTTCAGCAAAGAAAACAGTGAATGCATAATTAATAATAACTCAATAAAAGGTACCTGTTAGCTTTGTCCATCGCATCAATTTCAAGTCTTGAAACACCCCTAAGCAAAGGTGCCCACGAAAACTGCATCAAAATAAAAAATTAGGCAAACACAATTCTGCTACTTATGAAATGACATGAAATTAAGCAAAGGTGTTATGAAAACAACATCAAAATAAAAAACTAGGCAAACAAAATTCTACATCAAATGATACGAAATTATACTACAAACTTCCACCGTTAAGCTGCTTCTCAAGTGCATATCAGGAACTTTAATATCCTGGCGAAAACATGTGCAGTATCACCCTAAACTGCGCCTATCACAGAAACAGCCGAGGATAAAGATCAGACATTACACACCATCAACATAGCACATCTATTCTTTTTCAAAAAAGAACCCACAATGTCAAAACAATGGCATGATAATTTGAGCAAGATCTATTGATCCCATGCTCACTGACTTGTTCCTAAGCAAGTAGTAAGTGGTTCTCTGGTCACAAAAAACCAAGCCCAATTTCAAATAACCAAAAAGAAGCTCAGCCTTGTCAGTAACATCATGCTTCATTGTTCAGCCAACAAAAGAATTAGCAAAACCCATCTTACCATTCATTATAAGCATCATAAACAGATGAATCCTTGTACTAACAATATTTCAGACTATAACTATGTTTCAAGGTTCGCTGCTACTAGCAATATTTCGGTAAAAATGAGTTCGAAAATCATGTCAAAAAATATGTGCATTTTGTTTTATGGTTTTGGTAAATACCTATAGCTTAGATAGTAAAAATGAAATTCTTCATGGTAGAATACGGATACTAAATTTCCAGTACGGGCCTTAAATGCAGTTTCAAATGTGGCAAGATTTTTGAAAACGGAAAGCTTGTTCAAACTTAAAATAAGAATAAGATAGTAAACTATTAAATACATTTAATGGAAAAACATAAATAATCTCTTCAAACCTTTTTCGTTGACTCAATGTACATCCTAAGAATTGATTTCACCTGGCAAGGCTTGGTTTTATTTCGCAACTTATACGAAACCAGTGTAGAAAAATTGAAAAGAAAAAAAAATCATTATGTGGATAATTAATGAATGCTGGAGAATATATAAAAATGCTACCTGAATATCAACTCGAGCTGAGAACTTTACCGGCTCTTCTTCAGTGATCTAATCATAAGTGTTTTTTCCATGAATAGACTTTGAAGCAACTTTCATGCTATGTCGGGCAGATAATCCTTCTTTAAAATGTAGCTAAAATGAGTCACTTGATTAGTATTATCTGGTACAGAACAGCTGAAGTAATGACACCCGAATAGATCAAAAAAATGATGTCATCATAGTTGGCGATTTTAAATGCACACATTACACAGTTTGGGATTAGGATGAACACGGGTCACATATGATAAGTATGAAAGTGAATCATAATCAATGATGAAAATTGAAAACGTAACAAAGATTCATAATAAATGATAAAAAAAATGATGTCATCCTATGGTTAGCACCAACATTTGATCACTTAGTTAAGACTGCTGAGTAGTAGTTCGTCTGTGAAAAATGATGTTAGAAAATGAGAAGATATAATAGTTCTGCATACATTGTTTCTATAGAGGGAGCATATAAAACCTGCTTGTGCAACAAGGTAAACAATGTTATGTCATATATATCACTTTACCATGGAATTGGAATTGACACGATAAGATTAAATACAGAGCTCACCTTCATCTCAATCATCAATAATCTATGTTTCTTTCTCCCAATTGATTGATTCTAGATTCTTTAAACAAACTTATCTCAGTAATAAGGTCCTAAAAAGTTAAAAAAAATAACAATAAAATGGAGGAAAAAAATTAATACTATATTGTTTTCTTTTTTCCAGTTTTTACAGTCTTATGGTTTGGGCAATAGGCATAAATCTGAACCAACAACTTAGTAAATAGGTTGCTTCTTTGATGAGAATAAGTGTAATGGAGATGTAGGCCTTCATATGTAACTATCAGTGTTTCTGGATCTTCTTTTGATCTTTCAACTTGCTTCTTTGCATTGCATCGGGGGTTAGTGCATCGGTAGTAACTCCTGGATACGAAAACGTAGACATTCATTCCACTATATATTAAAGTTAGCTTCATGACACATGTACAGTCATTTAGCTAAAAACTGTGATATCACTCATCCCATCAAATTAAAGCCTTCAGAGCAATCCATATAACTGTAATACTAGTAAGTAAATGATACAAGGTTCAATATCACCCTGTTGCACATATTGCTACACATGCACGTATAGCACGTGTTAGAAACACAGAAATGATTAGATTAAAAAAAATCTTCTATTTTGATATGCTTAGTTTATTTTGTGAGCAATATACACACTTGGCCTACTGTTGCAACTTGCAATATTTTGGAATGAATGACTACAAATAGGTATATAACTAGTGACATTATATTTTATATCAGTAATTGACCAAGGACATTCATCTGTTTGAAGGAGCTCACACTAGCTTTAGAGTGTGGAGCCTGATGGGTATTTTGAATATTGATTTCAGTTTAACCTAAAATGGGTTTGGGGCTCAAATTTTCAATGAATGAGAGGGAATTTATTATTTCCATTATCATATGCAGGCCTGAACCCATTTATTGCAACTTACCAGCAATTTTTGGCTTAGTACAAATTAATAGACAAGGGTTTAGGAAGTTTCTAAGGTTTATAATATTAAAACTATTCTATCAAACATACTAGCATGTTGCCATCATTTGTACATTTTTAGATAAAGGTGCAGTGTCTGTACATAACTGAATATATGTTAGACAGCTTATAAATAGGCCTTTACTAAAAAGTTACCGAAAAGTTGGTCTGTCCAAAATATTATCAAGTGAAATAGCTGACAATGGTCAAAATTGACTATGTGGCTGAACATGGAAAGTGAATCAAGCAATAACAACAAAAATAAAAAATTAGCATCACTTCTCATTTACATCGTCTATGTGACAACTTAAATAGCAACTAATTAAACAATATATGGTTGAATAAACATTCAAACAAACGGTGTAATCCTACTAACATGTTTTCCATCAAGTTCACGGATTTTGCTACAAGTAATAAAGACTTTTATGTCAGAAATTTTTTGGATTAATTTGTTTAAAGATTTCAAGATAAATTCTGGAAATGAAAATAGGAGGAGGATCAGATTAACAAAAAAATCTCTATATTTTACAGATTGCTGAACTTATCCTGTATTTTTGCAAGACTGGTAACCACCAGTGTTCTCTAACAGCTCTTTTATATGACCATAAAGATGGTAGACAGAAAATTTTGAGAAGTGAACCGGATTTTTATTTTTGAAAACATTGCAGACAAGTATGACCTTTGAATGTCCCAAATTTACTTATTTTATTTGTTTATCATTGGAAAAAAAAAATCATGTTTTATACCTTGGATTTGGACTGTTTTTAATAGACTTATGCCCATAGTTTCTCCATTTATATCCATCATCTGAAATCCCTCCATTTTCACAACACCTGATTTTAAGAATGTACTTGTTGTCAATCTTGCAGTGCCCTTTTTCTAGTACTGGTTCTCTGCAGTCAAGAACATAAAGATAATCCTAAAGCTATGCAGAAACAAGAAAAATGAAGTTAATTTTATTCAAGAATTTGATTTCCTAGTGCACACATTAGGTATATTCAGATGAATAGCAAAATGCTATTTTGACTGAAAGTTAACATGTCAAATCATGCAAAAATAATAAAAATCATTGAATTATGTAGCTCCCTATTTTTCTCTCCCTTGAACTGTAGATCCACACATTTCTACAAAATAGTTTCGGTCATTCTAGCATTCCTCCATGATTTAGTGTAGCCAATGTGGTTACGGATTTTATATTGTTGTAAAAAAATCAAGAAGTTTGGTACATGTAAAATAAGTGAATTTAAGAGAATGATATAATGATGCAGGAGACAACGTAAATTCGGATTACTAATGGCCTGCACAATGACAATGATACGACGGAGCTTGGGAAACGCATGAGAAAGAAAACTGAAAATAAGGTCAATAATTCATTAGGTTGCTATCATATACATAATAGATGCCAATTGAACTCAGGTGTAAAAAACAACAGAAGTAGTACATTTCATAGTAAAACTTATTAGCATGTACATGTGCTATGTTTCATATCAGTAGACCATTTTTACTCTGTCGTCTTCTCTTTTACAGTCTTCCCTTTCACTTAGCTTTCACTATAACTTGGCTCAAGATCATATTCATGTCATTCCTCATAGTTTTCATGTGTTTTATCAGTCATGTTCATCTCCGTTGCGACTTTACCAATATACAAATGCAAAAAATCTCTCAAAAGAATAAGTCCAAAGAACTATGACAATTGATGGACCAAAGCCAAAACATGATCTTTTTACTGGATAACTTTTATGTGATTTATATATATAGAAACTGCAAATAAGATCAAAACCAAAAAGAAAAGTTAAAAAAATGTCAAGGGCATGATCTTCTTGGAGTTTCTTAGCTTTTTAATGGCATACTTTTGCTCATATTTACTCAATTTCCAAAATTTCAAGTTGATTTCATTTGACTTAATTATAATATCTCCTAACTAAGTATAATTCAGCCGGTATCTATAAATTTTTAAAAGGATTAATGAAATGAAATTAACTTTCAAACCCTCTTCAATTTTATTATCATTAGGCTGCAATAACTACAAACATATTATATATAATACATGTATGTATGTATGTGTGTGTGTGTACTTCCAAGTTAATTACACAAAAATAAGCAATCATTATTTGCATACCACGGAACAAAAGGTCCAAACATAAGCTTGTGAGTTTCATAAAAAGGAAAATTGGTTTCATCGAGGTGAAACCAAAATTTGACAATTAATTTACAAACAACTTATTTTATTTTCAATATATCCATCATGCATCTAAAATTGTGAAAGTGATTGTAAAAAAATTGGGTAGGAAGTACCTGGGCTTGACGCTCCACTAGAAGTAACTCCACATGGTCGGACAATGTAGCATCGGTTAGCAATGTGAATCACATGGATGGACAAATATCGACTTAAGTCGGTTTCGAGATCCACTGTAGACATTTCTCAATTCCATTAGTAATTTTTAGACTAAGGAAGACAACCACTTAAGATTTGATTCAATTGCAAATTCTAAGCACAAATCAACATGAGCAGTAATTTTTAGACAAGATAAGCACTTAAGATCTGATTCAATTGCAAATTCTAAGCACAAATCAACACGAGCAGGCAGTGGATTTATCAGATTGATGCTAGTAGTTTCTTTTTCAGGCATTAACCTAAGAAGATAAGAGATCTGAAACGTAATTATGCATTAATCTAGGCAGCGGAGTTTTTTATCACATAGATACAGCCCCACATTGTCCAAAACATTTAAATTTCTGCTATATTCTAAGCTAAAGCTTATAAAATAATTAACATATAAAAATGAAATCATGGTATCTTCTAGCTAAAACATAAATTGTACTACAGAAATTAAGCTTACTAATTTGAACCAAAGGTTCTAGAGATTGTCATCAATATATTATTTTATTAAGTGATATAATAATAGTCAATTATACAAAAAAAATCTGAAAGGCTTATCTTTGTGATTGTTTTGGAGGCTTGCTTGGGATTGGGCATCATGGAGACAAATACGAACCTCACATAAATATAAAGAATTTGACTACCGATTAAAAAGTGTATAAATCCTACAAAAATAAGCACTTTAATCCTAACTTTGATTAGAAGCATTAGCAAGTTCTTTCACATCGTGGTACATAATCATCAACGCTAAGTCAGTAGTTTTTTTTCTGGGTATGACATTCAGATAATTTGTTAAATATATATACTCTACTTCATGGATGAAATGTCTTAACAGAACTTAATAAATGTGAATGCCAACTATTTTTGTATAAACCACTAATTCTGTTGCAATTTGCTGGTTAACATCAGTTTATACACTTGATTATCCATTGCTAAGGACAAATACAATTTCTGTTAGTGATACATTGCTAATTTAAAATTAGCATGTCTGTATTGAAGTGGATAAATTATCAGTTAAAATTTGGGTGGTAAGGCAATGCAATATTTTCTATTAGTGGTACAACCAAAACCACCAAACCATTTATGAATTTCAAAAGAAGCTGTTACTACAGTAATTAAAAGAAATTAGAGTGTTTGCTTTGGTTAAATCCTAAAAAGATGTAAGCATTTTCCATATTACCTTCTGTAGAAATTATTGTAAGTCGGAAAGATCAAGGAACCACCAAATATCAACAACCAACAAAAGTTAACAGAAAGACGGAAACCAAATTTACGAGAAGTTTTTTTTTTTGAAGTATCGTACAGTTGTTAAAACATATATAAATTACACACCACTAACCTAACACCAGATTTCAGTTAATCAACCTTGATTTACTTGTTGCAGACCCTGATGAACATGGAAGGCGGCGACATCAACAGTATAATTGGTGTAATGCATAAAGAATGAAACAGATAGGATGATTAATATATTAGATCTAATCGAAAGGGAAAGGAGCAAAGCAATCTGGGGAAGACGAGGAAAACAATTTAGGTTTACGCAGAAAAAACAAGGAAAGCAATTTAGGTTTAGGCGGAAAAATGAAAATAGAGGGGGAAATGAAACGTAATGGGAGGGAATGATGGAAGGGAATGTTAAACGTAACCAGTATTTTACTCGATTGTTAAATAAATGTAACCAAAACCCCAAAATGCAAAATTAAAATTCACACTGGTTACATATACATATAAACGCAACCAATAAATGTAACCATATGTGTATTTTTTGTAATGAAGGATGCCTTGATTCCTAAAATGAGGCTCCTCGAGTCCTCGTTTCCTTTTACAATCCCTTGAAAAACGCAAATCACAGATATTAAGAAGGAAGTAAATAATAAAGTGCGGTGTCATTGTTTAATTTATCCGGTCATATCGATTGGGCCAAAATCCATTATTTGAAAACCAAACCCGAACCGATAACCAAATAAAATATAAAACAAAAACCAAACCCAACCAATTAACTGGTGAAACCAAACCAAAGTAACCAAACTAATTCGGTTCGATCGGTTATTTCGGTTCAAACCAAAGAATGCTCACCCGTAGAGGGAAACATAAAACCTTGAGTCAGATAACAGTATTAATGAGCGATAAAATAGCTATCTAACATCATCAATAAAGTATATGAGAATAGGCAAATTAATCATCTAATCTATCAATCATATCATCAGAGAAGAACCCAACCCATCTGCTCCACACCCGACAGTGACAGCCTTTACAACAATCAGATAGAAACAAACAGTACATTCATGGCAAACAATTATCAAGCGTAGACCATCCTAATCGATATCGACATCTCCCAAGCATAAGCCCCGAAGGCCTAAACCAACATCAGACAAGCACCCAAGAGATATCTACTTCGATGTCAGACAATCTATACAAGATGATACAAGCAAAACAATCATCGTCCATGACTCTGGCTATTACCTCCATTCTTGCTTCGAAACTATCGTTAATCGTATGATCGGCCCATCTGACTATTCTTTAGGGCTAATGGTAACCCCGGTTCTAGCAAAACTCCATACGCCATTAGCATTCGTATGTTTGTCTTACTCAACGAAGACAACTAGGCCCATCAAGTTTTTACCCAGGGTACTTGACCCATCCTGTCTTTTCGGCATCCCCATTGTACCCTTGCTTTGAGCCTGCTAGAATCTCTGACTAACGATAATCCTTCGGCCTTCAATATCTTTAGTCTTCATTGACAGCGACAATCCATAATTCAAGCGCCTTCTCGAGCAACCATTATCCACCAACTCAACATCTTTGAGTCATGCCCACATTCGTTGCATTTCATCGATCAACGAACACATCACTTCGGCATTCCACCTAGAACTCACGTCAAAGCCACATCCAACTCCGAGCCAAAACAACATCCATTTTTGGTCAACATTAGTCGGATCATTCCCCTTTCATTATTCGGGCCGCCAGCTGACCAATCACCACTTCGACCCGGCCCATCTGGCTTTGACCCATCCATGTTTGCCACAACCGACTAATCAACTACAGACTCACACGACCAATCAGGCTCGACCTGATTCACATAAGCAGCTCGCCTTTCCACTCAAGCTGACCTACTGGAATGAACGACCCATCGATTCCTGGATGACCCAACTATCCAACGACCCATCAACCATCCAACGATCTGCTGCTTCAAAGCTCCAACGACCCAACCCATTGAAGCTCCAACAACCCTACTCTTCGAAGCACCAACGACTTGACTTCGTATCACATCATCAACGGCCTGACGAAGAACGACCCAAAGCCAGAACTTTTAGACTGAGCCGAAGCCATTAATTTCAGACTGACCCGCCATCCTTCGTGCTTCCCAAGACACGACCTAATGGTACTCGAACCCGAACGACCTGGCATCGAGTGAACCGAAGCCAACGACCGATCCATTTCTTGAGCAACAAGCCACACGACCTGAGCCTGCCACATCATCAACGACCCATGCAAAACGACACGACTTCTGAAACACCCCACCCTCCATTAAGGTCACTCACAAAGGGAATGCCTTAACTTTGGTGGAGGTTTTTAAGTAAAAGTCACAGATAAACACAAGACAGATATATATATAAACACATATAAGCAGCGGAAAACAACAGACTTTTTATTTCATAAATATGTGTTCATACAAAACCTTTCCATAACTGTCACATAATAACTCCCAAAACATTACATCATCATTTCTGTCTTGGTTATTAAATAAAGAAGCATAAAAACATAATTAAAACTGCATAATCACCACAGAGTTTGTCCAACAGCCATAGCCAAGGAAAGAGAGTCCAAACCGTACATCTACTATCTTGAAGCTTGCAAAGAATCTGACTAAGCTGGGTTGTATCCTCCCTGTGGACCTAGGCGGAAACGGAAGAAAAGAAGACGAAAGAAAATAGGGTCAGACATAAAGCCTAGTAAGTCTAGTAACTCTTCAGTATGAGAATAAGAAAAAGGGCATGATAAGTATAAACTGGAAATAGGAAAGTATCATAAACTAAGGTAAGGCAGTTTGAATTGAATATACTATTGCACCCCACACTATATCTCTGCACCTACTTGTATTTTCTCAACTGGCACCCCATGATCGGGTGAAGTGATCCCCTTTTCTCTAAAGATCGGCTCCTACTCGCATAATCATCTGTGTCTTACGGCCCCCAAAGATTGTAGATACCTATGCTGGTCCCACCATGGGGTGTATCAAGTCCCATGGTGGCGGCCCGACACAATCCTTAGAATGCATAGGTTATACTACTGGTGCCCCCAGTGCCCTGTTTGTCTGCTCCGAAGTGTGTGCACGCCCGCACTCTGTTAGAACCCACACTGTTGCACCCACCGCCTTCGCTTTTGACCGCTTACAATCAGCCCAGTAATCGTGCCCCACCCGACCTTGTTTCAGGGTACCATGATACCTAATTGGGTTACTGCTGAAATGGGTCCCCGTTACTAGGGTTTTCTAGTCAAACATGTTAAATGGTTAAGTGTCTGTATTTAGCAAACCCCACCCATCAATTTCATTAACATGTTGAATTGGTTAAGTGTTTCAGTTAACCTAACCCTACCATCCTGACAGTCTGTCCTTAGCTTTTTAAAGCACCGACCACTCACATTAGACAGGTATTGTTATGGTTACTGGATGTGTCGGTCGGTTCCGGGCAGATTTACACCGTAACTTAGTCTAACCTTGGGTCCTTATTGGGCTCCATGCTTAACCACCCACATTGGATAGGTGTTGTTGTGACTACTGGACAGCCGGGCGGGTCCGGACAGGTTTACATCAAAACTCAATCTAACCTCGTGTTAAGCATACTCGTATTTTCTAAATTTACATATTTGTCTTTATTACTTAATATATGTAAATTTGTCAACAATTAAATGTTGTGGCCCACTTTTCAAGTTTAACATTTTTGTTATAAGAATTTATACCATTTAAAGGCCACCAATTTTTGGCATGTGACAAACATGCCAATTTCATATATTTTCTTATGTCAAGTTTTATCAATATTCCCAACGTTACCCCATTTAAATATTAGGCTAACAATCTTAGCCTAATTCTCGTTCACATGGTTTTTAACATATAATATTAGGCTAAAAACTTAGCCTAATTTAGCGCACACAAAATTTGGCATAAGGGAATTCATAAACATAAACATGACATAGGTGTAAACTTGGCATTCTTGGCATAATCAATACGAATATCATAGATGTGAACTTGCAAAATAGTCAACATACATATATGTGAATTTGCAACATAGACTAAATCATGGGTTTCAACTTATCATGTGAAATTGCATTGAAATAGGCATCTAACCAAATAGGTATCACATAAATTAGCATATGATTTAGACAACATAAGCCTAAACATGTTTTGGATCTAGGCGTAACATCGAACATCACTAGCATATGACAAGAATATGACATTTTCATAAGTATGTATAAATTTTATGACAAGGTTGTGTACTAGACCCAATCATATATCCAATTACAACATGAAACATGTATTAAAGTGGATCTTGGCATGGATCCAATTAACTTGCAACTTTCTTACAAACATACTAGCATGTATGTGAACATAATCATTTAGGCATAAAGGTTCTAGCATATATATACATGAAATCTTAATCACATACAACCTATATAATCACATAAACATATAGGTGTCGATTACAACACGAACTATACAACTTGCATGCGATTCTACATGTACAATAGTATCAGTATCAACTCAATTATACCACAAACATCACAATACCATAATCATTTCAATACATAGATATGAATTAACATCGTTGTTACACGATAACACAATTCCATTTCCATTTTACATCGAATCAAATCCTAACTTTTATTCACATCGGAAAAATCACTATACTTACAACAAACGACGGTCTTGTTTTCTGATTTCTGAATTCTGAATTTGAATTGCTTTCCTTTGGGTAGACTAACTTTGATTTAATTATTGTTTTAACTTTAATTTGGCTCCTCTCTAAGCTTTTCTACAAGTAGAGGCTCCTCTTAGTTTTCTCCCGACAGCATGGCGGCTCTATTTCTATATTATTTGTGAGAATTTAGGTTGAGTGTTGAGTTATATTTATAGAATTTCAGATTGATTTGAGCCGTCTGATTATCACAGATGAATCGGACCATTCACTTCGAGAGGAGCCAACCAAAATGCGACAAGTCAACCCTAGTGACACAGCTAAGCCTCAGAAATCGACCAGAACCCGACCAGGCCAGCCAGGGACAAACCAGGTCGACTAGGCAGGTCGACCCCTAGGTCGACCCTATGGTCACCCGGGTCGACCCCCAGGTCGACCTGGTGCCTGGGCGGGAATTTTCCCGCCCAGCCCAGTTTGGGTCTGATTTTTGAAATTTGAAATTCGTTTGAACCGTTTGAATTTTAATTTGAATTCTGAAACTTCCGGAGGTCATAACTCCTTCATACGGAGTCCGATTTACGCAAACTCGGACTCTATCTCAGGCAGAATTCCGAGATGAGCGCAACAGCGTAACCCCTTTCCCTTAATTATTTCATTAAGAATAAATTATACCTAAATTTGTTAATTTACAGTTAAGAGAAAATTCGGGGTGTTACATTCTCCCCTCCTTAAAGGATTTCGTCCCCGAAATCTTCAAGTCTAAGAGAACGTAAATCCTAACATCCAATCGTCCATCTACTCAACCATCAAACACAGGCATCCATTGTCCTTAAAAGACTTCAAATGCTTTATGGTCATATGCATAGTGTGTGTACATGTTCTTATCTAATGCAAAATCAGGCGGTCTAATGATTCAGTTGACCTTCTTAATGCAAATCATGTAAGTGTCATGAATCCATATGTATGAAAATCTGTCCTTACTCATAATTCTACATGAGTGCGCAACCATTTATACAAATGCAACATCCATATGACGACATATCAAGTTTCAACCACATACAAATATGAATACATATATGCATATGCAATATGAAGTGGCTGAGCCGATCTAAAACCTAGGTTGTGTGTGTATATGCATCCATGAGCAACCACTAGCAACCAATTGCAACCACTTGCAGCCATCAACCATAACATGTTTCAAATACATGTTTACATCCAAAGGGGTTTCTCTTAAGGATAAAGGATAATATCGAGGTGATTATACCTAAAAATATAGATACAAACACAACTTAAGGAAAGAGAGATCAAAGATATACCCTCAAAAAGAAAAGGGTAGGCCGCACATATTTTGTCTTCAGTTTCCCAAGTTGCGTTTTCCTCGGCGTCGCTCCATTGAATCTTAACGAGCTTGACTTCGCGGTTGTGTAGCTTCTTGATTTCAGTTCCTACGATTCAAGTTGGAACTCTCCTCATAGTTGCTTCGCGTTCCACTTCGGCTTCTTCTAGAATGCTTGGCTCCACCACTTCCGCAGATTCATGTAGACATTTTTGGAGATGAGAAACGTGAAAGACGTTGTGAATTCCTGTGAAGACCCGTAACTTCCCCGTAAAGGAAAGCGTCGGATAGTTCGAGAACAAACCACAACAGAACACATACAGAAGAACATTTCATTGTATATTACAACAATGCATCAGATTACAAGAATTTACAGAGTATAAATGAATATTACACAGAAATATCAGAGATTTAAATTACATTTAAATACATAGCAGCGGAAAATAATACAATACACAACTAGAATGAGATATACGGATGCAAAGCTTTCCGGATATCGTTCCAGCTGTAAACCAGGATCCTGTGAATATAAATCTGCAAAACCAAAACTACTAGCTGCCCGTGTCAAAAATAAGGGCACCCAGAGTTTAGGTTAAAACAATAAACTCCAGGTCAGTCATGTGACTGGTGTGAGAACTAAAACAGTTATAATTCTTTATTTTAAATCATTAGGTAAATCAAGGGACCACGCCGTATAACACGGAACGGGTTTCCTCCCAAGAATACCAGTGCATAAAACAGACAGCGCAATGCTAAATAAAGAAAAATGAAGCTGTTATAAGACCCAGGTCCCATCACACAATGCAACGCAGCCGGGGATAGGGTTTTCCCTTATAACAGCCAAAGAATGCTTAGTACGTTTAAAACAAATCATTTGATACTACTATAAGTGTATAAAACAACTTCAAATCATAAGTATCAATCATAGGCGGCATGGGTACCATATATCATGTCGCCATATATAGGTTTACAAATAAAACCGCAAATGTCACGTATTTGGAAATTGGATTTCCATCTATGAACCGAGGCAAAAGATAGTCCTCAACCGATTCGTGACTCTCTAGCCCGAGCCACAGGCAAGCGCGCAGGCAAGCCTTTAGATCGTCAGGGCCGGTCCACACGGAGTGGATTATTATGCCTGAACAATACGTCTCCCCACCCTATGGGGTGTAAGTCTGGTCCGTCAGCCGACCAGAATGCATTCGGCCGAAACCGATATAACCGAGGCGCCTCGCAACCACAACAACCACATAAGTCAAACTCGTCAGGGCGTGTAAAACCACTGACGCCACTTCTAGCTAGAAAGAAACGCATGCCCTCCCTGAGGTCCGTCTCCCGTTTTTGATTCATACCGGGTGTGAAACTCGCGAATCAAACGTTACACAAAGCTACGCCACAAAGGCCGTGCTTTGATCATCAACCACAAGACTTTGCTTTTCAACAGAAGCCTTGATCATTTGCATCTTAGCATGCCACACAGGCAAGCCATCCTATGCAACCGATATCAGTCACACAGAATGAAATCCGATGTCAGACACACAGTCCATTTACAAGTCCGTTCTGGGTCTGAACGAAACCGGAGGCACCTAGTACCCCGCATATCCATCGATCTCCAAGTACGTCTGGACGATCACCAACTGTTTCCATCTTCTTGGGTGTACAGCCCAATCAAGATCATCAGTTACCACCCAAACGACGTGAAGACTTCCGGTCTTCGACCATCGTCTTCATCTTCGACTTATCGTCGTATCAGTTATTCAGAATGGGATAAACCCGGTCTTCCCAAATAACTCGCGTATATTTTATAAAAGTGTTACACAAACACAACATACGCCTCATTCCAATTCATTAGTCACTAACCGTAAATTAATCAAGAGAATAATTCCCCAAATATTAACCCCGAAGGCCGAAACCAACATCAGATCAATATCCAGAAAACCATTCTACTTAGCTAACCGACAGTTAGTTTCTAAATTTCACGTTCAAATCTAATTAAAGATTTAACTATCGCCTGGAGCAAAACTGGTGATACTCCATTCTCGATCTTTTCAATCTAATTAAAGATTCATTAAAACTCCACTTAGTTTTAATCATTATCTGGGTTAAAGAATCAGTGTCATTTAAAAACACGGTTCACGATAAACCCAAAATCACATTCCATTAATTGTCGGGTTAAAGAACGAGTGTTGTTTAAAACACTGTTCACGATAAACCCAAAAATCAATATCCATTCAATTCCAATGAAATATTATTTAATTGGTACACTTCATTAAATCTAAATAAAAAGATTTAATCTTTTCTCAACTGGGTTCAAGAATGGTGTTAGTGAAGACACCATTCACGACAAACCCAAATCACATTCGATATTCAATACAAGGCTCTGAATAGAAAATATATCGGCTTATATTCAATATCGAATTCTACGACTAACAAATGTCGTATTGGAAATAACGATATCAATATATATCTTTCAAATTCCCATGACAACACCTGTATAATCACGAATTCCAACATCGAAATATTCCGAAGACAATTTCGATTCAAATCCACTCCAATGCAATCATTGGAAATTCTGGTTATTATCAAAACCATTTCAAATTCAATTTATTTAAAAATAAATAGAATTATAATTCTAGTTCAAAACTAGTTCATTTCGATAAAAATCTATTTTTATCTTTTCAAATATGGAGTTTTTCATCCCAATTCTTCCCAAATCATTTCTTATGATTTTACACAAATTATTACTATTTTTAATAATTTTATCAAGGCCCGTACAGTCGATTTCCATCAACGGCCATCGAACTGCACTTACAGCGACCTTTTTCGAATTTGATTTGGACATAATTCCAAATCCAACCGTTAGATTTCAAATTTCTAATATTCATTAGAAAGCTCTTTTCGATACGAACCCAACGGTTCCGGTTTTAGGAGAATCCGACGGTCGGATCTCCCGCAATGTCCGTTTGAAATAAATGGTCGAAATTCGCGAACTACCGCGGCGCGGCGCGTTCTATTCAGGCCATTATATTATATATATAATATATATAATATATACTTCGTCGATTTCTATTTAAAAACGAATTATATAAACAGTTTTAAATTCATTTCAAAATCTATTTCAACTTCCATTTCAATTCAAAGCAAAATTGAATTCTTCTTTATAAATTCGTTTCAAAATTCATTTCTGTTCAATTCAAATTTCAATTCAATTTGAATTCATATTCAATTCAATTCATTTCGAAATCGTTTTCAATTCAATTCATTTCGAAATCGTTTTCAATTCAATTCATTTCGAAATCGTTTTCAATTCAATTCATTTCGAAATCGTTTTCAATTCAATTCATTTCGAAATCGTTTTCAATTCAATTCATTTCGAAATCGTTTTCAATTCAATTCATTTCGAAATCGTTTTCAATTCAATTCACTTCGAAATCGTTTTCAATTCAATTCATTTCGAAATCGTTTTCAATTCAATTCATTTCGAAATCGTTTTCAATTCAATTCATTTCGAAATCGTTTTCAATTCAATTCATTTCGAAATCGTTTTCAATTCAATTCATTTCGAAATCGTTTTCAATTCAATTCATTTCGAAATCGTTTTCAATTCAATTCATTTCGAAATCGTTTTCAATTCAATTCATTTCGAAATCGTTTTCAATTCAATTCATTTCGAAATCGTTTTCAATTCAATTCATTTCGAAATCGTTTTCAATTCAATTCATTTCGAAATCGTTTTTAATTCAATTTGAAATCGATAAAATCGATATAAATATCGTTCACGTCAAAATGGCGTCAATCTAATCAACACGGCTTCATAAAGTTCTATTTTCAAATATTCTATTTCAAATATTTCTTTTTCAAATATTTCTATTTTAAAACTGGAATGAGGCCCAATCAATTACCATATAAAGTTAATTATATGGATTTTCATACAACACATGTATAATAGCCTTGAAAAATAACCAACCATCAACCAAAGTGCACTACACTGTATAAGCACCAAATATAGACATTCAACGCTTATAACAGCCTGTCAATCAATCGATCGACATATTTACTCAATCAGGATGAGTGAACTTCAAATTTCATCCCAACACCCGTGTGGGGTTTCAAACTATCAAACACATATTTTATTTGTGCAGTTAGGCGATGTGTAAAATTTATCGACCCAATCAACGTCCTTCAAATAGGTGTACATAAACAAACCGTCTGGTTTGTAAATGACTATTCTATTTTATTCACTTTCACGTTAAAAATTATATTTTTAACGATAAAACATTTTATTCCAACATATGAATTTCTATTCAGTTCATTCTTTAAATAAAATGATATTTTTATTTTTCTAACATATTTTAGAAAATTTCGGCGGCATAACGGCACGATACTAGAAACGGGACAAGGCCTAGCCTTATCCCCGGTCTAGTGAAGGCCCACGCCATTCACATATCAATTTAATCAATTTCATTTTGCAAACCACAAAACTTGGAGTAAGGGTCTAACCTAGCCTTACTCCTTCGCCTTATAACGGCGCACGTCTAATCCTAACCAATTCATCGATTCGATTTTTCATACCACAAATCACATTCAAACCAATATCGCAATCAATCACCAATCAATCAAACAAACAAGTCCATGGTCTGTGGACGATTGTGTCGGGTGCTACTAAGCACCGTCTGCATCCTAGTATATATATATATATATAACTAGAAAAATAAATTGAAAGGTGAGAAATTCTCACATATAGCTATCCTAGCTCCACTGCACTTCATTTGCAGAAGTCTTCGCCGTTTTCGCATCTTCGTCAGCTTCGTCGCCCGTAGTCACTATATATATAAAAATCGAATTTTTATTTCAAAGTTCAATATATAAAAATCGAATCTTTACTTCGATGTTCAATATATAAAAATCGCATTTTTATTTTGCTTTTCAACAGATAAAAATCGAATTTTTATTACTATGTTATATAGATAAAAATTATATTTTTATCACGTTATTTTCCACCTAAAGATTTTGCCTTTTCTAAAATAAAGATTTCGCCTTTTTAAAATCTAAATCTTTCACTTTTAAAGTTTAAATCTTTTCACCTTTAAAGTTTAAATCTTTTCTCCATTTAAAGTTTTAAATACCTTTTTCAAATCAAAGTTTTTAAAATTCCTAAAATCAGTTTTAACTTTTTAAAACCAAAATCAGTTTTATTCTTTTAATTTTAAAATCAGTTTTAACCTTTTCATTTTCAGCTTTATACTTTATAAAAATTTCAGTTTTACTTTAAATAAAATTTCAATTTTACTTTAAATAAAATTTCAGTTTTTAACTTCCTAAAAATTCAGTTTTTAAAATCAACAAAATACAGTTTTTTTTTTTTTTTTTTAAAATCATCAAAATTCAGTTTTTTTTTTCTTTTAAAACATAATCAGTTTTTATTTTTAAAACCAAATCAGTTTTTTTTTTTTTTTTACTTAAAATAAAAATCAGTTTTTATACTTATTAAAATAAAGTCTGTTTTTAAATCATTTAAAATAAATCAGTATTATACTTTTAAAAAAAAAAAAACGAAATCAGTATTATACTTTAAAATAAAAATAAAAGTAAAATAAAAATAATAAATAAAAAAACTTACTGAATGCGAAGAGGGGGCTCCGTCGAGAGGGGGGGGTCGGCTTCGTCGAGGGGGGGGGTCGGCTTCGCTGAGGGGGTCTAGAAGTGGGCGGCGGCGGCGCTCTTGAACGGGGTGCTCGATTCGAAGGCGAGACAGAAGGAGAGGGCGGAGGGAACTGGCGAACTGGAGGGGGGGGGGGTCATCGCCGGCGGTGGGAGGCTGACGAGGTGCGCGCTCGAAGGTGGAGGGGCGAGGTGGGCGGCTAGCCCAGGAGCGGCTCCATCGACGTCGATCTTCCCTTTTTTTTTTTTTTTTTTTTTTTATTTAAATCCGTTTGGATCTGTGAAAATTGTGAAGGGGGGGGGCCAATGATAAAGGGGGGAAATATATTTTCTTTTTTTTTTTTTTTTTTTTTTAATCGGAAAAAGTTGACTTTCATAAACGACCTCGAAACGAGGCCCACCGCCTGTCGCCCATAGCGTTCTACCCCCATTCCGAGCACAATGGGATATGTGTCGTAGGCTGATTCGACTATTTGAATCAGTTTCCGTTAAATTTACATTTAAATCACTATATTGAATTTTAAACGTACATTTCGAATTACCGGGGTCACATACTAACTTTAAAAATTCCCGAAAAATATTTTCTAGCTTCGTATTGACGATACGGTCCTAACAAAACTAGTTTCGTCGAATTCTGAGGCCGTTTGAAAAATGGCCAATTTCCAGTCGATTAAAATCAACTGAAACTGGTCAAACGCGTTTTCTTTTGCCACGCTCACATATTGATTCGAAAAATTATGAAACTTGAAACCTAGCAATAACTTTACATCCCGGACCCAACAAAACTGGTTTCGTCGAAATCCGAGGTCGTTTGCAAAATGGCTATTTTTAAGGGCTATATATTATATTAAAATATATATAAATTCCACAGCGACTATTTCTAATTTTAAACTGGACATATCTTATCATTTCTAAGATGAAATCTCAGTTTGTCAACTTCGTTACAAAGATATAGTTATACAGATTCAAATATTTCTTGTTTCGTTCAATTCTGACTTATATTGAATTCTGTATATTCATTTGAAATTAGAAATCGAATTTTCGAACTACCGCGCCATTTTCAATTCTATTTATAATTATATATAAATATTTATATTCTAACGACGACGCGTATAATATATACGTTCGAATTATATTAAAAATAAATTTCTCGTCGATATTATTTAAAATAATTCATTTTAAATAATCAAAATTCGCTAAAATTGCCAAAATAAAAATTTTAAACTGGCCCAGATTTTCCGGGTTGTTACAATCTCCCCCACTTAAAACTTTTCGTCCCCGAAAAGGAACAAAGTCGAAAGTGGTTTGATTATTCAGCTCTACATTCGATCTGGCTTCCATTCTCCAACTTTTCAGTTTCTGAGAATTTTCAAAATCTCAAAAATTTGGCTAACACCCTAAATTTTCGAAAAATTTCGCCATAACCTCCCCTGCAATGGGAGCATCGGGGAATTTCAAATTGCTTCCCCGGTCCTTCAGATCTCAAAAAGAAAAAGAAAAAGCCAAGCGGCTAGCCAATAGGCTCACAAAATCATCATCACCCAAACAAAACAGGAAATTATGTAGTAAACATGTACCTATTTGTCGGGCAAACAAATTTTATTCTCTGGCTCTAGCCTCCTTGCTATGACCTGTTCAATGATATATATGTATATGCAAGCAAATGCGACCAATTTTCAATACAATTCAATATTCGATCAAATTAGGCATACTAGTTCAAAATTATCAAACAATTAAACAAACAACACAAACATCAATCAATTAGTGGATTAACGTTTCAAATTCATAATTTTGATATATATACAAAAATCAGATTTTTGATGCCAAATCACAACAATTAGCCCTATCTAATTTTGGTTCTCACACCAGTCAATAGGAAGTATATAGATATTACACGTTCGTCACTCGAATATAAATTCTAATGATGGAGCTCCATCATCAAAATCATCTCCGGGCGATTAGAGTGTAATTCTATATCTATCCAATATATCAAAACTTCGAATACACGCTAGCCAGGCGCATACGCAAAAATCTTTATATTTTGGATTGTCCTAATCAATATAAAATAAATAATCAAATACGAATAATTGATTTAAATTTTCAAAACAAAAATCGTTTTCATTTTAAAAATATACTCTTCACACTCGTTCTAGGATACTACTGATCCCATCTCTAACGAGTCATTCTAATTGGATATTACTAATCCAATATCTGATGAATTCTTTCGTATGGTTCTAATGTGTCTTGTTCTCTGCTTTGTAAACCAAAGCTCTGATACCAAATGTGAAGACCCGTAACTTCCCCGTAAAGGAAAGCGTCGGATAGTTCGAGAACAAACCACAACAGAACACATACAGAAGAACATTTCATTGTATATTACAACAATGCATCAGATTACAAGAATTTACAGAGTATAAATGAATATTACACAGAAATATCAGAGATTTAAATTACATTTAAATACATAGCAGCGGAAAATAATACAATACACAACTAGAATGAGATATACGGATGCAAAGCTTTCCGGATATCGTTCCAGCTGTAAACCAGGATCCTGTGAATATAAATCTGCAAAACCAAAACTACTAGCTGCCCGTGTCAAAAATAAGGGCACCCAGAGTTTAGGTTAAAACAATAAACTCCAGGTCAGTCATGTGACTGGTGTGAGAACTAAAACAGTTATAATTCTTTATTTTAAATCATTAGGTAAATCAAGGGACCACGCCGTATAACACGGAACGGGTTTCCTCCCAAGAATACCAGTGCATAAAACAGACAGCGCAATGCTAAATAAAGAAAAATGAAGCTGTTATAAGACCCAGGTCCCATCACACAATGCAACGCAGCCGGGGATAGGGTTTTCCCTTATAACAGCCAAAGAATGCTTAGTACGTTTAAAACAAATCATTTGATACTACTATAAGTGTATAAAACAACTTCAAATCATAAGTATCAATCATAGGCGGCATGGGTACCATATATCATGTCGCCATATATAGGTTTACAAATAAAACCGCAAATATCACGTATTTGGAAATTGGATTTCCATCTATGAACCGAGGCAAAAGATAGTCCTCAACCGATTCGTGACTCTCTAGCCCGAGCCACAGGCAAGCGCGCAGGCAAGCCTTTAGATCGTCAGGGCCGGTCCACACGGAGTGGATTATTATGCCTGAACAATACGTCTCCCCACCCTATGGGGTGTAAGTCTGGTCCGTCAGCCGACCAGAATGCATTCGGCCGAAACCGATATAACCGAGGCGCCTCGCAACCACAACAACCACATAAGTCAAACTCGTCAGGGCGTGTAAAACCACTGACGCCACTTCTAGCTAGAAAGAAACGCATGCCCTCCCTGAGGTCCGTCTCCCGTTTTTGATTCATACCGGGTGTGAAACTCGCGAATCAAACGTTACACAAAGCTACGCCACAAAGGCCGTGCTTTGATCATCAACCACAAGACTTTGCTTTTCAACAGAAGCCTTGATCATTTGCATCTTAGCATGCCACACAGGCAAGCCATCCTATGCAACCGATATCAGTCACACAGAATGAAATCCGATGTCAGACACACAGTCCATTTACAAGTCCGTTCTGGGTCTGAACGAAACCGGAGGCACCTAGTACCCCGCATATCCATCGATCTCCAAGTACGTCTGGACGATCACCAACTGTTTCCATCTTCTTGGGTGTACAGCCCAATCAAGATCATCAGTTACCACCCAAACGACGTGAAGACTTCCGGTCTTCGACCATCGTCTTCATCTTCGACTTATCGTCGTATCAGTTATTCAGAATGGGATAAACCCGGTCTTCCCAAATAACTCGCGTATATTTTATAAAAGTGTTACACAAACACAACATACGCCTCATTCCAATTCATTAGTCACTAACCGTAAATTAATCAAGAGAATAATTCCCCAAATATTAACCCCGAAGGCCGAAACCAACATCAGATCAATATCCAGAAAACCATTCTACTTAGCTAACCGACAGTTAGTTTCTAAATTTCACGTTCAAATCTAATTAAAGATTTAACTATCGCCTGGAGCAAAACTGGTGATACTCCATTCTCGATCTTTTCAATCTAATTAAAGATTCATTAAAACTCCACTTAGTTTTAATCATTATCTGGGTTAAAGAATCAGTGTCATTTAAAAACACGGTTCACGATAAACCCAAAATCACATTCCATTAATTGTCGGGTTAAAGAACGAGTGTTGTTTAAAACACTGTTCACGATAAACCCAAAAATCAATATCCATTCAATTCCAATGAAATATTATTTAATTGGTACACTTCATTAAATCTAAATAAAAAGATTTAATCTTTTCTCAACTGGGTTCAAGAATGGTGTTAGTGAAGACACCATTCACGACAAACCCAAATCACATTCGATATTCAATACAAGGCTCTGAATAGAAAATATATCGGCTTATATTCAATATCGAATTCTACGACTAACAAATGTCGTATTGGAAATAACGATATCAATATATATCTTTCAAATTCCCATGACAACACCTGTATAATCACGAATTCCAACATCGAAATATTCCGAAGACAATTTCGATTCAAATCCACTCCAATGCAATCATTGGAAATTCTGGTTATTATCAAAACCATTTCAAATTCAATTTATTTAAAAATAAATAGAATTATAATTCTAGTTCAAAACTAGTTTCGTCGAATTCTGAGGCCGTTTGAAAAATGGCCAATTTCCAGTCGATTAAAATCAACTGAAACTGGTCAAACGCGTTTTCTTTTGCCACGCTCACATATTGATTCGAAAAATTATGAAACTTGAAACCTAGCAATAACTTTACATCCCGGACCCAAAAAAACTGGTTTCGTCGAAATCCGAGGTCGTTTGCAAAATGGCTATTTTTAAGGGCTATATATTATATTAAAATATATATAAATTCCACAGCGACTATTTCTAATTTTAAACTGGACATATCTTATCATTTCTAAGATGAAATCTCAGTTTGTCAACTTCGTTACAAAGATATAGTTATACAGATTCAAATATTTCTTGTTTCGTTCAATTCTGACTTATATTGAATTCTGTATATTCATTTGAAATTAGAAATCGAATTTTCGAACTACCGCGCCATTTTCAATTCTATTTATAATTATATATAAATATTTATATTCTAACGACGACGCGTATAATATATACGTTCGAATTATATTAAAAATAAATTTCTCGTCGATATTATTTAAAATAATTCATTTTAAATAATCAAAATTCGCTAAAATTGCCAAAATAAAAATTTTAAACTGGCCCAGATTTTCCGGGTTGTTACAATTCCCGCCAACTTTTCGGGCAGCTCTACTCTATAAGCCATCTTCCCAATCTTCTCGATGATAGGGAATGGTCCTACAAATCTTGGTGCTAGCTTTCCTGCGGATCCAAAGCGAATGACGTTCCTTAAAGGTGATACATTAAGGAAAACCTTGTCCCTAACCTCAAACTCAAGGTCGGTCCTTCTTTTGTCAGCGTAGGATTTCTGTTTATCTTGGGCAGTCTTCATTCTCCTTCGTATTAGGTCTATTTTCTCTGAAGTCTCTCGAATCATGTCCGACCCAAGTATAAGTTTGTCAGTAGACTCCCACCAACAAGTTGGTGATCGGCACGGTCTTCCATACAAAGCTTCGAAGGGCGCCATACCAATGGTGTCCTGGTAACTGTTGTTGTAGGCGAATTCCACTAAAGGAAGATGATCCTCCCATGTCCCTCTGAAGTTAAGAACGTACAGTATTAGAAGATCTTCTAGTACTCTATTCACCCTTTCTGTCTGACCATCGGTTTGGGGGTGATAGGCCGTGCTCAAGCATAACTATGTGCCTACAGCTTCTTGCAGACTCCGCCAAAATTCGCTCGTAAAGAGGGGGTCTCTGTCACTCACTATGCTGGAGGGTATTCCATGAAGTCGAACTATTTCCTTGAGATAAAGAGAAGCTAAAGATGAAGCAGTCCTTCTACTCTTGATAGGTAAAAAGTGGGCGCTTTTAGTAAGCCTATCCACTATTACCCAAATGCTAGTATTGCCCCTTCTTGACCTAGGCAACCCATCAATGAAGTCCATTGAAATGCTATCCCACTTCCATTGCGGGACTTCTAGAGGATGAAGCAGTCCTCCAGGCTTGTTCTATTCCGCCTTGACCTGTTGGCATATCATACACTTAGAAACGAAATCTGCCACGTCCTTCTTCATGCCATCCCAAAAGAAAACTCTCTTTACGTCCTTGTACATCTTGTCTCCACCTGGATGTATTGTCATCTTGGAATGATGTGCTTCCTCGAGAACCATCTTCACTAAATCTCTTGCTTGTGGGACGCATAGCCTTCCATTCCACCTCAGCCGACCCTTATCATCGATGGAGTACCTATTGAGGTGACTGGAAGTTTCACCCCTAATTAGTTTATCCATCACATCCACAAGCTGAAGGTCTTCACGTTGTGCGGCCCCTATTGATTCTTAAAAGAGTGGGCCGTACTTCTAGGGATGCCAATAAACCAGGTATAAAATCAGAGGAGGGCCTAAAGTCGAAACTGGCTATATACTCCAAGCTTTGCCTTTCCACAAAGAAAGGGCTTAGAGTCAGCCTCTTTCTGCTTAACGCGTCTGCTACTACGTTGCCTTTGCTAGGAGTATAGGAAATCTCAAAATCATACGAGGTAAGGAACTCCATCCACCTTTGTTGCCTCAAGTTAAGATCTTTCTGCGAGAAAAGATACTTCAACGATTTATGGTCAGTATATAATTCGAACTTCTCACCTAGGAGATAACGGCGCCAAGACTTAAGCGCAAAGACGATGGTGGCCAACTCAAGATCGTGGGTTGGGTAGTTCTTTTCATGAACTCTCAGTTGTCTTCCGCCATAAGCTACTACACTCCCTTCTTGCATCAGAATAGTGCCTAGTCCCGTACTACAAGCATCCGTGTATACTGTGAACATCTTGCTTCCATCTGGCAAAGTCAGAACTGGGGTTGTTGTGAGAGCCCTTTTTAAGCGTTGGACAGCAATGTCACGATCCAAATCCCAAGCGAACGCCAGATTCTTCTTCGTTTGCCTTGTGAGTGTTCTGAGATTTTCGCAAAATCCCAAATGAACTTTTGGTAAAAACCGGCTAGCCCAAGAAAGCTTCGGACTTCAATTGCATTTCTTGGTGTCTTCCAATCTTGCACTGCCACCACTTTCGCGGGGTCCACAAGCTAATCCCTCTTTGGACATTATATGTCCAAGAAATCTTACTTCTTCTCTCCAAAAGTGGCACTTGGAGAATTTGGCTTTTAGCTGATGTGCACGAAGAGTATCCATGATTTCTTTTAGATGATGAGCATGTTCTTCCTCATTCTTCGAGAAGATAAAAATATCGTCTATGAAGACCACCACGAATTTATTGAGGAATTCTCTGAATACCCTGCTCATTAGGTCTACGAAGTAAGCAGGTGCGTTTGTCAAGCCGAAAGGCATGACAAGCCACTTGAAGAAACCGTCTGGGGTTCTGAACGCCGTTTTATCAATACTATCTTCAGTTACCCTTAGCTGATGGAACCCGGTAGCTAGATCAAGTTGGGAGAAGATCGACGCACCTACAAGCTGATCAAACAAATCGTTTATTCTGGGAAGCGGGTGTCTATTCTTTTTAGTCATCTTGTTTAGCTCCCTATAGTCCACACAAAGACGTAGTGAACCATCTGCTTTGGTGGCGAACACCACTGGAGCACCCCATTCCGAGATACTCCGCCTTATAAACCCCTTTTCGAGAAGCTCCTTAACTTGCTTACTGAGCTCCTTTCTCTCCTTTGGAGCATGTTCCTAACAGGCAGAGCTACGGGCTTTGCATTATCAACAAGATATATGCGGAAGTCTATTTCCCGCTCCAGAGGTAAGCCTTTCACCTCTTCAAGGACATCCTGATATTCCCGGACCACTCTAACTGACTGCAAATTCTCAACAGAAGCGTCAAGCGACTCTAGATAACTAAGCATAACAGCATTCAAGGGATTACAAGAAATTTCTAGAGTGATACCGAGCCGAGTCAAGAGTCTAACCACTCTTTTCTCACAATCAAGAATGGCACCATTACTGGATAACCAATCCATGCCTAAGATCAGTCCATATCTTGAGAAGCCCCAAACAAAGGCACTGCATCTAAATTCAACACTTAGAATAGAGATTTTAAAATCCAAGCAAACCATCGACAAATAAGCCGAGCCCTCAATTGGATTCAAAACAACCAAGGGATCTTCTATCATACTAGTGTCTAGGTGCAGAGATTCTACTAAAGCAGATGAAATAAAGGAGTGTGATGCACCCGAATCAAAGAGAGTGCGAACTAGATGATCATAAAGACAAACTAAGCTTTCTATAGAAATATTTCTACCTAAGGCTCTCAAGATAGGATTGAGAAGATAAGAAGGATTAAACAAAGCATCTAGGAGAAGAAGTTAAAGATGTACCCCCAGAAGGTCCTGCTTGCGGGCCTTTCCCTTGCTTCTTAGGGCAGTTCTTGCTAATATGTCCAGTATCACCACACTGAAAGCATGCTCCCATCTTCATCTTCTTCTTTCTACAATCCTGGACTATATGCCCAACAATGCCACAGAAATAACATTTCCTTTTCTCACGTGTCTTGTTATTATTGTTGTGGTCCTTCCCCCATGATTATTATCCATCTTCTTGTTCTGCGATTCTTCCGCTTGCTGTTTCACGTAGAGCAGGAGGATGAGTAAAAGCGTCTGTAGCTGGGGAGTAAGGTCCCCAAACATGCTGAAACGAAAAGGAAAGATTCAAGACAAAAGGATACAGAGATAGTGCATATGGCTTTTGGGGAATTATGCCTTTTAAAAATAACTCTTTTTCTTGAAAACATTGCTTCTTTAAACTTCATTTTGAAAATAGTTTCAAAAACTTTTATCTAGTCTGGTAAATCTATGCTCTGATACCAAGTGAAACACCCCACCCTCCATTAAGGTCACTCACAAAGGGAATGCCTTAACATTGGTGGAGGTTTTTAAGTAAAAGTCACAGATAAACACAAGACAGATATATATAAACACATATAAGCAGCGGAAAACAACAAACTTTTTATTTCATAAATATGTGTTCATACAAAACCTTTCCATAACTGTCACATGATAACTCCCAAAACGTTACATCATCATTTATGTCTTGGTTATTAAATAAAGAAGCATAAAAACATAATTAAAACTGCATAATCCCCACAGAGTGTGTCCAACAGCCACAGTCAAGGAAAGAGAGTACAAACCGTACATCTACTATCATGAAGCTTGCAAAGAATCTGACTAAGCTGGGTTGTTTCCTCCCTATGGACTTGGCGGGAAACGGAAGAAAAGAAGATGAAAGAAAATAGGGTCAGACATAAAGCCTAGTAAGTCTATTGATTCTTCAGTATGAGAATAAGAAAAAGGGCATGATAAGTATAAACTAGAAATAGGAAAGTATCATAAACTAAGGTAAGGCAGTTTGAATTGAATATACTATTGCACCCCACACTATATCTCTGCACCTACTTGTATTTTCTCAACTGGCACCCCATGATCGGGTGAAGTGATCCCCTTTTCTCTAAAGATCGGCTCCTACTCGCATAATCATCAGTGTCTTACGGCCCCCAAAGATTGTAGATACCTATGCTGGTCCCACCATGGGGTGTATCAAGTCCCATGGTGGCGGCCCGACACAATCCTTAGAATGCATAGTTTATACTACTTGTGCCCCCAGTGCCATGTTTGTCTACTCTGAAGTGTGTGCATGCCCGCACTCCGTTAGAACCCACACTGTTGCACCCACCGCCTTCGCTTTTGACCGCTTACAATCAGCCCAGTAATCGTGCCCCACTCTGCCTAGTTTCAGGGTACCATGATACCTAATTGAGTTACTGCTGAAATGGGTCCCCGTTACTAGGGTTTTCTAGTCAAACATGTTAAATGGTTAAGTGTCTATATTTACCTAACCTCACCCATCAATTTCATTAACATGTTGAATTGGTTAAGTGTTTCAGTTAACTTAACCCTACCATCCTGATAGTCTGTCCTTAGCTTTTTAAAGCACCGACCACTCACATTAGACAGGTATTGTTACGGTTACTGGATGTGCCGGTCGGTTCCGGGCAGATTTACACCGTAACTCAGTCTAACCTCGGGTCCTTATTGGGCTCCATGCTTAACCACCCACATTGCATAGGTATTGTTGTGACTACTGGACAGCCGGGCGGGTCTGGACAGGTTTACATCACAACTCAATCCAACCTCGTGTTAAGCATACTCATATTTTCTAAATTTACATATTTGTCTTTATTACTTAATACATGTAAATTTGTCAACAATTAAATGTTGTGGCCCACTTTCCAAGTTTAACATTTTTGGTATAAGGATTTATACCATTTAAATGCCACCAATTTTTGGCATGTGACAAACATGCCAATTACATATATTTTCTTATGTCAAGTTTTACCAGTATTCCCAACGTTACCCCGTTTAAATATTAGGCTAACAATTTTAGCCTAATTCTCGTTCGCATGGTTTTTAACATATAATATTAGGCTAGAAACTTAGCCTAATTTAGCGCACACAAAATTTGGCATAAGGGAATTCATAAACATAAACATGACATAGGTGTAAACTTGGCATTCTTGGCATAATCAATATGAATATCATAGGTGTGAACTTGCAAAATAGTCAACATACATATATGTGAATTTGCAACATAGACTAAATCATGGGTTTCAACTGATCATGTGAACTTGCATTGCAATAGGGATCTAACCAAATAGTTATCACATAAATTAGCATATGATTTAGACAACATAAGCCTAAACATGTTTTGGATCTAGGCATAACATCGAAAATCACTAGCATATGACAAGAATATGACATTTTCATAAGTATGTATAAATTTTATGACAAGGGTGTGAACTAGACTGTAACACCCCGCCTCCGCTAGGGTCACTCGCAAAGGAATGCACTAGCTTTAGAGGGGCATTATTGGTAAACATGCACAGAAATATCACAAGACAGAACATATAAAATAGCGGAAGTAAAATCGAACTTTCATAAACATGAATACATAAGGTCTAAAGCCTTTTACATCAGAGTACATCAAAACCTGTCTTGCAATAGTAAAGAAGCATAAAGACTTTTTCATAAATTATTCCCCAAATAAAAACAGTAAAGTAGCCATAGTCAGGAAAAGTCCAAGCCATCCATGATGACCTTCAAGCAGAAGAAGTCCGAACTAAACAGCAGTGTTTCCTCCCTGTAACCTGGGGGGGAAACGAAAGAAAAGAGGCGAAACAAAACGGGTCAGTCAAAAAGACTGAGTAAGCCCTATCTACTATTAGTATAAAAACTAGTAAAGTTAACTGACATGAGAAACTGAGATGAACATAAGCATGATAACAAGATAGGTAAGCTAAATCAAAATAACAGGATGAACTACTGAACTCAGATAAACTATGATGTCATGATAAATTACGATGTCAAGACAAAACAAGGTATCACATCGTCAGGTTCCTATCAAGTATAATATTCCAAGATATCTATCACGTATAACGTCACATGGTATCAATCCTGTATATCTGCTCTGCACCTACCGTACTAGTATCCCAACTGTATTACGTGTTATCCGTGAATGACCCTTACTCAGAAGTCGTGTAATGGTCCCTGTCAACCTAATATGCCGCATATATAGGTTACTCAACTCATATGTTTCTTTCCATGTATAAGTTCAGTTCTTTGCCGTAGGCTGTACGGGCTTTCCCATGTAAACGGTTTATCCTTGAAGTTGTTTTGGACTGCAACCCTTGATCTAGTTGTGTTTCCTTACCATGAACTATCGCGCGTCCACTTAGGATTTATGCCACCTAGGACCGCTAGGGATTATGCTACCTAATGAACGTTTCCGTGTCTCGGTTTGGGTTTTGGTCACCTAGGACCACTAGGGATTACGCCACCCGTCAACCGCGCCCTTGATCCCACGTATGTATCGTGAATCGTTTTCCATGTCTAGATGCACATGTTCCCCAATGTGCCATCCGAGTTCCGTGCCAGGGCAAATCAAGAAATACGGAACTCGGTCGGGAGCTTTAAATCGTCTGCCGATGCAGATATCAAGGTCTGTTTTTGTACCCGTGACTATGGTCCCACGTGACCCCTCCCTCAACTACTGAAAGGCAATCCAAGAAAAATCATGTATAAGAACCACTCCACGGCCCCACTATAGCCCACTTTCCTAGGGGCCAACCTCACCCATGACTCGATAGCAAGCACATGGTCTGTTGGGGGTTCCCTGCCTTTCCGTACGTACACGATTGACTAAAGATGGTAGGTAGTCGGCGATGTGCTATCCAGGGCAAAAACAAGAATCGTCGACTCCACGCTAATCCATCCCAGTCTTTAGGTTGCTCGCATAGCAACCAAGGCATACTCTTGGTCCTTCTAACGCAGACCTTATCCTCTCATGGGCCTAGTATAATTACCTGGCAGCCCACAGAGGGATCCCAAGAATATCCTCACGTCCCCCGAAGCTTCCACTTCGGCACCCAGTGCGCTGGAGCTTTTATCCAAGTCAGATAACTTGCTCCCCCTTGCATACTAAGCGATGACCTACCGTATCAGGTTACTCATCGTTTTGAGAATTAGTCCTATGTCCTTAGCTAAGAATTATTACTTAGTTACCCTTAACTAAGGTTTACCACTTAGCTTCCTTTCCCGTTATCCTTGATTAACCACGGTTTTCTACCTAGTTCTTCTAGTTAGGGTTTGTCTATTGGGTTAAGTGTTATCATTCAAGTCCATGACTTAACCCGCCCACGAATCACGTCAAAGATTGGCTAAGTATTTAAGTTCAAGACTTAGTCCCACAAGTTGGTTAAGTGTACCCAGAGGCTCATGACTTAACCCTATCAAGTCAAATTGGTCAAGTACTAGCTTACCTTAATCCTATCGGATTATCTTGCTAGATCGATTAAGCATAGATTATCTTAATCCCATCAAATTATCGAGTCGGATTGGTTAAGTATAGGTTGGCTTAACCCCATCCTCTAATCGTACTACAATGGTTAAGTATATTCTAAAAAGGTCTTGTGACTTAACCTTATCAGGTCCGCGTATTAGATTGGTTAAGTGTAAGTTACTTAACCCCATCAAATCATCATGTATAATTGGTTAAGTATAAGTTGCTTAACCCCATTAAATTATCACGTTAAGTTGGTTAAGTATTGGTTACTTAACCTCATTGAATTACCGAGTTTAAATTGGTTAAGTGTTTAACTTAACCCCATCGAATTACCGTGTTTAGATTAGTTAAGTGTGGATTACTTAACCCCATCTAATTACCGTGTCGGATTAGTTAGGTGCAAATTACTTAACCCCATCCCCTAATCATCTTGTATGGTTAAGTGTCATTAAGAAAACTTACTTAACCTTGCCAAATTATCATGTTGGATTGATTAAGTGTTGGTTAACTTAATCCCCGTCCACTAGTCGTATAAAAATGGTTAAGCGTCATTAGGCAAATCAAATCACTTAACCTACCCAACCTTGTCATGTTTTGTTAAGTATCATTAGCCTAACCAATTTACTTAACCCATTTACCCATGTCATATTTGGTTAAGAGTCATTAATCAAATTAACTTAACCCTATCATGTGGCATTAATTACTTAATGCACCCCAACCTCTCACATTAGACTTTGTTGTGGTTACTAGTTAAGCCGGTCGGTTCCGGGTAGCTTTACACCACAACTTGTTCTAACCTCGGGTTCAAGCACAACATGACCAACTTCTCACATTGGGTCCTATTGTTTGCAACTACTAGTTAGGCCGGTCGGTTCCGGGTAGTTTTACGTTGCAAACTCAACCCAACCTCGAGTTGGCCACTTTCATGTTTGGTCTAGTGTCATGTTCATAGTCAAGTTTTCAAGCAATTGGGTAGACCTAACTTAATAGGTAAATTCCCAATGGGTAGACCTAACTTAATAGGTAAATTCCCAAGCTTATGTTTTTATGCATACTTACATGTCAACTTCCATGTTATACTTCAAGTCATGTTTTCAAGTATAAACACATGTCATATTTAACGTTACATGTTGTCATGTTTATACCCATTTACCCAAGTCATATTCATGTCATTATGTTTCCCCATAATGTGACCCCAACGCTTTTTAAACTAGCATATACGTTCGCAACAACGTGATGGATTAAAAGAAGAGACTTGGCAAAGGAATGACAAAAATGGGTATTAAGCCACAAGTTAATCATGGTGGCAAATGAGGCACAAATGTGTTCATTAGCTTGCATGTTACATTCTTAAGCCTCAAAAACATGCATCAACCCAAACTTGGTACATAAGCGAATCATGGTGACAAAAGACATGGAATGATGGCTAGAAACTCGCATATATCATCATATAAGGATTATGACTTCATTTGCAAGTTGACATAATGATTATGAAGATTCTCATGTTGCATAATGCAACATTTCAACATAAAGGTTGTGGCTTTTAGCTCATAAGATCAAGATAATGACTTCATAAACTTGCATAACATGATAGCATGCCTCATTCTAATTAATCAAACCCAAACTTTCAACATGAACATTTAACTTCATAGTTAATATCTAAGAGTAGGGAAGGGCTTACATTACTATGAAGGCCTAAATCGATTAAACTAAAGCTTGTGATGAAGCTTATGCATGCCATCATCCAAAAACCCAAAGATGGATGCTCCAAATCAACAAATACACCATCTTTATGAACAAAGACCAAAACTTTTGCCTTGAAATCAACTTGAGGAGCTCTCATACTAACATAGGGACTCTCTAATACTCTCATGATCATGAAACCTCTCATAGAAATGAAGATAGCATTTTGGCAAGAGGATGGAGGCTAGGGTTTTGAGTGGAGGCCATGATCACTAGAAATTTTGGCATAGTTTAGTTGTAGGATCAATTAATGAGGGTTTAGGCTAGGTTAGGGGTCTTTTTATAGAGATTAGGGGTAGTTTAGGCCGTTAGATTAACCCTAGGATAGATCCCAACCCTCAAAAATCGTCACAAGCCTCCAAAACAAGACCAAGGGCCAAAACAGGTGCACCAGGCCAGCCAGGGTCAAGCCAGAAGGCTGTGCAGGTTTCTGGCTCGACACGGGCGCACTTCCCAAGTGCGCCAGTGCATTCTGGCTTGTTTTCGGTTTTTCTGCCTAACTTCGTTCGTCCATATCTTCTTCATACGGACTCCGATTTACGAAATTTCGGACTCTATTTCGCGTATTTTTCCAAGACGAACGCAATGGCGCAAGCCATTTATCCTGATTCAGATTTTATAATTTAATTCTGCCTTGATTCTTGTCTTAACACGTTGCTAAAAATTCGGGTTGTTACATCCTCCCCAACTTAAAGGATTTCGTCCGTGAAATCTCCAAGTTAGGAGGAACATATCCTACCATCCATCATCCATCTACTCAAAACATCATCCACAAGCAACCATTGTCCTTAGATGATTTCTAATGTTGTATGAATATATGCAAAACGTGTGTGTATATGCACTTATCTAATGTAAATGATCAGGCCTGAGTGATCTAATGCAAAATATGTATAGTGCCATGAATCCAACATGTATGCAAATAGTCCTAGTCATATAGATACTATATGCGTGATCAATCATTCATTCATATGCAACAACCGCATGATAATACATTCGATTTCATCCATAAACAAGTATAAATACTCGTGCATATGCAATATGAAATGTGACCGAGTCGAGCTAGAATCTAATGTGTATTCGCGCATCCACGAGCAACCACTTGCAACCACTTGCAACCATATCAATCATAACATGTTTCAAATACACGTTTACATCCATATGGTTCTACCTAGGATTCCCTGAAACAGGGTCGAGAAGATAAACAAGACAAACTCCTTACGGGGTTTGTAACAGAAAATAGGACCGAGAGGATGTCCACAAAAGATAGCCTACAAGTAAGCTCTACCGAAGACAGGGATCAAGAATATACTCCCAAAAAGAGATATCATGCGTGTATCTAGTTTTTGACCATCAAAGTCGTATTTCTTTGGGCTTAATCCCATTGTGCCTTGACCGTCTTTTAACTTCGTGATTTCGTAGCTTCTTATTTCTTGTTTGCATAACATGAGCTAGAACTCATTTCTTCGTCGCCTCTCGTTCCACTTGCACTTATCCTTTTTCTAGAATACTTGGCGCAAACATGACTGCGTACGCATGATCTTATGCAAACTTTCCAAAATTCACTAATGAATCTTGGATCTTGTTTATATACTATAAGGTATTCCATGTAGAAGAACTTCTTCTTGAAAGTAAACAGATGTCAACCAGGTTACCAAGCGCACTTACTAGGGTGATTTCCATAACCCATGCATAAGTGAAATAAACCATCCATCTTATCGGCGAACACCACTCGATCGGGCTTCAAATTTCCAATAAAGGCATCACGGGATTCTAAGTAACTAATCATGACCGAACCCAAAAGGTTACACGAGACTCCGAGGGTATTACCAAGGCTAGTCAAGAGTCTAACTACCCTCCTATCAAAACCGAGAGTGGCACCCCTTACTGGATAACCACTTCATCCTTAGAATCCATCCATAGCTTATAAACATAAGCATTATTTCCAAGCTCAACACTTGACATAGACATTCTCAAATCCAAACAAGCTATGAATAAATGGACTGATTCTCCAATAGGACTTTGAGACAAAAATGGGATTCTCTATTACGTTAGTACTTAAGGTGCAGAGACTCAACTATCGAAGCAGACTTAAATGATACGATGATCAAAACAAAGTCCTAACGGGATGATAGAGAAGAAAAGCTAAACCTTTAACAAGATCGTTACCCTCCTTCCGAGGTACCCTAGAAATAAGAGCATACTATTACCCTCCCGATGATCTTGTCCTTGTCCCATAATACTTAACTATCCACCCCGTTTTACCATGCCAAAGGTACTCTCTCATCATGGGTTTCATTGTTCATCTTTCTCCCTCCTTTGAGGACTAAGCCATACCAACCAGTTGCTCATCCTTAAGCTCGTATCCTTTATCCTCTTTCTCACTATCCTTTCTTATAACGCGGCCACTGGTCTCTCGAGAACCATCTCCATCGCATGGAAAGCACTTTCGTAGATAGAAAAGACTAGTCGCAGTTAAAACAACTGTGACTACAGATGGAGGAAAGAAAGGAAAAGAGATTCAATTAAGGAAACAAGGATAGTGCTAATGGCCTTTGGGGAATAGCCTTTTTCTTTTAAAAGAAAATTTTCTTGAAAAATGCTTCTTTATAAACGATTTTCAAATAGTTTTCAGAAGGTCTTTAAAAACTTTTGCCCAGTCTGGTAACCTTCTGCTCTGATACCAAATGTAACACCCCGCCTCCGCTAGGGTCACTCGCAAAGGAATGCACTAGCTTTAGAGGGGCATTATTGGTAAACATGCACAGAAATATCACAAGACAGAACATATAAAATAGCGGAAGTAAAATCGAACTTTCATAAACATGAATACATAAGGTCTAAAGCCTTTTACATCAGAGTACATCAAAACCTGTCTTGCAATAGTAAAGAAGCATAAAGACTTTTTCATAAATTATTCCACAAATAAAAACAGTAAAGTAGCCATAGCCAGGAAAAGTCCAAGCCATCCATGATGACCTTCAAGCAGAAGAAGTCTGAACTAAACAGCAGTGTTTCCTCCCTGTAACCTGGGGGGAAACGGAAGAAAAGAGGCGAAACAAAACGGGTCAGTCAAAAAGACTGAGTAAGCCCTATCTACTATTAGTATAAAAACTAGTAAAGTTAACTGACATGAGAAACTGAGATGAACATAAGCATGATAACAAGATAGGTAAGCTAAATCAAAATAACAGGATGAACTACTGAACTCAGATAAACTAAGATGTCATGATAAATTACGATGTCAAGACAAAACAAGGTATCACATCGTCAGGTTACTATCAAGTATAATATTCCAAGATATCTATCACGTATAACGTCCCATGGTATCTATCCTGTATATCTGCTCTGCACCTACCGTACTAGTATCCCAACTGTATTACGTGTTATCCGTGAATGACCCTTACTCAGAAGTCGTGTAATGGTCCCTGTCAACCTAATATGCCGCATAAATAGGTTACTCAACTCATATGTTTCTTTCCATGTATAAGTTCAGTTCTTTGCCGTAGGCTGTACGGGCTTTCCCATGTAAACGGTTTATCCTTGAAGTTGTTTTGGACTGCAACCCTTGATCTAGTTGTGTTTCCTTACCATGAACTATCGCGCGTCCACTTAGGATTTATGCCACCTAGGACCGCTAGGGATTATGCTACCTAATGAACGTTTCCGTGTCTCGGTTTGGGTTTTGGCCACCTAGGACCACTAGGGATTACGCCACCCGTCAACCGCGCCCTTGATCCCACGTATGTATCGTGAATCGTTTTCCATGTCTAGATGCACATGTTCCCCAATGTGCCATCCGAGTTCCGTGCAAGGGCAAATCAAGAAATACGGAACTCGGTCGGGAGCTTTAAATCGTCTGCCGATGCAGATATCAAGGTCTGTTTTTGTACCCGTGGCTATGGTCCCACGTGACCCCTCCCTCAACTACTGAAAGGCAATCCAAGAAAAATCATGTATAAGAACCACTCCACGGCCCCACTATAGCCCACTTTCCTACGGGCCAACCTCACCCATGACTCGATAGCAAGCACATGGTCTGTTGGGGGTTCCCTGCCTTTCCGTACGTACACGATTGACTAAAGATGGTAGGTAGTCGGCGATGTGCTATCCAGGGCAAAAACAAGAATCGTCGACTCCACGCTAATCCATCCCAGTCTTTAGGTTGCTCGCATAGCAACCAAGGCATACTCTTGGTCCTTCTAACGCAGAACTTAACCTCTCATGGGCCTAGTATAATTACCTGGCAGCCCACAGAGGGATCCCAAGAATATCCTCACGTCCCCCGAAGCTTCCACTTCGGCACCCAGTGCGCTGGAGCTTTTATCCAAGTCAGATAACTTGCTCCCCCTCGCATACTAAGCGATGACCTACCGTATCAGGTTACTCATCGTTTTGAGAATTAGTCCTATGTCCTTAGCTAAGAATTATTACTTAGTTACCCCTAACTAAGGTTTACCACTTAGCTTCCTTTCCCGTTATCCTTGATTAACCACGGTTTTCTACCTAGTTCTTCTAGCTAGGGTTTGTCTATTGGGTTAAGTGTTATCATTCAAGTCCATGACTTAACCCGCCCACGAATCACGTCAAAGATTGGCTAAGTATTTAAGTTCAAGACTTAGTCCCACAAGTTGGTTAAGTGTACCCAGAGGATCATGACTTAACCCTATCAAGTCAAATTGGTCAAGTACTAGCTTACCTTAATCCTATCGGATTATCTTGCTAGATCGATTAAGCATAGATTATCTTAATCCCATCAAATTATCGAGTCGGATTGGTTAAGTATAGGTTGGCTTAACCCCATCCTCTAATCGTACTACAATGGTTAAGTATATTCTAAAAAGGTCTTGTGACTTAACCTTATCAGGTCCGCGTATTAGATTGGTTAAGTGTAAGTTACTTAACCCCATCAAATCATCATGTATAATTGGTTAAGTATAAGTTGCTTAACCCCATTAAATTATCACGTTAAGTTGGTTAAGTATTGGTTACTTAACCTCATTGAATTACCGAGTTTAAATTGGTTAAGTGTTTAACTTAACCCCATCGAATTACCGTGTTTAGATTAGTTAAGTGTGGATTACTTAACCCCATCTAATTACCGTGTCGGATTAGTTAGGTGCAAATTACTTAACCCCATCCCCTAATCATCTTGTATGGTTAAGTGTCATTAAGAAAACTTACTTAACCTTGCCAAATTATCATGTTGGATTGATTAAGTGTTGGTTAACTTAATCCCCGTCCACTAGTCGTATAAAAATGGTTAAGCGTCATTAGGCAAATCAAATCACTTAACCTACCCAACCTTGTCATGTTTTGTTAAGTATCATTAGCCTAACCAATTTACTTAACCCATTTACCCATGTCATATTTGGTTAAGAGTCATTAATCAAATTAACTTAACCCTATCATGTGGCATTAATTACTTAATGCACCCCAACCTCTCACATTAGACTTTGTTGTGGTTACTAGTTAAGCCGGTCGGTTCCGGGTAGCTTTACACCACAACTTGGTCTAACCTCGGGTTCAAGCACAACATGACCAACTTCTCATATTGGGTCCTATTGTTTGCAACTACTAGTTAGGCCGGTCGGTTCCGGGTAGTTTTACGTTGCAAACTCAACCCAACCTCGAGTTGGCCACTTTCATGTTTGGTCTAGTGTCATGTTCATAGTCAAGTTTTCAAGCAATTGGGTAGACCTAACTTAATAGGTAGATTCCCAATGGGTAGACCTAACTTAATAGGTAAATTCCCAAGCTTATGTTTTTATGCATACTTACATGTCAACTTCCATGTTATACTTCAAGTCATGTTTTCAAGTATAAACACATGTCATATTTAACGTTACATGTTGTCATGTTTATACCCATTTACCCAAGTCATATTCATGTCATTATGTTTCCCCATAATGTGACCCCAACGCTTTTTAAACTAGCATATACGTTCGCAACAACGTGATGGATTAAAAGAAGAGACTTGGCAAAGGAATGACAAAAATGGGTATTAAGCCACAAGTTAATCATGGTGGCAAATGAGGCACAAATGTGTTCATTAGCTTGCATGTTACATTCTTAAGCCTCAAAAACATGCATCAACCCAAACTTGGTACATAAGCGAATCATGGTGACAAAAGACATGGAATGATGGCTAGAAACTCGCATATATCATCATATAAGGATTATGACTTCATATGCAAGTTGACATAATGATTATGAAGATTCTCATGTTGCATAATGCAACATTTCAACATAAAGGTTGTGGCTTTTAGCTCATAAGATCAAGATAATGACTTCATAAACTTGCATAACATGGTATCATGCCTCATTCTAATTAATCAAACCCAAACTTTCAACATGAACATTTAACTTCATAGTTAATATCTAAGAGTAGGGAAGGGCTTACATTACTATGAAGGCCTAAATCGATTAAACTAAAGCTTGTGATGAAGCTTATGCATGCCATCATCCAAAAACCCAAAGATGGATGCTCCAAATCAACAAATACACCATCTTTATGAACAAAGACCAAAACTTTTGCCTTGAAATCAACTTGAGGAGCTCTCATACTAACATAGGGACTCTCTAATACTCTCATGATCATGAAACCTCTCATAGAAATGAAGATAGCATTTTGGCAAGAGGATGGAGGCTAGGGTTTTGAGTGGAGGCCATGATCACTAGAAATTTTGGCATAGTTTAGTTGTAGGATCAATTAATGAGGGTTTAGGCTAGGTTAGGGGTCTTTTTATAGAGATTAGGGGTAGTTTAGGCCGTTAGATTAACCTTAGGATAGATCCCAGCCCTCAAAAATCGTCACAAGCCTCCAAAACAAGACCAAGGGCCAAAACAGGTGCACCAGGCCAGCCAGGGTCAAGCCAGAAGGCCGTGCAGGTTTCTGGCTCGACACGGGCGCACTTCCCAAGTGCGCCAGTGTATTTTTGTGCTGGCGCACTTCACAAGTGCGCCAGTGCATTCTGGCTTGTTTTCGGTTTTTCTGCCTAACTTCGTTCGTCCATATCTTCTTCATACGGACTCCGATTTACGAAATTTCGGACTCTATTTCGCGTATTTTTCCGAGACGAACGCAATGGCGCAAGCCGTTTATCCTAATTCAGATTTTATAATTTAATTCTGCCCTGATTCTTGTCTTAACACGTTGCTAAAAATTCGGGTTGTTACATAGACCCAATCATATATCCAATTACAACATGAAACATGTATTAAAGTGGATCTTGGCATGGATCCAATTAACTTGCAACTTTCTTACAAACATACTAGCATGTATGTGAACATAATCGTTTAGGCATAAAGGTTAGCATATATATACATGAAATCTTAATCACATACAAACTATATAATCACATAAACATATAGGTGTCGATTACAACACGAACTATACAACTTGCATGCGATTCTACATGTACAATAGGATCAATATCAACTCAACTATACCACAAACATCACAATACCACAATCATTTCAATACATAGATATGAATTAACATCGTTGTTACACGATAACACAATTCCATTTCCATTTTACATCGAATCAAATCCTAACTTTTATTCACATCGGAAAAATCACTATACTTACAACAAACGACGGTCTTGTTTTCTGATTTCTGAATTCTGAATTTGAATTGCTTTCCTTTGGGTAGACTAACGTTGATTTGATTATTGTTTTAACTTTAATTTGGCTCGTCTCTAAGCTTTTCTACAAGTAGAGGCTCCTCTTAGTTTTCTCTCGACAGCATGGCGGCTCTATTTCTATATTATTTGTGAGAATTTAGGTTGAGTGTTGAGTTATATTTATAGAATTTCAGATTGATTTGAGCAATCAGATGATCACAGATGAATCTAGACCATTCACTTCAAGAGGAGCCAACCAAAATGCGACAATTCAGCCCTGGTGACACAGCCAAGCCTCAGAAATCGACCAGAACCCGACCAGGCCAGCCAGGGCCAAACCAGGTCGACTGGGCAGGTCGACCCCCAGGTCAACCCTATGGTCGACCTGGTCACCCAGGCAGGTCGACCTGGTGCCTGGGCGGGAATTTTCCCACCCAGCCTAGTTTGGGTCTGATTTTTGAAATTTGAACGTCGTTTGAACCGTTTGAATTTTAATTTGGATTCTGAAACTTTCGGAGGTCATAACTCCTTCATATGGAGTCCGATTTACGCAAACTTGGACTCTATCTCAGGCAGAATTCCGAGATGAGCGCAATGGCATAACCCATTTCCCTTAATTCTTTCATTAAGAATTAATTATACTTAAATTTGTTAATTTATAGTTAACAGAAAAATCGGGGTGTTACAACTTCAATTCATCAACAAATGGAAATTTCAATGCACGCAACTCATCTAAATCAACCAATCCAATCATCAATGCTTCATGAATCATCGAACGACACTTGCACGATAATTTTCCATCATACAATCATATGAAACTCACCAAATCAAGGTAAAACGATAAATAAACAAGATAGTGGATCTAAACTTGCATATACATATGAATTAACATAAGAATTACCGTTTTAAGTTGCTAAATTAGATCTTATGGTGATTCGAACGAAAATGTACTTACCATGATGTAGATTTAGGTGAAAACAACTTGTAAATGATGAAAATAAGATCAAACAACCCATATACTTGGTTGAATCCGTGTAACAAATGTTTATCACTCACCAATTCTTCAAATTAACTTGAAATCACTAAATCCCCAATCCGGGAAGCGAAGAATGAGCTTGAAACCTCTCAATTTGATGCGATCTTCCTTTACTCGATGTAGATCTAGCTTTACTTGACGTTGATCTTCAATCTTCTTACGTAGGTCCAGAATTATAATGCAAGAAAGGTGTATTTGATTGAGCATGGAGAATCACGAGCTCAACCGAATGAGAGAATGAAGAAAGTAAATTATTATCCATGCGTCTACCCCCTATTTATAGCCTCTAACCAGGCCACTAATGGGCCATACCAATTCATCTCATAAATGACTAGCCAAACCTATACAGAAATTGTTCAACACTAAAATAACGATTCCTCGCAAATTGCTAAACCAAATCTTTAGTGTGACCACTCTACGGAATTGGAAACATCATTTACTTTTCAATAAATCGATCTCAGCACCTGATTCGATCCCAGTCAAAAGTTATGCTCTGTACAAAACTGACAGGGGCAAAATAGTCATAAATAAAATTCATAAAAATTATGGTTATGTCTCACATCCCCATAAACTACATATAAAAATATGAGAATGATCCAACCCTTGGGGAATTAAATAAAAATATTTTACGATCCTTTGATACGTAAAATGCAGGTCACTGAGGGGGCTAGGGTTTTCATGAAATCTAGTAGTCTAGATACTTTATCTAGCTCATATATATTAATTGTTCAATGTTCTGGCACTTTAAACCAGCATTGGAGTTTTGTGCATGTGCAAAACTCTTCTTATTCTCTTACCTTTTTCTAATAAAAGTGGTACGCCCACTATAAAAACATCTGGCCTTGCCAGAAAAAATATATACCTGTTTTATATATATGCATCCATTCTTTATTTGACAACTTAGTGTTACATGGTTACTTTAAGATTCCAACTTTATTTACCATTTGATTTGATATGTTTCATATCCAATTTAATATAACTTTTCTTAGGTTAAATTCAAAACTCATACGCTTCCTTTTTACAAGTTTTTGTATAACCAAGTTAAACTTTAATCTTACATCAGGATTCTCATTTCATTTACTAATTTATAAGTTACACAACTTATTTTCCATATTTATATATATTCGATATTGGAGTTGATTCCATCCTAAATTCATAGTTAACCTATACAATTATTTACAACTTAATTTTTTCTATATCACTTTTATTTTACTCCCGTTTACCATTTCAATTCATTTAACTTTCATAAATAAAATGTTAAATTCAAGAATTCAAATTCCAGGTATTTATTTCAAATTCTTTTAAAATAATATTAATATATGCATATATTTACTACCATTTGCAAATTCAAAACATTTGAATTTTTAAAACTTGTTTTTCTCAAACAATTTTTTTACTATGGTAGCAATCTGTCACTTAGAAACTTGAAAATGAACATTGATAATATTGCTGTCATCATCGGAATTATTTTCCAGTGATTGAAGTGAGTTTAGTGCTTTACCACTTTCAAAATCCATTTAAACTGATTTTTATTCAAAAATACTTCCAAATAGTGCTATACTATTTTTCTAATACTTCAAAAAGTATTTGCAACTTCTCGGAATTTTAATTCTAATTCTTGGTTTGAATCTAATTTTATTAAGCTTATTTGTATATATCACTCTAATACAAATTTTATCTAGTTATATACAATCATATGAATTTTTTTATTATCTCATTTGATTATATTATCATTTAGACACTACAGATAGACTACAATAACTTTTAGAAAATTGTTCCTTTTATATCAAAATATAATTTAGGTAGAAATATTTCACTTACCCACCTTAAAACAAAATTATGTCAATTTCCCAGTTTAAGTGTCCAGAAAATTTTATCGACGTCGGGGAACCACGTTATGACGAACCCAAACCCCGTACTGACCCCATCTCTAATGAGTAAACCCCACAAAAGCCAAGGTGTCGCTCAACCTAAGCTCTGATACCACTATATAACGAACCGAGAGATTTTCGACTCGAAAATCGGCAAAAATACGTTCACTATATAACATGCTGATTATTCAAGTACCGGAAATACCAGATCATTTGGGTTAAAGAAAATAAGACAAAGGAAACATAAAATAATACAAAAAACAACACATAGAATCTCACAATCGCAGCGAAATATAATATAATATGATATCAACAATACCTAAAAACAGAAACTGTATATTACATATCATCCGAGTACACCACCTATTTTTAGCTAAATAATGGAAAAGCTATAATTACATGTTTTCGGATACATATATAGTGCACAGCAAAAAATATGACAGCCCATACATAGCTAAACGATGAGGCATCTTGCTTTAAGCTCCTTCAAATGTATCCATAAGAACCTAAACTACTTGAATGCTCGTACAAATTTGGGCACCCAAGAGTTTTAGGAAAAACAAAGAAAATAAACTTTGGGTAAGTCATGAGACTGGTGTGAGTAAATTCCAAACAACTTGCTTAAATTTAGAAATCTTTTTTAAAAAATGGAACTCTCATAAGACGCAACCACACATAAACATAGCACATGTTTTTCCCTTAGGGTAAGTAAATCACTTTTATTTTAAATCCAATGATATTATAATAGTCTAAAATCCACAAATAAAATAGGAATATAACCGAAAAATTTGCATCTCACTTTCGGAAATAGTTGGTTTACATCTAAAACCATACAGTTCGTATTAGAGTTTGGATTTCCATACATGACTAGGTAATTGGAATGCCTCTCGATCACTGTTCCTTTAGAGATAAAAACAGTGGGATTCCACAAGAACATCTTACGACCCGACCACACAGAAACTGACCACTCATTCAACTTGAGTGTACCAAATATATCATCACCACGGTTGTAGGCCATCCAACCGCCTCATTCTAAGGCAAACATAAAGGGGCGATGGATTTCTTTAGATCCGGCAATGATATACCCTAATGAGTATGACCCACATAGCTTTGTTGTCTACCCAATTTCTATGAAATTTGAAATCCAGCAATGATTTAACATTCTGGATCCAAGGAAACTGATTTCATCGAAGTCTGAGACTATTAGAAAATTGACTATTATAATTTCAAATCACTAATTGATACGCGTCTATATTGTCTATGCTCACATAACAACTCCGATTGACTCGAAACTGAAAATCCTACAATAATTAACCATTATGGATTTTATAAGATTAGTTTCGTCAAAGTCTGAGGTCGTTTGTAAAATGGCTACTCCATATTGTTAAATTAAATCGATAAAATATAAATCAATTTCAAAACAGCCAAATTCATTGGTAATAAATTATTATTATCATTATAATTTAAATAGAATTTATAGTAATTGTTGGATCATTTCGATTCATTTTAACTTAGAATTCAATTATTTCTCTTTTCTGTATTACGATAATTCGAAATTAAATCGTATTTTACTTATTAAATCGATAAATTCCATATTAAAATCCATTTATATTTCTAATTCAACATTTAAAACAATTTAAATGTTCAAAATTAACTAAAAACACGGGTTTATTACACATATAGGAACACAATCGTAATGTAAATTATTTAGTTAACTTCTTAGTTTGTTTTATGGTTTCTCTCATTTATTTATTGTACTAGGTTGTTGTTCAAATAAGGTACATGTTTTTACTTTATTTTCAAATATCAATTGAACTAAGTAGTTATTGACATGTTTGTACGTAGTAATTACAACACTGAGAATGATAATTATAAAAACATGCATTTTACAATTTATTCACAGATATAAAAAGAAAATATACAAGCATTCATAATAAGATGCATAGTAAGGACATAGTTCCCTACATAATTCTGTTACGTCTATTAATCTCCTCAATTCATTTTGCCATGTGCCTCTTTTGTGCTGGATCAAGGTCATTTGAGTTGCAAATTAAAAGAAGCAAATCACTTGCATTTTATTTTAAAGTTAATGTTTCCTTAAATCCAACTCACTAACTTGTAACTGTTATGATCGTAACGTCATTCTCTTTCAGTATCCGTTGCATGACTCTTTGCTTTTTTGATTCAATGTATGACCGTGTTTTGTGTTCAGCTTTCGCCATACTTCAACCGATTTACTCATAGTGTCTATTATAGTCAGTGTTTTTTTCCTTTGTATTTCTGGGGAGGCCTACCTTCGATACTAATTGTGAATGGAGTATTTTCATGCGCACCCAAACTACTAGGGCTTGATTCATCGGTCATGTTCTTCAGTAGAAATCGCAGTACGAAGAGTTTTTGTTGCACATTTCCTCATTTGCCCTTTTTGACAATATGTCATAGTAGTGTCACATGTTGAATTTTTGATTATTATGCTTAGCGAAATATAATGCATTTACTTAATTAAGCTACAACTGATGAAGTATTGTTAGAAATAAAGCAAGAAAAAATAGCATGAAAACATATTGATTTAAATGTAGTACTATATCCTTGTCGTTAGCCTTATTTTGTTGTCTTGCATGTAGTTCATCCATTGTTTCTTTCCAACGTTGGTAGGCGAAAGTTATTCTTTTTCAAGATTGCTTCAAACAATCAATAGTTTTTGATAGACTTCTTGAACGCTACTCATTGTGCAAATTGTAAACAGAAATCCAAAAGGAGCTTTCACCTTAGCTTATACCTTTTCTCTTGTCTTTTGACCATTTAACCCGATAGAAGGAAAGTTTCAGTTTACTCGTCTAGCAATCATTTGCGAACTTTTGAAGAATTAGGACCTTGATTTCTAAAATCTCCGATGGGAGATCCGTTGATGTTGATTTTGGGAGTTTGCCTCCTTCTTAATGGAGTGAAAAACATATTACCATCATGCTAATTAGTTCATCTTCTTTTGTTGCTTCAACATTATCAAATTGTGTTTCTCTAATCTCTCATTCGCAATATTCGAATTGATTATTCACGTTTCTGTTTACATTTTAAGAAGGAAAAGGAACCACTCTTCATTGTCAGCTAGTGGCGAGACGTATTCTTGTTTCTAATTGCAATTTTGTTGGAAGGAGGTATTCCGAGAGTAATTTGAATTTTAAGAGTTATGTTATGGTTTGAATTTTATTATGAATTGTTTAAATATTAAATCCGCGAAAGTCGGTATGAGTTAAGAGCTATAAGGGAATGATATTGGTTCTGTTTTGAATTTGAGAAATGTTAAAATATTAATTTTAACATATAGTACAGTATGTGAAAGTCCACGTTTAGAAGAGGAATATAGCATTTTTTGCATTATATTATATAATAAGCAATGGACATAAACGTAAAATTAAATATAGAATTACAGAAATAAATTATGAATTATTAGATCAAGAAAATATTGTGAAGGACAAAATTAGCAAAAAAATTATCTATAAGGACAAAAGACTAAAATTTTAACCGTAAGAACAAATTTTTAATGGTGGAAGGATAATGTTGTATGGAGGAAGTGCACAGGAGATGTACTTTTCAGCGTGAGTTTTCTAGCAACGATATTTTTGTTGTCTATGAAATTATGTCGACCCCCACACCATCGAAAATGAACTTCATCCACACGTGTCATTTTTTTATGAATCCCCTCTAAATTGCCCACACCAATTATTAGCCGTTGAAAATGGCCACATGCAATCCAACCGCCGTCTGCGGGCATCTTCCCAATAACCTATTCTCTGTCTCTCAGAGCTAATTTCACTATTACCACTTAGTCGTAAGTTCATCTTCCCAATAACCCCTATTTACCACAAAATATCACATACAATCTTTTAAATACAAGTGTGTGTATCTACATTCACACACCTGTTTTATTATTCATTCGTACAGAAATATTTCTCTGAAGGAACATTTTTGCCCTTTGGTACAGGTATTCTTACCCTTTCTTAGCATTAATTTACTCATTTCTTATACATTAATCTTTTCCTATCAAAACACACCACCGCTTGTATTTTTTTTTTTAGGGATTCGAGCGATTTCTCAAGGTTTGTTCATCTTATGTCCATATTTTCCGTAAAAAGTTATCCGCTTATTTGATGCTGCTATTGTTTACGTGTTTTATTCGTGATCTGATTAGCTTCACAACCGAATTTTTATTTATTGCAAGAGTATGATCATGGGTCTGTTTGATTTCATTTCTAGTTCAAAAATTTGAAGATGAGATAAATTATGAGAAGTGGTAATGGCTGCATTACTGTAATGTTTGATCAAAGGTCGATGATGGTAGAGTATCCATCTGTAGATTTCAAATTCATTATGATTGCTGCCTTTATTCATACATGAATGTGAAAAAAGTTTAACCGCTTTTGATTTTGTTCCTTTGAGATAATACTTTCTTTCTTTCTTTTTTTTCGTTTTTTCCTTTGGTTATTGTCACCTGAAATTTATATTTATGTGATTATTGCGACAATCAGATTTAAACAAATGATAACATATGAAACTTTCTTTGACAACTGCACATTTTTAAGCCAGTTATACCTTATTTTGCATCCAAGTAATGCTCTGGTTTGGATTAGTGTTGGGGATATTCATAAGGCTACAGACTACCAAGTGTACAGGTTGTCTTTATGCTTTGAGATGTCTTATGCTTCGAAAAGAAGAAAGACACCAAAATGGAAGGCTACAATAATAGAGTATGACTTGGGTTCATGATAAATGAACTTTCCATGAAATTGCCAGCCATTCAAAAAAATAAAATACAAGTATGACTCAGGATACGCCAGTACTATTTAAGGCCTGTAATACTTATACTTTGTTGCTGCAAATCATGATAATAAGCGTCTTGATTATTCAATTTAGAGAGGTTAGCATAACCCTTAACAGTAATATGTGTGTTTTGATACACAGTGGCATGCTCATGGCATGTTTTTATATCATATGTAACTGAAATGTCAAGGCTTAGAAAAATAAGGGTGAACAAAATTATGTTTTTCTGTCACATGCTTGTGCACTATTATTTTTTCCATGTTTGTACCAACCTTCTTTTTAATGCCTTTTAATAGCTGTACCCCCATTTGCTTCCAAACAAATTCACTTTCTTTCCATACAGCTTTCATGTTGAAAATTGATAACATACACTGGTTTACAATTGTAGGAAGCCAAATTTAAGGAAGAAGAAAGCAGCAATGAGTGATATGGAATTGGAAGGATGCATAGTTAGGATAAGAGAGTGTGCATTCGATTTCATGTCCATTGAAGATTATATCATTGACTACGATGAAGATTCGTGGAACCTTATGAAAAAAGATTTAACTCTTAGATCAACATTTTTGTATTTGGATCTCAGCAGGGTTATCTCAAGGAGTTCTTGCGAGGATCGTAAAAGAACCCTCCTCGATCTTTCTAACAGATTGTTCTACAACATAGAAGAGGTAATCAACTGCTTGTTTTTCTTTTATTGCTGTTATTATGTGGGTCATTGTCACTCATTGTTTATTTGGTTGGTTATTAATTTAAGAATAAATTTGTCAGACTGCAAAGTAGTAGTTGAGATATCTTAATGCATGTAACATATATGAAGCAAACAGTCTGAGTTGAGGAATAAAAAAAAGTGTAAATAGGTAGGCCTTAAAAGGAAACCAAATAATTGGTTCTATTAATTTCCAGTATTACAACACAAATTATAATATTTTTTGTATTGATATGCATGCAGTTGAGCAATGCTGTGAAGATTAAGAGTATGTCCCTAACTCAAATTCGTTACGACAACGCCGCACTAGTTTTGCGAGAACTGGTGTCATATCTGATCGGTTCACCATCTGAATGAAGTAGAAAAATCTAGCTCCATGCTTTTGTCTTGTTTATAGGGGGGAAAAGGACGGGGAAAAAAGAAAGATATTTCTATGTCACATGTTTAGATAGCAACTACAGCATGATTGTTGAGCTTTATGAACTGTTTAGTCTTCTAGTATTGTCGTATTGGATTACTTCCTTAGATTTTGGTTTGTGGAAATGTCATTTTAAGGATTATCCTGTATAACTTCAAATACAATGTTGACTAGCTGTTAAAAATATATTTTACTGTTTCAGATTTAGTTGCTTGTTGTAGCCATTAAACAAGTTGTGTTAGTACTTTGATACAAGAATTAATTAGTAAATATAACAATGTTGGCTGGAAAGTAAGTGTTCAGTTTTGTGATGTGACTCTATTTATTTTGAGTTTGTGTGCAAAGATTTGAAGATTTGTTTATTTGAAGAATGTACATAATATTTTCCACGGAATAAGATTTTTGGATATATTAATATACCTTTACGACATGCAGCATATGAGTGATCGAAATACATGTTTCACACATGTTTTTTTTTTTCTTTTTCGTATGTTTTTTTTTACGTGCACTGTATATGCTTACCGCATTTAAGTGAAAATAATTTACATGAATATTTGATAATATTTAATCGTTGAAATCACATGTAATTAGTTTGAATTTTATTTTTAAATTGCAATTTTTTTTTTTATTATTGTTTTTAACTTTTGTTTTTGTCAATGTTGTAATGAATGCTTATTTGATAGATTCTACTTTTATGTTTTTTTTTAAAGATTTGTAAAAATACAATTTGAATTTGTAAACATAGTTAATTGTTTCATTATATTTTAAGTGATATATAATGATATAAATATGTAAGGGCAATTTGGAAAGTTTAAGATTATACTAGAAAAGTGCTTTGAAGCACTGTTTCAAATTTCGAAAATGTCGCTTGAGGTCTCTTTCGAGATCTCATTTTGGGCTCCTTCCGAAACGAAACAACAAATATCACTGTAAATCTCGTTATCGAATGATATTTCAAGTTTTCAACCGAGACGAGATACTGAAATATCGTCTAGGATCTTACTTTTTTAATTTAAATTTAAAATTATGCCTAAACCAAAATAATAATTAAAAATACTCAAATTTAGACACGATAATCTCCTGCTATTATGTATTTTGCATGTTAAAAACCATATCATATATTTATATATGTTCTAAAATGCTTATGATTTTTATATTCATCATTTTTTAACTAGTATGTTATCTATAAAATTATGTATTTTATGTTCTACTTATGCTGCATCTTTTAATGTTTTGGACATTTTTTATGTTCTTTGTCTAACAATAATTCATGTTTACAGATCATAAGTTGTAAACACTAATCTATTTGTATTGTATTTTTTTTATTTCTATTTTAAGCATATTGTGATTTATGAATATGGATGTTCTTCGTAAATTAAGAACAATGAAGTGATTTTGCAATTCAAGTCTAAATTATTATTTTTTATAATAGCATCCGTGAAAATTATAGTGCATGAATATCAGTTATTTTTTAACATATCATATATTCCGAGATTGTTCCGATATGAGCTTTCAGAGTCGAGATGAAAATCCGAGGCAAACCCCCCGAGTTAGAGTCATCTCATCCGAGATCTCCCCCGCTATAAGATCAAGTCTCTAAAACCGTCGAGATGAAACGCGGTCGATATTTGATATTTAAAACTTTGCTTAGAATTGAAATATTAATAAAGATTCTTATGACTTGCTATGAATGTATTTGTAAACATTTGTTGTTATTGATTAACGATAGTTATCATCAATTGTTTGCAATAACATTAAGATTGTTGTTGATTTACTATTTTTAGCTTTGGATTTTTGTTCATATAAAAGTACATAAACGACCAGTTCAAAAAAACTTAATTAACATACGAAATAGAAAGCGACTCTTTTATCTTTCATGTTTTGGGATATAATAGAAATATGAGAAATAATTCATTCTTCCATCCTCTGTCATTACCTACGTCGTCCACTTCATCTTGCTTTCATTCTCTCCATTGTCACTCCTCTCATGTTTTATAATAAATGTTGAAACCCATGCAATAAAGTGCTCAGCAAATCCAATGCGGAGGATGTGCAAAAAGTTGTAGCAGGGATAAAGCGAGGAAATAGCGATGAGTCTAAAATAGATTATAAAATTCGTATTTAATGCTTTTACAAATATATAAATGATAAGTAAATGGAAACTTAACATTCAACTTAGATATAATTTATACATTCTTAATTTTAAATAAAAGCGTAATATGTAAATAAATGTAAACTTTAACTTAGCTTGATTAAATTTAGTATAATATCATAGTATTTTATATTCTGAAAAGCATATGTTAAAAAATTATATTAAAAAATAATTTTATTAATTTTATAATGTATAAATGTCATTTTTAAATTCATTTCTTTTATATAAGATATAGGTGAAATAGCGGAATATAGCTGAAATAATGAGATATATCATGAATATCGGAATATGGCGGGGTTTAATGCATAAAACTATTTCAGAGGCTATTTGGAAATAGCGCAGCGATAGAAATCCGCTACACGATATAGTGGGGATATAGCAGGGTAATAGCAAGGCATTAACTGCACATGTTGAAATACAAAACATAAAATATAAAATAAAACAGCTTAAAATTTCTTATTTTGGATTCTATACAAAATATCGACTTTTATTCCTTGCATTTTATTATAAATATTTGATTATAAAAGTGAGATGTCAAACAGTAAGGGTGCGTTTGCGGTAATAAAAAATGAGATATCTAAACGAGCTAAAAGATCAAACGAGACAAGCGTTTGCGAAAGCGTTCTGAACAGAGTTAATTAAGGGGAAAACAAGATAATTAAAGTGAAAAACCAAAAAGTAGGGATTAAACCAGTTTGAAAACAATAAAACATAAAATTAACGGATGCGTCAGACGCTAGAAGGAGCAGTTTACTCCATCAAGCAACCTTGGCAAATTACCCGGTTAAGTTTCGAATGCATCGACGCGTTCAAAACACTAATCTGGGCAACTAGCCCATGGGAACAACCCCTAAATAGATAAAAACACATCACATAAAGCAATAAATAAAAACCAGAAAAGAAAGGATAACAAGATTTTTACAATTTTTCGACATAACTTCGACCTAAATTCACCATTGTCTTCATTGATTGCTTGCAGTATAGATGCTTGATACAAAGTACTCTGAAGAAACTTTTGTCGAAGAAGTTGGATACATTTGAAATATCTTAATGTATGCAGTATAAGTTGTGAAAAAAATTAATCGATGTGTAGGCCTAAACAAAATAAACTTTTCTATATCAGAGCATAAATACAATTTTATGTACCACTGAGCAATGTTTTGAAGACCAAGAATTTTCCACCAACTCAAATAGGTTAGGTCATGAAAGCAGAGTATTTAAACAAGATATTTTAATGGAGTAGAAAATAAAATGAAGTATACATTTTAAAAAGGAATATATAAATAGAACATTTAAATATAAAACTTTAATTTAATTGATTTATTATTAATTAATTAATTTTAGGGAGATGGTGTTTTATGGGAGGACTGAAGGAAGTCAACCGTGACCACGGACACATCCGATTTTAATGGTTCGATATTCTCATATGAAAAAAATAGAGCATTTGATTAATTATCGTGTTTGGATGCATTAGACTTCAAATTAAAATGCAAAAATACCGCCAAATCGCCACTTTGTATGTTAAATTATCATTAACATTTTTTTATATATTATATATAAGACAAGGAGGTTGCTTTTCATGCATGTTGCCATACCCAATCGACTTGGTCTACTTACCGTTGGTCGGGTCCTGGTTGGCTTATCTGATTTGTTCTCCATCTAAATGAAGTAAAAAGATTTAGTTATGTGCTTCCATGACAACTATTCAGTTTTATTATTCAAGGATCACACAACATGATCTATTATCTGATCTGTTCTCCATCTAAATGAAACACAATGACATAGTTTTGTGCTTCCATGACAAATATTTGACTAATCATAACATCTTGACCTACATAATTTTGAATTAAACAAAATCCTGCACTATCTTCTTTAGACAATTAAAGATCATCTCCACAAAATTTACCTTATTTGATTAACCGTCACATGCTCAATTTCATATTAATGTTATTTATGTATACATGTATGTATGTCTCTCTCTCTCTTTATATATATATATATATATATATATATATATATATATATATAGTGTATATATAATATAGCACTATTTACATACCTTTGGTAACAACTACAGGTTTATATTTGAATATTTGGTCCATGACAAAGAAGAGAAAAAACAAACATTTAAATCTAAACTTGTGTTTGATATCAAGTTGACAATAATTTCTATGTATGTGTATGTATATGTGTGTGTAAACACACACATACACACAAAGATGGGTTACTTACACCCCTATTTCAGAGCACTCATTTTGCAGTTGAACAACAATCACTCCTTTGTATTTAAATAATAGACAAGCCAGAAAGAAAGTTAGTGGGTGAAAAGAGAAAAAAAAAATGGTAAGTGGTTGAAATCATGTGGTATTTAGAGGTGCTGAATTGTTTGGAGTACAACGGAAAGCTCCTTATGTGTGAGTGTGTGTATATATCTGTGTATGTGTTGATAATAATGTGTGAGTCATAGGGGCAATTATGTAAGTGTTGCATATATTTAACCCGATATTCAATTTTACTCGAAATAAAATATGATGCATTCCTTTTGTTATCTATTTGACATAGTGGTTATATTATTTTAATTTAATTAGAAGTATGTATAATAGAATCCGCTAAAAATATATGTTAGTGATGATGTTATAAAGTGTTGTAACGATAAACAATAAGTTAAATAAATATAGTATTTTAATTATTTATAGTCATGATGCATCAAGACTGGATATCAACGTATTAATTGAGACTATAGTATGTAATGCTCTACAAATATTGGAAAGTGTATTACTCTGGACTATTGGAGTACCAAAAGTATATGTATTGATAGTTATTGGATAACCATGAAACAACTCACTCGACGGTTTCTATTGATTAATATAACTCAGGTCAAATAGAAAATATCAATGTGATAATTTACATAGTCATCTCGACTTCAGAATACTATCAATCTTTAATATGAAATTTCTACTTTGATTAAACTAAAATCATGGAACGACGTACATCAAGTAACTATAGCTAGCCGAGTTGAAGTATTGGAAGTGGAGCACTATTCAAGAGAGAATTTGTCTCATTAGTCATATGCGTTTGGTATCACAATCAACTCAAAGTCAAAGCCTTTGGATAGAGCATTTTAGTTAATAATAATTGTTACTATTAAACAACATTATAACACCTCCACTTCCTAACACATCGATTTAATATGGCTTTCGGACTTAATCATCCCCCAAAACACGAGAAGTTTTGCCATTAAACCTTTATGCACTTTCAAGTCTTACTACACAAGGAGTTAAATTGAAAGTAAAAAAAGTGATATTCCAAAAAGCAGCCTTCACAAATACTTGATTTACATATACAATCCTTTAAGGTATAATGTAAATTTTGCAGACTATTGAATACTGTAGTTGACCATACAAGATATAACAAATGGTATAGAAACCCCTTTTATAAGCTCGTTTCTCGCTATATTATGTTCAATCGCTGCTAACTTGTCATCCTAAGATAGGGGAACAAAGAAAATATGAGGGTGGACCAGACTAAATGTCTTCTGAATGAGTATGACTTTAATATGGGATTATTATGTACAATTAACTTTAAATTTTCTCTACGTGATATATGGTGTATAACAAGTGTTTGTAAATCTCTAAAGTCGAATACTTAAGGATTTTTAATTACCACAATAGGATGAATTGCTAATCGAACCTCACACTAACAATCAACCGAAGTGGAATCTATTCTCCCATCATACCTACCATCAATACTATGTATAAAGCGGGAGAAAAATAAAAATGTAAACTCGCATAGTGATTGCGTCCATCTTCATCTCTCAATCGTAGTGGCAAAATGGCTCTTATTTACCGGACCATTGCCTATCTTACGAATGTCGGTTGTTAACGGGTATTAGTTTACTATAAAATTACTTATTATATTGCACCGATGTCGACACCTACCACGTCGCACCCAAAAATGTGCTACATGGATCTTCCATTTGTACCAGACTCTCATAAAATATCTTCAATAGTGTAGCATCCAACCGTATGACATACCCCTAAGCCTATGCAAAATAGATTACCCTAATCAACTTCTCGTGAAACACCCCACCTCCGTTAAGATCACTCACATAGGGAATGCCTTAACTTTGGTGGAGCATTATAGGTAAAAGATGCAGATAAATTACAAGACAGACAAATAAAGCAGCGGAAAATAAAGTCATTTTATAAACAACTTAATTCAGTCAAGCTTTTACAACAATTTCCTCAATTATACTCAAATGTAATACAAAAAACTTCTGTCTTGATTTAAAAACCTCCAAGAATAAAAGAAGCATAAAAACAATGATATTCCCCGATAAAGCATGAACCAGCCATAGCAGTGGAAGAGAGAGAGAGAGAGTCCAAAGTGATACACTAACTAATCTTCAAGCCTGGAAAGCGAAGAGGTCCAAGTTAGGCTGAGCTATTCCCTCCCTGACTACCTGGGGGGGGGGGGGAAGAAAAGAGGCGAAAAACAAACTAGGTCAGACATAAGTCTGGTAAGTACAGTGATCTTTCAGCATGCAAACAAGATAAAGGATCATGACATGAATAAACCGAAAAGAGGACAATACCATAAAAACAAGGTAACTAAAGACAAGATAAGTGCAAGATGAACTGAATGCGCTTCTACTTTTTCTCTGCTTCGCTACTACTCTGTTAATCTGATTTCTATATTTATCTTTGCACCACCTAACTAGTGTCCCAACTAGTAATCTGTATAAAATGATAATCGTGATCCCAACCCCCGTAATTATGGTAGCCTTCAGGTGTACATCTATCGTGAGGATTCCACTTCAATCAGCCTAATTGCCACGAACATGTTAGATGTACCCTTACTACCCTACCGATTGGCTCCCTACTTGTATTCATGTTCCTTGTGTCTGTGTCTGTGTCAATCAGCCCTTTCTTGCGTGTAGATACCCTGTGCTGGTCCCACCATAAGGTGTATCAATCCTTATGATAGCGACCTGACACGATTCAAGATGCACAGTGTATAACTACTGGTACCCAGTTCCTGCTTTTTCCCACTCCAGAGTACGTGCATGTCCGTAAACCGTCGGAACCTACACTGACGTACCCCTGCCGCTGCTTTGACCGCTTATAATCAGCCCAGTAACCGTACCCCACCCTGCCTAATTCAGGGTACCATGATACATCCATGTGGGTTACTACTGAAATGGGTCCCCGTTACTAGGGTTTCCTATTGGTTAAGTTTGTGGGCCTATATTTACTAATATTACCCACCAACCCGATATGTACTTAAACCTCCCATCGATTCAAGCATTTTTAATAAACAGTTAAGTTTTGTGGGCCTATATGTACTAGTATTACCTACCTCCACGAGATGTACTTAACCCTCCCATCGATTCAAGCATGTTTATTTAATAGTTAAGTTTTGTGGGCCTATATTTACTAATATTACCCACCAACCCGATATGTACTTAACCCTTCCACTGATTCAAGCATGTTTATTTAATGGTTAAGTTTTGTGGGCCTATATTTACTAATATTATCCACCAACCCGATATGTACTTAACCCTCCCGCACATTACGCTATATTAGTTAAGTGTTGTCCGCTCATGTTAACTTAACCCACTCATTCATCATGTCATGTTGGTTAAGCATTTCTTATTAACTTGACCCTCCTTACTTATCATGTTGGATCGGTTAAGTGTTTTCTATTAACTTAACCCCGTTCGTTCATCAAGTTATATTGGTCAAGTGTTTCTTGTTAACTTAACCCCACGTATTCATCTTGTTGTATTGGTTAAGTGTCATCAATCAATTCAAGTTAACTTAACCCACTTACGTGTCATGTTACTTTGGTTAAGTGTTGTCTTCTTGTGTTAACTTAACCCTACTACAAATCAAGTTATATTGGTTAAGTGTTGCCCTCTTATTTTAACTTAACATTTCCATAAATCAAGTTATATTGGTTAAGTGTTTCTAAATTTACTTAACCTCACCCACTTGTCTAATTAACATGTTATAAAGGTTAAGTGTCCTAAATTTACTTAACCTCACCCACTTGTCTAATTAACATGTTATAACGGTTAAGTGTTCTAAATTTACTAACCTCACCCGCTTGTCTAATTAACATGTTATAACGGTTAAGTGTTCTAAGTTTACTTAACCTCACCCACTTGTATAATTAACATGTTATAACAGTTAAGTGTTCTAAATTTACTTAACCTCACCCACTTGTCTAATTAACATGTTATAACGGTTAAGTGTTCTAAATTTACTTAACCTCACCCATCAGTTTAGTTAACATGTTGAATTGGTTAAGTGTTTCCTTAATTGACTTAACCCTACCAATCTTGACTTAGCTTTATTAAAGCACCAACCACTCACATTAGACTGGTATTGTTGTGGTCACTAGATGTGCCGGTCGGTTCCGGGCAGTTTTACACCACAACTCAGTCTAACCTCGGGTCCTTTTTGGGCTCAATGCACTAACCACCCACATTAGACAGGTATTGTTGTGGTCACTAGATGTGTCGGTTGGTTCCGGGCAGTTTTACACCACAACTCAGTCTAATCTCGAGTTAGGCATATTCGTCTTTTCTAAATTTACAGATTTCTTATTTATGACAAATTCCATATGTAAATTATTCCCAATTTAATTATGCCATAATTATCCTTATAATTATGCTCACAATTAATGGTATACTAAAGATACCATTTCATGAACCAATCTATGCCATGTAATTTTTCATGTTTATCCTACATATTTACATGTAAATTATAAATCAATTATTGTCATGGCCCACTTTCCTTCTAAATCACGTTCAAAATTTTAGGTATATAGATTATACCATTTTCATGCCACTTATCATGCTTATGTGTCAAACATGCCAATTACATGTAATTTCATGTTTTCCCCAACATTACCCCCGTTGTACGTTTGCAAAATTATATAGAATGTTAGGCTCGATATTTTAGCCTAACTTATAAAACAAAAAGGGGAAAAGAGGAACTTTGCAACATTCCAATATCATACAAAAATATGGATCTAACTACACACATGTCACATGGATTTGGCATAGAACAATATACTTTTAACTATGAACTTGCAAATTTGATCTATGCAACATGAACCACAAGCATATGAATTTACATAAAACTATACAAGTAAAACTTGGAATGTAGTGGTGAACTTGCAAATTAGATCTATCATAAAGGCATATGGAGCTAACATATAAAGTTGTAGATGTAAACATATAAGGTCGTAGGTCTAAACATGTATGCATAATGGCTCTAAACAATTAGGCATAAACGACATACTTAGCCTAAAACTTGTATGTATCATAATATCACCAAACTTACATATGAAAATTTCATTCCCAAATTCCTATACAACATCATAGGTTTACTCACCAATTTCCACATAACATGATAGGTTCGATAGACCATAATAGTTCATAGGCATATATGATAGAATAGACATGAATAAACATGAATCAACATCACATACAACTTGATACAATTCTATTTTACAGTTCATTACAAATCATATCTTTAATTTATTCACATCTGAAAGATAACCACACTTATAATCAAAAGGAAAAATTTGATTTCAAGGATCTGTATTCTAAAACCGAATTGCTCGCCTTTGATGTAGATCGTTGAATTCTCTTAGTTGAATTAGATTAGTTTTGACTTGATTTTGATGTAGCTTCTATCTTGCCTTTGAGTTGAAAGAGATGACGACAATTCTGGATTCACCATTGACGGCATGACGGCTCTAGGAATATTTTTGTGTGGCTTAGGGTTTAGATTTAGGTTGCTTATATAGAAGTTTGATTTAATAGGAACCGTCGGATCAACCTAGAGCAAATCAAAGCCATTCAGACAAGATAGAATAGCCACATCAGCCCTAACGACTCAACAAGGAGTCCATCAGAACCAATCAGATGCCACAACTGCCTTAGAGCGAATCAGCCCACGGGTTGACAGCCAAACACCCTGAATCAACCCCTAGTCGACCCAGCGAAGCTCGGGTCGACCTCAAAAATAGGCCGGTTCGGTTATTCCCCCTCCGGATTCACTGTTTTGAACTTTTTTGCATATTTATTTATTTAATTATATATATATATATATATATATATTTGTCATATGCATACTAACTTCAAGGCTTAATAACTTCTTCATAAGGTATCCGTTTTATGCAAACCAAATGTCTATCTTGACCTAAATTTTGAGACAAACGTAAATAGCGCAACCCATTTCACTTAATTCTTCTTCTAAAAATTAAGTATTCTTGAATTTGTTAATTTTAATATTCTCAGAAAATTCAGGGTGTTACATCTCATGTGCGAGATACATCACCTGTACCAGTATCAACAATTGCGAAATACATCATCCATATCAATATAAATTAATGTGAAATACATCATTTATACCAACATCAACATTTGTTTAACATATCACCCTAACCATGTTTGATTGGGAACTATCTTCTGTATCCTCTTAAGCATGAGTACTTAGCTTAAGGTATGCCCAAAACTCTAGTTCACATTATCTAATTTCTAAGTAAATTATGAAAATAATATTTAACTTGGGCGTTAGGCTTACGTTTAATTTTTACATTTTCATCCTAAACAGTCGATTGTTACTGATCGACTACTGGAGGTTCTAGATCGACATATTATATAATAAAATCAGGGTTCATTTTTTTTCAATTGTCGACTATTTATCCAGTTAGTTTATGTCCTTTACAATGTTTAACTTAACCTTGTCTTTCGAGTGATCAATTTAATTGTCAAATTACAATTTAATTTAGGGTTCATAGGTTTAAGGTTTGAAAATTTGATGATGGAATATGTGTCTAAATAAATAATTAGATTAAAAACTTATTGTAATTAATACTCTAGGGTTTTAACAAATTCAATTAGGGTTAAGGGTTCCAAACATCCTAACTGTTTTCACCAAAAAATGGCTCAAACACCAAAGGTACTAGAATTGTACTTCACCGATACGATAAGAAAATAAATGGAGTCGCACTTGATAACGATTGATAGTAAAAATGCAAATAAGGAAAAATAAAGATGAGATTTAGAGTGGTTCAGCCTTGTGCTCGGCCTACATCCACTATGAAGATTACTTGCACTCTTAAAATGGAGATTACAAAATACATCAACTCACTTTTGTCATACATCCCTATATTCACTCAACATACTCTCATTTATACATATCAATCCTGGGATTTTATGAGAAAATGGTAGATTTTGGGGAGGAGAAGGACGGATGAATGATTGAGAAGGAGGATGTCTTTGATTTTCTGATTGAGAGGTTGAACTGGACGCCATGGCCAAATCGGTGTTGAACCTCTGGATGGAGAAGATGATCCAAATCTTTAAGGAATGACTGAAGATAGAATTTAGCAGCACTCCATTGTTCAAAAGATTCCCCCCTTTGCGTTGGCAGCCATGGCCTATTTATAGCTGAGACTCCTTGGAGAAATGAGCTGACGTTCACATATGCAAGCGACGTATCGTTTCAGCTGGTAATTACCAAAATGCCATTGCCTGGTTGTTGCCAGCTGTCTGTTGTTGTATCCAGTTGTCATGTGTGAGCACTTTATAGGAGTGATCGTTTTGAGTAGTCGAGTGAGCGACTTTAGTTAATGCCCTTCGGACATGGCTATATCTGGCACTTGGTGAATAGTTGTCTGATTTTTTGGTTTGTGAAACGAGCAAGTGACCAAGGTCATACTTATGGTTGAGCGATTCTGGAGTAAAGTACGGGACTGGGATCAATTCTTCTTTGTGATTTACTCGATTGAATTCCTCGATTTACGAATGTGCGACTTTCTCTAATTCGAACGCTCTTAGCAGGTTGCTTAAGGATATTTATTCTCACTGCCTTTTCACCGCGCCATTTCTCAGTATGGCTATGCTATGTGGTTGCTCCTGATCCGGTTAAGTGAATAACTCGTCCTGTTTTTCCGTTCAAGCAGCTTTGTTTTAATACGAACTACCGACCTTTGCTTCCTGACCGGGTCACGACTTGCATCTGGCTTTGATTGAGACATGGGTACATAAAAACGTTGTGAGAGCTTGCTTTGTAGTTCTAACTTAGGCTTGGTCCTTTAAAGGATAAACATTTGAATCTTGTTCTGTATGGGTGCTTCTTATTCTTTGCCAGTCGTTTAAGCGCCTCGGTCAATCAATAAGCATGACCGACCCTGATGGCGCTCGTTCTGTACTTTCTGCTCAGATTTTATAATTTAGTGTGCGTATGACTTTTTAGGGATCAATACTTGCTCCTCGAAGCTTGTAATTTTCTGGCAGAAAGTTATTGGCTTCGACATGATTAATTGCAACATTGTTTGGTAGGTTTAATCTGACTCATTGATGGGTTGTTCGTGCAAAATTTAAGATCGTTCTGGTGTAGTTAATTAATATCGTCCCTTTCCGTGAGCGAGACACCTGAAATATCTTTTCATTGTTGCAAATGGCCGAATTGTGGGACGCCAGCTGGATCTTGATGGGACACTTATATGTGCAATCAAGCACTGAGTTGACGTGGCGAGAATGCTCTGGATGTATGTCCTTTAATCTTCCCTCTTATTTACTTTTAACCTTCTTTATTTTACCTCTTCTCCTTGAAAATCTTTTTTTCTTTTAGACTGTAACCGTGCTCTTCGAGAATTTTACTAGGTAATTCAATTTTTTTCCTTTTTTGCTCATCCCTTCTTCTAACACTATTTTTCCTTACTATCTTACTTAGTGTTTGCAGTAACACATTTTCAATCAAAGCAATTCTCCTTGGACCCGAAGCATCATGATCTTTTTAGGTGAATTTTTTCTTCATTTTGCTTCATTTTGTCTGAACAGTGGCATACCTCTAAGCTAAGAAATTTTAAGTGTAGTCTGACTGGCTTAATTATGGATTGGGATCCTGATAATAATCAGATTTTGTCTAGAAAAGATCCCATTTCTGTAATTATCTTGAAGAATCTGAATCACCTGTTGACTTTTGCAATCTAGATGTTGGTATTGCTCATAAGTAGTTCGATAGAATGCCCCAGGCTTCTCTGGGTGAAATGTTTCTGTTCACGTCTGAGTTTGGTTGGGTTACTTTTTGTTGTTTATGATTGTCGTTTGAATCCATATTGATTATCCTTTTCTTCCTCTTTTTCTTTGAAATAGGCCGTCCAAGGATGACATTCTTTATGTCAAAGGGACTAAAGAAGAAATCGGTGAGAAAGGTCGGCAGCAAAAAGGCGCTTCAAGGTAAAAAGAACTTGGGTGCAAATGATACGCCAAACTATCATTCATTGGATGAACTCCCTGTCCCAGACATCCAGGTTGCCCGTGATCAACTCCCATTGGCTTCTCCGTCCATTACTTTAAACCCTGCCAACTTTCAAACAATTGTTCCGAGTCCTCTTTGTGTTCCTAATCCTTGTCATCCCGAACTTGCTAAGCGATTTGAGGGTTGGTGCCCAGTTGGTACATATTCTGGTGTACACATAGACCTGTCCGATTGATGGATTGTTGCAGGAAAAATGGATGCCATGAAGGATTGCATATTAGCTGAATTTAATCAGTTGGAGGCGCGTCCGAACCTGGTTGAGGACCTTATCATAGAGGTCAAGAATTACATTATAAAGCAATTGGAAAAAGATAGGCTCGAGCTCGTCAAGGCCCTTGAATCCCAGGAGAAGATCATTGCCTCCCTTATCTAAATGTTGTGCCTTTTTTCTTTAGTTTTATCTTTTATTATTTTCGCTGTTGTTTTAAGATGATACATTTAGTCTGGCTTGTATATGCGGGTGCCAGCCTTGCCTATTATCGTACGCTCATGTTGGTGACTTTTATGGCCTGTTTGGGACCTTAGTGTGCTGCGGTTTTTTTTTAAATCTCAGCCACCTTCACGCTGCACCTTTATTTTAATTTTCATGTTTGATCGGATGCTTTTTCAATCGCGCGGTTACACCCGATTTACGCTTTTTATCGATTTGTCTTGATGATTTGTTATTTATCGTCGGTTATTACGTGCTTTTTTGTATTCTCATAAGCATATTTGTTATTATTTTTTTATTAAGTTGTATTCAACCCCCGCGCCTGACTGACTTGGTGGACCAAGCCCTTCAGAGACTGGTTTTGAATATGTTCCCCCTAGGAAGGTATTGGTTATAAGTTTTTGACCCACTCTAGGCCTTGTTTGATATGATTTTTTTCTTTTAAAAAAAGGTTTAGAATGGATACCCACTTGCAGCTAGGATTTCTGTTACCCTCTTGCGACTAGGATTTCTGATTGCGCTGATCTTTCCAGCATGTTTGTTGGGCCTTCCGACACTAGGACTGGGGTTTCCAGCCTAGTTTTTTTTATTGCATTGCCCCTAGGAGGCGTACACTAATCCTTGTTACCGAATTTGGTTTCGATTTTAAGGAGTTCGTGTCCTGTACCTAACAAGGCGCCTCTTCGGGACTAGCAATTTTTATCTGTGGGACAAATTTGGTAATATTCTTACATCTCAATAGAATCCTAACGCTGATCCTTTGAATGGATGTTTGCTAAGAGTTTGGAATATTTCGCAATGAGAAGTGCATCCCTCTGACTCGTTGTTTGTCTTAGAACATCTTATTCTCTTGAGGCAATGCGCCTATTCATCCTTTTTTTTTCCTGATATTTGTGGTTTTCAAGCCGCCTTGCTTAAGATGTGCTTTGATATTTTTCCCGTCCCAGTTTAGCTATATATGATCAGTTGCTTCTATCATGCCTACAATCCAAGAGATCGGTTTTTAGCATGAACTGATAAATATGTTACTCAAGTAAGCACATAATTGATTTTTATGCGCAAGAATTTTTGTAAGTAAACCATTTCTATATATTTGCATGAGTAACAAAACAGGGTAAAATGATTTCAGTAATAAGATAAAAACAAAGTAGTAAAGCAAAGTAGTGAGGATTTTTGCCCAAGACTCTATAACCAGGACACTAGTTACTGATCCTTAAGCAAGTGTTGGTTTTGGATTGGTTTGGCCCTTTTTCTTTAAATCTTGTTGCCCCTTGTTCGCGGAGAACCGGAACAATCTTCATGGTCTCGTACATATTGTTGCAAATGGTTTTTCCTGATTAGACCCTCGATTAATGACTTCAAATGCCTGCAGTCGTTAGTATCGTGTCCTGGCTGTTTATGGAATTGATAAAACTTTCCTGATTTCATAGCAGCATCTTTAACTTGCCTTTATTTCAAGACCGGATATCTCTTAGTGTCCTTAGTCGCCATGAAGATATTTCCAATACTATCATTAAGAGGAGTGAACTCGGAGTTCTTGAAAAAGCGTAGTTTCTTTTTAGCCTGACCGCCTTTCCCTTCGTTGCTCCTTTTCTGACTATCAGAGCTACTTTGCGCATTACCTTTCTTCTTTATTTGCCTGCATGCTGAATTTTCTTCAATACTCATGTATTTTTCAGCTTTATTGAGCAATTGCTCGAATGTACTTGGTTTCTTTTTCTTGATCCACCGTCCTAATCCGGTCTCTCTGCATATGGCCCCTTTCAAAGCCATCAGGACTAGGCGGGGCTCGAAATTTTTGACTTCAACTACTGCTGTATTAAAGCAAGTGAGAAAAGCTTTGATGGACTCTCCTGGTCTTTGTCGTAGTTCATTTAACTCCATAACATCTCGAACTTTGGATGCCTGGAGTTTGAATTGCTTACTGAATAATTTAGCCAGGGTAGTAAAGTCGTCCACAGATTTCGGCGGTAGCTTTGTGAACCATAGGTAAGCCACCCATTCTAGATAAGTCGGGAAATATAAGCACTTGATTTCATCGGCAGCGCATGCCCCATTCATATACTGATCATATTTGCACAGGAATATGTTAGGGTCGCTCGTCCCATTATAGGACTGCAACGTTGGAGAATCGAATTTCTGAGGATATATAGTCTTCTTAATCCTTTCAGTAAGTGGGGACTTAGTTGGAAAGGGTTCCCATTCTTTTCGATCATCTTTCTTCTTTAGACTTTATTCCACAATTTCACGTGCTACTCCCAAAATGTATTTCTTCTTTCTGCTCTGATCCATGGATTGAGCATCCCCTTCCTTGCCAACTTCTGGTTTAGGTGCATAATTGTGATCTAGAGTCAAGGAATTTGGGTATTCTTCTGGGAGGATTCTCCCTCTGGCGGTGGAGCTGTCGAGCTGCTCCGAGATTGTGTCATCGAAGTAGTCACGCTCAGGTGCTTTGTTCTATCCATGATCCCGATCAATGTGATACACAACTTCTTGAATGGAATTTTCCTGTTTCGAGCTCGAGGCAGAGAATTTTGCCTCAGATCGTGGCGCGTTTGAGTGAATGGAGAACAAGTGGCCCTTAGCGCGGCTTTCGCAGTGGCGGCTTGAATAGCGAATATTGACTCGAGTTTCTTCATCATTGCATTGTTCGCAATAGTTATTTGACTCGTTAATTATGACCTTGCTTCTTCCAACTCTTTCCATGTTACGGTTTCATCAACTCCGGGCAGTTCTCCTGCCCCGGAACGGGTAGCGAACAATGTGATGATATTAACACTATTGATGAGGCTGTTGACTTCGTCGGTGACCTCCCTAAGCATGTCCATGGTTCCAAGCACAATTTTCTTAGAGAATCTCGTCGGACCTTATTAGGGAGAGATGCAAATATGTCCCCATGGTGGGCACCAAATGTTTTCACCAAAAAATAGCTCAAACACCAAAGGTACTAGAATTGTACTTCACTGATACGATAAGAAAATAAATGGAGTCGTACTTAATAACGGTTGATAGTAAAAATGCAAATAAGGAAAAATAGAGATGAGATTTAGAGTGGTTCATCCTTGTGCTTGGCCTACATCCACTATGAAGTTTACTTGCACTCTTAAAATGTAGATTACAAAATACACCAACTCTCTTTTGTCATACGTCTCTATATTCACTCAGCATACTCTCATTTATACATATCAATCCAGGGATTTTATGAGAAAATGGTAGAGTTTTGGGAGGAGAAGGACGGATGAATGATTGAGAAGGAGGATGTCTTTGATTTTCTGATTGCGAGGTTGAACTGGACGCCATGGCCAAATCGGTGATGAACCCCTGGATGGAGAAGATGATCCAAATCTTTAAGGAATGACTGAAGATAGAATTTAGCAGCACTCCATTGTTCAGAAGATTCCCCCTCCTTTGTGTTGGCAGCCATGGCCTATTTATAGGAGAGACTCCTCGGAGAAATGAGCCGAAGTTCACATATGCAAGCGACATATCGTTTTAGCTGGTAATTACCAAAATGCCACTGCCTGGTTGTTGCCAGCTGTCTGTAGTTGTATCCAGTTGTCATGTGCGAGCACTTTATAGGAGTGATCGTTTTGAGTAGTCGAGTGAGCGAATTTAGTTAATGCCCTTCGGATGTGGCTATATCAGGCACTTGGTGAAAAGTTATCTGATTCTTTTGATTTGTGAAATGAGCGGGCGACCGAGCTCATACATTTGGTTGAGCGATTCTGGAGTAAAGTACGAGACTGGGATCAGTTCTTCTTTGTGCTTTGCTCGACTGAATTGCTCGATTTACGAATGTGCAACTTTATCTAATTCGATCGTTCTTAGCAGGTTGCTTATGGATATTTATTCTCACTGCCTTTTCACCGTGCCGTTTCTTAGTATGGCTATGCTATGTGGTCGCTTTTGACCCGGTTAAGTGAATAACTCGTCTTGTTTTGCCGTTCGAGCGGCTTTGTTTTAATACGAACGACCGACCTTTGCTTCCGTGACCGGGTCACGACTTGCATCTGGCTTTGGTTTGAGACATGGGTACATAAAAACGTTGTGAGAGCTTGCTTTGTAGTTCTAACTCAGGCTCGGTCCTTTAAAGGATAAACATTTGAATCTTGTTCTGTATGGTTGCTTCTTATTCTTTGCCAGTCGTTTAAGTGCCTCGGTCAACCAATATGCATGAGCGACCCTGATGGCGCTCGTTCTGTAGTTTCTGCTCAGATTTTGTAGTTTAGTGTGCGTATGGTTTTTTAGGAATCAACACTAACTAGTTATGATATTTATAGTTTAACTACACTAATCAACCTATAAAATTTGTGCCTTATCACCTCAAGCTTAAGCTCTTCCTTTGTACTTGAGGATTGTCCCCTTAATTCGTTAACTTTGCAGGATCCACCTTGATTTAGTTATTTCTAGTCTTCTAGGTTGAATTTGTATGATTTTTGAGAATTTTTAGAGTTTAGCCTCTGGAGGAAATTTTAATAGAATTTAGTAACAATGATTTTGATATTCATATTTTGCGACTAGGTTAGATTCCAATATAGAGATCTGAAGTCAATTTACATGTTGATTTGGAATAGAGAAAATGTTTTTACCATTTTATCCAATCATTAGTACTTAGGCAAAAAAGAAATGATGACAATTGTCAACTAATGTCATACATTTATGCCTTTTTATACCATGGAGAATCAACCTAAGATGACCCATGGTCAACCTATTGCGGTCGACCATGAGATCCCTAGGATCGACCTATGATATGTTTTTTCCGGTCTTAATCTTCCATTTCTTATAAATTTTCCTACCAACTCTGGTTCGAAAGTATTATATATGAAAATCGTTTGAAAAATAGCTAAGAATGCAATGTTGCAAATTTCATCGCCTTACCCCATGATTTGCACTCTTTACATAAAGGCAAATCAATCATACGGATAAGATTTTGTGTCCCTTGATTTGTGTCAAACTTTTGTGTTTATATAACCACTCCCTTTAGTTAAATTAATTTTTCTTATTAAATTTTTGTTTAAACTTCTGTTGAATTTTTCTGTTAAACTATGAGGTGTTACATTCTTCCTTTTTAATGAGATTTCACCCTTGAAATCCAAAAAGATAAAAAAGGTAACTCATACATAAATTGCTAATGACTATAACCATTTGTTCATGCATCATCCATGAGCAGTCACGGTCCTTAGAAACTCTTTTAATGCAATATGTCTATATAAAACATGAAATGTGCGTGAACTATAATAATGCAAAGGAGTATTCGATCTATTGATTCAATCAACCTCCTACTATGCAAAATGCTTATGCTATGCATTCAAATGTATGCAACGTCCTAAATAAACGAATTTGCAATTCTACATGTATGTACAACCATTTCTTCCATGAAATATTTGTATTCATAACACCTAATAAGATAAACAAAAATCAACCATTCGTGTATATCATATCTCCTAGCTAGAAAATAAATAAGAGATAATGTAAACATGTGCGCTACCTATATAGTATACTATCATAAATGTCTTAAAGAGTATAATTTAAACAACTTATCCAATTAATTCACTAGTATCCATCATCCATATCATGCCAGACTAACACATTTGTAACCATTTCTATCATTCAATGGTCCATACCTAAGCTATAACCTAAATGTAAAAATATTATATATATATATATATATATATATATATGTATGTATGTATGTATGTATGTATGTATGTATACAGGAATGTATCATAAAAGTGTGCTGGATGAATATCTTGGATCTTCTCCTAGGGTTCTCGCTTACTTTAACTAAATCGTCTTCCTATAGGATTTTATATGGGTTTTCAAAGTTGATTTTTCCTATGTACAAAAATATAAGTAGGTACACAAGAAAGGGACTCACATATCCTTAGTAGTTTTCTCTAACTAGCACATATTACATTATAACTGCATCATATGAACATTTCTCTAGGTGTTTGATAACAATTTCACAATAATTTACTTGTACTTTATCTTAGTATAAGAGTTTTCTATCTATTTGCTTCCTATTTTGGACTCAGATCCATGAACTATCATATATGTCCCATGTTAGTAAATGTTTTTAGCTGCATCGTGCAATCCTTGTCCATTTATAAATCGAATACGGACTATCCTTATTAACCTTCACCACTAGTATAAACTTTTTGACCCATATGTACATATATGCTTCGGTAATCCTTAATAAATCATTTCTCTATGCTAAATAGTCTAAAGTATAAATCTGATCTTACTAACCGTAGCTTTGAGAATCCCTGTTTCATATCATATTGCATTAAATCACCTAGCGGTATGCTTAATCATCTCAACTTCTAGACAACAAGTAGGATAACTGAAATGTGGATGGTTTCTTATCTTATGGTATTTTCTACTTTAACTCTTCATTATATTTTCCCTTTCCTTTTTCAGCATCAAACCTGGTAATTTTTTAAATCATTGCTTGTTTCCTAGTTTGATCCAACTTAAGTCATCTTGCTTCCATTTAAATTTTTTTCTCCGTCTTTCAAAAATCATGGTACCTAAAAATCCTATTTATAGTCTATAGATATCCATCCTAAGTTCTACAAGTGAAAGTTTGATTGATTTTCACATGCAATCTAAAAAAAATAAAAATAAAGAACTTAACTGAAATTATAACCCATAATTATCTTATTGTTGGTGAGGATCACCCAAATGGTACACCGCTTTGGTGCGATTGCTATGCACACACCTATATATTATAAGTTTATCTTTTATGAACTTCTTAATTAAACAGTCTCTTCTAATCTAAGGGATCGTTGAGCATAATTCTTTTTCCCTTCATCATAATGTTGCTAAATTATTTTGATTTTCTTTTCTATAAAGAAACTTTTACATTTCTTATGTTTTAGTTGATAGAGACCCAAATTATTGAATTTACCACCTACTGCATAATCTTGACTAAAATCTTATCTTGGATACCATTTGTACGTTGAACATCCAATTTTTTTTGTTTTCTATTCCTTGATGGTAACTCGTAAATATAACCTTTTTACCAAACGTAACTTCTTATTACTATATTCAAATTATCTTGTGGTTAAGGCAACTCAATATGAATTGGTAACTTTCCATTTTGATCCAATTGACATACTATCCAATACTTTAGTTTGTACTTAGGGATTCCTTCGACTTCCCCTAAAAGGAAACATGAACATTGTAATTTTCCATAAATGTCTATATGCAGATTTTGTTATTTTTGAAATTACAAGAAATATTTCTTCTGGTTATTATTAAAATAGACAATACAAAGTACGTAACTATCCATATTTTGTTCATTTGGATATTTACTTGTTATATCAAATGATACACTTTTATAGTGGAATAGGATAGCTTATAGAAATTTATATTGTCACATACTTCATTCAAATGAACCAATATGCCATCAAATCCACCTCCATTTCATGACTACTTTAATTTTTTTGTTTTACGAATCCATATTGATTAACTCAACATGATAACCAATGCCATATCTTTACTTGTCCAAGTCAATAACTCTATTATTGACCCTCCTTTTTAATCATCACGCTTCGAATTCATTATCACTGGATGACTCGGGACTCAAGCACGAACTTATATGGACTAGGGAAAATTGCGTTGAAGTACCAGAATTCACGAACACATGGAATCCTAGATGGATGAAATTCAGTTTGGCATGCTTTATTACCTCTCGGTTTGGTCTTCTCATCTCATCACCCTGAATCAATCAAATTCTCCATCCCGGATCGATGTAGCACATGGCACTTCAGATCGGTAAAGGGCTAAAGCGTCGAATCGACATTCGAGCATGGATGAACAAAGAATGGCAGAGTAGTCGAACCACCACCAATCACTAATCCAAATTTGTATGCTTATACTGATATGATCCAAATCGATCGGCTATGCCAATCCAGATTAGTTTGTCTATACCGATCCTGGTTGGACAAGTTAGATGATGTGTCCCACTATTCCGCGGCACTCTGTCCATATTCTCCACTACTCCTTCTATAACAACCCGCACCTCCATTCACGTAAGATTTTGTCCCCAACTTAGCCACCGTATAGGTGTGGGGTTTTGTTCCTTAAAAGGCCTCGGCTAAGTTTCGAGATCCGCCAACACATGGCGTTGCCACATAGGCTGAGCCAACCTCCCTACTAACACTGATATTGTCCCTACTTTGCCACCTCTCAGGTGTAGGGTTTTCCATTACTAGGCCTCGGCATTAGTAAGAGATGGGCTCTACTATATAAGTACCCACTTCACACAGACTTCCATGATGTGGAACTTAGGAGTGTTACATTCCCCCCTCCTACAGAGCCCAACGTCCCAATTGGCTCACAAACACCTCACTCAGGCGTTGTGGTCCACATAGGAGACACAATTCCGACTGGGTATTGGCTCTGATACCACTGTAACAACCCGCACCTCCGTTCACCTAAGATATTGTCCCCAACTTAGCCACCGTATAAGTGTGGGGTTTTGTTCCTCAAAAGGCCTCGACTAAGTTTCGAGATCTGCCAACACATGGCATTGCCACACAGGCTGAGCCAACCTCCCTACTAACACCGATATTGTCCCTACTTTGCCACCTCTCTGGTGTAGGGTTTTCCATTACTAGGCCTCGACGTTAGTAAGAGATGGGCTCTACTATATAAGTACCCACTTCACACAGGCTTCCATGATGTGGAACTTAGGGGTGTTACACCTTGTTTCCAGCCTCCTTTCTTGGACGAACTGGATTCACCCTACACATATAAGTACCACGCCATAAAACTAATTGGTGGAGGGGCTCTTCAACTTTTGGACGCCTGCACTCTGCTAGTTTCTGAATCAACCTCTCATCTCCTTAATTTTATTATTTGAAACATAATTGTATCTATAATCAAATAGTATAAACAATAGATTACAAGTAGTGGACGTTGGCATGTTGCCAAACCACTATAATTATGTGTGTTCATTTACATATATGTACTTCTATGATCTGCGACTGTAAGATATCATCTTTAATTTTTCTTCATTAGGGTGTTTTTGACTTTAGCGTACAAAAAATCAAATCAACATTTTAGTGTGTCGGGTAGGGGATGACGAACTGTTTGCCACTTAGGGCAAAGCTAAAGAAATAAATAATGGCTAGGAATAAGAAATATCTAATGATCTATATTTTAATGATTGGATATTTAAGTATTTTACTTAAATATTTATCATTAATTAACTTAGTGATGGTTCCAAAGGTGATTTTCCATAAATGATCAAATTAAGACCTGAGATTAGTTCCATTGAGTTCATATGATTCAATAAATTAATAATAAGTATAAGGATCGCTATATTTCGTGTTCGGATCAATTGGTGGTCATGAAGATCTCGATATAAGTGAAAAATTATCATTTTTCTTAGATTTCGATGAAACTTGTACCATCAAAAACATATAGTTGTATTAATGCCTACAGTCAAGTTTCTTAGCGCTTGATGAATCGTTTGATTGTACAAAAATAAAATGCACGTTGTTTAAATTAAAATGAGATGAAGTGAATAAATTAATAAAAAATATAAAGATATTATCCAAAACTCTTAATCCTAATTGGGCCAACACTGTTCATACTCTATCCCCTATCATTCACAGTTTCATCGAGAGAAAATGGCCGCCCCTCTCCAACTTTAGAAAATTTGATCTCCCTCTCTACTTTATGAAAAATCACGATTTATATCTCGTTGAACTAGCAAGCCAAAGACCTAGCTCCAGTGAGATTTTGGCCATGATTGGCGGCCATGGACGACCCAGCCTCCAAACCAGGGTTCTACTTTTCTCGTTGTGTGGTAAGGTATTGGGGACTTCGAGGCTGGCGTTAGCTTCAGGGGAGGGAGATGCTTCTAGGGAGGAAATTTAGATGGGTCCGGCCATTATTTTGGTCGCATTCCTGTAGTAACAAGGGTAGAAAGGGATATTGAACGCATTTTGATAGGGACCTCGGGGAATGAAAGTGAAGCTTCCAGTAAGCCGAGTTCGAGGAGAGAGTTTAACGACGAATTCGACTTGGAGTTTCATCGAACAAATCACCGTATCACTATACAATGGTGCATGGTTCGGATACAAGGAAGTAATGTGTATATGTGGCCATGGGGTCGAAGAAAAAGCATGATGGAAATTTGGTAATTCAAGCAACTGGTTAATTGTTTATTTTGTTTGTGTTGATTCTAGTTCATATAAATTGTATTGATCATTTATACTGCATATGGTGTTTGATTCAGATGTGGTTTCTTATGTCGGACTCTTATTGATGGCTCTACGCTGTTAAGCTTGTTTGGGTTGATTTGTCTAAGGTGAATGATATTATCTCTCATTGGATTGTAATTGTTTATATAGTATAATTTTGATGTTATGAATTGATTTAAAATTATAAAATGTAATATTTAGGATCATTGAACCTAGTAGATAATAAATAAAAATATTAGAAAGTGATTTAAGTAGATTTAACCTTATTGTTACATTTTATTTGATTATGCGCTATTACGCGCTAATTTTACTATATTGTTAGATATAGGTTATTTGGGAACTTATTTCACCTTGATTACTATAGTCAGGTTATATATTACTTATCGCTGGTGTCATTGATGTTTGTGTTCTAGTTTAGGAATTTGTATGACTATTGGTTGTATGGTTGAATTATTTGTTTAGTTTAGGTTAAGCGTCGTTCAAAGACGATCTAGTATTAGGAAATATTTCTTTCGTTAGAGTTTGTGATGCTTATCGATTGAATGCACATGTTGGTATATATCGATTGAACGCACAAGGATGATAGATTCGAACGGGCGAGATATATTCTCAAAGGAGCTTTAGACCGCATGGATGGACTCAACTATAGGATATCATTAGAGCTCGTTAATAGATTTGAAGACTTAGATGAAGCAAGGAAGCTAAAGGATGGAGTGGAGTAGCTTATGATGGTTCGTTCGATAGCGGTTTCGATACGATGTCTCTTTGATTGGTAGCTTTGGCTTAGTGCTTCTATGTAGCGATTCACCATTCGACGACCATGATTCTAAGATGGTGATTATATAGTGGAGATGAGGCTGCTACATTGGATTGCTTTTCTCTAAGATGTAGAAAAGGAGACATTGTCATGTTGAGATGACTGTCACATGAGGATGGGATGACACGTAGTTATTACAACTAAGAAAGCAATTGATGAAGCTGCACGATAGTGCAGCTCACCGGGTATAGCCCACTTGTTGATCGACTTCAAAGGGTAGACTTATGGATAGTCTACGGATGGATGCTGCTGCGGAGAACGCATGCAAAGGAATTATAAATATTCATGATTTCGGTACACCTTTGAGGGGGAGGCACAGAGATGAATCACTGCCAACTACAGTATGGACTGATTGACCCGTAGCGGACACCGACGCCAATTACAATATGGACTGGGTAGGGTTATTTACTATAATTCATTGCAGTAGGAGATAGTGATGTGTTGGTAGAGCCCATTTAGTAGGGACCTCCGGTGTCACGATGGATTGGGTGACCAAAGTATGAAATATCGTATACTTTACGCACTGAGTGAGTGAAAGTGAGGATGGTTGATGGATGCTACGACTATTTATGTATTTATCACCATTTTATACTTAGACATCTATCTTACCCTATTTATATGATGTTGATTATAGTGTACCATATATCGTTATGTGCTAACTTTGTGGATGCTAGGGCAGGGAAGTTATGATTTTCCATACCATCAATGCCATATATGTTATTACTACTTTTATAGTACTTTGATATATGTTTATCGCTCACACCTGACTTTTGCCAGACCCAAGGTTTTATTTTCCTCTTATTACCTTATGTGCTCATCGATGATGCTGATGAGCAGACCAAGTGATAGATACAGGCATTGTTTAGAGCTGCGCAGGAGACGACAGTTTATATATTTGTGCGTATTATATAATATGTATATTTTAGTTGTGTAGCACTTTGGAGCCTTGACAGTGTTGTGTATTCTTGTTAGTTTAGTTTCACTACGCCAGAAAATACCTTTAGTAGCGTTTAAAAAATGCTACCGAAGACTTTGGTAGTGTTTTAGAGAACGCTACTACAGGTCCCGCAACTAAAAGTCTGGATTTTTCTGTTGCGTTTTCATAAACACTGCCAAACTAAAGCAACAAAAACTTTTCTGTAGCGTTTAAAAAATCCAACCAAAACTAACATTTTTTTTGTTGCGTTTATGCTTGGCCCTTTCCTTTGATTTTATGTAGCGTTTATTTTATATAACTAAAAACTTTTCGTTGCATTTATTTTATGCCACTATAAATTCAGATAATATTTTACGTTTGTTTCAGTAGCGTTTCAGAAACGCTGCTGAAATGTATTGATTGTTTTGTAGCTTATTTTAAATGCTACTATATATTGAATGGCTTACATTGATTCCAGCAACCGGCTTTGTAATAATCATACCAAAATCTGCAACAATCATATAATTATCATATTCAAATAAATAAACAATCAATCATATAATCATCATATATAAATAACTGAAAACATAATTACATAAGTACTATCCATAACCATTTAGATAATAGTTGTTTGACAAAATGAGCAAGTTCAAATACCATAAACATTCTTTAAGAGTTTTACTAAAATACCGATTAATGTCATAATACATATAACAATCGAAGTCACATCCATTGTTGGTGATGGTCTTTACTTCGGAAAAGCTAATTACCTGTAAACACATTAATAATCAACAATAAGTATTTGTCATGATTTATCAAATAACATTCAAATAATGTTAATTTTAGATGCATGAAGAAAAAAAATATTATTAATCTAAATAATAATAAAAAATAGTCTAAATGAGTTAAATTTTAGACGCATACAAGAAGAAAATTCTATGCATTAACATATTGAATGACAAATTAAACCATAAAAAACTGCCTAACTATATAAGAACTTATAACATGTGACATAAGAGTACATGATTATATATGGCCCAAAGAAAAAAAAATTGAATAACTAAGAAACAGACTGACTTCGAAGCTCCTTCACCAAGAACATCATTATACTGAAAATTCATGAGTCACAATTATGTCAGTTATTTCAGACAATGAAAAATAATACCCAAAACTTATTGCTTGACAATTATTTTTGTTTTGGTCTGTTTAATCATTAATTATATGTATGTAACAACAGAAATAGTAAGAAGAGAATCTGGTCATGACACGTAAAGCAAGAAAACATACCATACAAATTGATAAACACCAGTACTGATTAGTTTCGATTTCACTTCATAAGTTGGTATTGTTAACCCTGTCGATTTACATGAGTTGATAATGTTAACCAAACTCCATATTGCCCTCTGTCTTGAACGTATTTTGAATAAACTATCGCATCTAGTTGATTATATTAAGGATACTGACAAAGCTCATCTACCTTTTATAGTTAATACATTTGATGCAAAATTCATCATATAAAACACTGAAATCTGAAATGTAACGAAGTTCTGTATTTGTGTTCTGTTGATGACAAGGAATATTTAACCATCCTAAACCTCAACAGGACAATTTCATTTAGCAATTAAACTAAGAGTAATGCACAAAAGGAACATTAGAAGGATAACTTATAAGGTTTTCCGTCATTAGCAGAGCACGCTCCTTGGTACGACTGCGAGTAGACTCCCAACGTACACGCAATATGGAATGCCAAAAATCATATGAAAGACAATAGCTCTGCTTGTAGCTAAGTAAGCATGGTGATCATACTAAAAGATAAAACTCAATCGAACACCAATTCAGCGTATTTCAGCCCATCACTATCTCCCTTAATCACAATCAATAAACAAAACTGCCTTACTAGTTCGACCAATTCAACCCATCACTACCTCCCTTAATCACCTCTAACTCAATCGAACACCAATCACCATCAAACCACTTTTGTTTTGGACTAAATTTAACATAATGGTAGGCAATATGATTGCGAGTTTTCAGTAAACCAATAAAACAATATGCATTTAATCATTTCGTACTTTATCCATGCTTTTGTACTCCTATGTTATATAATTATGAGTTTCTAATAAATGAATATAAAGAGTATATGCGTAATCAGTTGGTACTTCATTTTACACTTCATTAGCTGTATGGGCTTTCAATTGTTAGTTGTTTGTGGTTTATCTACAAATCTCAATGTTTGTTGCATTCCTATATCTATTTGGGATACTACAGTGTGGTATCATCATAGCTACGTAATTGTAAATAACCATAATTGTAAATAACCATGTACTAAGGAATAAATCATAGCTTCGTAAATCATTTCTCCGGTGTTCTAAAAAAATTCATACAGTTATTTACTCACAAGTGAATCATAAAAGCATAAATACCTTTGTAAGCATGGTCATTCTCGCATCATCCGAGTTCAATCAGTAATGTCTGCAGTTATAAATCGACTTGATTAATAAGTCCAGAATATTCAAGCACGCTCGGCACAACCTATTTATATTTCAGAAACATAATAAAAGTGATACCTATTCCAGAGATTCAATTTCAGAGCAATGTTATAATCATATATATTTCTTTACCACAGTCCATCAATAATTTTGATGGTTAGATTTGAAGGATTGGCAGAGCCATGACCACTCCAAAGACTGATATCAACACCATTAAAACCCAGAATGGTATGATCTTCCTGTTTGCATTGTTGTTCCCAGCATTATTATTATGATTGCGATCTCTACCTTCTTGAGCTATTACAGAATTTGGCTAACCTGTATTTAATGATTCCTTGGGTGCTACTTGCACCGAAGCTCGAATTGTATTGTACTTCTCTACATATTCTGGGAATAACTTTTTGAAGTTTGGGCAGTTTTTACTGTTACAAGAAAAGACACCGAGTAGAAGATTAAGCTTACATCCTAGATAAAATCATATTGTGGTTACCATCAATTGTTGTTATAAAGGGGATTTTCATAAAACACCTTTTTAAGTTTCAAAATATACAAGCCATCTCCTTGAAAACAAAGTTTAAATAAACTCATGTTTTAGTTTCGACCAAAGTAAAAAACGCAGATACTTCCTGTTGGCTCGCTTTTTGACCAAGCCACCCAGGATCATTCATAAAAGGAAAGCAGGAAACCACGTTCCCCAAGAATGTGAAGGAATGGATCGCACTCCATCGTCTCGCCCACCGTCGGATCGCACCCCATCGTCTCGCCCACCGTCGGATCGCGTGCCATCGTCTCGTCCGATATTGGATCGCGTACCATCGTCTCGCTCCCATCTCATCAGCGAACGATGCATCCAGGCGATCCGATCCAAACTTATATCGTTGCCTAGAACGAACCGATCCGATCCCTTGGTGCGCACCGAACCCTCTGACCCATTCAATCACGAGCTGGTCTACAGCGATCCGAATCGCACGGATCTGGCGACACATGTTCCTAACCGTCATCTGGACCAATTCTCCCCATCTGCACGATCCGATTTTCAAGCAGATCACGACACCTGTTCACAACGGCTAGTTTGACTATCTCTTCAATGGTGGCGATGCGATCCGATGCTCTCGGGATTTGTGCCACGTGTCCACGATCCGCCTGACAAAATCAGCTATAAATAGCCCAGAGCTTGGCATTTTTCGGGATCCTTTTGGCAATATTGAGTACTGAATCCGCCATTGTTATCAAACTACTGAAATATTGAGAGAAATCATTGTTGTATTAGCTTTTAAAGCATAATCAATAAGATATAAAGTGGACGTAGGCTCATTAACGCCGAACCACTATAAATTCTGAGTGTTATTTTTTTCCTTGTTCTTCATTTGAAATTCTCTACTGTTCATAACAATTTGGGTGTTAGGTCCAAATTTCGATCTAATATTTTTGGTGCTTTCACTGAGAAACTCAATCCTAAAGTTTCGCTATTCGCTTCTTTGAGGATTCCAGCGATTCGGATATCATGGCTGGAAAAAGATCTAAAGTTTCGCAGACCAACGAAACGATTGAGGAGAGTGTGCACGAACTGGGCAACGAAGAAACTCTAGATCGTGGAGCGCAGGGGGCGATCCGATCCGACGAAGACACCTCGTTCCGAGTCGATGAGAACGAGACGATCCGTGCCACTGAAGGGGTTGTCACTCGATCCCGAGGCAACACCTCGCAGCCTCCGCGTACCACGACCACGAGTCGATCTCAGGGGGGCGCAGCGAATCGCCCTCCACGAATCGCAGCTATCCGAACTGATGGTCAGAATACAACTTGACCTGGAAAAGAACCTATGACCCACTCCTATCGTCCTAGAACCTCTGCTCGACCCGGTTCGAGCACTTTGCGCATAAGAGAGAGCGATGATGACCACTATGATCCTGCCGCTCCTGTCACTGAGGGGGATCTCTCTCGCTTCGTCGAAATGTGGGATAGGTTGTTTGATGAGTTGGATGCCCAAAGGCAGGAAAGTTCCATCCTGCGGCAAAATTTGACGGCTATGGATAGAAGACTTGATGAGCTAGCAAGGCAAAGAGCATCGCCGATTCGTCCACTCACCCCAGTATATTCTTCTTCATCTGAAGAATCGCCGAGACCTCCGCGGCGACCGTATGAGAGAGCCGAAAACATAGAACAGCTTCGGTTCGGGACCCTGCCCTCACTGGAAGAAGAAGAACTAGGGGCGGGGCCCACAAACCGTAATGTGAACAGTCCTATACATAACAGACCACCTCAGCCCCGTCGCCGCATGCATATTCATGATAACAGGGGGCAGCGAAGCCCCGTCCGAGTCCCGGATTTTGTGGCTACTCCCCGAAGAGAGATCAGAGAACCTCGTCGGGCCAGAGGTGCTGACCCTGAACCTCCTTTAACCAGTGCAAATGTCGCAGCCATGGTTCACCAGATTCTGGCCGACAACCGTGGACAGCGGAACGAAGATTGGGGGATCGACCGCAGTCATACCCCTTTTACTGACGATATTTTGGATGCGACTTTTCCAAGGCGTTTCAACATGCCACAAATGAACCGATATGCGGGAAGATCTGATCCTGTTCAGCACCTAATGAGATACTCTTGGTCGATGACCGCTGCCGCCGCTTCAGGCGCGGTTAAGTGTAAAGCGTTTCCCATATTCCTGGAGGACGTGGCTTTGCTATGGTTTACTCGCCTGCCGGCGAGATCGATTTCTAGCTTCAGAGAGCTGAGCGAGAAGTTCGTAGAACAATTCTGTATCTACGCACAGAAGACAAAAAACGTGATCGATTTATTCCTTGTCAAACAGCGACCAGGCGAGAGTCTAAAGATGTACCTGGATCGTTTCAATTTGGCCGCCACTGAGGTTAAAGACCCTCATGAACCGACTATCGTCGCAGCACTGATTGACGGAGTAGATAAGGACACTGAATTCGGGAGGTACTTGGCAGGCAAACCACCCCACACTAGAGAGTTATTCTATGAGAAAGCCAACGTACATCTACGCCGGGAAGAGGTATACGCAAACCGAAAGGTTAAAACAACTGATAAGGAGGAAATTCAGAGCAATGTCGCCATCAAACAGACTGGAGACAGCTCGGGGAAAGTTGAAGTTAATGTCGGAAATCAGAATCAGGGTGGTCGCCAACCAGGTAACAACAATAACAATGGTAACGGCAACAACCGGAAGAGGGGCCGAGGGAACGACTCCCAGAGAAGGACTCGTCCCAGGGCCTTTGAAAGTTATACACCCATAAGTGATACTCTGGAAAATATCTTCATGGATGCGTACGAAGTCCTCCAGAATAAGAGGCCACCTCCTAGAGAGTCGACAGAGAAAGAGCGTGAGACAGGGAAGTTTTGTCTCTTTCACCAAATCCACGGCCATTCGACGAATGAATGTCGTCACCTGAGGGATGTAGTCGAAAGGTTGCTTCGAGAAGGGAAGCTAGATGAATACAGAGTGACGCCCAGGGACAGGGGGCAAGCAGTGCAGGCCCCGAATCAGAATCAAAATCAACTTTCTGCTAGGCCGACTGCTCAGCAAAAAGGAAAGAATATTGTTATCAATACCGTGATCGGAGGACTCTATCTTGCTGGGCACAGTTCCAAAGCATTAGATCAATACGTCAATGCGGCCAAACAACAACTCGAGGTAGGGGAATGTAGCAACCCCGAGGACAGTATCCCGGTGAAGCAGCAGAAGATGATGACCGATGATGTTGTTTTCCGAGAACGAGAAAGCATCGGAGTCCATGCTCCAACTGAAGATCCACTTGTAATTACAATACCCATTGGGCCAGCCACTGTTCATAAGGTTCTGGTGGACAACGGGAGTTCCGTTAATATTCTCTTCAAAAAGGCCTTTGACCAGATGAATCTTGAAATAAAAGACTTGAAGCCCTACCAAGGATGGATCCGTGGATTCAACGGAGCATCCACCGCTCCGATGGGTTATGTAGAGTTGCCAGTTACACTTGGGGAAGGAGAACGCCAGAGAGTGAGAATCCTTCCCTTTGTGGTTTTGGATGTTGAATCGCCATACAATGCCTTCTTGGGCCGACCGGCCCTCGCAAAGTTCATAGCCTGTATAGCCCCTTGGTGCTTGTTATTGAAATTCCCCACAGAAGCTGGCATTGGTATCGTCAGAGGGGATCAAGTTGCTGCGCGAGCATGTTATGTTGCTGAACTAAAGTTACTTCGCAATGGAGGGGATATCGAAACTAAAGGCACTTCTCCCCCTTCGGGGGCGGAGACCTTATAGCAACCAAAGAGGACAATCGTTGGAGAGTTGCCTAGAGAGATGCCTGAGGACATAGATCCCAGAGAGGATCAAGAGCCCGGGGGCAGAATGGCGACTCCCAACGAGGCAACTGTGGATGTACCAATCGATGACAGTGACCTGGAGAAGATCCTTAAGATTGGATCCCAGTTAAGTCCGAATCTTGCTGAGGAATTGACGGATTTCTTAAAGAACAATTTAGATGTATTTGCTTGGACCCATGCGGACATGTGCGGGATATCCCCATCAATCATGAGCCATTCTTTGAGCATTGACCCCAAACATCCTCCAGTAAAGCAAAAAAGGCGAATGCTGGGCCCAGAGAGGTCCGCTGCCTTGAAAGAAGAGGTTGGAAAGCTAAAGAGTAATGGGTTTATCAGAGATTCAACCTACCCAGACTGGATTTCGAACCCAGTCCTGGTAAAGAAGGCCAACGGGAAGTGGCGAACGTGTATCGACTTCTCGGATTTGAACAAAGCTTGTCCAAAAGATAGTTTCCCATTACCTCGAATTGACCAGTTGGTAGACTCGACGGCAGGTCACGAGCTTCTCTCATTTATGGATGCTTATTCAGGATACAACCAAATTCCGATGCATGTTCCTGATCAAGAGCACACTAGTTTTATCACCGATCTGGGATTATATTGTTATGTGGTAATGCCCTTTGGTTTGAAGAATGCGGGCGCTACATATCAGCGTTTGGTCAACAGGATGTTCTATAACCAGATCGGGAAAATAATGGAAGTATACGTCGACGATATGTTGGTTAAGTCCAAACAATCTTCTCAACACACTACTGATTTGGCGGAGATGTTCGGCATTCTTCGAAAGTATGGGATGAAACTCAATCCAACCAAATGTTCATTCGGGGTTGCTTCTGGAAAATTCTTGGGATTCATTGTCAGTTCCCGTGGTATTGAGATTAATCCTGACCAAATTGCGGCAATCAGGAATATTCAGGAACCTAGGCAGATTAGGGATGTGCAAAGCCTTGCTGGAAAAGTGGCCACACTAACCAGATTTATCTCCAGGGCTACGGATAAGTGCATCCCATTCTTTGAATTAATAAAGCGAGGAAAACGCCACTTTAAATGGACACCCGACTGCGTAGAAGCATTTCAGAATTTGCTCAGGCACTTGGAGAAACCTCCGATTCTATCTAAACCAATAGATCACGAGGATTTATTCGTGCATTTGGCAGTGTCATCCCATGCGATCAACTCAGCATTGGTAAGGGAAGAGGATAAGGTCCAAAGACCTGTGTATTATGTGAGCAAAAAATTGACAGCAGCAGAGCGTAATTATCCACGGATAGAAAAGCCGGCGTATAGTTTACTGATTGCCTCCAGAAAACTTCGGCACTACTTTCAGGCACATCCTATCACCATATACACTGATCATCCACTCAAGCAAGTTTTGCAGAGACTGGAGGCATCTGGAAGGTTACTCAAATGGAATATTGAGTTAAGTCAATTTGACTTGAACTTTCAGCCCAGACGGTCAATTCGGGGGCAAGCGATAGCCGACTTCATAGCAGAGTTCACTGTCCCTGAAGAAGATATAGCCAACTAAGAAGTGGATCCTTCGAAGTTACTTTTCGATCCAAATGCCTGGAGATTGTATACTGATGGCGCTAGGAACGACGAAAGATCCGGCGCTGGAATAGTGCTTGAAACCCCCGAGAAACGATTGATAATCTATGCAATCCGAATGGAGTTTCAGGCCACTAACAACGATTCCGAATATGAAGCTCTGATAGCCGGATTGAAGATTGCAAAGGAACTAGAAGTCACAAAGCTGAACATCTTCTGCGACTCCAAGTTAGTTGTGAATCAAGTCACTGGAAGATTCCAAGCTAAAAGTGCGAGATTGATTCTATACTTGAAGAAAGTGAAAGAACTGCTGAATGAGTTTGATCACTACAGCATATCTCATATTCCGCGGTCAGAAAATCAGCAGGCAGACAAATTGGCAAAGATGGCTAGTTCTAACGATCCTGAAGTGATTGGGCTAGCCCCCGTTGAAGTACTCCGGTCCCCCAGCATTGATCAGATGGAAATCGACCTAGTACTAGAGATGGAACCAGAAAGGAAGTCCTAGATGACCCCTATAAAGAATTTCCTAATGGATGGAGCGCTTCCGACCAAGAAAAGCGAGAGGCGTAAAGTGATTCGTAAAGCCGCCCGATACGTTCCGCAAGGCGGAGTTCGTTATAGACAAGGGTTTTCAATGCCCCTCCTTCGGTGTATAGCCCACGATGACATCAAACGTGTGCTGCAAGAAGTCCACGAAGGCGAATGTGGCGACCACACTGGAGGGCAAACTTTGGCGAAAAAGGTATTGCGGCATGGTTATTTCTGGCCTATCATAAACAAGGATGCAGTAAGATATGCACGACGATGTGATGCGTGCCAGAGATTCTCAAAGATACCTAGAGCGCCTCCAAGTCAGTTAAAAACAATGATGAGTCCATGGCCTTTTGCTATGTGGGGAATTGATATCATAGGAAGCCTCCCCATAGCAAGGGGCAGAGCAAAGTTCGCTATTGTGGCCGTAGATTATTTCACTAAGTGGGTCGAGGCAGAACCACTAACTACAATCACAACTAAACGAGTGATCAACTTCATCGTGAGAAACATCATCTGTCGATTTGGGATTCCAAAGATTGTGATAACGGACAACGGGACTCAGTTCGATAGTGCTGAATTCAGAAACTTCTGCCAAAAATACCACATCGAGAATCGGTACACCTCCGTGGCACACCCACAATCAAACGGGCAAGTCGAGGCCGCAAATAAAGTAATTAAGTCCATTTTGAAAAGAAGAATGAAGCGGGCTAGAGCCATGTGGGCTGATGAATTGCCCTTGGCACTATGGGCCTACAGGACGACATATAAATCGGCGACAGGACATACCCCGTTTTCTCTTGCTTTTGGAACGGAAGCAGTCATCCGGGTTGAGATAAAGGTACCCTCTCATCGGGTGACTTATTATGATCCAATGACCAATAATGAATTGCTCCTTGAGTCCCTGGATATGATCGAAGAAAAGAGGGATGAAGCAGACCTGCGTGCTTTGAGATGCAAACAGCAGGTCGCCCAATATTACAACAAAAAGGTTCGAGTCCGAACATGGGAACCCGGAGACTTGGTTCTAAAACGTGTCTTCCTACCCCCAACTCATATGGGAGCGAAGTGGGAAGGACCGTACTCCATTTTGAGCAAGCTTGATAATGGAACCTTCAAGCTAGCAACCGTAGATGGACAGGAAATCCCCAGAGTGTGGAATGCCCAACATTTACGGCCATATTTAACATGAGGGTTTCAAATCTATTCTTTTGCTTTGTTAAAAAACTATGTACAAGGCATGACTTGCCTAGAATAGTCTGATTTCTTAAAGCAAGAGATTATAAAGTGGACGTAGGTCATGATTCGACCGAACCACTATAAAAATACTGTGTGTTATTTGCCTTTATTGCACCTTTATTTATTTGCCTGTTTATTTTTATGAAAATCAATGTGAATAATCCAGGTACCCGAAGTCTGGTGCCAACCATTCCTCCCGTAGACTAATCGGAGGAACCAAAAGCTTTGGCAAAGGCTCCAACTGCTTGTCCGACTAGCTTTAATCCACAGAGTATGGGTTAAAGTATACCCCAAGGATGAGTTTGATGAGAATGCATGATTGCAGACTGCTTAATCCGTGACTCTAACTCTCCAGAGAAGAGAGAGAGTATAAAGGACACGAAAATCGACATCCATGAATAACGGCGGTGTACCATGATCGGAGCTGCCTAAGCATGAACTCTAACTCTCCAGAGAGAGAGAGTATAAAGGCGTCTCCGATTGAGCGCTGAGAAAGAGCTCCTTTCCCGCTGAAGGATCGGGGAGCGAGTGAATCGCTGAGCTTGAACTCTAACTCTCCAGAGAGAGAGAGAGAGTATAAAGGCATCTCCGATTGAGCGCTGAGAAATAGCTCCCTCCCCGCTGAAGGATCGGGGAGCGAATGAATCTCCTAGTGCAAAACTCTAACTCTCCAGAAAGAGAGACAGTACAAAAGCGTCTCCGATTGAGCGCTGAGAAAGAACTTATTCCCTGTTAAAGGAACAAGGGCTAACTGAGCTACTGTTATCCCATGAAATCTCCTATACCCCCATATTCAGAAATAGGGGGGCAACTTGCCGACAGTACTAACCAATCCCTAGTAAACCCCAGTCAGATGCTACGGTAACGACTGATTGGGGGGGGACCATGCACTCATATGCAAACACTAAACTTTGATACAACAGTATAACATAGCATGAACTTTCTTCTTCAGGTTGATTGACCGATTTATAATTATTAATAGTTGGCTAATGACTAAACATGGAAAGTTTCTCTGAATACAGATACACAATGATGCAAGAAGAGATGAATCCTTGTTTATATACTGCAAATCAACAAAGTGAAAGACAACCTAGAAACAAAAAGTGAGGACCAGTCTCACAATTACACTTCCTGGCCAGTGGAAAACCTAAAGACAAAATATCAACAAACAACAAACATCCTATTTACGCTTCGACCTCTTCTCTTGCTTCTGCCACTCCAGCCTCTCTTTGTCGGCTTCAGATGGATCCCCGTTTTTCCTCTTCCGCTTGTCTATGAGGGGAACATCCGACTCCTCTGAAGTCTCCTCTTCCACCTCTTTCCTCTTGCTTCTGCTAGAGAGGGAAGCCGGGAAGTCATCGGGGTTTGCGAAGTGAAGCTGCCGGCTGATGGACTTGGACTGGATTTTCACAATCATCCCAGTTTTGGGATCGAATTCTGCGAGAGGGACTACGTCCAAAGCCTCGTCTCCCACCTTCTTCGAAGCCAACTCTTTCTCTTATCTGGCTTTTCGGCTGGCCAGGGGTTCCTCATCATCGGCCTTTTTGGTGCCGGTAATGTCCTCTTCGTCATCCACATGACGACCATCCATGTCTTTTAGAGCTTCAATAGTCTCAGCATCCTTGGGTACATCGGTACTAGCTGCCGGGATGTTTCCTTCTACTGTTGTGACCTCGACCCGCTCTGAGACATCAATACCAGCACCCGGCAGGACAACCTCCTTCTCCACTTCTCCCTCTTTTTCAGCACCCTTTTCAATGGGCTCACCACCTGCATTACGAGAGACACACATTACTAATTCAATTGGTTGTTCTGCCAGACGACGACAATTCGCAATTGCTTTACCAAACTACGGGGAAAAGAGAGAGATACCTTCAGCAGATGCTCCCTCTTGAGTAGTTCCAGACGCTCTAACAACCACGGGAGTTAGGCCCAAAGGGATTAGCGGATCGTCGGGATGGTACTCCTCTACTCCGGAGGTTTTAGGCTTCGCGGCGGAACTGGAACCTTCGTCAATTTTGCTTTTACCTTTAGCCAAGGTTCTCTCCTTTTCCATTTCCGCCAGGATTAGGCGACGACCCTCTGCCAGGTCCTCAGGTTCGTTGTCTCTTAGGATGCTTTTCATCAATTCATCCTCATTGATCTCTTCGACCCCCAGTCTATGTTTTTCGCCCTCCACGATGGCATCCCATAAATTGGCCAAAGTAACATGGTAATCCAGGATCCACGAGATGTTGCGAGTCTTAAGAACCTGGCCAAGGAAATCGAAAATCATCTCCTCAAACCCCTCGATTTCTTTCTCTCTTTCGAGGAGCTTGTTGTTAGAAGCAGTGGCCAACTCGAGGGCACTTTCAATGTTCTTTTCGGCTAGGGCTGCCCTTCTTTCCGCATCTGAGACCTGGTCGTTCAAGATCACCGTTTCTTCTTTTGCCAGAGCTAAACTTTCTTTTAAACTCGCTTTTTCCGCCTCCCAAGCAGCCTTCTCAGTTTCAAAATGGCCTTGTGCCGTTATCAACTCGATGTTGGCCATTCTGAGGTCTTCAATCTCCTTTTTTAAGGCCATTTTTTCCTGGCTATTGGAATCCAGTTCTGAATGAAAGCGCTGCTTGGAATTTTCTAATTCAGTCTTATAATTTGCAGCGTCTCTCTGTGCCAAAGCAAGCTGGGCCTGAGCGTCTTCCAGGTCCTTCTCTAATTTTGTCCTAGCCCTTTCGTTATTTTCGAGTTTTGCTTTAGACCTGTGTGCTTCTATTTCAAGTGTTCGGATGACTTCCGAAAGGTTAACTGCGTGCTTTTTCATCATCTCGTACTGCTTGGCCACATGACGGATGTGCCCGATAACTTCATTATCCCAGTTTTTAGGGACCGGTTCCAAGGCAGGAACAAATACCATCCTATCAAAGAATATGCCTGGAAATTGTTCCCGCAGCTTTTCCAGCCTACCTTGGATCTCGGGACCATGGACGTAATCCCGTGACCCGGGAGCAGCTAACTCTGGTTGGCTAGTGGGAACGATATCACTTCCCCCCTTCTCAGTCTCTTTGGATGATTCTCTGTCCCTATCTTTGGATTCGTGACGCCTTTTGGACGACCGACTGTGGGAAGGTGCACTCTTTGGAGGAGTCAACTCTTTTGGAAGTTGCTTTCCCCCAGTCGGAATTGTCGGATGACTCGAAGGCCTGGTAGAGGTTGATTTGGGTGGAGATCGAGGTTGCGAGGAACTCGGCCTATGAGGAGGACCGCGAGGGCGCTCAGTATCTGGGCGAAGGCTAGGTGTGCCCTCACGAAGAGAACGATACGAATAAGATTTCCTGCGGGACATCGCTCCTGTAAAAAGAAAAGAAGAACATATTATAACTTTGAATATCCACGATATAATAGTGCAAGGTCAGGTAGCGTGTGTGATGTGTGCATCCCATATAATTCTCCCTAACAGACCCGGGCCTGGAGACAGGCTCATCTGACCAGTTTCTTGTCCCCTAGTTGAAGCAATCGCCTCTTCAGAAGCAGAGAAGAAAGGCCCCTCTCCGAAATCTTTCTCCGTTTATACATCATCGGGTAGAGGGATTTTATCCAGTTCGTCAAATAACTGCTCTTCTGTCAAATCGTCGGCAGTAACAGTTTGTATGGGAGCAGAGATAGGAATTTCCTTCGACATGTCACCATGGGCCTCATCCCCTCTGTATATGTTCAAGTCTTCGTCGTCTTGGATGACTATCGGAGAAGGACTCTTGCGAAGTTTAGTTGTTTCCACCGCTTGTGAAGTTCCCTCTTCTTCTGTTGGGGGCACATATTTATAAGGTTTGCCGCCGGTCCCAAGTCCAAATCTTCTATCCAGAAGACGATGCTTATGGAGATTGTCATCAGTAATGCATTTTTTAATCCTTAAAAAGTCGGATCTGCTTTGCAAAAGAATGGACAACTGGTTGTTGTATAGTGCACCCTCTGTTTTCGGGAAGACATGATCTGTTTAAGACAAAGGAGAAAGCGGAAGAATGTTAATACTTAGACTCCTTAAGAAAGATATTCGACTAGGTGATCAAAGTTTACTTGATTTGAGCCATCTCCGTGAGCATCCAGCCTGTTTCCTTATGTAAAACCAGTCGGACTTAGGATCCCCGATGTTGCTGTATCCGTCGTACAGAACTTTCCTGTTCGCCACTGATTCAAAAAAGGAAAAGTTTGGAGTAGCAGAAGAACGGTGCTTGAAGAGAAAGAAGAACACCAGATCTCTGAATTTAAGCTCGGCATGCAAGATCTCCGCATAAGCAACATATAAAGAGTATAGAGATGTGTGGGCGTTTGGATGAAGCTGCATCGGAGCAATGCCTAGTCGTCTTAGAGTTTCAATGGCAATCGGAGGAAACGGAGGAATAGCTCCTACTAGACACATTGTTCGGTTGATCGACATGTACCCTTCCGGTGCTAGATGGGGTCTATCTTCGCTTCCAGGCGTCAAGACATCGTCCCAAGGAATGCCGTGTCTTAAGCAGATTCTCTTAAGTTTTATCTCGTCAAGCTTGGACGCTAAAGAATCCGAAAATTTATCTATCCCGAGTGCGCCTGGGATCTCGTCAGGAGCTCGCTCATCAGTCTCAGAGTTGTTGCTGGATGAAGTACTTTCCGTCGGATCTGATTCTGTAGCTTCATACTCAGATCCAGAATCCTCACCTCCTGGATTGATTGGAGGAATTTCGGGATTGTACTGTTCAGGAGTCTCGGATTCTGTTTCTGCTACGGATCTTGGAGAAGAGTTATCGTTCGACATTGCTGCTGGGACGAGAAAATGTGAACAATAAGATTAACACTACCCGTCCCCCGTGTGTGCAAGTGCCGGTGTGTGTACTCGTGTGTACATTAAAAATAAAGCGTGAAAGCAATCAAGATCATCAAAGCATTAATCGTCGTATGCTGTCAAATTATGAGGTCATTTAGTCCAGAAAGTCCAACATCAAAGCTCTATCCTAACTGTTCAGAGTTTTATAGTGACAAGGCGTTGATTAAAGTCTGAAATTCCTTCGTATCGTCGGCTATGAGTCGGATCGCGAAGCAGAGGGATCGCCCCTTTCGGATCGCAGGACGGGGGGGTCGCCCCCATCGAATCGCCGGGCGAAGGGATCGCTCCTTCACGAACCGTTGCGACCCCCACGATACGTCCCTTTGCTGCCACCTCGATCTATCGTCTCGCCATTCGCTTTCGTCTTCTATCCTTGACCACGATCCGAGACGGCTTTCCTTCTCCTTCTGCCTCCTTCGTTTTCCTCCTCTCCTTCCTATCCTCGAATTCCGAGCTCTGCGCCCGATGGCCATGGCGACTTGGTGATTGGTTCAGAAAATTACGGATTTCCATCGTTTCTTCATCGAATCAGTCTTAAAAATTCGGGAAGGTGCTGCATTTACAAATGAGAATGTTTTCTGTGAAGTTACCTTTCTAAAAATTGAGAGAATGCTCGGATTCTTGAAGGTTTGGAAAATTTGGGTTCGTTCTTTGATAACGCGAGACGATTCGGCAGAGAGAAAGAAGAAGGAGAATGAAGAGGAGAGGGTCGGCGTATATAGGCAAAGAGGGTGACCGTTTGTCTCCCTTCCTTTGTCCTATTCAGTCCACGAAACGTCATGAAGGCCACGATTCAAAGCTTGTATCGCATAGAAGCCCACGGACCGCTTCAAACGATGGCCCACCAAACTCAAAGCCCGACACGACTCGAAGGAAAGTCCGCCTCGTTTCGCATAGAGGCCTGGATACTCATCTCGAGACGAGCACGTGAACACTCGGACCGTGGCGCTTTATGGCGATCCGATTTATGCATGCGTTGATTTGAACCAATGCGACTGTTGATTTACATCCCTTCAAGAAAAGGTAGATTGGAATCTTCGAAGCATGTTCCATCATCGATAAAACATACTTCGAGGGGGCAAAATGTTGGCTCGCTTTTTGACCAAGCCACCCAGGATCATTCATAAAAGGAAAGCAGGAAACCACGTTCCCCAAGAATGTGAAGGAATGGATCACACTCCATCATCTCGCCCACCGTTGGATCGCACCCCATCGTCTCACCCACCGTCGGATCGCGTGCCATCGTCTCGTCCGATATTGGATCGCGTACCATCGTCTCGCTCCCATCTCATCAGCGAACGATGCATCTAGGCGATCCGATCCAAACTTATATTGTTGCCCAGAACGAACCGATCTGATCCCTTGGTGCGCACCGAACCCTCTGACCCATTCAATCACGAGCTGGTCTACAGCGATCCGAATCGCACGGATCTGGCGACATGTGTTCCTAACCGTCATCTGGACCAATTCTCCCCATCTGCACGATCTGATTTTCAAGCAGATCACGACACCTGTTCACAACGGCTAGTTTGACTATCTCTTCAATGGTGGCGATGCGATCCGATGCTCTTGGGATTTGTGCCACGTGTCCACGATCCGCCTGACAAAATCAGCTATAAATAGCCCAGAGCTTGGCATTTTTCGGGATCCTTTTGGCAATATTGAGTACTGAATCCGCCATTGTTATCAAACTACTGAAATATTGAGAGAAATCATTGTTGTATTAGCTTTTAAAGCATAATCAATAAGATATAAAGTGGACGTAGGCTCGTTAACGCCGAACCACTATAAATTCTGAGTGTTATTTTTTTTCCTTGTTCTTCATTTGAAATTCTCTACTGTTCATAACAATTTGGGTGTTAGGTCCAAATTTCGATCTAACACTTCCGTTTTCTTATTCCTTTTAAAAAAATAATCAAAATAGTCGGTTGTGGTTACAGAAACAAGTGGTTAATTCATATTTAATTTTCAAAGGAAAAAGTTATTGAAAATCATTTTAGGTCTGTGATTTGAAATATTTTTTTAAGGTAGGTTTCTGGTGCATCAAACCTGAAAATAACGAACGAACCCAAATCTCCACTAGTATAAAAGCATAAAGAATAAAGTTCAATAATACCATTACCGAACATCAGCTTATAAATGATTTCAACCTTGAAACCACTGTAATGAGCAAATTTATCTACATAGCTGATTGTATCAATAGTGACCCTATAACTTGATCTGGAATAATATGGAAAACAGTTTTTCATGGAATGAAACAATTATAGGCAGTAGTACTTGTAAAGAACTTCTATATGAATTCGTACATAAGTTACGGAAAGATCAAAACCAATTCTCATACGCCTTTTTCAGAAAAGTAAACAATCCAACTGACACTCATTCAGCGAAAGGGTGTTATGGTAATGACAAAAATGATGGTGCCAATCAAGCAAATTTTCAGTATTGAACAGCAAAGCTCAAAACATACTAGATTCTACTTAAATTCATTTATCCAAAACCGATAAAACCCTGAACAATAAGAATAGGATTTATAATGGACATGACTATGATGACTTGATCGCAATATTAGATATTTGTTTCTGAATGAAGTAATTTTACCTCTCACAATTATAAGTAAGAGATAGCTTTGCAAGCCGTTTCTTTTCTTCGATAGTTGTACTGACACTACCTGTGGTAGGTCCATCATCCATCTGCAAACAGAAAAGTGCAACATGTCAGGTACATTTACTTTGACGGCTGCATATATTTACACCCAGTTATTTCCTCTTTCACCCCGGTACCTTTTTAAAAAAAAATCTACACACCATATATTACATTGTTCCTACTTATGTGCACATACCATTTTTTCTTTCATTTACTATTAAGTTTCTCACTCGTTAAGTAAAAAGTGTAGAGTAGACCATGCATTAATTAATTCTTATGTGCGACTATCTAAGTAATGATTAATTCAAGCTTGCTCCACACCATTCGCTAATCGCCGGAACCGTATGGATCTGGTCCATCAAACAATACACAGGAAATTGACTTAAGACGTGTATGAGGGATAAATCAAGCATTCATATAGCAATGACAATACACTGGTTATTCTCACAGAAATGGCCATTCGCTAATAGCCGGAACACTGAAGGGTAAAAAAACATCGCATTTTTTCTAAGTGTTGGTCATGAACGAAACACTATTATCAACATTTCTTAAGTATTGAGTAGCCATCTTTTTTTTATAGTCATGAAATATGTGTAATTCTAAAAGATATACAGCGCTCAACCCAGTAGCAGCAGTAGAATCCGAAAAGAATATAGAAAAGGTTAAAAAAAAGTAGTCATATAACAAAGTATAAAGGTAAAACCAAACAACACCTAGATCCAAGTAAACATATTGCAACAGAGATTACCAGATCCAGATCCACGCATCAAAGAAAAATCAGTCCTGCCTCTTCAAGTTCTCAACCCACTCATTCGGTTGTTGCAACTTGACGACTAAAGTAATGGAGAAGAGAAGCCAGTACGAACCAAGTGCGACGACGATCAGGATGGTGTTCCTCTTACTTTTCATGATGGACTTCTGATGGCGGAGATACTCGCTCGGAGTGCAGGACTGTTTTCATACTTCTAATATATGTCCATCAGGAGGAAAAGATAGAAAGGTATGACGGAGAGTAGTGGCTTTAACGCGTTGCACGTGACGACGACGAGGCCCTTTCGGAGGCCGTCGAGGCTGGTAGGGTCATTAGCAGGAGTATTACGGCTTCTGCAGCTGTGATGTATCCCAACATGACCCACTCTAGAGCCACTGACATTTATTTGAGGATTTTTATTGAGTACTCATCTTATTATTACTTAGAAAATAATATACATGTCATGACTAACAATTAATTTGATTTGTTAATCAGCTAAATGCAAGGTGGCAAGTTGAAAAAAAAATATAAGGTATAAACCTCCAAGATATTGACTTATTAGTTTCATAATGCACAAGAATATTGATTGTAGATGTGCAAATATGACAGACTGATTATGGTATCCTAGTGCACAGCCTCCTTAGTAAAACAATAATGCACATCCTTTATGATATAACCAATATCATAATGTACCATGACCCCATCTCAACCACAAGTTAAATTTGACATATCATCTATACTAAGGAACACACCAGTTGGATCCATACCAGTTTCACCAATAACCCCATCGTTAAAATCAACTGACTCTCTAATAGTTGAATCATCCATAATCTCATCTAAACTTTTGACTAACACAAGATTATACATAAGAGTGAAGGTGCATGGGACATACCTGATAAATATGGTTTGCTAGATCCCCTTGAATGCATCTAGCACTCCCTCACTCCCCTTACAATACACTGCTCATTGCAAACAGCAGAACATGACTTAGGTAACCATCCATTTATAATAAACATTGCAAACATCAAAGCTTCTCCGACTAGATCAAATTTCCTTTAGATGTGATTTCAGTGTTGATCGTTGAGATGACACTCTCCCATCATAAGCTGTAGAGTAGCCTATTCCTCCATCGCCTCATTCTCCATATCTGAAATATTAACAAATGTTTTTTTAGTATCAAATGCCATCTGATAAAGCATATTGCTTAGAACAGTTGATTCTTCGTTGCCACTTTTCGACGCCACTATCATCGTTCCATTGTTGTAATGTTGATTGCGATTTTGATGCTACATAAGATTCCATAACATAAGGTGATTTCCTGTCACACTACTTAACACCTTACATCAACAGCCAAATAGCTCTAATATCAGGTTGTTTGGAAAAAAATGGATTAGCATGCCTCATCAATTCCCCAATTCATATACTGAATGTATATCTATTTGATTTTTTTTCCAATTTTATTCAATATGCATGGGCCTGGTGAAACGTCTTAGTTAGCTGATTAGTGAATTTATTGAGTACTTCCATCTTTTAAGATAATTTATTTCCGCATAGATAATTATGTCTTCCTTTAGTACAATAAAAGAGGCAATCATTATATTATATAACGTATATTAAAGTCATAATTTCACGTTAAATCGTAATACCTCAAATCTAGTTCAACTTGAATATATCGTTAAAATCTCACAACATCTGTAGTGGAGGAAACTGAAGTCCTACAAAATTTATTGTTTATTAAGTATATGCAGGGTACAATAATTTAGTTTTTCTATTATACTGTCGGTCAATTGATATGCATGAAGAAGCTACCACAGGTCATCAACTATTGTATCAATTTTTCTGGGCCTTCAAGTACCCTCTTTAAAATAATTTTTCATCCATATCAACTTATGAACTTGTATTTCTTAGTGTTGAAAAACAAGTGGAATTTAAGATACACCTAGGTACAAGACTAAGTTGTGTTCGTTTAAGATGTTGATTGCTGAATCCTGAAAATATGTAAAATCTATAACTTTGAACATGGTGAAGCTGCATTATTCAAAAGATTCCTATCTGTGCATATCTATTCATGAAAAATAATTACATTCTATACACTAATCGATCACAAAGCGAAATGATTGTTAATTTTACAGTAAACATTCTAACCACTGTTTTAACAGTTGCTTGCAAAGTAGGAAAAACAGAGTTTAAAAGACTACCAAAGCAACTCAGTGGTCACCATAACATGCCTAACAAAAATTTATTATGAAATTAACTAGCAAAACACTGATTCTCTTCATAGTAAAAATGTGTGCTACGCCTTTCACAGTTTATATTCATGGTTGAAGGTAGAACAATGCACAAATTAGCAAGTTGAAGTTGAAATAAAATTAGGGCAAATCATACAAAAATTAAATTATAAATGATAGCTCAATATACATATTAAAATTTGTCACCTCTTATGGTTTAGGGAAACACAAATCAGGGCAAGCGAATGACGCTTTGAGTCTTTGGTGGAGCATCGACGGATAGGGCTCAATGGAGATCCACTAGCGGCTTTAAGTTCGTGGTAGATCAACAAGATGAGTCGTCCTTTTAGCGATTGTCAATGGTATAGGTTTTGGGAGTAAGAAAGTAGATAGGAGGGACATGAAAATTTTGGGTGGATCTGAGATTGAGAAAGCAGAGGGGGAGAATGAAAATTAAGAAGCAAGGGTAAGCGGGAACAGAAAAATATATCCCGCCCATCAAAGAAACGCAACTATTTTGGCAGGGTCAACGAAATAGTCGCATTAAACGTTCAAACCCCGCTATATGGAGTAACCAAAACCCCAATTTCTTGTAGTATTTATTTATCTCATGTATAAACTCTACAATTGTTCTATATAACTGCATGAGCTTATATGCTCTGATTATCTGGTTTATATAGTTAGTACTGTCTCGCTTGTTTTATATCTATGGTTTGATTATTATATGTTATCTGATGCGTTGTGAGATATACGATAGGTTCTATGACTGTGTTTATGTTCTATGGTCTCTTCTTTCTCTCCTCTTTGTTGGGGAATGGAGTTTTGACAACAACAACCTTATTTCAATATTAATTGATTATAAAATATATATACTAACACCTTTATCTAGAGTATATAAATACATGCACACATATGCAGGATTTATATACAAGAATTATTTCTGAAGACTGTATAGTTTTAAAGATGATAGAGATTCAGAATTCAGAGATATTTCAAGACTCATGAGTATTCAAGATTTCAAGAGTTCAAGACTAATATAGTTATAGAGTCTAGATTATGTAAGATTCTGAGTAACACTCCAGGTCCAAATTCAAATTCAAATTCTATTTTTCAAATTCTGTTTTCAAATTATATCCTTTATATTCTATTTTTTATTTTCTTATTTTACTTTTGTTTTCAAACTCAAGTTTTATATATATTTATACTTTTAATACATGTTATATAGTTTTAATTCTATAATTTTATAAATATGTTTATAAAGTTTATATTTATGTTTTCATATGATTTCCTACTTTATAATATTCATTTATAACACTGTATTTTAATTCAAGAATTTCCATAATTATATTTATATTAAAACACTTGAAAAATGCTCAAAAACCAATTTTGTACTAAGGGTATGTCGACATACAATTAACCCCATGTCGACATATAACTGTCATTTTTTCAAATTTGAAAGGAAGTGTCTTTTCACTATTTATGACGGTTCTGAAACGTTGCGACCTTTCACACACTGTAAAAAGGGTTTGATTTTGAATTTTTAATTTTTAATCACTTCTTCTTCTCCATTTTCACTCTCTTTCATTACACCATTATTTCTTATCATTTTTATGATTTCTACACCTATACTCTACAAAATTCAATTCTATTTTCACTAATCTTCTTCTTTCTACACTCTCTATTCATTACTCTCTAAATCAAGTGCTATTGAAGAGTTATAGGGTTGTTTGTAATTGTTTGGGTTGAGTAAAGTAATCGGTGGTATTGCTTGTAGTCGTGAAATCAAGGACGGGTAATAGGTGGTATCCCTTGTAGCTGTGTAATCAAGGAGGTTGGAATCGGTGGTATCCCTTGTAGCCGTATAATCAAGGAGGTTGTAATTGGATATTAATATAGTTATAAAACGCTGCACAATCCAGCGTTGTGCTGGACTGAACATAGGAGCAATCCAAACCAGTATAAAATCCGGTGTGTACTTTTCTTTTCTGCATTTTATTTCTGTTTATTTTTGTATTTGTGTTTGAATCTATGTCTGTGATTGTGTTTGCGGTGTTTGATCCACATAATAGTTCACATAAGTTTTAGATTTATTTAAATTATCAAAAACACTATTCACCCCCTCTAGTGTTTGTTTTGCCTTAACGATCCATTCCGCAATCCCTAACAATTGGTATTGGAGCATGGTCTTTCAAAAAGTTCATAATCTGATTTTTGAAAATTTTTAAATGGAAAATTTTGGAATTATTGTTAACACTAGTATTAATTCATGCATTGTATCAATGTTGATACAGTCTGCATATAATCATGTTGAAAAGGCGTGCGATCTACTGAAATACTATTCAATGCAGAAAAAGATGTGCTCTATGACCACTACAACAAAAACACCATATTACAACTTTAATTTTACAACTGGGCAAAAAACACAGTTGTAATAAATGCTTTTTACAACTTTGCCAAAAACACTGTTGTAATAAATGTTTTTTACAACTGTCAGCTCTCTAAAGTTGTAATAAACTTATATATCACAACTTTTCGTTTTATTAGTTGTAATAGATGCCTATTACAAATATCTATATTTAATAACTAATTATATTAATATTTAATAATAATAATTTCTTTTTGATATATAATAATTAATAAATAATAATTTTTTATTTATTATTAAAGGTTAATAAGTAAAAATTAGTTTTTAGTAATGAATAATTAATATTTGTAATCAATAAATAAGAACTAAGAATTACTAATTAAGAAGTAAAAGTTAAATAATTAAAAATTACTATAAATATTTTAATAAAAATTTCAAGTAATTTGTATAATATTTTAATACAATTTTTCATAAAATAAAGGAAAGAAAAATCATAAAATTAATAAATAGTTATTATATATTATTTAACTTACCATATTAAATAATTTTCGAAATAATAATTAGGTTATGAGATTAGCAGTCCACTTTCTTTCATATTGAAAATTTTCCATATATATCTTTAAAACAACATTTAATTAACTTTTAATACACGTTCAAGACAATTAGATCAAACCTTAAAAATTTTCCCACCATATTGAAAATTTTGGCTCCAACATCAGAAAAATTCCCTCCTACTCAAATTTTAAAATTCTCTCGATATGCGATACACTAATTATATCAGTTCACAGTTTCCAATTACACCGCTTCATTTCCCTCCTCATCCCATTCGTGAGCACTTTTCAAACTGTCTCCTTTTTATCTACCTTCTCAAAATCAAAAATCAGATCTTTCTATAGATCAAAGCATAAAATCTCCTTTTCCCCTCCTTTTAATAATCTCACTCCTTGCATCAAATCAAAATTGTCCAATTCAAAACACCAGCTCTGAATCGATAAACTCATTGTGTTTGTCTGGGATGGTCGTAATCTGATTGGAAAACGCAGGGGGATTTGGGACTGCTGGATACAAACGGCAACGCTGGTTGAGGCGAGAATTGGGGCGGAGATCAAGGGGGAAGAGGCGCGGGTTTTGGCGCAGGTTATCGGCCTCCGATGGCCAGGCGATGGTGCGGCGGCTGAAGCCTCAAAGTGAAGTGTTATTTTGCTTTCAATACTGAATGAAAAATACAATGGGAACAAGGAAATTAAAAATATAAGGGGTCACCAGTTCAAAAAAATATATAGAAGGATTCAGCCCATATTCTCTAAAGTAACGATCAGCCTGTATGGTTTTAATGTGAAGAGGCGTAGACATATGAAGAAGGGACTTAGCAGTTGGGTATTTGCATGGTGAAGGGAGATTAAATTGGGCGGTTTGGATTCAAAGCAGAAGGCTTTGTTTTTGGCTGATAGTGGATTCGTGCTTATAGTGGCTGATAGTGAACTGTCAGGTTCAATGACAATTGAAATTGGTGTATTGTGCAATGCAACCAGGCATTGAAGTGGTTTTCCACGGCTGTGCTTGGTCGAGACCAGAGAAGTAGGCTCCCATTCGAGTGAAATTCGAAATTCCTATCTACAATTCAAGTATGCATGCTATTTCAATTTTCAATATGTTCATTTAATTACCATGGTCTCTTATGGAAGTGAAGAACTTTTCCTAGGTTCGATACCTTTAAATAATCGAGAAGAGTGGATACCAAGCTATCCCTTGGTTAAGGTGCATAATGATGGCTAACGAATATGAATTAAGACTTATGACGTTGAGCGTTTATCATCTTTTGTTTAAAGACTCTAGAAAATTGTTTGCTCTAAAGATACACATATATAATAATTGAGATTGAGGTTGAAGATGAATGAAGATTCGATGTGGAGCAGGAATGTTGTTTAATCGACAAAATGGAGATTGGCATATGGTGGGAGCAGGCTAAAACTATTTGTACTTGCTTTATATACTTGAGTTATTTGTATGATTTACAAATTCAGTGTATTATGAAAAAAAAAAAACAAATGATGTAAGTTTTAAAAATCTAATATATTGTTTTGGTTCATGTTTTAAGTTTGTTTGATATCTTCAGTTTTGTAGATAATATGTTCTGGAATGAATTCTTTTATTAGTAATACGTATATAATTTGTGCACTATTACAGTTGTAAAATAATAGGTGTAATAAAATATATCACAACAGTTGTAAAAATTATAACAAGGGTGCCTAACAGTTGTAATAAAGTTTATTACAACGGTGGAAAACAATTGTAAAATATACATATTACAACTGTGCTGCAATAGTGCACAACCGTTGTAAAAGAGTTTAGTCTATTACAACTTCTTAATACACGACGGTTACGCCACCGCTGTAAAAAGTCTATTACAATGGTTTTCCACCGTTGTAATATGGTAAATTTGTTGTAGTGGACTTTTGAAAATTCAAAAGTTGATAAGATGGGTAAAGTGGCTTTTGGAAATTCAAAATCTAAAAAAGTGGCTCTTGGAAATTCAAATCCCGAACTGGTGTGTTATATGGATGTTGAGAATTCAAATTCTGGAAAGCAATTGGTGGAAATGAAAAAGGACAAATGGATACTGGATAGTGGTTGTTCTGGACATATGATGGGAAATCCATAACTACTCAATAATCTGAAATATGAAGATGGTGGAATGGTGAACTTCAGCGATAACTCTAAAGGATACATTATTGGAATCGATAATGTCGGTAATTCTGAAACTCCTACTATTTCTGATATTTTATTAGTTAGGAATTTATAACACAACTTGCTAAGTATAAGTCAACTTTGCGATAATGGTTATAAAATAAACTTTAAAAAGGATAAATGTTTTACAGAATATAGGAATTCAAAAGTAATATTCGAAGGAGAAAGAAAGAAAAATATTTATATATTGAGTATGAAAATCTCCAGCGATAACCTATGTCTTATGGCCAATACAAGTAATCCCTGGATCTGGCATAAGGGATTTGGTCATTTAAATTTCAAACATATTTCAAGGATTTCTAAATTAGAATCAATCAAAGGATTACCCAAAATGAAATTTAAATTAAATAATTTATGTGACGCCTGTCAACTCGGAAACTAAATAAAAATTCATTTAAATCAAAAGAGGAAATAACTACATCAAAACCATTAGAGTTAATTAACATGGATTTATTTGGTCCATCTCAAATTCAATCAATTAATCATAACAGATATGGTTCGTCGAAACTTAAATTCATCGAGTCATAGTTGCATGTTACTAAATTGGTTATTTGTTGATTTTTGAGCTTAACTAGACTTAATATTTAAGTCTAGCAGTTCATTTACTAGGAGGATACAAAATATAGGTGGCAGCGATAGGTTGTTGGTGAGGATAATGGGCTTGGTCAAAGCTTAGTAGTGAGTCACCTTCGGTTTAGCGATAGCGGGCTGAGACTTAGATCTTCAGTAGGCGAGTCGCATATAATTTGACGATAATGTGCTGAGACGGTTCTCAAGTAGCGAGCCATTACCTGATCTCTTAGCTTGAGTGTGTCTAGTCACGTTTACAAAGTGCCCAGATTGCCACTATGTTTGGGCCGGGGATTTTAACGATTATGAGTAGTAGGTTGGCGTATGTCGATTGCAGCGTTTTATATGCTGCTTTGATCCTGATTGGTTGGTTGGGCCGCTCGGACCAACTAATGACTCAACATATTTTGTTAGTTGGTGTTTTAGGTGTAGAGAAAACACCATATGTTGGAGCTTCACTTTTTTGTTGGGAAAAGTGGAGTGCTCGGGTCAAGTTGTCTCGAATAGGATGCCGTTATGAATCCTACGAGAGTTTGGATGTCCTAGTAGTTAGAGTTGACCTATGAGTGTGTTGATTTCTCATTTCTAGTAGGAACGAGAAGGCGATTTTACTCACTTGGTTGTGTGGTAGTTTAAGTGGGGTTTGTTTCCGAGTGGAAGGTTATCATGTTTTAGTCGATAACAAAAACCGTGTGAGAAGAATTATTCAACTCATGATTTGGAGTCTATGGCGATGGAGCTCATTTGGTGAGTTAGAGGCACCATTTATTAGCAAGGGGGTTAGAGTCGTTGGTTATATCGCATCATTGAGCTTTCACTTTCCCAGGAGTAATCTCAGCCTTAACCAGCGGCACCAGTTGTATTTATTACTTGTTATGATTCCATAATTCGAGGAGAGGTAGTGCGAACTCGACCGAGGTAATCAGTTCCATACTGAGAGGTATTTTTTCACCGTCTTGAGAAGGGGTTGATTGCACATTCATTTCATAATGAGTGCAATGTCAACTAGCAATAGCTGAATTGGATGGATCGATTAGTTTTCTATAACTATTCGAGATTTCTAATTGGTCACGGGGATGGTTGTTGATGGTTTCCATTGATAGGTTGTAACACAAGCTGGGAATAGTATGATAGCGCTCGAGTTGTACCTTATTTGTTGACAAGAGATGCTAGATTGCTATTCTTGATTTTTGGAATGGCAACTAAGTTGTTAGGTAATATATGGTATATATAGATTCAATATTTGATGTCTCGCATTAGTATCTTGCATGCTAGGATAGGTATGGATGTTATTTTCTATAATTATTATTGTTTTGCTTATGTATGTTGATTGATGATGTTTGCATGTATCGTTTATTTATTCAAAATAAAATTTGTACATGGCTTGACATGCTATCTAAGATGATTCATTTTATTTAACATTTTTATTCCCTTGTTGCAATTTCTACTATTGTTCTTATCCTATTTGTTGAGTACATGCCCAGGTACAAAGAAGTAAGATTTGATTTGTTTGAATGATAATTCACGTTTATTTGTATCTAAATGCTAAGCTTGCTTAAAAAGAGGTATACAATAGATGTAGAGTTGTGGTTTCCATTAGTGCTTTTTTGATTATTTTATCCCCTGATATGGGTAGCCACTTTGCGCTTTTATTTTCTTTTGTTGAGATGGGCCTTGTATGGGAATTTTGGTTTTTTTCGGATCAAGCCATACAAGGTAGGTGCTAGCGAAATTTTCCTTGAATTTTTCCGTATTTGGAAAAAAAATCAATGTGCGATGCTAAGTTGAATTGTCTTCCAAATAGTAAGTTGTCACTTTTATTTTCTAACATCTAGTTGTTCGGAAAATGTGTATACAACTTAGATGTTTTGCTTGACTACATCGATACCCAGTTGATGGTGGTCGTACAAAGAAATGTGAATGTTGGCTTCATGACAAGTTCCAACCAATTGATGGTCATAACGATCTTAGTATATGCAAAAATTATCACTTTGGGAAACTATCTCGGATTTTGATGAAACTGTATCATTAAAATTGTATCGTTGCATTAATGCCTACAATCAAGTTTCGTAGCATTTGGATGATTCGTTTGATCGTACGAAAATAAAACACGTGTATCGAGTCAGTTGAATTGAAATTGAAATGAGATGAAGTGAATAAATTAATAAAAAATATAAAAATATTATCCACAACTCTTAAACCTAGTTGGGCTACTACTGTTCATCCTCTCTCCCCCTGTCGTTCACTGTTTCATCGAATTAAAATGGCCGCCCCTCTCTAACTTTAAAAAATAAGATATCACTCTCTATTTTATGAAAAATCACGATTTATATCCCGTTGAACTCGCAAGCCAAAGACCTAGCTCCAGTGATATTTTGGCCATGATTGATAGCCATGGACGACATGGCCTTCGAGCTAGGGTTCGTGTTTTCTCGCTGGATGATCAGGTATTAGCGACTTCAAGGTCAGCGTTAGCTTCAAGGGAGGGAGGTGCTTCGAAGGATGAAGTTTGGGAGGGTTCGGTCATTATTTTGGTCGCATGCCTATAGCATCAAGGGTGGAGGGTGTTGTTGAATGCATTTTGATAGGGAGATCGGGTAATCTAAGTGAAGATACCAGTAAGTTAAGTTCGAGGCGAGAAGTTTAACGGCGAAGTTAGTTATGAGTTTCATCGAATAGATCACTGTATTACTATATGATGGTGCATGGTTTGGATACAAGGAATTAATATGTATATGCTACCATGGTTTTGAAGAAGAAAGCATGACAGAAATTTGGTAATTTGAGCAATTGGTTAATTATTTATTTCGTTTGTGTCGATTCTAGTTCATATAAATTGTGTTGATCGTATATTTTGCATATGGTGTCAGATTCAGACATAGTTGTTGCATTGGACTCATATTGACGATCTCTACGCTGTGTAGCTTGTTTGGGTTAATTTGTCGAAGGGAAGTGATATTATCTCTCACTAGATCATAATTGTTTGTATAGTAAAATTTGTTGTTATGAGTGGATTTAGAATTATAAAACGTAATATTTAGGATTTGAACCTAGTAGATAATAAATAAAAATATTAGAAAGTGATTTAATAAGATTTAACCTGATTATCACATTTTACCTAATTATGTGCTAATTTGACTATATTGTTAGACATAGGTTATTGGGATACTTATTTCACCTTGATGGCCATAGATAGGTTCTATTTAACTTATCATTGTTGTCATAGATGTTTTTGTTCTAGTTTAGGAATTTGGATGACTATTAGATGTATGGTTTAATTTTTTGTTTAGTTTAGGTTAAACATCGTTCGAAGGCGATCTAGTATTAGAACATATTCCGTTTGTTAGGGTTTGGGATGCTTATCGATCGAATGCACACATTGTGTATGTCAATTGAACAATTAGGATAATATACTCGAACAGGCGAGATATATCCTTCAAGGGGCTCAAAGCACGTGGATGGACTCAACGATAGGACAACATTGGAGATTGGCAACATATCTGAAGGGTTGGATGGAGCAAAAAAGCTGAATAACGGAGTGGATCCCAATTTAACCAAGTCCGGATCGATATAGTCGATTTGGAACTGGTTCGACCAAGTCCTGGTCGGCCAAGTAGCTAAGCCCATATCGACTATGTCGATCTGAATCCGGTTCGATTATGTCGAATCAGAGTTGGGCCAATCTAGGGAAAGGTGACGTGATTATGGCCTCAAGAGAATGAGTTCTTCATGGTGGCATTTATCTGAGGCGACAAATTGGATTTCGCGACAAATGTCGAGTGTTTTCCTTGGATGGGTATTTAACTAACTTTGGTTAAATACACGATCCGAATAGCCATTATTGACCACTACGAAGTAGTCAATATCGATTACTATTGTTGTTGTCCATTTTGGCCGATTTGACTTCGACAAAGATGTGATTGCGAGGAGAAGGATATGATGGTTCGTTCGATAGTGGTTTCAATATGATGGCTCTTCGATTGGTAGCTTTGGCTTAGTGCTTCTACGCAGTGATTCGTCATTCGACGATGGTGATCCCAGGATGGTGATTCTATGATGGAGATGAGGCTGCTACGATTGATTTCTTTTCTCTAATATGTAGAAAAACAACATTAAGTTGTATTGAGATGATTGTCATATGAAGATGGGATGACACCGTTGTTACGACTTAGAGGGCAATCGATTTGTCTCTTGGTAGTGCAATTCGCCTGGGATAGCCCATTTATTGATTGACTTCAAAATGAAGTCTTACGGACAGTCTAGCGATGCATTCTATTGTAGAGAATGCGTACAAGGAGTTATCAATATTTACGATTTTGGTACCTTTGAGGGGGAGGCATAGAGATGAATCAGCGCAAGTTACAGTATGGATTGGTTGACCCGTACGGGACCGCAATGCTAGTGGTAGTATGCACTGGGTAGGTTTATTTGCTATAATCCGGTGTAGAAGGACATAGAGATGTGTTGGTAGTGCACGTTGCAGTAGGGACTGCCAGTGCCACAATGGATTGGGTGACCAAAGTATCGAGTATCGTATACTTTACGCACTGAGTGGGTGAATGTAAAGATGGTTGATGGAGCTATGGTTGTTTACATATTTATCACCATATTGTACTTAGACATCTTTCTTACCCTATTTATATGATGTTGATTATAGTGTAGCATATATCAACTATTATGTGCTAACTATGTGGATGCAGGGGCAGGGCAGGGCAGGTATGATTCTCCATACCCTCCGTGCCATATGTACTATTATGAATTTATAATAGCTTGAGATATATTTATCCCTCACACCAGACTTTTTTCTGACCCAATGTTTTATTTTCCTCTTATTACCGTAGGATCTCATCGATGATGTTGATGAGTAGACCAGGTGATAGATACAGGTATTTTTCGAAGATGTGTAGGTGGATTTGCTGGAGACGATGGTTTATATATTTATACTTGTATTATATCTGTTTATTTCCACTGTGTAGCAATATGGATCCTTGATAATGTTGTGTATTCTTGTTAGAGACAATTTGTCAGTTGAGTTTATTTTTCTCTTTGTATAAACTTTACAATTGTTCTGCATTGCTATATGGGCCTATATACTCTAATTATTTGGTTTATATAGTTATTACTTTCTCGCTTGTTCTCTATGGTTTGATTACTATATGTTATCTGATGCGCTGTGAGATATACGACAGGTTCTGTGATTGTGTTTATGTTCTATGTTATCTTTTTTCTCTCCTCTTCCATTTCCTTCTCTTTTCCCTTCTCTACTATTTCTTTCTCTTGACGATCACTTTTACATCGATCGGGTGCATGTATAACGCGAATTTTTAGTTCTAAGTAATAGTGGTTAAAGGCGGGTCATCACAAAAGACACTTCTCAAGCTAGATGGGATGAAGAAGAACAAGAGGCTTTTCCTCTGGAGATCCCTCTGTCTACTTGACTAGGGAAGATATGGAAGAGATTGTGCATGGACTAGAGATCTACTTTGAGTACGAGGAAACTTCAATGCAGGAGGCATTGTCATAACTGTGAGGAATAGAAAGTCGATGGCATGACGCTTGAATTGAACCCGGTAACACAATTATACAGAACAAGAGCTAGAGAGAAAACCCTCGTGAACCATACCAGTTTGGTAATGATACAAAAATCTGGATAGGTACCGATTCAGATCGGATCAGGAGCATTCCCCTGAGTGCCTCAGGAAAGTCACTCGTTGTTGGACCTCACATAAGTGAATCCAAACTTGGGAACAAGGGGAGTAACCCGTGTTGATGGAATTCGTGCTCTAGGTGTGAACTTGAACTATCTGGGGCCAACTACTGCTCATAGAAATCAACTCGGTGCCAACCAAACTTAGTGACAACAGGAAATGAGAATTTTAGCATGGAAAATCTCATTGTTTCGAGGGTAGCATTGATGATTGGAGAATGGTACTAGGTGGCGGCGACATGATTGCAGAAATCATTTGGTAGGCTACCCCGGGCGTCTTATCGAATCAAGACATAGACAACGTTAAACGAGGACTATTCGCTCCAAATATCATAAATTCAGCCGTACTTCAAACTACCAGTGTTAGAAATTTACGACGGGAGGAGAGATTCAACCGTTCACCTTATGCGTTGTATAAGGAAAATGGAATTTTTGGGGATTCATAGGAAGTTATAGCCAAGTGCTTCACACTTTTTCTATTAGATATCGCTGCTCTATGGTTTAGATTGCAAGAAAGCGATTCAATCTATAGTCGGGCTGGATTGACTGAAAGGTTCACGGGACATTTTCAGGTCCATACTACAATACCCAAGAATACAATGACACTAATGACAATAAGGTAGAGGATTGGAGAAATTCTACAGGCTTTTTGTAAAGAATAAACACCTCGGTAGCTGCGGTCGACTAGTCGAATCCATCGATGTTGTTAGTTGCGGTTATTTCTGGAGTTTTGGATAACACCGAGTTCAAAGTATCGTTGGAACAGGATACCCTACAAGATCTATGAGAAAAATACTTCATGTCCAATGGGTTCTTGAGGCAAGAGGATGTGAAAGCAGATCGCAAAGCTCTCGAGGTCTATGAAGTGAAGGATGGAGGAGTATCAAATAAAGGGAAGCACAAAACTAGGGATGATAAAGGCCGAGGCAGTAAGTTCAAAAGAGTGCCGAAAGATGACTCGTGCACATAGCTGAATACGAGCTTGGAAAGAATCATTGAGGATATCATAGGTAGCCTCTCGATAAAGAGACCTTATGTAAGGGAGCCCGCGAAATGTGAGCGAGCTTTTGGGGGATTCTTTTTGTTCCATGAGATGGTTGGTCATGACATGGACGAATGGAAGCATTTAAGCAATGTAGTTTTAGAAATGGTAAGGAAGGGAAAACTATAATTATATGTCCTGAATAGAGCCGCGACTATGGTGCTTGATCAACCTTCAGCTGCGCGATGTGGTAGTGCGCCCAGCTCACGGGAGGAATGGTTATCAGCAAATGAGTTTGTGTGGAAATGGAATAGTGAACTATGGCTACGTCAGACCACCTATGTACGGAGCAAACCTTTGCGTCATAGGCATGCCTTATACCCGACTATAAACCATCGCTTTCACTTTTTCTCCTAATAAATAACGACTAAGTCCGTCTAACCATGTGCAGGACTAACCTTTATCCCTTATTCATTCTCTGTACCAAATGACATACGGTTGTCTGTGTTTTCGTATTTAATGAACTTGTAATCGATGGCTAATCCATTCACTCTTGTATGGAACCCTAAAGTCCTTAAGCAAGCTTTAGGTGGCAAAAAACCATCAACTTCTTTCGATATAAAAGTACCTATGTTTTTCACACTTAATAAAATGTTCGGCAAGTATGGCTATGCTTGCTAGACACTAAACCAATAACTACATCTTAAACTTTAACAAACACTCTGGATGGTCTTGTATGGCTGAAGCTTGTCAAGGAGTAGGCAACTTCGTCATAAATTTGACAGGTTTGCTCACTTAGAACAGTCATGTAAGACTGATTATTGAAAAGGCTTGAGCGGCCTCGCACCCAAGTCTTATTCGCTGATGCCCGGTAAGAGCCTTGTAAGACTGGGATCATCAAGTATGGTTGATGCTTGGCAAGGGTTAGGAAACCTTGGACGTAGGCTAGCCTAAACAGGATCGTTAAGTATGTTTAGTGCATAGAAAAATCTAGGTGACCCCCCACCATGAGTTCGCTTCATTAAGATTGTCAAGTATAGTTTGTGCTTGGCAAGAGCTCGAAATGGCTACGGATCATCCAAAATGGATGATACCTAGAAAGAGCCTGATGAGGCTATGAATCGCTATATACAATTAGTATCTTCCAAGGACCTAATTTGGTCACCAATTCTTTAGGATAACCTATGCTTAGCACAGTAGGATTTGGATTGTCAAATGTGGTTTGGCATGTGAATACGTTAATCATCAAGTATGGTTGATACTTAAGGTGGAGCCAATTCAACCATGCATTATTGAGTATGGCTGGTTTGCTACGAAAGAGCTTGGTGAAGCTATAAACTTAGCTATCAGCATAAAATTATTGCAGACACAGAAATCATAAACAATCCAATGAGATGCAGACCTTAAACGTCGAGTCATGAAAATTCAAAACTTGTCTTCTATAAAAGATATGTTTTGGAGGGCAAGATGTTGACCCTGCTTTTTGCAAGGCTGCCACACTTTGAATTCAATATTGCTGGATCACTTGGACTTATATGGACTTGGGAAAGCTTGGTTGAAGTACTGGAATTCATGAACACATGGAATCCTGGATGGATGAAATCTAGGTTGACATGCTTTATTACTTCAGTTTGGCTTTCTCGGCTCACTACCCCAGATCAGTCAAATTCTCGTCCTAGCATTAGTGTAACATGCGGCGCTTCATATTTGTAAAGGGATAAAGACTTGGATTGGTGTTCGAGCATGGATTAGTAAAGAACGGCATAGTAGTCGGACCACCACCAGGCCCTAACTCGGATATTTATGCTCATACCAGTTTAATCCGGATCGATACGCTCATATTGTTCCTTAGACACATCTAATGAAATGTCCCACTACTCCATGCCACTCCGCCCACTTTCTCCATTGCTCCTTCTTTTATGCCTTCTTTCTTCACTGAGCAGATTCACCCTACACCTATAGATACCACTCCCGAGCATCAATTGATGGGGGGCTCTTCAACTTCTGGATGCCTGCACTCTGTTAGTTTTAGAATCAACCTATTGTCTCCTTAGTTTTCTTATTTTAAACAAAATTGTATCTCTAATCGAATAATATAAACAATAGATTACAAGCAATGGACATAGTCACGTTGCTAAACCATTATAATTCTTTATGTTCATGTATATTTACGTACTTCTATGATATGCTATTGTATGACATCGTCTTTAATTTCTACTCATCTGGGTGTTAGACTTGAGCATACCAAAAATCAGGTCAATATCTACAAATCTTGATTTTATCATACAAATTCTTTTATGAAATTTCTCCTTAGTTTAGGGACTACATTTACATATTTTCCATATATATTTATGTGCAACATTCAAATTTACAATTCCATGATTCACATGTATTAATTTGTGGAATGTAACTACCAAAATATAAATCCAATAAGATATATAGATATATATATACACACATACACACACATACATACACACACAAAAAATTCTATTACATGTGCAAAATATATACTTACCCACTAATGTCTATTTTTTGCGCCCGTAGCCTTCGGAAAACAAGATAATACTTGGACTGCCTATAGCTTACTGTTATCTTATCCTTACATATATGTTGCCAATTAATACTACGATATTATAAATGCATTCATATAATTTCCAACCCATCTTAAACGGGCTGACGTTATCAAGGAAAATTCCGTTTGTTACTTAACACACCATTTAAGGGTTGAAGTATAACGTGGTCGGTCCCCTTTCACTTCAAATATAAAATCTTCTTACATTTGTATCATTTTTTTGGTATAATAGGGAATCTAAGTTTTCTCTTCCCTTATTTGGATAGATATTTATTCAAATCACACACCTCAATATTCTTTTCTTAAATATTTTACAATTCTAGTCATTGTTGGAGAGAGTCACAAGGTGGTGCTATCCTTTCCACACTATTTGAAGTTTACCTAGCTAGTACCATGTCCATTCAATTTGTCTATCACTTGAAAAGGTTGCTAAATTAGCGTGTTACTTTGCATCTCTTTCACAACCATTTCATTGCTTCCAAGCTGCATAGTAAATTATATCCTTGTTACACAAATAAAAATGTTGAATATCAAGAGAAAAAACATATCAAAATTCAAGTTGTCTAAAGGGAGAATGAAAAAGCAATGGAGCATTTAATAAGGGTCAGTGATTAACATAGAAATGTGTTTATTTTATGCTTTTATATCTTATCTTTTGTATGTAAATAAATATTACTTGGGTATTATTTTGTCACTTTTACAGATATGCCGACTTAGCTACATGCAGTTAGAAAATATAAAAATAGAGAACAAATTGTTGTATATTTACAATTGAAGACTTACTGACGAAGATCTCACATCCAGTTGCTTTTTGAACAAGAAAATAATTGGTAGAAAGGCTATGCATATCACAAATCAATGAAGAATTACCACGGAAGCAAAAATAAAAGAAGAAAGGCCCAATTTTAATAGAATTAACTAAGGCCCATTTGTGATTGTATTAGGGTTTAGGTTGGCTATCTATCCTATAAATACCCTTGTAATCTCATTGTAAAGAGAACCCTGGAATTAATAAAGTTTTCTTTTTTTCTCTTTTCAGCATTTTTATTTTCTTAACAATTAGTGTTGTCTACACAATTAGATTTGGTAGAGCGCTATTTGTATTTTGCACTTATTTTCATTAGTGATTGACTGTCTGATAAGATTCAGCAGTAATTCTAATTTTATTTTCTGTTTGTTATTTAATTTCTGCAATTTTAATTTCTGCCTTTTAATTGCTTTCCTAGGTAAAATTGAATTTGATTAAATTCAGATCTGATTCATAGTTTTATTTGCTTTTCAATTGAAAATTGTGATTTGATCGTCGGTTCAATTAGATTTATTCTGAATCAAATTACAGTTTCAATTTTTATTGTTTTTCAACTCAACCTGCAAGTTTTGTCTAACTCGCCCAAAAAATATATAAATAATAAAATTTAAAATTCCTCCCTGTGTTCGACCTGCATATTACACGATCTGTGCGCTTGCAGTTATTATTACAAGCGCTTTTCTATTTCTATAGAAAACGTCGATCAAGTTTTTGGAGCCGTTGCCGGGGAGATAACGATTAAATTTTATTATTTAATTTCTGATTCGTATTAGTTTTTTTTCATATATAAAAAGAAAAAAAATGTCTTTTAATTAGTTTCTTTTTTTCCTTGTTTTTACTTGTTTATATATATATATATATATATATATATATATATATATATATATCTTGAGTGGTTGATATCTTGAGTGGTTGATTTGGTATTACAAATTTATACTACAATCATCTAAATAAGAGAAAAAAATCTTGCCATATTTATTTATTTCTTTCTTTCCACTTTTCAATTCTTTTTCGCTTTTACAATTTTTCCCCTCTTCTATTGTCAAAACAATTAAAAAAAACTTGCATTGTTTTATTGATTTCTTTCCAATTACAATTTTCTTTCCCTTCCTACCAAATCTTCCTTTCTGTCTTTATTTCTTTCCCATTTTTTCAATTACAAGTTGTCAATTTTTTTCCCATAATTCCTTCCCGTCTTTATTTCCTTCCCATATTTTACATTTATTTATTTTTCTATTTTTTCTCTGTTTCCGTTTCTTCCCTTTTCTTTCTTGTTTTACATTTCTTTTCATCTCTTACAAATACTTTCAATTTCCATTTATTTCTTTCCGTTTTTCAATCCTCCTTCCAATTCTTATATTCCTTTATTCTTTTACAAACTTTCACAAAAAATAATAATTACAAAACTTCCTTTTCTATCTTCTTTTCTCTCCCTCGCCATCTTCTCCCCAATCATCAAAACTACCTACCACCCTCAACAATACTCCTGAAACTCACTGCCTACTTCATCATCTTCTCATCCTCTTTCAACTCAGTTTCACCACCAATCACAACAACCACTTTCATTACCCCAATCCCCTTAACCTTATCTGCCTGCACAAGTTCACAACCAAAAATTCCAAAACACATATCAGAACTCCGAACTCGTTCAACAACTGATTTTCACCGTCAAGGTCATCCTCCACTCGCGCAGTCATACACCACTTCCAACAATACATCCAATACCAATCGAATACTTCTGAAACCATCATCGTACCATGAACAACAAGCCTCTTTCATCAAATTCACCCACATCCAGACCATCATCCATATTACACCATCGCGCAAAACATCCCCAAACCATAAATCTCCTTACTGATAACCATCAGCAAACAACTGTTGCAACCATCCACCACTTCATATCGATTTCAGTCGATACCCGCAACGCATACCCAAATACCAAATTCAGAGTTAAAAGCTCTTTGGTGATTCCAAACCATCTTCACATTGAAAACCCCAAAGACCCAATTACACAGATCGAAATCCAACTCGGGAATTTCAAGTCCGACCGATTTCCCAAAAAAAAAGTTCTTGAGAAATTGAATAATATTTGCGTTATTTGTTTCTCAGAGACGAAAAAAATATTTTCCTTATTGAGTGGGTATAATTGGCTTTGGTATTAAAGTGTTCTGGTGCTATTTGTTGGTGCTAATTATATTGGTATTAGGCAACGAAATATGCGCGTATTAGAAAAAAGAAAACGATTTTCGTTTGACTTTGAAATGTGAGCTTAAGTACATTGGTTTCTTGAGTGTGTGATTTATTTTACAGCTTTTGACTGCAGTCCAGATAATTGGGGCGTGATTTATTTTTGGTGAGACTTTGCGTGGGTTGTGTTTTTCCTTGTTTTTACTGAGTGTGTGAACTTTTATCTTGTGCGTGAGTTTTTTTTTTGTTTTTTTTTGATAGGTTTAGTTTTTATTTACTTTTTATTATTTTTTTAGTTTTAGTGTGTGTTGAGTCTAGTTTGTTATTTTAGTTTTGTCTAGCTTAGTTGTTTAGATTTTTTTAAAGCTTGGTTTAGTTTTTTTTAGAGTTGAGTTTAGTTTTTTTAGAGTTGAGTTTAGTTTTGTTTTATATTTTTTTAAGTCTAGCTTAACTTAGTTTTTATTTATTTTTTCTCTTCTGAATTAGTTTTATTTTTTTGTTTTATTTTCTTTTTCTAAAAAAAAAGGTGAATCTAGATCACAAGCCAAAGCAGGAACAGAGTTCAAGCCAACAAACAAGGAATTTTGAGGTTGAGCAAAACAAAAGTCAAGTTTGAATCGTTGACACTGCTCAATTTTTCTGGATGGACAGCCATACAGCACTATAAAATTCTCTCAACTCCACAGGTGCTCTACTGCAAAGAAAAACAAATATAGACATTTCTTGTAAAAAAATTCTATAGGGGCAGCGGCTTGCTTGTACAATATTTTAAATTTCTGCAGTTATTATTGTTTGATTTTTTGTAGTTTACTGATATTTCCATAATTGAAATCCTCATTCTCAATGTTTTCAACAATAAAAATAGACGTTGCAAAATAATTTAATTGAAAAGTAGTGCTTTGTGAATTTGATTGTCTCGTATAATTGGATCGCGGATATATAGTAGTTCAATTTATTGAACTATTAGCAAAAGAGGTTGCATACTACCCGTAAAACATTGGTCATATCCCTTAGTATTTATACTATACGTGAACGACCATAAGACCCTCTTCCCTCTTCTAATTAAGTCAGTTAATTAGTAGAGCACAACTTAGTATTTTATACTATTTTGAAGTGAGAATATTTTTTGTCTTGTCTTGGCTTCATTAAAATGTTTGATTCAAAAAAAATCCCTTAGAGAATTGTGTGATAATAACCTGAGAAGACGCTCCCTAGAAGAGTATGAGTATGAATTACAACTCATGAGGAAAATTTTTCCAAAATTTCGTGAGCCCAATGCCAACAATTTTCAAAATTTTCCAACTGACCAACATTTCCAAAATCATAGAAATGATCGAAATTGCAATTTCAATTCAAATTTCAATTATGAGCCACATCCACATCAAAATAGCTTTGAATCCCAATATAGCTTTTATCCACATCAATATGGGGTTGTAAACCAAAAATTTTAAAATTATAGCCCATATCAACATCTTAAAAACAATGAAAATTGCAATTTTCACTCGAATTTTAACAGTTTTGGTTACGAAAATAATTTTTATAATCAAAATGATTTCCAATATCATTGTCATTTTCTAAAAATTCAAACAACCACCGCATTGGAAATAATATTGGTCGTGAAATTGATGTGGACTATAATTTTGAGAATCAAGGAGTCCAAAGTGAGATCTCTCAAATCAACGATTTTGAGGAATATCATGTTAACATTCTTAGAGAGAGGGAAGAAAGGCTAGATAAAAAGATGGATGAACTTCTTTGTTTAATGACATCTTTTGCAGAACAATGCGAGCAACAAAATCAAATTCACACATGTGATGAATCAGAAAATAATCCAATTTATGCTAACAGTGAAAATTTTCAGCTTTGGAAATTGAGAATAATGATCTAAATGAAGTTGTTCAAAATTCAATAAATGATTTGAACTTCAATTCTTTTCAGGAAAAAGATTTAAGCTCAAATTTTGATCTCTCTCTTTCAGGCTGCGAGAAACTTGAAAGTTTAGAAATTGAACAGAATAAAAATGTTGAATTTTTCAAAAAATCAAAATTGGAGAAGGATTTTAGTGAACATGAATGTTTATGATTGTATGAGGATGAGTCGCCAAATGAGGATGAAAGCTATAACTTAGTCAACCCGGTCACCAATCTTAGGCCCGGACAATCGATTGAAAATAATGTCAGCAATCGCGATAATCCTTCGATTCCAACCTCAAATCAAAATCTTGACGCTCTTCCGATGAAAACCAAGGCCAATTTGTTTGAACCTTCCAAATCTCCATCTTCTGTGAATGTTGACAATCCCAACATCTCTTATTCTGATGTCGGCAACCCCGACAATATATCTTACTCTAATGTTGGCAACCCCAACACGTCATCTTCTATACCTTTAGCTCCTTCACTTCCCTTGTCGACATCTTCTTCTTTGAATAACCAAGATTCCCAAACTGGACAAGTCGACATGATAGAAACCGTTGTTGATGACTGATAGATTTACCGATTCAGAAAGTCTCTCACACTTCACTAGACGTATCTACTATATCTTTTGAAGCGCTTTTTGAAGACAAACTCAAGCTTTTAAATGATGAGAATGAATATATAGAATTTCTCAAAGATAATGTTAAGCCCGTTCCATCGAGAGAATTTGACATGCCTCTTGTATCTCAAAATTCAGATACGAAATCATCATACATCATTTTTGATAGAGGCAGGTGTGGGGGGAAAAGGAAATCTATTTTTCACATGACACGCATCATCATCATAGATTTCATTATGCATACTATTTTCATTCGCATATAGTTGCTAAATTGCATTTCATTTTACAATTTATTCTCCATTTAATCCACCTTTTGGTATTATCTTTCAAATTTTGGAAACGTATTTACAGCGTGGACACTGTTTTATCCAGGTGTGGGTTGCATCATTTTAATTTTTTTTTAATTTTTTTAGTCTTCATTTTCATGCATTTAGATAAGACCATCGAGCATTCTAAATCATAGTAACATTCCATTTTTTTTAAAATATGACTCATTTTAGATTGATACAGCAAAATAAACTAATAATTGTTAGTCAGTTGATAGTATTTTTTTCTCTCAACTAAGATCGAATAAGAAATATAATGAAAAGTTGAATTTCGAGGGATAATAGTGTAACTGGTACATAGGGAGATTCTGTAACACCCCGAATTTTCTGTTAACAGTAAATTAACAAATTAAAGTATAATTAATTCTAAATTAAAGAATTAAGGGAAACGGGTTATGCCATTGCGCTCGTCTCGGAATTCTGCTTGAGATAGAGTCCGAGTTTGCGTAAATCGGACTTCGTATGAAGGAGTTATGACCTCCGAATGTTTCAGAATTCAAAATTAAAATTCAAACAGTTCAAATTTCGAAAATCAGATCCAAACTGGGTTGGGCGGAAAAATTCCCGCCCAAGCACCAGGTCGACCTGGGGGTCGACCTGGGGGTCGACCTGCCCAGTAGACCTGGTTTGGCCCTGGCTAGCCTGGTCGGGTTCTGGTCGAATTTCTGAGCTCTGGCTTGTCACTAGGGCTGACATGTCGTTTTCTGATTGTCTTCTCTTGAGATGGATGGCCTTGATTAACTCTAGTTTTATCGACGGCTCTAATTAGTTTGAAATTCTATAAATACAACTCAACTCTCAACCTAAATTCACACAAATAATATAGAACTTGAGCCGTCATGCTGCTGGGAGGAAACTAGGAGTAGCCGTCAGTTAGAGAAAGCTTAGAGACGAGCCAAAACTAAAGTTAAAACAAGAATCAATCAACGTTTGTCTTCCCGAAGGAAAGCATTTCAAATTCAGAACTCGGAAATCAGAAAACAAGACCGTCGTTTGTTGTAAGTATAGTGATTTTTCCGATGTGAATAAAAGTTAGGATTCGATTCAATGTAAAATGGAAATGGAATTGTGTTATTGTATAACGACGATGTTAATTCATATCTATGTGTTGTAATGATTGTGGTATTGTGATGTTTGTGGTATAATTGACTTGATGTTGGATCCATTAGAATGTTTGTGGATTAATCTAGTTGATATTGGATCTATTCAAATTCACATACAAGTTATTTGGTTCATATTTACACCTCTATGCTTAGGTGATTATGACAAATTATATGTTGTACAATGGAACCTTTATGCCTAAATGATTATGTTCATACCCATGCTACTATGTTTATACAAAAGTTGCAAGTTCCTAATTGGATCCATGCCAAGATCCACTTTAATACATGTTTCATGCTATAGTTAGACATATGATTGGATCTAGTTCACATATGCGATGAAATTATACATACTTTATGAACATGTCATATTCTTGTCATATGCTAGTGATGTTCGATGTTATGCCTAGATCTAAACATGTTTAGGCTTATGTTGTCTAAATCATATGTTAATTCATGTGACACCTATTTAGTTAGATTCCCCTTTTAAATACAAGTTCACATGACAAGTTTAAACCCACGATTCAGTCTATGTTGCAAATTCACATATATATATATATATATATATATATATGTTGACTATTTTGCAAGTTCACACCTATGATGTTCATATTGACTATGCCAAGAATGCCAAGTTTACACCTATGTCATGTTTATGTTTATGAATCTCTTATGCCAATTTTGTGTACGCTAAATTAGGCTAAGTTTTTAGCCTAATATTATGTGTTGAAAATCATGCGAACGTAAAATTAGGCTAAGATTGTTAGTCTAATACTTAGACGGGGTAACGTTGGGATAAATTGGTAATTATAAGGAACTTGACACAAATTGGTGAAAATATTTGAATTGGCATGTTTGTCACATGCAAAAATTTGTGGCACTTGAATGGTATAAATTCTTATACCAAAAAGGTTAAACTTGGAAAGTGGGCCATAACATTTAATTATTAGAAAATTTACATATAACAAGTAATAAAGACAAATATGTAAATTTACAAAATACGAGTATGCTTAACACGAGGTTGGATTGAGTTGTGATGTAAACCTGCCCGGACCCGCCCGGCTGTCCAATAGTCACAACAATACCTATCCAACGTGGGTGGTTAAGCATTGAGCCCAATAAGGACCCGAGGTTATACTGAGTTACGGTGTAAACCTGCCCGGAACCGACCGACACATCCAGTAACCGTAACAATACCAGTCTAATGTGAGTGGTCGGTGCTTTAAAAAGCTAAGGACAGACAAGTCAGGATGGTAGGGTTAAGTTAACTAAAACACTTAACCAATTCAACATGTTAATAAAACTGATGGGTGGGGTTAGGTAAATGCAGACACTTATCCACTTAACATGTTTGACTAGAAAACCCTAGTAATGGGGACACATTTCAGCAGTAACCCAATTAGATATCATGGTACCCTGAAACTGGGCAGGGTGGGGCACATTATTACTGGGCTGATTGTAAGCGGTCAAAAGCGACAGTGGTGGGTGCAACAGTGTGGGTTCTGACGGAGTGCGGGCGTGCACACACTTCGGAACAGACAAACATGGCACTGGGGGCACCAGTAGTATACCCTATGCATTCTAGAATTGTGTCGGGCCGCCACCATGGGACTTAATACACCCCATGGTTGGACCAGCATAGGTATCTACAATCTATGGGGGCCGTAAGACACAGATGATTATACGAGTAGGAGCCGATCTTTAGAAAAAGGGGATCACTTCACCTCGAACATGGGGTGTCAGTTGGGACAGTGCAAGTAGGTGCAGAGATATAACGTGAGGTGCGATAGTATATTCGATTCAAACTGCTTTATCTTAGTTTATGATACTTTCCTATTTCCAGTTTGTGCCTATCATGCCCTTTTTCTTATTCTCATACTGAAGAGTCACTAGACTTACTAGGCTTTATGTCTGACCCTATTTTCTTTCGTCTTCTTTTCTTCCGTCCCCCTCCCCCCCTCCCCCCCCGGTCCACAGGGAGGAAACAACCCAGCTTAGTCAGACTCTTTGCAAGCTTCAAGATAGTAGATGTACGGTTTAGACTCACTTTCCTTGGCTATGGCTGTTGGACACAATCATGGGGATTTATGCAGTTTTAATTATGTTTTATGCTTCTTTATTTAATAACCAAGATAGAAATGATGATGTAATGGTTTGGAAGTTATTATGTGACAGTTATGGAAATGTTTTGTATGAACACGTATATATGAAATAAAAAGTCTGTTTGTTTTCCGCTGCTTATATATATGTGTTTATATCTGTCTTGTGTTTTATCTGTGACTTTTACTTACAAACCTCCACCAAATTTAAGGCATTCCCTTTGTGAATGACCTTAATGGAGGAAGGGGGTGTTTCACTTGGTATCAGAGCATAGATTTACTAGACTAGATAAAAGTTTTTGAAACTATTTTCAAAAAGAAGTTTAAAGAAGCATTCTTTTTCAAGAAAAAGCGTTGTTTTTAAAAGGCATAATTCCCCAAAGCCATATGCACTATCTCTTTATCTTGAATACTTTCCTTTTTGTTCCAGCATGTCTGGAGATCTTAACCTTCCAGAAGGAGTACCGATCCCTGGCTGGTTCCGAAGGTACCTAGAGGCTAGGGCCAATGGTGCGGGCCCAGTAGACATTCCTCCCCCCACAGTGGCAGCGGTTCCTCCTCCTCCTCCTCCCCCTCCTCCTCAGGGGAATACTTTCGCTAAGACGTGTAGAGACTTTAAGGCTATGGGAGGAAAGGACTTTTATGGAACTGAATCGTTTGTGGTAGTAAGGAACTGGCTAAAGGAGACCGAAGATTTATTCATTATTTTCGAAGTTGATGATAGGCAAAAGATACAGCTAGCAGTGTGGTTGCTCAAATACGAAGCTTCCTATTGGTGGGAAGTTACCCGTGCTGAGAGGCCAGTGGAAACTTGGGAAGATTTCAGGATGAGGTTTGAGATGAAATTCCTCTCCCAAGCTGAAAGAAGCCTGCAGATAGAGAAATTCCTAACTCTTAAACAAGGAAGTATGACGATCAAGGAGTACGTCAATCAGTTTAATCAACTGGCCAGATTTGGGCTGGATTTAGTAAACACCCAACATAAGAAGGCCCTTCGCTTCGTCAAAGGTTTGAATGAGCCTCTACACGGCCTTGCTATGACCCATATACCCATGGGAGCGACCTATGAAAGCTTGGTGGACATGGCGCTGCTACACGAGGAAGATAAAGGCAAGAAAGAGGCAAAGGTGGAAGTGCCTCAAGAAAAGAAAGAGGGTTTACAGGCTAAGAAAACAGACTTCAAGAAAGGCGGGAAGAACAACAAATCCCGTGAAAAGAGAAAGTGCAATTTCTTTGGCATTGTGGGACATATAGCGTAAGACTGCAGAAAGAAGAAGGCGAAAATGAATGGTGGTTGCTTCAGTTGCGGTGAGACTGGACACTTGGCTAAGGACTGCCCAAAGAAGCGGGGGCAGGGACAGAGGACTGGATCCACCTCAGGGGGACAGGTTCATGCACTGGTGGCACCTCCACAGGAACGGGGTAGAAATATTTCTGTAGAAAGCTTAGTTTATCCCTATGGTCATCCAGTTCGCACTCTCTTTGATTCTGGTGCATCACACTCCTTTATTTCATCTTCTTTAGTAGAATCTCTGCACCTAGACACTAGTATGGTAGAAGATCCCTTGGTTGTTTCAAATCCAATTGGGGGCTCGGCTTATTTGTCGATGGTTTGCTTGGATTTGAAAATCTCTATTCTAAGTGTTGAATTTAGATGTAGTGCCTTTGTTTTGGGCTTCTCAGGATATGGACTGATCTTAGGCATGGTCTGGTTATCCAGTAATGGTGCCATTCTTGATTGTGATAAAAGAGTGGTTAGACTCTTGACTCGGCTCGGTAACACTCTAGAAATTTCTTGTAACCCCCTGAATGTTGTTATGTTTAGTTATCTAGAGTCACTTGACGCTTCTGTTGAGAATTTGTAGTCGGTTAGAGTGGTCCGGGAATATCCGGATGTCTTTGAAGAGGTGAAAGGCTTACCTTCAAAGCGGGAAATAGATTTCCGCATACATCTTGTTGATAATGCAAAGCCCGTAGCTCTGCCTGTTAGACACATGGCTCCAAAGGAGAGAAAGGAGCTCAGTAAGCAAGTTAAGGAGCTTCTCAAGAAGGGGTTTATAAGGAGGAGTATCTCGGAATGGGGCTCTCCAGTGGTGTTCTCCACCAAAGCAGATGGTTCACTACGTCTTTGTGTGGACTATAGGGAGCTAAACAAGATGACTAAAAAGAATAGACACCCGCTTCCCAGAATAGACAATTTGTTTGATCAGCTTGTAGATGCGTCGGTCTTCTCCCAACTTAATTGATCTAGCTACTGGGTTCCATCAGCTAAGGGTAGCTGAAGATAGCATTGATAAAACGGCATTCAGAACCCCAGACGGTTTCTACGAGTGGCTTATCATGCCTTTCGGCTTGACAAACGCACCCTCTTATTTCATAGACATAATGAGCAGGGTGTTCAGAGAATTCCTCAATAAATTCGTGGTGGTTTTCGTTGACGATATTTTGATCTTCTCAAAGAACGAGGAAGAACATGCTCAGCATCTGAAGGAGATCATGGAAACTCTTTGAGTTCATCAGCTAAAAGCCAAATTCTCCAAGTGCCACTTTTGGAGAGAAGAGGTAAGATTCCTTGGACATATAGTGTCCAAAGAGGGGTTAACAGTGGATCCCGCGAAAGTGGTGGCAGTGCAAGATTGGAAGACACCAAGAAATGCAACCGAAGTCCGAAGCTTTCTTGGGCTAGCCGGTTTTTACCGAAAGTTCATTAGGGATTTCACGAAAATCTCAGCTCCACTCACAAGGCTAACAAAGAAGAATCTGGCATTCACTTGGGATTTGTATTGCGAGTTTTCTTTCCAACGATTAAAAAGGGCTCTCACAACAGCCCAAGTTTTGACTTTGCCAGATGGAAGCAAGATGTTCACAGTATACACGGATGCTTGTGGTACGGGCCTAGGCGCTGTTCTGATGCAAGAAGGGAGGGTAGTAGCTTATGGTGGAAGACAATTGAAAGTTCATGAAAAGAACTACCCAACCCACGATCTTGAGTTGGCCGCCATCGTCTTTGCGCTTAAGTCTTGGCTCCATTATGTCCTAGGTGAGAAGTTCGAATTATATACTGACCATAAATCGTTGAAGTATCTTTTCTCGCAGAAAGATCTTAACTTAAGACAACAAAGATGGATGGAGTTCCTTGCCTCATATGACTTTGAAATTTCCTATACTCCAGGAAAAGGCAACGTAGTAGCAGACGCGTTGAGCAGAAAGAAACTAACCTTAAGCCCGCTCTTTGTAGAAAGGCAAAACTTGGAGTATATAGCCAGTTTTGACTTTAGGCCCTCCTTTGATTTTGTACCTGACTTATTGACATCACTAGAAGTACGGCCCACTCTTTTAGACTCAATAGAGGCCGCACAACGTGAAGACCCTTAGCTTGTGGATGTGATTGATAAACTAATTAGGGGTGAAACTTCCAGTCACCTCAATAGGTACTCCATCGATGATAAGGGCTGGCTGAGACGGGATGGAAGACTATGCGTCCTACAAGCAAGGGATTTAGTAAAGATGGTTCTCGAGGAAGCACATCATTCCAAGATGAAAATACACCCAGGTGGGGACAAAATGTACAAGGACGTAAAGAGAGTTTTCTATTGGAGCGGCATGAAGAAGGACGTGGCAGATTTCGTTTCTATGTGCGTGACATGCCAACAGGTCAAGGCGGAACAAAAGAAACCTGGAGGACTGCTTCATCCTCTAGAAGTCCCGCAATGGAAGTGGGTTAGCATTTCAATGGACTTCATTGACGGGTTGCCTAGGTCAAGAAGAGGCAATACTAGCATTTGGGTTATAATGGACAGGCTCACTAAAAGTGCCTACTTTATACCTATCAAGAGTAGAAGGACTGCCTCGTCTCTAGCTTCTCTTTATCTCAAGGAAATAGTTCTACTCCATGGAATACCCTCCAGCATAGTGAGTGACAGAGATCCCATCTTTACGAGCGAATTTTGGCAGAGTCTGCAAGAAGCTGTAGGCACACAGTTATGCTTGAGCACAGCATATCACCCCAAACTGATGGTCAGACAGAAAGGGTGAATAAAGTATTAGAAGATATTTTGAGACTATGTGTTCTTGACTTCGGAGGGACTTGGGAGGATCATCTTCCTTTGGTAGAATTCGTCTACAACAACAGCCACCAAGCCACCATCGATATGGCGCCCTTCGAAGCTCTATATGGAAGACCGTGTCGATCACCAACTTGTTGGTGGGAGTCCACAGACAAGATTATACTTGGGCCATACATGATTAGAGAGACTTCGGAAAAAGTGGACTTGATACGAAGGAGAATGAAGACTGCCCAAGATAGACAGAAATCCTACGCCGACAAAAGAAGGACCGACCTTGAATTGGAGGTTGGGGACAGGGTTTTCCTTAAGGTATCTCCTTTAAGGAACATCGTTCGCTTTGGATCCGCAGGAAAGCTAGCACCAAGATTTGTAGGACCGTTCCCTATCATCGAGAAGATTAGGAAGATGGCTTATAGAGTAGAGCTTCCTGAAAGGTTGGCCGGAATTCACAACGTCTTTCACGTTTCTCATCTCCGAAAATGTCTACATGAATCTACGGAAGTGGTGGAGCCAAGCATTCTAGAAGAAGCCGAAGTGGAACGCGAAGCAACTGTGCGGAGAGCTCCAACTCGAATCGTAGGAAATGAAGTGAAAAAGTTACACAATCGCGAAGTCAAGCTTGTCAAAGTTCAGTGGAGCGATGCCGAGGAAGACGCGACTTGGGAAACTGAGGACAGAATACGCGCGACCTACCCCTTTCTTTTCGAGGGTACATCTTTGACCTCTCTTTTTCCTTAAGTTGTGATTGTATCTATCTTTTAGGTATAATCTCTTCGATATTATCCTTTATCCTTAGGTAGAAACCCCTTTGGATGTAAACATGTATTTGAAACATGTTATGGTTGATGGTTGCAAGTGGTTGCAAGTGGTTGCTAGTGGTTGCTCGTGGTTGCATATACACACAACCTAGGTTTTAGATCGGCTCAGTCACTTCATACTGCATATGCATATATGTATTCATATTTGTATATGGTTGAAACTTGATATGTTGTCATATGGATGTCACATTTGTATGGATGGTTGTGCACTCATGTAGAATTATGAGCAGGGAAAAATTTGCATACATAATGGATTCATGACACTTACATGATTTGCATTAAGGAGGTTAACTGAATCAGTAGACCGCCTGATTTTGCATTAGATAAGGACATGTACACACACTATGCATATGATCATGAAGCATTAGAAGCATTTTAAGGACAATGGACACCTGTGTTTGTTGGTTGAGTAGATGGACGATTGGATGTAAGGACTTACGTTCTCCTAGATTTGAAGATTTCGGGTACGAAATCCTTTAAGGAGGGGAGAATGTAACACCCTAAATTTTCTGTTAACAGTAAATTAACAAATTAAAGTATAATTAATTCTAAATGAAAGAATTAAGGGAAACGGGTTATGCCATTGCGCTCGTCTCGGAATTCTGCTTGAGATAGAGTCCGAGTTTGCATAAATCGGACTCCGTATGAAGGAGTTATGACCTCCGGAAGTTTCAAAATTCAAATTTAAAATTCAAACAGTTCAAAAGCAGTTCAAATTTCAAAAATCAAACCCAAACTGGGCTGGGCGGGAAAATTCCCGCCCAAGCACCAGGTCGACCAGGGGGTCGACCTGGGTGACCAGATCGACCACAGGGTCGACCTGCTCAGTAGACCTGGTTTGGCCCTGGCTAGCCTGGTCGGGTTCTGGTCGAATTTCTGAGCTTTGGCTAGTCACTAGGGCTGACACGTCGCTTTCTGATTGGCTTCTCTTGAGATGGATGGCCTTGATTAACTCTAGCTTCATCGATGGCTCTAATTAGTTTGAAATTCTATAAATACAACTCAACTCTCAACCTAAATTCACACAAATAATATAGAACTTGAGCCGTCATGCTGCTGGGAGGAAACTAGGAGTAGCCGTCAGTTAGAGAAAGCTTAGAGACGATCCAAAACTAAAGTTAAATCAAGAATCAATCAACGTTTGTCTTCCCAAAGGAAAGCATTTCATATTCAGAACTCAGAAATCAGAAAACAAGACCGTCGTGTGTTGTAAGTATAGTGATTTTTCCGATGTGAATAAAAGTTAGGATTTGATTCGATGTAAAATGGAAATGGAATTGTGTTATTGTATAACGACGATGTTAATTCATATCTATGTGTTGTAATGATTGTGGTATTGTGATGTTTGTGGTATAATTGACTTGATGTTGGATCCATTAGAATGTTTGTGGATTAATTTAGTTGATATTGGATCTATTCAAATTCACATACAAGTTATTTGGTTCATATTTACACCTCTATGCTTAGGTGATTATGACAAATTATATGTTGTACAATGGAACCTTTATGCCTAAATGATTATGTTCATACACATGCTCTTATGTTTATACAAAATTTGTAAGTTCCTAATTGGATCCATGTCAAGATCCACTTTAATACATGTTTCATGTTGTAGTTAGACATACGATTGGATCTAGTTCACATATGCGATGAAATTATACATACTTTATGAACATGTCATATTCTTGTCATATGCTAGTGATATTCGATGTTATGCCTAGATCTAAACATGTTTAGGCTTATGTTGTCTAAATCATATGTTAATTAATGTGACACCTTTTTAGTTAGATTCCCGTTTTAAATACAAGTTCACATGACAAGTTGAAACCCATGATTCAGTCTATGTTGCAAATTCACATATATGTATGTTGACTATTTTGCAAGTTCACACCTATGATGTTCATATTGACTATGCCAAGAATGCCAAGTTTACACCTATGTCATGTTTATGTTTATGAATCTTTTATGCCAATTTTTTGTACGCTAAATTAGGCTAAGTTTTTAGCCTAATATTATGTGTTGAAAATCATGCGAACGTAAAATTAGGCTAAGATTGTTAGCCTAATACTTGGACGGGGTAACGTTGGGATAAATTGGTAATTATAGGAAACTTGACATAAATTGGTGAAAATATATGAATTGGCATGTTTGTCACATGCCAAAATTGGTGGCACTTGAATGGTATAAATTCTTATACCAAAAAGGTTAAACTTGGAAAGTGGGCCATAACATTTAATTATTAGCAAATTTACATATAACAAGTAATAAAGACAAATATGTAAATTTAGAAAATACGAGTATGCTTAACACGAGGTTGGATTGAGTTGTGATGTAAACCTGCCCGGACCCGACCGGCTGTCCAGTAGTCACAACAATACCTATCCAATGTGGGTGGTTAAGCATTGAGCCCAATAAGGACTCGAGGTTAGACTGAGTTACGGAGTAAACCTGCCCGGAACCGACCGGCACATCCAGTAACCATAACAATACTTGTCTAATGTGAGTGGTCGGTGCTTTAAAAAGCTAAGGACAGACAAGTCAGGATGGTAGGGTTAAGTTAACTAAAACACTTAACCAATTCAACATGTTAATAAAACTGATGGGTGGGGTTAGGTAAATGCAGACACTTAGCCACTTAACATGTTTGACTAGAAAACCCTAGTAACGGGGACCCATTTCAGTAGTAACCCAATTAGGTATCATGGTACCCTGAAACTAGGCAGGGTGGGGCACGATTACTAGGCTGATTGTAAGCGGTCAAAAGCGACGGCGGTGGGTGCAACAGTGTGGGTTCTAATGGAGTGCGGGCGTGCACACACTTTGGAGCATACAAACAGGGCATTGGGGGCACCAGTAGTATACCCTATGCATTCTAGAATTGTGTCGGGCCGCCACCATGGGACTTAATACACCCCATGGTGGGACCAACATAGGTATCTACAATCTTTGGGGGCCGTAAGACACAAATGATTATGCGAGTAGGAGCCGATCTTTAGAAAAAGGGGATCACTTCACCACGAACTTAGGGTGCCAGTTAGGACAATGCAAGTAGGTGCAGAGATATAGTGTGGGGTGCGATAGTATATTCGATTCAAACTACTTTATCTTAGTTTATGATACTTTCCTATTTCCACTTTATACCTATCATGCCCTTTTTCTTATTCTCATACTGAAGAGTCACTAGACTTACCAGGCTTTATGTCTGACCCTATTTTCTTTCATCTTCTTTTCTTCTGTTTCACCCCTAGGTCCACAGGGAAGAAACAACCCAGCTTAGTCAGACTCTTTGCAAGCTTCAAGATAGTAGATGTACGGTTTGGACTCACTTTCCTTGGCTATGGCTATTGGACACAATCATGGGGATTTATGCAGTTTTAATTATGTTTTATGCTTCTTTATTTAATAACCAAGACAGAAATGATGATGTAATGGTTTGGAAGTTATTATGTGACAGTTATGGAAATGTTTTGTATGAACACGTATTTATGAAATAAAAAGTCTGTTTGTTTTCCGCTGCTTATATATATGTGTTTATATCTGTCTTGTGTTTTATCTGTGACTTTTACTTACAAACCTCCACCAAAGTTAAGGTATTCCCTTTGTGAGTGACCTTAATGGAGGGTGGGGTGTTTCAGATTCTTAGGTGATGGCCATGAAGTCGCCATGAAGTCTATTCTAAATTGTAGTTTTTGTTTAATGAGTAGAGGACTTAAAAAAATTTATATTGGCTTTTCGTATCTTTAGAACTTAGTTGTGTTAAGCTGAATTCGCGTAACTCTTTCTTGCTCTTATATTTTCAATAATAATAATAATAATAATAATAATAATCTAAGGGTATCCAACATTGCTTATAAATCTAGCGTTGGTGAAGCTCTATCTGGCATGTTGTTGACAAAGTCAGCATTGGTATATCTTGGTCTCATTTTACGAGTTGGATACCTAAGGATTACTGACATCTTGTTGACAAAGTCAGTGTCGGTCTGCACAATCCGCCAAGCTCTATCCCAACTCTCTGTTAGTCCGCAAGGCAGTGCATAGGTGGTATACCTTGGTCTTTAAGTTAGGTGTATGTAATTAATTGTAAATTTCAATTTTTATAGAGATAGAGAATAAGCGATGATGCCCAAACACATCTTTACCTTATTGATTTGACTAGTCATACACAAGGAAATTAGAATATCACTTTGCGAGCTGTGACAAGCAAACTCAGAATTTATTTCATTGCTGCACTATGTTATCGACCATACCAACTGGCCAAACTAGAATTTAACATTTGAAAACTTGGACTGTGTTGAAATTTTGTGACAAGTTGAGGTATCTAAAATAAAATCGACTGACTAGAAATTGTCAACTTAAACTGTTGTGCCACTTTCTTGAAACAAGTCGTGTTTTCATTTTTTTTGTTTTCATTTGCATATGTCCTTTACATTCATGTAGTTACATTAGAATCATGACACATTGCATTTGGATTTTGTGGGTAGTATTCGCTGAAAACCCTCACGAGACACCACTCGTCCTACTATGGACACCTAGAGGTTTAACGGCTTGTTGCATACGCTAAATGCAATCGTGTTTCCTATGAAGATGTGACCTATCTAGTTAGTTTTTAATTTTTGTTTTACTCGAGGACGAGTAAAAGGTAAGTGTGGGGGTATTTGATTAACATAGAAATGTTTTTATTTTATGCTCTTATATCTTATATTTTGTATATAAAAAAAATATTAGTTGAGTATTATTTTGTCACTTTTACAGATATGCCAACTTAGCCACATGCAGTCAGAAAATATAAAAATAGAGAACAAATTATTGTATATTTACAATTGAAGACTTGCCGACGAAGATCTAACATCCAACTGCTTTTTGGACAAGACAATAATTGGTAGAAAGGCTATGCATATCACAAATCAGTGACGAATTACCAAGGAAGCAAAAATAAAAGTAGAAAGGCCTAATTTTAATAGAATTAACTAAGGCCCATTTGTGATTGTATTAGGGTATAGGTTGGCTATCTATCCTATAAATACCCTTGTAATTGCATTGTAAAGAGAACCCTGGAATCAATAAAGTTTTCTTTTTTTTCTCTTTTCTGCATTTTTATTTTCTTAACAATTAGTGTTGTCTACACGATTAGATTTGGTAGAGCACTATTTGTATTTTGCACTTATTTTCATTAGTGATTGACCGTCTCGTTAGATTAAGCGGTAATCCTAATTTTATTTTCTATTTGTTATTTAATTTCTTCAATTTTAAATTTTGCCTTTTAATTGCTTTCCTATGTTAAATTGGATTTGATTAGATTCAAATCTGGTTCATAGTTTTATTTGCTTTTCAATTGAAAATTGTGATTTGATCATCGGTTCAATTAGATTTGTTCTAAATCAAATTACAGTTTCAGTTTTTATTGTTTTTCAACCCAAACACCAAGTTTTGTCTAACTCGCCCAAGAAATATATAAATAATAAAATTTAAAATTCCTCCATGTGTTCGACCTGCATATTACACGATCTGTGCACTTGCAGTTATTATTACAAAATTCGCTCTTTTCTATTTCTATAGAAAGCGTCGATCAGTTAGCAAACTTCAAATAGAACCAGGAGATGTCGAACCTCTACAATTGAAGGTCTCAAATGTTTAAGAAGAGTAATGAATCTCAGAATGTATCTAATTATAATAAATTGGAAAATACAGACTGTGATGAGCTATAAAGAACTTAGAAGAGTCTTGGATATTGGTAATCTGAAACATAAAGATACCACCTCAAAGTACTGAATCTCTAAAGGTGCTTAGTTATAAGTGTTATCGAGTTTAGATAAAGGAAGTGAGGTATCAAGCCTCAACAACCATAGAGGTTCTTGAGCCTGTAAGGAGGATAAGATATCTTGTCATAAAAATTTCCAAAGATAATGGGCACATGACAAGCAAAGGTAACAAATACATATCTATAAAGAGGGCATACTGGGTCTCTAAGAGAAAAGCTGTAGATATGATAACATGTATCGAGCCTTTACAGTGTGACTAATGTAAAACATCTACAAGTGACAAAAAGACTTTGGGATTTTACAAGTATTAAAGGATGTTGAATTTAAGAGGCATGAAGGATATTGAGTATCTATGATCATGATGAACGTCATGTATCATCAGTATAAACTAAGATGCTATGCATTAACAATACAAAGAAAGGTACTGAAGGTTAGCAATACAGAGAAGCGTACTATATGCCAACAATATAAATAAGCGTGACAAATATTAACAATACATAAGGGATGCTAGATGTTGACAATTCACCATATACTAAAGGACACATGACTACAACACTGACTTTCACCAATCCCATAAATACGGACCTTATGGGTACTTGAAAGCGGTGAATCTCATCTCAGTTCTATTATTCTCTAATTGTAAACCCTAATTGGAACTACGGATTTGTAGAGTTTATTATAATGTGGCGACTATCGCACATAAGGACTTAAATATTGGACTTCGTAAAGCAAATAACAAGTGAATAGATAATATTGACTATGTTGAGATGTATGACAAGCATATGACTCTTTATGTACATGAGCGTGACCTTTTGAACAATTACATTACTTCTCTTATTGAATGCCGGTACCATAAATGTGCCTACTTCTATTTGGGCTTGCATATTTCTTTAGGTTACTATAGGACTAACCAATCCTTTTACTGAACTAAGACTCACTTGCCTTGCATATTTTGGGTAAACGAAGAAATTTGCTAATGTTTTTAGTGTTAGAAGGAGGGTCTAAACCTTCTACTCAATATTCCAACACCAAACCTTTGTTGACTTGCATATAAAGGTTATAAAGTACTTTCTAAGACCTATGTATTTCTTTAAAGGCCTTTTCAAACTTTGTAACATCCCGAATTTTCTGAGAATATTAAAATTAACAAATTTAAGAACACTTAATTTTTAGAAGAAGAATTAAGTGAAATGGGTTGCGCTATTACGTTCGTCTCAAAATTTTGGTCAAGATAGACATTTGGTTTGCATAAAACGGATACCTTATGAAGAAGTTATTAAGCCTTGAAGTTTGAATGCATATGAGAAAATATATATATATATAGATATATATATATATAAATTAAATAAAAAAATATGCAAAAAAGTTCAAAACAGCGAATTGGGAGGGGGAATAATAGAACCGACCAATTTTTGAGGTCGACCCGAGCCCCGTTGGGTCGACTAGGGGTTGATTCAAGGTGTTTAACTGTCAACCCGTGGGCCGATTCGCTCTAGGGCAAATATGGCATCTGATTGGTTCTGATGGACTCCTTGCTGAGTCATTAGGGCTGATGTGGCTATTCTATCTTGTCTGAATGGCTTTGACTTGCTCTAGGTTAATCTGACGGTTCCTATTAAATCAAACTTCTATATAAGCAACCTAAATCTAAACCCTAAGCCACACAAAATATTCCTAGAGTCGTCATGCCATCAATGGTGAACCTAGAATTGCCGTCATCTCTTTCAACTCAAAGGCAAGATAGAAGCTACATCAAAATCAAATCAAAACTAATCTAATTCAACTAAGAGAATTCAACGATCTACATCAAAGTCGAGCAATTCAGTTTCAGAATACAGATCCCTGAAATCAAGTTTTTCCTTTTGATTGTAGGTGTAGTTATCTTTCAGATGTGAATAAAATAAATACATGATTTGTAATGAATTGTAAAATAAAATTGTATCAAGTTGTATGTGAAGTTGATTCATGTTTATTCATATCTATTCTATCATATATGCCTATGAACTATTGTGGTCTATCGAACCTATCATGTTATGTGGAAATTGGTGAGTAAACCTATGATGTTGTATAGGAATTTGGGAATGAAATTATCATATGTAAGTTGTGTGATATTATGATACATACAAGTTTTAGGCTAAGTCATGTCGTTTATGCCTAATTGTTTAGAGCCATTATGCATAAATGTTTAGATCTACGACCTTATATGTTTAGATCTACAACTTTATATGTTAGATCCATATGCCTTTATAATAGATCTAATTTGCAAGTTCACCACTACATGCCAAGTTTAACTTGTATAGTTTTATGTAAATTCATATGCTTGTGGTTCATGTTGCATAGATCAAATTTGCAAGTTCATAGTTAAAAAGTATATTGTTCTATGCCAAATCCATGTGACATATGTGTAGTTAGATCCATACTTTTGTATGATGTTGGAAAGTTGCAAAGTTCCTCTTTTCCCCTTTTTGTTTTATAAATTAGGCTAAAATATCGAGCCTAATATTCTATGTAATTTTGCGAACGTACAACGGGGGTAACATTGGGGAAAACATGAAATTACATGTAATTGTCTGTTTGACACATAAGCATGATAAGTGGCATGAAAATGGTATAATCTATATACCTAAAATTTTGAACGTGATTTAGAAGGAAAGTGGGCCATGACAATAATTGATTTATAATTTACATATAAATATGTAGGATAAACATGAAAAATTACATGGCATAGATTGGTTCATGAAATGGTATATTTAGTATACCATTAATTGTGAGCATAATTAAAAGGATAATTATGGCATAATTAAATTGGGAATAATTTACATATGGAATTTGTCATAAATAAGAAATATGTAAATTTAGAAAAGACGAATATGCCTAACCCGAGGTTAGACTGAGTTGTGGTGTAAAACTGCCCGGAACCGACCGACACATCCAGCGACCACAACAATACCTGTCTAATGTGGGTGGTTAGTTGTAACACCCCGTAATTCTATAACACTAAGATTTACAAATCAAGGCAGAATTAAAAGTTAAAATCAAAATCAAGGGAAACGGGCTGCGCCATTGCGTTCGTCTCGGAAAAATACGCGAAATAGAGTCCGAGTTTTCGAAAATCGGAGTCCGTATGACCAAGATATGGCCCGTCAAAGTTTTCAGAAAAATTCCAAGTTCAAAACAGTTTAAAATAGAGTTAAATTCGAATTCAAACGCGCAGGGGGCAGGGCGGGAAAATTCCCGCCCAGGTCAAGTCGACAAGGGGTGTCGACTGCGCAGTCGACACCACCCCCCCTCCATATCGACTGTCCAGTCGACATGGGTGTCGACCTGCCCGCTTTTTCTAGCTTTCTGCACCTGGTTCGTTCTGCTGTATTTGGTCACGTTTTCTGACCAGGTTCGTCCGCCTAACACTATATAAACAGCCCTGGTCTTCTTCTCAATTCACAATTCCTTTCTATCCTTATGCTGCCTCTGAGAAAATATAAAAATAAGAAGATAATACAAAAAGCCAAGACAAGGTTATGCTGCTCAAGTTGTCTAGAAGAGATTCAAAGCTTCAAGATAAGGATTAAAGGCTAAACGTCGCACGAATCATAGCAACGTCTCCTTTCTATTCTAATCTAATCTCTGTAAGTCAGTTATTTTTAGATTTGAACGTTTTGTTTTTATTCGTGACATGAAATTAAAGGGATAAAAGACTATGCCTAATCTTTCTTCTTGAATCAGTGCTTGTACCTTTGGACCTATTTAAGAACTGTTGTGATTCGATGACCAATAAGACTGTGACGGTGAAACTATGGACTTTGGAACCATATGCCTTGGAACTATGAACATAAGCCTTTGATTTTGGGACATAAAACATTGTCTATGACTATGAATATTTCCTATGACTATGAACGTTGCCTATGACTATGAACATCGCCTAAGACCGTGATTCATTTAACTGTGAGGATTATTGCCTATGACTATGAACATTTCCTATGACTATGAACGTTGCCTATGACTATGAACATCGCCTATGACTGTGATTCATTGAACTGTGAGGATTATTGCCTATGACTATGGATATAAGATTATTATTTATGCCCATGACATTGTAGTTTTAAAACCATGTTGTCTATTTCGGATCTAGGCCCGACTTTCTATTTAGTTTATTCTTGGTTATCTTTGGTTTTAGACCTTGGGAATTTACCTATTAAGTTAGGTCTACCCATGTTCTTGAACCTCTATCTCTATTCTGTCTATTCTTGGTTTTAGACCTTGGGAATTTACCTATTAAGTTAGGTCTACCCATGTTCTTGAACCTACGTCGTTATTCAACCCTTTTTATGCCAGTTATTATGTCTATCTTTTGCATAGCATCTTTGGTTCATTCCCTATTTTCTGCAAATCTAGATTTATCTATAATCTAGATTGAATCACGATTATACGAACGGTGGGAATGCGATTTGGGGCAAAATATGAAATTTACTAAAACATAGTTATAAACTTGGAAATTGGCATAAATTGGGAACATGTATTATGGCATGTTCATAGAAATGCAAATGGGATAAATTTGACAGGAATTATAGGATTGTGTAATTTGAATATAGTATTGACATGTAAATCTAGCATTTACATGAATTGTGAACTAGAGTAATAAGTCTAGTTTGACATGAATTAGAATGTTAAATCAGAATTGGGTTAGCTAATTTGGCTCGATAAGTATATTGGCATAAACTTGAAATTGGCCATAATTGGGAGTAATTGTCAGGATTAGCAAAATCACGGTTAGTGACACTTCATTTGGTATGGTTTACATACCAAAAAGCATAAACATGATATAGAGGGGAAAATGGGTCGTAAGAATAAATGTTGACAATTTACATTAAAAGAGTAATTGGGAAATAAGTAAATTAGGATTAATTTACTTATTGAATTTGTCCTAAATGAGGAAATGTTAATTTAGACAAATTAAAGGTTTGTTAACGACATTTCTTTTAAAAATAAACCAGAAAGTTCTAGGGTGACAGAGAGGATAGTGTCTAGGCTTGAGTTTGGAAAATACAAGTTTCCTGCTCTCCCTGGCTATCCCTAACTGATCCGACGGACGGGATGGTTACTTTCAAAACCTGATTTGAAAATTAATCAAAACCCTTTGAACTAGAAAACACGAATAGGCCTAACCCGAGGTTAGACTGAGTTGCGATGTAAACCTGCCCGGAACCAACCGGCACATCCAGTAATCGCAACAATATCTGTCTAATGTGAGTGGTCGTGGCTTTAATTTATTTAGTTAAAGGTAGAACAAGAATGCTAGGGTTAAGTTAACTAAGACACTTAACTAACTCAACATGATAACAAGACTGGTAGGTGGGGTTAGGTTCATACAGTTAAGCTAGAATGGGAGGGTTAAGTCCATAGGAACACTTAACCAACTTAAGCACAGTTAAGCTAGAACGGAGGGCTAAGTCCACAGGGACACTTAACCAAACTCATGGTAACAAGTCAAGATTTGTAGAGGTTAAGTAACTAAGAAAGCACTTAGCCAAATTAACATGTTAACTAGTCTAGAAAGTGGGGTTAAGTAAAGTTAATACACTTAGCCAAATTAACGTGTTAACTAGACTAGAGGTTGGGGTTAAGTAAGATTTAATACACTTAGCCAATTTGATTTGTTAGCTGGGCTAGACCGTAGGGTTAAGTAAACTTGAACACTTAACCATCAGATTTTGATAAAGGAATAGGGTTAAGTCTAAAACATGAAGGGATAATACTTAACCTTTAATAACAGGTTAGTTAAAACAGACGGGCAAGGTTAAGTTAAAAAGGAACACTGAACCAATACATGGTGAATGGGTAAGGTTAAGTAATAAGAAATACTTAACCAATATAACTTGGTTTGTGGTGGGGTTAAGTCAACATGAATTACTGATAACACTTATCCAGTTTGACAAAATAAATGAAGAGGGTTAAGTCGGCTTGAATTGACTAATGACACTTAACCAACCCAAATTGACAGGAAAGGGAACTAAGTAGTAAACCTTAGTTAAGAAAACAATGATTCTGGGAACTAAGTGGTAAATCTTAGTTAGTAAAACTAAGTAGTAATTCTTAGTATAACACGGGAAGGAGCGAATGTCCGTCTGAGTAAAAAGAAAGCTCCAACGAATTGGGTTACGAAGCCCGAGGCTTCGAGGGGACGTAAGGGTACTCTTGGTATCCCTCTGTGAGGTCGCAGATGATTCTCCTGGGCTCACAGAGGTTAAGGTCTGCGTAGAAGAACCAGGAGTATGCCTTGGTTGTAATACATGGCAACCTAAAGACCAGGATGGACCAGCGGGATTCGGCGAGAAGACGGCAGCCCTGTGATAGCAACTCGTCGTCTATCATCCATCTTGAGTCAATCGAGATACGTGAAGCGAAAAGGCGGCGAACTCCAAAAGACCATATACTTGCTATCTAGTTATGGTTGCGGATGGCCATAGGATAGTGGGGCACCGGGGGCCGGCGTATAGTTCTCATTTTACAAGGTGTGCCTTTCATTAGTTGAGGGAGGGGTCAAGTGGGACCAAAACCACTGGAATAATAACAGACCTTAGCATCTGCATCGGCAGATATCTGAAAGCTCCCGACCGAGTTCTGTATTCCTTGATTTGCCCTGTCACAGGACTCGGACCGCACATTACAGGACATGTGCATCTAGACAAGCGATAACGTTTCGCGATACATGCGTGGGGAAGTATAGGAACATATACCACTCTAGGTAGTGTGTCCTAGACTTGGGGGCATCGTTCGACAGGTAACGTAATCCCTAGTTGGACTAGGTGGCATAAACCCTGAACTCGAGAAGCGTTCAGCAGATAGCGTAAAACTCTAGTTAAATCTAGAAAGCACTTGATAGAAAACCCTAGATTTGATCCAGGTAATAAATAATGAATGTATGCCGGAAGGCAATGGAAAATACAGGGATTGGGATCACGTTATCGTTACTAGTTGGGACACTAGATAGGCGGTGCAGAGATATAGAAACCAGTATAACAAGGAAATAGCGAAGCGGCGAAAGTATTAGAGCGTATCCAGTTTATCTTAGCATATCTTGTGACTACGTTGTCTAATCTTGTTGACCCTATCGTCATGGTGTAATCTTGTATTCAGTTAATTCATGTCGTTCTGTTTTTCCATGTTCACATGCTATAAGTTACTGAACTTACTCAGGCTTTATGTCTGACTCTGTTTTTCTTTCGTCTTCTTTTCTTCCGTTCCCCCCAGGTAGTAAAGGAGGGAATAGTTTAGCTCAGGTTAAGTTGGACTGCCACTCTTTCCCAGCTTGAAGATTTGTCGAAGTTTGCTTGGATTCTCTTTTCAGATGCTATGGCTGGCTCTTGCTAAAATCGGGGGATATAAATGTTGTTTTTATGCTTCTTTATTTTGTAAGACAGATGATACTCTGATATTGTAAAGAAACCATTGTACAAACTATTTTATCAATAAAGCAAAGTTTTATTTTCCGCTGTTTAATTTCTGTCTGTCTTGTAATTTATCTGCATCTTTTACCCTAAATGCTCCACAGAACTTAGTGCATTCCCTTTGTGAGTGACACTAACGGATGTGGGGTGTTACACTTGGTATCAGAGCTGAAGGTTACCAGATCAGATAAAAGATTTGAAAAATTATTTTCAAAACGGTTTTAAAAGAAGCATTTCCAAAAGAAAAGTTTTGTTTTAAAGGCATATTCCCCAAAAGCCATATGCACTATCTTCTCTTCCTCTGTTTGAATTCCTGTCTCCTTCTTTCTTGAGTCTCTGGGGCTCCTGACTTTCTGGGAGGTAACCTCATCGAAGGGCAAATTAGTGTCCGACTTCCATCTATGACCATAATTGTTTCACTTACGGCCAGTCTTCTTTCAAGCTTATAGGGTTTTCCGGATGATGTAGGCAGTTTTCGAGAGATTTGTCAACATGGTTACACACGGAAGGGGATGAGGAGTTTGGCTAAGGAGCATAACCCTAGGATGAGGAATTCATGGATGTAGATTTAGCTCACGAAGGAAGAAGAAATTATAAAACCTAAGACAAGAGGAAGTATCTTTACTAGGGTATGATAGGGCATAGAATCAAGGACAAGGGCAAGAACGAGGAACAAGATTTTCAGAAGGGCAAGTACATACTTCCACCACCAAGCGTACCTAGGAGAAAGGTAGTAAAGTTCTGTTGGAAGAGTCTAGTTTCGCTGTTCGTACTATTTCCTTAGGTTCTAGCGCTTCTCATTTGTTCATATCCACTTCCATAGTTGAGTCTCTGCACCATAGTACTTGTATAGTAGAAAGATCCCACTAGAGTCTCAAATCCAATTGGTGGTCCGACCAGTTTACTTTGGGTTAGTAGGGATTTGAGAATAGCTATCGGGTTTGCTTATATCATCTCATGCAGATCGTCTAAATTCGGGGGAGATATTCCTTGGGTGCTTGTCTGATATTGGTTTAGGCCTTTGGGGCTTGTACTTGAGGAATGTCGAGTTCGGTTTGGATGGTTTGCGTGAGAGATGAATAGTTGTGGCAGGCACTCCAAAGAGCACGTAGTGACCTTTCGACTCTTATAGTTATGGCATGGCGGATAAGAGGGAAACCTCTAATCATCTTAGTACATATACTTGGTACCGTGATTGACATCTGTTTATTTTGGAAATGGAGATCCGGAACTTCACAATCGTGAAGTTAAATTAGTTAAGATACAGTGGAGTAAAGCTCAAGAAGACTAGATACTAGCATCATACCATTTTTCTTAAGGATGCATCCTTGATTCCTTTTTGTAGGAGCTTTACGCATAATTGTTTCTCTCTTTCCAAAATATATCCTCTAGGTTGTATCTTCGATCTTTAGGTAGAAACTCTTTTGGATGTAAACATGTATTTGAAACATATTATGATTGATGGTTGCGAGTGGTTGATAATTGTTGCTCGTGGATGCATATACATATGTATTAAGCACTAGATCAGCTCGGACGCCTTAGTATTGCATTTACACATATGCATTTGTTTACGGATTTAACTTGATATGTAGCATATGGATTTTTTATATGGATGAATGGCTATGCACGCATGTAGTATTTACATAACTAGGGATGCTTGCATACATGGTTGGACGCATGGCACTAACATGATTTGCATTAAGGAGGTCAACTGAATCAGTAGACCGCCTGATCTTGCATTAGATAAAGACATGTACACACACTATGCATATGAACATGAAATCATTAGAAATCTTTTAAGGACAATGAATGCATGTGGTTGAATGGTTGAGTAGATTGGTGATTGGATGGTAGGACACATTCTTCCTAACTTGAAGATTTCAGGGACGAAATCCTTTTAAGTGGGGGAGAATGTAACACCCCGTAATTCTGTAACACTAAGATTTACAAATCAAGGCAGAATTAAAAGTTAAAATCAAAATCAAGGGAAACGGGCTGCGCCATTGCATTCGTCTCGGAAAAATACGCGAAATAGAGTCCGAGTTTTCGAAAATCGGAGTCCGTATGACCAAGATATGGCCCGTCAAAGTTTTCAGAAAAATTCCAAGTTCAAAACAGTTTAAAATTGAGTTAAATTCGAATTCAAACGCGCAGGGGGCAGGGCGGGAAAATTTCCGCCCAAGTCAAGTCGACAGGGGTGTCGACTGCGCAGTCGACACCACACCCCCTCCATGTCGACTGTCCAGTCGACATGGGTGTCGACCTGCCCGCTTTTTCCAGCTTTCTGCACCTGGTTCGTTCTGCTGTATTTGGTCACGTTTTCTGACTAGGTTCGTCCGCCTAACACTATATAAATAGCCCTGGTCTTCTTCTCTATTCACAATTCCTTTCTATCCTTATGCTGCCTCTGAGAAAATATAAAAATAAGAAGATAATACAAAAAGCCAAGACAAGGTTATGCTGCTCAAGTTGTCTAGAAGAGATTCAAAGCTTCAAGATAAGGATTAAAGACTAAACGCCGCACGAATCATAGCAACGTCTCCTTTCTATTCTAATCTAATCTCTGTAAGTCAGTTATTTTTAGATTTGAACGTTTTGTTTTTATTCGTGACATGAAATTAAAGGGATAAAAGACTATGCCTAATCTTTCTTCTTGAATCAGTGCTTGTACCTTTGGACCTAATTAAGAACTGTTGTGATTCGATGACCAATAAGACTGTGACGGTGAAACTATGGACTTTGGAACCATATGCCTTGGAACTATGAACATAAGCCTTTGATTTTGGGACATAAAACATTGCCTATGACTATGAATATTTCCTATGACTATGAACGTTGCCTATGACTATGAACATCGCCTAAGACCGTGATTCATTTAACTGTGAGGATTATTGCCTATGACTATGAACATTTCCTATGACTATGAACGTTGCCTATGACTATGAACATCGCCTATGACTGTGATTCATTGAACTGTGAGGATTATTGCCTATGACTATGGATATAAGATTATTATTTATGCCCATGACATTGTAGTTTTAAAACCATGTAGTTTATTTCGGATCTAGGCCCGACTTTCTATTTAGTTTATTCTTGGTTATCTTTGGTTTTAGACCTTGGGAATTTACCTATTAAGTTAGGTCTACCCATGTTCTTGAACCTCTGTCTCTATTCTGTCTATTCTTGGTTTTAGACCTTCGGAATTTACCTATTAAGTTAGGTCTACCCATGTTCTTGAACCTACGTCGTTATTCAACCCTTTTTATGCCAGTTATTATGTCTATCTTTTGCATAGCATCTTTGGTTCATTCCCTATTTTCTGCAAATCTAGATTTATCTATAATCTAGATTGAATCACGATTATACGAACGGTGGGAATGCGATTTGGGGCAAAATATGAAATTTACTAAAACATAGTTATAAACTTGGAAATTGGCATAAATTGGGAACATGTATTATGGCATGTTCATAGAAATGCAAATGGGATAAATTTGACAGGAATTATAGGATTGTGTAATTTGAATCTAGTATTGACATGTAAATCTAGCATTTACATGAATTGTGAACTAGAGTAATAAGTCTAGTTTGACATGAATTAGAATGTTAAATCAGAATTGGGTTAGCTAATTTGGCTTGATAAGTATATTGGCATAAACTTGAAATTGGCCATAATTGGGAGTAATTGTCAGGATTAGCAAAATCACGGTTAGTGACACTTCATTTGGTATGGTTTACATACCAAAAAGCATAAACATGATATAGAGGGGAAAATGGGCCATAAGAATAAATGTTGACAATTTACATTAAAAGAGTAATTGGGAAATAAGTAAATTAGGATTAATTTACTTATAGAATTTGTCCTAAATGAGGAAATGTTAATTTAGACAAATTAAAGGTTTGTTAACGACATCTCTTTTAAAAATAAACCAGAAAGTTCTAGGGTGACAGAGAGGATAGTGTCTAGGCTTGAGTTTGGAAAATACAAGTTTCCTGCTCTCCCTGGCTATCCCTAACTGATCCGACGGACGGGATGGTTACTTTCAAAACCTGATTTGAAAATTAATCAAAACCCTTTAAACTAGAAAACACGAATAGGCCTAACCCGAGGTTAGACTGAGTTGCGATGTAAACCTGCCCGGAACCAACCGGCACATCCAGTAATCGCAATATTATCTGTCTAATGTGAGTGGTCGTGGCTTTAATTTATTTAGTTAAAGGTAGAACAAGAATGCTAGGGTTAAGTTAACTAAGACACTTAACCAACTCAACATGATAACAAGACTGGTAGGTGGGGTTAGATTCATACAGTTAAGCTAGAATGGGAGGGTTAAGTCCATAGGAACACTTAACCAACTTAAGCACAGTTACGCTAGAACGGAGGGCTAAGTCCACAGGGACACTTAACCAAACTCATGGTAACAAGACAAGATTTGTAGAGGTTAAGTAACTAAGAAAACACTTAGCCAAATTAACATGTTAACTAGTCTAGAAAGTGGGGTTAAGTAAAGTTAATACACTTAGCCAAATTAACGTGTTAACTAGACTAGAGGTTGGGGTTAAGTAAGATTTAATACACTTAGCCAATTTGATTTGTTAGCTGGGCTAGACCGTAGGGTTAAGTAAACTTGAACACTTAACCATCAGATTTTGATAAAGGAATAGGGTTAAGTCTAAAACATGAAGGGATAATACTTAACTGTTAATAACAGGTTAGTTAAAACAGACGGGCAAGGTTAAGTTAAAAAGGAACTGTGACGGCCCACCCCGCACCAACCGACATTTACCCCAAAAGTGCGCTGTACACATGTCCAGTTAGCACGGAACGGGTCGCCAGAAGGAAAAAGGAAGAAGGAAATGAACATATAAAGAACCTGTAGAATGTCTCACAGCGCATAGACCAAATATATAATAATAACATACTTGACATAAAGCAGGAGAGACAGTGCATAAGCTGAAAATCAGAACTAAACATCATAGCAGCGGAAATTCAGAATACAGCTTATTACAACTTTCAAACTGTGTCAAAGCAAAAGTAAGATAAATGAGGTACACTACTAATGCCCAAGTAGCGACCACCAACGACACAGGGAGAATGTGTATATATATATATATCATACGTGGAAGCCTCCTGCCTGCCTCCGAATCAGCTACTCGCGCATCACCAGCTAACCTGTCTCTAGTCTGCTCGTGTGAGCACCCAGAGTAATAAGAGGAGACATAAAACTCTGGGTCAGACATAAAGTCTGGTATGAGCGATAAGCATCTAAAGTGAACAATAACAGGTAGACTAAAAACATACCTGAACCTGGACCTGCAACCAAAGAGTTAGCACTACATACTGTACAACACTCTAAGGTATCATATCAAACAGTGTAAAGATACGGAGGTGGGGGAGGTGTGCATGTCATAGGGATGGCAAACAATCAAACATAGCATCCATCCTCACGTCTCTCACTCAGTGCATAAAACATACGATATTCACCACTTCGATCACCCAACATTCCTTGCTACGATCACTCTGCCCCATGAAGTCATAAATGGCTCCACTGCACTGATAACGTAGCCACTAATCCTTCGCTATGTCCACTTTGCCCCATGGAGTCGCAATGACCCCACTGCACTGGCCCATAGCCTTACTAATCCTTATTATGTCCACTCTGCCCCATGGAGTCACAAGAACCCCACTGCACTGGCTCATAGTCTTACTACGCATCACCTTGCCCCCCGGGACATAATGGCCCTACTGCACTGATAACGTAGTCTTGCTACCATCACTTTGCCCCTCAGGTCATAATGACCCTACTGCACTGATAAGTAGCCCATCATTCCTTTTTAGTGGTGAATCGAAGTTATGAACGTCGACAACTCCTTAGGACACGTCCCGCAGCAAAGCCCAACTCATGAAGTGAACTCATTGGTTCCCCACTGGTTCCGGGATCCTGAGCTCTAACTTCCATTTGGACTACCTTTGCATCTCGGGTTATTGGTCATCACCAGATCGGATCGGATCGGGTCGCCTTCAGCATTCTTCATCGGATCGGGTCGCGCCTCCTACGTCGGATCGGGTCGTGGTCCTCCAGGTAATCAGGTCGCACTCCTCCATCGTCTCGTGAATCCAGTCTCCATCGGGTCGGGTCTCCACTTCTGATCGGATTGTGAATACCCCATACGGATCGGATCGCGTTCCTCCATCGTCTCGTTGTGCATCGGATCGTGGATGCTGCCTTCCTCTAGTCGGATCGTGATACGAAGCACAAGTGGATTGGATCGGGTAGCAGTTCACGGTTGTTGCTCGTGGACCTTGCGCAGAAGGTTCGATTCGGAGATGACTCGACTCGTGGGGATGTCCCACGGTCCCATAGGGCGATCCGATCGACCCTCAATCCCCTATGCGATCCGAACCCCTGCACCTTGTCTTGTGAGCTGTTTACGCCCCTCGACGGCGTTGTCGACCATTCCAACTATTCTAAACAGTCACAAAGCATTTCATACAGTCATAGCAACATGCATAATCAACCACAAACATTAAAACATCAATATGATAGGTAAAAAGGGATCAAACATACCCAAAATTCCAAATTTCCCCTTAAGCATATTTAGGTGAAACTAATGATAGGATTATCAAAACTTAACCAAATTAACCCAAATTCATATCAAAGGTCTAAAACATCATTCCGAATTTTATAAACATTTTTCTAGAATTTTATCATGTTTAAATTCGCTAATTAACACTAATCAACCCTAATTAGCCATAATTAGTGCAAAACTAAGCAAATCACTCACCTTAGCCACAAAATAAACTAAGATCTGAAATAATTCGCTGATTTGATGTGAATCCCAATGCCAACAGCAGCTCCTATGTTGATTTGATGAAGATCTTCCTTGATTAGGGGTTGCTAAGCCAAATCCTTAACCAAAAGATGATTTGGAGGTGATTTAGAGGTTGGAGGCCATTTTTAGGGTTCTTTGGTGATAAGTGGAGGCTAGAAAACTGAAATGGAATAATTCTCCATCTCATTTCAGCCCTCCCATAACCCTAATCCCGAAATGGGTTGTGGGCCTACTCACTAATCACCCGATTTGGCCCGGTTAAGCAGTTTTTCACCCTCCAAACCTTGTTTCAGCCATATCTCCCAAACGGTAAGTCCGTTTGGCTATTGTGACCACTCTACGGAAAGGTAAACCATCAAACGAATCTAATGGAAGTGGTTTCAGGTCAAAATTCCTTTCCAATCAAAAGTTATGGCCAAAACAGTACCAACTAGGGGCAAAATGGTCATTTAAAAATCGACAAAAATCATGAACATGGGAAATGACTCTAATAGATGTCTCCCAAAGTTACCTGACCATACGGCTTCATACGGGAAAGAAATAAATATTCTATGATCCTATGATGTGTAGAATACGGGTCATTACACTCTCCCCCCCTTAAGAAATTTCGCCCCCGAAATTCCCTAATCCAAACACACACAAAGGTCCCGCATGCCCATCAACCATAAAACAATAATCAAACATGCAAAACAAGTAAAATAAGTCTATCTTAGCATGCGGAATAACTAAATCGCAAAGTAAATCTTACTAGGCAAAGAGTTCTGGGTGCATCTTCCTAATGCTCTCCTCCGTCTCCCAAGTACAATCATTCTCGTTCTCGCCCCACTGAACCTTGACTAGCTTCACCGCCTTCCTTCGAAGTTGCTTCGTATCGTGCCCCACAATACGAATCAGCTTGCGGTTCCCAACCGCCTCGGGTTCTACTTCGAAGTCCTCTAACTGATCAGGTGAAATAGTCACATCTGAGTCGTGAACGAACTTCCTTAGTTGGGAAACATGAAATACATTGTGAACCCCTGCCATTTTCTCTGGTAAGCCAACTCTATATGCCAAATTCCCGACTAATTCAAGAACAGGGAATGAGCCAACAAATCTTGGTGCCAACTTGCCTCTCCTGCCAAATCGAATCACGCTCTTTAACGGAGAGATCTTGACGAACACCAAGTCACCAACGGAGAATTTCAAGTCTCTTCTCCTCTTATCAGCATAACTCTTCTGCCTATCCTGAGCAGCTTTCATTCGTTGTTGAATGACCTTAATCTTATCCGAAGTTTCTCTCACTACATCTGGTCCAAGCACAAATTTCTCGCCAGTCTCTATCCAACATGATGGTGAGTTGCACGGTCTTCCGTACAAAGCTTCATATGGTGCCATACCGATACTGGATTGGTAGCTATTATTATATGCAAACTCTACTAGATGCAAATGGTCATCCCACGATCCACCAAAATCCAATATACACGCTCTCAAGAGATCTTCCAAGATACGATTCACCCTCTCCGTCTGACCGTCGGTCTGAGGATGATATGCGGTACTGAGATGTAATCCTGACCCTAGAGCCTCTTGTAAGCTTTTCCAAAACCCACTAGTGAACAACGGGTCTCGGTCACTCACAATGCTTTTGGGTACTCCATGAAATCTCACTACCCACTTCATATACAATTCGGCCAACTTGGCTGCTGTCATGGTCGATTTGACTGGTATAAATCTTGCACTCTTAGTCAATCGATCCACAATTACCCAAATGCTATCATATCCCGATCTAGTCCTTGGTAAACCATCGATGAAATCCATCGAGACTTGCTCCCATTTCCATTCGGGAATTTCTAATGGTTGCAACAATCCACTAGGCTTCCTTTGCTCGGCTTTAACTAGATGGCAATTCATGCATTTGGATATAAACTTCCCAACGTCTCTTTTCATCCCTTCCCAGTAGTAGGTCTGTCTCATGTCTCGATACATTTTATTACCACCGGGATGCATAGTCAGTTTTGAGTGATGACATTCTCTAAGCACTTCATCTCTCAAACCATTCACGTTGGGCACAACTAGTCTTCCATTCCTTCGAAGCCATCCATCTCGATCAAGCCCATACACATTCATCTCCTCATCGATACCCATCTCTAGCTTGGAGATGATTTCCAATAGATTAGGATCGTCCCTCTGACTAGAACCAATCCGCTCTATCAAAGTGGGTCTGATCGTCAAACTAGCTACCAAAACTGGATCTAATTCGCACCTTGGTCTGAAATCAAACCCCGCGATATACTCCAGTTGCTTCCATTCAAGAAACATTGCCCCTAAGCTGGCATGTCTCCTACTCAAGGCATCGGCTACCGCATTACCTTTCCCAGGTGTATATGCGATATCAAAATCATACGAAGCCAAGAACTCTAACCATCTTTGCTGACGAAGATTCAGGTCTTTCTGGGAGAAGAGATACTTTAACGATTTATGGTCGGTAAACAACTCAAATCTTTCTCCCAAGAGATAATATCTCCACATCTTCAGCGCAAATACAATCGCTGCCAATTCCAAATCATGGGTAGGATACTTCTTCTCATGTGGCTTTAACTGTCGACTAACATAAGCTACAACCCTACCTCCTTGCATCAATACTGCACCTAGTCCGGTACCACAAGCATCCGTGTATACCGTCATCTCTTCATTCCCTTTAGGAATGACTAACACTGGCGCACGCGTCAACTTCTCCTTTAGACTTTTGAAGGCGTCCTCACACACTTCGTCCCGGATGAAGGACTGATTCTTCTTAGTCAACTGAGTCAACGGTGCTGCGATCTTGGAGAAGTCCTGGATAAACTTACGATAATATCCAGCTAATCCCAAGAAGCTTCTTACATCTGTTGCATTCTTGGGCGTAGGCCAATCCTGTACCGTAGCCACCTTCGCAGGGTCTACGGCAATACCACTCTCTGAAACAACATGACCCAAGAATCTTACCTCCCTTCTACAAAAATGACACTTAGAGAATTTCGCTTTCAATTGGTGTTTCCTTAACACCTCCATCACTATCCTCAAGTGTCCCTTGTGTTCCTCCTCTATCCTTGAATAAACAAGGATATCATCCACGAACACAAGAACAAACTTATTCAACTGATCTTTGAATACTCGATTCATAAGATCCACAAAATAGGCTAGTGCATTGGTCAACCCAAATGGCATGACCAACCACTCATAAAATCCAGACGGCATCCTAAATGCCGTTTTCGGAACACTCTCATCTGCTACTCGAAGCTGATGAAATCCTGTCGCGAGGTCCAACTGGGAGAACACTCTAGCTCCTTCCAGCTGATCAAACAAATCATCTATCCGCGATAGAGGATACTTATTCTTCCTCGTTGCCTTATTCAACTCGCGATAGTCCACACACAAACGAAGGGAACCATCTGCCTTATGGCAAACACAACTGGTGCTCCCCACTCGGAGACACTCCTTCTAATAAATCCCTTCTTCAAAAGATTGCTGACTTGCACCCTGAGCTCTCGCTGCTCCCTTGGTGCCATACGACGAAGTGGCATCACTATAGGTCTGGCATCTTTCACTAAATCAATACGGAACTCAATCTCTCGGTGTGGTGGAAGCCCGGTCACCTCCTCGAAGACGTCCGGATATTGGCCAACCACGGGCACATCTGACAACTCACCCTGCGGGATGTCGAGGGAATTTACAAAATTAGCCGTAACCCCATCACTAGGTAGGCTACCAAACACTACCCTCCGCCCATCATCCGCCCTCACTGTCACCAAAAAGCCCTCACAGTCTACCACCACCCCGTATCTTTGGAGCCAATCGACTCCCAATATAATGCCATACCCAGTAAAGCCCAAAACAAAGCAATCACATACAAACATACATCCATGACTCGATAAGACCAAATTCCTGCAAATCATACTAAGGCTAGTCGAACCACCAATCGGGTTCGTCACAACCAAAGGTCTATCGACTATCTTGGGTTCCAGTCCCAACCTATCTACCAGGTCACTAGATATGAAGGAACGGGAAGCCCCAGTATCAAACAAAACTCGAACTGGTACATCATAAATAGAAGCATACCTTGAATAACAACATTCTTTCCTTTCTCCGCCGCAGTTGGGGCATTCGACGAAGAAGGAACAACATCAATAGCATATGCTTTCACAATCTGCTTCTCCTTAAGAGGTTGCGGACACTTATCCTTCTGATGTCCCACTTGACCACAGTTGTAGCACTTCATTTCCGCTGGCTTGGCCTGACATTCCTTAGCATAATGGCCCTTCTTTCCACAGCTGAAGCACTCAACATCCTTCTTACTCTTTTTCTGGCCACCTTTAGATTGGTCCTGCTTCCTCTTATTCTGAGAGTTATTCTTGCCTCCACCGCCTGCTTGCGGCTTTGGTCCTTCTGCAGATGCAGCCTCAGTCTTTGACTTAGGGTAAAGACTCTCTGATCTCAAAGCCTTCCCCACGATCGATTCAAAAGTCTCATCGATGTGGTTGATAAGCCTTTCCCCCAAGTACCCATCCAAACCAGTAATGAACTTTTCATTCTTCTTTTCAGGAGTATCAATGAGAGACAGTCCATACTTCGACAAAGTGTCGAACTCAGCAATATAGTCAGAAACTGCCCTTCCGTTCTGCTTGAGTTCCAAGAACCTCTTAAACAACACCGATTTCTGGGCAGCTGGGATAAACTTCTTGCTAAAGCGAGCCTTGAACTGATCCCAAGTAACTTGATCCTCTGGAGTAGCTGTTCTAATGGCATTCCACCAATTCATTGCTCGCCCTTGCAGCTGACGAGACGCTAGCCTTCTCTTCATCGCATCCTTGAGACCCAAGTCATCGAAGATACAGTCACAGCTATCCATCAAGTCTTGAACATCCGTGGCCGACTCCGTTCCATGGAACGGCTTCCCACCAAGATTAGTGTAATCTTTGCACAACTTGGCGAAATCGACCCTAGGCGCCTGCACTACTGGGCCAACACCAACTCCGGGATTAGGAATTGCCCCTTGCACTTCTCTAAGCATGTCTCTCATGAGGTTAGTAAACATAGCCCTCATGTCAGCGGCATTCTCTTGGTTGGTCACACTACCAGCACCTCTCGTGTCTCGGCTCATCGTTAATCTGAAAAAGGGAAACGATTAACGACCCCATAATGGTGCTAGTGCAGTGCGACTTCATTCTTATACTACTAATAGTATATATATATATATATATATATATACATAGCTTTTGAAAACCAAAGTAATCACAAATACGCGCTCTCATATACGTACTATCTCTCCCTAGTGTCCTTCCATAGGTTAACTACGCAACCTAGAGCTCTGATACCAAGTGTGACGGCCCGCCCCGCACCAACCGACATTTACCCCAAAAGTGCGCTGTACACATGTCCAGTTAGCACGGAATGGGTCGCCAGAAGGAAAAAGGAAGAAGGAAATGAACATATAAAGAACCTGTAGAATGCCTCACAGCGCATAGACCAAATATATAATAATAACATACTTGACATAAAGCAGGAGAGACAGTGCATAAGCTGAAAATCAAAACTAAACATCATAGCAGCGGAAATTCAGAATACAGCTTATTACAACTTTCAAACTGTCTCAAAGCAAAAGTAAGATAAACGAGGTACACTACTAATGCCCAAGTAGCGACCACCAACGACACAGGGAGAATGTGTGTGTGTGTGTGTGTGTGTGTGTATATATATATATATATATATATCATACGTGGAAGCCTTCTGCCCGCCTCCGAATCAGCTACTCGCGCATCACCAGCTAACCTGTCTCTAGTCTGCTCGTGTGAGCACCCAGAGTAATAAGAGGAGACATAAAACTCTGGGTCAGACATAAAGTCTGGTATGAGCGATAAGCATCTAAAGTGAACAATAACAGGTAGACTAAAAACATACCTGAACCTGGACCTGCAACCAAAGAGTTAGCACTACATACTGTACAACACTCTAAGGTATCATATCAAACAGTGTAAAGATACGGAGGTGGGGGAGGTGTGCATGTCATAAGGATGGCAAACAATCAAACATAGCATCCATCCTCACATCTCTCACTCAGTGCATAAAGCATACGATATTCACCACTTTGATCACCCAACATTCCTCGCTACGATCACTCTGCCCCATGAAGTCATAAATGGCTCCACTGCACTGATAACGTATCCACTAATCCTTCGCTATGTCCACTTTGCCCCATGGAGTCGCAATGACCCCACTGCACTGGCCCATAGCCTTACTAATCCTTACTATGTCCACTCTGCCCCATGGAGTCACAAGAACCCCACTGCACTGGCTCATAGTCTTACTACGCATCACCTTGCCCCTTGGGACATAATGGCCCTACTGCACTGATAACGTAGTCTTGCTACCATCACTTTTCCCCTCAGGTCATAATGATCCTACTGCACTGATAAGTAGCCCATCATTCCTTTTTAGTGGTGAATCGAAGTTATGAACGTCGACAACTCCATAGCACACGTCCCGCAGCAAAGCCCAACTCATGAAGTGAACTCATTGGTTCCCCACTGGTTCCGGGATCCTGAGCTCTAACTTCCATTTGGACTACCTTTGCATCTCGGGTTATTGGTCATCACCAGATCGGATCGGATCGGGTCGCCTTCAGCATTCTTCATCGGATCGGGTCGCGCCTCCTACGTCGGATCGGGTTGTGGTCCTCCAGGTAATCGGTCGCACTCCCCCATCATCTCGTGAATCCAGTCTCCATCGGGTCGGGTCTCCACTTCTGATCGGATTGTGAATACCCCATACGGATCGGATCGCGTTCCTCCATCGTCTCGTTGTGCATCGGATCGTGGATGTTGCCTTCCTCTAGTCGGATCGTGATACGAAGCACGAGTGGACTGGATCGGGTAGCAGTTCACGGTTGTTGCTCGTGGGCCTTGCGCAGAAGGTTCGATTCGGAGGAGATGACTCGACTCGTGGGGATGTCCCACGGCCCCATAGGGCGATCCGATCGACCCTCAATCCCTTATGCGATCCGAACCCCTGCACCTTGTCTAGCGAGCTGTTTACACCCCTCGACGGCGTTTTCGACCATTCCAACTATTCTAAACAGTCACAAAGCATTTCATACAGTCATAGCAACATGCATAATCAACCACAAACATTAAAACATCAATATGATAGGTAAAAAGGGATCAAACATACCCAAAATCCCAAATTTCCCCTTAAGCATATTTAGGTGAAACTAATGATAGGATTATCAAAACTTAACCAAATTAACCCAAATTCATATCAGAGGTCTAAAACATCATTCCGAATTTTATAAACATTTTTCTAGAATTTTATCATGTTTAAATTCGCTAATTAACACTAATCAACCCTAATTAGCCATAATTAGTGCAAAACTAAGCAAATCACTCGCTTTAGCCACAAAATAAACTAAGATCTGAAATAATTCGCTGATTTGATGTGAATCCCAATGCCAACAGCATCTCCTATGTTGATTTGACGAAGATCTTCCTTGATTAGGGGTTGCTAAGCCAAATCCTTAACCAAAAGATGATTTGGAGGTGATTTAGAGGTTGGAGGCCATTTTTAGGGTTCTTTGGTGATAAGTGGAGGCTAGAAAACTGAAATGGAATGATTCTCCATCTCATTTCAGCCCTCCCATAACCCTAATCCCGAAATGGGTTATGGGCCTACTCACTAATCACCCGATTTGGCCCGGTTAAGCAGTTTTTCACCCTCCAAACCTTGTTTCAGCCATATCTCCCAAACGGTAAGTCCGTTTGGCTATTGTGACCACTCTACAGAAAGGTAAACCATCAAACGAATCTAATGGAAGTGGTTTCAGGTCAAAATTCCTTTCCAATCAAAAGTTATGGCCAAAACAGTACCAACTAGGGGCAAAATGGTCATTTAAAAATCGACAAAAATCATGAACATGGGAAATGACTCTAATAGACGTCTCCCAAAGTTACCTGACCATACGGCTTCATACGGGAAAGAAATAAATATTCTACGATCCTATGATGTGTAGAATACGGGTCATTACAGGAACACTGAACCAATACAGAGTGAATGGGTAAGGTTAAGTAATAAGAAATACTTAACCAATATAACTTGGTTTGTGGTGGGGTTAAGTCAACATGAATTACTGATAACACTTAACTAGTTTGACAGGATAAATGAAGAGGGTTAAGTCGGCTTGAATTGACTAATGACACTTAACCAATCCAAATTGACAGGAAAGGGAACTAAGTAGTAAACCTTAGTTAAGAAAACAATGATTCTGGGAACTAAGTGGTAAATCTTAGTTAGTAAAACTAAGTAGTAATTCTTAGTATAACACAGGAAGGAGCGAATGTCCGTCTGAGTAAAAAGAAGGCTCCAACGAATTGGGTTACGAAGCCCGAGGCTTCGAGGGGATGTGAGGGTACTCTTGGTATCCCTCTGTGAGGCTGCAGATGATTCTCCTGGGCTCACAGAGGTTAAGGTCTGCGAAGAAGAACCAGGAGTATGCCTTGGTTGCAATACATGGCAACCTAAAGACCAGGATGGACCAGCGTGATTCGGCGAGAAGACGGTAGCCCTGTGATAGCAACTCGTCGTCTATCATCCATCTTGAGTCAATCGAGATACGTGAAGCGGAAAGGCAGAGAACTCCAAAAGACCATATACTTGTTATCTAGTTATGGTTGCGGATGGCCATAGGATAGTGGGGCACCGGGGCCGGAGTATAGTTCTCATTTTACAAGGTGTGCCTTTCATTAGTTGAGGGAGGGGTCAAGTGGGACCATAGCCACTAGAATAAAAACAGACCTTAGCATCTGCATCGGCAGATATCTGAAAGCTCCCGACCGAGTTCTGTATTCCTTGATTTGCCCTATCACAGGACTCGGACCGCACATTACAGGACATGTGCATCTAGACAAGCAATAACGATTCGCGATACATGCATGGGGAAGTATAGGAACATATACCACTCTAGGTAGTGTGTCCTAGACTTGGGGGCATCGTTCGACAGGTAGCGTAATCCCTAGTTGGACTAGGTGGCATAAACCCTGAACTCGAGAAGCGTTCAGCAGATAGCGTAAAACTCTAGTTAAATCTAGAAAGCACTTGATAGAAAACCCTAGATTTGATCCAGGTAATAAATAATGAATGTATGCCGGAAGGCAATGGAAAATACAGGGATTGGGATCACGTTATCGTTACTAGTTGGGACACTAGATAGGCGGTGCAGAGATATAGAAACCAGTATAACAAGGAAATAGCGAAGCTGCGAAAGTATTAGAGCGTATCCAGTTTATCTTAGCATATCTTGTGACTACCTTGTCTAATCTTGTTGACCCTATCGTCATGGTGTAATCTTGTATTCAGTTAATTCATGTCGTTCTGTTGTTCACATGCTAGAAGTTACTGAACTTACTCAGGCTTTATGTCTGACTCTGTTTTTCTTTCATCTTCTTTTCTTCCGTTCCCCTCCCCCTCCCCAGGTAGTAAAGAAGGGAATAGTTTAGCTCAGGTTAAGTTGGACTGCCACTCTTTCCCAGCTTGAAGATTTGTCGAAGTTTGCTTGGATTCTCTTTTCAGATGCTATGGCTGGCTCTTGCTAAAATCGGGGGATATAAATGTTGTTTTTATGCTTCTTTATTTTGTAAGACAGATGATACTCTGATATTGTAAAGAAATCATTGTACAAACTATTTTATCAATAAAGCAAAGTTTTATTTTCCGCTGTTTAATTTCTATCTGTCTTGTAATTTATCTGCATCTTTTACCCTAAATGCTCCACAGAACTTAGTGCATTCCCTTTGTGAGTGACACTAACGGATGTGGGGTGTTACATTAGTGCATTGAGCCCAAAAAGGACCCGAGGTTAGACTGAGTTGTGGTGTAAAACTGCCCGTAACCGACCGGCACATCCAGTGACCACAACAATACCTGTCTAATGTGAGTGGTTGGTGCTTTAATAAAGCTAAGTCAAGATTGGTAGGGTTAAGTCAATTAAGGAAACACTTAACCAATTCAACATGTTAACTAAACTAAAGGGTGAGGTTAAGTAAATTTAGAACACTTAACCGTTATAACATGTTAATTAGACAAGTGGGTGAGGTTAAGTAAATTTAGAACACTTAACCGTTATAACATGTTAATTAGACAAGTGGGTGAGGTTAAGTAAATTTAGAACACTTAACCGTTATAACATGTTAATTAAGAAGATGATAGGGTTAAGTTAACTAAAGTAACACTTAACCAAAATATATAATGACTTGTGGTAGGGTTAGGTAGCACAAGAGGATACACTTAACCAATATATAATGACATGTGGTGGGGTTAAGTAATACAAGAGGAAAACACTTAACCAATTATATAACACGATGTATGGGAAGGATTAAGTTAACACGAGAGGGCAACACTTAATCAATATAACATGATTTGAGGTAGGGTCAAGTTAACACCAGAAGAAAACACTTAACCAACATGACAAGATGAATGGGTGGGTTAAGTTAACTTGAATTGATTAATGACACTTGACCAATATAACTTGATGAACGAATGGGGTTAAGTTAAATGGGAAATACTTAACCAATATAACCTGATGAGTGAACAGGGTTAAGTTAATAAATCACACTTAACCAAACCAACATGATAAGTGAGAAAGGTTAAGTTAATAAGAACCACTTAACCAACATGGCATGACGAGTAGGAGGGTTAAGTACACGTCAGGTTGGTAGGTAATATTAGTAAATATATAGGCCCACAAAACTTAACCATTATATAAACATGCTTGAATCCGTGGGAAGGTTAAGTATACGTCGGGTTGGTGGGTAATATTAGTAAATATAGGCCCACAAAACTTAACTATTAAATAAACATGCTTGAATCGATGAGAGGGTTAAGTACATCTCGTGTAGGTGGGTAATATTAGTACATATAGGACCACAAAACTTAACCGTTTATTAAAAATGCTTGAATCGATGGGAGGTTTAAGTACATATCGGGTTGGTGGGCAATATTAGTAAACATAGGCCCACAAACTTAACCAGTAGGAAACCCTAGTAATGGGGACTCATTTCAGCAGTAACCCACATGGATGTATCACGGTACCCTGAACTAGGCAGGGTGGGGCACGATTACTAGGCTGATTATAAGCGGTCAAAGCAGCGTTAGGGGGTACGTCAGTGTAGGTTCCGACGATTTACAGGCGTGCACGTACTCTGGGGTGGGAAAAAGCTGGCACTGGGTACCAGTAGTTATACACTGTGCATCTTGAATCGTGTCGAGTTGCTATCATAAGGATTGATACACCATATGGTGGGACCGGCACAGGGTATCTACACGCAAGAGAGTGCTGATTGACACAGACATATGGAACATAAATACAAGTAGGGAGCCGATCGATAGGGTAGTAAGGGTATATCTAATATGTTCATGGCAATTAGGCTGATTGTGGTGGAATCCTCATAATAGATGTACACCTGAAGGCTACCATAATTACGGGGGTTGGGATCACGATTATCATTTTATACAGATTACTAGTTGGGACACTAGTTAGGTGGTGCAGAGATAAATATAGAAATTAGATTAACAGAGTAGTAGCGAAGCAGAGAAAAAGTAGAAGCGCATTCAATTCACCTTACACTTATCTTGTCGTCAGTTACCTTGTTTTTATGGTATTGTCCTATTTTCGGTTTATTCATGTCATGATCCTTTATCTTGTTTACATGCTGAAAGATCACTGGACTTACCAGACTTATGTCTGACCAAGTTTTGTTTCGCCTCTTTTCTTCCGTCCCCCCCCCAAGGTTCTCAGGGAGGAAACACTTCTTCTTAGCTTGGATTACTTGTTGCTTCAAGATCATCATGTATTGCTTTGGATTCAGTTTCATTTCAGCTATGGCTTGCTTTACTCTATTGGGGGAATAAATCAATGTTATTTTTATGCTTCTTTTATACTTGGAAGTTTTTAAATCAAGACAAAAGTTCTATATATTACTTTTAGTATGATTGAGACAACTGTTGTAAAAGCTTGACTGAACCACATTGTTAATAAAATGACTTTATTTTCCGCTGTTTTATTTGTCTGTCTTGTAATTTATCTACATCTTTTACCTATAATGCTCCACCGAATTTAAGGCATTCCCTTTGTGAGTGACCTTAACGGAGGTGGGGTGTTTCACTTGGTATCAAAGCTGAAGGTTACCGGATCAGATAAAAGATTTGAAAAATTATTTTCGAAACGATTTTAAAGGAAGCATTTTCAAAAGAAAAGTTTTGTTTTAAAGGCATATTCCCCAAAGCCAAATGCACTATCTTTTTGATCCTCTGTTTGAATCCTTGTTTCCTTCTTTCCTGAGTCTCCGGGGCTCCTGACTTTCTGGGAGGTAACCTCATCGCGGCATTGTTCCGTAGGCTTGATGAGACCACAACACTTGTTAAAGGGCAAATAAGCGCCCAACTTCCATCTATACCCGCAGTAATTTCACCTACGGCTAATTTTTCTTTCGAGCTTTGTAGGATTTTCCGAGTGATGGAGGCGGCTTTCAAAAGACCTGTCAACAAGTTACACAAGGATGGCAAAGATGAGAATGAGGGAGTTTGGCTAAGGAGCACAACACAAGGATGAAGAACTCATGGATATGGACTTGGTTCCCAAAGGAGGGGAGGAAAGAATAGTAAAACCTAAAACAAGAGGAAGTATCTTTATTTTGGTATAATGGGTCGTATAATTAAGGGCAAGGGCAAGAACAAAAGACATGATTTTCCGGAAGGCAAGTGCATGCTCTCACCACCAGCATACCTGAGAGAGAGGTAGTAACGTTTCTGTTGAAAAGTTTAGTTTTTCTTCTTGATTATCCTGTTAGTACTCTTTTTGATTTTTGCGCTTCGCATTCGTTTATATCTGCTTCCATAGTTGAGTCTCGGCACCCTAGAGCTTGTATAGTAGAGGATCCCATTATTTTCTCAAATCCAATCGGTGGTTCGGCTCACTTGTCTTTGATTTGTAAGGATTTGAGGATAGTTATATTAAGTACTGAGTCTAAGTGTAATGCTTATGTTTTTGGTTTCATGGGCTATGGGTTGATTCTAGGCATGGATTGATTAGCTAGTAATTGTGAAAGGAGGGTAGTTAGACTTTTGACTTGCCTCGGAAATACCCTCGAAATTTCGTGCTATCCTAAGGGATCAGTTTGTCTTAGCTACCTAGAATCACTTTATGTATTTATCGACGATTTTCGATCCGTTAGAGTAGTCCATGAGTACACAGATGTTTTTTGATTAAGGTTAGGAGTTTTCCCCCCTAAAAACTCGAGATAGACTTCCGCATATATCCAGTTGACAATACAAAGCCAATTATGCGATCAATGATAGTTTTGGAGCAAGATTGACGAGGATAGCCAGAGTCGGTTAAGTGCTCAATTGTTTGGTTGTTTTGCTAGTATCATCTCACATAGATTGTCCAAATTCGGAGGAGGTATTCCTTGGGTGCTTGTTTGATATTGGTTTAGGCCTTTGGGGCTTGTACTTGAGGGATGTCGAGTTCAACTAGGATGGTTTGCGTGAGAGATAAATAGTTGTGGCAGGCGCCCTAAGTAGAAAAAAAAACTAACCTTAAGAGAGGTAAAAAATACATAGCAACCTTTAGCTTTAGACCCTCAGATTCGTGACATAATGGATAAGCTAAGTAGAGGAGAGACCTCTAATCATCTTAGTATATACACTTGGTATCATGGTTAACTTCTGTTTATCTTGGAATGAAAGTTCGACAACATGGGATACCCTATAGCATATTAAATGATCGAAGTCCTATCTTTACTACTGGGTTTTGGAAATGGAGGTCAAGAAGCTTCACAATCGTGAAGTTAAATTAGTTAAGGTACAGTGGAGTGAAGCTCAAAGAAGATGCGACTTAGAAGACTGGAGACTAGATACGCGCATCATACCCTTTTTGAGGGTATATCCTTGATTCCTCTTTTTCTGTAAAGTTTATTTGCATGCTAGTCTTTATCTTTTAAGTATATCCTCTCGGTCTTATCCTCGATCCTTAGGTAGAAGCCAACGGATGAAAACATGAGTTTGAGACATGTTATTATTGATGGTTGCAAGTGTTTGCTAGTGGTTGCTCGTGGATGCATATACACACATTAGGCACTAGATCGGCTCAGTCACTTTCATATTGCATATGCATATGAATGTATTTGTATATGGATTGAAACTTGATGTGTTATCATATGGATGTTGCATATGGATGAGTGAATATGCACACATATAGTATTTACATGATTAGGGATATTTGCATACATATTGGACGCATGAAACTCTCATGATTCGCATTAAGGAGGTCAACTGGATCAGTAGACCACCTGATTTTGCACTAGATAAGAGACATACACACACACTCTGCATATGTTCATATGGCATTAGAAGTCTTTTAAGGACAATGGATGCTTGTGGATGATGGATGAGTAGATGGATGATTGGATGTTAGGATGCATTCTTCTTAACTTGAAGATTTCGGGGACGAAATCCTTTAAGGAGGGGAGAATGTAATACCTCGAATTTTCTGAAAATATTAAAATTAACAAATTCAAGAACACTTAATTTTTAGAAGAATTAAGTGAAATGGGTTGCGCTATTACGTTCGTCTCAAAATTTTGGTCAAGATAGACATTTGGCTTGCATAAAACGGATACCTTATGAAGAAGTTATTAAGCCTTGAAGTTTGTATGCATATGAGAAAAATATATATATAGATATATATGAAAATTAAATAAATAAATATGCAAAAAAGTTCAAAACAGTGAATCGGGAGGGGGAATAACCGAACCGGCCCAATTTTGATGTCGACCCGAGCTCCGCTGGGTCGACTAGGGGTTGATTCAGGGTGTTTGGCTGCCAACCCATGAGTCGATTCGCTCTAAGGCAGATGTGGCATCTGATTAGTTCTGATGGACTCCTTGCTGAGTCATTAGAGCTGATGTAGCTATTCTATCTTGTCTGAATGGCTTTGATTTGCTCTAGGTTAATCTGAAGGTTCCTATTAAATCAAACTTCTATATAAGCAACCTAAATCTAAACCCTAAGCCACACAAAAATATTCCTAGAGCCGTCATGCCATCAATGTTGAACCTAGAATTGCCGTTATCTCTTTCAACTCAAAGGCAAGATAGAAGCTACATCAAAATCAAATCAAAACCAATCTAATTCAACTAAGAGAATTCAAAGATCTACATCAAGGCGAGCAATTCAGTTTCAGAATACAGATCCCTGAAATCAAGTTTTTCCTTTTGATTGTAAGTGTAGTTACCTTTCAGATGTGAATAAATTAAAGACATGATTTGTAATGAATTGTAAAATAGAATTGTATCAAGTTGTATGTGATGCTCATTCATGTTTATTCATGTCTATTCTATCATATATGCCTATGAACCATTGTGGTCTATCGAGCCTATCATGTTATATGGAAATTGGTGAGTAAACCTATAATGTTGTATAGGAATTTGGGAATGAAATTATCATATGTAAGTAGAGTGATATTATGATACATACAAGTTTTAGGCTAAGTCGTGTAATTTATGCCTAATTGTTTAGAGCCATTATGCATACACGTTTAGATCAACGACCTTATATGTTTAGATCTACAACTTTATATGTTAGATCCATATGCCTTTATAATAGATCTAATTTGCAAGTTCACCACTACATGCCAAGTTTAACTTGTATAGTTTTATGTAAATTCATATGCTTGTGGTTCATGTTGCATAGATCAAATTTGCAAGTTCATAGTTAAAAGTATATTGTTCTATGCCAAATCCATGTGACATATGTGTAGTTAGATCCATACTTTTGTATGATGTTGGAATGTTGCAAAGTTCCTCTTTTCCCCTTTTTGTTTTATAAGTTAGGCTAAAATATCGAGCCTAACATTCTATGTAATTTTGCGAACGTACAACGCGGGTAGCGTTGGGGAAAAAATGTAATTGGCATGTTTGACACATAAGCATGATAAGTGGCATGAAAATGGTATAATCTATATACCTAAAATTTTGAACATGATTTAGAAGTAAAGTGGGCCATGACAATAATTGATTTATAATTTACATATAAATATGTAGGATAAACATGAAAAATTACATGGCATAGATTGGTTCATGAAATGGTATATTTTGTATACCATTAATTGTGAGCATAATTAAAAGGATAATTATGGCATAATTAAATTGGGAATAATTTACATATGGAATTTGTCATAAATAAGAAATACGTAAATTTAGAAAAGACGAATATGCCTAACCAGAGGTTAGACTGAGTTATGGTGTAAAACTGCCCGGAACCGACCGGCGCATCCAGTTACCACAATAATACCTGTCTAATGTGGGTGGTTAGTGCATTGAGCCCAAAAAGGACCCAAGGTTAGACTGAGTTGTGGTGTAAAACTGCCCGGAACTGACCGGCACATCCGTTGACCACAACAATACCTATCTAATGTGAGTGGTTGGTGCATTAATAAAGCTAAGTCAAGATTGGTAGGGTTAAGTCAATTAAGGAAACACTTAACCAATTCAACGTGTTAACTAAACTGATGGGTGAGGTTAAGTAAATTTAGAACACTTAACCGTTATAACATGTTAATTAGACAAGTGGGTGAGGTTAAGTAAATTTAGAACACTTAACCGTTATAACATGTTAATTAGACAAGTGGGTGAGGTTAAGTAAATTTAGAACACTTAACCGTTATAACATGTTAATTAAGCAGATGATAGGGTTAAGTTAACTAAAGTAACACTTAACCAAAATATATAATGACTTGTGGTAGGGTTAGGTAGCACAAGATAATACACTTAACCAATATATAATGACATGTGATGGGGTTAAGTAATACAAGAGGAAAACACTTAACCAATTATATAACACGATGTATGGAAAAGGTTAAGTTAACACGAGAGGGCAACACTTAACCAATATAACATAATTTGAGGTAGGGTCAAGTTAACACTAGAAGGAAACACTTAACTAACATGACAAGACGAATGGGTGGGTTAAGTTAACTTGAATTGATTAATGACACTTGACCAATATAACTTGATGAACGAATGGGGTTAAGTTAAATGGGAAATACTTAACCAATATAACCTGATGAATGAACAGGGTTAAGTTAATAAATCACACTTAACCAATCCAACATGATAAGTGAGAAAGGTTAAGTTAATAAGAACCACTTAACCAACATGGTATGACGAGTAGGAGGGTTAAGTACACGTCGGGTTGGTGGGTAATATTAGTAAATATATAGGCCCACAAAACTTAAGCATTATATAAACATGCTTGAATCCGTGGGAAGGTTAAGTATACGTCGGGTTGGTGGGTAATATTGGTAAATATAGTCCCACAAAACTTAACTATTAAATAAACATGCTTGAATCGATGAGAGGGTTAAGTACATCTCGTGTAGGTGGGTAATATTAGTACATATAGGCCCACAAAACTTAACCGTTTATTAAAAACGCTTGAATCGATGGGAGGGTTAAGTACATATCGGGTTGGTGGGCAATATTAGTAAACATAGGCCCACTAACTTAACCAATAAGAAACCCTAGTAATGGGGACCCAGCAGTAACCCACATGGATGTATCACGGTACCCTGAACTAGGCAGGGTGGGGCACGATTACTGGGTTGATTATAAGCGGTCAAAGTAGCGGCAGGGGGTACGTCAGTGTAGGTTCGGACGGTTTATGGGCGTGAACATAGTCCGGAGTGGGAAAAAGCTGGCGTTGGGTACCAGTAGTTATACACTGTGCATCTTGAATTGTGTCGGGTTGCTATCATAAGGATTGATACACCTTATGGTGGGACCAGCACAGGGTATCTACACGCCAGAGAGGGCCGATTGACACAGACACATGGAACATGAATACAAGTAGGGAGCTGATCGATAGGGTAGTAAGGGTACATCTAACATGTTCATGGAAATTAGGCTGATTGAGGTGGAATCCTCACGATAGATGTACACCTGAAGGCTACCACAATTACGGGGGTTGGGATCACAATTATAATTTATACAGATTACTAGTTGGGACACTAGTTAGGTGGTATAGAGTTAAATGTAGAAATCAGATTAACAGAGTAGTAGCGAAGCAGAGAAAAAGTAGAAGCGCATTCAGTTCACCTTGCACTTATCTTGTCTTTAGTTACCTTGTTTTTATGGTATTGTCCTATATTCGGTTTATTCATGTCATGATCCCTTATCTTGTTTGCATGCTGAAAGATCACTGGACTTACCAGACTTATGTCTGACCTAGTTTTGTTTCGCCTCTTTTCTTCCGTCCCCCCCCCACAGGTTCTCAGGGAGGAAACACTTCTGCTTAGCTTGGATTACTAGTTACTTCAAGATCATCATGTATTGCTTTGGATTCGGTCTCATTTCAGCTATGGCTTGCTTTACTCTATTGGGGAATAAATCGATGTTATTTTTATGCTTCTTTTATACTTGGAAGTTTTTAAATCAAGACTGAAGTTCTATGTATTACTTTTAGTATGATTGAGACAACTGTTGTAAAAGCTTGACCGAACCACGTTGTTAATAAAATGACTTTATTTTCCACTGTTTTATTTGTCTATCTTGTAATTTATCTGCATCTTTTACCTATAATGCTCCACCGAAGTTAAGGCATTTCCTTTGTGAGTGACCTTAACGGAGGTGGGGTGTTTCAAACTTTATGTAACCCTTACTGAATAGCATAAAGATAATTCTCGAATAAGGTACTTCTAAACCTCACTTTTCAAGTACGGCTTGCTAAATGGTCTGTACCTTACAATTTCATGAAGAGAAGGTATTTAAACTAAGGAACTTAGCATCGAATACTTTAGTGGATCCATGTGACCCCGAGAAGTAGAGCAAAAACCCCTTTCATATTGGACTAATCCAAATATATGTCTTTGGATGAGAGCAAATGGGATTATTTTTTCTCTAAAATGAGGCGAGCTATATACAATTTTAAGCTGGAGGAACCTTCTTCGAGAAAGAGGTAACAAGGGATTTAGACTAGTTTACCGAAAAATGGAAGTGGATAACTGACCAATCTCCTACATTAACTTGAACTCAAGGACACCTAAAGAAAAAGGTTATCAACAGATTTTATGAGCTTAGCACTTATCTAAAAAGAATCAAATTTTATAGAAATCTCAAACTTCTTAAAATTGATCTTTTACCACTATGTATGAGAATATATATTTGCTAACCAAGGAAACAATGACTCTTGACCTTCAAATAAGAAGCAACAATAAAAGAAATGAAATTGTGGTGTTTCAGTTTGTTGATATCACCACATAAATGGCAAGGATACCAACCGGTGCTGACCGTCGAAAGAAATGATTGAAAAATTGTTGGGAAAGAGAGAGCTTATGCAAAAATTGAACAACTTCATAATAAGAAGAGATTATTATTCACAGGATTCATAAAACAAATAGAAGGCCTAGATCTCACCAAGAGGGCTTGGTCAAAGCACCACTTGACGGGAGGTCAGAGTAAGCCTATAGTCCCACCTAAATGACCCGATAGAGCCCTGTAAGCCTTTGGTCATACTTATGTGGCCTGGTCGATGCATTAATCATTGGGTCCATCAATATGGGTTGTCCAAGGCACCACCTAGAGAGAGGTCAGAGTAAGCCTTTGGTTCCTTCTAAAATGGCATGGTAAAAGAATTATAGTCCTTTGACCCAATCCAGGTGGCCTTGCTGAAGCACCTCGTAGATGATGGAATTAGCCTTTGGTATCACCTATCATTTCCACCTATAAGGTCTGATTAGGTGCCTTCTAGGGAAAGGACGGTAAGTCCTTTATTCTACTAGGGATGGGTAACCAAACACAACAAACAATCAGAAACTAAATCATCACCTAAATTGTGATAAGAGATTCAACCGAAACCTAAATAATTACCTAGTGATGATAATAATGAGTCTAACAAAAACCAAGATAATCACCTTAGATATGACAAGGGGTAAATTGAAGTCTAAATCACACTTAAAGATGATAATAACGGGTTTAATTAAAAATTAATTCAACATCGAAGATAGTGATCAGATGAATAATTGAAACTTAAATCATTACTTTAAGATTGCAATAAGAGGTATACTTAAAGCCTAGATCATCGCGGTGGTTTGTAAGGGATCTAGTATAAATTTATCTTCTAGAGGAAGAATATTTAGATATTTCCTATTTTTCTCTAAGAAAAACTAACATAATTAACAAAGGGAAGGGCTAAATTATTTATTTAAGATAATCAGGATTTCAACATCGTCAAATGTAAACTTAAAAAGAGTTCCAAATCTTACTACTAAAGTGGAAGTTGATTCTTAATCCAAGACCACATTCTTTGAAGTGCTAAGTTAGATTAGCTCTCGATTTTCAATTCCTAAATTAGAGTCTAAGTTCTCTATTAAATAACAAGAATCTTCATTATTAAATGGATCACTAATTGTTTATGAAAGTAGCATTCTTCCACTAAAATAAAATTTATAATCTACATACCAGATTAGTTCCCGATTCAATAATGGTGTTCTCATAAAAAGGGTTTTCGACATACTTGTCAAAGGCTTTTCCTAAGAAAATCATGTCGAATCAAAGTGAAACAAAAAGTAAATTGCAAAGCGTAGAAAAGAACAATGAAGAAAAGAAAAAGTTCATTCAAATGATCATTCATTCTGGCATAGATTTAAAATTTATTTGACATTCTATATGCAAGAATTACAAGTACCGAAAGGGTGAACAACAACAAAAAATTAATCAAGAAGTCACAAGTAATACTCTATCAAGTACCAAGGCTTTGCAATTTCTCTTGCAAATCAATGGTCGAAGAAGAATTTATGACATGATGGATTACCACACCTAAATATTCTTCAAGTTTTCATTCTTTCCTCTGGATAACATCTGCAAGTCCAATAGCGTTAACCCAAGCCTTTAGAATTTGGTTTAAAATTTTGTTGGCTTCTGAAAAGTTTTGATGATACTCTTTTACCTTTTAGTTTGTTGCATCATGTCATAATTTTCACATTCAAACTTCTTAAGCAGAATCTGGTAATTAGTTATATGTTCAGAAACATTTTTATCTCATTTTCCCTTCAAAAATTAATACATTCATACTTAACTTTTTGACATTACCTCGAGATTTCATCATGATCTAAGCTTGGAGGCAGGTTCAACAAAGAAGGGTAATTCCCTGTATAAATTAAAGTTTAAGACTTATTTGGTCATATAGGGTTAAGAGTGGGGATACTAAATTCACCTCTATCCTTATTGAGTTTTGAGGACTATTATAGCACTTGGCTTTTTAATAACTTTACCACAAGTTCCTATATTCTTTAATGTAGTCAAATGATTTCTACATCAACCTCAATCTTCTGTCTTGAAGAGCCAAGTTTCCAATAATGATCATATTTTCCTATAACCCATGGATATATACGCCTTTTAATCTAGTTATCATCTGAGCTTCATGTTATTTCTTTAATGCTACTCAATTTTTATTTCATCTATTGGAACATGCTATTCCCTTTTGCACTACTGGATTGTTAGGAAACATCGAGTATGACTCGTTCTTCTTATTAATATCCAACATAATTTAGCCTTAATATTGTCTAACCTAGAGTAAATTTAAGGATCATATGATATGTGAATCAATTGACTTCCAAATTTAGAAAAGGGGAAAAAGGAATCAATATTCAAAAAAAGGGTATTCTTTTATCAGTATTAAAGCTAACAACATACGAAAATTCAAAATTACATCAATAAATAAATCCATATACAATAATTTGGAGAAGCAATATTTTAAGAAACCCACAAACACAAGGAATGCAGAGTAGAAAGAAACATTAAATCTAGCGGGAGTGTTCACTAGGGGAAAAGAAATGACAATCCTATTTCCATATAAAGGCTAGATCCTCCGCATCATAACTTAGCATAGTTATTTCATGTCTCTTCGAGAAATTTGTCATTTCATCATCCAAAAAGTCAAAATGAAGATATGAAAGTTATGTGAAAAATTATTTGGAGGTCCCTAAAGAAGCAATATTTTGCTAGTCAAGAGGTGTTGAGAATTAATAACTTCTCCTTAAAATCCTTCCTTAATTTAACATATTTACTTAATAGTTCTATGGAAACAGGACTACCTAATGATCCACTTATTTATATGTTTTTAGAAAACTAAACTAAGTTGCAAAGAAACAAAAGCATTAAAGTCATAGAGTTACCTAAATTACATATTATAATAACAAAGTTACCTAAATTCATACAACATTGACCCTTTGTAAAACTCATGAATAAATATCTCTTTGTTGAACTTAACCTTCTTTAGGGGGATGAGTGTCGGGATAACGATATTTGATCATAGTCCTAAGAAGACGTTTAGCGATATTTTGTTATAATCCTAAGAAGATTCCAACATCCATCAGGGTGCGGATCACTCCATGCTAACTACTATGAAGGTGTCTGATTAAACATTTACTCTTCCCTCATAGCAAAAAAACTCAGTAAAAAGGGCCACATATCAAAACGTATAAATGAGCTCAGCTAAGGAGTCCCTATCAGCGATAAGCATCTAAAATAAAGTGATCAACTTTGCATTTTTTCTTACAACTCTCTCGATAGATGTAACACTCCGTAATTCTATAACACATTAAGATGATAAATTAAGAATAATTAATTAAATATTGGGAATTAAGTAAAACGGACTGCGCCATTGCGTTCGTATCAGAATTCTGCTTAAGATAGACACCAAGTTTGCATAAAACGGGCATCGTGGTAAGAAGATATTAAGGTTTGAAATTTGTTTACGCATAAGATATATATATATATATACACACACACACACATAACCAAGTCAAAACAATTCAAAATAATTTGAAACTAGAAGCGGGAAGTCTAGGGGGAGATCGTCCTGTTGGTGGTCGACCCACCCTAGGGGTGTCGACCCATGGGTCGACCCCATAACAGGGATGTTAACACCCCCCCCCAGATCCGAGGCAGATTCATTTCTACGTATGTGGACTAGTTTTCTGACTAGATTCGTTGACCCTAGGCTATAAATAGGACCATATATCCGTAGTTTTATTCATATAATTCAATGGCGACAACGAGGTGCTGCTCCAACATAGTTTTATCTAGCCTACTTTGTCTTCATCAAACAAGTTATACGTATTCAAGAATTTGTGATTCAACATCTGCAATCATACTTCTGTTTCTTAGATCCAATCATAGTGAGTCTATGTTATTTTTAGATGTAAACACTTAAAATTTATCTTTACATGTCTATGAATTGGATCTAAGCCTGTGACTATTAGAATCACATCAAATTTACCATTATTTGTATATCTAATTCACTGTTTAGATGTCATCATGCCTGTTTATGATATCACTATTATGTTAGTTTGCCTAATTATGTCACCATATGCCTATTATGTTAGATTGCCAAATCATGTCACTATGCCTATTATATTAGTATGATCAATGCCATCATCTTATGCCATTTTTATTTACTCTGGCTGTCCTTGTTCTCTTCTCTCCCTTCTTCCCTTTTTTGTTTTTATAGCCAGGCTACCTTCGAGCCTAGGCCTATTGCTGAAATACGCAAACGCGCGAAATTGGGAACGATTGGGAATGATTAATTTGGGGCATAATTCTTGTTGTAAAACATGATTGGGAATTTTAGGCATAATTTGTACCTTGAGCCAAAACTTAGAATTTGGGGGTATAATCTATATCTTATCTAAATTTGGGGAATAACTTGTATTGTAGAACGGACGTGGAATTGAGGCTTAATGAACATGATAATTGGTTAATAACTAAAATGCCTAGATTTATAGTGATTAGAAACTATAATGGCGCTTAGACACGAGGTTAGATTACACTTGTAATAGAAGCCTGCCCGGAATCGCTCGGCATATCCAGCGTCCGCAAGTGGTAAATTTAATGTGAGGTGACACGAGGTTAAGTCCGACTTGTGGAAGAAGTCTGTTTGGACCCGAACGACATATCTAGCATCCACAAGTGGTAGGCTTAATGTCGGAGGTCTAGCGTATTATAACCATAAATGAATAAATGGTAATGAACTTGTAACACTTAACCTGCTTGAATCCATAGGGATTACATGAACATTTTAACTTGAGTAGGGGTTAAGTAAACTTGCTTGAATTAGTGGGAGGTTTAAGAAAATCTTGGGGCGGTGGGTAATACTTATATATAGGCCTACAAACTTAACCTGTGGGGTTATGCAATCTTGTTACACAGGTAGGCATAACCTATTGAAATCCTAGTAGTGGGGATGCAAGCCTAAGGGGAAGCTTGTATCATATAGTGTGTGGGATCCATTTCAGTCAGTAACTCATATTGGTATCAGACGAGTACTCCGAACAAGGTCAGAGTCGGGGCACGCTTACTGAGCCGATTATAAGAGGTCACTTGGGGAAAGGTGTCTGATGGCGCATTCCATCGGGCTCATGTGCGTGCATGGGTCTGCCTGCTCGGGAAAATAAGACGCTGTGACATCAATAGATATAGTTGTGCACATCCTGGAAACGAAGGGTTGCCACTTTAGGAAGTGATACATCCTACTGCGGGGCCAGCAGAAGGTATCCACGGAGTTAGGGAGCCGAACCGTTGGGGTAGTAATTAGGGTACATCTTGTCTCGCTTGTTTAGGAGCCCGTTATTATCCTTAGAGGTAACACCGGTAAGTTCAGTTGGGCTACCTGTTACTGTATGGGGGTAAAACCTCTCACTAGAAGTATGCCTAAGTCTACCATCTTGTAGTTGTTGGGGACCATCTTGTTTTTGTTATACTAATGATGGTGCAGAAAAAGTATTAGAGAAGCGCAATGCCTGTTCTATTCAGTTTATCCTGTTTACCTTGTCATATCTTCCTTACATGTTGTTATCTCTCTCCAACTTATATGCCTGTCATGATGCTTTTATGTATTTATACGCTAAAAGTAACTGGACTTGCCAAACTTTATGTCTGACCCATTTTGTTTCCTCTTCTTTCTCTTCCATTCCCCCCCCCCCCCCGGGTTCTCAGGGGGGAATACTCAAGGTTGATAAGGATTCTTCTTTCATTCTGCTTGGAGCTGCTTAGATGTATTGATTGATTTCGTATCTTCTCTATTATGGATATATTTTGGGGATTATGCTCTTTTTATGTATTATTGTACTATGATGATGATCTTGTACAAGGAAGAAGTTTTATGTTTTCAGTATTTCAGACTTATGATGTAACCATGTTTTGGGACCATGATGTTTTCTGCTTAATAAAGTTTTAAATTCCGCTGTTATTTTATATCTTTCTCGTAATATTTCTATTTCTGTTTACCTATAACGCTTCACGAAACTTAATGCATTCTCTTAAAGAGTGACATTAACAGACATGGGGTGTTACAACAGAGGTAGTATTTCTTTAAAATATTAGTTTTTTGATCCACTTTAAAATACTTCAAACGATCCACACAAATATGGATAAATTTACTTGGAAGGTAAATTAATGTGCTTTTTGATTAATCTCCCGACTTGTCTTATTAGCCAAAGCACTTTCTTCTTTCTTTATTTATGCAGAGTTTAGCAGTAATATGTGGAACTTTTCTTTAACTAAAGTAATAAACTTATTAACCAAAACTGTCTAATAACTTTGTCCATTTACATAGTTATTTTCATATCTACATTGTGGGAGCTTGGGAAAATGGAACTTAAGTCCTTACATTCATTGGTTGACTTGGAGAAGGTGCACCTTTTGAAGGGAAATCATCACATTCTATCCTAAGGACCAAGTTAATCAAGAAGGTCTACGTCATGGATAGATGAGCCTAAGTCTACCCACGATCCATCATGACACTTTTCATTATCGTCTTTGTATCCACCATTATGGTATCATTATCGTCCTTATCATTGTCCTTTTCATTCATCTCTATTTATCATAATCTACATCTTCTCCCAACGAAGGATAATCAAAAGACAATAGCTCCTTAGGATCAGTGACTTCATCTTTAGGAAATTAGCCTTGTATTGATCCTTAAGCTTGTTTTAGAATAAGATCAAACTTCCTTTTGAATGGGTTTCCAAAATTAGGGGGAAAAATGTCTAATTCTAGGAATTTTCCAATGTTCTCATGATATTCTATGAAAGGAGGGTTATCATTACATTTCTTTGTAATCCGAATGAGAGTTAAGAAACATTCTACTTGGCATTTCTATAGTATTATTGGCATGGACCAACATGGCATCTTTTTCTTCTATCTTTCTTTCCAAAAAAATTATTTTGTTGGTAAAGTCGGCCTTCTATTGTTGTCTTGCTTAAGCTCTACTATAAGGATCCTCGCCCTTTCTTTAAATGATCGTTTAGCTTTTCTTTCTTTTTCTAAGGAAAGAGAAAGTTTTCCCTTTCTTGAGTATAACCTAGTCCTTTTCTATCGCAACATCAATCATTTGACTCTTTAGGAGCTTGAATAAAGTGCCAGCAAGGAAATTTTCTTTTTAAGCTCTACAAATTGACCGATGAGTCCTTAGGAATCCCGTTGATGGAAAAACATATGCTTTGTTACCTAAAACATACGACATATGTAAGTTAAATAATGATGCACAAAATTACTTTAAATTTCCAAACATGAAAGGGTATGTACTAAAAAACCAATGATAAAGAACCTAAGGATGAAAGCTCGGAAAGTAGTGGCATAACATAAGCCATCGTTAGAGATTGGAAGCTGAACAAATAAGATCATCAAAGATTAAAGAGGTATTTTAAAATTGGACTTATAAGGGAGAGATCCGATAGCAGGAGGAGTTATACCTAATTCATAGCACAAATGTTGGAAGGAACAATCATAAATAGGTAGGGAAATGTTCAGAACAGTATCTTAGCTATGGACATGCTTTGAATGGATTTGAGTTAAGTGATATAGGGAGATTAAACCAATGATAGGATCGTAAGTAGTTAAATCAACATCCACATTTGGCTCTTTAAGAACAGAATTTTGGATCTTCCCAAGTTATACCTTCTTTTTTGGGAAGGACTAAAACATCAATTAAGGCTTTAGATGTAACATTCACCATTATGATGCTTAAAGATAAAAACTACCAATGCTTTAGTTATCAATAGTATTACTCTTCGATAACAGAATAAGATCAGTTAATACTATCATTAACATCAAAAGCACAGGAATATGAAATTTTGTTCAAATATATTTCATCAATAGTAATGTTCATTACATATTTTCATTCACAATCTCACGTTCAAAGAAAATGTAAATTTTTACAAAATTTTCCAAGAGCATCATTTGAAGATGTCCTCTTCATTGATCAGGGTCAAATGTAAGACAATAATATGATTTTCCATTACATACATCCAAAAAAAACCTCTTATATAGCTAAATTACCCACTACATGTCTTTGGGACTTATTCCCAACCGAGGGAACCTAAAAACATTATTTTTGAATAAATCAAGCGAGCACCCGAGATTATAAGAGGAAATAAATAACTTCAGGTCAAATGGAGAATATGGTGTGAATAAAAACCTACTATATTAAGCCAAACAAATTTTTAGTGGGCCATGCTGTTAAGCAGAACTATCCCACCCTTACTAGCATTTTTATCAACAATAGACCACAATGATTATAACATCATAACACACACGTGCACGCATGCATACATACATACATACATATATATATATACACACACACACACACGTATTCACAATCATAGTTCTCCAATAAGATTAGTCAACCCACAGTTCTCTTCGGATGATTTTATGACCAATTAGATTCTTCAGTATCATATCTCAAACAATAGTCTTTCTACATTTATGGCTATCGTATTCACTTGTGATGTATTTTGTCCCCTAAATGCAATTCTATTCACTATGGGCTAAATCTGGTTGTACTCACTTATGGGTCAACCTAGCAGGTTATTCTACCCATAATTATCTTAAAATGTAGTTACAGGTCATAACGATGTGAGTATAACTATGATAATCATACTCATACGGTGGTCATTCAAATATGTTCACTCAATAGTTATTGGTACTTTATATTCACTTTATCTTAAGTAATAATCTCTTCGGTAGTTTTACCTTAAAACTTGGGCTAATCCATTATTTAATTTCTTGAAACTATTTTCATAATGTATAATAAACTCTTTATTTTTATTTTAAAACGAGGAAGTTATCCTCTTATATATTTACCAATTTTTGTATGCCAACATGTAATCCATTTTAATAACACTATTGTACCTTCGATATAGATATGAGGATGTCGCACCTTTTTCCTACAAAGCAAAGCATCATAAATGAGAATACGTTTAATATCGAAAACATGTGACATCAATAAGGTTGATGGTGTTTCGCCTTCTTCAATATCACAATTGTAAGGTGATATCACAATTGTAAAAAACATTATATTTTGTAAAAGGTACAAATTATAGCCATAAGACTAACATTAACTACGTTGCATAGTATAAATTCTTTAGTCTGATAAATATAGGAATGTCAAAAGTATACTCATGAGACATCAGATTCTCTTTCAAACAATGCTAAATGATAAATAGCAGCTTTAAACCCATAGGAAAATCAATACCAAAATTTGTGCTTACTGTATCAATGACGAAATATAGCATATGTCAAAAGCATACCATATCAAAATTGCTTCCTTAAGAGTTGGAATCAGTGTAAACTAAGTGATGCGGAAAACAAGCGATACAGTAGACATGTGGTATTGAATACATGCAATATTGATATATTACGAGGCTACTCATGTTGATATTGATCAATTGTCGCTTACTCCTGACTAGGCTTTTAGCCTGAGGGAATTATTGCATAACAATGAGGTTGATATTGTTTGCTTTTGTTTAGGTTGATGTTGTATGTTGGTGCATGGATGAATGTAGGCATAGATCAACAATGACATGGTTAATGTAACTATTATAAAAACTTTTTAATTTGAATATAAAGCTTATAATTTTCACCAGCTGAATTCTATGCCAAAATTTTATTAGATAAATACATTTTTTATCTTTTCTTTTTACAGTTATTGCTTCAGTTGCATTTTTCCCCCTAAAATAACTTGTGAACCCTCAAATAATCATAATTTATTTAATACTAATTATAAGCTTTATTATCCTATAAAGTTCATAATAAACCACATATACTTAGAAAATCCTCAAATCCACTAAAAGTCGGAAACAATAAAGTTTTAAAGGCAAAATCAATATTTAATTATTTTTAACAAATGAAACCCAAAATAAATGTCCTTTCCATTTTGAAATTTATAAAATATTCCTATTAAGTTGATCAGAAGATCCAATAGTCACATATGAAGATGAGCTAAGATGCAACTGGAAATTCATGGAGATGGCTTAAGATCTACTCGAGCACCTTGGAAAATACGATCCATGATGGTCTCATCAAGGGGGATTGGCATCGATCCCTATGTGGGATCAAGAACGATCCCTCAATAAGAGGGTAAGGGGTCGACAATGCTTATGGTGGGTCCCTATTGATTGTGTTTTGGATCTCGTATGTTGTTTCTTGATGATTCCTTGGTGAAATTTCGAGTAAACAATAGATTTCCATTGAATTAAACTACTGAATTAAGTCATCGATAGCCACAATGATCTAATGTGATCCCCCACCTAAGGCGAGGGACAAGTATTGACCCTTACCTAACGAAATTCTAATTTATACTTAGAGCCAATTCTAGAATGCTAGTTGAGTGGCCTCTTAGTTAGATTTATATCCTTATTCGTTCTTGATTTTCAAGACAATAAACCATCCGTTAGACCTTACTTCGTAGATGATCGAGACATTTATTTAGCTAAATCTATAGTGTAACTGCCTAAAAAGATAAATTGACATTTGTCCCCTAAATCATGCCCTGTGGTGAAAGGCATGCATTGTGTAAGAACCAATATCAAACCATGCATAAATGAATATCCAAGCCTCAACCTCTCCCAATCACAATCTGAATCCTATGATTGTTTCAAGCCATTAGCCATATCTGTGATCTCTTCCAAATCCATAGCCATTTAAAACCAGTATTCAATCTTGACCTCTCTGAATTGTTACCCAAATCCTTTATCTCTCTATCCATAGCCATTAGAAATTAGTGCTAAATCCTACGATCTATTTGGATCAAATTCCAAGTCCATGGTCAATATAGAGCCTTGTTGAGCCTAATCCAATCGCTCACCAGTGAAAAGGACTTAACAATAATTAATCCAAGCTAGTTTCTCTTTGGATAAGCATCATACTTCCTTCACTATGATCTCGATGGGACATGGAAATTATCATGGTCTCTCCGGAATCTACCATGGACTCTCTGAGCCTTAGCTAGACTCCATCATGTCACTCTTTGATGAAAAGAGAAAAATTATAATTAAGCCAGTAATGTTGCTCTTCAGTGAAGCGACATTACTTCGTGGATTCTAATTCCGTATAATGGAAAATAATGTGATGGCTTTCTTGAGCTAATCTCGCTCTCTTTGCACTTTATTTAGACCCTAGATACTCACTTTCCGATAAGGGTGCACAATGATATGTAAGTTGACTATGTTGTTGTCTGATGAAGTAGAACTCTTCTTGGTCTTTAGACAAGGACATATGCGACCAATGTTACATTGAGTTCCTTTCTTCCGCCTAAACTCTCTTTTCAAGGACTTAACCCATGTGATACGAGTCCATCCTATTGGTCTTCGATGAAGGGACTCATACCTTGAGGTTATTGCTCTATCTCTTTAGTTGGGACAACCCGGTCTGCTTTTTTTCATTAAAATAACGAAGATTTAACTATTTTGGATTACATATTTAATTTTTAATTTTTAATAAATAGAAAGCCTGACAACCCAGAAAACTAGACAACCTAATGTTCCCACTTTGAGCATGGTAGTTATCGTCATCTCAGAGTATGTATGAGGGTGGATTGAGATTTTGTATATGTGCAATAGATTCATATGTTTTATTTTAGAGCTTATTATTTATTTAATCTCGTCTTTATCCAATCAAAAGAAGAGGCTTTGTGCACTTGAATTGGGTCCGCTTGTGGTGGATGACGGTTACTCATGTTCCATCACAATAGTTTGATCCTAACATATTAAGGCAGCCGACCATTCCTCACATGCTTCTCAACATATCCTTCAAGTGCCTGCATTTGTTTATAGCATGCCTATTCGGTTCAAGAATAAGAAATGTTTTCTAGACCTTCTTTCCTTCTCCAATGATTCCCTCCAAGCTAATTTCCAATAGGGGATTTGCCTCTAGTATCCATGCAAATCCTTTCTAGTGTGTCACTCGGATCAATGTACGAAAAGAACCTTGGTTTCCTCCATTGTCTTCTCGGACCATCATATCCATCCTATGCCTTCCTTTTCCCTTTCTTCACCCTACTCCATACGATCCTTCACCAATTACGATATTGTGTTCTCCTATCACAAGAACCTCTCATTCTTATGATAAAATTCCTGGAGATTCATTGAGTGATCCTTCTTACTGATACCTTGAAATATGTTTCATTCACAATTCTATAAACTGGTGCTATTAAAACCATTGATTGATCTGGTCTACCTATCATAGCAACTGCAACGTTAAACCTTAGGAAGTAATTTTTGAGGGACTCGCTTTCCCTCTACTTCATAGTCATCAACGTCATCACATTCTTAGGTCTTGAGCTATGGGCTAAAAATTGTCTTGTAAACCAATATGCTAACTTATACCATGTCCTTATTGAAGCATTTTCCAGCTGTTTAAACTAAAGCGCATCTAACTTTATCAAATAAAGAAGAAAACACCTTGGTATAACCATTTTTAATGTGATTAACACTTCTATATGTCTAATACCTCATCGACGGTCTGACTTTTCGCCATATGCCTATAATATTGTTTATGTAAACCCTGGTGGGTTCCCAGCATTCCTAATGTTTGGAGTGAATGGACTTCTGTTAACATCCACCAAATTCATGTTTGGCAATTGACATCTCACAACACGTCTTATCGCCTGATCTCTCATTTTCATCGATATACAACCTTCAATCTATAACTCCAGCCCACCTCCTAACTTTATGAGCAAATTATGAAACATACTCCTAATATCATGGATCCGTAATTTGATTTGCATTAACACATTCATTTCGAGCTACAAGATGAGCTGCAATCTTACCAATGTTGATTAGAAACAGTTTCTAGGCTCCCCGGAGACCAGTGTTGATCTTAATAAGTGGTTGGACTAATCCCACTTTCTTGTTCAAGATTTGATCTTGATTGCTCTATTTTATTCTTTTGTCCACTATGTCTTGTTAAATTTTCTGGGGACCGAATTCCAATTATTCTTGTAGCTCCAGTGACATGTTTCTTGCATTATAGTGGTTCTTTCCATCACTCTATCTTGTATATAATCTATTGCAGTTTATTAGTTATCCTTAGTGATGTAGATAAATGGACTGTTTCTTCTTGATGACACCTCTTATTGCCCCTATTCGTAGTTCCTTTTATACCATCAATGATAGTACTTCTCGTAAATCGCCAAGCCATCGCTAATCTTTCTAAGATTTCATAGGTGCAAGAACCACTTCTCCTTGAATGTACAAAAATGTTGACATCAAAATTGGCACCAATACCCTAGTCCGTATGAAAGCACCGATAATTTGGTAACCTGGCTTTGATACCAAAATGGTGATACCCAAAAAGAGGCACCAACTCCGAACATATTAAAATAAGGAATGGAAATGAAGGAATAGAAATTGGAAACAGTAAGAAATCAAAACAAGAGATTAATAGTGGTTTAGTTGAGCTGGCTTACATTTTCTATAGAAAATTCCCTTTTATTTATATTGTAATTTGATTATAGGTATAGTCCATGAAGTCCAAAAATAATTTTGACTAAGTCTAATATGGGAAGAGAAGAGGATCACTTTCCTTGAGCAACAAATTTGGTATTTGTAATTACAGACAAGTTGAGATCCGATTGGAAATTCATAGAGAATGCCTCAAGATCGACATACACTGCCAAAAAATATAAGGTAATATTGGCCCATCATAAGGGAACAACATTGATCCATATTTTGGGATCATCCATAATCCATCAATAAGATGGTAAGAGGCCCATGACCATGATGTTGGTTCCCTACTTGATGTGTTTTAGATATCAAATGTTGTTTCTTAGTGATGCGTAGGTGAAATTTTAAGTAAAAAGTTAATTACCATTGAGTTGAATCACTAAATTAAGTTGCCCACAGCTATTACGATTCAATCTGATTCGACTTCACTCACGTGAATGGATAGGCACCAATCTTTTATCTATGGTATTAAACCTCCTTTTGACAAGGACGATACGCTTTTGGATTTGGATGCTTCGACAACATGAAGAATAACTACGAATGCTTATATAAGTCACTGGATTCATTAGAATATCACTTTGGAATTAGCTAAATAGAAGCTCAAAATTTGGCTAAGTCTTGGATCGATAATGGAATAGAACTGGTATTTTGGCTAAGTGGGGGATAGGTACTACTCTAGACATAGGATTTTACGATTCAAAATCAACTTAAAGCTACATTAGTAGCTTCCGTCGCTCGGATCAAAAATAAAAAGCACAAGGAGAAAGACAAAGCATATAAGGACCCACCATAGGGGTCGCACCTTGGAGGGTGCAACCTTGAGGGATCAGTATCGACCCTCACCAAGGGGATGCTATTGATTACTCAAGATAGTGGTGATCCGACCAACTTTCTAGACTGGGTCATCTCGTCTTGAAGAGCCTCCTTACATGATTCTGGACCTATCCGACTTGTTTTCATATCTATAAATAGACCGCAATTGCATAAGAAAATGGGATCTCTTCCATTCCACTGGAATATTCTCTTTTCACCTTGGTTCTTCTTTAATCTCGGCCACGCAGGGACTTTGCCAAATTCAAACTTCAACTTATTCTTGTACCCGAACTTTGTTATAATTCGATAATACAAATGATAGATTACACTAAGTGGACGTAGGCCGAAGTTGCCAAACCACTATAAAAATCTCTTCTTCTTTATAGCTTTCGTATTATTATGTGATTATTCTATTGTAGTGGATTTATAATCTCTGTGATTTTTTTATGAATTATATTCATTTAAGCATTGAGATTGATTGAACATACTCCAGCTTAACATTGTAACACCCCGTGAAAAATTACATAAGTTAATTTAATTTAAAATAAACAAATAATAACAATAATTTAATAGGCTGAAAATAGAATTTTGGACATTTAAGAATTGGGACATGAGAGTATTGTAGTTGCGTTTGTGGCAAGATTCTAATCCGTTTTCATATCTTATTTGCTGGAAACGGAGTCTGTATGCTAAAGATATTAGTAAATTAAGTTGCTTGTTTATATTAATGTAAAAAGTTTGAATTTCAAATATATATATATATATATATACACAAATATGGAATGTACTAATTTGGATAAGCATGAAAAGAATATTCCTTTGGAATTCAACCTTATGTGTATATATTTATACATAGTAGGGGACAAGAATAATATAATTAAGGCAATAAATAATCAAAATTAATTAACGAATGATCAAAAAATAATGTTTAGGAGATGAATTCTCCTGGGCTCGACCTCAAAAGGAGGGTCGATCGTCCCTCTAGGAGGGGTGTCGACCTCCCCGGTCGACAGCTCTCCTATAGGAGCATTCGACCGTCCACTCGGGGAGCCCAATGAGGGTTGTTTCATATAGGGACTTATTTATAATTTATATCAAATGGACTTCTTAGATTTAATCAAGTTAATCTAACGATCCATATCCACGATGTCAACTATAAATAGACCCTCAAACCCTCATTCCAAATGCTAAAGTCATTCTTCTCCATGCCTCCATGATGCCTTTATTCCGTCTCTAATTCCAGAAAAGAAAAAGGGTTTAGGTTTCTTCTATTTCCCTAATATATTCTATCTTCTCCATCTTATTCTAAGATAGATTTAAGATTACTTTGGAATTTAGATTCATATGTATATATAAGATTCTAACATGTGATTCTTATATATATATATATATGTATGTATATATATATATAGATTTGAAAGGTTGGATCACGTTTGATCTCGAAGGCCAAATCCAATTCTTGTTCTAATCAATTTTATTATTGCTCTCCCAAACAGTATTGTGGGTGGAATCCATCTGAGCTGTTATTTTCCTGTAATTCGTTAGTTTAAGACTTTGATTATTGTGCCTAGGAAGGTTTGAGTTCATATGAAAATAACATAACATAAAAACTCCTCAAAACTTCCGTTTTGTTTATGTTTTGTGGTGAAATTGTCTACCTAAGTATGTTCGTGGATTTGGGATTATTGGATTAATAAAAGAGAAGCTTAATTGTGTTGTATAATTTTCTAGGTTTTGTCGGATTCGTCTTACTTCATTTTTATGCAAATTTGGTACGTATGGTTTTTGTACGAAAGGTGAAGATTTAAATAGGATTGTAAATTGAATAGGTTCAAATCTCTATTTCTTTTATAATATAGTATTTGAAAGTATTATTTATAAGATATTCAAATATTAAGGTTTTTCATGTAAATATAAATAAAAAGTGAATCCGTTATAAAATAGGAATTATATATATATATATATATATATTGGGTACGTGCACATAGTTTATCTTTTATTAACTTGATAATCAAGTCAAAACTAGGTTGCAAGTTCTGTATTGTTATTTTTCCCATTTTTGATTGTTGCATGCTAATATGTACGTTTATGCCTTGATTGAGGAAAGTATGGAAAATAATAACTTGTACACTTTTAATTTAAATTAGGGATTGACATTTTCAAAACATGGCTAGGACATTAATTGCGTTCGCTCAGTTTACGTTTATATATATACACACATATCTATAGCATAAACAAGGTAATAATTATACATATACGGTTAAATTGGGAATTTTAATTTAAATGTGCCCATAAGGGTATGTATGTTTGTGCGTGTGTTAATAGACTTAGATATATTAGTGACACATAGACATGAGATTAACCGTTACTTGTAGTAGAAGTCTGCTCGGAACCGACCGACATATGCAACATCTACAAGTAAACCCGGTTAATGTGAGAGGTCTAAGTGCCATGAGCCATTATATTTAATACACTATGATACGAGGTTAGGCCTAAGTAGTTGTGGAAGCCTACTCGGAATCGCTCGGCAAATCTAGCATCTACAAGTGGATGGTCTAATGTGAGATATCTGGTGTATATATACATATATATATATAGTATGTGAAGTAGGCCTATCTTACGAAAAAATATTAAGCGGCTGACCTTCCTCTTATTGAGTATTAAGTGGTTAAGACTAGGTCCGTTCCTAAGGTATTAAGTCATGAGACCCGCCCTTCGAGGATTTAATGAATGTTGGGCCCGTCTTTCTCCTATAAAGTATTAAATGGTCTTATCAGACGATAACGCTAGTAGGTTAGTTCTCCATGTAATGTCTGTTTCTTATTTATGATCTAGTGAGGGCTGGCCTCGGGACAGTAAATCTATATATGGTCAAAAAGGAACCACATCTAAGGGAAGTATTAAGAGGCTAGAAGTTCACATAGTTAGATAGTAACAAAAGGGTTTGCCGATATGGTTCTCTAAAAATAAGTTCCTGACCTTGCTCATTATTAAGTGACCATTAGTATTTCTCGACCTACGAAGAGAGTATATACATTATGACGTTGACGTTAGAGATGAGGTATTAAGTGGTTAGTTGTCCTCCATAGGATATTAAGTGACTGTAGGAATTCCACCCTTAATAAATTAAATGTCCTTAAGTGACTAAGAATAACCCGCCTTAGGTTGTCCTCCAATAAATGATTTTGTGGGTATTAAGTCATCGTAAGTATGTCTGCCTTTAGATTTACATATAGGCCTTAAGTGACTGTTAGGATGTCCGCATTATATGTTTGCTTGTATGTACAATTGTTTACGTAGACATAATTATACTACCAAATTTAGGGAATAATCATTCCGAAACTTATGTGTATTTCATCTACCAGAACTTATGATTTCCCTCCTCTTAACATTAGCAGGTTAGTAGGTGAGTTTATTGACTAAGGATGAGGGACAATTGCTTAGAGGAGGCGCCTCTCGAATACTTAGTTATATTGGCGGTAGCTTTATTATTATTGTTGTTGTGTAATTGGCATAATGAATAATTGATGTATCTTGTACCTTTGAGACATGTTGTATTTTGGATTTGTGGTTTTTAAATAATGGTACATCTATTTTATGCTATTATACTTTATTCCTTCCGCTATGTGAGATTCTGATTATCATTTATACTTCCCTGTGATACCTTTTTAACATGTCCTTATAGGAACCAATGATCCGTTTAGAGTGTATCTAAGTTTTGATGAGCCTTTTTTGAGTGGGAATTTAAGCCCATCCGGGCGGGTTGTTACAAACATCCTTGGCGCTTTAGGTAGAGACATACTATTTGAACTAAGGGGATATCTTCTGCTTAAGACACAATGATATGAAAAAGGAATAAAAATGCTTATGTTGAGGACGCTAGGTTTGAAGGAACCTAGGATGCTTCCTCCACAGGAAATTCCTCTATCTATCTTGCCATGGAAAAGATGGACGGAGTTATCAAGGATTTGGAATCTAGATTAGAATGTTAGTAAAGATTGTGATGAAGGAAAGAGGAAATGATGGCAAACTTCATCAATTGGATTAAACAAAATGGAAGGTCAGCAGGCCAGAATGGAGCAAGACCTAGTAACATAAGAACTTTCAAGATAGACTCGAGGGCAACTCCCCCTTCATCATAAGGGATCGTTACCGACCCTTACCCTCAAGTCAGTATCGACCTGATGCAAACCAAAGGAAACATACTCGGAAGTAATGTAAGAACCATTGGCACTTATGGAAATCGAATTTGGAACTTGGAAATGGAATTTAGGCGCTTACAGGTGAGGACAACAAATTGAATCAAATAGGGGTTGGCCTATTCAAGGAAATCAGGTTGGAACTAACCCGACTTTAACAATCGAAGGCGAACACTCCGTTTTGGATGCTCTATGCGCTCGGATAGTAGGTGTTGATTTTCATGATTAGCATCGACTTATAAATGATGATAATAAGATGTTGTATATGATTTAGATAGCTTCAAGCATTGGAATATCTCAACCAAATATGAATAGTTTAATTAGGGTCCATTCACTCCGAACATACTAAATTCGAGAAATCTACTGAATTTTAAACTTCTGACATTCGAAGCTTATAATGGAAGGAAGAATCCTACTATACACCGTATGCGATATATACGTCATATGGATGTACTTGGGACATCCGATAAGGTTACGGTTAAATGATTTCCACTATTTCTCTCGAAAATGGCTACCATGTGGTTGGTAGTGGACATTGGCTCTCTCACATGTTGGAATGATCCCGTCGTAAAGTTGATTGAGCTGTTTCGGGTCTACATCTATCGACCCATAAATGTAATGATACTTACTTCCATCAAGCAGAGGACCAGAGAGACTCTGTGCAAATTACTTCCAGCCAGATCCAGCTATTGTTTTAATGGTGGCAGTTTCTGGTATTTCGGATAATACAAATTTCAGGGCTTCGTTAGAAAGGAATCCGCCAAGGGACCTTGATGAGCTTTATTATATGAAAGATTGATTTCTTAGGCAAGAGGACACAAGAGCAAATAGAGAGGCTCTTGAAGTTAACGATGTTGAAAATGGAGGGTCGTCTGGATTCGAAATGGATAAGGGAATAAGAAAGGCAACTGATGGATTTGATCAAAAGAATAGGCAATGAAGAGAACCGAAATTCTCTTCTTACATGGATTTAAATGTATACTTGGAAAGGATTTATCGGGAGTCTCATGGCAATCTACTGTTTAGGAGACCGGTTAGAAGGGAACCAAAGGAGAAGGAAATGTTTCTGGAAAACACTATTTTTCCATGACTTGGATGGTCATGATACGAGTGTTGGCACCTAAAGGGTATTACTGAAGAGCGCATCAGGAGTGGACAGTTGGTGCAATACATCCAAAATAGGACTAAGTGATAGAACAATAATAGCCCCTACTTCTCGAAACAAGAGGGAGCTAGTTACGAGCTCGCTTTGATAAGCATTAATTGTAACTTATATTTGGATGTTGGGCAACTATATTAGCCTACCCATGTACGGGCTAGGAATTAGTCCCTAGGCATGCTCTTTGTTGATGATGAACCGTCCAACTTCATTCACTTAATAAATTTGCAATGAAAACGACTAAGTCGACATATCCATATATGGGATTAGGACTTAGTCTATAGGCATGCTATTTACCAATGATGAACCGCTAGTTTTTCTTTTAGATTTTTTTAATAAACTTAGTTTATTGAACTTTAATATGATCAATTCAGTTTTATGGATTACGCTTTTGAAGTGTGAAATTGGTAATTGTATTTTAACTTCAATAACTAGACCCACAAGTAAGGATTATGCTTGGGAAGGTTCAAGCAGCTTTATCAGGACTTTGCAAGGCTGTTTGATTGGTCGTCGAGCATGGAGTATGCTCCGGAAGGTTTGAGCTGCTTTGCTAGGACTTGGTTACACTATTCGATCAGTCATCAAGTATGAATTATACTTGATGATGCATGGACTGTCTACGAAATGAGAATGATTGGTTGGATTTTGTAGTTATGGATTATACCCATGTAGGCTAGGCCCAAAGAGGCTATAGATTTTGATTTCAACTTGGAATAACTTTGGATTTTGGATTTCTGGATTGGATTCATTATTTGGATATTCTAGATTTTGGATATCGTACTTGGTTATGAATTTCTTGGATTTTGAATTTATAGTCCGATTACATATACGATCTAGCATGATCTTGGATATTTTTATTTTGACTATGGAATTTTTAGACTTTTCAGATTTTGGATTTCTTGAATTTCAGTTTTTGGATTTTTTTTTGAAATTGCATCAAATAAACGATCACGGTTTTGGAAAATTTTCTTATGGTTTTTTTATGGTTTTCTCATGGATTATGGACTTTGGATTTTTGGATTATACATAACAAACCTTCAATTGAAAGTTATGTTTCAAGGGGTAAGCGCCAACTTCCTTTTGACAGGAATGTTATGTTTTAAGTTTAGATGTTCTGATAGATCAGGAGTCAAGTACGGATGGTTATATGAAGCTATGAATAGACAAGATTCATCGAAATATCACTCTGGAATTAACCGAATCGGATCTAAAAATTTGGCTAAGTTTGGGATTGATATGAATCCGGTGCGAAGGAACAAAACTGGAATTCTGGCTAAGTGAGGGATCAGTACTACTTTGAGATACATTACTAAAAAACAAAATCAAAATTAAAACTACATTATTAACTTGGATTCTTAAGGTCGGATCCCGAAACCCAAAGAACAAGGAGCACAGTAAAGCGTAGGAGGACCCACCTTAGGGGTCGCACCCTGGAGGGTGAAACCTATGAGGGATCGATACTGATCCCTTTTAACGGTTCGGTACCAATCTCCCAAGAGAGTGGTGATCCGGTCCGACTTCTTGGGCTAGGTCATCTCTTCTTGTTGGGCCTCCTTATACGATTCTGTACTGATTCGACCTGCCTTTTCAGTAATAAAGACTACCAGGACTTCAGAAAAAGGGATCTCTTCCTTTCCACTGGGATCCTCACTCTTCCCTTTGGTTCTTATTTATTCTCCACTATGCAGGGACTTAGCCAAATTCAAGTTTCAAATTATTCTTGTAACAACGCAGAATTTTAGTGATAACTAATTTAGTTATTTAATTAGGTCCCAAAAAAAAAATGAAATTTGCACAAATGGTGGAATTTGACCTTTTACATTGTGACGGAATTCTGGTGTACTTTCATGTTTAGAACTTCACGAACGAAGTCCGTATGAAAAAGTTACAGATGAAATACGAAAATAGATGAAAAATAAATAAAATAGAATAATATATACATATGGTAATAATTAATTACCTTTAATACCCCTGCCCCACCTCTACCACGTCGACCGCTAGGTCGACCTCTTGGTCTATAGTAGTAGGTGTTAGGAGGCGGCTAGGGTTAAAAGTGATATAAATTATATTTTAATGGACGGATTTTATTGGAAATCTATATGACGGTTGAGGGTTATTTCAACGCCTATAAATCAAGGGCTAGACCCTCGTTCTCGTATTCACATTTTCTAAAGGTAGTAGCGAAGCTATTCCATTTCCAATCCTCCAATATCTTTTAAAACACAAATTATAAACTATACAAATCAGATTTACAAGATTGGATATATTAGAATCAGATTTTATGAAAAAGAGATGGTTCTTCGTTTAGGTAATTTATATCATTGAATTTTCATCTTCCTTTCCTATTTCTTCTTTCAGATCTACAAATCTAAATCTTTGTTTATAAATCCTTTTTGGAAATAAACCGTAGATCTGCAGGATTTGGGAACTTTAAGCCTAAAAGCTGTGTCAGATATGGATTTGGATAGCTTTCAGGTGAGTGGGAAATTATATAAATTGTTTATAAATACATATATAATTCATTTGTGTTGAGTTTGAATTATATGCCTAAAAATGTCAGACTTGTGTATTTTGTCAAATCTGAATTATTATGAATATTGGTTAAATATGGTTTTGTAGGCCTTTTCATTTATTATCATCATCCTGCGTACAATTATTCTTGAGTTGTTATAGTTATTATAAACACCTTGGATCTGGAAATCAGTCCCGACACCTTTATCTGATTCGTAGTTTTATTCCAAATCCATAGGATTGGTGTTGATTTATAACTTATGCAGTATTGGTTAAAATGATAATAATCCTGTTGTGTTTGACATTGTTTGTAGTTTTACTTGATCATTATATTTTTTTGTATAAAAAGACGTCGTCTGAAATCTACAAGGAATATAAATAAATCAAATAAGAAGAGATGTGAAAATTCACGTATTTTTGTACGTAGCTAGCAACAGCTATTCTAATTACTGCAGATTGCCAACATTTACGTTGTGTTACAGTTTCCACCATAAGGACTACACCTATCTAATTTCCAGTAGCCTTTTATATATATATATATATATATATATATATATTTACATATATCCTCTGGTTCACCTAGGAACTAAGAACTATTCCTTAGTATCTTTTAGAAGCACTCACTGGGATCAACCATCTGATACATCATGGAATCGCCACATTACGTCTATCACATTATAAGCTACATCTGCAATGTACTTCCCAATGCTTACATAAAATATAAGTACATAAAATCTGCACCCGCAATGGACCACCCAATATCTACGTTGCAAATATACTAGTGTGAATTCCGTTAACGGACCATTCAGTTCCTATAATGTGAATATGCTGAATTGTCTTAATGGGCCACCTAATTTCCTATGCTACGGAGTTCATTCTTTCGTATGGACAACTCAATTTCTTATGCTACAAAATTCACTTAGTGATTTTCTATTTTTTCTGATCTTATTTTCGCGAGCTAGATCTGTTAACCGCCCTATCATAAAGGAATCTCTACATAGGTAAACTAGCATTGTACTAACAACCAATCTAAACAAATAACTTCATCATTGTGTAACCTATTTGAATGGTTGGTTGCAAAATCTCGTTCATCCAAGGTGCAACCGATGTCCTTCTCCCTTACCGCTATGTCGATGATGACCCAATAAACATGCAATAGGTACCTATAAGGGTTGGCACTCACACGATTTTCATTTCTATAATTTATCTAGCCAGCTCACTTCCATTTTGATTGCATAATGCAATCAATGCAATACCGCTTTGATAACCTGAAGTAGACTAAGCCGTTGATTGACCACTTGTGCCTACATCTTGAATCTATCCTAGGGTGTTCCTCTACACGTGATCACTTTTTCCATAGGTGCCATAGTTGATATATATATATATATATATATATATATATATATATATATATAACCGTCATCAGTTAGGCTCTAAGCTTCTTATTTCCCACTCCATTAATTTTGGTTGTACAACACTAGAAATATACTTTATAAAATCCCTTCTTTAGACACTTACTCCCTACTCGGACAATATTTACCACAACAACATTATGATGAGGCTCAATCAATTTACCGTTTCTAACTTCGTTCCAATCAAAAAACCACCAACGACTACATTACTAATTTTCTCAAAACCATTTTAAACATATGTACGTGGCTATTTATATAGTTTGTATATTTATATCTTTATCCTAGCTTCTTTTGGCCTCTTAATATTTTATTCAGACCCTTAATTTACATTCCATCATTACACGTTTATTTTACATTTTAACCAATTTCATCTAGCATTTCCATATTTATTATTATTATTCATATCAATGGCATTTTAGTTTATAATTCCATTAGTTTGTCTATTTTTATTACTTTTATTTTTATGCATGTTTCCCAGTACCATTAATCTTTTTAGCTTATTTTTTTACCATTTCATTATTGTAACCTACCGAATTTTAATAAATTGAAACTTGGTTTTACCCTCGGTTTCTACAAAGCTTATTTCCATGTTTTACTCGAAAGCAGAAACTTTATGCGATGTCTATAATTACAAGGAACCCCATTTTCATTTATTGAAATAGATAGTATGTAATAGTTATCTAGGAATATTTTATACATCACTTTCTTCTGAGAAAATCATATATTTATTCCTTGTAATCCCTAACATTGCAATTTATGAGGTCTTTACCTACGTAAACTATGGAAATATACTAACGAATTAATACATTAACCAATTTCTAATGAATAATAGTTTCCCATCTGTTTTACTTTATATTTAAATAGTTTGGGCATAAACAAACAATGTAAATAACCTTCCAGTTATTTTTCCAAAGGCAACTTTTCACAGTTACAATTCTATTTTATACCATATTTCCCATTACATAATTCACCTAATTAAATTGCAATTTGACAATCATTTAAGACGAACAAATTTACAACGATACATTCTACCATTAGATAAAAATATATATAATTTTACCACTCACCTGGATTTTGGAGAATGGAGTATTGATGACAACAACCTTATTTCAATATTAATTGATTGTAAAATATATACTGACACCTTTATCAAGAATATATATATACACACATATGTTGGATTTATATAATGGAATTAATACTGAAGACATATAGTTTAAGAGCTTCTAGAGATTCAGATTTCAGAGATGATTCAAGACTCATGAGTAATCAAGATTTCAAGAGTTCAAGATAAATATAGTAATAGAGTCTAGCTTATTTAAGACTCTGAATAGCACTCCAGGTTCAAATTCAATTTCTGGTTTCCAATTTCTGATTTCAAATTCTATTTTCAAATTCTATCTTCAATCTTTATTTTCTCTATTTTACTTTTTCTATTTTTAAACTTAATTTTTATAGTTTATAAGTTTGATATATTATATACTTTATATTGATATAGTTTTAAACTTTATAATTTTATAAATGTGTTTATATAGTTTATACTTATGGTTTCAAATGATTTTCTACTTTATATTGTTCATTTACAACACTATGTTTTAATTCAAGAGTTTCTAGAAGTATATACATATATATCAAAACACTTCAAAAATGCTCAAAATTCAATTTTATACTAGGTTATTTCGACATACATTTATGCCTATGTCGACATATAACTATCATATTTTTTTTATTTTTCAAGGAAGCGTCTTTTCACTATTTGTAACGTTCCAGAAGCATTGAAACTTTTCAAATCTTATAAATAGGGGATGTTTTCAATTTTTTTCATCATTCTTCTTCTCCATCTTCATCTCCTTTCTTTACACCATTATTATTTCTTATTTTTATGATTTCTACACTTATACACTGTCGAATTCCATTATATTACATAAAACTTCTTCTCTTCTCACTCTCTACTCATTACTCTCTGAATCGAAGTGTTATTGAAAAATTAAAGGGCTGTTGTAATTGTTTGGGAAGTGTTTGGAAAAAACGTGTTTCCTTGTAGCCTTGAAATCAAGGAACCGGAGCGGTGTTAACCTTGTAGCCGTGAAATCAAAGTGAATATACTTGATCAAGGGTGTTTGGAAATGGTGTTAACCTTGTAGCCATGAAATCCAGCGGGTTGTACTTGGATATTGACATAGTAATAAAACTCTGTGCAATCCAGCGTTGCATGGGACTGGACATAGGAGTAATCTGAACCAGTATAAAATTTGGTATGTTCTTTTTTTTCTACATTTTATTTTTGTTTATCTTTGTGTTTGTGTTTGATTCTGTGTCTGTGATTCTTTCTGTGGTGTGTGATTCATATAGTAGATCATATAAGTTTTAGATTTTGTTTAATTTCTCAAAAACACTATTCACCCCCCCTCTCTCTAGTGTTAGTTTTGCCTTAACGATCCATTCTGCAATCCCTAACAATTGGTATCAAAGAAAGGTCTTTCAAAAAGTTCATAATCTAATTTTTGAAAATAGTTATAATGGAAGCCTACACTGGTAGCAATAATAGTTCTTTTGTAGAGTGTCAGTCCACTGTTAGACCACCACTATTTAATGGTAGTAATTATTCATATTGGGCATGTAGAAAGAAAATATATTTACAATCAGTAGGATTAGTCACATGAAATAGTACACAGAATGAGTTTTTTGAATCCACAACTGCTTTTTCACAATGGAAAAATGAACAAAAGACTGTGACACAAAGAAATTCTAAAGCCATAAATATGTTATTTTGTTCATTAGATAGGAATGAGTTTAATAGAGTGTCTGTATGTAAAACTTCTTATGAAATTTGGAGAACTTTTCAAATTACTCATGAAGGAACTAGTAAAGTTAAACAAACTTAGATATCAATGTTAGTTAATCAGTTTAAGTTATTCAAAATGAACAAGAATGAGTCTATCTCCGATATGTATTGCAGATTTCAAGAGATAGTACATTCATTAACAGCACTTGGAAAAATTTATTCAGAAGAAGATCAAGTCGAAAAAATATTGATTTCACTGACTCCGGAATGGGATCAGAAAACTTTGGCAATTGAAGAAGCTAATAATGTCAGTGAAATGAAGATTAAAGAGTTAATCGCAAATCCGATATCTTTTGAAGCAACAACAAATGATTCTGACTCAAGTAGTGAAGATGATGAAGAAACAACCCTCATAACAAGACATTTTAGAAAATTTCTGAAATATAAAAGGAAAAATTATTTTCAAAATAATAACCAAGGAAGTTCAAGAAGAAATGATGATCTATGTTGTAACTGCAACAAACCAGACTATATAAGGAGAATGTGTCCATATCCAGATAAATCGACCCAACAAACAGACAACACCAATTCTTCAAAGAAAAGAAAGCATATGCAACAACGTTAAATGATTCAGATTCATCATCAAGTGATGAAGAGCCAGAAACCGGAAATTCAAATATGCGCTTCACGGCAATTCAGAATTCAGAAAATTTCGAAGAAAAGGATCTAAAAACCAGGTACACCTTAATTAATTTTTAAAAAATTTCTTTGGTTGAATGGCTAATTTGTTTGTTTTGGATTTAAAATTCAAACCTTAAAATTCAAACTTGAAATTTAAAATTCAAATTTGAAATTTTGAAATTCGAAACTCAAAATAATAATGTAATAATAAATAAAATAATAAAATAATTTTTTTGGATGTTTGCTAGGATTAGAATTATTTCAGGAAATCGTTAAACCTGAAATATAAACCGATAAGCTAATCACAAGTCACAAAAACCCAATGTCTTTTGAAAATTAACACATATGTCGACATACATATGTCCATATGTCGACATATCTGCCTGAAGTTTGAAATTTAAAATTTGAATTTCAAAGGTTTAAACTTTCAAACTTCCTTCCAACTTTTCACCAACTCCCAAGGTCTGGAAAGGTACCATTGAGTTTTGAAAAGTTGTGCCCCTTCAATTCATATCCATTCAATTTCTATATATATATATATATATATATATATATATATATATATATATATATATACCTATTCTTTCTACCTTTTATTCAAAATTCAAACTATATTCTTCACACACAATGGCTTCCTCTAGTTCATCTCAGAAATTGAAGCCAACCAAAACCATCAAGGGTTATCTTCATAATGATAGAGATGCTATTAAAACTTATGTTGACTATCTAGCAAAAGCTGAAGTCAATACGGGAGCTTTCGCCGTCTTTGAAGATTTCCCTTTCTATGATCTTATCTTTCTCTTTCAACATAATGAAGTCTTGAGTCTAATTGACTCTGTGGGTAATGATGAAGTATGTTATCCTAAGCCTGTCAAGATGTTCTATGTGAATCTTAGTCGCGGGTTTTATGAAGGCAACGAAGACTAAATTTGGAGCAGCGTCAAAGACACATAAATTGTTCTTGATGCCGAAGTCTTGGGAAATATTTTAAATTAAAGAAGCATAGGCTCGGATTTTTCGGATTTCATTATCATTGAAACCGATTTAGAGACTTATCACGACATATTTGAAAGCGATGCTCAAATGGATTTCAAAAATCGCTTTTTCCGTCCAAAAACAAGAATCGTAAACTTTCTCCTTCAACACACCATCACTCCTCGTTCCGGAAACTTTAATAATCCAACTCTCAAGATCTAAAAAGCCTTCTTTGCTATTATTGGTGGCTATAACATTAATTGGGCCGATATGATCTTAAGAGAAATTAAGCCCATAGAAACTTCATCAAGAGAGAACACTCTTTACTATGGAGTTTATCTCACCCACATTTTCAAATACTTTGGAGTTGATCTTCATGGAGAAGAATTTGTGCCAAGGAAAGTGTTTGACTCCTCAAACATACATCCCATGCAAATTCCTCTCACTTTCCAACCATATGAGACATTTGAAGCCAAACAAGCTCGAATGCAACAAGAACAAGCACCTATGGATGTCTAAGAAGAAGAAACTTCTTTAGAAAGGGTTGAGTGTCCTATCAACACTAGACACATTTCCAGAGAGATGAATGTTCAAAACCAAGTGAGGATAGTCAACAATCAGAAGAAGCTCAAAACGAACTTTTCCAAAATGACCAAGTCCATGGTCAAGATAGGAAGTAAGCTTGGAATCTCATTTTCCTCCTCATCATCCACTGAAAACTAGCCTATCTAGTTTTATTTATATTTAATATTTTCTTGTATTTTCATTCGAATCTCATATTTAGCGTGTCTTAATTAGTTAGATATATTTTCTTTTTATGAAGTAATGAATGGAGTTTTATTCATGTTAAAATTATCTTTAAGTTACTGTAAAAACTTAAGAATTAAATATAATATAATAAAAGATCAAAAGATTCAAATTTTGAAAATTTTCAAAAAAAATTAATAGATATGCCAACATACATAATTGCATATGTCGACATATAACTACCATATTTTAAAAACTTTTCAAATTTTAAAATTTAATAACTAACTCATGTCCATTCAAAATCCAACGAATTCCAAACCTTATTTAAGCCTATTTCTTCCATAAAACTTTATTATTTCATTTCTCCTTCTTCTCTATTCATTTCTTATCAAAACAGTGGCAAATCCAATTCATAATCTAAGTGAAAATCTTGAAGAAACATTGAATTCCTTCAAGAATATCCTCTGTATAATTCTACGAAACCAACGTCATCTTGAATTAAGCCGAATAAAGATGTTTGGATAGCAAGAGAAACACTTTGACGCAATACAGTGGCTAATCTCCTCTCTTTTCAGAGATGAAGACAATAATCTCGCTAAAGCACCACCAACCAAAGAAGATGAAGATTGGAGGTCATCAAGAAGGATTCAATCTTTGGAGAAGACGTTTAGGTAGAAGTCCCGAGAAACATTTAATTGCTTGGTACGATATGATTGATTTGTTTAAATTTGTCTGATTTGGATTGTTTGACTTAAAATTTGTATATATTAAACATATGGTGTGGTGTTCTTGGATTGGTTTGTATATGACTTAAAACATATGTAATTATGGTACTTAGATTGGTTTGTATCTATTATTAAATTATAAATTTAGGAAAAGTATTTTATGATTGTAGAATATATATATATAGGATTAAAGTGAAGTACTTTACTTTAGTGCAATATTTATTTAGATAGTTACAGGATTTAGTAGGAGTAGTTTTAGAATTTCTTTTGATAATTCCAAAGGGGGAGAAATTATAAAATATAGAATTAGTTTATAGGATTCATATAGACAGGGGGAGTATTAGAAGAATCATCATCAACAGGTATGATATTTTATAAACTACGGTTGTCATCATTAAAAAGGGGGAAAATGTTGGAGAATGGAGTTTTGATGACAACAACCTTATTTCAATATTAATTGATTATAAAATATATACTAGCACCTTTATCTAGAATATATATATACGTACACACATATATGCAAGATTTATATACAGTAATTAATACTGAAGACTGTACAGTTTAAGAGCTTCTAGAGATCCAGATTTTAGAGATGATTCAAGACTCATGAGTAATCAAGATTTCAAGATAGACATAGTAATAGTGTCTAGTTTATGTAAGAATCTGAATAGCACTCCAGGTTCAAATTTAAATTCAATTTCTAATTATCAATTTCTCATTTCAAATTTTATCATCAATCTTTATTTACTCTATTATACTTTTTTATTTTTAAACTCAAGTTTTATAGTTTTTAAGTTTTATATATTAAATACTTTATATAATTTATATTTATATAGTTTTAAACTTTATAATTTTATAAATATGTTTATATAGTTTATACTTATGGTTTCATATGATTTTCTACTTTATAATATTCATTTACAACACTATGTTTTAATTCAGAAGTTTCCAGAATTATATATATATATATATCAAAACACTTCAAAATTGCTCAAAATTCAATTTTATACTAGGTTATGTCGACATACATTTATGCCTATGTCGACATAAAACTGTCATATTTTTTATTTTGAAAAGAAGCGGCTTTTCACTAATTGTAACGTTCCAAAAGCGTTGCAACATTTCAAATCTTATAAATAGGGGTTGTTTTCAAAAAAAAAATCATCATTCTTCTTCTCCATCTTCATCTAATTTCTTTACACCATTATTATTTCTTATTTTTATGATTTCTACACTTATACTCTACCGAATTCAATTCTATTTACATAAAACTTCTTCTCTTCTCACTCTGTACTCATTACTCTCTAAATCGAAGTGTTGTTGAAGAGTTATAGGGCTATTGTAATTGTTTGGGAAGTGTTTGAGAAAAAAGGTGTTTCCTTGTAGCCTTGAAATCAAGGAACCGGAGCGGTGTTAACCTTATAGCCGTGAAAACAAGGGGAATATACTTGATCAAGGGTGTTTGGAATTGGTGTTAACCTTATAGCCGTAAAACCAAGGGGGTTGTACTTGGATATTGATATAGTAATAAAACTCTGCACAATCCAGCATTGCGTGGGACTGGACATAGGAGTAATCCGAACCAGTATAAAATCTAGAGTGTTCTTTCCTTTTCTGCATTTTATTTTTGTTTATCTTTGTGTTTGACTTTGATTCTATGTCTTTGATTGTTTCTGTGGTGTGTGATTCATATAGTAGATCGTATAAATTTTATATTTTGTTTAATTTCTCAAAAACACTATTCACACCCTTCTAACACTGAAAGCTGTACAAATCCCTAGATTCAATCCAAATCTGGCCCTATTATCTACGTTTTCCCACAGTGAAATCTCCTATGTGGATTTACAAACAATGTTTACATAGATCTGTTATATTGTATTTAAAAAATGGAGATTTGGATCTCGATTAACTAATAAAATCCAAATCCACGAATTTAGAATTTTGATGTATCTTTATGATCTGAACCAATTCCTAATCCTCTTTCTTTTTTCTTTTATTATCCTCTAGTTTAAATTTGTGCATCATAGATCTAAAATTTTATATTTAGAAACTTTAGAGGAGAAAGAGCAATAGAAGAACGTTGGCATCCATTGAAAAAATAATGATTGCAAGCAAAGTCGTATGTATTTATTTATAGAGATTCAAATCTTTGCTAAACATTATATCAAATCCTATTAGACCATGGACACATAGGGCCTGAAATTTATCATATTTCGCACCCACGCAAGTCGACCGCCCCTATTAGCAGTCTGCCGCCATGGTCGACCATCACGGTCAACCCTTGACAAAAATGGTCGACAACAAGTGTGTATGTGTGTATATATTCCTATGCAACATATTTTTTTTGAAAAACAAAAATGTGTGATCTTCTAAAAAGAAGAGAGCACACATATATAATATAAAACAAAAAACTGCAATATCCGACTATAGAACTAAAGGAGACAAAGCAAAAAACAAAACACGACTCAAAGAATGTAATGGAAAGTAGATAGATGAGCTTCAGATAAACCACCGCCCATCATACTCCAATATCGAATTCCGGCAAAGCCACCACCCGATAGTGGAGTATATCTACTCCAATACAATAAATCAGTCTCTCCATGCAAAAATAACAAAAATAAAGCAGTATAACCGCAAAAACTCTACGAAACCAAGCACAAAAAGATCTCCAAAGCTAGTGCCTAATGGCAATCTAGACAGCAATCCACAAAGCTTCACAACAATAGTCAATAACCTGGAACCTGAAAGAAACTAGACAACCCATAAGTACCCATCACACACACACACATATATATATATATGAGTATATATGTATATATATATCAAAAAAGGTATATATATATAAACATATATCCCTACATATATGTGAAGAAGAAGAAAGAATGAAAAAGAGACAAACAAGCAATAACAAAAAACAGAAATTAACAACAAATGCGAGATCTATCACCTCTAAAATAACTATTGATTCTAATAAACAAACTCAAATTAAACCTAACCTTAAGAAAAAAACAACCAAAATGCGAATCAACAAAAAACTTAAAGCGCGAGTTAGACATCCAATCTAGACAGTAATAAATTGTCTTAATGATTAAATTATCAGCGGACACTGAAATAGAATGGAAAAATCTCTGATGCCTCTCCAACCAAATGAACCAACTAATGATAATAACTAAAGAATCCAACACATATCTCTGTCTAGAATTGAAACCAAATCTACAACGATCCCAATACTCAACACAGCTGCTAAAAGAATTAAAACAACCAAAAACAAAACTCCTTAAAACCATAGTTAAAATATAATTGGAAAAATTGCAGGAGAAAGAAAGATGATCAACATCTTCATCCAAAAGACTGCAAAAACAACACTTAACATCAAATATCTTCTTTAAAAGCTCAACGGTATCAAGCTTCTAATGAATAATCAACCACATAAGAAACTTAGCTTTAGGAGGAGAATTAGAATCCCAAATAAACTTAAAAGGGAGAAAAGAAACACCAGAAAAGTTAATAAAATTATACATAGAATTAACGGAGAAAACTAAACTCTTATCCAGACCCCAACCAAAATAATCACCATTCTCATACAAATGATACAAGGCTAACTTAGCTTTAAGCAAAGCTAATTTCCTCAACAAACCTTCTTCTAAAATATTATCAAAGGAAAACTCCCACGGGGGATCTAAATCCCTCCTATAAACATCAATGATTAAGGAATTCTTAAAACCACAATTATTAGAAAGCTCTTTAAATTCAATTTTAAGCGGCACACTAGAAATCCAAGCATCATGCCAAAAGTAAGTAAGATTACCGGAATGAACAGTCACCTTACAACCTAACTTAAATAAGTCAAAACAATGCAAAACATACTTCCAAAAATAAGATAATTTATTAGACCAACTAAAACCAGACTCCACAATAAACTCACCCCCAGAATAATAAAATTTGGAGACAATAATCTTCAAAGAAGCCGACACATCAGGGCACCTATATCTCCATAACCATTTGGCTAACAAGGAAGAATTAAAATTATAAAGATTAATGATCCCCATCCCCCCATCTTTCTTTGACTTACAACACACCTCCCAGTTAACTAAACATTTATAACCTCTACAAATAGGGACACCACTCCAAAGGTAATTCCGCCTGACTCTGTCAATTTTCTCAATAACCCATTGAGGAAAACGATGAACGTCCATCCAATAAGTAGAAATAGCAGATAACACCAAATTAACTAGAACTAATCTACCTGCTCTAGTTAGAAATATGTTATTCTAACTCGATAATCTATTATTGATCTTATCAATAATAACTATCCAATCATCCTTCTTAAGATTCGAAGGCTTAATCTTAAAACCCAGATAATCAAAAGGGAACTTGATGACATAACAGTTCAAGGTGCTAGCAACCAAAGACTCAACATTATAAAAATCATTAAGGACCATAACAGCACTCTTGTCAAATTGATTTTGAGACCAGGTAACATCTCAAAACAATAAAGAATAAACTTAAGAACAGTAATATGTTTAAGAAAATGCGCGGAAAATAATAATGTATCATCTACAAATTAAAGAATAGATAATTCAATATTAAATTCCTCGTTACCAACACTTCCTAAGACACCTAAACCCCCGACTCTCTTAATAATTCTAGAGAAAACATCGGCCCCTAAATTAAACAGAAAAGGTGAAAGAGGATCACCTTGTCTAAGACCTCTCTTAGATTGGATCCTCTTGCCTACAACCCTATTAACAACAATACTAGAGCTACCAAACCTAAGCAAAAGCATGATCCATTTGGTCCATCTAACACTAAAACCCCTACCAAGACAAAATTCACAGATAAAGTCCCAATCAACGAAGTCGAATGCCTTCTCAAAATCTAACTTCAAAATAGCACAAGAAAATTTATTTTTACAACAGACATTAATATACTCCTGCACATCAGCCACTCTGTCCACTATGTTTCTACCCTTGATGAAGGCTGTTTGAGAACAGTCTATAAGATCGTTCATCTTAATACTAAGCCTGTTAGCTAGGACTTCGGAAATAATCTTGACCGAGCAATTAATTAAGGAAATAGGCCTGAAATCCTTAAGAGAATTAGCACCCACTCTCTTATGAATAAGAATAAATTAGCAAAGTTAAAACTACCTAATCGCATATCTCCACTATAAAATCATTAAAAAGGTTAATAATATCCAATTTCAAGACCTCCCAAAACTGCTTATAAAAAAGAACATAAAAACCATTAGGTCTAGGAGCTTTATCGCTAGGCATATCACAGACAGCCTTCCAAATCTCCCATTCAGAGAAAGGTCTGTCTAAATCAGCTAACTCAACCTTAGTGGCCGACAGAAAAATGTCATTCCATCTGACATTAATCCTTCTCTTAGTCCTAGTGCCTAAAATCTGCTTATAATACCTAGTAAAAGCCTCATTTAATTCCTTCTAAATGGTCACCTCCACATCATTAATAAAAATAAAATGAATTAAGTTATCACGCCTCCTCTTATTAGCCACACTATGGAAGAACTTCATGTTATTATCCCCTCCTTAATCCATTGAACTCAGGCCCTTTGCTTCCACATGATCTCTTCTTTTTCTAAAATCAGTTTAAGATCATCCTAAGGTTACAAAGTCTATCCCTTTCAATAGAATTAAGAATTCTTGACTCATTAATTTTTTCTAAATCAAGCATCTCACACAGAATCTTATCATTCCTAATTCTGACACTTCCAAAAATATACTTATTCCAGCGCTTGAGAAAAAAATCTTAACTTGCCCAACTTCGCAACAAAGATCTACGATGAATTGCCCCTATATAGATTATTGTAAAAAAATTAGGAATTCCACTTAAAAGTAAATAGATTAGTAAAACTAGAATCTAAAAGCTACATCTTTTCCAATTTGAAATTGTTACTAATCGAAATATTCCAGTCACACGAAAGAATAAAAGGACAATGATCAAAATATAAAAACGGCAAGCCCTTAACTCTACAAATAGCAAATCTATCTTCCACCTCAGAACTAATAAAGAATCTATCTAATAAAGCAAAAGAAGGACTATCTATGACATTATACCAAGTGAACAATCTTTAAAAAATGTCCTAACCTTAGCACATTTTTTAGGATCATTTAGACCCTTAATATTCCAGCTAACAATCCTCATCGACTCAAAGAAGAAACTCTCTCTAATTCCCTACTCCTAATGAAATCCTCATCTAACTCAATATCCGTAAAAATAAAGGCAGTATCATTAGCGAGCTGAAATAACTGACTAGTTGAAAGACTACCCAAAGTAAAAGGAGTATAATCACTACCATAAACAGGAGTCATACCTGAGCCCAAATCCGAACTGCTACTACTAGCATTCAGATTCGGGAACTTACCTCGAGATGAAGAGGAGACATATTTGATCCTAGCGCTACGTCGAATCAATCCAGAACTGGGAATTGCTCTCCTACTTCCCCTCCTGGACAAAAAACTGGATACATCACTACTCAGAGAATGTCCACCACTAGTCTCTAGCAATCCATCATTAACTGAAAAGCTAGATCCGTCACCAGAACCAAACACTAATCGAGGCAAAACACACTCCAAAAGAGACACACTGGAGCACGGCCTCAAATACATGGTGAGTAGCCTCACACCCGACTCACTCACATTCACAGAGCAGACACCCCTATCCCACGAAAACAAAAATCTACGCAAAACAGAACAGGCTAACAGAGAATAATTGACTGCCAAACCCCCCATCTACTAACAATAAACTACTACCAAAAGAGGAACTAACCACAGTTACATCCATGCAGCCTGAGTTACCAATCTCTCCTCCCCTAGCAACCACATTCTCAGCGCAATAAAAAGAAGATTGAACATCCACCCTATCCACATCTTCACTAAAAGCATCAACATGAGAGCTGCCCACCATGTTCTCACTCCCAGAATTACCAAGCTCATGACTAACATAACACTTAGCTTTCAATTTATCAGACCTCCCAAATTTAACACGCCCCACTCTAAAGCCTTTCCTCTTTGAGGAGGAAAACTTCAGAAAAAACTCCTTTAGAACCGCTGAATCACAAACAACAACCTCCTTACTAGAATCAACCTCATCCTCATAATTCTCCAACAACCCAAAGCTATTTGAAAGAATAATGTCTCCAGCCACATCCCAATCTACCCCCACCTCGACACAAGAACTGGGATGAGGACACTCAGCAACACCGACAACATCATAGCCGAACATATCAATCGAATCATCTCCTGTCATCAAGTCTTTTGCCCTCTCTCTCGATGGCCAAACAATCATAAAACCAAGATCCTTCAACGAGACCCATGCAATTCAACACTTCAGGATTGAAAAACAAAGGATCAGAACGCTGCATATCCTACAAGAACCCAGCAGAACCCACCATAATTTCTTCAAAGAACATCACTTCATCACATCCAAACCCAAATCCACCATATGAACCTTCTCCGTCTGGATCTTAAAATCCGTATGTAAAGGATGCAATCCAGAACCCAGATTAAAAGGAGCATCGCATATTGATGGAATCTGAAAAGCAACAGCACTTCTATCATAATTAATAACTGTGTTAATAACATCAAAATGCTTCAAAATCCCTTCCAATAACAAGAAAAATTTCCTCTTATTTCTTGAAGTCGAATCAGAATATAACATGCGAAGCTTCAAAAGATTAAGGCAAAAGGAGAAAGCGTGTTCCTTTCTTTCCAACGAACGAGGCATTGGAGGAAACACCACATCACTAACGAACCTCTTACTCCACAAGATTCCATCAACAACACCCTCCAAATGCTATCCCTACAACAATAACCAATAAGCCTCATCATTCTCCTTCTTAAAAAAACCCAAAACATAAAGATCCGAGAGAGAAATTATATTCTGACATATCCTCGAGTAGTTGAAGTGCAATATGTCAAAACATTTTTTTCCTCTAAACATCAACGGACAGTTAAACTTTCGATGACCCACACCTCCACAATTGAAACATCGAATTCCATTTCGGCACTCCTTCGCTATGTGGAAAGAATCTCCACATCTGAAACAAAATCGATCATTAATCTTTTTCCTAAGAAACGAATTTTTAATCGAAATAGAATTCCAATCGGAGGAAATAGGAGATCATCTAGCCACATCCGCATATGAACGCAGTGAGGATCCCCTTGAATCGATCAGAGACGATGAAGAATTCGATGGAAGAGAGAAGGAATAGTCAAAACAAGAATTCGCGGATACTCGAGAATCCGCCATTTTCTTTTCTTAGAATCAAGTAGTATCTTATATACATATACGTCTAATTCTAGATTCCATAGAGAAATCTGAATAGAGAAGATAAAAAAATGGGTTAGATAGGATATGCAACATATTTTTAGTTATATGAGTAATCAACATTTCCCCCCTTAGCAATTTTCCTAATTAATTGCATACATTATAAATTAGTTTCCTCTCGCAGTTGACTATGTTGACTAATTACCCCATTAATTAATGATACTGCTGAATTTCCCCTTTTCCACTGCTTTTGTCTATATAATTCCCTTTTAAATTTACCTTATCAATTGTTTTTTTTATAAATCTTTATTTTCAATGTTAACATTTGCGAGCAATTAATCAATATTAATTAATTAAGTTACCAAATTTACGCACATTATTATTATTATTATTTTGCAAGGGCACCAACCGATTTTTAGAGTTATCCGTAACACTTACTCATTAAAACAAATAATAAGTACAAAATAGAACAAGGGATAGGCATACTGTCTATCTGCTATAGACATTTCCTAGCACTAGACATAAACTAAGAAAAAAGTAACCATGCAGAGTGAGATTTAGAAGTACAAATAGCTATAAATGCTAACATTATTACATAACATTTTGGAAATACACTGCACAAAGATACAAACAAATCATGCACCAAAGATACAATGACTGGCCGTAAGTAGTCCCTTAAAAATCTCTACACAATAGAATAACTTGAACACTGCCAGCCAAAGAAGACAACAATCTCTACGACCAACAACTTTTTGACACAACACAATCACCCACCACAACTCACTCAACAAGCTGCAAAGCAATCTCCACTATAATTACATGTACCAAGTACAGTTATATTGCATAAGACGAAGGATGATGACAACTCGCTTTAAGCACCTTACAACAACCACTGACTAAAGCTTACATAGCCAACCTCACTTATCGACCGCAAGTAGGAGATTAGTCTGCAATGAGTTGCAAGGAGAAAGGGGTAGTTGAAAAGCCTTAATGATGGAAGGCGGAGTCGGAAAGCCAAATCAAGAGGAAATTAGGATTAAGGAAAAAAGGGGGGAAACTCCATAGTAGCAAAAGCTGCCTAAAGGATGGAGTGTTAGAATTTGATATAGAGAGGAGGAGAGAGATTAATCGTAGAATAATTGAACGACTATATTGTTATTTCTTCGCACACACACACATTAATTACATCTCATAAGCTTTAAATAAATAAAGAAATAAAACTACTTCCTAAACTCTAGGTACATTCCTAAGGACTAGGTAACTAAACATATCATGATACTTAAAATAGGACAAAAGAAAATACTTATTCATGAACTAATTACTTTGAAGCACTAATATAACTTTAACCCACCCCTTGCTTCAAAGTTGTTGAGATAATAAACGAAGAACTTCTCTTCGATTTGTGATGCACTTCTCATTACCTTCAATTGTTGAAGCACGTCACATCAACTCTACTTTTTGAATATTGGAGCACTTTTCTCCATGGTGCACTTCTCACCCACAACTATAAAATAAATTGTCTTCAGATCTCAAAACATCCACATCCAGATCTCGAAATTTGCAGATGCATTAGCAATTTTCATCGGCTTCAAATCAAATCTAATATCAGCATTTTGAGTTATTTGGAGGAAAAAACTCTTTTGTGGAGCCTTTTTTTTATTATGAAACAAAGCAACAAAATAAAAAACTCATTGAGACTCTTTTCTCCCTCTCCTCCCTAACCTAGCTCTGATACCATGTTAGAATTTGATATAGAGAGGAGGAGAGAGATTAAACGTAGAGTAATTGAATGACTACATTGTTATTGCTTCACACACACACATTGATTACATCTCATAAGCTTTAAATAAATAAATAAATAAAACTACTTCCTAAACTTTAGGTACATTCTTAAGGACTAGGTAACTAAACATATCAAGATACTTAAGAATATGACAAAAGAAAATACTTATTCATGAACTAATTACTTTGAAGCACCATATAACTTTAACATGGAGAAGGAGAGCAAATAGAGCAATAGAAAAGAAGATGAGGTGGGATAATTGCTAAAGAGGATGGAGAAGGAATGAAAGAAGAAGGCGATTAGGAAGTCGCCATGGAGAGAGAGCCGCCTTAGTTTCACACACATAATTATTTACGATGCTAAATCTTCAAATGAGACAAATTCTCTATTTAAACTCCAATTGAAGAACATTATGCATATTTTATTGGAAAATCACCACAAACACAACGGTATAAGTTTTGTGGCCAAGTTCCAACATTTGCAAAATATCCATTTTTTCCCTTTTTTCCTTCCAATTTTACTACTTAAGTTTGTATTAATTATGTAAAACAATCTTGTTACAACTTTATACTAATAATTCATATTATTAGATACATTACATCGAATGATATCGACTAATGAAGTAATATATTTATTATAAAATACTCTTGTGACTTTAGTTTTGGAGCCTATGTGGCTCTATGTACCATATAAGTTTCAGTTTATTACTTAATAGATGCATAATGCATAAGTCTTTATCACTTAAGTCTATTTAGATTTCTTCGATGTTCCATCTTCAGTTTATACACTCATATTATATAAGATTCATTAATATATAACTTCTATATTTCATATTACTTATATAATAGTCGTACGTATAATAATATAATACTTAATACTTATTTAATTAATTAATAATTTAATTATTTTATATATTTTTGATATAACATTTGTATTAAGTATTTACTGTGTATTATATACCCTTTATAATATCACACATGTATCATATAGATGTATATAGTGTTTAATTAATTTATTCACCCTTAGTTAATTTAATTAATTAATTTAATTCATTAATTTATTTAATTAATTAATTTACCTTTTATTTATTTCATTAATTAGTTTAGTTAACAAATTTTAACTAAAATATATTACTTTTGAAATTCATTTCATATAAATTCAATTATAGTTCTTTTAAACATTTTAGAATATCATAACATATGTCAATATATATAACACATGTATATAATTATTAGTTAATAACTTAGTTAATTTATATCTCATTAATAATTTTAAATTTTGAAATTAACATTTAAATATTTGCAAATACTCATTACCATTTTAAACAATTCAAAATTTTATGTAATATTATAACAGTTAATAGTAAACATGTCTCGTTTTAAATTTAACTTTTAAATTAAAAACCGTACTTTAATTTCTAAAATAATTTTAGAAACTATCACAATACCCAATTCAGATTAGATATTTTCTATTAAGGGCAACCTTTGGGCTCGCTTCACCTTTTATGTCAAGCTGGTAACGAAGTAGAACAAGGTGCTTAATTATTCAATTTCAATTATAGAGATTACCATTCTATACTCTGTACTAAATGGGTAATCTTAATTAGTTAGCTCTTATATGACTAATTCAAACCACATAGGCCATGAGTCTCTGATACTATTGTTACAACTAGGTCATCTGCAACGGAAGAATGAACGAATTCGAATAATTTACAATTTTGAATCTTTTTTAGCCTTTTAAGTTTAAAGAGATTTTAGATCCAACCTAAGCAAATATTAAATAAAATGATATTTCATTTAGTTATGTGAAATTTTAAATTTTAATTTTAGTTTATCGATGAATGTATTAAGTACGTTTATATGTTTGAATTGCTAGTGCGACATATAATCTCAGTGTGTGTGCATGTGTGCATGTATGTGTATAAATGTGTATATACACACACACACACACACATACAAGTTTTGTATGTGTGTGAGAGAGAGAGTGTGTGTGCACTCATGCATGTGTGTGTATACCTAAACATTTAAAATTTTAGAAAAGGTAACATGTAGCTTCTTTTTTAGTGTGTATAATTAATTAAGGAAAGATGATGGCATAATGATAGATGGAGAAACCTTTCACTTTTTCTCTCTTTAGTTATTTTTATTGTCGTACTAAATGATATTTATGCTTAATATTATACTTGACATATATTGTAATTTTATCCAAATACGCTCTAGTAAAATTATGCAAGTGCATCATATTATAAGGCAAAAATGGTTCTTATTAGTAATATGAAAGTTAGTGTTTGTGTTCTAACTTAATTTTATTTCAATTTTCAAAATCAAAACATTATGTAATTAGCTATAGTGTGTAAATAAACAAACATATTCATATACATATATGTATGTCAACCTTTTTTTCTTCAATGGCTCTTTTAATGGCCTCTCATTTCTGACCCATCACGATTTCTTCTTTCTCTTCTAAGATTCTCTCCCTCGATATTTGTGTGCTCCCTCCTGCTCGCTTTAGATCTTGCAAACGCGCTCTATTATCCATGGGTTCTCTATTGTGCGCTTAGAGTTTACCGAAATGGCGGTTGTTGCTCCATTCGAGTTATTGGGTTCTTTCCTTGGGCCTCGACCATTGATAATAGCTGTTTCCAAGGCTTTATCTTTGCTCCGATCTGGTCCCTTTTCTTTACTTAAGGTAGGCGTTTCATCAATTGTTGTTTCTATGGAATCACTAGAATCGTTTGTGGCTTTTTCTTTCCACCGTTTTGTAGTGATTGAGAAGACTTTTTTTAGATCGTTCCTTGCTATTCTGGCTCTCTAGAATTGCCCGAGCTTTACCCAGTATGTTTGGGTTGCGGTTCAGTTTCTGGATCTGGTTTGGGCGGTTGGGAATTAACCACACCATTTTGCCTAAATTTTCTTTCATTGGTCGCGGTGCATGCTCCAGTGGCGCTGGTGATGGGCTTTCTTGTTGGTGACATTTGTTGTGGGTTTCCATTTTAGATGGTTTTGATGCTTCTTCTTTAGATATGAATGTTTGTAAGCGGGAGGTGATGACCAAAACAAACGTACAGACAAGAGGTGGGCATTGTTTTTACAGGTTGACTCGCATCTCCCAAGTGGGTTGAGGGTGCATGGCCCTTGGCATGCTCTCATCGCCGCCATAGATCTCGGTGGTCGAAGAACGAGGCTAAGGCTGTTTTCACCTTTATCCTCCTGTGGTTATGTATAGATTCAGGGCTCTGACTATCTGGCCACTGCTTGTGCTAAAGGTCCAGTTACGCTTGTTTTGGGCAACAACTTCGAGGCTCTCATTGTTTCTTTTCACTGCATGACGGCGAAGGTGTCCCTTTCCTCCTTAGTGGTTGTGTCTTTTCCACCTATGGGTCCTAATTCTGGAGACTCATCGGTTGTTAGTATGCCGCATAGGTAGCCCATTACTGTAGAGGTTAAGGAGGAATCAACAAACATGGCTTTAAAGGTTGCATATTGTTTTGTTTCTAGTCTTCGGTTGGTATATCGGCTTTGCAATCAGGTTCATTACTCCTCTTCCTTTTTTTACAACATAACAATTTCTTGGGACTTATGCCTATGCATGTGGCCTTTGTGTAATGTCGTGTGTGATGGCTTGAACCTGGACATGCGTCTGCGTGGGCTCCCTGCCAACTCGTTCCCTTTTGTTGGCAATAGGTTGATAGGTCATGTGTGTGTTCTCGGGCTTGACTATGAGTTTGTTCTTAGTTTGTGTGGCATTTATTTTGTTGGCTGACTTGCTTTGGCTGTTTTCCTTTTATCTTATGTCAACTCTGTGTTCATCCATGTCCCAGTATCCTGTGAGATTTTGGGCTTTGTTTCTCACCTTACCTTCATTCGTTGGCCTGAATCGACTTTGTGCACGGGTTTTGATCACCGCGTGGTTTGGTTTGTTTTTCGTTTAGTCTACATTGGTTAGCCAACTTGTTATCGTTTCGGATTTTTTTGCTCTTCTTTGTCGGGATTGTCTACGATGGTCTTTATGGACATCAGGTTGGTTGTTTTGTTGTATCACTGCGACGCCTCTTCTGTGTCGTTTGCGATACATGTTTTATGGTTTTGGTTGTTCGGCCTTTGTTGGCTTGTTCGGCAACCCTTCACGATATTGATAGCTATGGTAGGCGGGTCTCCAACGTGTAGACATATAGCGGTTCACTCTTTTGACCACTATACGACCTATCCTAGAGATTTACCCCATATGCTGGCATATCCGAATGTCGTCTTTCAGTGCTTCGGGTTTTGGTCTTTACCTATTATGCGGGGCTGTCAATCTGATGATAGCTCGACGTCGGTAAAGACCACACAGGGATTGATGTCGCTTCCTTCGATTGACACTACATTGCCCCATCCTTTAGTGTCCCAGGCATCCCGGTTTGTTTTCCCTCTCTTGTTTCCTCTTCATCGTAGTATGCCTCCTTTTCTCTTTCCCTTCTCAGCAAGGATGAGATAGAGACTATTAATGGTCGTCTATTGCGTCTTACTGAGAACTCCCTTCCTTCTCGGTATGCTTTGTCTAATCCTTCGTTTGATCAGTTCTTCGGGGATTCTTCATATTTCTTTGGGTTTGGAGAGTCGATTATTCAATCTTCTCCTTCTCACATACGTTCATTGCGTCGATGACTGATATCGTCTCCCCGCACTCCTGCACTATTTGCACACACTCCATAGCGGCGTCCAAGCAGATCATTAGATCTACTTTACATACTCTTTATCTTCTTTGATTGTCTTGCTTGTTCATTTTGTTTCTTGGGTTTCCTCTCTGGTGCGCTTGTTGTTTTTCTGTTTCTTTCTCTTTATGGTGTCTTTCTTGTTTTGGAACATTCATGGTATCAGTAATGATGCATCTTTAGCTAGACTCAAACACATCGTTTGGAAGCATTCGATCTGTCTCGTGGTACTTCGAGAACCATTTATGGGACCGGAGGAGGTCAACAAGACTAATCTTTCTCTTGGCTTTGGCAGAGCCTTAGCCAACATCTCCGACGGGATTTGGATCATCTTGTCCAAAAACGTCGTCGTCCATCCTGTTTTATACAATGCCCAACTCCTTTCTGTGGTTTGCTTTTCTTCCTTTCTCCCCTCTGACTTCTAGTCTTCCGTTGTTTATGCTAAGTGCGATCGAATCAGGCATTTGGGTCTTTGGCCTGACATTCTCTCTTTGTCAGATATGGATTTTGGTGCTTCAGTTAGTGGAAGCGACTTTAGTGTTGTCGCATGCCAATCTAAAAGGCAGGGTGGCTCTTCCTTAACCGAGCAGCAGTTGTGGATTTCAATGTCTTCATCCTCAGCTCTGGTCTCTCAGAGGTTTCTTTTGTCAGATCAGCCTTTACCTGATGTAACAACCAGAAAGAGCCAAACTGTATTCTCTCCAGACTTGACAGAGTATTCTGATCGCAAGGTTGATTCAGCCTACTATTCTTTTTCTTCGTTTCCCATATGCACCGAACCTATTGGGATCATGCTCTAATGTTGCTACTTGCTCTCCCTTAGCCCTCTCTGGCACTTCTTTCAGGTTCCAGAGTATGTGAATATCTCACCACACATTCCTTTAGGGGATGATGGATTTCTGAAACTCTCATGCACTGGGCTCTCCCTTTGCTGTGTTCTCTCTTATGCTGAAATGTCTCAAGGCTTGCCTCAAGGCCTGGAACGTCCATGTTTTCAAAAATATATTCGACCGCGTCAGGGCGGCCGAAGAGATTTTTATTTTGGTGGAGTCCTCTTTTGATGAGGATCCCTCTTCGGCTAATAAGGAGGCATGGGAGCTAGCCTAACTGGCCTTCTCTTCAGAGTTGCGTATTAAGAACGATTTCCTCCGCCAAAAGACTGTGATGACCCCCAAACTCCCGTAGTACGGAAACAAGGATAATCATTGGAATATAACACATTTACAACAACAACAGATTACAAATAACAGTGTAACACATAAATCATAGCAGCGGAAAATAGAAATATCATCAACATTACAACATCAGAACATCAGAGTGGCACAGTTACAGGATACAACTTAGCATATAAAAAGTCTCAGCGAATAGAAATAAGTCTAAACACCATCAATACAACCTGGATAAATGATGTCTAAATGTTTCAAAATAGAAATAAAAGATAGAGGAAATCTTCATCTTCTGTCCATAAGCATACTCCAATCCAGCACATATCCAAAATAACCTGATACCTGTCGCTTGGCTGCCCGTGTCAAATAAGAGCACCCGAGTTTGCAAGTGAAACAAACTACAAGTCAGTCATGGGACTGGTATGAAAAATCTTTACTTAACTTACCAAATAATAAGGCTAATCATAGGACCACGCCGCTAACGCCGAACGGGTTTACTCCATTGGATTATCAATGCATAAATTAAATAAACTTTTATTCAAAATAGCGCAATGCTTTTTAGAAAATGAAATCATTATAAGACTCAAGTCTCATCACACAATGCAACGCAAACCGGAGGATAGAGTTTTACCTTATAATGATCAAACATGCTGGATACGTATAAAATAATATTTAATAATATTATTAGTGTCTAATCAGTTTTAAAATACTTTCGAAGTAAATGTATCAATCCTAGATGGCATAGCTACCATATACTATGTCGCCATATAAAGGTTTACAATCAAATCCGTAATGTCATATTGGAAGTTGGGTTTCCATCATGAGTCAAGGCTAGGGATGATCTCCTTACCGATTCGAGACACTCTAACAAATGTCTCAGAATTCGGACGCTGGCGAACCCTTGGATCCTGCAGGGCCGGTCTATAAATACTTTAGTGGATTAGTTATGCCTGAACACACGTTTCCCGGTCCTATTGGACCTATCAATTGGCCACTATCGACCAATATATCCGAGGCCTCATAATCCATCATCTGTTGAGTCAAGACTTTCATAGAGTTTTTATTTCTGACATAGAGATATGTCGTGATCGACAAAAAGAAGAAAATGAAGATATTCATTGGTATTATACATTAGAGGTTGATTATTTGGTATGTTAGTAGTGTTATTTATATTGAAATCTATCCTCAAATAATCTCACACCTCCAATCTTTGAATATATATATTAGAATATATGAGTACGCATTAACTATGCAATATGGGCTAAACGGGTCGACCGGTTGAAAACCACGCGGTCGACCGTTTCTGCCCAGAATGCACAGATAACGTGCACAAGGATACATAATATATATATATATATATATATATATATATTCAAATTCCTGTCTACTGGTCCTTTTTGACCTGTCGACCATTTTATTCCAGAAAGCAACCTTTCGTATAGGCACTTCCATTTCTTCAACGGTTGCTTCTCTTTCTCCACTTCAATAAACATGACCGTTGATTATAACTCTTCATGAATGGTTACAACTGTTTATTCCTTATATAAACATCATGTAATCATCATTTCAAATCCCAATTCTATCGATCCAATTTCTATTCTCTTGATTTCATTCTTGAACTCTCAAGCGCTCAAATTGCTCATATTCTATCATATATCGTTTGAATCCTAGAATCTATTTAACATTCTTTTGATTCAATACGATATCCACTTCCAAATCTTCATATACACAAATATATTATTTGAGGATAAGATTATAGGAAGTTTGTACTACAAGTGACAAAATCGTGTTATCAAGAACACATATTGTCAACAACAAAGTATATTCATCTTACTTGAAGTCCTTGGTGTTATAAGAGGCACGTGTTGAAGTCCTCAGTGTTGTAAGAGGCAAGAAATCCCATTTGTCTTCTCGGGTGTTGTATACTTGTTCCTCCGGGTGAAGTGAGGTGGTTGTTAGTGAAAATCCAGATAGAAGTCTGGGACTGGACGTAGGACGGTGCTACGAACCAGTATAAAAATCCCTGGTGTGATTTTTCTAGTTTACCACATCTACTCTTATATATATATATATATATATATATATATATATATATATATATGTGATTAGCTATTATTTCATACTTGTGTTTTATACACCATATTACACGATCCGTGTGTATTATATTAGCACGTACACGCATTATCATTTGGTATCAGAGCAAGGTTATCTTATAACCGTAACACAGTTATTTGATATATTCTAGTAATATGGCAAATAACACAAGCACTACCACTTACACAGAAGGTCAATCGACACAAAAACCTCCATTCTTCAATGGTCTCAACTATAGCTATTGGGCCACACGTATGTCATTCTTTATGCAATCAAATAGCTATGACGCCTGGAATGCTACCCAAAAAGAAATAGTGAATACTACAACTAATTATTCAGAATGGACACCGTTTGAGAAAACGGAGCAGCCGTAAATGCAAAAGCAATAAACATGTTGTTTTGTGCATTAGAAAAAAATGAATATAACCGTGTTAGTATCTGTACCACTGCATATCAAATTTGGCAAACGCTGAAAACCACTCATGAAGGTACTAACAAGGTTAAACAAGACAAAATAGCCATGTTGAAGAGTCAGTTTCAAAATTTCAAAATGAAGCCGAATGGGACAATCAATGATATGTATTCACGGTTTCAAGCTATTCACCATGCACTTATTGGTTTAGGATAAAAATATTCAGACTTTGATGTTGTTTCGACAGTCCTACATTCTCTGACTGGTGAATGGGAAGGAAAAGTATTAGTAATTGAAGAAGCTAATGACCTTTACGTCATGAAGCCAAATGAATTGGTAGGAAATCTAATGTCCTATGAAGCAAATTTGCTGGCTGGAAAGGAACAGAAAGAAGAAAAGAAAAATGTAGCATTTCATGCAGAAAAAGATGAAGATGAATCAGATTCTGAAGATGAAGACCTAGCATTCATTGCAAAAGGTTTCAAAAAAATCTTGAGACAACGAAAAGCTAGTCGATATAACAAAAAGAAAACTGGATCAAATAGACCATCTTTATCCGCTATAGAATGTTTCAACTGCCACAAAAAGAGGCACATGCACAAGGATTGTCCGGAGCAAAAGAAGTCAGAAAATGTCAAATTCAGATACAAGAAGGACAAATCAAAGAAACGAGCATTCTCAGTTACATGGGATGATTCAGACTCGTCTTCATTAGAAAGTGAAAGTGATACAGAAGATGAACAAGAAAACATTTGTTTCATGGCATCAGAAGATGAGGTACAAATTCCTACATTTGATGAAGTACTTGATATTAATGCCGAATTGATAGTTAAATGTAAAGACATAAAATGACAATTAAAAGAAGCCAAAGAAGATTTGAGTAGAGCAGAGTTTGAATGAGATATGTTAAAAGACGAGAAGAAAATATTAGAAGAAGAAGTTGAAAAACTTCAAGAATCATCATCCAATATTGACTCTCAATTATCTCTTTTGAATCAAGAAATTGAAACTCAAAAAGAAAAAAATGATGCTCTTACTACTGAAAATCATGAGCTTAAGGAAAAAGTCAAAATTCTGGACCTAGAAAAGACTAGTTTACAAACTAAGTTAGATGATATTACTCAAAATGTTTCTAACTTCAACAAAGGTCTAGAAAATTTGACAAAGATCGTTGAAATTTCACAATCTGCTTCAAACAAACAAGGTTTAGGATATTAGAAACAAGAAACCAAGAAACATCTCAAGAAGAAGGAAGATAAAGCTAAGAAAAAACCAAGTTTATTATATTCCAAGCGAAAACCAGTTGTAAAATTTCAAAAGAAAAATATCAAGACTATCCAGAAATGGATTCCTAAAACAAATAACAATTTGATCAGGAACAAATATATTCGACATTTCATGAATACTGTGCACCTTAATTCTAATCATATATATAAAGGGGATCCCGGACCCATATGGGTTTGGACTCCTAAGACCTAACTCTTAGGACCCCATAAAAAGTGGGTGCTATGGACTTAATTTTATTTTTTGCAGGTCCCGCTTAGGAAAAGAGGAAAGGGGATATTGGAAAGTGGTTGCTCAAAACACATGACTGGAGACAAGAACTTATTGACAAATATTGCATACTTGGATGGTGGCTCCATCACTTTTGGAGATAATTCAAAAGGTTATATCATCGGCAAAGGTGATACGAGCAATTGCGATACATCTAACTTACCTCTTATTACCAATGTCATGCTAGTTAGAAATTTGAAACACAACTTACTTAGTATTAGTCAGTTATGCGACAAGGTTTTACAATCTCCTTTTCAGATAATAAGTGTAGTATCTTAGATAAAGACCATAATTTAGTTTTTGAAGGTTATAGAGACAGAAATATATATATATATATATTCTGAATATGAATATTAATCATAATTCAGATATGTGTCTTGTGGCTAATGATAATGATCCATGGCTAATGCACAAACGCTTCTGTCAATAAACTTCAGAACTATCGACAAGCTAGCCAAAAACGATCTAGTTAGAAGATTACCCAAAATGAGATTTAAGGTTGACAACATTTGTGACGCATGTCAATTAGGAAAATTGACTAAATCATCTTTTAAATCCAAGAAAATCATATCAGCATTACAACAACTTGAGCTACTGCATATGGATTTATTCGGACCAACTCTAGTTCAGTCAATAAACATAGTCGATATGTGTTTGTAATTATTGATGATTACTCTCGGTACACCTGAACAATTTTCTTGAAAAACAAAAATGACACTTTTGAACATTTCAAATCTTTCATCAAAAGAATTCAGAAATCGAAAGGGCTTAAAGTTAAAAATATAAGAAGTGATCATGGCGGAGAGTTAGAAAATAATGAATTTGAACATTTTTGTAGAAAGAAAGGTATATATCATAATTTTTCGTTTCCTAGAACTCCACAACAAAATGGAGTAGTAGAACGGAAAAATCGAAACTTACCAGAATGTGCAAGAACATTGTTAAATGGAACCACTTTACCAAAACATTTTTGGGCGAAATCTGTTGCAACTGCTTGTTATGTTTTGAATTGTGTATCCATTCGGCCTCTCACCAAGAATACTTCTTATGAATTATTTAACAAAAGAAAGCCTAATATCTCATACTTCAAAGTATTTGGTTCTAAGTGCTTTATCTTAAGTACGAAAGACCATCTCGATAAATTCGATACAAAGGCCGATGAAGGTATATTTGTCAGTTATTCGAAACGAAGCATGGCCTATTGTATATTTAATAAACGAACCAAAACTATTGAAGAAACATTTCATGTCTCTTTTGATGAATTCTATCAGCATCCTCGAATTATATCAGATGATGACGAAACTATAGTCACTGATAATCCAATCATCACAAATGTTGATTCTGACTCTGAAATAATTGTTGAAAATATTCCTCAACCATGTGAGTTACGATCTCCACCAAGGATACAATCTCCACCGAGAATATTAAGAGATCATCCTACTCAAAATATAATCGGGGAAGTAACATCACAAGTAAGAACAAGGAGTCAACTCCATCAAATGGGTCATGTCGCATTTCTTTCAAATATCGAACCTAAGAATCCAAAAGAGGCTGCTACTGATGATTACTAGATCATTGCCATGCAGGAAGAACTAAATCAGTTCGAGCGCAATGATGTCTGGGACCTTGTTCCAAGACCAACTGATCAATTAGTTATTGGTACTAAGTGGGCCTTTAAAAATAAGGCTGATGAACAAGGTAATATTACAATAAATAAAGCAAGGTTAGTAGAACAAGGGTATAATCAGGAAGAAGGTATCGATTATGAAGAAACATTTGCACCAGTTGCTCGACTAGAAGCTATTAGGATCCTATTATCTTTTGCTTGTCACCATAATTTCAAACTTTATCAGATGGATGTCAAGAGTGCTTTTCTAAATGGATTTATCAAAGAAAATGTATATGTCGAACAACCTCCTTTGTTCGTACATGAAAAATATCCTGACTATGTGTACAAACATAAGAAAGCTCTGTATGGTTTAAAACAAGCACCTCGTGCTTGGTATGAACGACTACGTAGCTATCTTATTAACTCAGGATTTCAAATAGGCAAAGTCGATCAAACTTTGTTGATCAAACATTCTTGAAAAGATATTCTAATTATCCAGATATATGTTGACGACATCATTTTTGGTTCAACAAATGATAAACTCTGCAAAGAGTTTGCAAATATTATGACCAAAGTATTTGAAATGTCACATATGGGAGAACTATTATATTTTTTTAGACTTCAAATCAAATAACTTCCAAATGGTATTTTTATTAATCAAGAAAAATACCGTGGAAATCTTATCAAACGCTTCAGATTCGAAAATACATCTGGTAAACCTACTCCCATGAGTACAACTACACATCTTGAAAAAGATGAAAATGGTAAGAGTGTTGACCAGAAGATATATCGAAGCATGATCGGTTCTCTTCTTTATCTTACAGCCAGCCGTCCAGATATAATGATGAGTGTTTGTCTTTGTGCTCGATTTCAAGCAAATCCAAAGGAATCACATCTACGAGCAGTGAAACGTATAATTCATTATCTTAATAATACCGAAGATTTTGGTCTTTTCTAACCCAAAAGAATGTCCATTTGAATTAGTATCATATAGCGATGTTGATTTCAGAGGCTCTCGAACGGATAGAAAGAGTACAAGTGGTACATGCCATTTTATTGAAAAATCACTTATCTCTTGGTTAAGTAAGAAACAGAATTGTGTTTCACTATCAACATATGAAGCTGAATATATATCAGCAGCTCTCACTTGTACTCAAGTAATATACATGCAACAGACACTTCAAGATTTTGATATTCATTTATCAAATTCTATTATATACTGTGATAACACAAGTGCTACAAACCTTTCTAAGAATCCAGTGACTCACTCTCGAACCAAACACATTGATATCCATCATCATTTCATTAGAGATAATATCGAAAAAGGAATTATATGTCTCGAATATGTCCAAACTGATAATCAACTAGCGGACATCTTCACTAAGCCTCTACTTGAGTCTATCTATATAAAATTGCGTAGAGAGCTTGGTCTTATCTTTAGAAAGGAACTTGACAAGTAATGTTATCACTATGTTATATTTTGTTAGTTCTTCTCACATCCGGTTTATGTTTACTCAAAACCTTAGCTATTTTTAGCTATTGCTATATTGCAGAATTAAATATGAGCTTCTAATTTTTTTTCTACGGCCAAGTTTATATGCTAATCCTTATCCACAGGTTTATATATAGGAACTTCTATATAAGCTTGACCAAAATTTCTCTTTTTTACATCTCTTCCTATCTGAGCCTAAAGTTTATATAGTTTATTATGGCACATATATGTGACGAGTGTGCTCAAAAATTCCATAATTCTATCACAAGTTCTGAGCCGGAGGAGTATTACTCTCCCGAAACTCCAAAATACAAATCAAAGTGTCATCACAAATGCAATCATACTCCTGGCAATACGTCGACTTCGAAAAGGGCAAAGAAAGTGTTGTTTTGTTCACCCTACATTAGAGAGAAGATCGACGAGATTCATCATTACCAAAAACATCAACTTGATCTTCAAAGACAACTACATTGTGAGCAACAACTGACCTCGGAATGACTATCTCTTTTAGAAAGAATGACAATGTTCTTTTGTGGTTCAAACAAACATGGTGTATACGAGCTAATGCCACACCTACCTTCATCCTCTAGGAGCCCAAATTCATGGGATAGAAACTATAATCGGAATGAAGGAGCAAAAGAAAAGTGGTCACCATGGAAACCATGCATTAACGATGTCAAAGAAGAGTCTACCAATCACAACTCCTCTACCTCTCATTAGATTTTTTTAATTAATTTTGTGATTGTATTATTGTATTTCTTTAATGTACTAATATATATATATATATCATATTTGAATAAATTCAATATTATATAGACCGTTAAAACTCAGAATTAAAAGCAAGAAACAAGAAAAATCAGCTCACTGGTAAACTAGTCGACCGGCCAAAATCCACTAGTCGATCGTTTTATCATCTGGTTGAAAACGGTCGACCGGTGAATTCAAGGTGGTCGACCGGTTACGGGCAGTTTTGTTTTTTAAGGCCCATATACGGTTAATTTTTTACTCCATCTCTTCATTTACTACCTCCAAACGTTTTCTACTCAAAAACCGTCATAACCCTAGAATTCAATTCTTCTCCCAATCTCATCTAAATGGCTCCTCCACAAAAGAAATTAAAGCAAGCTTCATCCTTCGAAACACAATCAATCGATCTCTCTGTCAAGAAGTGGCTTGTAGATCCAATTGCAGTCAAAAGGTGGAATGAGATGAAAGATTTTAAAATCCATCCGGGTTCGTACATTAAGTTCGTTGATTTCTCTAATTATCATGTTCTTAGCTTAGTAAAGAGTGCGGATATTGAAAACCTAATTGACTTTGATCAAAATAATGTGGCAATTAACCATGTTATGATCAAGTTATTCTATGTTAACCTAAACTTAGAGAAATACATGCCCAAAATTCCCTCTCAATGCCTTTGGTCCGTAGTATATGGCAAACAAGTCTTTATCTCGTGTGAAAGAATGGCAAATGTCCTTGGTTCTTCCTTTTTAGGTCAAAAATTCTCTAGTAACTTTTGTAATATCCATGTACGTGATCATGTTAGTCATCAGTTCATTGAATATGATAAGGATAGTACAAAATCTATTGGATTACGACCTACTGCAAGAGTTATTCATCACACCCTTATGCACTCCCTTTTTCCGAGAATAGGAAATTTTTGATGTCGTCCACAAAGAAAATTTCAAAGCATTATATGCAATCTACGGGGATATTCGTATCAACTGGATTGGTATGATTTTTGATGAAATATTGCAAGTTAATGAGAGTTCTAGGCCGCATTTATTTTATAATGAATACATCATTCGTCTACTACTTGATTGTGGCATTAAACCTCCTGATTCGACTGTTTCAAAGGCCAAATACATTAACAAAGCATCGGTTTCATGGTTGAAGTTACCCGCTCCATACTTCAATATTATCCCCTTTGTACAATGGAAAGAAAAAGGATATCAAGGAGCCTCTTCACAATCGTCCCGCCCAAAACCTGAGGAAGTTAAACTTCTACGATCTTCTTCCTCTACAAAGGAATCGCTTGAAACTATTTCTCGCAATCAATTCCTCCTTGAAGCATGACTTAAGCGTATGGATACAAAAATGGATAAATGCTTTAACAAACTTAAATCTTTCTTCGGATCTTTGTGGGAAGCAATATCATATGGTGCATCAACCTCATCTATGCAAGCTTAGACCCCGACACACGTCCAGCTCCTCCTTCTTTTAATTGGGCATCTTCAGACGAGGGTGCAAGCTCGAGAACTAGTCATGGGCGAGGACATGGAAAAAGTCATCTTGTTGAAGAAGACGAAGAAGAAGAAGAAGAAGATGAGACGGAGTCAGAATGAGATTTCTTAGTTTATCTCTTTAACTCTTTCTACGTACTTATGACTTTATTTAGCTTTAAGACATGATCCGGCACTTGTATCTAAATAGTGTCGTAGTTTATTTCGTACTAGACTTATGTGTATGATCGTATTTTGTGACTCTTAATAACTCTTGTTCTATGGTAGTGGTTTATGTTGCTTATAATCTTGCTCATATCATTTATATTCTCAATTATTCATCAACTCCTTTTTGTCGATGACAAAGCGGGAGAAAATTGTGCTAACAGTGTATATGCAGGAAAATATAGATTTACACAGTACATGCAGGAAATTATAGATTTACAGGCACAATCTCAGGGGGAGATCATATACAGGGGGAGATTCAGAAGTATATTGTCATCAATCAAAAAGGTGGAGAGAAAAATTATGCTAATAGTGTATATGCAGGAAAATATAGATTTACATAGTATATGCAGGAAAATATAAATTTATAGGCACAATCTCAGGGGAGATCATATACAGAGGGAGATTCAGAAGTATATTGTCATTAATCAAAAACGGGAGAATGTTGAGTCAAAACTTTCATAGAGTTTGATTTCTGACATAGAGATACGCCGTGATCGACAAAAAGAAGAAAATGAAGATATTCATTGGTATCACTACACCAAAACAGGGGATTCCCAACGAGTATAAGTGTCGCTAGTAATTTCAGTGACACTTATATGTGTCACCGTGGAGGGGTCGGGAATATTAGCAACACTTATAAGCGTTGGCAAATGTTCATTCGCAACGCTTATAAGCGTTGGCAAATGTTCATTCGCAACGCTTATACGCGTTGGGAGATATTAATTACCAATGCTTATAAGCGTTGGTAACATGAAACACTTATATTTGCATACAAGATAACAAAAGATCTATTTAATATGCATTCAACTATGATATTATCTCAACATAGCAACATGTAACAAAATCAATAAGAAAACAAAATCCATATTCGTGACTACACCAAAGTATGAACTAAAAAAATTCAATAAATAAAAATACTAAATTCAATACATATGCAAATTATAATTAACTAAATATCAAGAAACAATACCCAATTTCACAGTAACAATAATATAAAACTAACATATTGCAAGATGTTTTTCATATTTGAAGTCTACAGGTACCAAATGTGAAACCCCAAATGAACCTTACATCCAAAAATTTGCATAACTTGTTCCATCAGACTTTCTCTTTTTCTCCGCTTCTTCTACTGCTACCTGCATGCATTTAATTAAATAACATCAGATATGTTTCAAACAGTAGTAAGCATTATACGTTCAAAGTCATACCTTTTTAATTGTCTATTAAACTCGATGAAATCTTGCAATTTAAGCTCCTTTTTAAGCCTTTTATTTTCTTCAAGAACCTCCAGTGCAAATTCCACACCACGATCACATAATGGTTCGTCAATCCAGTGGATGAATCCACAATCTCTAAGAGTTCCAGTGTTTTCACAAATAAAATATCGACGGTCAACGTTTTTATTTAAATAACATGTTCTGAATATTGGTTCAATGTTGCAACGGCATAGCAACCTTCGAGATTGTACTTCTCCAACATATAACGTTGGCAACGGTGGCAATCTTGTTGGTGATGTCGATCTGGTAGGCGGTGTCATATCATTCTGTACACTTAATAATGCCAAATCTCTTTCTAAGCTCGACTCTATGACGCTAAATGGAGTTGGTGCATGAGATTCGGATGAACAAACAATTTGAGGAGGATCACTCGAATCGTCTGAATAGACAAACGGATTACATTGGAAGTAATCATGATAATCGGTCGAAGGCCTTGAGTAGGAGGACATCTGCAGAAAATAAATAAACAACAACAATATCAAGATGGAAAAGGATTGTAAGCGTATATATCAATTATCAAGAGGTTTCCACACTAAATTCTATCTCAAGTCTTATTAATAGCTATTAATAATAAGTGAAGTTTTAATATACTCATGCACACATTTAAAATAGGCCAAAATAAAAATAGATTTGAAGGTGCAACTTTAAAGAAACAAACCTGTTATGACTTTGTAAATTTACCATAAACAACCCAGGCGAGTCTACAAAAGAATCAATTTTTTTTACAAAAAAGGGCTCAATGAAGAGGCTTAGCGTGCCTCTGCTAGGCTCGGTTCACAGAGTTTCCATGTTAGGCTCAGTTTAATCGAGCCTTCAGTTTAGGCGCAACTTAACCGAGTCTAACGAACTCTCACTTTAAAAAGCATTTGTTAGGCTCTGTTTAACTGAGCCTAACCGAGGCTTTGTTTAACCAAGCCAAATTGAGCTCAGTTAAAATAACTAAAAATATATTTTTATCAACATGGGTGTTGAGTACCCAAAAAATGAGTCAATAAAAACATATTTAACACATAGCTTGTTCAGTTAAAATAACTAAAAAAAATATTTTTTCTAGCTAAGTGCACTGAACAAGCGATCACTTAATAAAATGACACAGTAAATTATTAGTTTTAAAATGATAGAATTCAAAAGTACCTATTAATGGGAGGTGATATTTTATCAAGACCCGTCAAGGAACGAAATTGGATATCCAATGACTCTGCACAAGAAAAAAAGAGAGGAGAAAATTATTTCCTTACCAATACAGATTTACTTCCATTACGATGATGTCATTTAAAACTATTTCTTTGTATACTGCTTCTGGCTGTCACTTGTAGCACTATACAGCAACAAGAGCACATCATTTTCAGGCTTTATCAGCTTCTGCTATCACTCAACCCAAAGTTCCAACCCATCAACTACAACCACTATCCATGTCAACCTGTAGTATACAGAATTTTACATGTTCATAGTCGTTTAACCTATCTGTAGTGGTTCAAGATGTAGATATACAGTTGATAGAAAAGTTCTGATTTCGTTGACCTATTAATAATTATTCTATGCCAAGTGAAATCTTATAGGACAACTAGAATACAATTCTGGTTTCTCAAATCAGTATCATATTGTATTTTGACACATTTTAACTTTTTTAGTCACTGTGGTATTTATTATTAAATTTAATAGCTCAGGTCTAAAATTGTTTATTTCGGTTGTCCTACATGTACTGATGTACATATCTACATATGCATGAATATGGAACACATGATTACAAACAACTATAACAATTATTATCTGGATCTGAACCTTTCTTAATTTGATGAATGTTTCATTTGGGTATTTTAAACAAAATACGATATAAATATTTGAAATGCTTATTCTACTGCTTCAATTACTTCACTAAATATGTATTAACCACTAATCTTACCAAAAAAAAGCAAATTCCTTGAAGGATGCAGATTCTCTGCCATAAAGATTCAAGAATGTAGCAAAAAAGTTCCTTTCAAGTCATCTTTGTCAGTTTTTAAACCAACTATTTTATCCTTAAACTTGTATACTTTCCAAATTATGGGTTATTACTATAAGGAACATACAGATAGTATTTATTAATGAAAATATGAGTATCAATCAAATTTGAAATAGCAATACTGAATATGTATTTGGGTATTCAGGATCAATCATATAGTAAATGAGCAATGAAAGATGAAAAAAAATAACCAAGTCAAATGTTTTTCTTAAGTATACACTGTAATTATGACAACAATAATTTATAAAAAGTACAAAATGCATCTATACCAAAAATTTGAGTGATGTGTCAAGGTTACAAATACTGTATACATTAAATCAACCATATTTGATCAAATTACAATGACAATACAATAAATAAGGTGTAAAAATGAAAAGAAATATCAAGCATAAAATATGAGGTTTTCTTATTCTAAATCAAGAAAAAGATAAACTTAGAATTACCAAATTGAACGGATACAAAGTAATTGCATAATAAATAATTATGAAATAAGCTTAGCTTGCTTCTTTCTAGCGAATAAACATTAGCTTAGAACAAACTTCTAAGAAAATGACTATCTAATTCTTTTTGCATGAATCATGCATCCTAATTTGGTATTGTCAATAGGTTACTTATCATATTTCGTGTACAGTAAAGACTACAAAAGTAAGTATATTGGTGATGGATAGTCAAATTATGGGAACAATACCCAAATTTTGCATGAGAATTTTTTTGCCTTAACCATGATGCATCAAATGTATTCCCTAACTAATCAATTTATAAGGAAACTGAGACAATCACATAAAAGAGCTCAAACATTAAACAAATGGAAGTGAGACGATCACACATCAGACATATATCCTTTTCAGCATACATGAGTCGTCTTGGGCACATATACAATTGTACCAGAATTTAATCTAACAAATAAATAAGTAATAATTTAAAAAATTCTGTTTAGAATTTGTTCCGAAACTTCAGAAGAATAAAAAAAATGACTGATTATAATAGATGGAAACTGTTAAATTTTAGTTGGTGAACACATGTTATTTATTCTTCTAATATAATGAAGTGAAAAAATAGTAGATTTATTAAGAAAGGAAAGTACTAATTATAGAATCCATTCAAATTGAAATTCCCAAAGTTGGAAGACTGACAGTAATTATTGACCAGAATAGACAAAACAAAGAAAGTGGAGGATAATAAACTAAAATTCCACATTAACAGAAAGGAACATAATGCATGAAGGAAATAAGGAAAAAAGTAAAATAGCTGGAAATAAAAGGATACCTGAAACCCTTTCCATTTTTTACCATACAAGATAATTTATCGTCGTTAAATTCTAATGTTATTGTCTGATTCTCTTAAAGAGGAAACAGGGCCATGAAATTGCAATGAAAATGGAAACAACATTAGGGAAATTGATATGAGAACACAATGAGCAATTTCTAAGGAGCTAAAGATGAATATACCAGTATCATCTTGTCCCGATGTGAATTATGCAAGCTTAGAAAGGGGAAACTTAGGTTATTAGAAAGGTTTTAATTTTAAATTTTACACAATTTGAAACTGATTACAAACTGTGTTTCAGCCATCAGTACTCGATCACTAACAATATTTAAGACTAGAAATTTAGTCACAATGCTTTTTTGGGACTTGATAAATAAAGATAGATTTTTCAGTGTTTAATTGATTTCTACATTTGTTTTTAGACTAAATTGTTTAATCAAATACATAAATTTTCGATCTCTATAGCAGTTGTTGAAGCTGCTGTGGCAACAACAGCTACAAGCTGCTGTTGAAATGACCTAGAAGTATGAAGACCCCTTTTTATCCACATTTTGGACGACTAGCTTCAACCTCAAACTACTTTGAAAACTATTTACAAGGAAGAAATGACCCTGAAGTCTGAAGACCCCTTTTTTTAAATACTACACAAAGAAATCTCTATTTGGTTAAAACGTGCAAACTATATACCGATTTTTCCATCTTTTCTTTTCTTTTTTCCTTTTTTGGTAATAGAAAATATAAGTAACAATTTCATCAAGGCCATCGTCGTCATATATCATGCATCAAAGTGTAAAAAACAAACTCTTTTCTGTTTTCTGTTAAAATAAACCAATTTGCATTTCCTATATATTGCTTTCTCTACAATGCAAGCTGATTTACAGTCTTATTATATCTTTATGTTGAATTTTAATAAGTGCATATACAGGTCTAATATCCACGTTTTAAAAAGCTCAAGCTAGTCTACAGTTTCATGCATTGCTCCTTTCTAAAAACAAATTGATCTGCACTTTTCATAAGCGTGTATTGTTGTACTATAGGTATTTTTTATTTTTTAATCAATTAACTTCATCTTATCACCATCAAATTTTACAGAAATTTTGACAAACTTTCTATTCTCATTTTAAAAAACTCTAGAAGACAACTTTTAGTATGCCTTTTATCTTTAAAAAGAAAAGAAAAAAAAGATGCAACTTGAATGTTTGGACTTTTACCACTGCATCTTAACTAAAAACTTACTAAAATGCCCCCATTTAAAAACATAAGTGTGCACCTTTTATCATAAATAAATAAAATATAAATTGAAACATCCATTCTTTAATATTGTTTACAGTCAACATATGTAGTTCACAATAAAAGTCAAGATTAACAAATGTTTATAGCCTTCGTATTTACTATTGACAGAGTTGAACTGAAAATAAAACTGTGAGTCAATGCAATAAATGCTTAGTATATATGCTTGTTTATCAAAATAATATATACTTGTATTATTATTTTAACAACAAGTAAGTCATTAAAATTTTCTCTACAACCATGATAATGTATTTACTACATCAAGGAAAATGTATCAGATTGAAGGAACAAAAGATGAATTTGATTTTTGGCTACCTGAAAAGGAGATTTAGAAAAAATAATAATTAATATTTATGTATCACTCATTTTTGGCAAGAAATCCAAATGATTTATTAGATTATTTGATATATTTATCAATATGAACCATGAAAGTTCAATACAAATGCATTATTGAAACCACTATGATGCTAGGATAATCGATAGTTGATATAAGTAAATTAGTGTACAATGAAACGTTAAGTCATGTAGTTGGGACTGTGTCTTATTCCTCATATCTTTTAGAGCAAACAAGTAAATCTCTTCATGTACTATTGCAACAATTTTAATACCTGTTTCTTTATTTCAACAAATAGTTTCACTACATGAATATTGTACAAACTATAGTGATTATGGTGAATGAAAATTTAAAGGGGATAATTCGTAGCAGCTAACTTAATGATTCTGGTGAATGAAAATTTTGGTTCATTAGCTAATCAAGTAAGCTGCGTTAACTCCTTCGAATCCAATTAAGTTCAGCAGTTGTATATCAAACACCGATATGAACCAATTATATACTGAAAATTAATAGCTTTATGGACAAATTAAGAAAGCTTACCCTTAATTTCTTCGAGTAGCTTTCCTCCTGTGTAAATCGACAGTTAAAATAGGTCGAATTTCCCTATAGACGAAGATGAAGTAGAGTTTTGATTTTCTGAGAGGGGATAATCACATAAATTAATGCAGCTTTATCAACGAATTAAGAAAGCCTACCTTTAATTTCTTCAAGTAGCCTTCCTCCTGTGTAAATTAGGAGCTAAAATAGGATTGAATTTCCCTAAAATTGAATGAGATTTATACCTGCGAGTTGAAAGCGAGTGAAGCCACCCCTAAAATCCGATTAGAGAGGAACCTTCATCTTTGCCTTCATCTTCGTCATGCTCAGATTTTTTTTCTTTTTTCCTCTGAGAATCGTGGGAGGTGAGATAATGATTTACGCGGCCGAAATGGGGAAAGCGTTGGAACAATGGAAGGTAGAAGAGGAATTAGGGTTATGCTGGTTTGTTTACATTTTTACCCCCAGAATCCACCCTTAACAACCCAAATAAGTGTTGCCAATAATAAAGTTATTAATATGTATTTTTGGCAACACTTTTTTAATATAACAACACATACTATTGTTACCACCTTACAACCCAAATAAGTGTTGCCAATTGAAAAATAAAAGGGTTGCCAATTGGCTATTATGGTGTAGTGTATTATACATTAGAGGTTGATTATTTGGTATGTTAGTAGTGTTATTTATGTTAAAATCTATCCTCAAATAATCTCATACCTCCAATCTTTGAATATATTTATTAGAATATATGAGTGCACATTAACTGTGCAATCTGGGCTAAACCGGTCGACCGATTGAAAACCAGGCGGTCGACCGTTTCTGCCCAGAATGCACAGATAACGTGCACAAGGATACATAACATATATATATATATATATTAAAATTCCTGTCTACTTGTCCTTTTTGAACTGTCGACCGTTTTATTCCAGAAAGCAACCTTTCTTATAGACACTTCCATTTCTTCAATGGTTGCTTCTCTTTCTCCTCTCCAATAAACATGACCGTTGATTGTAACTCTTCATGAATGGTTACAACTGTTTATTCCTTATATAAACATCATGTAATACCAATTCTATCGATCCAATCTCTATTCTCTTAATTTCATTCTTGAACTCTCAAGCGCTCAAATTGCTCATATTCTATCATATATCGTTTGAATCCTAGAATCTATTAAACATTCTTTTGATTTAATACGATATCCACTTCCAAATATTCATATACACAAATATATTATTTGAGGATAAGATTGTAGGAAGTTTGTACTACAAGTGACAAAATCGTGTTATCAAGAACACATATTGTCACAACAAAGTATATTCGTCTTACTTGAAGTCCTCGGTGTTGTATGAGGCACGTGTTGAAGTCCTCAGTGTTGTAAGAGGCGTGAAATCCCATTCGTCTGCTCGGGTGTTGTATACATGTACCTCCAGGTGAAGTGACGTAGTTGTTAGTGAAAATACAAATAGAACTCTGGGACTGGACGTAGGACGGTGCTCCGAACTAGTATAAAAATCCCTGGTGTGATTTTTCTAGTTTACTGCATCTACTCTAATATATGTATATATATATCTGTGATAAGCTATTATTTCATACTTGTGTGTTATACACCGTATTACATGATCTGTGTGTATTATATTAGCGCGTACACGCATTTTCATCATCCACATAAGTGAAAATGTCTGGGCTCCATACCATGACACCCCTTCTAGCTAGAAAGAAACGTGTGCACTCCCTGCGTTCCCTTATCCCGTTTCTGACTCCTACCGGGGTGTGAGGCTCGCGAAGTAACGTTATACACAAAGCTATGCCTAAACAGTCTATGCTTTGATCATCAACCACAAAGCTCTGCTTTTCAACAAAAGCCTTGATAATTTGCATCTTAGCATGCCATATTGAAAATCCACGCCATGCGATTAATAATTATCAATATATAACCTCTGAGCTCGTGCGTCTCAAAGAAGGATGTTAAGCAAGAGAATAAATTCTCTGCCACCAAACAGATATATATAAAATAGAAATCAATTTACATGGAATGAAATACAATGTCAGACACACATCCATTTACAAATCCATTCTGGGTCTGAACGGAACCAGAGACACCTTGTTCCTCATCCCGTATGTCCAATACAGAAGAGAGGTGCTCGCTTATCCATACAATCAACAAGTACGTCCGGACAACTACCACTATAACCCTTTCAAGGCAGAAACTCCAATCAAAGGCATCAGTAGTTGTCCATTTGATGTGAAGATCACCGGTCTCAAACACCGCCTTTAATATCTTCGATTTAAATTGTCGTATAATTATTTGAAATGAGATTGAACTCGATCTTTTCAAATCATTTCAAATAATTCTCGAATATATATAATTTAAATCATCTTATATCGTTAATATTATTTTATAATGATTTATCGCTATTTTTATTTATATAAAAATAGTCCAATTTAATTCAACGACGCTTCGGGTCAATGGGCGGCCCTGGCGCTCTTTTTACCCAAATTTGATTTATCACATTTCTCGAAATCTAACCATTGGATTTTAACAAATATTATATCGTTGGAAAGATCTTCCTAAAGCGGACCTAACGATTCCAGTTTTGGGGAAATCCGACGGTCGGATCTTTCGGTATAATCGTTTAAAGTTACGATTCCGAAACGCAAACTACCGCGCGCAATTCGTTTAATTTTAATTTATATATAAAAAATTATATATAAATATAAATTATTCGACGATTCCACTAACATGTTTAACATGCCAAATAAAAGAATGTTTTATTTTTCATAACCATTTAAATGTTTCTAATGATAAATAAAAAGGAATATTGTATTTGCAAAAAATTCCTATATTTTCTAATAACAAATAAAAAAGAGGTTTTTGTTTGCATACATTCCCAATATTTTCTAATGTCAAATAAAAAGAGAAGTTTTATTTACATACTTCACTACATGTTTCCAATGTCAAATAAAAATGTAATTTATTTACATACTTCACTTCATGTTTCTAATGTCAAATAAAAATGTAATTTATTTACATGACATTTTCTACTTTTCTAATGTCAAATAAAAATGTATTTTATTGGCATACATTCACTACATGTTTCTAATGTCAAATAAAAATATACTTTATTTGCATACATCACTACATGTTTCTAATGTCAAATAAAAATGTAATTTATTTACATACTTCACTTCACGTTTCTAATGTCAAATAAAAATGTAATTTATTAACATTAATTCACAACATGTTTCTAATGTCAAATAAAAACGTAATTTATTTACATTACAATGTCGCTAATGATAAATAAAAAGGATAATTTTTATTTTCATTATTTGTATGCAATTTCTATTTTTAACTTTAACAAATAAAAATATATATTTTTATTTGTACATAATTTCAATGTATAACATGACACATAAAAATGTTTATTTTAATTTGTATACAATTTCAATGTATAACATGACAATAAAAATGTCTCTTTTAATTTGCATACAATTCTATTGTATAACATGACGATAAAAATGTCTCTTTTAATTTGGATATAATTCTATTGTATAACAATAAATGATATTTTTATTTTGTTGACCATTCTATTACAACAAACGAATAAAAATGATTCTTTTATTTTGTTGACCATTCCATTTCAACAAAACAAATAAAAATGATAAATTTGTTTTGTTGACAATTCTATTTCAACAAAACATATAAAAATGATTTTTTTTTTGATAATTCTATTTCAACAAAACAATAAAAATGAAAATTTTGTTTTGTTGACAATTCTATTTCAACAAAACAATAAAAATGAAAATTTTGTTTTGTCGACAATTCTATTTCAATAAAACAATAAAAATGATAACTTTGTTTTGTCGACAATTTTATTTCAACAAAACAATAAAAATGATAACTTTGTTTTATCGACAATTCTATTTCAACAAAACAATAAAAATGATAACTTTGTTTTGTCGACAATTCTATTTTAACAAAACAATAAAAATGATAACTTTGTTTTAACACAAATCTATTCAAAAAAATGATATTTTTGTTTTAGCACAAATCTATTCAACAAAAATGATATTTTTGTTCTAACACAAATCTATTCAACAAAAAATGATATTTTTGTTTTAATACAAATCTATTCAACAAAAAAAAAATTTTGTTTTAACACCATTCTATTCAACAAATATGATATTTTTGTTTTAACACAAATCTATTCAATAAAAATGATATTCTTGTTTTAACACAAATCTATTCAACAAAAATGATATTTTTGTTTTAACTATTATATTTCAACAAAAATGTTATTTTTGTTTTGACTATTTTATTTCAACAAAAATGTTATTTTTGTTTTGACTATTTTATTTCAACACAATAATCCATCAAATCAATAGATCAACATAACAACATCAATCAACCCAAATCAAAACACGTATAACAACAAATTGAATTTAACAGCGGATTGGTAAAGATTTCTAAACACAATTTTTAATTATTTAACAAAAAGAATTCTCATAGTGCTTCAAATTCTGTATAATTCAGAATTGAATTTTCCCCAAATTCTAATTTGCTCCAAATTCGTTCTAGTCTGTTCTGAAATGTATATCTCGAATTTACGGTCCCAACGGTTCTGAAATTGTCCAATTCTGTATTCGTATGAATAAGATATGAATTTATTTGTGTAAATAATATTTTCAAATTAATTAATTAAATAATTAAATTAGAATTAACCTTTCTTCCTCCTTTCAGAAGCAAAGCCGTCGATTTTTATACTTCGTTCAATCCTAGGTCAAGATTTTTCGTCCAAACAGTGGAGCTTCGTCACAATCAGATGCCACCATGTCGAAGAGGAGAAGGTGGCGCACCAGGGGGCCCAACGCGGTGGCGTGCGATCATGGGTAGGGGTATGGCGGCGGTCGATGCGGAGGAGCTCCCCGGACCCGGTTCTCCTCTAATGCGCGACTACAATTCACAAAATCTGTATGGATCTAAAGCTTGTGAGGTGTTCTACAATAATGTCAAAAGGAGGAGGGGATTTTATAGTGAGGATCGAGGGAAATTAGTGGTGGAAGGGAGGAGCTTTATGGCCATTGAAGAAAAGGGGCGGCGGCTACTGTAGAAGGGAATTAGGGTTAGGATTTTTAAGGTTATTTGTAATAAAATAATACTAAATCTCTTAATTTTTAGTTAAAACCCGTTAACCCTTAATAGCTCCAAATTCAGCCCAACGAGAGTTGTCCTAACCAAATATCCCCCTTCTGGACACAATGGGCTAGGTCTCGTCAGCCCATTCGATCATTTTCAGCTTGCTTTCCTCAAATTAAAATATAAATCATTTAATTATTTAATTTGGACGTACATTTAATTTTACCGAGGCCACATGTTGACTCCAAAAATTCTCGGAAAATAAATCTAGCTATGTTTTGACGATACGGTCCTAACCAAATTAATTTCATCGAATTTGGAGACCGTTTGAAAAATGGCCCTTTTAACGGTCGATTAAATTCAATAGAAATTATCAAACAAAGTTTAATTTACCACGCTCACATATTAATTCCAAAAATTATGGAAAATTAAACTTAGCAATAATTTGACATTCCGGATCCAACAAAAATGGTTTTGTCGAAACGGAGGTCATTTATAAAATGACTATTTTTAATAGCTTTAATATTATTTAAAAATGGAATTTTTTAAATTCTGGCACATTTTCTAACCAAATTTCTTAAAATAAAAATTTTAAATTGGTTCTGATTTTCCGGGTTGTTACAATCTCCCCCACTTAAAAACTTTTCGTCGCGGAAAAGGAAACAATAGTAAAGTAGGAAACAAAACAGAAGATGCAAAATATGGTAAATGTACCTCTACACAAGAGTTACTCGGAGATGTCCACTCTGCACTTGAGATAAGCCTGTTTGATGCTATCATCGGTCTTCTATGTACAATCTCTAGAATTCCCGCTCCACTGCACTTTGACTAAGTGGATCCACTTGTTCCCCAGAACTTTGGTTTCTTTGCCAACAATTTTCACTGGCTCCCTTCTTACTGCTAAGCTCGGGGTAATCTCCAAATCTTGTTGTGCTGCTTCCTCCATAATCAACTCTGGATCATGTACATGCTTCCGGAGTTGAGACACATGGAATACATCATGCATCCCTGGTAACCAGTCAGGCAACTGAACTCTATAAGCAAGAGTTCCAATTCTTTCAAGAATAGGAAATGGACCAATGAATCTCAACGCCAACTTCCCAGTCTTCCCGAAGCGAACTACTCCTCTCAATGGGGAAACTCTCAAGTACATATAATCGCCAACAACAAATTCTAAATCCCTTCTTCGTGAGTCTGCATAGCTCTTCTGTCGGCTTTGAGTAGTCTGGAGTCGCTTCTTAATGAAATCGACTTTATCTGATGCTTCACAAATCATGTCGGGACCTAATACTACCCGATTTCCTGGTTCCACCCAACATGCGGGAGATCTACATGGCCTGCCATTTAATGCTTCGAATGGCGACATCTGCAAGCTTGCTTGGTAACTATTACTATAGGAGAACTCAACCAAATGCAAGTAATCTTCCCATGACCCGCCAAAATCAAGAATGCATGCCCGTAGCAAGTCTTCTAGTATACGGTTCACCCTCTTAGTCTAGCCATCTATTTGAGGATGATAAGTGGTGCTCAGATTCAACTTTGTCCCTAGCTCCTCTTGGAATGCTTCCCATAATTTACTAGCAAATATCGGATCACGATCACTAACAATGTTACTGGGAACTCCATGTAGTCTGACAATCTCTCTGAAATAAAGCTGCGCCAGACTTCGAGCTGTTCTATTAGATCGGACAGGAATAAAATGGGCGATCTTCATGAAACGATCTACAATCACCCATATACTGTCATTCCCTTTTCTGGTTCGGGGCAAGCCATCAATGAAATCCATAGAAATTTGATCCCACTTCCAACTTGGAACCTCTAGCGGTTGCAACAGTCCTGCAAGCTTCTGTTGATCGCTTTTAACTTGTTGGCAGGTAGAGCACCTTCTAACATATATGGAAATATCTCTCTTCATAGATCTCCACCAGAACGTGCGCTTGAGATCATGATACATCTTTCTCACCCCTGGATGAATACTAAGCTTAGATTTGTGACATTCATCCATAACTTCCCTTCTGAGCTCAGGAATGTTCGGAACACAAATTCGGCCTAATAGCCTCAGAACCCCTTTGTTGTCAATCTGGAAACTCGTGGGTTTGCCTTCCCGAACTCTTTTGCTAATTCTCTGAATAAATTCATCATTCTTCTGAAGAGCAGAGATCTTATCAATTAATGAAGGTGTAATGATTATATTGGCGATGATAAGATTGGCGATGACCGCATTCTTCCTGCTGAGCGCATCGGCTACAACATTGGCTTTCCCTGGAGTATACAAGATGTCCAGATCATAGGCCGCAAGAAATTCTAACCAACGTTGTGCCTCAAATTCAAGACCTTTTGGGTGAACAAATACTTCAAGGATTTATGATCTGTATATAATTCGAACTTCTCACCCAAAAGATAGTGCCTCCATAACTTTAAAGCAAACACAATGGCTAACAACTCAAGATCATGAGTGGGGTATCTCTTCTCATGCGGTTTCAACTAACGGCCAGCATAAGTAACTACTTTGTCTCTTTGCATTAACACCGCACTAATACCTTCAATAGAAGCATCAGTATAGACTGTCAAATCTTCATTGCCATCAATAATGGTCAACACGGGAGCAGTAGTCAACCTCAATTTCAGCTCTTGGAAAGCTGCCTCACATTCGGGTGTCCAATTAAACTTTGTATGCTTCTTGGTCAGCTTCTTCAATGGACAAGATAGCTTCGAAAAATCTTTAATGAATTTCCAATAATAGCCAGCCAATCCTAGAAAACTTAGTGCTAGGCTGCTTCCAATCTCAAATGGCTGAGATCTTGCCTGGGTCTACTGAAATTCCTTTCTTCGATACTACATGACCGAGGAATTTCACTTCTTCTTACTAGAATATGCATTTAGAGAATTTGGCTTTCAACACATTCTTTCTCAGAATTTCCAAAACTTCTTTCAGATGCTTTTCATGTTCAGCAGTGGATTTAGAGAAGATTAAGATGTCATCGACGAAAACCAGCACAAATTTATTCAAGACATCGCGGAGTACTCTGTTCATCAGGTCGATAAAGTAGGCAGGGGCGTTACATAAGCCGAATGGCATTACTAACCACTCATAGAATAAGTCTGGCCCTCTGAAAGCTGTCAAAGGAACACATTCTTCGGCAATGCGCAATTGATGGAAACCTGTAGAGTGATCTAATCTAGAGAATACTTGCGCTCCATTAAAGCGATCTAGTAAATCATCAATGCGACGCAGTAGATATTTATTCTTTAGTGTTTGCTTATTGAGGTCACAGTAGTCCACACATAGTTTGAGAGTACCGTCTGACTTTGGGACAAACACCACTGCTGCACCCCAATTTGAGAAGCTAGGCCTGATCAGACCTTTCCACAAAAGCTGCTTAGTTTGATTGCTCAATTCTTCTTTCTCTTTCAGCGTCATTCTCCGAATAGGATGCAAAAATGGCCTTGCATTCGGAGCTATATCGATCCTGAAGTCAATTTCTCTTCGCGGAGGTAAGCTATCGACTTCTTCAAACACATCCGCATAATCTTTAACAATAGGAATTTTCTCAATGGAAGCAGGAGTAACTTCTAGAGAAGACCAAAATTCTTTCCTATCAGTTGCTGAGCCGTGGCATGGTATAACGATAATATCTCCAAATTTGGTTTTAATTTTGAATATTCTTTCAGCGCATAATACCTCAGCCTCATATTTCGTTAGCCAATCCAGACCAAGTATTATATCATATCCGGAAAAATTCATGACGATCAAATTAAAAGGGAACCGGAAATAGGAATAAGAAACAGGTACTCGGCAATATAAACCGAGAACAAGAGAGCCTCCTATCGGATTATGGACACGAATCGATTCTTTAAGATTTCTTGGTTTGAGTTTTAACTTTTTAATTGTGTCACTAGAAATGAAACTTCATGATGCACCCGTGTCAAACAATATTGTAACAGGAATATTCTTAATAGTAACGGTATCTCCCAAGACATCTGGTTTACCTGCTCCTTCAGAAGAAGCTGGTGCAACCGCTCCATCGTATACATGAGCCACCTCAGATTTCTTTGGCAGTGGACAATCCTTGATAAGATGCCCTGGCTTGTGGCAATTAAAGCATTCCCTGGTACCGCGAGGATTCTGGCTGGGCCCTGACTCATTCCTCTTTGGCCTTTTTGGAGCTCTACATTCATAGTCATAGTGTCCCATCTTCTGGCAATTAAAGCATCTGACTTTGGCTTTTTTACTTCCTTGAGGCTTGGCGGCTGAAGAGTTGCTCGCCTCTGGCTTCTTATCAGACTGCTTCCTCTTGTTATTAGTTAGACTCCTTTCCCGATCCTGCTGAGAATTCTTTTCATTTTCCTCATATCGACATGCCATCTCAACCACCTCGTTAAATGGAAGTTTAATATGTGTTGTCACTCTGTTGAGATACTTCCTTGAAAGGCCACTAATGAATCTTTTATTTTTCTGAAATGGGTCCTGAATTAATTCAGGTGCATATCGTGAAAGCTTATCGAATTTCCGCACATACTCAGAAACAGTCTGATCTCCTTGTTGTAGGTTAGCAAATCGATCATGAAGAAGCTCTACTTCTTGCAGAGGAATGAATTTCTCATGAAAAAGCTCCTTGAATTTTTCCCACGACATGTCAGCATCAGTACCTCCAATCGTAACTGTCTCCCACCAATTCTGAGCCTCATCCTTCAGTAGTCATGACGCCATGAATCGCTTACGGTGGTCTTCAAGTTCCAAGCCCCAAAATATATTCTTACTTGTCTTGAGCCATGCCTGAGCTTCCATGATTGTCTCATGGCCCGTGAATGGCACGCCACCCAAATTTCTGAATTTCTTAGCTACTTTGTCTAGGTCAAAAGGCTGCGGGGGTGGTGGTACTACTGCCTCTGGACTGGGCTAATCCTGAGCGGTGGGGGTTTCACCCATCCCCTGTCCTCTGCCTCCGCCTCTTCCTCTAGCTCTAGCTCTCGTACTTATTTTCAGTCAGTTTTGTACCATGAAGGAAAGAGTCAAACCAACAGAAATGATAATTTTAAAGGAAAGGTAAAAGTAAAGGACATATGGAAAGATGATGATGTAATGAATGATTATGATGTGTTATTATGCTATGCTCATTCTGGAACATTACCAATCCTATCTCTAATGAGCTACTCGCCTTAGAATACTGTTGATTCTATCTAGATGAATTGTTTTAAATATGTTTTACTCTGAAGCTAAGGTTAACCATTAGCTCTGATACCAACTGTGATGACCCCAAACTCCCGTAGTACGGAAGCAAGGATAATCATTGGAATATAACACATTTACAACAACAACATATTACAGATAACAGTATAACACATAAATCATAGTAGTGGAAAATAGAAATATCATCAACATCAGAACATCAGAGTGGCACAGTTACAGGATACAACTTAGCATATAAAAAGTCTCAGCGGATAGAAATAAGTCTAAACACCATCAAGTACAACATGGATAAATGATGTCTAAATGTTTCAAAATAGAAATAAAAGGTAGAGGAAATCTTCATCTTCTATCCATAAGCATACTCCAATCCAGTACATACCAAAAATAACCTGATACCTGTCACTTGGTTGCCTATGTAAAAATAAGGGCACCCGAGTTTGCAAGTGAAACAAACTACGAGTTAGTCATGGGACTAGTATGAGAAATCTTTACTTAACTTACCTAATAATAAGACTAATCACAGGACCACGTCGCTAACGCAGAACGGGTTTACTCCATTGGAAGGCCAATGCATAAATTAAATAAACTTTTATTCAAAACAACGCAATGCTTTTTAGAAAATGATATCATTATAAGACTCAAGTCCCATCACACAATGCAACACATACCGGAGGATAGAGTTTTACCTTATACTGATCAAACATGCTTGATACGTATAAAATAATATTTAATAATATTATTAGTGTCTAATCAGTTTTAAAATACTTTCAAAGTAAATGTATCAATCCTAGACGGCATAGCTACCATATACTATGCCAACATATATAGGTTTACAGTCAAATCCATAATGTCGTATTGGAAGTTGAGTTTCCATCATGAGTCAAGGCTAGGGATGACATCCTTACCGATTCGAGACACTCTAGCAAATGCCTCAGGATTTGGACGCTGGCGAACCCTTGGATCCTGTAGGGCCGGTCTACAAATACTTTAGTGGATTAGTTATGTCTGAACACACGTTTCCCAGTCCTATTGGACCTATCAATTGGCCACTATCGACCAATATATCTGAGGCCTCGTAATCCATCATCCACATAAGTAAAAATGTCTGGGCTCCATACCATGACACCACTTCTAGCTAGAAAGAAACGTGTGCACTCCCTGTGTTCCCTTATCCCGTTTCTGACTCCTACCGGGGTGTGAGGCTCGCAAAGTAACGTTATACACAAAGCTATGCCTAAACAGGCTGTGCATTGATCATCAACCACAAGGCTCTGCTTTTCAACAAAAGCCTTGATCATTTGCATCTTGGCATGTCACATTGACAATCACGCCATGCGATCAATAACTATCAATATATAACCTCTAAGCTCGTGCGTCCCAGAGAAGGGTGCTAAGCAAGAGAATAAATTCTCCGCCTCCAAACAGATATATATTAAATAGAAACCAATTTATATGGAATGAAATCCAATGTCAGACACACATCCATTTACAAGTCCCTTTTGGGTCTGAACGAAACCGAAGACACCTTATTCCTCGTCCCGTATGTCCAATACGGAAGAGAGGTGCGCGCTTATCCGGACATTCAATAAGTACGTCCGGACAACTACCACTGTAACCCTTTCAGGGCAGCAACTCCAATCAAAGGCATCAGTAGTTGTCCATTCGATGTGAAGATCACCGGTCTTCAAACACCATCTTTTATATCTTCGATTTAAATCATCGTATAATTATTTGAAATGAGATTGAACTCGGTCTTTTCAAATAATTCTCGAATATATATAATTTAAATCATCTTATATCATTAATATTATTTTATAATGATTTATCTCTATTTTTATTTATATAAAAATAGTCCAATAATTCAACGACGCTTCGGGTCAATGGGCGGCCTTGGTGCTGTTTTTACCCAAATTTGATTTACACATTTCTCGAAATCTAACCGTTGGATTTTAACAAATTTTGTATTGTTGGAAAGTTCTTCCCAAATCGGACCTTATGATTCCAGTTTTGGGAAAATCCGACGGTCGGATCTTTCGGTAAAATCGTTTAAAGTTACGATTCCCAAAGGCGAACTACCGTGCGTGATTCGTTTAATTTTAATTTATATATATATATATATATAATTATATACAAATATAAATTATTCGACGATTCCACTAACATGTTTAACATGCCAAATAAAAGAATGTTTTATTTTGCATACCCATTTAAATGTTTCTAATGATAAATAAAAAGAGATATTGTATTTGCAAACAAATTCCTATATTTTTTAATAATAAATAAAAAAGAGGTTTTTGTTTGCATACATTCCCAATATTTTCTAATGTCGAATAAAAAGAGAAGCTTTATTTACATACTTCACTACATATTTCTAATTTCAAATAAAAATGTAATTTATTTACATAGTTCACTTCATGTTTCTAATGTCAAATAAAAATGTAATTTATTTACATGACATTTTCTACATTTCTAATGTCAAATAAAAATGTATTTTATTGGCATACATTCACTACATGTTTCTAATGTCAAATAAAAATATACTTTATTTGCATACATCACTACATGTTTCTAATGTCAAATAAAAATGTAATTTATTTACATACTTCACTTCATGTTTCTAATGTCAAATAAAAATGTAGTTTATTAACATTAATTCACAACATGTTTCTAATGTCAAATAAAAATGTAATTTATTTACATTACAATGTCGCTAACGACAAATAAAAAGGATAATTTTTATTTTCATTATCTATATACAATTTCTATTTTTAACTTTAACAAATAAAAAGAAATATTTTTATTTGTATATAATTTCAATTTGTAACATGACACATAAAAATGTTTATTTTAATTTTGTATACAATTTCAATATATAACATGACAATAAAAATGTCTCTTTTAATTTGCATATAATTCTATTGTATAACATGACGATAAAAATGTCTCTTTTAATTTGTATACAATTCTATTGTATAACAATAAATGATATTTTTATTTTGTCGACCATTCTATTATAACAAACGAATAAAAATGATTCTTTTATTTTGTTGACCATTCTATTTGAACAAAACAAATAAAAACGATAATTTTGTTTTGTTGACAATTCTATTTCGACAAAACATATAAAAATGATAATTTTATTTTTGTTGACAATTTGACAATTCTATTTCAACAAAACATATAAAAATGATAATTTTATTTTTGTTGACAATTCTATTTCAACAAAACATATAAAAATGATAATTTTGTTTTGTTGACAATTCTATTTCAACAAAACAATAAAAATGATAATTTTGTTTTGTTGGCAATTCTATTTCAACAAAACAATAAAAATGATAACTTTGTTTTGTCGACAATTCTATTTCAACAAAACAATAAAAATGATAACTTTGTTTTGTCGACAATTCTATTTCAACAAAACAATAAAAATGATAACTTTGTTTTGTCGACAATTCTATTTCCACAAAACAATAAAAATGATAACTTTGTTTTAACACAAATCTATTCAACAAAAATGATATTTTTGTTTTAACATAAATCTATTCAACAAAAATGATACTTTTGTTTTATCACAAATCTGTTCAACAAAAAATGATAAAATGATATTTTTGTTTTAACACAAATCTATTCAACAAAAATGATATTTTTGTTTTATCACAAATCTGTTCAACAAAAAATGATAAAATGATATTTTTGTTTTAACACAAATTTATTCAACAAAAATGATAATTTTGTTTTAACTATTTTATTTCAACAAAAATGTTGTTTTTGTTTTGACTATTTTATTTCAACAAACATATTATTTTTGTTTTGACTATTTTATTTCAATAAAAATGTTATTTTCGTTTTGACTATTTCAACATAATAATCCATCAAATCAACAGATCAACATAGCAGCATCAATCAACTTAAATCAAATCACGTATAACAACAAATTGAATTTAACAGCGGATTGGTAAAGATTTCTAACACAATCATAATTAATTAATTTTAATTATTAAAAAAAAAGAATTCTCACAATGCTTCAAATTATGTACAATTCACAATTGAATTTTTCCCAAATTTCGATTTGCTCCAAATTCGTTCTAGTCTGTTCTGAAATGTAGATCTCGAATTTACGGTCCCAACGGTTCTGAAATTGTCCAATTCTGTATTTGTATGAATAAGATATGAATTTATTTGTGTAAATAATATTTTTAAATTAATTAAATAATTAAATTAGAATTTTCCCTTCTTCCTCCTTTCAGAAACAAAGCCGTCGGTTTTTATACTTCATTCAATCCTAGGTCAAGATTTTTCCATCCAAACTGTGGAGCTTCGTCACAATCAGATGCCACCACGTCGAAGAGGAGCAGGTGGCGCACTAGGGGAGGCCCACACAGTGGCGTACGATCGTAGGTAGGGGTGTGGCGGCGGTTGACGCGGTGGAGCTTCCCGGATCCGGTTCTCCTCTAATATGCGACTATAAATCCGTATGGATCTGAAGCTTGTAAGGTGTTCTACAATAATGCCAAAAGGAGGAGAGGATTTTATAGTGAGGATCGAGAGAAATTAGTGGTGGAAGGGAGGAGCTTTCTGGCCATTGAAGAAAAGGGGCGGCGGCTACTGTAGAATGGAATTAGGGTTAGGATTTTTAAGGTTATTTATAATAAAATAGTATAAAATCACTTAATTTTCAGTTAAAGCCCGTTAACCCTTAACAGCTCCAAATTCAGCCCAAGAGAGTTGCCGCTAGCCAAATATCCCCCTTTTGGACACAATGGGCTAGGTCTCGTCAGCCCATTCGATCATTTTCAGCTTGTTTTCCTCAAATTAAAATGCAAATCATTTAATTATTTAATTTGGTCGTACATTTAAATTTACCGGGGCCACATACTAACTCCAAAAATTCCCGAAAAATAAATCTAGCTATGTTTTGATGATACGGCCCTAACAAAATTAATTTCATCGAATTTGGAGACCATTTGAAAAATGGCCCTTTTAACGGTCGATTAAATTCAACAGAAATTATTGAACACAGTTTAATTTACCACGCTCACATATTAACTCCAAAAATTATGGAAAATTAAACTTAGCAATAATTTGACATTCCAGATCCAACAAAAATGGTTTCATCGAAAATGAAGGTCATTTATAAAATGATTATTTTTAATAGCTTTAATATTATTTAAAAATTGAATTTTTTAAATTCTATCACATTTTCTAACCAAATTTCTTAAAATAAATTTTTTAAATTTGTTCTGATTTTTCGGGTTGTTACAGGCAAGGATCAAGTGGGTCGTTGAAGGCGATACGAACTCCAAGTTCTTCCACTTGTCTATTCGTAAGAAGAATAACATCCTTTCGATTCACTAGATTCAGCTTCCCGATCCCTCCTTGACTTCCTCTCCAGAGGAGGTAAAAGAGACGAATGTATCTCATTTCTAGTCTTTTTGGGGAGCTCCTTCGGTGAACGTCGCTAACCCTTCTCTTCTAGCTTTTATCCCTAGATTGTTTCTTCCATCCGATGACGTCGATCTTTCTACACCTCTTACATCTGAAGAAATCCGGGCTTGCGTCTTCGCTCTCAGCAAGAATAGTGCTTGCGACCCAGATGGTTTCAACAGAGTGTTCTATAGGAGTGTTTGGCTGATCATTCAGGGGGACTTATGTCTTGCTATTCAATTCTTCTTCTCCGTTGGATCTCTCCCTATGGGATGGACTTCCACGAATATGGTCCTTATTCCAAAGTGCGAAAATCCATGCTTATGTGCAGATTTTCTCCCTATCATCTTATTCAACTTCTCTAAGAAGGTTATCTCCAAGGTGCTAACCTCGCATCTAGCACCTTTTCTGGATCGTGTCATATATTCCTCTCAGGATGGTTTCGTTAAAGGATGTCTGATCACTAACAATGTTCTTTTAGCCCAGGAGCTGATTTCCCAAATTAATTGTAAGATCAGGTGTTCTAACGTGGTCGTCAAGTTGGATATGGCTAAAGCTTACGACCATATGTCCTGGTTCTTCATCATCAAGGTCCTTAAGGCATTCGGTTTCCTAGAATCCCTTATCGATATGATCTGGAGGCTCATTTTCAACTATTGGTTCTCCATTCTTATCAATGGCTCGATCAACGGATTTTTCAAGGCCGCTAGGTGTCTTCGTCAGGGAGACCCCCTATCGCCGACGCTTTTGGTCATCGTCGCTGAGGCTTTCATGAGAGGTTTGCACTCTCTTACGATAGCTGGTCAGATTTAGAGGTTTGTAATTCCCAGTGGTTTATCCCTCATCTCTTCCTTATCCTTTGCAGACGACATCACCATTTTCGCTAATAGTAACCGTCGCTCCATCCGTCGTCTGTTGAGCTTCATTCACAAGTACAAGAGGTGCTCAGGCCAACTCGTTAACTCTGCCAAAAGTTGTTTCGTTCCTGCGAAAGACTTATCACTGATATTCTTGGATCAAAAACCTAACCGGTTTTAAGGCTAACTCTCTCCTCTTACCCTACCTCGATATAGTTCTATATTGTTGCCGTAAGTTCAATGCCATTTTCGATCCCCTAACCGACAAAGCCAGGGGTAAGATTATTAAATGGAATGTGACCCTCCTTTCTCAGGAGGGAAGAATGGCTCTTATAAAGTCAGTACTTGACTCTATAGTATCGCATGTCTTTGCTGTTATGACTCCCTCTTCCTCCATTTTCCATTCTTATCGGTCTCTGGCTTCTACCTTTTTCTAGGGTAAAAAGGACAACGCTAATCACCATCACTAGATTTCTTAGGAAGTCGCTTGTTGTCCCAAAAGTGAAGGAGGCCTTGGCTTAAGAAATCCTAAAGATATATGCACTACCTACGCTTGCAAGCTGTGGGTATGGTTTGGAGCAAATGAGTCTCTTTGGGAGAGCTTTCTCCATGCAAAGTACCACAGATTTTAGGGCACGAATTTCACCGGCATCCCACCCTACGCTAGTGAGATGTGGAAATGGATGCAATCCGTGAAGTCCTTCTCTGATTCACATGGAGGTGGATTAGGATGGGGTAGTGGGCCTTTCTCGATTAGGGCCGCTTGGAGTTCGGCAAGGACACCTTCTCCAATGCTTCATATCTTTTCTTTCATTTGGGATGTCCGAGTCCCCCCTGAAGGTTTCTCTGTTTATGTGGAGGACTCTTCAAGAAGGGTTACCACTATACGAGAACCTTCAGAGGATTGGACTCCTGCGTGTGTCCCGTTGCAGATGTTGTCGAGCAGGTAACTTGGAGTCCAGTGCTCATTTGTTTTTCTTCAGCACCTATGCCAGATATGTCTAGAACTACTTTGGGAACCTGATTGGTCTCCATGGTAATGTCTCTTCTCTTACAGATTTACTAAGAGACTGGTGGAACGACATCTCAGGAAAATTGTCCGCTCTTTTCTCTTTCGTATGATTCCTTGTCTTATTTGTTGGCATCTTTGGTGCTCGCGAAATAAGGCCATTTTCGACAAGTCTCCTATGGACCGGCCCTTTATCATTCGGAAAGCAAGGAACGACGTGTTTCTTGCCTTCCGAGGTAGACCTTTCAAGGGAGCCATTGGCTCCCGCTCTTCTCGGTTGTCGCGTACTTTGGATATAACAACTAGATACCTAACTCCGCGTGCGGGGATTGGTTGATTCTTTTTGTTGTTTCAATCGCTTATTTCACCTGTCCCCCTTAAGATCTTATGTTGTTCTCTAATTGTGCATGCCATGGTTATTTACATGTGCCTTGTGAGTTTGGCGGGCTTGTCGGAGCAGGCCCTCTTTCTTGGAGTACGTGGTATTTGGTTTTCTCACGATCAGCTTTTTGGACGTAGTCGCCTTTGGATTCATTGTGATACCGCTCTTGTTGTTCACCGCTAGCATGATACTGCTAGGTTCGGGGGCTTTGTGAGTTGCTTCATAAATCTTAGTGGGCTTTGTCTTTCTGGCATTTGCATCTGGTGGAGGAATCTCCCAGCTTGCTGTGTTTGTGTTTCTCATCTTGATTGTAGTTTACCTTTGTCGTTTATGTTATTTCAGTTTCTTATTACAGATTCGTTATTCGTTTATTAACTAGGAATCTATTTTTGTTCGTCGTTGGAGAAAGGCTTTTTTTCCTTTTTGATATATAATATATATATTGTTTTAAAAAAAATGTATGTTTAGGTAAAGGCGTAAAGAATCATATTACCAAAAATGCGCAAAGACATTCCACGTGAAGTTGTATTATATAAGGTATAAAAATTTTGATCGTTGTTCAAGGAGAGTCTTATCATGAAGAATAGACTTATAATGGGCATTGTAGTCATCATGATTCTAAATTTTAGGAAGTTGTCAAGCAAAAAAAAAGTATGCCTATAAGCAATCACAAAACGATTTTCATTTGAAGATGTATGCATATATGCATAATTTATATTCATTAAATGCATGTACATATAAACATGAATTTTGATTCAAGATACATTTTATACAATTAATTTCATTTGTTAATTCGTATATACAGACATGTTTTCGAGATTTGACATCTGAATATAAACATGAAATTACAATCTTATTTGTTTTAGAATAAACTTACATATGAGTGAATTTACTCAATTAATAGATAGACATAGATATATTATTATGGGAGCGTCTATTGAAACACAAAATTTGACACAAATAGAAAGACACAAAATCTGAGTCATCGGATCAGTTTGTCTTTATGTGAGGGGTGGAATTCAAGGGGCAATCTAACGGTGGAGATTCATTATGCCTCAATTTGTGTCTAAATTTTGTGTTCATATATAAATCAATTTATTATTGAAAATTCAAACATATCTAATTAAGCTTGGTAGAAAATTTCAATATTCATTTTATGCCAAAGATTACATATTAAATAATGACTATTTGCTAACACGTACAAAAATGTGTTGGAAACATGAAACTTAATTTCTATGTTATAGAAACAACATATAATAATTGCAATCACATTCACCACACATGCTTAATTGCTACAGATACGAAGATTCCCAAGGGAATATGGAAAGAGAAGCCTGTGAATATTTCATTCCTTAAAAAGTTTGTTTGTTCAACCTATTTATATGATTAGAGATATGAGAAGTTCGAAGCTTAGGAGACACACAAAATTTTAGGATATAGAGAAGAAATGAAGAAGTATAGATTGTGGTGTAGAACAACTTAGAGAATAGTGATTAGCAGGCATGTGAAATTTAGTGTGAGGTCTTACTTGATGGTGGGGCCTTTATCAAGTGATAACGCTAGAAGGATGGAAATTTATCAAACATGTTTGGAATCATCATATTATTTTCATATTTAGAAAGATATTGGTAATTCCGTTTATATCATAGTTGATAAAAGGAGTCTGACGAGAATAATATTCTACGACTAATAACTCATTTATTTTTAAACAAATCCATTTGTTATCTAATATTTGATTTGTCCCTACGGGGAAAATTTGGAAAACCGGTAGGGATATGCAACAACAAACTGTTTTTATTGGAAATATAAATATAAAACATAATATAGATCAAGAAAAGAGAAATTGTGATTAAATAATTGCCACACAAATTTATACTAGTTACCTTTATTTTTTATAATTTTATTTATTTATTTTATGAATTCTTTGAAAAATTCTGCTTTCCTTAAAATATCATGAACAGCTTCTCCTTTTTGCAAAATTTAATAACAAAAGAAAAAAATTCAAGACAATCTTATACTTAAAATTAATGAGTTTTAGAGTCCCGAATACCCAACTAGTTCATCTGATTTCTATATATAAATAAAATATAAATATATAATAAATTATATAATTATATTTTTTTTACTTTACCAAATCGAAATTTTTTATGTTCAAAATTGGAATCTATAGACCCAATGTAATATTCAGTTAAATTCTAGATAATGTTTGTCACCCTGAAATTTTCTTATCTTTCTGGAATGATAAGGAGAAAAAAAAGATTGGATCCAAAGAAAATGAAATTTTGGAGTTTTATCAACAATTTTCTTGTGTCGGTGGGGACCGAGGAGAAAGATGGATCAGCGGGAAGAGTTCATCCTTCAGAACCATATCACATTCCGGACCTGATGAAATATGATGAATTGAGACAATATTTTGTAAATACATAATTATCTTTATGTTATTTTTTTATTTCATTTTTTTCTCAACAATTTATTCATATTGACAATAGTGCGTCTTATGCCGATCTAGTAACTGTCCTAGGGGAATAGGAGCGGTAGTGATGGAAGTGGTACATTGGAAAATCAAAGAAAGTATAGTCCCTAGTGGTGAATCGAAGAATTTTAATGAGGGAAAAATTAAAAGGTAGGTCAGAAAATCTTTGTTCTTCGAATGCTCTCAAACAGAAAAAGAGAAGTGATTTGGACAAAAAGGGAAGTGACTTGGACGAAAACAAAACAGAATTCCCCAGAGAATGGACTCCAGGAAAATGGAATAAAAATGAATTTAAGAAATTAAAAGATAAATAGTAGGAATAAACGAACATTAGAAAAATATATTTCTTCTTTCTCTAAACCCTCCCTTTCAATTAGTCTTTTTCCATGATAAGTATTCATCTGCTTCTCACGTTTCGTGAATAGCCGGGACATTAAGGAAGATCCAAAAAGGCATTTCGGGAATCGATCCGATCCTATCTCAACTTTCATTCCCAGTAGAAGTCCTCGAGCAACTTCCAGGAGATGGCAATTTTCCAATTCTACAAAAAGCAAAAGGATAGGACTTCCGGGGATGCCCGTATCTTCTTGGTTCTTAAGTCAGGAAAAGGAGTTATTCATGTTCAAGCCAGTTTCAACAATAAATATGTCTCTTTTTACCAATTCTGTAAGAGTTAGATCTTTTTGAATCAACATTACATCTAGGTTGAATAATTGAAAAATGAGATTATTCAGGAACACACATTGAATGCTGAGATTACACATGGAATTTTTGGTAGTAGATCCATAATCAGGTTTTTTTTTGTGATTATTCCAGAAGTGCTTCCGGTTATTGCGGGATAGTGTTCGATCAATCATTTGTTTTTCTATATTTTAATGTTATTTTTTGGCAAAGCCGACGGGATTGAGTGGACCCCTACCACTTTTATTGGTATGTTAAGACGATTACAAGGCAACAAAGAAAGAAAAAGTATAAAAAGAATACAGAGAAAACAAGCATATCAACGTCTATGCTAAGGAGACAAAAAACACATACGTATAAAAAAAAGCTAAAGCTAACTTAATAGCTCAAAAATTCCCGGATCATATGTAAATTTGAGGAATTTAAGTCCATTCCTAATGTCAAGCCAGAGTAGCTGCTTCCATTGCAAGTAATTCATAGAATGCGCATTTTCAAAAACACATGAATTACGTTCCTTCCAAACACTGTATATTACTTTCTTAAGTAAGTAATTGATTAGTCTCGGTTTGGGTCTTCTAATGCTAGATTTCCTCTTGAAATAGTTCCATTGTTCATCACTCGAGGTAGGAAAGTTAATGTAACCAATTTGCATGAGCACATCATTCCAAAGCTGACGTACTATCCCACACTCGAAAAATAAGTGCTGCAAGTTTTCAGTAGCAGCTCCATAGAGAACTCACGCAACATCAAAATCCATCCCAATGCTTGCAAGCCTTTCCTTCGTTAGAATTGCTTGATTGATCACCTTCCATGAGAGCATGTTGGCTTTTGCGTTGTTATCCCCCTTCCAAACCCGTTTGTACCAGCTGCAATCAATTAGTGATGAAGCATCAGATAAAACAAAGTACATGCATTTAATATTGAAACTCTCACCTTGCCATTTCCACATTGTTGCGAGTTCAGAGACAGGTTAGCTATTGGTAGCTTCTACTCGGTTCCATAACAGTTACACGTTTCAAATTGTGGTGTTAGGCATGCATAGCTTATCATGCACAAGTAATTCACCCACTTTACCATCACAATGAACACCTGAGCCTTGTTTTTCAAGGTAAGTCATATTGTCATTAATAATAAAACCATGGTCCAACCATGGGTCTTCCCAAAACTCGATACGATCATATGCCACATGACCATATTTGAAGCGAGGAAGGATTTTATATTTCAACTTGTTGATACACTTCCAGGTCCAACTGAATCCTTGGAGAGTTCTTAAAGACCAAAGACTATGATCTTTAATAACATGCTTGATGGGACAAGCAAACCCAAAGGCTAAGTTTGTTGTTGAGAATGTCATCAATTTGTTTGGCAGTAGCAGCAGTGTTCCAGATTTTCGTATTAACTATGCCAAGACCACCTTTGTTAATAGGTCTAACAAGCTTATCATACGATATAGGTGCAAGATACGTAGCGTGAATGCTTCCTTTCCATCGGAATTTCAAGCATGCAAATTTTATCATGTTATGCAGTTTGTTAGGAAGTAAATAGGTGCGTGACTAGTAAACTTGCATTGATATGATAATAGACTTGATTAGAGTTAGCCTACCAGCTTGACTGAGAAAGCTGGTAGACCAACAATTCAATTTGTTAGTAATTCTGTCAAATAGTGGAAGACACTGTAATGTGGTTATTCTTGAAGTTGTCATAAGCAAGACAAGATAAGATAATGTAGAGTCACTGCAAGTTAAACCAGTGTAACTTTGAATGTATTGTATACATGCTTGACTCATTCCAGCAAACATGAGGTTAGACTTCTCATAATTAATTTTTAGGCCAGTAAGCATGTAGAATTTATCAAGTGTTGACATAATACTGGATACTGTTTTATCATTCGGCTTGCAGAAAACTACCAAAACATCAGCAAACATTAGTGAAGTAATACATAGGTCAGTCCATTTTGGGTGCAGATCAAAAAGATTGGAAGCAACCAAATTTTCCAGCATTCTAGTTAACATTTCCATAATAGTGACAAATATATAGGAAGAGATAGGGTCACCTAGCCTAATTCCTTGCTTGCTCTCAAAAAATCCTACATGAGAGCCATTAGCATTGATAAAGAAGTGCGCAGAACTCATAAATGAGTGAACCCATGATGTAAAACATGCAGGAAAGTTCATGTAGTTAAGTATTCTAATAATATTTCATATGTTAAATCCTAGCAATAATATTTTGTATATATTTGAATTCGTTATTTCATTTCGATTTTCTTTCCATCTAGGAACCCGCTAATTTTTTTTATCGCTAGAATTTATTATTCCAGGTAAAATACCCGGAAAGAATAAAAAATCAACCGGGCTTGACCTAAAACGGATAGTGGATTTATTTCCGTCTTTTGTTGAATCTTTTTCATGACTTGATAGATAATTTGATAAGCTAATGATTTTAATTCTTTTTTTTTACTATCTATAAAGACTAATGAATTAAGTAAGAACTTTCAAATAGAACTATTTTTTTCAATTGATACAATGTGGTATTCCAAGGGAAAGTTTGGTATTTTCATTGATCAAGAAGGAAATCCAAAAGGAACCCGAGTTTTTGGCGTGATTGCTCGGGAATTGAGACAGTTGAATTTTACTAAGATAATTTCACTAGCTCCTGAGGTATTATAAAGACTCATTAAAATTTTAGTTTATCTTTATTCAGTAATAACTTAATTCTTAAATAAAATACTCGTTATATCAATAAATTAGGTTTTATCAATAACTCTAAAGAAAGAATTAGTTAGAAAGAACCGATCATTAATTCCAAATTTATGATTAAGAATTCCAGAATAATTGAAAATGAGATTATTGAGGAATATACATTGAACGCTGAGATTACACATGGAATTTCTGGTAGTAGATCCATAAAAAAAATGATTGTTCCAGAAGAAATGAAACAAAAGATATGGTAGAACTAGGACAGTTGCAATACAAATTTCTTATTTGATTATACGATACAAGATTCTACGAGAATAAATTCTTCATTTATTATTATTTCGTTTATTTATTATTTTATAATATTTATTATTTTATAATATTTATTATTTCATAGTATAGGAAGAAACAACTGTTTATCTTTTTGATGATAATTTTTTTTTGTAAGTCCGACCATCACTTATTATTATTCCTCGTCAGTGGGTCCATAACCATTCTCCTACCAATTTATGTGGTTGATATCTTGGTCACTAGCATAACGCAACTGCAATTATAAGATTCATTTTCGATCTGAAAGGGTCTTTGCATTCTTTTTTCGGGATGGGGGTTCGCCCTTCTTTCGAGAAGCTTTTCATGGACCCTTTCTACTCTACTGCAATCGAATATTTTTTATTTTTATTTTAAGTAAGTTTTTTTTGCAAGTAAGAACAGAAAAACTTAAAATTCTTCTTATACAGATTGTATATTAATTTACTATAACTATAGAATACCATATTCTCACGAGCTGCTGCATTTATTCAAGTAACTCATATGCACACTTTAATTTGAACTAATTATTCTTTTAATGAATTTTTTTATAAAAAAAGTTCATTGATTTATGAAATGTGGTTTTTCTATCCCTGCCCCTAAAAAAGTAAAGGGGGACCCCTTTTTTCTTAGCATTTTAAAAAATATTCATTCTTTTTTATCAGATGTAGAGGGTTTAGTTTTATTACCCCTTGACTATAAATAAAGAAAAGTGTAACAACCCGTATTTTCAGAACCAATTTAAAATTTTAATTTAATCTATTTTAAGTAATTTTTGAATATAAATTGGTTATTTTTGCTAAATAAAATTTGAGAATAATTTTAAAATTAGTTTTTATATTTTATTTGACTTAAAATAAACTCAGTAAAATTATTAAATTGATTTATAAGCTTTATTTTTTAAAAAATTTAAAATTAGATTTTGAAAATCAATGCATAACCCTTAAAAAGTGAAATTTTGCATATGAGCTCAGAATTCGATGATTTTTTTTTTTTGGAATCATAGACAAATCATTGTTGGGTTCCAAAGTGCGCGTCGAACGGAGTCAGTATGTGTCCGTGAGAGGCAAAATCATTTGTTTAAAAACCGACAGTCATTTTACAAAGGAACATTATTCAGACGACCTCGGAATTTGATTCTAATTTTTTTTGGATTCGTATCGTCGAATAATGGAAAGATTCCAAATTCCGTGATTTTTAGAATCTGTATGTGGCCGAGCGTGATTTTACAATAGAAAAATAGTCACTATTTTGGCTTTAAAAATTTGCTGTTTGTGTATATCGACTCAGAATTTGACGAAACTAGTTTCGTTGGATCCGTAATGTCAAAGAGTAACTGCATGTCAATTTTCATTGAAAACGGGATCCGTAGGTGACCACAAGGATTTTTAAATGATGAAAATAAGTGATATTTGAGTACAGAATATATATATATATATATCCTCCACTATATAATATCATTTTCACTTCCTTAACCTAATCCCACTTCTAAAAATCACGTTGTCTCCCCTCTTTTCATTCCAACGTGAGTCTCTCCCTTTCAGAAATCAAAATCGAATGAAATCAAATCCTAAAAATCATGGAATAAATATATTTGAGTTCGCAGCGAGCTCCTCTTCAACGTCATACCAAATTCCATGTGTTCAAATCAATTTTTGCCGCTGTCCATTTTTCCAGCATCATTTTATGCAGGCTAGGGCTCGAGTTTTTGTGATTTTTGTGCCTCGATGCATGAAATGAATTATGTAGTTGAGTTTGTGGCAAGAAATGAAGCTTGTATGCAAAGTTTGGTGGAGTTTGGTGACAAAAAGTTGCACAACTTGGTAGGGGCAGCGGGTATTTGGTTGTTAACGCGATTTTGGGTGGAGCGTTTGAGTTTGGGTCGTTTCAAAAGGATTTGTAATAACATGAGGCTTCGAATTACTAAACAATATAGGTCTGTCTTTGCTGAAGACCGCAGTAATATAGGGGAGCGTTGAAAAAATATGCTAGGCGCGAAAATTTTGAATTAGACCGAGCTACTCTAAAATTTGATGGTGTTTTTTTATTGAATTAACTGAACAAACAGATACAAAAGGAATTCAAATACAAATTGCATGACGTATTGACGGAATTCAAAATATAAAAAAAGATTTTTTTTATATTTTAATTTATAATAATAAGATACTGAAAATTCCAAAATATTGGAATTCCTTTTTAGATTTGAGAATTACTTTATTACTACACTCTGCGCTCTGATTTCCTCTTCTCTGGTGAACACAGTAAATTAAGATCTGCATTATCCGCATCTCCACTTCATTTTCTAGTTAGGATAATCGTCTTTCTTAGGTGCTCATTTTTGTTTGGGCTTTTAGTTTCATCTTTCTATTTAGCGGTCGTGGTTATTGGCAAGAACTCATTGAATCCGTTGTTTGGGCTCATAATTTTCAAGATCCACCCTACAATCTGAGGGTCAAAAAGTCAAGATAAGAGATTCATTTTTAGCCTTTATAAAAAAACTTATTTTTGAACCTCTTTCGCGACAGAGACCAAGATTTTACCATAAGGCTTAGAGGTCCAGACTCTATGGAGCTCAGGTAGGCAAGATTAGCTTGATTTAATTGCTCTTACTGGTCAACATATGTGTGGTAAAGATTTCCCATCTTATGCTTTGAGTAATGTGGAGTGATTAGTTTGTTGGTATAGAGATTGAAATAAATGATGTTGAGTATGTCCTTAGTATATAATGGAGAAAATAAAGTGCAGTGTTAAAATCTTGATTCATCTCTTAATGTTTAATATGCACAAGTTTACCTTCTACATCAGGTAACATTGAAGAATTCTCATATACTCCATATTCTATGCATTTTGTTTGTTGAGGTGCATACTATCTTAATTATGCTTGAGAAAGATTTAAAGTTCCGTTTGGGTACTAATTCCACATCTCAAAAGTCAGTGCCTTTGCTCACGGTACGACAATCAACGCATGTCAAATTGTAGGAAGGTAACTTCTGTTGGAAGGAAACATTTTGATTGTTCAATTGACCAATTAGTCAATTGATTTATAAATGAGAAAACAAGACTACTTATGAATTAGCTGATTTTGCAATATAAAGAATGAAGATATTAGGCATGGTAAATCAAAACACGAAGACGAAATTTATGCAAACTGAGATTACCATTGCTTGTTTACATCAAATCACGGAATTTTGAGATATTATGAGGTAATCAAGAAATTAATTTTCTTGGCCTTTAATCAATTCCATCTTAAGCTTTTTAAATAATGTAAGTTCATCTTCAATTTGTGCGATAAATGATTTACCATTATCACCTTGTTTAATGAACCAAAATTTCACAATCAAATCAAATTAAAAAATTTGGGTGCAAACAAGTCTTTTAAGAAATTGGTTATGCAGTTAGTAATTATATCTTAGTGCCTCCGCTTAACTACTTATAATCTTGTAATATCTCTATTGTATTCTCTTTCTTTAATAAAATAAAGAGAAGTTATTAGGTCCATAAACATAGATAATTTGGTGGAACCACATCAAAATTTCCGTGTTTACTACTCTTTTAGTTTGCTTTGTTTGGCCGTTACTACTCATTGAATTGGTTGTCCATTGTTAATCTATATAAGTTAGGTAGATCCTTAGGTGTTGCTCTCTTAAACCAAACTTGCTCACAATAGTTTTTCACAAAGGCAGCTAATTAAAGTTTTGAACAACATTAGCATTCATTATAGTTATATTACACATAATATAAGCTACAATCTTAATAATAAATATGAAAGAATAATTTCCAAATGGAATCCTTTATTTTGAATATCGAACATTATATTTTGTCAGATGTAGATGTAGATAGACTTTGGATCATTAGTATGGTGGGAGATGCCTAATAAATCATTGCTAGATCACTATTATTTGAAAAATATATCTATAATTTATTCTTAGGTAAATATAACATTTTTTTCTAAAATAAATAAGCATCTTGAATATCGCATAAAAATTATGAAATATACCATGCTAGGGTCACATAATTGAAAATTTTCTCTCTATGTAACGTTTCTGTCTAGTTATTCAACGCCACTATCAAAATGGTTGGACATTTCAACTATTTTTGAGATACCACAGATTCAAAACTTACGTAGCATGCGATGAACCCTTGAACGTACGTTGACATATAGTATACTAACGACAATTCCATTGCTGAGCCGTATGCAACGTCCAAAAGGTGTTTGTATGATCTACCATTTAGTTCTGTTTTTTCTAGTTCTTACTTCAATTTAATTTTTAAGGTAGATAGAAGAGCCATTCATTTCTGATGATAGATCAATGTTATTGAGTCATTATTCACTAACTAGAGCACGCTATTTCTTAAAAGTGTTTCTATCCAGTTAACTGATGTATTTCAGGTTTATGCATTACGAGCATTACGACACACGTTTTGCACGTAACCATTATAGATGTGTAATGCATGAATTATGATTTTGGATACCGTGTAATATATTTAACACATTTAAAAGAAAATGATTTGTACGCATATTAAGTCATAATTTTCCATTAAAATCATATGCAATTAGCTTGATTATTTAAAAAAAAAAATTGCAATATGTAACTTTTTTATTGATTTTTATTTTTATTTATGTTGTTAGCTAATAAAGAACGAATAAAGACATAACATAAGCTACACTATATCTGAAGAACAAAATATTAACTTAACAGCAGACATATTAATGAAATTAACCAGGACAGCATGGCGAAATCACTTCTTAGAACTCAAAGGAATTATCTAAAACGACAGTTGTTAGAAGACAATTAATTCATTTGTTAAAATTGTTGAATGCTTAATGTTGAATGCTGATTGATGAATGCTGATTGCTGATTGCTGAAAAGTGGATGTTTATTGCTGAATGCTGAAAAGTGGGTGTTTAGTGCTGAATGCTGATTGTGGAAACGTTGTTTGATTAAGTGTTGATTACATATGCATTTTTGTAGTAAGTTACTAGCTGACAAATTTGCCTTTCATTGTTAATTCATGGTTACTTAACAAACAACACAAACTGCAAATTCATATTTAAAAAATAAAATACATCATTTATGCTCAAATTAGAATATACGATGTTTATGCATAGTTCGAAACACTCACGGATGCATATTAATTTTTTAGTCTGCTTGGATTTAATGAAAATTTCATTTTTTTATAACCTTTTATGTTGGTTGTGCTATTACTACAGCTTTTGAACAGATAAAATAGCCGTGTAGAAAGGAAAACTTTTTTTTCTGTGTCTTCCTCCAGCTTGTAAAGAAACGGGGGTATATGTTGTAAAAGTATCAAACTGAATAAGCAGCTTAAATAAGCTTCATATTTATGTTTATTGATTTTTGCTTATTTGATTTAGTTTTGCTGATTCACTGCTCTAACCAAACAATTAATATTGCTGAATCCATTAAGCAGTTTCATTCAGCACCGCAAAAAGTGTTTTTTCTTCGAAACAAACAATACCTAAGCAAGTGATAAGCACGATATGCATGCAAATATCGAATCCGTTTTCCCCTTCTATGAACAAGTGACAAAAAAAAGCATGGAACCAGATCTTTGTACTTCATTAGATAAGCCAGCAGTTCTCGCAAAGCTAGTGCTGCATGTCATACCCTATCCGAGTTAGGGAAAAACTCTTCAACTTCAGAGCGTTGCTCAACTGCATGCATTCCAATACAGAGATTTATATTTGCGTTATAACACAGAAATTAACCGAACCATTAGTAGATTTCTTCCTAGGCCTACATTTATCCTTCACCCACACACACACACACACACACACACCAAAAAAAATAAAAAATCAGAATAGATGCTTCATGTACATTAAGATATTTGGACTACTACTTTGCACTCTGACTTCTTGATTAGCATCTAAATTAATAACTAACCAAATAAATTAATAACTACTCTCTTGTTTAAATTGTCTACATGTACATGATGATTGTGTATTCCAATGTGTCCAACACAAAAGAGCAGAGACCCAATTGTTTTCAAAAGGACCAGGTGAACCAAAATGGAAGGCTATCTGTCTTGTGCTTTGAAAAATGTTGAAAAATGAAAAGAAGACAGGCACCAAAATGGAAGGCTACAGTAACAGAATATGACTTATAAATTTTTTTCAAGAATTTGCTAGTAGTGCATTCTATCTTCTCACTAACACTATTACTTAAGTTAGAAACTTTAGGTGAAAATCGAAGCATAAGAAATGCTGCAATGTTTGAGGTATCATTGAATACTTCTGTATGTGTGTCTGCACGGATCCACATGCACAAGTACGATTTATGACTAGCACTAGCATTAAACTATAAAAGACTTCGAGATAGTTGTCGTAACATAACATTAATCCGGAAAACACAAAAAAAAAAAGTGAAATCAGGGACACTTCCTTTTTTTTTAAATTTATTTGTTTTACATCATTCATTTTTTTTTACATTACTTTATACGTCCCACTTCTTTTGAATGTCTTGTTTTCTTTAGTTTCCAACTTCAATTGAAGCGACCTCTAAACCGTGTATTGCAGAGGCCGAGAGGCACAGACATATTCCCTAAAACAAGTGTTAAAATTAATAAAATTACTCAAACACCAACTCCCCCCTTTTCTAATTTCATCTTTAATTTTTGCAAATGTGCATGTAATATCTGAAAGAAAATATGCGAGGACCCAAAACTATTTTATGTATAGTCAAAATTTCTTATAAGTTTGTTTAGGTTCAAAATATATAGCTAGCTTTAAGTTTATTATGACATTCACTAGTAATAACATGAATAATTCGAGGTGGCATTAATTAAAGATAAAAAAAAAATAGATAAAATTATTTTTTCTAAATTCAAAGGACTAAAATCAGGAGGGGTAATACATTTTAACATTACTTCATGAATAAAGGAAGCAACTATAATAATCTCGAGATTGAGATCTAAATCCAGAGGACCACAATTTATCACCATCAACCTTTGAACGAAATATTACAGTAAATCAGTAATGCAGCCATATTATCGTTATTCATAATTAATTTTATTTCAAATTAAAACTTGAAATGAAATCAGGCAAACGCATAATCATATTTATTTACTTTCTATTTTTGTATATATTAAAAAAAAAAACCGGCTTTACGATTAACCAAATTACGAATAAAACATGTTTTACAGTATCATCGGCGTTAGTAAGCGAATAAATTCTAAAAAGTATGAACAGAAATTGGAGACAATCAGACCTTGAAAACTGCTAAAATCCCAAAAGTAACAAGTAATGTTGTGCATTGATGGCAAGAGATTAATATACAATAGTTTATGTTTATCGATGTTACCGGAACAAAAAAGATGAATGAATTATTGGTAAGAAAGGGTTTAGATTGTTTAGAATACCTGTACCAAAAGCAAAAATTGTACCGTAATCAATGCGAGTGTGTGAGTGCAGAAATAAACGCTTGAATTTATTATATTTGATATGTTATGGTAATTTGGGGTTAATTAGTGCTAAGCAAATTCTATTCCAACCTCTTAAAATGCCGAGTTTCCTTGGTATACCACGTAGAAAACACTTGGTACTCAACTCTACCACTTGGCGTTGAACACTTTTCGCCCCATTCTCCAAACTCTTTTTTGCGAAACTCTGGCTCGAACAAATGTCTTGAAGTGATTTCCTTAGGTAACAGAAGAACATACATAAGGATTTCTGATTGAATGCAGGTTGAACAAGCGGTATAGATCATATTAAAAATAACTCAATCTCAATGGTAATGCGCTATGAATATAGTGGATCGGAGATAGAAGACAAAATGGCAGAAGCATGTGATATTTTTCCCATGAAAACAGACTAACACAGAGTGGCACCGCCGAGCATCGAGTGGTTTCTATTGAGGTTTGAGCTTTGTTTCTCACTTTTGCATACTTGGAATTGAATACGGACTTAACATCTCATGCAATATCAATTCCGCTACATGGTTTCCCCATAAATACGGACCCTACGGCTATTGGAAAAAGACTTTTATTGTCGATTCCTTTGAACTCTAAACATTGGATCTGCTTGATGGTTTCCCAGTAAATACAGACCTTATGGCTATTGGAAAAAAAAGACTTTTATTGTCGATTCCTTTGGACTCTGACCGTCTTCTTCTTCATATTCTACCTCGTTTCCATCACAATCATTTAGGAGGTTATCGTTTGATGTCCTGCGCTTTAAGAACAACAAAACCCTTCAATTTTTGACTCATAATCTTTCTCTAAATTAAACAAACAATAAAGATAATTGCTGAAGTAGGTCAAATAATGAAAATTATGTTGTTCTTTTATTTTTCTATTTATCCTCTGGAAGATCTTATTCCACTATAACGACCTAAAAAAATTGACGCTCGAATTTTTAACAATAATACATAACTTGTATTACTTGCCAAAAATCCAAGTATCGAAAACCCAGATTTTTAATAGGAAGAAATTAGAGGGTGAGAAAAGAAAAAAAATATTAGAATAGAAGAACAAAAAATTAGAATCCCGCGGCGAAACAAATAAAATATAATATATCAAAAAAAATTACATAAAAGAAACTATATATATAATGTTAATAAATAAATGATCAAAGAAGCAAGCAAAGAATAGAATCCACGATGCTACATCAAAAGCATAAATTGAGGGACAGGATGAAGCAACCATTGTTGAGGATCCTCCAGCAGTTATGCAACCACCGCAGCAATCTATTGCAACAAACAGACCTAGAAGGAATCCAAAACCAGTAAGATGGTTTATTGAGGAAGCAAATGTTGTTGCTTATGCGTGTGCTGTAGCAGAAGAAATTGAAGGTATTGCCGAGCCTTCTTCATATTCTGAGGCCGTTATCTCTAGTGATTCTGATAAGTGGATGGCTGCTATGCATGATGAGATGAAGTCACTTGCAAGAAATGACACTTGGGACTTAATCAAATTGCCTAAAGAGAAGAAACCTATTCATTGCAAATGGGTTTTCAAGAGAAAAGAAGGTGTTTCTCCAAATGATAAGACAAGGTACAAAGCAAGATTAGTTGCAAAAGGTTACAGTCAGATTCCAGGTATTGACTATAATGAAGTTTTTTCCCCTGTTGTGAAACATAGCTCAATTCGCATTTTACTCAGTATTGTTGCTATGCATGATTATGAGCTTCAACAGTTAGATGTAAAAACTGCATTTTTACATGGAGAATTAGAAGAGGATATTTATATGCATCAACCTGAAGGTTTTATCATCCCTGGAAAAGAAAATATTGTCTGTAAATTAAAGAAATCTCTTTATGGATTAAAACAGTCACCTAGGCAGTGGTATAAAAGATTTGACACTTTTATGCTATCTCAAGGTTTTAAAAGGTCCAATTATGATAGTTGTGTCTATTTGAAAATTACTACTCATTCAGCCGTTTATTTGCTACTTTATGTTGATGATATGTTTATTGCTTCAAAAGACAAGGCAGAAATTGAAAATTTGAAAAGGCAGATGAGTAGAGAGTTTGAAATGAAAGATTTGGGGGATGCTAAGAAGATTCTTGGCATGGAGATATCAAGAGATAGAACTTCTGGAAAATTATACCTAAGTCAGAGTGGGTATGTTAGAAAAGTGCTTCGCCGTTTTAATATGTGATCAGCATAGAAATATGTTAATTTATGCACCTATATTTTATCTTTTTTGTATATAAATAAATGTTACGCTGGGTATTTTCCTGTTGTTTTTATAGATATGTTGACCAGACCTCATTCATCCTTAAAAGTGAAGAATAAATGCCATTTACTTGAAGAATTGCATAGGAGCTTTCATTGGAGACTAGATGTGTTCACATTGGTCACATTAGAAGAGGATTGGTAGAAAAGATCTCAAAAGATGTCATTAGAAGATCTTTGTCAATCAATTAGCCACATGGAAGATTTGAATGATATGGAAGATATTCACCATGATATGCTCAGATATTCTTAAAAGATCATTTCCAAACAAAGCTTGGTCAAGAAAGGCATGTGATATGATAATAATTCTTGGAAAAGAGGCCCATATATTCATACAAATCTGATTAGCGTTTGGCCAATTTCACCTATAAAAGCACATGTATACCCATTGTAACAAGTATCATATATCGTATTCTATTCTCTTCTCCATTAATAAAACTCATTTTTCTTTTTCTGCAATTTTCTATTTCTTAGCAATCGGTGTTGTCTTCACAATTAGTTTTGGAAGAACACCAATTGTATTTTACACTTTTTTTTATAGCGATTAATCGTTTGATTAGTTTCAACGACAATCCTAATTTTACTTTTTGTTGTTCTTCTTATTCTGCATTTTATTCCTGTTTTGCTATTTACTTTCATTAGGATTAATCGTTTGATTAGATTCAACAATAATCCTAATTGTTGCAATTTTAATTGTTCTGTTATTCAGCAAAATCTCCAGGCTTCGTCTAACTCGCCCAGAAGATTAGATAAATAAATTAATTTTAATTTACCTCCCTGTGTTCGACCTGTATGCTACACACCTGTGCGCTTGCAGAATTTTATTACAAATATCGCGCTTTTCTAGCGTCGATCAATATGCTTGATGTCAAACCTGTAAGTACTCCTCTTGCTGCACATTTCAAATTGTCATCAGCCATGTGTCCACAATCAGATGAGGATATTGAGTACATGTCTAGAGTTCCCTATTCTAGTGCAGTTGGTTCACTTATGTATGCCATGGTTTGTTCGCGTCCTGATTTATCACATGCTTTGAGTGTTGTCAGTAGATTCATGGCCAATCCTGGAAGAGAGCATTGGAAAGCAGTTCAATGGATTTTCAAATATCTTCATGGCACTGCAAATGCTTGTTTGCAGTTTGGTAAATCTAAAGATGAACTTGTTGGTTATGTGGATTCTGACTTTGCTGGTGATTTGGATAAAAGAAGATCATTAACATGTTATGTTTTCACCATTGGTGGTTGTGCTGTGAGTTGGAAAGCAACCCTGCAAACTACCGTAGCATTATCTACTACTGAGGCCGAGTATATGGCTATTTCTGAAGCATGCAAAGAAGCTACTTGGCTGAGAGGTTTATATTTTGAGCTTTGTGGAGATACATCTTGCATTACTATATTTTCTGATAGCCAGAGTGTTATATGCCTTACAAAGGATCAAATGTTTCATGAGAGAACTAAACATATAGATGTTAGGTATCACTACATTCGAGATGTTATTGCTAAAGGTGGTGTTAAAGTTTGCAAGATAAGTACTCATGACAATCCCGCTGACATGATGACAAAGCCAGTTCCAATTACTAAGTTTGAGCTTTGCTCAAGCTTGGTTGGTGTTACAGTATAGTCTTTAGGGACTATTGGAGTAAGGCAGATATTTATTTGTTGAAGGAGTTCGTTTTTTGTAGTTCATCTTTCTACTTCAAGATGAGAATTCGTCTCAAGGTGGAGATTGTTAATTTGTGATCCGAAATTCTCATTAGAATTGGTCCAGCTGATGTCACCTAAAGGATCTTATCTATATCCTTAATTTATTCTCTTGATTGAGATATTTTTAGCAACCTCATTTAAAGGATAAAGGATATCTTTAATTTATTCTCTTGATTGAGATATTTTTAGCAACCTCATTTAAAGGATAAAGGAGATCTTTAATTTATTCTCTTGATTGAGATATTTTCAGCAACCTCATTTAAAGGATAAAAGAGATCTTTATTTTATTCTTTCTCTCCTTATTTGGCTGCATGAAAGTAGAATATAAATTCATTGCTATGGTTTGTAATGAAAATAAGCTTGTAAAACTCCATCAATTAATTAATAAAGTTTGCCTTTCTCCCGTGGTTTTTTTCCCGAAAAGGGTTTTTCCACGTTAAATCTTGTGTGATTCTATTCTTTGCTTGCTTCTTTGATCATTTATTTATTAACATATAATTACAACATCAGGGTATACTTTATTTCAATACAATACACACAACGGAAAATAATCTATTACCAGAAAATACAGATATACGTCTTGACTCCAATGTCCTTTCTGAAGCTCCAAGCGAACCTAACCTGATAACATGCTCAGTCTGACTCGAGCACATTTGAAGCAAAACAAAATTCACCTGGATCAGTCTGCAATACTTTCAGTGATAAAATCATGTTACAAACAACTTGTTTAACTTTTAAAAAATCTTTTTAAAAGAATAGAACTTTCGTAAGACACTACCACACATAAGCATGACACGTGTTTTTACCTTACGATACCAAAATTACTTATATATCAAAATCCGGTGATATTATAATAATGCCTATCACCCATAAATAAATAAGAATATAGCCGGAAAGCTTGTATCTCACTTTCCAACATAGCCGGTATACAACTAACAATGTACAACTCGTATTGGAGTTTGGATTTCCAACATGACAAGGTATGGGACCACTTTTCGAATAGTGTACCTCTAGAGACAATACACTAAGGTTCAACAAGAATATCTTGCAACCCGACCACACATGATCGACCACTCATTCAACTTGAGTGTATCAAATATATTGTCACCACGGTTGGTAGCGACCCAAACCATATTCTGCAAAATACAGAAATGATAGAAGAAGAACAAATGAAATTTCTCTAGATGGTGAAAATACACCCTAATGGAAATGACTCATATAGCCATGTTGTCTGCCCATTTTTTGTCATTTCCTAGTTGATGAGGCTTGTGGTTACGATTACCTTTTTGAGAACATCTCATTAACTTTGAATGTCATATCGTCAGATCCGCCAGACAACTAATTGACGTCCACAAATATACTCCGGTGTTAAGCTGAGAGAAGTTTCCTTCTCCGCCGCCAAACTTGGCATATTTGTAAAAATCAACGCATGTGATCCTCGAGAAATACCCTGTCAGACATTCATGCATACAAGTCATTCAGGAGCAGGATGAAGCGAAGGCACCCTCGTACCGCATCTATAGAGGAATCACCTCAAGGATCAGTAGCGAGCAGTCCTTGTAATCCGAAGATTTCAATCATGATAGAATCAAAAGTCATCATAAGTCTGGCGGCCAAACCAGAGAAATTTAACAAGTAGTTCTTCCACTTATGAAGATCAACGGTCTTCAATGCTCCATCTCTATAAGTTTGTGAGTTAGTCTCGAACGCACAGTTGGTTCGAAGTGGTTTTGGGTCTAGTTCCCATCCCGGTCTCTTCGAACTAACTCGTCAAATGTCCAACAATATTCATTGATAGTTGGGGTTTTAACTATCAATTCAGGATTAATTAACCTTTAAGAACATTTGTTATGTTAACGATCACTCATAAGAACTATTTCTACTAGATAATTGAAATACAATTAATCTATTAGATTAATTGAAATACAATTAATCAAATAATCAATTTCAAACAAAAAAATTGACTTTGTCAACTAGTAATCATTAGTTAATTCATTAACTGATTTCCATTAACCCTTTCTATTAAATTAATGAATAATTTAATAATATCACTTAATTGTTTTCTCAAAACAATTATTTCAAACCATTAACCGTTAGGTTAATTCTAACTTCATTGCCGATAAAACTTGTTAAAACATCAAAACATATCATTTATAACTGTAAAATATTTATTTATAAATAAATAAATGATTTTTATAAAAAATATAATTTAAAACTTTGCTTCAGATGTAAAAATAATTTTTATAACTTCGATTACATCAATTTGTCTGACGACAATCAATGTCTAAAAGATGGGTTTTAGGCCATTCGATGTTAGCCACATAATCAATATTGTCTAATGATTAAAACACAGTGATCATTGACTTTCAACTCAACGATCAATATCTAATCATCAATCAATATATAAAGTTACTTGAGATGAAAAATTCATGTATAAATAATATGAAAGACAAACAACATACAATTTATTTGAGGAATCGAGTTGGATTCCTCCAGCCTGTTCTTTCCTGCATCACGGTTCATAGTATCATTTTGTAGTAACGTATGAAATATTTTAAAACTAAATCATCCAATACAACGTAAATATAAATGTCGACGACCATCAAACAATCAATAAGCATCTAAGGCACCAATCACCTAATTTATACCATTAATCATGAATTATAGTTATATGAATTTAACACATCATAGAATTCCAGAAAGCATGAGAGTTACACTACACCAAAATAGCAAATTTTGCACATCCGGATGCGGAGATTTGATAAGGCTTTAAGCCGTATCAAATTCGACTGTGCTCAAAGCCGTATCAAATTAAATTTGGTGATCCACACCACCTCAAACACCTTAAATCTCACCCTACATCTTCAATGCTTTGGATCCGTTCGTTTGATATAGCTTCAAACCATATCAAATTTCGCACCCGCTACTTTTTCATTTCCCGCAACCTGTATCAAATTCATTTCCTCTTTTGTCTTCTTCCATTTTTTCCCTTTCTTCCATTTTAATTTCAATTCTTCTACTCCGTAAATCGTATATTCCTTCATCCGCCATTTCTGATCTCGCACAAAGCGTCTTCCTTACTAGTTTTCTAGTGCTTGTCGAACCCACGGTTAGCCCTAAACTTGGTGGGAATGGTTTTTAATCAAGTCTGAAATCGCAAAGTATTATGTATGATAACCTTTCGTCTCTGCTAGAATTTTACAGTACTTTGTTTTTTTGTTGATTATTACTGTCAAACACCACAAATTGAATCCTGTTTTTTTCCGTCATAGTTCTTATCATCCAACTATGGCACAAGATGATGCGTCCGTGCAACTAGCTTCACATAATAACCATCATTAATTACAGAGACCAGCTTCATTAAGCATGTTTGATTAATATGCAGGTAGGATATGGTGAGGCACAAGTGAATTAACACGATTTGTTTAGTATGATGAAAAAATTACAAAGGCCGGCTTGATTAAGCATGTTTGATTGAAGGATTGTTCAGGTGATTGATTGGCTCGGTGATGAATTATTTTGATGATGGTCATGACAATGCTTTTTAATATGGTTAGGGCTTCTCTATTGAAGTGGAATGAGACAAACACAAGGAGCAGAAGCAATGAAATGAAGGGATGCGAAATGGTATTCTGGGAAGTTTAGAAAGACATGGTTGAAGTTAGCTCGTTGAAATTCTATTATTAGAAGTAGAGATGACAAGCAGTGAGTCTTAAATGTTGTATATGAAATTTGCAGTTTTTGCTTCAAGAGAAGATTATTAAGTGATTCTTTCACCCTTTCCTGTTTAGATCTGATATTGGTTGACTGGTATTCCTTCTGCGCAAAGTTATTCGATTTAAATATGTGAATTTGCTACATTTCACTAACTTGATTCTTTGTTTTCCTCTTTTTTTTAATAATAAAATGGAAATTGAATCTAGCTAAAAGACAGTAAGATACATGATATTTTCTGTGCAACTCTTACATCTCATGTATACGTTTTCATTTTTTTTAATTTATATGCTGTTTAAACCGATTTAAAGCGTTGTTTACTAGGAATTTAACTCTATTACAATTCAGTTCAAAATAACAGAAGGGAATCTATAAAGGGAAAAATTAAAAAGGTATAATGGAAGTGATTTCATAAGTGGAGATTTTTTTTTTGAAACTTGTTATCCTGCAAGGTATTTGTAAAGTCCTTTACAATTAAGAAATACCAATGTTTTAAAATGGGATTCAAGTGTAAATTATAATGTTTAAATTGAAACTAGATATAAATAATGAATCATAGTTTTAAAATATGCATACATTGGTTAGTATATAATGAAAACTTTGCTTTGTAGATTATTGGATGACATATAGGTATGTGAAAGAGTTAGTTCTTGTTTCTATAGACTCAATAGGTAATTTCTTTGTTGGAAATTGCTTTAATGGTTAAGTTTCTACATCTTGGCTTAGAGCTTTATGCATCATCTTATGGATTGAAATACTGATAATTTATTTGTTTGAAATTTGCTTTGATGGTTGAGTTTCTATATCTTGACTTAGAGCTTAGCGTTCCTTCTTGTTCTTTTTATGCATATGTAAATAATGATTAAGACTAATTTGTCCAAGTTGTCATCAGGTATGTCCAGGAACAGTTTGTCTAAGATGATTAGAAGCAACTTTTGACAATTTGACTATGTTAATAACTATAAATTTTGAGTTTCAACATAACTAAGTTGCAGCTTAAAATTTAAAACAGTAAAATTATGATATACTTAATTGTAGAAGTTCTCTGAAGTTGTTCTTTGAGGCAAATTATTGAGCAAAGACACCTGTTGACGGATGCAAATTGTGACTTCATTAACTAAAAACTAGGCTGACCCGAGCATAAATGAAAAGACAAAAACACTCAGATCAGAACTTATATATTCTCATATCAATTAAATCAATTTCATGTGATAATATGAGTTCAATAACTTAAGAGATATTATGGGACATTCCATCTCTTAAGGATCCGTCAAACTAGATACTACATAATAAAATACGTTATTATAATAGTGTCCATGGTTAAATATAAAATATTAAAATAGTGTAATCGGGATTACCGTTATTACCCATACACCATTTATACCGTTGCCGTATAGTTTGCATATAACACACTAGTACGTTGATGGATAGGGATACGTTGTGATACGACAACGTTAAATCAAAATCGTAGGGGGCTCGATCAGGATAAATATGACAAGGCATCGAGGCAATACCCATCAGTAGTGTTTCTACCGGATTGCAGACCCAGGCCATTGGTAACACATAGCCGCGACTACCGTCCACCCCAGACAATACTCCCAAAAATCAAAGGCGCCAATCAATCACAAAGTAATTTATATGGTATCAAAGAAGCATGTTTGCTAAGATGAGCTAGCTCACATTAACCTGCGTATGGATCATGTTTTAGTCATTTTAATTATGACCCGAAGGCCAAGGCTATCCATCATCGTTCTCTTTCTTCAAATCCAGTAATCGCCTCTAATTCAACCTACTTCATTCTGGAACTCCACCGCGTACACAGTTGTTAAAGTGGTTTTCGGTATTAGCAGAGAGTATGACAATATCTGATCTAGGTCTCTTTAACAACCCAACGTTGACATTTTTCACACCGGTCAGTTCCTTTACATTTCAAAGGGGTTCGTACTTCATATCGAAAATATCGTATTTTCTTAAAATTCATTTCAATATTCAAGATAGAATATATTTGATAATAAAATCCCCATTTAAACCAATTTAAAATATTGAAACAATTCCAATCTTAAAATAATTTAAATACCTAAAATAGTTGAAAAGTACAATAAAATTGTTTATATATAAAATTTTAGAAAGGTTTGAGATAAATACTTTATATATAAAACAGAATTATCAAAATTTAATTAAATCTATAGTTAAAATATTAAAGTAGTTTATGAAATAAATAGTTGACTATTAAAATAGTTTATTTAAAGTAATAAATATAGAGAAGTTAAAATAAAATAGTTATAAGGTAAAATAGTTTATACAAAAAATAATTATAAAAAAGTATATTTTATAAAATGGTTTAAAATACTATAGTTGGAATTGGAATCATTCCTTCAAAATTTAACCAATAGGAAATCATGTTTCAGTTTTAAATTAATTCGACTAAATTTTGATATCATAGTTCGAAAGGATTTGACTTCTCCGCAAATGATCAGTGTAGAACCGCGTGGCCTTGGGGGCTTAATTCTGACGATTTCTGGCATAAACAATATCGATCCGCCGTATGGATCGAAAGATCCCTTTAAGAGCAACACTTTTCGTTTTGGAACTTTTAAATTTAACTGAAAGGATTGGAAGATTTTAAGCCAAGAAATTCCGAATTCAAATGGCCATTGAAAATATATAAACGGCGGCCATGTTTTCTTAGGGTTTCGGAATTTTTTTATTAATTAAAGCCTCGATTTGCATCTATTTAAGCTAATATTTGGACTGAGTCCAAGTCACGCTGCTTACTGCCTAACAATATGTTTTGATGCCTTCTGAAAACAATGGACTTGGTTTCAAAGCCCAATTCCAAAGTCTTTAGCAGTTTCTTCTAAAACCGATTATTAAATTAAATTGTACATATAAATTTTTACGTGCTTTAATTTTATACGATCAAACCATAATTCCGACGGCTACGAAAATTTAGATCATACAATAATTTACAATTCCGGATCCAATAAAATTAATTTCATCGAATTTTGAGATTATTTGCAAAATGAAAAATTTAACCTGTTCATTAATATTTTAAAATATTCATTTTCGCTTATTAACACTTAAATTAAATTCAAAGGCTTATAAATTCAATTCAAATCAAAATAAAATTCATGTAAACTTATAAATCAAAAATTCGTTTATCGTGAATTCAATTTTCATTATTTACAAATTTAAATTTTATTCCAATTATAAATTACACCAAAACGATTTCATTAAAATATATTAATATCAATTCCAACTTTCATCCTTTATCGAAATAACTAAATCGTAAATTTATTTGTGATCAATGCAAGTTATTATCGTAATAATAAGCTAAATTTAATTATTTTAAACAATTCAATTATGTTTTCAACATAGAATTTCTTAATTAAATCATTAAATATTATTTACAACCATAAAATATCCAAAATCATTTTAAATTTAAATATATAAATTATCACAAAATCTCGGGATGTTACATTCTCCCTCATTTAAAAACTTTTCGTCCTTGAAAAGGCGTAGTATGAAAGTTGACAATTTATATATATTTAACCATATAATTTCTTATTCAACCTATCTCATTCGTTAGTTTACATAACTAGTTTCATAAATATTTTAGTTAAGAATCGTGAATTATCAAACCACGATTTTTCTGAAAATTTGAATTACACATATCTTAAAATCTACAAGTCGAAATCCAAAATTTTCTCTTTCATTAGAAAACTATATTCAAACAGATCCGGAGGATTCTTGTTTCAAAGAATTCCGACTTATTTTGGATCCTATACATTCATTTAAACTTCAATTCGTAAAAGTACGAACTGCAACTACACGACGAGCTCATTTTAATTTACTTTAATTAATTCATTCAACCTTTGTTACATTTATAAATTATAAATGTATTCATTATATTTTCATACAAAAAAAAAATTGTTAAACTATCATTCAACTCGGAAAATATCAGCTATCTTAAATCGTCAAACATCTAACCATTAATATCAATGCATTTAATTTAAAACCAAACAATCCACTTCATTAGCTTATTTCGTTGGTTTGGTTTATGCGTCTTACTTAAATTAAATTTTGAACATAAGTAAGTATATATAAATCGCTTATTTCATACTTAAGTTTCATCAATTTTTTTATTTATTTTACCATTCATTATCCATGTCAATACTTGTGTATTATCCAATTGCTTGTTCCTATAACATTTCCACCTTTATTAAGTTATAATTTATAAATCCATTCCTATTTGTTTCACTTTATTACCAATGCATTGTATAACAATTCACTTTAATATTTTTCTTTTTCATTGATCCAGGGCATTTGTTTTACTTTGGTTAACTTCAATACAATTTTAGTATACATTGTCTTAAAATCACGACTTAAGTTTTATTCAAATTTATAAACCATGACATTTTTCTATTGTTCAATTCCTTATTATCATAACATTTTAACTTCTTAAATAAATTTGGTAAGTTATATAAGTTGTGGAAGAAGATTGATTATTATACAAGTTCAATAGTCTCTAAGTTATTTCAAATCCACTATTATAAATTTCAAAGAATTTCTTATTCAGTTTATTTATCTTATGCTCATTTCCTTAATTTGAAAATCATACATTACTTGAGAACTTAACAATTCAACTTCGGGTTCATTTCCAAATTAAATTTCAAAATATTATATATATTATATAAACCATATTATATAAATGAATTTCAATTTCTTAAACAAGGTAAAACTTCTAAGTTGTCCACCCCACTTAAGCTCTTGAAAATGAATATCGACGATGCGTGCACCCATCACCGAAATCAATTTCCAAGACAAGAGCGGTGTATACATTTATTTCAAAAATTCATTTGAAAACAATTTCTATATTAAATAACTTTTTAAAATATAAATATACTATTTCAGACCATTTGCAAAACAATATTACAAAACCACCAGAAATTAAATTCTAAAATTTATATTTAACTTCTTATTTCATTACCAATTAATTTTCGATATTTCATTATCAATTTATTTTCAATATTTATTTCTTAAACCATTCAATAACCATTAGTTTTAAATTATTGATTAATCGAGTAATAAATGATGAAAATTTATTATTATCATCAACAAAATCAGAATTCATATATTTTCAAATAATTATATATGTAAATAAAATATAATTCGAAACAATATTATGTCAATGAGTCCTATTCAAGTGTTTAGGAATCCCTATCGATGCCTTGGTGTCCCAAGTACCGACCAGAATTCATAAATACTCAACGGAACAAACCGACATAATCCAAAATCATTTTATATCGAAATTACAAGTACGCTCTCTTATATACACTCAAACTCATTCTAGGGTGTTACTACCCTATCTCTAATGAGTTAGTTCCAAATAGAGCCAAGGTTTTCACTAAACCAAAGCTCTGATACCAAATGTAACATCCGAGATTTTTGACCGTTCAAATCGACAATGATCCTCAATGTTAACTTAGACAAATCAAAAATATAGATAGTTATTGGGATTTATATAAGAAATAAAATAGAAGAAGAAGAAAAAGCATAGAATCTCACAGCAGAAGGACAAAATATAATAATTAAATAACAGTTTATGAAGCTGCCAAGACATACATTTGATTATATTTTACAACAATTATCAGAGTTAACTATAATAAACATACCAATATTTACAGCGGAAAATATAAATGAATACGTTAGTCAGGCTCCATCTTCATCTTCATAATTGTGTCTTCGTTAACTGAAAACTCAGGCTGACTAATGCGTAAATGAAAAGTCAAAAACACTCGGATCAGAACTAAAATATTCTCATATCAGTAAAATCAATTTCATGTGATAATTTGAATGCAATAACTTAAGAGATGTTATGGGACATTCCATCTCTTAAGGATCCGTCAAACTAGATATTATATAATAAAAATACGCTATTATAATAGTGTCTATGGTTAAATATAAAATATTAAAATAGTGTAAGCGGGATTACCATTATTACCCATGCACCGATTTTACCGTTGCCGTACAGTTTGCATATAACACACCAGTACGTCGATGGATAGGGATACGCCGTGATACGACAACGTTAAATCAAATCGTAGGGGGCTTAATCAGGATAAATATGACAAGGCATCGAGGTAATACCCATCAGTAGCAATTCTACCGGATTGCGGACCCAGGCCGATGATAACGCATAGTCGCGACTAACACCCAACCCAGACAATGCTCCCAAAAATCAAAGGCGCCAATCAATCACAAAGTAATATATATGGTATCGAAGAAGCATGTCTGCTAAGAGGATCTAGCTCACATTAACCTGGGTATGGCTTCTGTTTTAGTTAATTTAATTATAACCCGAAGGTCAAGGCTATCCATCATTGTTCTCTTTCTTGAAATCCAATAATCGGCTCCAAATCAACCTAATTCATTCTGGAACTCCACCGCGTACACAGTTGTTAAAGTGGTTTTCGGTACTAGCAGAGAGTATGACAATATCTAATCCCGGTCTCTTTAACAATCCAACGTTTACATTTTTCACACCGGTCAGTTCCTTTGCATTTCAAAAGAGTTCGTACTTCATATAGAAAATATCATATTTTCTTAAAATTCATTTCGATATTCAAGATAGAATATATTTGATAATAAAATCCCCATTTAAACCAATTTAAAATCTCGAAACAATTCCAATCTTAAAATAATTTAAATATCTAAAATAGCTGAAAAGTATAATAAAATTGTTTATACATAAAATTTTAGAACAGTTTGAGATAAATAGTTTATATATAAAATAGAATTATCAAAATTTAATTAAATCTATAGTTAAAATATTAAATTAGTTTATAAAATAAATAGTTGACTATTAAAATAGTTTATTTAAAATAATAAATATAGATAAGTTAAAATAAAATAGTTTATATAGAAAATAATTATAAATTTTTTTATAAAATGGTTAAAAATACTATAGTAGGAATTGGGATCGTTCCTTTAAAATTTAACCAACAGGAAATCATATTTCATTTTCTAATTAATTCGACTAAATTTCGATATCATAATTCAAAAGGATTTGACTTCCCATTCATATTCAATTTGATTCAACCGTTCGATTTCAACAGTTCGATTTAATAATTCGATTTAATAATTAAATTATTACTATAAATCAGGTTAATTTAAAAGTAATATCAAAGATGGATAAAAAATTCAATTTCAATAAATTTAGTTTATATTCAGTTCAATTTTAACTTCAGTTACCAACATTTATGAATTCTTTAAAATTTTAAATTTCAAAGCTCAAAGTTCAAATTTAAAGAAATTGATTTATAATGTCATTTATTGTCTTTAAAACAATATTCCAAAATTCAAGGTTAAAAAAAAGCAATTTTTATTCAACCAACCGGTGTTCGTATATAATTTTCTATCCTATGGCTAAGTAATACTTAAGTTTTAATTTTAGTATTTTGGGAAAGGATATATATCATTTCAATCCAAATCAGAGTCATAGGTATTTATCATTTCAACCTACATTCTTAATTCATTTTAATGATTAATCCCGGGTTTATTTGATGCTCGTAACATCTAGGTGATGGTTGGGATTAATCAACAAAAATCAATAACATATATAAACAATGTCGATAACAAGATGAATTACATATTAATACATTTAATATATAAATTGAAGGCATCCATCAAAATCAAAACATATAAACAACTCAATATAATATCCATGTATTAGCCATCAGGTATGAGATTTTAAACTAGAAATTAAATTCAAACTGTATAAATTTTATAATAGTTAAATTAAATTATACAGTCTATGAAGATTTAACATAAATAAGCAATTTAAACCATCAAACAGTAGACAATACAATCATATCATGACATGAATTTAATTTAACTAACAATCAAATATTTTAGTTAGGCGTGAGTGGGTTTAATCACTCACCTTGATTTCAAATGAGATTGAAATCCAAATTTTAGCCTAAAAATCAACAGTCTTTGAATCAGTTCAAATCAGTGCCAACACGAAGTGTGAAAACCCGTAACTTCCCTGGTAAGGAAAGCCCGGATTGTACTGGGGACAAGCCACACCTGAACGTAGATAGAAGAACATTTCATTGCTTATTACAACAATTCATCGGAATACAAGAATATACAGAGTATGAATAAATATAACACATCAAAAATTATCAGAGATTTAAATACATTACTACAGCAGAAAAATAATACAATACACAACTGGAAGTAATACACGGATACAGAGCTTTCCGAGTATCGCTTCAGCTGTAAACCAGGATCCTGTGAATATAAATCTGCAAAACCAAAACTACTAGCTGCCCGTGTCAAAATAAGGGCACCCAGAGTTTAGGTTAAAACAATAAACTCCAGGTCAGTCATATGACTGGTGTGAGAACTAAAACAATTATTGATCTTTATTTTAAAGTTAGGTAAATCAAGGGACCACGCCGTATTACACGGAATGGGTTTCCTCCCAAGAATACCAGTGCATAAAACAACAGCGCGATGCTAAATAAAGAACAATGAAGCTATTATAAGATCCAGGTCCCATCTCACAATGCAACACAAGCCGGAGGATAGGGTTTTTACCTTATAATAGCCAAAGAATGCTTGGTACGCTAAATTTCATGTTTTATTATTACTATAAGTGTATAGTGTCAAAACAATTTCAATCATAAGTATCAATCATAGGCGGCATAAGTGCACCATACCACTATGTCACCATATATAGGTTCTACAATCAAAACTGCAAAGTTACGTATTTGGAAATTGGATTTCCATCTATGAACCGAGGCCAGGGATCGTCCATCTATGCACGCAGGCAAGCCTTGGATCGTCAGGGCCGGTCCACCGAAGTGGATTATTATGCCTGAACACTGCGTTTCCCCGCCCTTTGGGGCGTAAATGAGCCAAATGACTCCAACGGCTCCACATAGTCACCGATATATCCGAGGCGCCTCGCAATCCAACAACCACACAGGTGAAAATAATATAAATATCAGGGCTGGTAGGTCACTGACACCACCCTAGCTAGAAGGAAATGCATGCCCTCCCTGATGTCCTCTCCTGTTTCTGGTTCACAACCGGGGTGTGAGGCTCGCGAATCAACGCTACACAAAGCTATGCCACAAAGGTCGTGCTTTGATCATCAACCACAAGACTCTGCTTTTCAACAGAAGCCTTGATCATTTGCATCTTAGCATGCCACACAGGCAAACCACTCCATGCAACCGATATCCATCAATCACACAGAATGATATCCAATGTCAGACACACAGTCCATTTACAAGGCCGTTCTGGGTCTGAATGAAACCGGAGGCACCTTGTACCTCGCATATCCATCGATCTCCAAGTACGTCTAGACGATCACCAACTGATTCTCTCCTCTTGGGTGTACAGCCCAATCAAGATCATCAGTAATTAACCAAACGATGTGAAGACCTTCGGTCTTCGACCACCGTCTTCATCCTCGACACATCGTCGAATCAGTTATTCAGAATGGGATAAACCCGGTCTTTCTGAATAACCCGCGTATATAATAAACAAGTGTTACACAAACACAACATACGCCTCATTCCAATTCATCAGTCACTAACCGTAAATTAGTAAGAGAACAATTCCCCAAATATTAACCCCGAAGGCCGAAACCAACATCAGATCAATACCCAGGAAACCATTCATCTTAACTAAATCTTCAGTTAATTGCTAAATTTCACATTCTTAGGGAGAGGTTCCCATTAATTTTATCAAAGATAAATTCCTTAAATTTATTCTTTAATCTTCTTTTGAAAATCAATTTAAACCAAATTATGGTTTATCCAAACTAGTCGGGATTAACGAACCTTACCGAAGTAATCAATTGTTAAATTTTCCAACCCCAACCTATTCATCCCATGAAGTAAAACTAGTAATACTTCATATCTAACACCACGATGTTATCAATAAATTCAATTACCATTTCACGTTCAAATCTAATTAAAGATTTAACTATCACCTGAAGCAAAACTGGTGATACTCCATTCTCGATTATTTCAATCTAATTAAAGATTCATTAAAACTCCACTTGGTTTTAATCTTCCCAATAATCACTATCAATGATTATTTAACTTGGGAAATCACATCTTGTCTTTAACTAGGTTAAAGAACCAATGTCATTTAAAACACGGTTCACGATAAACTCAAAATCACATTCTATTCCATCAGCCTTTAACCGTAAATTAGCAAGTGAACAATTCCCTAAGTAATAACCCCGAAGGCCGAAACCAACATCAGATCAATACCCAAGAAACCATTCAACTTAACTAATCTCCAGTTAGTTTCTGATTTTCTTAACTCCATTGGATCTAAGAACGGTATCATTAAAGATACCATTCACGACAACCCAAGATCACATTTGATATTAAATACAAGGCTCTGAATAGAAAATATATCGGCTTATATTCAATATCAAATTCTACGACCAAAAAATATCATATATATATATATATATATCTTTCAAATTTCCAAAACAATATCTGCATAATCACGAAATCCAACATCGAAATATTCCAAAGACAATTTCGATTCAAATCCATTCCAATTCAATTATTGGAAATTCTGGTTACTTTTAAAACCATTTCAAATCCAATTTATTTATTTTAAAAATAAATGGATTTTAATTCTAGTTCAAAACTAGTTCATTTCGATAAAAATCTATTTTTATCTTTTCAAATATGGATTTTTTCATCCCAATTCTTTCCAAATCATTTCTTATGATTTTACACTAATTATTGATATTTTTAATAATTTTATCAAGGCCCGTACAGTCGATTTCCACCAACGGCCATCGAACTGCACTTACAGCGACCTTTTCCAAATTTGATTTGGACATAATTCCAAATCCAACCGTTAGATTTCAAATCTTTAATATTCATTAGAAAGCTCTTTTCGACACGAACCCAACGGTTCTGGTTTTAGGAGAATCCGACGGTTGGATCTCCCGTAACGTCCATTTGAAGTCAATGGTCGAAATTCACGAATTGCTGCAGCACGGCGCGTTCTATTCAGGCCATTATATATAATATATATATATATATATTATATATCTCGTCGATTTCCTTTCAAATGGTATTTTATAAATCATTTTAAATTCATTTTCAAAACGATTTCAACTTCATATTCAATTTTAAATCAAAATTGAATATTCCATATCATCGATATACAAATGATAATATTTTCAAAACCTTATATTTTGAAATCAATTCCTTTTCGATATTCATTATAAAAATGAATAAAACCGATATAAATATCGTTCACGTCAAAATGGCGTCAATCTAACCAACACGACTTTATATATTTTAATAACTTCGTTATTCTATTCAACCAATGAATATTTTCTTTATTCAACACATGAATATTTATTTTATTCAACACATGAATATTTATTTTATTCAACACATGAATATTCTTTTATTCAACACATGAATTTTCTTTTATTCAACACATGAATTTTCTTTAATTCAACACATGAATATTCTTTTATTCAACACATGAATATATATTTTATTCAATACATGAACATTCTTTTTATTCAACACATGAATATATACTTTATTTTCTAAATTGGAATGAGACTCACTCAATTACCATATAATGTTATTTATATGGATTCTATAAAACAAATGTATATAATAGCAATGATAAATAATCAACCATCATCCAAAGTGCACCACACAACTGCCTAAGCATTGAATATAAATAATTAACGCTTACACAGTCTGTCAACCCATTGGTCGACATACTACTAAACAATTGGGATTAGTGTACGTCAATATCATCCCAACACTCGTGTGGGGTTTCAATCAATCAAACACATATTTTATTTGTGTAGTTGGGCGATGTGTAAAATTTATCATCCCAATCAATATCAGTCAAATGGTATACATAAACAAATCATCCAGTTTGTTTATTCATATTTATTTTATATACACGTTAAAAATTATATTTTTAACTATAAAATATTTTATAACGATAAAATATTTTATTTCATTCCACATCACACAATCAAATTTCACAACACATCAATCAAACAAACAAGTCATCCATGGTCTGTGGACGACGGGTGTCGGGTGCTGCTAAGCACCGTCTGCATCCTAGTATATATTTCAAACTAGAAATCCAAAATAAAAGTGAGGAGTTCTCACTTAGAGCTAAACTAAACGCCACGACCCTTCTTATGTAGAAAATCTTCGCCGTGCTCGCCTTTTGCTACTTTCGTTATCCGTATTGACTACACATATAAAAGTCATATTTTTATCATGCTAACTTCATCATAAAAATTATATTTTTATATCGCTCTTCTTCTAATAAAGATTATATTTTTATATCGCCACTCATATAAAAAACACATTTTTATACTGCTACTATATAGATAAAAATTCTATTTTTATACCGCTACTATATAGATAAAAATTCTATTTTTATACCGCTACTATATAGATAAAAATTCTATTTTTATACAGCTACTATATAGATAAAAAATTTATTTTTATCTTCATACATATATTAAAATTATATTTTTATTATCTCTATAATATAAAAATCATATTTTTACCATACTATGGTATAAACAAAAATCATACCTTGACATCGCTATCGTATATCTAAAAATCTCGCCTTTTTCTATATAAAAATCTAATCTTTTTCTATATAAAAATCTCACCTTTTCTAAATTTATAAAAATCAAAGCTTTAAACAAATAAAGATCTTGTCTTTAAACAAATAAAAATCGTATATTTTCAGTTTAAAAATCCAATATTTTCAACTTTAAAATCATATATTTTCATTTTAAAAGTCATGCCATTCAAAACAAAGTAAAATACTAAATAAAAAGGAAACTTACAGTAAAAAAATTCGAGAGAGAGAGAGAGGGGTCTTCCTTCGCTGGCGGAGGTTCGTCGGAAAGGGGAGGGGGAGGCGCGGTTTTGGGCTAAAGGGAGGGGGGTAACGGCGGCGGCTCAACACAATAGAGGAGGGAGGAAGAGGGAGCGGGAAGAGGAGGAAGGGAGATGGGGATGGCCGCGGTTTCCCCCTGGTGGCGGAGCCGGAGGCGCGGCGCCCTTGGGGACCGCGGCGGCGGCGATTTGCCCCCCCCTTTGCATTCTCTTTTTTTTCTATCTAAAACCCGTAACGGGTTTGTGAAAGGAGATAGGGGGTTGACCCCCTCTCTCTATTTTTTTTTTATTTCCCCAAAAAGTGACTTTTAATTTCGACCTCCAACCGAGAGCCACCGCCTGTCGTCCCTAGCTAATTACCCTTATTCCGAACACAATGGGATATGTATTGTAATCCAGTTTAGTTGTTTCGATCGGTTTTCATGAAAATCAAAATATAAATCTATATATTGAATTTGAACGCACATTTCAATTTACCGGGGCCACATACGGACTCTAAAAATTCCCGAAAAATATTTTCTAGCTTCGTATTGACGATACGGTTCTAACAAAACTAATTTCGTTAAATTCCGAGACCGTTTGAAAAATGACCATTTTCTGGTCGATCGAAATTGACTGAAACTGTCAAAACACGTTTAACTTGGCCACACTCACATATTGATTCAGAAAATTAAGAATTTTGGAATCTAGCAATAACTTGACATCCCGGATCCAACAAAAGTGGTTTCGTCGAAAACCGAGGTCGATTGCAAAATTTCCATTTTTAAGGGCTCAAAATTCCATAGCGACTATTCTGAATTTTCAATTGGACATAACTTTTTATTCCCGCTATGAAATTTCAATTTTCGGATTCGTTGGAAAGATATTCTCAATTAGATTCAAATATTTTTGGTTTCGCTAAAATCCAGTTTATTTTGAATCGTGTACATTCATTTGAAATTCGAAATCGAAATCGAAATTTCAAACTACCGCGCCATTTTCAATTCCTTTTATAATTAAAAATAATTATTTATATTCTAACGATGATCTATATAAATATATACGTTCTAATTCTATTCAAAATAAATTTCTCGTCGTTATTATTTAAAATAATCCATTTTAAATACCCAAAATTCACTAAAATTGCCAAAATAAAAAATTTAAATTGCCTCGGATTTCCGGGTTATTACACGAAGAGCTCATCGATACGATCCCAACACAATTTATTTCGTCCAAATCTGACCTCGTACCAGAAAGTTATACGCGTTTTAAACATTTGAAATTTCAAATTAATAAAATAATTAAACAAATCCTCACCACCTATTAAAATCCGCCACGTCAACTTCCCAATCCTTCCTCTTCAATGCTTCCAGATCAAATCGAACATCAGCATACCCATCTTGTTCGAATTCTTGAAATCACGCACGCCAAATTGCTAGCCTCCTTCCGATCTGATGGTGCCACAGCACTCACCAACTTCGACTACACCTGCTCCCCAAGTGTGGGCCCATCTGATCAACTCCTCCACCCACGATCAATGTAGAACCGCATGGCCTTGGAGGCTAAATTCTAGCAATTTCTGGCATAAACAATATCGATCCGCCGTATGCATCGAAAGATCTATTTGAGAGCAACACTTTTCGTTTTGGGACTTTTAAATTTAACTGAAAGGATTGGAAAATATAAGCCAAGAAATTCCGAATTCAAATGGCCATTGAAAAATATAAATGGTGGCCATGTTTTCTTAGGTTTTTCGGAATGTTTTTATTAATTAAATCCTCGATTTGCGTATATTTAAGCCAAAATTCGGAATGAGTCCAAATCAGGCCTGCTTACTGCCTGACAATATGTTTTGATGCCTTCTGAACGCAATGGACTAGGTTTCAAAGCCCAATTCCAAAGTTTTTAGTAGTTTCTTCTAAAATCGATTATTAAATTAAATTGTACATATAAATTTATACGCGTTTTAATTTCTTATGGTCAAACCATAATTCCGACGGCTACGAAATTTTAGATCATACAATAATTTACAACTCTAGATCCAATAAAATTAATTTCACCGAATTCTGAGGTTATCTGCAAAATGACAAATTTAACATGTTCATTAATATTTTAAAACATTCATTTTCGCTTATTAACTAATAAATTAAATTCAAAGGCTTATAAATTCAATTCAAATCAAAATAAAATTCATGTAAACTTATAAATCAAAAATTCGTTTATCGTGAATTCAATTTTCATTATAAATTTTATTTCAATTATAAATTACACCAAAACGATTTCATTAAAATATGTTAATATCAATTCCAACTTTCAACCTTTATCGAAATAACTAAACCGTAATTTTATTTGCGAAGTTATTATCCTAATAATAAGCCGAATTTCATTATTTCAAACAATTCAGTTATGTTTTCAACATAGAATTTCACAATTAAATTATTAAATATTATTTACAGCCATAAAATATCCAAAATCATTTTAAATTTAAAAATATAAATTATTACAAATTCTCGGGATGTTATAGAGGCTATGATGCCAGCGATCATGAGGAGGGTACCCGCTCAGAAGATAGCCGCGGTAGATATAGGAGCTCAAGTGCAAGTGCCTAAGGCTGTGGACTTCGCGAAGCTATGCTAAAACTTCACCACTCTATGAGGGAAGTCGTTTAAAGGAACGGAGCCGATTGTAGAGATTCAAGGGTGGCTTGATACTTGCATTCGAATCTTTGGAGACTTGGGAATTGGTGATGTGACTAAGAGGAAGCTTGCATCGAGACATCTACAGGAGGAGCTATGGATTGGTGGAACTCTGTTACTCTAGAGACTCCAGAAGATGAGATTTCATGGGAGAAATTCCAAGTCAATTTTGTGATGAAGTTTATCTATATTGTTTATAAGTCTATTCCAATTAAGAGCTTGTCGAGCTCAAGCAGAATGGTCGACCAGTGCTGGAGTATGTTTCTAACTTTGAATCTTTGTCGAAATATGTTGGTTGATATGTCGAGACTCCTTATCAAAAGAATGAGAAGTTTGTCACGGGCTTGGACAAATACCTTGGGAACCAGCTGGTGGATCATCTAGATGACATTTATGAAAAGATAGTCTAGAAGGCTGTGAGGCATGAAAGTCTGTTTCCTAAGGAAGACGCTGTTGCTGCAGCTAAGGAAGAACGAAACCACAACAAGGTGGTAATAATAAAAAGAGGAAGCAACAACATCAGAAAGGGAAGGATGGTCAAAAAAAGAAGAAAGACGAAGTGACTTGCTTTAACTGCCAACAGAAGGGCCATTATTCTAAGGATTGGAAGAATCCAAAAGTTGAAAGGAAGTTCTAAGTGTGGAAAGTCCGGGCATGACAAGAAGGATTGTCCAGAACCAGCTAAGGGTAAACAGGTTGTGAAGGCGTATACTTTGGAAGCTGTGCCATCATCTTCAAGGGCTCCTAAAGTAGAGGAGAAAGGGAAGAGTGTCATCGTTAAAGGTATTCTTTTCGTTAGAGTTGTTTCAGTTCGTGTGTTGTTAGATATTGGAGCATCGCATTATTTCGTTTGTGATGAGCTTGTGTGCCGCTTAGGTTTGGAATCCGAGATTTGTGATAGACCTTTTGTTGTGACTAATCCAGTTGGGGGTTCGTCCAATTTGTGTATGATTTTTCGTCTCTAGTGTTGTCGTGTCATGGTTTCTCCTTTGTGTGTCATTTTTTTGTTTTGAACTTTGCTGGATTTGGGATCATATTGGGTATGAACTAGCTCAAGAGGTATGCGGAAAAAGTGGATTAAGAGAAGCTGAAGGTGATGGTCGATTGTGATTCGATGTAAGCCCGAAGATGGTGTCTTCGTGAGCTATTTATATTCGCTTTTGATTCAATGGCTAAACTTGTCATCAATGTCGATCGCTGGGGAGTTTGATGATGTCTTTGACGAGTTCAAAGGGTTGTCGCCACATCGCGAGATTGAGTACATAATCGATTTGGTCAAGGGTTCTAGACCTAACGACATGCCTCTTAGGAGGATGGCGCCTAAGGAACAGCGAGAGTTGGAGGTGCAAGTGCATGACCTTTTGGGAAAAGGGTTTATTTAGAGAAGTGTATCTGGATGGGGTACACCAGTTGTGTTTACAACCTATCTTTGAGATTATGTGTAGATTATCGTGAACTGAACAAGGTGACCAAGGAGAACAAGTATCTGTTGCTGAGGATAAACGATTTGTTCGATCATCTTCACGAGACCATGGTGTTTTCTCAGATGGATTTGGCAACGGGATTTCACCAGTTGAGAGTGGCAAAGGATAGTGTGCCAAAGACAACTTTTAGGACACCATCCGTTTTCTTCGAATGGTTGGTGATGCCATTTGGGTTGACTAACGCACCAACTTATTTCGTGGATCTTATTAATAGGGTTTTCAGAGATTAGTTAAACAAGTTCGTGCTTGTGTTCGTGGATGATATTCCGGTTATCCCCCGAAATGAGGAAGAGCATAAGACGCACTTGCGAGTTGTTTTGGAGACCTTGCGAAAGCATCAACTAAGAGCTAAGTTTTCGAATTATCACTTCTGAAGGAGCAAAGTGAGGTTCTTAGGCCATGTTTTTGGGAATGGAATGGCGGTTGACCCCACTAAGGTGGCAACAATTTAGGACTAGGATAGACCTAAGAATGCGACGGATGCTCTGAGTTTCCTTGGGTTGGTGGGATATTATCGTCGTTTTATTAATGATTTCTCTAAGATAGCTGCACCATTAAGAATGATACCAACTGTTTATACACACACACACACACAAAAGGTTTTGATTATCATAAGAGAATAACTAGTTCCGTGTTTATTTACGGCGTGGTCTTATGAGATACTTTTTGTTTAAAAAAACTATTTTAAGTTTCTTACACCATTCTCATGACCAACCTAGAGTTTATTCTTTTCCTTTAAAATCTAGGTGCCCTTTTTTCCACTAGGAAGCCTAGTAGTCAGGTTAGTAGAAGGAGTACTTGGAGCAAGAGTGTGGAGCTTGGAGTTGAATTTGGAGCTTTTTGGATACACTCTTTGAATCCCTTAATTATTTCCGATATGTATTTTGTATTCCAGTAACACTTTAAATTGGATATATGTTATTAACTCTTATTAAGCACCTAGTGTGATTTTATGTAAAATGATGTAAATTATGTTCGAAATAAAATGAGAGTTGTTCTGTTTCTGTTCTAAAGTTTTATTACCCCTGACAATCTGCCTTCCCAGCACTTGAGATTTCAGCATATGAAAACCGAGGGTGTAGTTGATTTTCAAGGATCGAGAAGATAGGTCGTCACATGAATAATGTCGTGTGTATCAAAATTCCTAATCAGTTGATATAAACAGATAATGTTAGGCCAAGCGCCAAGGGCCCAATTTCGATGAGCCTGGTTATAAATAGGTCGATTTATAAATGGAAAATTTGCCAATGCGAACCTGTTTTAGCAAAGTATAACACAAATAGTTGTGTTACAAAAATATTTACAGAGATATAGCTATTTTTGTCCAGATATGTTTGGGTGACTTTTCAAAAGTCTCTGGTTGGTGTTTTTTGAAAAATCGCCCATAAGCAACTTTTAAAGATTCATCGGATCTACGTCTTCTACTCCTCCTTCACTTTCTACCTTACCAAAATTTACATCAAAATTTTCATTTTCTCCATTCCATCTCCAAACAATTAATTCAACAAGTCACCATAAGGTAATCTAATTAATTGAAGGTATTTACATTGTTTCTTAAATTGTTAATGTTTTATTTTAAGGTGTGTAAATTATCGATTTAGTTTTTTTATATCAGACATGGATAATTGAGAGCTTGATGATGAGACAATAAACAATTACAATGAAGAATTTGAAGTGAAAGGGCTATAGTACAGAATAATGAAACCATTGAGTTCGTTTTGGAAACTTAATTTGATCCAATCCCTAAGATGGTGCACTTTGAAACATCAACCTTGAACGCTCGTTTATGCGTAGTTGTAGAGAACCAAAGGCCAGGAAAATAAGTTTGCTTTGAAGGAAAAATAATAAAGCTGCTACATCTTGTTGGTCCAACACTATTGGTTGGTGCGTATCATGTTTGTCATTGTGGAGATGAATGCATGTTTGTTATTTCCAAAACAAAAAATGTAGTGTGTAGATTTTATGTTTTCTCATCGTATGAAGATTATATGATGAATCCCAGTTAAATCCAGTGTTGTAATTTTATGAAATGGATTGATTTGTCAATGTGCTCGGGGTCTTCAGTATGCCTTGGAGGCACAAGCTAAAATATGGCATTTGAACAAGCTTGCTGAAGATATGAATAGAAATAATTTTGATCCAAGACAGTTGTAGGTAATTGGCGAAGTAAGAATGTGGTCTTGGTGAGATGAATATTTTTTTCATTTTTATGTATTCGTGTTTAATTTTTTTTTTGTGTTAGTGCATGTGATATGGTGAGCCATAGTATATGTTTATTTATACAACCGCTTGTTATAACAGAGACATTATACATGTCAGATTGTAATACCCCACACCCTTTAATGCTATCCTAATATAGGACCCCATTAAGAAATATGGAGTGTTGTAGTTATAAAGATAACATCACAGAGATTAAGATTCCATGAGACATAAACAAATAAAATTTATTGTGGAGGAAGAAGATAAATTGCATTAAAATAAAAAAAATCATTTATTCCAACATAACCAAATTGTCTCAAATTTTCATGTCTCAAATCTTAGCCATAAAATAAATATTATCAGAGTACGCGATTATTACAATTTCTATGAATTTTGTGGATGGGTTGCCTAGATCAAGAACGGGAAACACCAGCATTTAGGTCATCGTGGACCGATTGACTAAGAGCGTCCATTTTCATCCTAATTAAGAGTAAAAGGATGGCTACATGGTTGGCTTTTTTATATATTTGCGAGATAGTTAGACTCCATGGTATTTTTTTCGAGCATCGTGAGCATTGCGAGGAGTCTTCAAGAACTTCTGAGAATGCAACTCGGGTTGAGCACTGCTTATCACCCTCAAAAGGATGGACAGACTGAGAGGGTGAATAGGATTTTGTAGGACCTACTAGGAATGTGTAATTTGAACTTCGGAGGGACTCGGGAGGATTATTTACCCCTCATGGAATTTGCATACAATAATAGCTTCCACTCTAGCATTGGCATGACACCCTTCGAGGCCTTGTACGGACAACCTTGCAGATCTACAGCATGTTAGTGGGCTTTAATAGAAAGACTACTTCTTGGGTTAGAAATGGTTAGAGAAATCTCTGATAAGGTTAAGTTGATTAGGAAGAGGATGAAGGCATCACAAGATAAGCGAAAGTCATATGCAGACAAAAGTAGGATCGACTTAGAGTTTGCTATTGGATATTTGGTCTTCATAAAAGTTTCACCGTTGAGAAACATGGTGAGGTTTGGCTTTGCAGGAAATTGGACCTGAGATTTGTTAGACCATTCCCACTTACAGACATGATAAGGCCAATGGCGTATAGAGTTCTACTACTAGAGGGATTGTCGGGTGTTCATTACGTCTTCTATGTATCACACTTGTGGAAGTGCCTACACAATTCAGCAGTGGAAGTAGATCCTAGTGCATTAAAGGATGTAGAGATCGAGCGGGACGCATCCATTCGATGAGCACCTCGGTGGTTCTTAGATTTTGAGGCCAAGAAACTGAGAAACAAGGAAGTAAGATGGGTCAAGGTGTAATGGGGAGACGATTATGGTAAGGCCACTTGGGAAGACGAGGAAAAGATATGTATTTCTTATATGTATCTATTTGATAGTACGTTCAATCTTTTTTCCATCTCTAGTTCTTAGGTTTTACCTTTCAAACTCCTTTGAACTTGATCTTAAGAGAAACCTACAGATGATAGGATATGGTTGAAACATGTCGTTGAAACATGTTGTGTTTGATGTTTACAAATGGATGCAAGATTTTGCAAGTGGATGCAGTGGACACATATACGCCCACTAGGCACTATGATCGGCTGAATTGACACTTACATATGAATACAGACGTGTTTGCATTTTTATTCCTATGGTTATGATATATGGATGTCATCACATGGGTGTTGCATATGGATGATGTTTGATGCATGCATATTGAATTATATGTTATCATTGGAATTTTTGCATACATTGATGCATGGCAAGAAACCAAGATTTTGCTGGGAGCTTTGAGACTTTTCTTTTCAAGCGTGGTTTGGTTGGCTGAGATCAACACCTTAATATCTAATGGTCAGGAATTCCCTACTCCCATTATAAATAAGCCTATACTCCTCCCCTATTCCCCATAATTCTTTTTCTTCATTTATATTCCTCCACTACACCATTTTTTCTCAAATAAAAATATAGTTTTAGAATAAAACTTGTTTGCGCACAAATTCTGGGGAGAGGATTATTAATTTTATATATTTCTACAGGGGTCATTGGATAACCAAATTCAGATGACATGTCTGTGATTACTAGATTTCTAATAAGTTAAAGTTAATTTTATACAATAGTAGTTATAGTCACAACACGAAAATGGTCAATTTGAAACAGTAATAAAATGTTGCTAAAAATTTTAGAAACACTTTTTTAAGTGTTGCAGATAAGTTTGTTGCTGATTTTTAAAACATCTACATTATGTTCAGATTGACAAATTGAAACATTTAGCAAGTGTTTCAGATTGACAAATTGGAACACATTGCAGGTGTTTCATATTAACGGACTGAAACACTCAATAAGTATTTCGGATTTATGTATTGAAACACCCAATAAGTGTTTCAGATTGATAAACTACAACACTTATTGTGTGTTTCAAGTTAATAATTAGCAACACTTAGTGACTGTTTCAAATTGATAATCTACAACACTGAGTAAGTGTTTCAAGATGATAATCAGCAACACCTAATAAGTGTTTCAAGATAGTAACCAACAATACTTTCTATGTGTTTCAAATTGACGATCAAAAACAGATTATATGTTATAAACTGATAATTAATCACACCATTGACGTGCTATGGATTCGAGATATGAAAATAATTCTAAAATATGCAATTGATACCGTAGGGAATATAAATAGATTCAATCATTCTCAACATTAAAAACTAAAAAATATGAAAAGAATTTCTATAAGAAAATTTACCATAAACAAATTACTATAAAACAATGATAAACCATATCTTCAGAAGAAAAAAATACTATACCACAACAAATCCAGGTTATACTACTATAAAGTTGACAATATAATAAAATAACAGATAAAGGTGATTAACTTGCTCGTAAACATTTTTTACGCACCCTGATTCATGATATTGTTATTTTGAAATCCATGCCTGAAAAAAGGCCAAAAAAATCACGCATTACTCAAATATTATATATTAGACAATTTAAGAATTTAGTAACGTGTTTACACAATCAATCCAAATAGAACAACAAAAGGGAATATTTTACATTGATAACTATAGAATAATGATATTTATCTTAATAAAAGCTAATATGAAACTAAAACTCTAAATTTATTGCATATATTTGACTGAACTAAATTATTATTCGATATAAGTTAAAAATAAGAAGTCCCTCCCTCGTTTATAATGAGGGCAATGCGCCATTTGTGAGCATCTTTCTTCTTAATATGATAGTATGTTGACCAATTTTGTACCATCCTATTCCCGAACTGAATATAAATCATATTTTAGTGGTAACTGCTTTTAACTCCATAATTATTTTATGTATGGATAGACCAAAGTTTTGCATTAGTGACCATTTTACAATTGTTAACTCACGTAACTGAGGTGAAAATAGATACTTTCTAACATTATAACTGACTTATTCTTTGATTCGTTTTATTACTGTTTTTGTTTTCTTAAAATAGACCTAGTGTAGTGATTAATATTGTTTGTACAATTTTGTAACAATGAACTTTTTAAATTAGTAGACATGCACACAAGTTCACCAATCAGTGTGAACAAATGCATATGATCAAAACCTTACATTTTAAAGAATGAATACATTTTGATAAAGTGATATAAATATTTCAACCGTTTGGGATGGATTTCTACTAATGTGAAGCTATCCATACATTTTAATAATGCAACATCAAAACAAAAAAATGAATCAGATTCAAAACACCAAAACATGTGAGATGATTCAATAATACAACTACTGGTTCAGATAAGATTGAATAAGAACCAAAGAGAACTGGCACTTAACAAAATCATTTTAACCATTGTTCGCAAACGGAATTTCTATTGAATTAGAAATCTATTACCACGAAATATCGTGATAATACCGCAAGCGCACGGCATACAATTATTAGTGCATGGCGAATGCGAGTCGATTCGTAGGGAAAGAAGCAATTTCAATCTTATTCAAATGAATTAAACCAAACTTTGAATTGCTTAAACTAACATAAACTAATGAAAACAAGAACTAAGTTGAGAGCTAAATATGAAATGAAAGCAATTTAGAGACAAATCAACTCTCATATTTATGTAAATTAACAAACATATAATCTATGATCTCCATTAAGTGATATAAATGCAACATTTAAACCACTTATGATTCTCCTGAACATGAAACTAAAGCAAAACTATTTTAAGTATGGCCTATGAACTATTATTTAGAACTATAGACCATCAAATTTTGTTCTTTCTTTTATTTCAAAATCAATAATCACTTAGCAAATCTTGATGTGATTTGTGTTTACATTGACTAAGCATAGCCTGTTTTGTTGTCAACAAACATAGACTATCAAAACCATTTGTATAAACTTACATCAACATTCACTAACATGAAGCACAAATTAGAGATCACAAGTTATACAAATGTTGAACTTACATAAAGTTAGAGAGCCTCATTACCCCTAAATCAAGGGATTAGCCACTCATATGTGTTATCATATCAACACATGTAAGTTTCAACATTAGAAAATAAAGCAAAATGAAATAAAAACTAAGTAGAACAAGAAGAGGACTAAATTAAGAACATAAAGTAAATCTAAGCTATGAACATAAAGTAAATGAACATGAAAGTAAATCTAAGCTATGAACATGAATGTAAATCTAAGCTATGAACATGAAAGTAAATAGCATAGAAATTAAATTGCATTAAAACAAAGAAGTTATATAAAGAAAATGGCTAAGTAGCCATGGAAATACAAGAGAGCTCGTGCTCCTCTCAACTAAACTAAAGAAAGGGATAAAAGACAAGAGTCTATTTACATCACATAAAGGGGTATATATACATGTTTCTAACCCAAAACCCTAATCACATTTGTTGGGAACTCCCCAAAATGCCCCTTCATGAAGCTTCTAATCCTCTCTTAGCCACTAGTGAGTCATGTAGGATGCATGAGACCTTTTGTCTTATTCAATTAGTCTTTAATAAGAAGCTTAAGAGAAAGAGGGTAATTTGCGATATTCATTACAAAAATGAATAAAATCGATATAAATATCGTTCACGTCAAAATGGCGTTAATCTAATCAACACGGGTTTATATATTTGAATATATTCGTGTCCATCCAAAATCGGACATAAAAATCAGATTTTGATCTTTTACTCAATATTATTTTAAAATATTCATTATTTTAAAATATTCGTTATTTTAAAATATTCATTCTTTATGGACTGGAATTAGACACAGTCAGTTACCATATAATGTTATTATATGGATTTCATACAACACATGTACACAACATCAATCAAACTCAGTCAACCATCATCCAGAGTCTACACTGCATAAGCATTAAATATAAATATTCAATGCTTACACAGCTTGTCAACCAATTGATTGACATACAACTAAATATTGGGATTAGTGTATGTCCAATATCATCCTAATACCCGTGTGGGGTTTCAATCAAAAAATAATGAATTTTATTTGTGCAGTTGGGCGATGTGTAAAATTTATCGTCCCAATCAATATCAGTCAAATGTGTGTGCATAAACAAATCATCTGATTTGTTTATGAATATTTATTTTATTCATATACACGTTAAAAATTATGTTTTTAACCATAAAATATTTTATTCCATTCCACATCACACAATCAGTTTTCACAATACAATCAAATTAAATAAGTCGTCCATGATTTGTGGACGACGGGCGTCGGGTGCTGTTAAGCACCATCTGCATCCTAGTATATATTTCTAACTAGAAAATAAATTAAAGTGAGAAATTCTCACCTTTGGAATCCACTCCATCATTCTTTATTTCTGAATGGTTTGGATTTGGTTCATTTCCATCGCGTTGTGTTCTTCAGCATAATTCCAACGCAATCTGCTTCATATGATTTATAAGTTAAAAATCATATTTTTATAACTCTACTGTATATATAAAGTTCATATTTTTATATCGTTACACGTATAGAAAAGAATATATTTTTATTTCGCTACATGTATAGAAAAATCAAATTCTTTATTTCGCTACTACATTATAATTTTTTTTATAGCGTTTTATATATAATAAAAATTATATTTTTACTTCACTAACTTCATAATAAAAATTCAACTTTTACATCACCACTTCATATATAAAAATCGAATTTTTATATATTTAAAAATCGTACCTTTGCAACATAAAAATCATATTTTTACTTTGCTATATATATAATAAAAATCATATGTTTATTTCATATCTCTTCATATAGAAATCATATTTTTATTTTCTCTATAATATAAAAAATCATATTTTTATTATCCCTTAATATAAAAATCATATATTTATTATCTCTATAATATAAAAATCATATTTTTATTATCTCTATAATATAAAAATCATATTTTTATTAACATACATATATAAAAATCATATTTTTATTTTCCTAATACAAGGTTGTTTCATTTAAAAGAAATCCTAACTTTAATTACATAAATGCATAAACAAAAATACATAAACAAACTCACTTGCGGTTGTTTGGTGGAGGAGAAGGATCAGGGGAGGGCTGACGTGGCGGGGGACGCTTCAGGTGGCGGCGGATTCAACTAGGGTTTCGGTTTGTGGTGGTTTGGGTGTTTAAATCGGATAGGAGGGTGGCGCTGCAGCTTGGGGGGAAGAGGGGGTGGAGGTAAGGGCTTGAGGGGCGGCGGCGTTGCTCCGCCACCGGCGGCATGGGCGGTGGGATCGAGGGGGGTCCGCGTTTTTTTTAATTATTTCGTTAACTGAAAGTAACGGGGGGGGGGGGGAGGAAATGGGGGGGGTATATGTTAAGATTTATTTGTTTGTTTATTTTTTTCTCTTCCAAAAAGTTAGATTTTAATTTGAGCTCGAAATCAAGCCCACCGACTGTCGTCCTCAACCAATTACCCCCATTCAGAATGCAATGGGATATGTCCCATTAGCCAATTCCAACGTTATGATCAGTTTTCATCAAAATCAAAATATAAATCTATATATTGAATTTGAACGCACGTTTCAATTTACTGGGGCCATATATTGACTCCAAAAATTCCAGAAAAATAAATCTGGCTATGTTTTGACGATATGGTCCTAACAAAACTAATTTCGTTGAATTTGGAGACCGTTTGAAAAATGGTCATTTTCTGGTCGATCCAAACTGACTTAAACTGTCAAAACACGTTTTCTTTTGCCACACTCACATATTGATTCCAAAACGTGTGAAAATTAGAATCTAGCAATAACTTGATATCCCGGATCCAACAAAAGTAGTTTCGTCGAAAACGGAGGTCGTTTGCAAAATTTCCATTTTTAAGGGCTTTATTTCCATAGCGACTATTCTGAATTTTCAACTGGGCGTAACTTTTTATTCCCGCTATGAAATTTCAATTTTTTAGATTCATTGGAAAGATATTTTCAAATAGATTCTAATATTTTTGGTCTCACTAAAATCCGGTTTATTTTGAATCCTATACATTCATTTGAAATTTGAAATCGAATTTTCAAACTACCGCGCCATTTCCAATTCCTTTTATAATTAAAATAAATATTTATATTCTAACTTCTATTTAAATAAATATATACGTTCTAATTCTATTCAAAATAAATTTCTCGTCATTATTATTTAAAATAAATCATTTTAAATATTCAAAATTCATTAAAATTTCCAAAATAAAAATTTTAAATTGGTTCTGATTTTTCGGGTTGTTACAGGAGGGGTCCTCCATGATCATGTATGAGAATTATTTCCTCCTCATTCCGTTGTATGCATGCATTTGTGCTTCAAAATTCCTAGAAAAGACAAATACAAAGAACAAGTAAATGTAATCACAAATTAAAATATGCACAAGTGACCATTTTACACCTTAAATGAGGATGAATGCATGACAGTTTGAGAATTTTAGGATTTTGGTTTAAAATATGTAAAAATAGCCAATTATGTTATCTATTTAATTAAAATAAGAATAATTGTTTAAATATAAATGTGCACATTTACGTGCAATCGACCATGTGATTGTGTTATGTGGGTCAATATATCTATCAAAATGCCACCACTCATCAAACTCATTTTACCTTATTTTTATTTCATCAAATTAAACAGGATGTATGTTAGTATTATAACTGAATTGCAGAAGATCTAAATATCATTAACTAAAACTGGTGACATACCTCCCCAGTGAGATGAGCTACAAATATTTATTTTTTGCAAGCAGTTTAGCTTCACTCTATTCAGACCAATGCAACAAATATTAAAAAAGAATTGATACCAATAATAAAGCATACAAATTCAAAGAAATGTAGAATTACTTTTTAGATACGCTGCCAAAGGAAATCATCCATTATCACATCCTTTGCAAATTCAGTCTCCATTACCCTGAATTTATTTACATTTTCAACCTATTTATTCAAGTGTATAGTTAGTAAAATGGTTAGCAGACCTTTGATCCACAAGGCATACTGCAGACATTATCCTCCTCAATACCATATGGATTTCCATCCGTGTAAACCTATACATACGCAATCTAACAAGTACTTAAGTATATGAACAATGATAATTATGTATATATTTGTTTAAGTGGTGAAATATACCCTTGTAGAAAACCAGTTGCCTTCTGGAGTAGTAGCAATAAGAGATCTTATAACATCTACTATTGAAAGGGCAATTGATGCAGCTGATCCCCACTTTTTTTATTAATACATCACCATGATGTTAATCAATATAACAATGAGTAGATGCGTTAACAGTTGATGACTTTCTCCATTTCCCTAAGTTTTGTTTGTGTTTTCAGTTCCGAATAGTCCACTACCTACGCATACATGACACAAACATTGTAGAATAATAATAGTGGATATCATGGTCACGTAATAGTGGAAATCATGGTTATGTAATGGTGGATTTCGACTTTAGTCATTACCCTTCAAATTTCTTGATCAGCATCCATTCATCTAGTTATTTAATGCAACGACCCGGAAAATCTGAACCAATTTAAAATTTTTAAATTGGCTAAAATAGTGGATTATAAATATTTTGAATAAATATTTTAAATAATAACGATGAAAAGTAAGTTTGAATCGACATTTGAAAACGAATATAATTAATTCTAATTATAAACAAGGCCTGAAAAGGCGCTGCAGTTTCAAATTTTGAATTCAAACTTTGTCGGACTGTACCGGGTGCAAAACAAAACGGATTTGAGTGAAACCAAAAATATTTAAATCTGTTAGTCAATACCTTTCTAACGAATCTAAAAAATCAAAGTTTCTTTGCGGAAAGCAAAAGTTATGGCCAAATCAATTTTCAGAAAGGTCGCTATGGAATTTATATAGCCCGTGAAATTGGCCATTTTGCATACGACCTCGGAATTCGACGAAACCACTTTTGTTGGATCCGGGATGTGAAGTTATTGCTAGGTTTCAAATTTCATAATTTTTGAAGCTAATATGTAAGCGTGGCAAAGGAAAATGTGTTTTGGTCAATTATAGTTAAATTGGATCGACCAGAAATGGGCCTTTTTGCAAACGGTCTCAGAATTCGACGAAACTAGTTTTGTTGGGACCGTATCGTCAAAACATAGCCAGATTTATTTTTCTGGAATTTTTCGAATCAGTTTGTGGCCCTGGCAAATTGAAATGTACATTCAAATCGAATATTGAATGTTTTATATTTTAATTTGAATGGAAACTGACTGAAAAAGTCGAATAGGCCTACAAGACATATCCCATTGTGTTCGGAATGGGGGTAAAACGCTAGGGATGACAGTCGTTGGATTTAAAAAGGAGTTCATTAGGAAAACCCTCTTTTAAAAATTATAAATATCTCCCGGCCAATCAGAATTTAATTAAAAAAAGGGAATTTTCTCTCTCCCCGACGTCGACTGAAGGCGGAAACACGTTCAAACCTTCCCCCTCATTTTCTGATCAATCCACGCCGAATTATCTCGTGCCACAGTTGATCTTTTTGAAGATCTTCTCGAGATCTTCAAATCCATATAAAGTTTGTATTTTTTCCTTGAGTGGTTTGGGAGAATCGAGCTCGTGAAGTTCGGAGGTTTCCACCGCCGTTTCTCGCGCCTGCCACCACCGAGCTGGGGCCCACCTCCGGCGAACCAGCGCCCCACCTCCCCCTTCGACCTCGCGCAACCCGATCGTGAAACCGTTACTCCGTTTGATCGCAAATTCAAAACCTAGTTTTGAACGATTTCTGAAAGGTACGACTTGTTTTATTTTCAACTGTTTTAACACCTTTAAACCATTGCAAACTTTGAAAAATCATATCTTTTTCGTGTATTGACGAAATTCAGTGAAACAAGAGACAGTGGACTCGTGTGGACGTCTTCTACCTTCTAGAAGAAACAGCATATTTTTCTGAGCCTTCTGCTATTTTTGGTGGAGTGGAACCCAATGTGAGATTTCTATATATATAAACTATAGAAAACCTTCATGTGTTGAATCGATATTCATTCGTTGAATTGAAATTCATGTGTTGAATGGTATTCGTGTTTTAAATATAAAAATCACCTTTTTATCTATATATATAAACTATAGGAAACCTTCATGTGTTGAATCGATATTCATTCGTTGAATTGAAATTCATGTGTTGAATGGTATTTGTGTTTTAAATATAAAAATCACCTTTTTATCTATATATATATATATATATATATAAACTATAGAAAACCTTCATGTGTTGAATCGATATTCATTCGTTGAATTGAAATTCATGTGTTGAATGGTATTCGTGTTTTAAATATAAAAATCACCTTTTTATCTATATATATAAACTATAGAAAATCTTCATGTGTTGAATCGATATTCATTCGTTGAATTGAAATTCATGTGTTGAATGGTATTCGTGTTTTAAATATAAAAATCACCTTTTTATCGATATATACAAACTATAGAAAACCTTCATGTGTTGAATCGAAATTCATTCGTTGAATTGAAATTCATGTGTTGAATGGTATTCATATTTTGAAAGAAATTGTTTTATAATAAAAATCCTATTTTTATCACCTATATGAACTACAGAAAATAATCTTGTTTTGAAATAAATTGTTTTATAATAAAAATCCTATTTTTGTCACCTATATGAACTATAGAAAATAATCGTGTTTTGAAATGAATTGTTTTACAATAAAAATCACATTTTTATTATATACATGAATTGTTAAAAGTAGCGAAGTGTTGAAATAGAAGACAGTTGGATAAAAATATATATTTTATCAAATGTATGAAAAGAATATAGCTTTGAAATCGAAGAATCGATATATATATACATATATATATATATAAATAGAATTGAAATATATCGAATAACGACGCTGCAGTTCGTATTTTGAAACCGTGATTTCAAACGATTATACCGAGAGATCCGACCATCGGATTTTCCCGAAACCACAACCGTTGTGTTCGCTTTGGAAAAATCTTTCCAACGGCACCAACTTTGTAAAAATCCAACGGTTGGATTGTCTGGAATGTTTAATTCAAATCTGAAGAAAAACAGCGCCAGAATCGATTATATATATATATATAAATATAATTATATTTAATCGAATAACGACGCTGCAGTTCGTATTTTGAAATCGAAACTTCAAACGATTATACCGGGAGATCCGACCGTCGGATTTTCCCGAAACTGGAACCCTTGGATTCGTTTTGAAAAGATATTTCTAATGATGTAAATTTTGTGAAGATCCAACGGTTAGATTTTCAGATATGTGTAAATCAAATCTGAAGAAAAACAGCGCCACGGCCGCGTTATGGCCCGAAGCGTCGTTTTGAATAAATTGGCTATTTTAAAATAAATAAAAATAGCGATAAATCGTTATAAAATATTATAAATGATATGGATGTGATTTAGAAACTAACTGAAGGTTAGCTAAGTCGAATGGTTTCCTGGGTGTTGATCTGATGCTGGTTTCGGCCTTCGGGGTTAATATTTGGGAAATTGTTCTCTTACTGATTGACGGTTAGTGACTAATGAATTGAAATGATGCGTGTGTATGTTAGTGTTGCACTTGTTCATTATATACGCGAGTTGCTCAGAAAGACCGGGTTTATCCCATTCTGAATAACTGAATCGACGATAAGAAATCGAAGATGAAGACGGTGGTCGAAGACCGGAGATCTTCACCTCGTTTGGATGGTAACCGAGGTCCTGATTGGGAGGCATCCGGAAATATGGATAATGAGTGGTGATCGTCCAGACGTACATGGTGATCGATGGGTTTGCGAGGTATTTAGTGCCTCCGGTTTCGTTCAGACCCAGAACGGACTCGCAAATGGACAGTGTGTCTGACTTTGGAATTTATTCTGTGTGATTGATAGCTATCAGTTGCACGGTGTGAATTGCCTGTGTGGCATGCTAAGATGCAGTGATCAGGGCTTCTGTTGAAAAGCAAGGTCTTGTGGTGATGATCAAAGCCCCCGCCTGTGTGGCGTAGCTTTGTGTATAACGTGAATTCGCGAACCTCACACCCCGGTATGAACCAGAAACGGGAGAGGACATCAAGGAGGGCATGCGTTTCCTTCTAGTTAGAAGTGGCGTCAGTGGTTTTATACGCCCTGACAAGTTTGACTTATGTGGTTGTTGTTGTTGCGAGGCGCCTCGGTTAGATCGGACGATCCGGGTCCGATGGAGTCATTCATTGGCTCGTTTACGCCCCAAAGGGCGGGGAAAGACATTGTTCAGGCATTTTAATCCACATCGGTGGACCGGCCCTGACGATCCAAGGGTCGACACGCTCTGATCCTGAGACATGGACTAGATTGTCTCGAAGTCGGTAAGGACTATCTTTTGCCTTGGTTCATGACGGAAATCCAATTTCCAAATACGACACTGTGCGGTTTCGATTGTATATATATATATATATATATATATTTGGCGACATAGTGGCATGGGACGCTCATGTCGTCTATGATTGATAGTTATGATTTGAAATTGTTTTTGAAACATATAAATACTAGTAGTAATATCAAATGCTTTTGTTTTATTCGTATCAAGCATATCTTGGCCATTATAAGGTAAAAACTCTATCCTCCGGTTTGCGTTGCATTGTGTGATGGGAATTGAGTCTTATAATGGCTTCATTTTTATAAAAAGCATTGCGATGTTTAAAAGAATGATTTGTTTTAAAGCACTGGCAATCCCATGGAGTAAACCCGTTCCACGAAAGTGGCGTGGTCATGTGATTAGCCATATTATAAATGCGTTGAGTAGATTTCTCATACCAGTCCCATGACTGACTCGTAGTTTGTTTCACTTTCAAACTCGGGTGCCCCTTTTTCTACACGGGCAGCCTTGTATTCAGGTTTAGCTGGCTCTTTCTGGATAGCTGGAGCTGAAGATGGATTCTATTATTTATCTCTTTTTATGCTGTTCATCTCCTATTGTACATATTTTGTTTGTTTCCGCTGTAGACATTTATGTATAGCTTAACTGTATTTGTACTAAGTATGATCCTGTATACTGTGTAACTCTGATGATTACGTTTATCCAGTGTATTCTATTGTACATTATCTGGTGTATTTATTTAATTATGTTCTGCTATTATCTGTTTCTGTGTTATATTCCAAAGATTACCCTTGTCTCCGTCTGTACGGGAAATGGGGTCGTCACAACGTGGTATCAGAGCTTTGGTTAAGCTTAGTTCTGGAATATAACATATTAACGAACTCGTCAGAAATAGAACCAGTAGTGTTCTAGGACGAATAACTCAGTACAGATAGGATCAGCAATATCCTAGTAAGAGTACAGCAGAATCAGAACAACTCGTTAGAGATGGGGTCAGAAGTGCCTCAGAACGAGTCGAGGGTAATATGTTTTTAAATAACGTATTTGTGATAATATATATAGGTTGGTTTTAGAAATATGATTTTTGAATATATAAAAGATATATATTTGAAAAGTAAAAGAGTATATGAAATTGATTAGTATATTTTTGAAAAGTTAAAAACAAATTGATTGCTGTTTGTGTTGTGTGATAGTAGATTGGATCAATTAAATTTTTTGAAACGATAGTTAATTTAATTAATAAGAGAATAATGGTAGAATTTATTCATTTAAATCACACATTGAACTGATTAGAAAATAGATAGAAAAATATACTTGTGCATTGTATATGTTTGAACAGGTAAATGGATAGCTGTTGAGTAAAGAAATTATTTGCGTGCCAGACAAATAGGTAAACCTTAATGAGTTGGATGCGAAATATTATTATATCAACTCATGTGAATGCCATTGGATGCGGAGTACTGGTTATTCTGTGTGTAATAATAAATGTCGCCATAGGATAGTAACAATTAATTTTGAACTACACTACATGGCATACTTCTGGAAGATAGGCATACTTCATCATATACCACATAAGCATTTGGAGCTTGTGTGACGAGGTGGAAGATTTACCATATGAGCGAGAGGCTTGTATGGCGATGACTATATTTTACAGGTTGAACTAATGACTGATATGGACTATTTAAATTGTAACGATAAAATTGCCAGATTAATAAAAACCCTACACGGGTCTGGAGTTGACAATAATCACGTCTCTCTAGTTATTAGATACGACACATGGACTATTTATTTCCCATACGGGACGAGGTGACGAGGATTTATCCTTTGGAGCATTTAAAATACACACTCCCTCAGGCTTTGACAGGGTGACGAGAATTTATTCTCTGGAGTTATTATCAATACACGCTCCCCTGTAAACACAAGAATATATCACTATAAATATGTGTATGCTTATTAGGATTTATTGGGTACCTAATACGGCCCAATAAATTTCCAAACCTCTCCCCGTACAAAGGAGGTTATGGCGAAATTTTTCGAAAATTCCGGGTGTTAGCCAAATTTGTGAAGAATTTGAAAATTCTCAGAAACTGAAAAGTTGGAGAATGGAAGCTAGATCGAACGTAGAGTTGATTAATCAAACCACTTTCGACTTTGTTCCTTTTCGGGGATGAAAAGTTTTAAGTGGGGGAGATTGTAACGACCCGGAAAATCTGAACCAATTTAAAAATTTTAAATTGGCTAAAATAGTGGATTATAAATATTTAAAATAAATATTTTAAATAATAACGATGAAAAGTAAGTTTGAATCGACATTTGAAAATGAATATAATTAATTCTAATTATAAACAAGGCCTGAAAAGGCGCTGTAGTTTCAAAATTTGAATTCAAACTTTGTCGGACTGTACCGGGTGCAAAACAAAACGGATTTGAGTGAAACCAAAAATATTTAAATCTGTTAGTGAATACCTTTCTAACGAATCTGAAAAATCGAAGTTTCATAGCGGAAAGAAAAAGTTATCGCCAGATAAATTTTCAGAAAGGTCGCTATGGAATTTATATAGCCCGTGAAATTGGCCATTTTGCATATGACCTCGGAATTCGACGAAACCACTTTTGTTGGATCCGGGATGTCAAGTTATTGCTAGGTTTCAAATTTCATAATTTTTGAAACTAGTATGTAAGCGTGGCAAAGGAAAACGTGTTTTGGTCAATTATAGTTAAATTGGATCGACCAGAAATGGGCCTTTTTGCAAACGGTCTCAGAATTCGACGAAACTAGTTTTGTTGGGACCGAATCGTCAAAACATAGCCAGATTTATTTTTCTGGAATTTTTCGAATCAGTTTGTGGCCCTGGCAAATTGAAATGTACGTTCAAATCGAATATTGAATGTTTTATATTTTAATTTGAATGGAAACTGACTGAAACAGTCGAATAGGCCTACGAAACATATCCCATTGTATTCGGAATGGGGTAAAACACTTGGGATGACAATCGTTGGGTTTAAAAAGGAGTTCATTTAGAAAACCCTCTTTTAAAAATTATAAACATCTCCCGGCCAATCAAAATTTAATAAAAAAAAGGGGAATTTTCTCTCTCCCCGACGTCGACTGAAGGCGGAAACACGTTCAAACCTTCCCCCTCATTTTCCGATCAATCCACGCCGAATTAGCTCGTGCCACAGTTGAACTTTTTGAAGATCTTCTCGAGATCTTCAAATCCATATATAGTTTGGATTTTTTCATTGAGTGGTTCGGGAGAATCGAGCTCGGGAAGTTTAGAGGTTTCCACCGCCGTTTCTCGCGCCTGCCGCCACCGAGCTGGGGCCCACCTCCAGCGAACCAGCGCCCCACCTCCCCCTTCGACCTCGCGCAACTCGATCGTGAAACCGTTACTCCGTTTGATCGCAAATTCAAAACCTTGTTTTGAACGATTTCTGAAAGGTACGGCTTGTTTTATTTTCAATTGTTTTAACACCTTTAAACCGTTGCAAACTTTGAAAAATCATATCTTTTTCGTGTATTGACGAAATTCAGTGAAACAAGAGACAGTGGACTCGTGTGGACGTCTTCTACCTTCTAGAAGAGACCGCATATTTTTCTGAGCCTTCTGCTATTTTTGGTGGAGTGGAACCCAATGTGAGATTTCTATATATATAAACTATAGAAAACCTTCATGTGTTGAATCGATATTCATTCGTTGAATTGAAATTCATGTGTTGAATGGTATTCGTGTTTTAAATATAAAAATCACCTTTTTATCCATATATATAAACTATAGGAAACCTTCATGTGTTGAATCGATATTCATTCGTTGAATTGAAATTCATGTATTGAATGGTATTCGTGTTTTAAATATAAAAATCACATTTTTATCTATATATATAAACTATAGAAAACCTTCATGTGTTTAATCGATATTCATTCGTTGAATTGAAATTCATGTGTTGAATGGTATTCGTGTTTTAAATATAAAAATCACCTTTTTATCTATATATACAAACTATAGAAAATCTTCATGTGTTGAATCGATATTCATTCGTTGAATTGAAATTCATGTGTTGAATGGTATTCGTGTTTTAAATATAAAAATCACCTTTTTATCGATATATACAAACTATAGAAAACCTTTATGTGTTGAATCGAAATTCATTCGTTGAATTGAAATTCATGTGTTGAATGGTATTCATATTTTGAAAGAAATTGTTTTATAATAAAAATCCTATTTTTATCACCTATATGAACTATAGAAAATAATCTTGTTTTGAAATAAATTGTTTTATAATAAAAATCCTATTTTTATCACCTATATGAACTATAGAAAATAATCGTGTTTTGAAATGAATTGTTTTACAATAAAAATCACATTTTTATTATATACATGAATTGTTAAAAGTAGCGAAGTGTTGAAATAGAAGACAGTTGGATAAAAATATAATTTTTATCAAATGTATGAAAAGAATGAAAAGAATATAGCTTTGAAATCGAAGAAACGATATATATATATATATATATATATATATAAATAGAATTGGAATATATCGAATAACGACGCTGCATTTCGTATTTTGAAACCGTGATTTCAAACAATTATACCGAGAGATCTGACCATCGGATTTTCCCGAAACTACAACCGTTGGGTTCGCTTTGGAAAAATCTTTCCAACGGCACCAACTTGTTAAATATCCAACGGTTGGATTGTCTGGAATGTTTAATTCAAATCTGAAGAAAAATAGCGCCAGAATCGATTATATTTATATATATAAATATAAATATAATTATATTTAATCGAATAACGACGCTGCAGTTCGTATTTTGAAATCGAAACTTCAAACGATTATACTGGGAGATCCGACCGTCGGATTTTCCCGAAACTGGAACCCTTGGATTCGTTTTGAAAAGATCTTTCTAATGATGTAAATTTTGTGAAGATCCAACAGTTAGATTTTCAGATATGTGTAAATCAAATCTGAAGAAAAACAGCGCCACGGCCGCGTTATGGCCCGAAGCGTCGTTTTGAATAAATTGGCTATTTTAAAATAAATAAAAATAGAGATAAATCGTTATAAAATATTATAAATGATATGGATGTGATTTAGAAACTAACTGAAGGTTAGCTAAGTCGAATGGTTTCCTGGGTGTTGATCTGATGTTGGTTTCGGCCTTCAGGGTTAATATTTGGGAAATTGTTCTCTTACTGATTGACGGTTAGTGACTAATGAATTGAAATGATGCGTGTGTATGTTAGTGTTGCACTTGTTCATTATATACGCGAGTTGCTCAGAAAGACCGGGTTTATCTCATTCTGAATAACTGAATCGACGATTAGAAATCGAAGATGAAGACGGTGGTCGAAGACCGGAGATCTTCACCTCGTTTGGATGGTAACCGAGGTCCTGATTGGGAGGCATCCCGAAATATGGATAATGAGTGGTGATCATCTAGACGTACGTGGTGATCGATGGGTTTGCGAGGTATTTAGTGCCTCCGGTTTCGTTCAGACGCAGAACGGACTCGCAAATGGACAGTGTGTCTGACATTGGAATTTATTCTGTGTGATTGATAGCTATCAGTTGCACGGTGTGAATTGCCTGTGTGGCATGCTAAGATGCAGTGATCAGGGCTTCTGTTGAAAAGCAAGGTCTTGTGGTGATGATCAAAGCCCCAGCCTGTGTGGCGTAGCTTTGTGTATAACATGAATTCGCGAACCTCACACCCCGGTATGAATCAGAAACGGGAGAGGACATCAGGAAGGGCATGCGTTTCCTTCTAGTTAAAAGTGGCGTCAGTGGTTTTACACGCCCTGACGAGTTTGACTTATGTGGTTGTTGCTGTTGCGAGGCGCCTCGGTTAGATCGGACGATCCGGGTCCGATGGAGTCATTCGTTGGCTCGTTTACGCCCCAAAGGGCGGGGAAACACATTGTTCAGTCATTTTAATCCACATTGGTGGACCGGCCCTGACGATCCAAGGGTCGATGCGCTCTGACCCTGAGACATGGACTAGATTGTCTCGAAGTCGGTAAGGACTATCTTTTGCCTTGGTTCATGACGGAAATCCAATTTCCAAATACGACACTGTGCGGTTTCGATTGTATATATATATTTGGCGACATAGTGGCATGGGACGCTCATGTCGTCTATGATTGATAGTTATGATTTGAAATTGTTTTTGAAACATATAAATACTAGTAGTAATATCAAATGCTTTTGTTTTATTCGTATCAAGCATATCTTGGCCATTATAAGGTAAAAACTCTATCCTCCGGTTTGCGTTGCATTGTGTGATGGGAATTGAGTCTTCTAATGGCTTCATTTTTATAAAAAGCATTGCGATGTTTAAAAGAATGATTTGTTTTAAAGCACTGGCAATCCCATGGAGTAAACCCGTTCCACGAAAGTGGCGTGGTCCTGTGATTAGCCATATTATAAATGCTTTGAGTAGATTTCTCATACCAATCCCATGACTGACTCGTAGTTTGTTTCACTTTCAAACTCGGGTGCCCCTTTTTCTACATGGGTAGCCTTGTATTCAGGTTTAGCTGGCTCTTTCTGGATAGCTAGAGCTGAAGATGGATTCTATTATTTATCTCTTTTTATGCTGTTCAGCTCCTATTGTACATATTTTGTTTGTTTCCGCTGTAGACATTTATGTATAGCTGAAATGTATTTGTACTAAGTATGATCCTGTATACTGTGTAACTCTGATGATTACGTTTATCCAATGTATTCTATTGTACATTATCTGGTGTATTTATTTAATTATGTTCTGCTATTATCTGTTTCTGTGTTATATTCCAAAGATTACGCTTGTCTTTGTCTGTACGGGAAATGGGGTCGTCACATTTAATCTCCTATTATCATTCAATAATAATAAATAAGAAAACGAAAGGAAAAAAAAATCCAAAGGTCGATGATTGTCTATATCAGGTTTATCTAGCCAGAACCCAAAAAATATAACACTTGAGTAGATGTCCACGTCCAGTGGCATAGGCCAAAAATAAGCATAATTTGTCTCATAAAATATAATATTCTGTAGGTTGTATGCCTATAACTTGTCATTTTAGTTGTACAAGTTTCATACAAACATCACTACCACATGTTAAGAATCCACGAGATAACACCTTAATATCAGTATTAACTACCTGTAGAAAGAAAATAAAAAATAAATAAACAACACAGAAAGCTCCACAGTACGTAACTTCTAGAAAAAAGAAGGAGAATTAATATCAGATAAAAAATAAGTTTGCTTGTTACAAGACGAAAGTACTGGGTTTTTATTTAGGAGAATCTTCTACTTCCGAGCAAATGTACCTACCGGTTGCTAAAGGTTATTGTTCCAGTTTCAGGCAAGTTATTTGGAAACCTACAATCTTCAATTAAGAGAGGAGCTTCGCTTTGAATCCTTGAATACTGCAGTATCCTTTCAGCGTAAACCATCTTGTTTTCTACAGTACAAAAACTCCATATGACAGATGACAGTTTTGTATTGTGATATAAGCGTGTAAGTTACTGCAAGCCCAGCAATGCCTGTAATACAATCAATCTCATTAGAGAGATTATGTAACGACCCGGGGATTTCGCGATCCTGGTTATCGACACCAAACACGATATCGACTAATCAAGCATCGGAAATACCGGATAGTCCATGAAAGAAATTAGAGGGTGAGAATAGATAAGACAGAAACTTAGAATAGAAGAAGAAGAACATACAACATCAGAGTAACACGAATCTCACAGCGGAACGAACAACATATAATAGATAACATATCTTTGAATAAAATCAGTATATGTATACAGTAACATTTTCAGAGTACAACACTTACAACACAGCGGAAATAACAATAGTTATATAATCCTGAAGCCTCCTGCTCCAAGCTCTCCAAGTATATCTATAAAATCCCGATTACTTGACTGCCCGTACAAAATTGGGCACCGAAGAGTTTAGGGAAAATAAAACAAAATAAACTCCGGGTCAGTCATGTGACTGGTGTGAGTAACCTCAAATCATTTGTTTAACTTTAAAAATCCTTTCAAAAGAAAGAATAATCGTAAGACTGATCCATACATAAACAAGGATGGCTTTTACCTTACGATAACCCAAATCATTGATAAAACAATATTATTCTGATATTACAATAATGTCTAACACAAGTAATATCAATCTAGTAGAAACGCTTGCATCTAAAGTTCTACATATATAATATACAATCAAAACCGCGGGCTCGTATTTGGGGAATGGATTCCAACTATGACAAGGTATGGATCCACCTTCCGCTCAGTGTACTCTAGAAGCGATACACTGGAGTTCAACAAGAACATCTTGCAACTCGGCCACACATGACCGACCACTCATTTCGCTTGAGTGTATCGAATATATTGTCACCTTACAGTTGGTAAACCAACATAACCATTCCCGGGAGATACAGAATTGAAAGAAGTAACAAATATGAATATTCTCTAGATGGTGACAATATACCCTACTTGGTTGCGAACCACTTAGCCATGCTGCCTGCCCGATTTCTGTCATTTCCCAGTTGATGAGGCTCGAGGTCAAAACGTATCTTTTAACAGGTCACTCCTCCATTTACTTCGAATGCCACACCATCATACCTGTCAAATCACAAATTGATTTCCCCAAAAATACCACGGGTATAAGCTAAGAGAAACGAATTCCTCCGCCACCAACATAAATACGTTTGAAACGATCAACTCACGTGATCTACCAGATATACTCTGTCAAACATTCGTCCATTCAAGTTGTCATGGGACTGGACAAACCGAAGGCACTATTCCGTACATCCATCCTAGGCAATCTCTACCTTGGACTTATACAACAGCCCTTGCACCTTACTCCGTCTTCAATTATCTTTGGCATATATGATTCCACAATGCTTATGCCAATACAGAGTGGTTCTTTGGATAAGAATCCAACCGATCTCCCCATATTAACAACGTAAAAATGGTCAGAAACTTTGATAGTCGGTGATTTGACTATCAAAGAAAACATGTGTGCAACCAACGATATTATTTCCAAATGGAAGTTCTATCGACTAATCATCATTTAATGTTTATCTCTTTAGTTCATTAATTTATTTATTTCTTGTTTCCATATATTCAACATTCCTTATTTTCTAAATTTAGAAAATATACGTTATTAATCATTAGAAAACATTTCCATCTCTTTTTCACGTATCACTGTCATTCCAGTATTCTTTAACATCAAACATTTCATTTTCTATGATTAGAAAATATCTCTGATTATATTTGGAAAATGTTTCCAAAACTCATTCATTGGATTTAAACAGATGTTTAAATAAAACATCGCTATGCCCACTCAAACCATTACACTCATTAACTATATTCACTTAACCAACCTTCACTATCAAACCTTAGCCATTCCTTAGTTAAGAAGGAAGTCAATTAAGTTGGGGTATAATTACCTCTCAGACCTTAACTGAACAACGTTTTAACTTTGGAATAGACAAAAATTATCTTTTAAACCTTTAACAAACTTCCTTACGTAACTCTCGGATTCTATTTACGAATACACTTCTTTATTGAAAAACATTTGATTATAACTACAGCGTTATAATCCCTACTTCTGAAATATCTAACTCCAAAATATAACTCGATTAACTCAAATCAATTAACCCTAACTCCATTAACTTTAACCCGATTAACTTTAATTCATTAACTCTTATCACTTAACTCCTTTCGAATAAATTATATTCGATTAACTCCTTTCGAATAAACTATATTCGATAACTCCTTTAACTCTATTCGAATAAACTCTATTCGATTAACTCCTTATTCGATTAACTAATATTCGACTATCTCTTATTCGATTAACTAATATTCGATTAACTTTCTTCATATACCAATATTCGATTAACTCTCTTCGAATAACCAATATTCGATAACTCTTTTTCGAATAACCAATATTCGATTAACTCTCTTTCGAATAACAAATATTCGATTAACTCTCTTTCGAATAACTAATATTCAATTAACTCTCTTCGAATAACCAATATTCGATAACTCTTTAATTCGAATAAACTATACTCGATTAACTCTCTTCGAATAACCAATATTCGATAACTCTTTTCGAATAAACTATATTCGATTAACTCCCTCGAATAACTAATATTCGATTTTCTTTAATTCAAATAAACTATATTCGATTAACTTACTTCGAATAACTTATATTCGATTTACTCCTTTCGAATAAACTATATTTGATTAATTCTAATCCGGCTAACTCTAATTCAATTAACCTTATTCGAATAACTAATATTCGACTAACTCCTGCTCGATTAACTCTATTTGAATAACTCTAATTCGATATAACTCTAATCGATTTACCCTACTGATTAACTCTAACTGGTTAACTCTAACTCTAATCGATTAACTCTAACTCTAATCGATTAACTCCTCTAACTCATTTTGATTAACACATTTTGATTAACTCCTTTGATTCACTCTACGTCCATATTCAGTTTCAAATATCGATGTTGAAATCGATTCTTACTTCTCTATATAAGCCCTGACTTATATATTCTATATTTCCAATGATAAATATTTCACTTAATTTATAAAATATTATTTATAAATTAATCTTCCCAATTTATCTGTTAAAACAGATTTCTATTTAATTCCACTTTACATAAATCTTTTCCATTTATCTGTTAAAAACAGATTTTCATTTTCTATTCATTTTCTAAATATTCCTTTGATTTAATTCTATTTATTTAATCAAATAAATATTTACTTTCAATTCTATTTATTTAACCAATAAATATTTCCTTTTTATCTTTCTATTTATTTTCTAAATAAATAACTCTTTTATACTTCTATTTATTTCTTAAACAAATATTCCATTTTAATTCTATTTATTTTCTCAATAAATATTCCTTTTATAACTTTATTTATTTTTCTAAATAAATATTCCCATTCATTATATTTGCAAATGTTTTACAAATATTTCCTTTTAAATTCTATTTGTAAATGTTTTACAAATGTATTCCTTTCCAATTCCATTTGCAAATGTTTTCCTTTCCAATTCCATTTGCAAATGTTTAACAAATGTTCCTTTTTCTATTTCTATTTTACAAATATTTTCCTTTATATTTGTTTCACAAATATTTTCCTTTTCAACTCTTTGATTTTATAATTATTCCCTTTTATAAAATCCTTTTTCCTTTTATATATAAAATCCATTGATTTTATATAAATAAATTATTTTCAAAATATACTTTGAAAATCCCCTTTTTACATCCCACTATTTCTTACGGTATTTAAAATACCAAACACAGTGATCGATATCATCCAAACACACATAATCATCAACAGATTATATATCACATCATACATCACAGTATTTTATATATTGAGGAACCCAGTTGGGTACCTCCAACCTATTTCCTTGCATCACAGATGTTAAACAATATAATTAACATCAATAATATTTCACTATGAAATATTCTGCTAAACAGAATCGATATAGATTAACGATATATATATATATCGTTATCTATGATTTCAACCAACACATAAGCAATTCAACCAAACAGTAAACACACAGCAATCAACAGAAAATTATAAGTTCTAAGAATACATTATAAAAATATAACTGTTCAGAGTTGGTGAGTTTTACTCACATTGGACGATCAACGTTGATAACGATAACCATCGCTTGATTCGGACGGACAATTTATTTTGCTATAAATTGAAACGAGCTCTGATTCACTCCTAGTCAGTTCCATGGTGTTGTCGTCGTCCATACGATCCTATCGGATTCGAGTTTTCTGAATTTTGTTTACGTATGACAAAGTTATACTTTATACAACTTAATACACTATTTAATTTAAATAAACTTTAATTTATTTTGTTATTAGGCCATAACCTTTTCTTGAGCCCATCTGCAACTTGAAAAACCCGACCATGCTTCCTATATTTTCGCCCGAATTAGCCTTCTTCCCCCAAAGCTCTGAAGCCCGCTCCTCCTTGCTTCAATAAATCCACGCATCCCTTTTGTATCTCTTCCATGCCTCACCCCTTGTTTTCTCACTTAATCCCAACGATAAAACCACCTACGTCCTCCACTTCTCAGTCCGCATGCACCCAACCCCATCTTGATGCTTGCGCACCCTCCTTTTCCATTCCGTCGTCACTCCCAAAACCGTCGTCCCAGATAGACTACGACAACTTCTTCCATCAATCCTTCCCCAACTTTACACTCGAGTGCGAAATACTTTGCTGAACCCAAAAATAAACTCCAAATTGAGCGTTGATGCTCCAAAAAGTTGAACTCGTTACCCCTAGTCTTACTGCCTTCTTTTGAGCTCGACAAAGATTGGATTGCACTTGACAAAAATCACATGAGAATGGAGCTGGTCTTCTAAGAAACTCAAAAATATATGTTTTACTAATTTAGGAATTTTATTTCCATTTTCTAGCATTTTGAAGAGTTCACAATTTTTGGTATTTGATTTGAATTGTGGTGGATTTATGAAGAATCCGATTTGCTGTGAAGAGGTGTGGTGGCCTTTGTTTTGACCAGAAGAGGAATTGGAGGAGTAGGAATGTCCACGTTTTGATTTGTTTGATTTTTAGGAGCTCACGAAATGTTTTCCAGAAATGAACACTGGCAACTGAAGTAATGAACTCGCGTGGCATTAAGTTTAGGGAGATTTTTAATGTATTATATAGGGATTGGTTTTAAATATTTTATTATTCATTATTTTCTCATTTATCACTAAAAAAATCCTATGATTACATATAGTATTCAAAAATCATGAAAACAGACATGCAACTAGAGTTTGACATTGCGGATCCAACAAAATTAGTTTCGTCGAAACGAATGTCGTTTGCAAAACTGGCTATTTTTAAAGCTCTAAATAAACCCTTTTAAACATTAATATTTTTAAAAATAATTAAATTTAATATTTAAAAATAAATATTATCGTATATATATTCACATTAAATATCATACAGCTCCAGAATATATATATATCGGGATTTATAACTCGATATTTCAAAGTTCCCAGTTATATCGATATTCGATTTATATTGAAAAATCCATTTATAATATAAATAAATCATTACAAATTATAAAGGAATTCCACAGCGACTTTTCTAAAATTTGATTTGGACATAACTCAAAATCTACACGACGAAATCCCGATTTTTCTCTTCCACTAGAAAAATATACTTCACCAGCTCCTAAGTTTCTTGTTTCACAGAAATCCGATTTAAAACGGACCCTGTATATTCAATTGAAGTTCAAATCGCCGAACTGCGAACTACTATGCCATTTCGAGCTCGATTTTAATTATAATATAAATTGTACGTTCAACTATCGTTATTTAAATATATACGTTATTCTAATTCAATTCTAAGCTGAATTAAATATTTTGAATTGTCCAGTTCACATTATATTGTCAATTCACTATTTTTGACTATTTCAGAAATTAAATATATTATTTAATTATTATATTAATTAAATATTCAAAGTTATTTAATTAAACCACCATTTAATTCTCTAAATCACTATATAAATAATTAAATTAATTAATTATTATACTGCAAATACACAGGACATTACAGATTATAAGATAAAAAACCGTTGGCTATAATTTTCATGTTCAAAGAAACTAACAATAATTTTCATGTTCAAAGAAATTCACTAACTTGGATTGATAAAACCAACATGTAGCTAACAAGTAGAATTAGCAAAATGCAAACATAGCATTCGACATCACAATCAGTCTAAAGAAAAGCCATTCCGCTGTAGAAATGTTATGAAACCATTGAATGATTATCAACGAAAGAAATATTTGGACTTGTGAAACGTTCTTGCTGTTCAAATGCTTTTACTTTAGCATCTCCAAAAAAAGATTCTACAGAATGATGCACCGGAGTTACTTTGAATTCCTATTAGCCGTATTAACTCTCTTGTAGTTGAAATGTAATATTGGTGCAACATAAAGCAAGTATTAAACATATGATTAGACCAATTGTACACTCACTTTACATTCCCTAATGTACTACACCTTATACTTTATCATGTATATTTGGCTATTCATGTCAACTTAGAAGATATTATATGTTGACGCCAAAAAGTGGGTACCAACACCCAATGGTCGGGTTTGGAGCATGATATATGAAGAAATATCTAAAGAAGCAAGACAACAACATTTTTACATTGGTTCGACGTTAACGAGCCTACGTACACTTTATAATCTCATAGTAATGGCATAAACTTGGAGACACAATACATGAGATCGTCAAAATCTCTATTACATAATCGTTTTTTATTAATATAGCAAGTATTTCAAGATGAAAGTGGTTAGCAGCCATGATTGAGTTGTGGAGGGCATGCATGAGCTATAAAGTCAAGCTCATATCTCAGCAAAGTCCTCCCTTTGTTATGTAACTTGATGTATTTATAGGTAATAGGCCTCAAAATTTGAGGTGACTTGTGTCGGCTGATCCATATGAATAGCATACGATGGAGCTAAGTCTTGATTACATAGAGAGATTCCATCTAGTATGTAGCAGCATAAGTGTAGCTCTATCCAAGTTTATAGGCTTTAGAATGGGTAGTTGGACCAAGTACGCAATCTATGAAATAGGTCTCGTGACCAAATCATTGTTGTAGTGTAAGTTGAGCTAAAGACCACTGAACTCAGGTCCTTCAAGCTGAAGTGCTTCGATCCAAGAATCCTCGAGCCAAGAAGCCTCGAGTCTGACTTCTTGTAATAGGTCCATGGGTTGATGGCCTTGCCAAAAAGCAGGTCAACACTTTGCCTCCCTAAGTACATTGTGTGTCTGATAGGATGTACTTTGAATAAGTCGAATTGCATCTCTTTGGAATGTCATTCATCTTCTTATGCAAGTCGAGAGAATGGTCAAGCGTAAGGTCAAGTCAGACCATTAGTCACACACAAGTCAGTGCATGGTTCGGCTATCCAAGTCATGAGATAGTGTAGGCACATGAACTTGACATTGCATATGGTTGTTTACTTATCAAGTCATTGGAATAGTGACCTAGGAATCCATGATCGCGTCGTATGTCATATATAAAAAGCCAGAAAACCACAATCACTATGTATCGTATTAACATAAGACTAGAAATACATGGCCATGTAAGACCATATTTAAAGATATCCACGATCACTTTGCATCGTTTTTATGGTCCAATGATCACGTACGAGTCCTTAAGTCTTTATACTCTCCGTCGTTGCTTTGGGTTAGAGTTGCAGGTTTAGCAGTCTTAGCCAATCCAAGTCGTTTTATATTTTCTCTTGAGTCAGCGAGAGTTAAAGTTGAACATGCGGACAGTCGAATCTCATTTGCCTAGGCATCGTTCCTTCACTTTAGTCATAAAGTGAGGATAAGCTCATCGAGCACCAGTGAACTTAGTTTCTCTTATTATCAGACCAGTTAGGTCGAGCCCCTTTTTCATGATTCATCGTAGTCCGAAATAGTCATCATACTTTAGTTGAGTCTGTTCCTTATGCTCGGCTCCATTGAGTTCAACAAATAAAATTGTAGACCTGATCACTAAAATTGATTCTCTCTGGAACCTCATATTCCTATTATTCGAGAGGATCATTGTCCTAGCCAGTCTCCAGCCCTCTTCACGGGCTATGGAGTGTTGGACATCGTTATGTCTGTGGCGTTTGCATCGAATGCCTAGGTGAAGTGCTTTCCATTCAATGTTCTCGTGGTTCGTCACTTGTCTTTTGACTCGGGATGACGATCTATTGCTTAGATGTATGCGTGTTAATCTTGAGGAGTCATTTTGGTTGTGGTATGGGATCTTGCGGAATTCCAAGATAGTAAATGTGCCTAGAATCATCGGGAATAGCATCATGCTGCTCGAAGCTCGTATCCCGTGCCCCCATCCACTGGGGTTTAGCTGAGTGGTGAGAATCAAATCTGTGTCTTCTCTGAATTCATACATCCTCATCAAGTCATGAGTTAGAGTTGGATGCAACATGATTTGTTGGTATGCAGGTCATACTGATTTCTGCTCTCCTATCCAAGTTCTAAGGATTGAAGTTGGGCTATGAAATGTCAGACTATAATCAAGCGGATGCTCCCATTCTTTCCCTGTACCATGAGGAAAAGTCAAGGACAAAGTGGACGTGTCACACCCAATTATTGCATTGGTTAGGATAGCTAATTCATGTCAAGCGTTATCTGAACCTTATTAGGGAGTAGGTTGGAGCTAGTCAATGGATAATCACTCTGCATCTGTTTCATGGTACATATGCGGCCTGTCAAGATCAAAGCATAAGTTATGTATACACAAATAAGTTATGCCAATTGCAAATACTTTCAATAGTTATGCCCCCAGTACGGGGGTAATGGCAAAAGACAGGTGGTCGGATCACACCCACTTCGAATTTAGACATGTATGCATAAAAAGGCATGGATTTCAAAGCTTAAGTGATTGTGTTGTCCAAATGCTCGAGCTATTGCATTTTCCATTCGGTGTACTTGTAATGTGAAACTTGTTGTTGCACTTGGGCTATAGTTAGTCACATATAGGTATGTGTGTCGATTCGAGATATCACTCTCAAGGCCCTCTTTTCAGTCATTGCATTGAGTCGTGTGGTAGTATAACATTAAGCATTGACGCCAACCCTTCAAACACGAATCTTCATTGGTGAATGCGAGTGTGGCCCTTACGTCTATGCTTTGTATCTGTATATGAACTTGCAATTCGAAATAGAATAATTCGCTTAGTCTTCCAAGCTACTAAGTCGGTCTTTAAGTCATGATAAATTCTAGCTTGAAATGAAAACATGTTAAGTGCTAAGCTATCTAGCATGGAATGATTAAATGTCAAAGTGTCATGTGCCGTAGTTTGGAGGCATAGTGTCTGTGACCTCCATTTAACTTTGAGACCCGGGTCGCGTTCGAAATGTGTTTGAAGTTAATTCAGAAGTTTATGTTTGTACCCCCAGTGTCGGTGGGAATTGGGTTAAGTCATCCGGACGTCCGGTCCGTAAGTCTTGTATACTCCTGTCCTTAGTCGAAGGGCGACGGAGATTTGTGGACGTTGCAACATCGTCCTTTATACTCTCTTCTAAGTCGTGAGAGTTAGAGTTGTTGGTTTAGTTGTCTTAAGTCATGGTGCACCATTCACACGAACCCAATAGGTTTATACTCTCTCTCAAGTTGTGAGAGTTAGAGTTATGGACGTCGTGGCTCGTCCTTTATACTCTCTCAAAGTCAGTTAGAGTTATGGATCGAGTGGTCTTAAATCTTGGCGCGCCCATCACACTCAACCAAGTTTTATACTCATATCCAAGCTCTGAGGATTAGAGTTAGTCGGGCAAACAGTTGGGTCATATTTGCCTTGGCATCGTCTCTTACTCCCACGTTAAGGGCCAAGGTCTCCATTAGGGATGTTCGATTCACGCCGCTGTTGCGTTTATACTCTTCCCATCGGAAGCATGGGAAAGAGTTAAAGACGTCATCGGAGAGTAGTCGAGTCATACTCATCCTCGTCTTAACATTTCTTTTTTCCCCCACGTCAAAGGAAAAAGTTGTTATGCTGTTCATGGGATTGTGCCCCTGTCATTGTTGCACTCTTCCCTTCGGATCAAAGGATGGAGGCATCAATCTACTGGGTGGTTATGTCACACCCGAATACATCCCTATGTCTTGCTTGGTGAATTGAAGGCTAGAGGCTGAGGAGGCCTCATTAGTATGCCAATGTAAAAATAACACATGTCGAACTCATGTACATTTTTTTCTTGCCCCTTGCGTCAAGGGCAAAAAGTCAGTGAACAAGTGGTCCAAATCCATCTATCTAAGATGGTTGGCGTCAGTCCAAGAGTAAGTGGGTGAACATTTGAATCACGATCGCCAAACTTTACGTTCCTCCGATCAAGCAATGGAAGGAGTGGTTGGTACCAAACCTCATGTACCTGCATCATTCATATACGAATTTGCATTAGTTAGTCATATCAGTAACTCAAGAAGCATGTAAAGGCAAAATGCATGATTGGAAAATAAGCATGTTGATGGGCAGTGCTTCCTCCTCTATTTGGGTTCAGGTAATCTGATGGCGTCGAGCACAGGATTTAGCCATATGGACGGTCGAACCGCATCCATCTGGAGTCGGATTCCGACTTTGAATGGCAAAGATCGATGCATAATTGTCGTTTTTCCATGCATGAGCCAAAGGATGGATGGTCATGTCAGATCCACCTTAATTTGTATATCTTTTCTCGGACGGAGGGAATGGTTTTGTAAATGAGAGGTTCAGTTGGGCTCGTTATGGCAATACTATGTAGTTTTGCATGCAGGTGTTGGAAGTCTGATTGATACCAAACTCTGGGTACCTATATCATTCACACATAAATTCATATGAGTTAGTTACATCAACAACTCATAAAGCATGCAAAGATAAGAGATATGGGTAAAAAATAATCCTGTTAAAGGAATGAGTATTATTTAGAATACGAATGGTATCACATGTCCTTTGCCAGTCAATTTTGCTTTGTCCCATCTCTGATAGGTGATGACCGCTGAAGTTTTAGTTGATGAAGGAAGTCTTTTCAGATCCTCGTGGGGCAGCAACGCCAAGAACGATCAGACCTCGATCGAGGTATTGGGATAATAAAGGCGGTCATGCGGCCCTCGTGGGTGAGTAATGAGGTTGTGTTTCCTTTAAATCGCCTTCTTACCCCCACATCAAGGGAAAGGAATAAGGGTCAGGTAGTTAGATCAGAACCGCTAATGGTGATGTCTCATTTTGTCGATGCTAAGACGACGATCGGCAGAAGAACAATGGATCCATGCTTGTAGAAGCTTTGTCTTTTCCATGTCAGGAAGTGGGATACAGAGGCTACGAATGTAGACATGCCTCGTCCATCAACAGCTATGTCTTTGATCCTATGTCGGGGAATAAGAGTCGATGTATAAACAATCAATCAGCATCATAACATGAGTGTTTCAGACTTTTAACTCGTTGATCTTCGGGTAAGACTGAAGCAGTCAATCAGGATTGAATAACCTCAGCAAATAGGGGGTGATGGCTCTTGGAAGAATCCCAGTCGTTGCCATCTTGCTGTTGATATTCTCAGTCTATCCGTTGAATCTTGAATGATAAGTCTTGACTATTATTATTGGCCAAAATATATGCTGAGCCGAAGGCAAGCCATCAGCAGGTCTGGGCGTCGCGCTGGTAGGGGTCCAAGGCCCCACAGTCCTGGTGCTAATCGCCCGATTCATTTGATTTAGGAAGACCGAGCCATCTTTGAAACGATCAGAAAAATGCATTTTTTTTTTAAATGGCCCTCTCTCGGGTCCATGTGTAGGGCTTTAGAAATGGCTAGTAATCTGGGTTGGTATATCTGGAAGAGTTGGTCCGGAGTTGGATGAGCTTGAGAGATTCAGAGGAGTCAGTCGACCCTAAGTTGGTCGACCTGAGCTTGAACATCACTACGAAGATAGCTGTTCGAATCGATCTCACCCTGACCCATGACCTGCCTCAAGACATGCTGCACACTGGGAGCTTTCCAAAGTGCAGTTCATACTGGCTGGTCCTCGTGTCGGGTCGATGTCGACCCGGGAAGGTTCGACCCGACCGAGGTTAAACCCAGAACTAGGACAATATCTGTGTTTGTTGGGGAAGCATATGTTGCTGCTTCTCCTTTCCAAAACATGTGCAGAAGTATTGGAAACCATGGTTGCTGAAGATGACTGAAACTAGGATTTCGTCTTGGACTTGGTGATCCAAAAATTGGGCAAAACCTTTAAGACACTGAGAATTCGTTTCTCTACGAAATCACCAAAGTGTTGACACCAAAAAGTGGGTACCAACACCCAAAAGTCGGGTTTGGAGCGTGATATATGAAGAAATATCTAAAAAAATAAGAAAAAGCAAGAAAATAGCATTTTTATAGTGGTTCGGCCGAACCTACGGATCTATTCCTAATTTTTGTAAAAATGTAGTCTAGAAAAAAATATAGAAATAGAATTAAGTATCCCGTTTCGAATGAAATATATATGTTTATAATAGAATAAGTAATTTTATAATAGAAATAAGTAAATTCTAAGTAAATGGGATTTCCGAATATCTCAATTGGATAAACCCAAACGAATTTGTTCCTTTTGATAAAAATTCAAAAAGCTTCAATTAGTACGCATAGGAAATAGGCCAATTTAGCAGCTTTTTATTTAATCAGCCTATGTCCACTTTATAATCTCACAATAATGTCATAAGCTTGGAGATACAATACATGATATCGTCAAAATCTCTATTACATGGTCATTTTTTATGAATATAGCAAGTATTTCGAGATGGAAGTGGTTGGCATCCATGATTGAGTTGTGGAGGGCATGCATGAGCTATAAAGTCAGGCTCAGATCTCAGCCAAAAGTCCTCTCTTTGTTATGTACCTTGATGCATTTATAGGCAGTAGGCCTCAACAATTTGAGGTGACATGTGTCGGTTGATCCATATGAATAACATACGATGGAGCAAAGTCTTGATTACGTGGAGAGATTCCCTCTAGTATGTGGTAGCATAAATGTAGCTTTATCCAAGTATATAGGCTTTAGAATAGGTAGTTGGACAAGTACGTAGGCTATGAAGTAGGTCTCATGACCAAGTCATTGCTACAGTGTAAGCTGAGCACAAGACCACCAAACTCAGGTCCTTCAAGCTGAAGTGCTTCGAGCCAAGAAGCCTCGAGTCTGACTTCTTGTAATTGGTCCATGGGTTGATGGCCTTGCCAAAAAGCGGGTCAACAGTATACTTATCTAATACCATATGCATACTGCAGTGAAAGATATTTAAAAAAATGAATTTATTTCCTTATTGATTAGATCTTGCATGAACATATATTTTAGCAAATATATTTGAATTATTTGAATTTACAAATTGCAGATTCGGACTAGTATTCGTCTATCCCTAGCACTTTCAAATATAAGCTATCAAAAACAGATGCTTGCTTGATTGTATTTCTTAGTTGCATAAAAAACATAAGGGATTATCGATGTTAGTCTAATATCGTATTCTTCCTTCTGTAGGAAGTGTATTTTGTTTCGCAAAGCATGTTGTAAAAGATATCTTATGCACACAATAGTTGTTCCAAACCTTATTTCAGTATATAACTTTATCAGCATTCCTTCTAGATAATCTCTAAACTGATTTGAAGAGAATTCCCCTACTACTCCTGCTCATATGTATTATTACTACTGTGTATCTGAGTATTTCAATCATCTGTTTGAACTGAAAACATTTGCTGAAAAGTCTGAACTAACGAACCTAATCCCCTCGATTAAAAATAATGCTAACTTCTATACCTTGAGTAATAAACAGTGTCTTACAAGACTAGCCAACTAAATTTGAAAGAGATTTCCCCTTAATTCAGCGGCCAATTCACTTTAATAGATAATGATTCAATTATGAATTAATTTTCTTTTGTTATGTAGTTAAATCAGGTTAAGTGCAAAATTAGGCCAAGGAAACGAGACTAGATGGAAATGGAAGTGCCATAGAATGCCAAATTAATAAAAAAAAATCATTAAATTTTACAGATATGATATGGTAGCGCTTATCTGACCTCTCTGGAGCAGCAAACAATATATGGAATTTAAAGCATAAATGTAAATGTGTTTCTAGGATAAAACAAGATATTAATACCAATTAGATGGATTAAGCTTGACCCCAGAACCATGATATCAAATTCATACAAAATCTAAATGTAGAAACATTTTGCTACCTATATAAAGTTTAAGTTATATTAGACTAAACCAAATATCCTATAACAGTTGTATTCAATTTATTTCAAATGCAGAGGCCACTGAATAGGCTGTATATTTTACTTAACTTTCCCTAATGCTTTGTACACCGAATATCATTCCGAATTTGCAGAAGAAAATAAGTACAGTCACTATTCTCAACTAAACTCATTCATGTTTTTTGTTACATTAAGAAAGTAGGGGCTAAAGATTTACTAAAATTTTAATATGTTGAATTTAAAACCATACATGAATGTTAGTTTTAAAAGTCAAACTAAAACACGTGAGCAAGTATAAGAGGTAAAATAGATTGTACTTTCAAATTATGAACCAAGTCAAGTGTTAACGATATTTTTGTCCACAATGGAGATAGGTCTACGGAGGCAGACCTAAGGAAAAATGGGGTTATTTAGCTTTCACGAGTATGAGGTAGAGCCCAAAAGATTAGTTACTCCTCCCTCAATGGGTGAGCATCACTCTTAAGTGACTCAAGAACCAACAATTATCTCGGGACAAGGTTTCCCTAAACACAACCCTCGACAAAGAGGCGAAACGGCTTATAGGAAGGGGTTCTGCAAAAGCTCCGCGGAAGGGTCTAAGCTTAAGTAGGAACTCGTGACAACGTAGAGAGTATACAGTGTGTCGTATAGGAGATTGCTAAAAAAATCATATAAGAAACTCATAATAAAATATACTAAGTGTCCATCTGCTATTTATTGATCTTTGATTTGGAGTACATGAGTGATTACAATAAAAATCCCCAAATTGATTTAGAAATTAGGGTTTACTCTAGAAAGAAAGAGTACAAGAATGAGAAATGAGAAATCGATCCACAAAATGAGAACCCTAGGGTTTTATTTATAGAAAAATCCAGGCCTCTTTTGCTATTGGGCCAGCAGAAGCCTCTGTAGGTCACTTTTTCCCTTGGTTCCATTTTTTTTGCTCTTGGCCGCTCTTTTGGCCTTACTTATTGCTTTCTAAGGTACCGGTCTTTATTCTCAAAAGAATGGTCTCGGTTATTGGAGCTTTTATGTGGAGTTTATTCTATCTTCTTCATATCAATACCAAGCCTGTTGGTATGGATAGTATTAGGGAGGCTTTCGGCTTCCGGATGAAGGCTTCCAGATATGGGCTGCCGGATGTAGACTTCCTGATATAGGCATAGGTTTTTGGGATATAGTCTTCCGGTCATGGGCTCTCGATCTTGCTATTAACATTTTGTGGAACTTGCCTTCGTGATTTAAGGGAATGGTTGTCGGGTCTTCCACCTCTGTCGGTATTGACACTAAGAAGATTAGTGTGGATAGCTTGTCTCTCTTCGAGGTTCCGGCTTGTCTTTCGATAGATTCCTGAAGCGTATCTTGGCTTTCCGGAAGGTTGCTTCTGGTTCTTTATTAATTTCTTAGCTAAAGTGGCTTCTTAGTGGGCATCTGATGGGGGTCTCTGTAGTTGGTTACTGGATGATTTTCTTATGCTTCAAACTCCGTTCCATTGATGTTCTCGTCTTTTGACATGTCGGTATTAAGCAAGTTAATACCGATATCCCTTCCGCCCTTCTAGGTCTCGGTTTGTAGGGTCCCTGGTCTCTCTCCTCATCGACTTCTGGTTTTGGCTAACCTTCTGTTATCTTCCCTTCCACCCTGCCGGTATCTTTTCTTTGTATAGGTTTTGAGCTCTTTTATTTAGTAACGGTGTCAGTTGCATAGCTCTCGGGTTGTTCCCTTATGCTTTCGGTTTTACCTTGTCATGGTTCTTGCTTACGGGTCATTCTTCTATGTTTGTGACAGTCCATTACCCCTTCACTGATAGCCTATTTCGGTGCTAATTTTGGTAGTAACATTTGCCCCTATTTGTGAATGGGTAATTTCGACTTTCCAAGTCAAACTTCGATGCATTTTCGGTGTTTTGATTCCCTATCTCCTGATCTTCCCCGATCAGACTCATTGATTGGTCCTTGCCTGTACGGCTTGGATTAAAGGTAATTTGGTATAATTACCATTGCTTCTTCTTCCTTATTTTTTTACCTGTGACATTAATTACTCAAACCAAATTATTATTCATTGAGAATTGCCAAAGTTTTTTCGAAAATTTCTGATTCAATCCCTAGTGAGTAAGAGTATTCTTACTTTAAATTATAAGAAGAAATTTAAACTAATCACTTAAATCAATTAGGGTTTTTCTATAAAATGCAAGTTATTTAATCATACGTGATTTATATTCTGATTCATGGTGAACTATACGAATGCCCTTTCCCTCAGTGTTATTTCTTGGGGGTTTGAGATGTACAATTTTCATAAGAAAGGTTATTTACAGCTAAAAAGTAAATTCATGCCTTTGGTGCCGGAGAATTCACCACCAAAGTTACCAACTCGTCCGTTCCAACTTTACCGATACCAATCCCAGCATTTATGTAGTATGTAAGTGCTAGATTGATCCAAAAATGGTGAATCATCTGTAAGGCTGTCGAAGAGATGATTCTTCCTCCGGTTTTAGCATCGGTAAAGTTTAGGAGCTTTATTGTCGTAAGCCTTCGACTTTGGTTTCATGTGCTAGTCCCGAGGTCCAATCAGGCTTTCTGTGATGACATACCATTTTGGTTCCGGTGTAACCATTACCATTCCCTTTTAGTCTTCCTGGAACCGTTCTTGCGCTTTTTTTGCTTTCGGGGTCGGGATGATTAATCTTGTCATCATTAAGGGCTTGATTGTTTTTAAGTGAACACAACTTAGCATGGATTCTGTCCAGATTAATATTTAGGACTATCTTAATATGCAATGATTTGAGTATCTAGCATTAATAATTTTACATGTTATCTACCCATTTTGTATTAATGAATGCGGTTCTAATTCATGTGTTATGAAATTATATCACCTGGCAGCACTATGTCGGATAAAAAGAGCTCTGGTCAATTGAAGCCTGGAGTTCCCAGCGCCTTTCGAAAGAAGGAGTTGTTCGCTTTGAAGAAATCTCTAATTACTTCTCAGGATGAAGTAAACTCCATCCTTATCAGCTTTGGGATGTCTGACGTAGATACTATTCCTGCCACTAATCGGGATAATTCAAGAAATCCTCCAAAAGGCTACTTTGCATATTCAACCATCCACATTTGGCATGGGGGCTTCTTTCTCTTTTCGACTTTTATGTTTCGTCGACTCTTGTGGGACCTGGAAATTGCACTTATGCAACTTCTGCCGAACACTTATACTTTGCTTCTATATCTCGAAGTTCTGACACTCGAATCGGGACGGTCTTTCCTTACTATTAATCTTATTCAACATTTGGTGCGGTTTTCGAAAGGAGCAGACTCACCTATTCTGCGTGCCAATCCTTTAAAGAAAATCTTTACTGACGGTATTAGCAAGACTAAACCCTGGGGAGATCAGTTCTTTTTCATCAGGTGCCCTGTTGGCATTTCGGGAAATTTTGCGGATTTTGGTAAGTTCCCCTACTTTTTCATGAGTAATCATACTTTTCCTGGGCATTGTTTAACTTTACTTGCTTTCCAGATCCTACTTCTAAGAGAGTTGCTTTAATGGAGAGTGAGTCTCACGCGCTTAAAATTATCTCTAAAGCATTTAAAGAAATGCATAGTCGTTCGGTTTTGTTGACCTTAGATAAATTGCGTCAATATAATCTCCTTCTTGATGGGAAAAAGATCTAGGGGCACTCACCTATTAATCTCTTAAGATCCAAGCATTTGACTTTGGGCTCGGACATGTTTACTATTTCGTCTTCTTTGTTTCCAAGTATCCTTAGTATGATTGCTACTTTCTTTTCGAAGCAACCTTAATTTGCAAGATATTCATTCTTGAGTTTATCTTTGTATTTATATTTGATCAGGGGTCTTGGCTTCTGAAGTTGTAACTCTCACCAGTGCTCTAGATCGATCAACTGTCGTTGCTATCAAGAGGCTGGTCGAATCAACCGTTGAGCTACTGGATAAAAGATTAAAACATGGCACTTCTAATCCTCTTTCTCAGGTTACCGTTGTTGAGATTACTGATCAACAAGTTCCTATCTTCGTAGTCTCTACTCTCGATTCTACCGTGATGACTATTATTGTCTCTCCCGAAGGTACTCTTGGTCGTGGGCGTGAGGGTCGTGTTATACTGTCAACCTTTCTAAGTACGTCAGAAGTGGACAAGCATGCCATAACCCAAATTTCCACTTCTCAACATGTCAACCCCTTGGGGCGTCCTGTGCCAACTATGAATTTTGATGATATTGTGAAGCTCTCTCTTTCTTCTCCCAAAGTTACGAAAGCCTCATTTTCTCCCACCTCTTCAGACAGGGAAGGTGTTTATCAACATTTAGTCAATCAACAATTATCGGTATAAATCTTCCTTCTCCAATCTTTTCCTTATTTTTAATTCATCATGACGGTTGATCGGACTCCATTTCTTTCTCGAATCACTAAGAGATGGATCTTATCTGAAACAACGCCTTCCTTTCCTTCTTTGGAAGTTACTTGTCTTCGAGAAGCGAATGCGGCTTTAAGCGATGAATCCGAGAGATTGAAAGCTTCTCTTGAACATGCCGAGGCAACTCTTGAGAAATATAGACAGACAAAGAGTCTCTATCTGATCAAGTTTCAAGCTTCAAATGCCAAATAGCAGAAAATATGGTTAGTCATGTTGAAGAACTTAAGAGGAAAGATGAAAAGCTTTCCCATGCGACGCAGATAATTTAAGAGGTCGAGAGCAGAATTTCTGACTTTTTTCAAGTTCAACTTCCTCAAATTAAGACTGAATATTATGAGGATGCCTTATTTCATGTTATGTTTGATAATCTTCGGATTCTTCCCGAGATGCAATTGCAATTCACTACCAACCCCTCTTTTATTAAGGATAGGGCCATAGAGAGGATTAATAAGGCCAAGCAAAGGTTCGAAATGCCAGAGAGGAATAGGCTCAAAGCTGAAGATCTCATATTCATTGAGGATCTTTCTGATGACTCCGTTGAGGAAGAGGAGTATTCGGTTTTTATTGATGATGACGGAAACGATGGTAGTGATTGGCCCAATGGTAGTGACCACCGAGATGAGTATGACAAGGATGAGAGCGATCCTTCTGCGGCTTCTGATGTCTCACATGATTCTACAAGATATAGTCTTGACGTTAGAGGTACTCGTGCTGCTCAAGATTCTGAAGCCCCTTCCGCCAAGAAAGGTGGTACTTTTGGGCCCTCAGGAAGATAACAGCCTACCCAACCTGGGATTTCTCCTTCTTAAGTGTAGCTTTTATTTTCACAATGCTCTTTCCTTTCTCACGTATATGATGGTAACAATTTTCCTGTCGTTATATTAAATAGACCAAAAGAAATATCGTCTCATGACTTAGAGTTGAATTAGATGAAAAACAGAGGGAAATAACTCGATCTCGTGTAGAGCAAGGAAGGTTATTAAAAGATTGTAATGCATTATCCCGAAGATATCATGATTTAGAGAAGAGCGCGTCTAAGCTTATGTATTAGAAGGAGCACGAGGCCGCACCCAGACTAAGGAAAGCCCGTAAGCATATGGAAGCTTTTCGGGAGGAAAACAAGGAATTGACGACCTTATTTTGGATGTTGATTGAGGATATAGATATATTAGTTAACTCTTTGTACGAAGTTGATAAACGATACACAACGGTGGATTTTTTTTTCCTAGGGAGCATAGCAGCGGTTTAATACGTCTCCTTCGTAGGCTTTATCTAGATGAGTTTGGAGTTGACCCACATCCCGGGGCTTGTTGGAACCTCGAGAGGGTTCTTTCAATTCCTAGGGATCTTCCCCCAGAAAAACTTGAGTATAACAAGGATAGGTTTATTACTGAACTATTCAAGAGGTTGATTTTGTATGAGCAGGAAGAGTACTTGTAAACATGATGTGATGAATGTACAAAATACATTTGCAATTTCACTTTTTACTTACGGTTGTTGATTCTCTTATTTATATTATGACAGAATTCCATTTACCATGAAGACGCATTACTTTTGATTTTGAGCTGAGACAAGAATTTTCAACAACATCTCACATTTTCGAAAGAAAGCATTTTCTAAGAAAGCTTAAAAGTATTTACACGAAATTTCCTCATCTCTCCCTTAATTTATTGGGTAAAGAGCGTGATATGACCTTAAAAAGACTTAGGATTGAACATGTTGAGTTGATATATAAATAATAGTTGCATCGATACGTGAGTTTGATCCCTTGTAACTGTGTTTGGCTTACATGTGTATCAAAGCGATTAAAATTTGGTATTAAATAAAGTTCTTGTAAAATATTTTATCTAGAAGATCAATACCATCCCTCTGGGTAAAAAGACATGCATAACCAATTTTTGTTTTTATGAGCAGGCGGATCGACATGAGATCTTTCCACCTTAAGATGAGCTGCCATTAGTTGTTGAGAAAAAGGGCAGGACATATGAGGGACTGCCTATATCTTGAGAGAGAACGATATTGCTTCAAGATTTATCCATCAAGCATTTGAATGAAATAATATGTGCTTTGAAAGGTCAATTAGAAAAGAAAGACAGACTTATACTTGGATCGAAGACGTATATAAAGACAAAACCTTCTATTGAGTTCGAAGATGAGTTAAGAGGTTTATGCCAACGCGTCACTAACTTGGAAATTAAGTTAGACAATGTTAATGCAAAATGTAAGACATAGGAATACTCCTTCAAGAATATTCCTATCATAACGGCATCTCAGCCTTCTAGTCCTACGACTCTGCCTAGGGCCTCATCCTCTCAAAAGTATTTTCACTTAAAGAACCCTCCTCAAGGGTTAGAAGAATCATTCATTTCTGAATGGTGCAAAAGAGTGGTAGTTGATATAAAAAGCGTCTACGACACCAAGTTAATTGAGGATACATTCAATCATGTTAATCGGTATGTTGATCAGATCAAACATTTGCAAGTGGAAAGACATGATCTACGTGCAAGTGTTTTTAAGTTGGAGAAAGACAACAAGTCTCTTAGGGCAATGTACAGAGTTTATGATAGGCTTTGAAATTTCAGGTCAAACCTTCTGACAACCTTGGTGAAGTTAGCATAAAGGTGTGTAAACTTAACAAGCTCCTAAGCATCAAAATTCGCCATGCCATTAATGCCCCTTTGCCTGAGGATGAAGGGAATCAGGATATTTAATTGTGTTTGTAATTGTAATGTGTACATACCCATATTTAAATAGTCAATGATGCAATTCTTTTAAATGAACTTGTAAATTGTGCGTGTTACTTGTTATGTGACTTATTGCCTGTATTGAATAGAAATAATAATGATTTGTATATAAGAGGTCTAAGAAATCTCCTTGAACGAGATGGAAGACGATTATCTTTGTTTGAAAGCCCTTTAATAATAAATTCTGAATTTCCCTTTAAGTTTTGTTTTGTTGATCCCTCTCCAGGAGTGAATCTTTAGGTCTTTGTGATACAAATGAGAGTGCCAACAAAAGATGGCTAGAGCGCCTTTTCTGGTAATGACTGGAAGCTTTGGTCGACATTCTAAATCAGAATTTTAGGATGAAATCCGGGAATTATCCTCCAGTAATAACAGAAGTTTTAGATCCAGCCCACACTCAGGTTGCTTAATATAGAACCAGGAACTCACTTCTGGTGTTTTAATAGAAATCCTGAATTAACCTAGATTTAGGTATTTATTAGAAGTCTCGAACTGACCGAGATTCGGGTATTTAATAGAAGTCCTGAACTAACCCAGATTCGGGCATTTAATAAAGGACCATAAAACCATTTCTGGTAATTAGTTTTGTTTCCCCCTCTGGGTTTGATTTTATAAGAAGAGGATGTATGTGCTTCCTGAGCCACTCTCTGGGCTTTTGGTTATCAAAGCAGAGGATGTACGTGCTTTGTTGGCCAATCTCTGGGCATGTGCGTCCGGTGCGCTTGTTTAGCTTATCCACAAGCATGGCGGAAGGACTTACCCAACCTCCCTCCAGGAGGCGCCTTATCCTGGACATCGTAGGCGATGATAAGGTCTTAAATGCTTAAATCGGGCCATCTTAGACGCGGAATTAAGGCTTACTCTTTTGATTCTATACCCTGGCCATCGTAGGCGGTGATAAAGGCTTACACTCCACCCCCTACAAGGGGTGCCTTATCCAGGCCATCGTAGGCGATGATAAGGGTTGGGGTTCCCTTCTACAGGTAATGCGAAACATAAGCAGAGGTAGGACGTGCTTAGTTTATAGCAGAGGCAAGGCGTACTCTTCTACGAGAAGAGGGAGGATGTGCTAATTAGATGCTCTATCATGACCATTTCCGGTGTGGGTCGGAGGCTTACGCTTTTGATGCTTTAACCTACCCCTTTCTCATTCGGGCACGATGAAAGGCTTACACACCACTCACCTCCGTGGAGCCCCTGGCCAACTCGACGGTGACAAGGGTCTTTATCCATTTGTGATTTGACCCACCTTTGGGCATTTCAAGTTTTGAGGGGGTTTCCATCCCTGTAATCGTGTAGATCATCTTTTCTTTCCAAAGAATCTGTTGTTGTAGTTAGATATGTTTTCTTTACATATCTGTGTAGCTTTCCTTGGCTTAAGAAGTTAATAATCATTCCTTCTAAGACTCTGCAATGATTGGTTTCATGTCCATTCATCATATGGTAGTAGCAATAAGGTCCTCCCAACTAGGTTTCATGCTTGGGTTTTTTCTTTGATGAAGGTCAAAAGTTTAACTCACGCTTAGTTAGAAAGTAAATACCCTCCATTGATGTAGTAAGCTCACAACCTTTTGGTAATCTTGATTCAAAGGCTTTCTTTCGATGTTGGAACTTAGCCTTTTTACTACTCGATTCCACTGTTTCCTATTTGCCCTTGAACTTTCTTTTACTCGTTCCTTGATACAAGGGCGTACTCCTTTTAGACTCTTTTGTAGTAGGATAAGCGGAACCTTTTTCAATACTTTGCTCGAATATTGTTCCTTTAGCTTGTGTTTGGATAGATTCCTTGATACGAAGACAAGGATTATGTTCTTCTACTGTGGAATTGCTTAGGACAAAGATGGGGGTTAGTCCCAAATGGAAAGGGTTAATGCTCCAACGATCAGGATCATAAGGCTCAACATCTCCTTCTTTATCTTGAATGCATAAGGTTTCCAACAAAACCTCTTTGAATGCCCATGGCCCATTAACGCTTGATGTAAGCATGGGAAACTCACTAGTTACTCGTAAAGACCTTTTAATCTTGATTTCCTCTTCTTCAAAGCCTAGTCCAACGTAGGACATAACAACACAGTTAGATATGAAGTAAGGTTAACCAAAAGGTCGGAGGTTCGAGCCCTACTTCTAGCGCCAAAATGTTAACGATATTTTTCGTCAACACCGGAGATAGGTCTACGGAAGTGGACCTAAGGGGAAAATGAGGTTATTTACCTTTCATGAGAGTTAGTTCACCGTTTATTAGATATCAAGGTTTAGAGCCCAAAAGATTTGTTACTCCTCCCTCAGTGGGGTGAGCATTACACTTAACCGACCCAAGAACCAACAATTATCTTGGGACAAAGGTTCCCTAAACACAACCCTCGATAAAGAGGCTAAACGACTTGTTGGAAGGTGTTATGCAAAAGCTCTGCGGAAGGGTCTAAGCTTAAGTAGGAACCCGTGACCATGTAGAGAGCATACGGTGTGTCGTATAGGAGATAGCTAAGAAATCACATAAGAAACTCATAGGAAAATATAATAAGTGTCAATCCGCTCTTTATTGATCTTTGATTTGGAGTACATGAGTGATAACAATAGAAATCCCTAAATTGATTTAGAAATTAGGATTTACTCTAGAGAGAAAGAGTACAAAAATGAGAAATGAGAAATCGGTCCCTAAAATGAGACCCCTGGGGTCTTATTTATAGACAAATCAGGGCACCTTTTGCTATTGAGCCAGTAGAAGCCTCTATCGGTCGCTTTTTCCCTTGATACCAGTTGTTTTGGCTCTCAGCCCCTCTATTGGCCTCATTTATTGCTTTCTAAGGTACCGGTCTTGACTCTCGGAAGAAAGGTCTCGGTTACTGGAGCTTTTCTTTGGAATTTCTTCTATCTTCTTTGTTTCAATATCAAGTCTGTTGGTATGAATAGTTTTAGGGAGAATTTAGGCTTCCAGACGAAGGCTTCCGGATATAGGCTTCCGAATGTAGACTTTCTTATATAGGCATAGGATTTCATATATAGGCTTCCGGTCATGGGCTCTCGGTCTTGCTATTAACACTTTATGGAGCTTACCTTCATGATTTAAGTGAATAGTTGTCGGGTCCGCCACCCCTGTCGGTATCAACACTAAGCAAATTAGTGTGGATAGCATGTCTCTCTTCAAGGTTCCGGCTTGCCTTTCGGTAGATTCCTTAAGCATATCTTGGCTTCCTGGAAGGTTGCTTTCGGTGCTTTATTAGTATCTTAGCTAAAGTGGCTTCTCGGGGGGCCATCTGATGAAGGTCCCGGTAGCTGGTTCCCGGATGATTTTCTTAAGCTTCAAACTTTCTGCCTTTGATGTTCTGTTCTTTTGATGTATCAGTATTAAGTAAGTTAATACTAATAGCCCTTCCTCCCTTCTAGGTCTCTATTTGTGGGGTTCCTGGTCTCTCTCCTCATTGGCTTCCGGTTTTGGCTAACATTCCATTGTATACCCTTCGTGCCGGAGCCACCCTACCGGTATCCTTTCTTTGTATAGGTTTTGATCTCTTTTCTTTAGTGATGGTGTCGGTTGCACTGCTCTCGTATTGTTCCCATATGCTTTCGGTTTTACCTTGTGCCTGATTCTTGCTTACGTGTCATTCTTCTGTGTTTAGACGGTATGTTACCCCTTCACCGATAGCTTGTTTTAGTGCTAATTTTAGTAGTAAGATCAAGTTACCTCAAAATTGATATTGTTGCTTGCATATGTAATTCAGCTTCTCGTGTAGTTGTATTTCAGTATTAGAAAAAGAAAGATATATAACAGTCAGGTTAATCTTTTTACTCCTTTTTAATCATGGAATATGAAATAAACCTGCTCTGTGTAATAGCTCCATCACTGTAAATAGTCATCACCGTAAATAATCAAATTAAGTTTAATAGCTAAATATTTGCTCTCCTGTGATATAAAAATAAACAGAGATGAAAGCCTAAGCGCCTCATACATTTTTTAACAAATAACGTTTTTTGAATAACACTTTTTAAATAAACAGAGATGAGAGTTTAAGTCATCTGAAACATTTTTTAGCAAATAACATTCATATATCTTTTTAACATAAGAGAAATATCACTGACATTTAAGTAGATTGTGGAACTGAAATAACATTCATGGCCTCCTAGCTTTCAAGAATGTAAGTTAGTCATCTACTAATATTATAATCATATTATGGAACTGAATTAACATTTAAGCAGCCCCAATGTGATAATATGGGCTTGCTCCACATGCCCCATTTTATATAAATTTATGGTTTCATGATCCTTGTCTACAGTTTGTAAACACACACGCATGTTATGCAGGCATTAGCAGAATTCATGGGCGAGTTAAATGGCAATAGAGTGAAGTTCGAACCTAACAACTTGGTTCTCACTACTGGCGCAGCATCTGCCAATAAAACTCTCATATTCTTCCTTGTTGATTATGGTGAAACATTTCTTGTTCCAACTCCATACTATGCAGGGTAATTATATTGTTAATTGTACTTAACCACATATAATATATCTACATGCATGTTACTATGTAGTCTAGGTACTAACAACCCGTAAATAAAACAGGTTTGACAGGGATCTAAAATGGAGAACTAGAGTAGAAATAATATACATATTATTGTATTAAATTTGACGAAATAATATGCATATTATTGTCATCCTGAACCTTACTGTAAGGTTTTGTCAAATCCTTTTTGCTCTTACCATGACAAAAATGTTTATCACTAATCTTTAAATGATAAACAGAACCAGAAACAAATTAATGCCTTATTCTTCTCATCCTTGACAGTGGTAATACTCTCCCTATCGTAAGTAGCTTCATCATTCAAGTCATCATCAACAAAAGGGCTTTGTAACTCAAATTTTGTATTCAACTCAATGACATCACACTTGAATATCTTATGTTTAAAAGATCTTGTAGAGAAGCACAATGAACCATCATCACCACCAATACATGAATTATTATGGCATGGTAACTCAAATCTAGAAAAGATCCTCTAAATATAAGAAATTGAAGTCAATGTTTTATACCAAAATAATTAAAGTAAGCAAATAATTGTACAACCGGTTGACAATATTATTTGTTATGAAACAATTCTATCATTGTCTAATTGCGGTAACAAATTTATATATAACTCCTTTAAAAATATATTTACAAGTTAAGGAATATCTTAACATAAATCTATGAATCGGGAATTTAGGCATTACCAACGAACATGAAAAAAACCAATGGCTAAACTCGGATAGTGTGATTTAAATATAAGATGGACTTCAACTGAGCTTAGATTTCATTATTGTAACTGAACTGAAATTCGAATTTAAATTACCTTGACAGAACTCGATGAATTGATAAACTTAATCTATACAAACACCAAACCAACAACACGACAGTAGTATACTTATCCACAATGTACATATCAGCCCAAAAAAATTCATGGCGTCGATCTTTCACACAATCAGTCTCGAAGTACAAAAACCACAAAACTTACGTATCTATTTAAATTGACAATAGGAAAAAGAAAAAAATGAATCAAGTCGGTGATCAGCTAGTCAGGAAAAAGATAAAACCACAAACCTTAGGGCTCCCTGAGAAGACGAAGCAAGATACGCGAGATAATTAGCGGAGAGTAGAACAATGGAGAAGAATGATAGTTGATTATCACGTCTACATTAGATCTGTAATCTCTTAGAGAACGTGACCTATTTTTGGATTTGAGAATGCGGCATATTTTTGATTTGAGAATGCTTTTTTAATTTTATTTGGGTTATACGATAGAGCGCTTCAGCAATCCATTTTTGGGCCAAAAGTATTGAGGATTATTTAACTTACCTAGTAATGGAAATAATACTGAAACGCTTTGCTAAGAAATGAAACACCAAATAACCGTTGCAGTAGTAGAAATGTAGGAAAGTCGTCTCAATTTAAATATATCAAGTGTTTCTAATTTACTTATTTGGTGTAGTGAGTAATTTCAGATATGGATTATTCACAGTTCTCAAATCCAGATTATTACAATTTGTTTTTCAGATTCAGTTTATCTCTATTCTCTTTCTAAATTCCTTCTGTCTATTTCTACAGTCTCTATTCAGATTTATGTAAACTGTTATGTCAGATCTCTTCTTCCCTTTTTCTATTTCTAGATTTTGCAATTATGTCAAAATATGCATAAAAGGCATATGAATACGATTTAATCAGGCATAAATCTGTATGTCTAATAACTTGCGACGAATTATTACTCTTTTTCTTTTATTATGTGCTAGGATTGTGGAATAAAACTTGATGAATTGAAATAACCAAATTGAGGCAAAATTGAATATGCTGAAAACTGCAATTTAGAAGGAAACAATTAGATTAGCTCTAAGTTGGGTTGTATAAATGCCTATTGAACAGATTATGATAGTAGTTGAACTGTAATCAGAAAATTGCATAAATATGATAATTGGAAGTCATAATAAACAGGAATGGTTTATTTGAAAATTTAAATATGACTTGGAATAATTGAAAAGGACGACTAGGCTTAATAGGTGCATATTGATTTACAGTGTGTGGGTAAATTACGAGCCTAGAATTTCGTCGTCAGGCTTTAATATGAACATATTGATTTATAGTGTGTGGGTAAAATATATGTACCTAGGAAGAAATGAACCAAGAGTATGTTAGTATGAAAACTGAGAAGTGGTATATGTACATGTTATTACTATGATATTCAAGGAAGAGAAGAAGTATTATATTTAATGATAATATTTGAATAGAACATACTACTAAAAAGTTATTAGTATAGGGAAAATCATTGAAAATGTTGATGGGATGTATCACTGAGACATTGATAAAGTTGGTGAGTGTGATATTGACCGGACATAGCACTAGGACATTGACAAATCATTGAGAAACTGACATATCACTGAAACACTGACAAAGTTATTGAGTGTGATATTGACTGGACACATCACAGACATGTCACTGAGTCACTGGACATATAACTAATATATCGATGAAACAATGAAGAACCATTGAGATACTGTCATATCACCAAGACATTAACAAGTTATTAAGTGTGAAATTTGACTAGACGCATCACAAACATATCACCGGGACACCGATATAGTTATTAGTGTCGTAAACACAACAACCAAAAAATCCGTAAACACAACATCCATTAAACACGATAACCATAACATTCATAAACACATACAAAGATTACACATCCAGTGTTTAATATTTAACACATAATAGGTAAATAGATGATACTCGTGAATGCTCGCGGTTATGACCATGCATATCGTATTTTCTATACCTAATAATTTTGGATGTATTCACCTCGTTCATTACACCTTTGATCTGAGTGGAGCGAAGTCTTCTCGATTGCCTTTTCATAGTTGGCGAAATATAGTTGGCCCATTACAAACGCTCCAGCACTTCCTATCACGTATATGATGAAACTCGGGCTTGTACGCAGCTTTGTAAATAACAACGGTATACCATTACGATGAAAAATCATGGTAGGATTAGTAGCTCTACTTGTTTAAGTTGAGCAAGCAGCCATAACATGAGCATATGGTATCTTCTGAAGTAGTGGAATGTTGCATGTGCAAGAACATTTATCGTCTTCGATTATTACTTTGTATTCATTTCCAAAATAGTGAATGATAGTCCACTCTTTTCAGTTGAAACATACAAGCCTACATCGACAAGCTTCACTAGACCTTTCTATAATTTTAGCTTCCCACTTCGGAGTTAGGTATGTTGCTAATTTGTCGGCACATTGTCTTTACTTACAAAAATGTTTAACTGAATGAAAGAATGTTCATGCAACCAAGACCTTTATTGTAGTGCCCTAGGAAATTCGACTCTCGAATTTAGACACTAGTACGTCCCATGTCTAAACTCAAGTATCGAAAACCCAGAAAGCTAGAAGAAAGAAATAAGAGGGTGAGATAAGAAAGTAAGAAAGTTAGAATAAAAGAATAAGAAGAAGAACCAACACTGAATCAGAGTCTCACATCACAGCGGAACAAAATATAATACAGAAATAATCTTTATTGAGAGCTTAAAATAATAATTGTAACATCAGAGCACATTAATGCGTCTGGACAGTTATAAATATTTGTCCTCATATACAAAACAAAGTGGAATACATAATATGAATCATACGCCTGGACTTCTTCAGCTCATCTTCGGACTTCACAGCATCTAATAGCTTGAACCTGTAAAACTCAGTCTGACCCGAGCATTGCAAACGCCGGAATCAGTGTCGTGAACTAGCATGAGAAAATTCACTAAGTTTAAGGTATCATCCAACTTGATTTAAAGTCAAAATCTTTTCGAAAGAAAAGGATAATCGTAAAACCAAATCCACATATGAATACAGGTGGTTTTTACCTTACGATAGCCTAAACCATTTTTAAAATCATATCTTTTATGATATTATAATAATGTCTAAATACAAATAAATAACAATCTAGCAGAAGGCTTGCATCTCACGCTCCACATACATAGTATACAATCGAAATCGTGGCAACTTATTGGAGAATGGATTTCCAACTATGGCAAGGTATAAGACCACCTTCTGACAATGTAACTCAGGAGATGAATACATTGGGGTTCAACAAAAACATCTTGCAACCCGGCTAAACATGATCGACCACTCACTTCTCTTGAGTGTTCCGAATATATCATCACAACGGTTGGGGGTCAGCCAACCGCCGAAAGCATACAAAAGTTAAAGGGACAACCAAAGGCATTTGATTTCTCCAGATTAGGTAATAATATATCCTAATGGGTGCGACCCACTTAGCTATGCGACCTACCCGATTTTATACCATTTCCCAGTTGATGATGCTTGAGGTTATAAACTCTTTTTAGAGCATCTGGCCATCCTTCCCTTTGAATGCCACATCGTCAGATTCACCAGAAAACGACTAATTGATGTCCACAAAAATACTCTAGTTGTTAAGATAAGAGAAGTGCCCTTCTCCACCACCAACTATGGTACGGTTGAAGAAATCAACGTACATGATACATTTGGAAATACTCTTTCAGACATCCATCCATACATGTTGTCCTAGGACTGGACAAACTTAAGGCACTCTTCAACCATGTCCTAGGAGTCACCCTATGGATTAGTAGCGAGTGGTCCTTACAATCCATAGATCCCAATCATGAAAGGATCGCTATTGAAATATCTCTAGGGATTAGCCAGAGAAATTCAACAATAGTTCCCCTGCTCATAAAGATTTACGGCCTTTAATCGCTCCATCTCGATTAATATCTTCCACGTATTCGTATTTATTAGTCGGAACGATTTTTGAATATAAATTCAATCCCGGTTTTTCCGTACCAATAGTCGTATAGGCCAGATTTGATAGTCGGTTATTTAGCTATCAAATAAACAAACATTCATCCATAAAAATAAAATGAATTCGCCGATTCAATACCCAGTACCATTTAGCCTCTTTAATTAACTCGTCGTTAAGTAAACTTCTATATTGTCCAATATTTGGAAAAACATTTCACTTTTCTTATTTAATATAAAATATTCGATTATCATTTCACTTCTACTTTATCAGCACCTAATTGTAAATTGGAATGTTAATAAATCTCTAAGTATACAACCCCAAAGGCCGAAACCAACATCATATTGACACCTCGAAAGTTACTCAAATCAACCAACATTAATAAATTCGAATTTCATAAAGACCATATCATATTTCTCAATGTTCTTAGTATATCTTTTTTAAAACACTATATATATAATCTTGATTCTAATATAAATAGAATCCTTTATAAAGCTTAGTATAACTTATTTCAAATCTATTTTAGTTTCGTCTTAATAAAAAGTTCATCTCTTCTTTATATGTGCGACTTTAGATCGACTTCTTATAACTTTAGCTCGCCAAACCATCTTTAATTCAATCTGAGTTTCTATTTCAGTTTCATATTTCTAACTTCCATTTCATAAACCATTAATGTTTATAACCCTATTAACTCGTTTCAAAAATAAAAACCATTTACGAAATATCCAATAAACTTGGTTACTTTAATTCACCCAATCTTGGATTTTATAAACTCTAATTATAAAGAATTCCAATCAGAATTCAATTTCAACTTCCATTTAAAACTAAACTTATTTTACTATTAGTATTAATTCGCTTACAATTTCATTTAACAATAAACAAGGCCTTATGGTTTTACCAATCTCCATTAATTTAACTTTTAATTCATCACTTCGATTATTATTAAATAATAATCAATTTCAAAAAAATTTAAAATAAAAATGGCTTACTGTATCATTAACTATCTCCATTAATTTAACTTATAACAACTAACTTAAAAGCCAAATCTAGTTAAACCCGTTAACTTAGTCAAACCAAACATGGATTACTCGATATTCGAATACTAATTAGTCCTTCTATTTAAATCAATTAATTAATAATATACTTAATTTAAATAATCCTATTTACTTTGATTATTATAAATAATAATCAACTGCGATTATTCCTTTCTTTTAAATTAATTAATAAGAATAATTAATTCAAAGAATCCATTTTTATTTCTTCTTAAAACAGATAATCCCAATTGTCAATCATTAGGTAAATTACTATTCATCTGCTTATAAACATAAGAATTTACTTTATATAAATCATTTTATAATCACTTATAAAATTACATAAATATCTATTTATTTTTGAAACACAAGTCGTATTTAAATTTAGTTTTGAAAACATTTCGGAATCGACGTAAAAATCGATTCCATAAATCTTTATTTTACGTCGACGGTACTTAAAGAGGCAATGTCTACTTAAGTACCCAATCCAATAAATATAACCCAATTTCACATCAAAACATAACAAATCATATTAATAAACGCTATCAATATTAGTGAGGAATCAAGTTGGATTCCTCCAACGTGTTATTCCCTGCATCCAAATAGGTTACCTCAAATACAATCATCTGTTTAATACTACAATATAATATCATGAATAATTAACGGTCAACCAATAACAATAATTTAAGCATCCAACTATTAAATTAAATACGTTTATATTATTATAAACGTAACTAACCAGATAAGTTACCTCAATTAGGAATAATCGTTAAAATAACGATTTCATTTCATTTAAATTAAACAAACGTTTAATTTAAACAATATATAAAAATATTCAACAAACAACCAAACAATAATCAATCAGTCAATAATTAGCAAACATAGCACACAAATATTAAACCCGACTTATAATAATTATAAGTGGGACAACTGAGTGAGTTTAACTCACCTTGATTAATTCGCTGATTAAAACGAGTTGTGTTAATAAAATTAAATAGTCGTTTAATTTCATCAAAAATCTTAACTGCTTCTAATGCCAACCAAACAAGCTCCAGATTGTAGCCTTTTCCGATACAATCCTAATGATTACAGGTTTGTTCACTTCTATCAAAATATGGCCAAGTAACGATTATTACAAGTTATACGATTATACAAACATTTATTTTAAATTTTAACTTGAATTTAAAACTGAAATGGGCCTTACCCTATATAATATAACACAACCCAATTTCCCACGTTGAGCAGTAATTTTGCAAGCCAAACTTTTCCATCTCACCTGCCATTTAAATTTAATTTTTTTTCTTATGGGCCAAGCCTAAATCTCCCCAGCTTTGTTCGAACAGAACGCTAATCCATCGCCATACAATCCATTTTATCTTCCCCACCCTTCATTTTATCCTACCTGCCACATGTATCCAAGCCCTACGTCCCCATTATCCTTTTTCCAATTTTCATTTTTTTTTATCCAAAAAGGGCCTAGGCCTATCGAAATGAACAGCCCACCTCCACTTCGTACTCACCTTATGACGACCCAAACTTCCCAGTAAAGGAAAGCCTGGATTGCTTTGAGAACAATACACATCAGAACACAAACTGAGGAACATTTTATTGCTGATTACAATAATTACATCAGAACACAAACTGACGAACATTTTATTGCTGATTACAACAATTACATCAGAGTACAAGAATATAACAGAGTATGAATACTTAATTACACAATAGAAATACCATAATATCAGAGATTTAAATTACATTTAAATAGCAACGGAAAAATAATACAGATATACAACTGAAAGGAATACGCGGATACAGAGCTTTCCAAATACTGCTTCAGCTGTAAACCAGGATCCTGTAAATATATCTGCAAAAGCTACTCGATTGCCCGTGTGGAAAATATGGGCACCCGAGTTTGCCAGTGAAACATACTACAGGTCAGTCATGGGACTGGTATGAGAAATCTTAACTAAACTTATCTAATAAGGCTAATCACAGGACCACGCCGCTGACGCGGAACGGGTTTACTCCATTGGATTGCCAATGCATAAATTAAAGTAAATTGTTAAACAATGCAATGCTTTTTAGAAAAATGAAACCATTATAAGACTCAAGTCCCATCACACAATGCAACGCAAACCGGAGGATAGAGTTTTACCTTATAAAGGTCAAAAGATGCTTGATACGATAAAACGGATTTAATATTAGTGTGTATATATATGGGTATATATATAATAAACATTTCAATCATAATGTATCAATCATAGACGGCATAGCACCCCATCCTACTATGTCGCCATACTAGTTCTACAATCAAAACCGCAAGGTCGTATTGGAAATTGGATTTCCATCATGAGTCGAGGCTAGGGGCAAGCTCCTCTCCGATTCGAGACACTCTAGCAAATGCCTCAGGATCCCCCGCAGTGAACCCTTGGATCTTTAGGGTCGGTCCCTACCTATCGGCAGTGGATTGGTTATGCCTGAACACACGTTTCGCGGTTCCTTTGAACCTATAGTATGACCACTAACGGCCTATAAAAATCTGAGGCGCCTCAAAATCCATCATCCACATAAGTAAAATGTCAGCCAGTTTAAGCACTGACACCACTCCTAGCTAGAAAGAAACGTGTGCACTCCCTGCAGTCCTAATCCCGTTTTTGACTCATACCGGGGTGTGAGGCTCGCGAAGTCACGATATACACAAAGCTATGCCGTAATAGGCTATACTTTGATCATCCCACAAGGCCCTGCTTTTCAACAAAAGCCTTGATCATTTGCATCTTGGCGTGCCACATTGACAATCCACACCATGCGATCAATCACCATTAACATATACCCGGGTGTTAAGTAGAGAATAAATCCTCCACCACCAAACAGACATACATTAACAGAAATCGATTTAATTCACATGGAACGAAATCCAATGTTAGACACACATCCATTTACTAGCTTATGCTCTGGGTCTGATCGAAAACCAAATTCGAACAATCAACAATAGTCCGGACGGCCACCACTGAAGCCCCTTCAAGATAGCTACTCCCATCAAGGGTCTTTGTAGCAACACATCCATTCGATGTGAAGATCGTCGGTCTTCAAACACCGTTTTCATCTTCGACTCTTCAACGTCATAGTAATTATTCAGAATGGGTTAAGCCCGGTCTTTCCGAATAACTCACGTATTTTATAATTAAAAATCAAGGACTAAAACACACATCCAACGCCTCATTCCAATTCAGAATATTCTTCTAATAGATATTCGCATTATTATATCAAAGATGAATTCTTTACTTTATACTTAAATCTTTCTTTTAAAGGTTTATTAAAAACCCAATTTGGTTTTAAATATCACACAAATCATTATTCAATGGTTATTTGAATTTAAGAAATTAACCTTATCTTTAACTGGGTTAAAGAACTAGTTTCATTTTAAAACACCGCTCACGATAAACCCAAAATCGACTTCCATTAAATATGGAATCTTCACAGAAATCAAATCAATATATGATCGTTATAAATTTCTGTCTCCGACCAATAATATAAATGGAATAACGGCAAAGCCTTTTAAATTCCATATGTAGTATCGGTTTTCTTTTACAGAAGTTTATCTCGGTTATTATTAATTCGAATTCCATTCAACTCCAATTTAATATGTTAAATTGGAAAACTTTACTTTTGGAAAATTTCTATTTAAATCTTAATAAAAGATTTATAAATTCCAAATCATATATTTTTACTGTCAGTTGAGTTAAAGAACAAATGTCATTTAAAACACAGTTCACAATAAACCCAACTCACATTTCTTATTTCAATTACTAAATATAATTGAAAACTTTAATAATCTAAATTAAAAGATTATTCTTTTCATACGGGGTTTAAGAACAGTGTTATTTAAGACACTATTCACGACAAACCCAAAATCCAATTTATTTAATTTAAATTCAATTAAATATTAGCAAATTGGAAAACTTCATTAAATCTAAATTTAATGATTTATTCTAGTTAATAACTAGTTCATTTCAATAAAAAAATATTTTTCTAAAATACATTCTTTTTTAAAATATTCTTTTCTAAGATATTCTTCCTTGGAATTTGGCTCACTCAACAACCATATATTGCATATAATCAATAACCATGATAAATAATTATCAAGCATCCAACTAACAACCCAAGTGGATTCTACACTAAATATTGGGACTAGCGTAGATCAAATGTCATCCCAACACCCGTGTGGGGTTTCATCCAACAAATCAAATAATAAATTATTTGTGCACTTGGGCAATGTGTAAAAATTATCGTCCCAATCACATAAACAAGTCGAACAACTTGTAAATGGAAGTGTACTGTTCAGTTTTGAATATACTAACAATATATTTAACACATCAACTATTTCAACATCACAGACAAACATCACCATTCTTTTTATTGTTGACAAATGACAATAAAAATCTTAACTCTTATCTATTGGCCAAAATGTATATTTTTGGTCTCATTCATTTTTAAATGACAAAATGCATATTTTACTTCATCCTTCCTAAAATGACAAAAATATCTCTTTTATTCTAATTCTTTTAAAGTGACAGAAATTGTACTTTTGTCTAATTTCTTTTAATGTACAAAATATGATACTTTTGTCTCATCTTTCCAATGTAGCAAAAATGATTATTTTGTCTAATCTTTTCATTGTAAACAAAATGACAAATTTGTCTAATTCCTTCAATGTAAACAAAATGTTCATTTCTAACTCATTCTCTTTAATGTATAAAAATATACATTTTCAATTCACTCTTTTTAATGTATAAAAATATACATTTTCATTTTCTGACAGAAATGTACTTTTATTCTAATATTCATTTTCTAAAAAAAATGTATAATTTATTCTAATTCATTTCAATGTAAACAAACTGAGTATTTTTACTTCATTCTTTTTAAATGATAAAAAGAATGTTTTTATTCTCATCCTATTACATTTGACATAAACGAATGTTTTTATTTCATTCTTTTATTTTTGACAAAAATGAATATTTTTGTCATTCTTTTTCATTTGACATAAATGGATTTTATTTTTATTTTATTCCATCCTTTTATATTTGGCAAAAATGAATATTTTTGTTAAAACCTTTTTGATGAACAAAAATGCCTATTTTTGTTTAATCCTTTAAATGAACCACAATGTCTGTTTTTGTTTGATGAACAAAAATGTCTTTCTCTTTTTACTGAACCAAAAATGTCTCTTTCTTTTTAAGGAACAAAAATGTATACTTTCTTCTTAATGACCAAAAATGTATATTTAGGTTAAACTCTTTTTAATTTCCAAAAATGATTATTTTGGTCTATTCATTTTTAAATAACAAAAATGAATATTTTTAATTCCTTCTTTTCAATGTGACAAAAATGTCCTTTTCTAATTCTTTCTTTTTAAGGTGACAAAAATGTCCTTTTCCAATCCTTTCTATTACTGTAAACAAAATGTGAATTTTTGTCTAATCTTTTTAATGTAAACAAAATATGAATTTTGTCCAATCCTTTTAAGGTAAACAAAATATGAACATTTATTTCTATAATCATTCTTTCACAAAAATGTGATCTTTATTTCTAATTCTACACTTCTATATTGTAAACAATATATTAAAAAAAACATAATTTCTCTTTATTGAAAAAGGATGTTTACCAAATCTATTCTTTTTATTGGAAAAAAAAATGTTTAACAAAAATCTATTCTTTTTGATGTATAAGAATGTTCATTTTAATCTCACTAACATGTCTAATACAAAAATGATATTTCATTTAACTAACATGTTTTTAACCAAGAATGATATTTCATTTCACTAACATGTTTTTAACAAAAATGATATTTCATTTCATTCTTCTAAGTATGACAAAATTGAACATTTTGCCTCATTCTATTTGTTTTAACAAATATGAACATTTTTGTTTATAACCTTCTTATTATACTCTTTTTATTATAATGGACAAAGATGTTGTTTTCGTAATCAATTTCTAATCAAAAAGGTTATTTTGATTTGCAAAACATATTTCAAAATAAAAGATTGTTTTTATTTTCATAAACATGTTTTGACAAGAAGGTGATTTTTATTTAACCATAATCTAAATAACAAGAAATGTTAATTTTGTTCAACATGAACTAATTAACAAAAAAATAATAATTTTGTTTCTAATCAAGTTTTTGATAAAAATGTTTCTTTTTATTTCTAACTATTTTATTTCAACAAAATGATTTAATTTATTTCAACTATTCCTATCTAAAAAAAATGATAATTTTTGTTTGATCTATTTTTATTCAACAAAAATGTTAATGTTTGTTTGATCTTTCTAATGTAAACAAAAATGAAAATCCTGTGTAATTCTAATCTTTATTGTAAACAAATATGACAATAAAACATGATTTCTTTTTATTGAAAAGAATGGTACTTAAAAATCTGTTCTTTTGTTTGAAAAAGAATGTTTTAACAAAATCTATTCTTTTTATTTGAAAAAGAATGGTTAACCAAAATCTCTTCTTTTGTTTCATAACAAACTTCTAATCAAAAATGTCATTTTGAATTGCATAACATATTTCAACTAAAAATGTCCATTTTTGTTTAACATAATCTGATTGACAAAAGTGTTAAATTTGTTTAACATAATCTAATTAACACAAAATTGCTCAACATAATCTAATTAACACATACCACAACAACCATCATCATCAACAAACAACAAATACAATATCATACATCACAGAATTGAATTCAATTAACATACATATATGGAATTGAAACAGTAAAAGATAATTAAATTTTAATTATTTTTAAAACAAAGAAATCTCACATTGCTATTTAGATCTGAATTTTCCTTGATTTTGATTTGCTCTGTTTCAGATCTGGTCGGTTCTATGCTGTAGAGCTCGTTTTTCTGATTCCAACGGATCTGAAATTACCTGATTCGGTATCCGTATGATAAAGTTATGATCGTTATTCTCTTTGATAATTAAATAATTAACTAATTAAAATATATTTACTAATTACCCTCTAATCACGTAAATAAGCGCTGCCTTCTTCTTCTCTTTCGTTCGATACTGGAACCCAAAACTCGAACGGCCAACTCCAGATCGCACCTCTCTCGAAGACTCCAAAATCCGATCAAACGGTACCACCTCGAAGCCGGCGACGAGCTCCTCCGGCGCCTTGAACCTCCTCCAACTCGGTTGTGCCACCTTCGCCAGGCACGGCTTCGAACAGCGACGGTTCCTGACCAAAATTAGGTCACCTCGAAATCCTATAACCGATCTTAACCGTATGAATAGATAGAGTGCGAAAATCTAAATTTTTGTATTGGCACTTGATTTAATTCTCCGTATTTAGAGAGGAATTAGGGAATGAAAATCAGATGAGGATGGCCATTAAATATAGGTATACGGCGGCCTGGGTATTGGGAAAATAGGGTTTCGTATTTGCCCTGTATTTATACTATTTAATTATTTAATTCAAGAAAATATTTGTTCGTTGATACTAACTCCGAATCGAACCCAACGAATGTCGCCCCTAGCTAATAACCCCCGTCCCGGACACAATGGAATATGTTTCGTAATCCAATTCGGCTGTTACGATTAGTTTTTCTTTAAATTAAAATATAAAACAATTTATATTTATTTTAAACGTACATTTTAAATTACCGGGGCCACATACGGACTCTAAAAATTACAGAAAAATTATTTCTAGTTATGTTTTGACGATACGGTTCTAACGAGACTAATTTCATTGAATTTTGAGACTGTTTGAAAAATGACCATTTTCAAGTCGATTAAAATTGACTGAAACTAACAAAACACGTTTTCTTCTGCCACGCTCACACATTAATTCGAAAAATTATGAAAATTGAAACCTAGCAATAATTTGACATTCCGGTTTCAACAAAAGTGGTTTCGTCAAAAACCGAGGTCGTTTGAGAAATGGCTATTTTTAAGGGTTATATATTATATTAAAATATATATAAATTCTACAGCGACTTTTCTAACTTTTAAACTGGACATAACTCACAACTTTTAAAGTGTAATTTCAGTTTTTCAGATTCTTTAGAAAGATATGATTAAACAGATTTAAATATTTCTGGTTTCGCTAAATTCTGACTTAAAATGAATCCTATACAGTCTGTCAAAGTTCAAATTCAAATTTTCAAACTGCAGCGCTGTTTTAAACTCCTTTTAGAATTAAATTAAATTTATTCGTTCTAAAATAAATTATTAGTCGTTATTATGTAAAATACACTATTTTAAATATTAAAATCCATTAAAATTTCTAAAATAAAAATTTTAAATTGACCTCAAATTCCGGGTTGTTACAATCGCCCCACTTAAAAAATCTTTTTGTCCTCGAAAAGGAACGAAGCTAAAATTTGTTTAATTTAACCAACTCAACTTTAAATTTTATTTATTGTTTCAATAATTTTTGTTAGTTAAATTAATTATCATTTCTATACTTTTATTAGTTAAACCAATAATCAAACATCACAACCAACAATCAATTAGGTGATTAACTTTTCAAATATATATAACTTTTATATATAGCCAAAAATCTTATTTTTAGTGCATATCATAGCAATGTGTACTAACTAAGTTTTGGTTTTCATACCAGTCAATGGAAATATATAGATATACCACCTTCGAAACTCGAACATAAATTCTGGTGATGGTGCACCGATCATCAGAATCATCTTCGGGCGACTAGAGTGTGATTCTATATCTATCCAGTATATTAAAACTTCGAATATCCCTTAATTACTCGTATATTCAAAATCTTTATATACTCGATTGTCCACATTAAAATATAATATACTCAAATACGTATTTTAAGATAAAATTTTCAAAACTAAATTTGTTTCCATTTTTATTTTAAAGAAAATAATACTCTTCACACTTGTTCTAGGATACTACTGATCCTATCTCTAACGAATTATTCTTATTGGATATTACTAATCCAATCTCTGATGAATTCTTTCGTTCGGTTCTAATGTGTCTTGTTCTCGAGCTCTGTAAACCAAAGCTCTGATACCAGATGTGACGACCCAAACTTCCCAGTAAAGGAAAGCCTGGATTGCTTTGAGAACAATACACATCAGAACACAAACTGAGGAACATTTTATTGCTGATTACAACAATTACATCAGAACACAAACTAAGGAACATTTTATTGCTGATTACAACAATTACATCAGAGTACAAGAATATAACAGAGTATGAATACTTAATTACACAATAGAAATACCATAATATCAGAGATTTAAATTACATTTAAATAGCAGCGGAAAAATAATACAGATATACAACTGAAAGGAATACGCGGATACAGAGCTTTCCGAATACTGCTTCAGCTGTAAACGAGGATCCTGTAAATATATCTGCAAAAGCTACTCGACTGCCCGTGTGGAAAATATGGGCACCCGAGTTTGCCAGTGAAATAAACTATAGGTCAGTCATGGGACTGGTATGAGAAATCTTAACTAAACTTATCTAATAAGGCTAATCACAGGACCACGCCGCTGACGCGGAACGAGTTTACTCCATTGGATTGCCAGTGGATAAATTAAAGTAAATTGTTAAACAACGCAATGCTTTTTAGAAAAATGAAACCATTATAAGACTCAAGTCCCATCACACAATGCAATGCAAACCGGAGGATAGAGTTTTACCTTATAATGGTAAAAAGATGCTTGATACGATAAAACGGATTTAATATTAATGTGTATATATACGGGTATATATATAATAAACATTTCAATCATAATGTATCAATCATAGATGGCATAGCACCCCATCCTACTATGTCGCCATACTAGTTCTACAATCAAAACCGCAAGGTCATATTGAAAATTGGATTTCCATCATGAGTCGAGGCTAGGGGCAAGCTCCTCTCCGATTCGAGACACTCTAGCAAATGCCTCAGGATCCCCCGCAGTGAACCCTTGGATCTTCAGGGTCGGTCCCTACCTATCGGCAGTGGATTGGTTATGCCTGAACACACATTTCCCGGTTCCTTTGAACCTATAGTATGACCACTAACGGCCTATAAAAATCCGAGACGCCTGAAAATCCATCATCCACATAAGTAAAATGTCAGCCAGTTTAAGCACTGACACCACTCCTAGCTAGAAAGAAACGTGTGCAATCCCTGCAGTACTAATCCCGTTTTTGACTCATACCGGGGTGTGAGGCTCGCGAAGTCACGATATACACAAAGCTATGTCGTAATAGGCTATACTTTAATCATCCTACAAGGCCCTGCTTTTCAACAAAAGCCTTGATCATTTGCATCTTGGCGTGCCATATTGACAATCCACGCCATGCGATCAATCACCATTAACATATACCCGGGTGTTAAGTAGAGAATAAATCCTCCACCACCAAACAGACATACATTAACAGAAATCGATTTAATTCACATGGAACGAAATCCAATGTCAGACACGCATCCATTTACTAGCTTATGCTCTGGGTCTGAGCGAAAACCAAATCCGAACAATCAACAATAGTCCGGACGACCACCACTGAAGCCCCTTCAAGGTAGCTACTCCCATCAAGGTTCTCTGTAGCAACACATCCATTCGATGTGAAGATCGTCGGTCTTCAAACTCCGTCTTCATCTTCGACTCTTCAACGTCGTAGTAATTATTCGGAATGGGTTAAGCCCGGTCTTTCCGAATAACTCACGTATTTTATAATTAAAAATCAAGTACTAAAAAACACATCCAACGCCTCATTCCAATTCAGAATATTCTTCTAATAGATATTCGCATTATTATATCAAAGATGAATTCTTTACTTTATACTTAAATCTTTCTTTTAAAGGTTTATTAAAAACCCAATTTGGTTTTAAATATCACTCAAATCATTATTCAATGATTATTTGAATTTAAGAAATTAACCTTATCTTTAACTGGGTTAAAGAACTAGTGTCATTTTAAAACACCGCTCATGATAAACCCAAAATTGACTTCCATTAAATATGGAATCTTCACAGAAATCAAATCAATATTTGATCGTTATAAATTTCTGTATCCGACCAATAATATAAATGGAATAACGGCAAAGCCTTTTAAATTCCATATGTAGTATCGGTTTTCTTTTACAGAAGCTTATCTCGGTTATTATTAATTTGAATTCCATTCAACTCCAATTTAATATGTAAAATTGGAAAACTTTACTTTTGGAAAATTTCTATTTAAATCTTAATAAAATATTTATAAATTCCAAATCATATATTTTCACTATCAGTTGAGTTAAAGAACAAATGTCATTTAAAACACAGTTCAGAATAAACCCAACTCACATTTCTTATTTCAATTACTAAATATAATTGAAAACTTTAATAATCTAAATTAAAAGATTATTCTTTTCATACGGGGTTTAAGAACAGTGTTATTTAAGACACTATTCACGACAAACCCAAAATCCAATTTATTTAATTTAACTTCAATTAAATATTAGCAAATTGGAAAACTTCGTTAAATCTAAATTTAATGATTTATTCTAGTTAATAACTAGTTCATTTCAATAAAAATATATTTTTCTAAAATACATTCTTTTTTAAAATATTCTTTTCTAAGATATTCTTCCTTGGAATTTGACTCACTCAACAACCATATATTGCATATAATCAATAACCATGATAAATAATTATCAAGCATCCAACTAACAACCCAAGTGGATTCTACACTAAATATTGGGACTAGTGTAGATCAAATGTCATCCCAACACCCGTGTGGGGTTTCATCCAATAAATCAAATAATAAATTATTTGTGCACTTGGGCGATGTGTAAAAATTATCGTCCCAATCACATAAACAAGTCGAACAACTTGTAAATGGAAGTGTACTGTTCAGTTTTGAATGTACTAACAATATATTTAACACATCAACTATTTCAACATCACAGACAAACATCACCATTCTTTTTATTGTTGACAAATGACAATAAAGATCTTAACTCTTATCTATTGGCAAAAATGTATATTTTTGGTCTCATTCATTTTTAAATGACAAAATGCATATTTTACTTCATCCTTCTTAAAATGACAAAAATATCTCTTTTATTCTAATTCTTTTAAAGTGAGAGAAATCGTACTTTTGTCTAATTTCTTTTAATGTACAAAATATGATACTTTTGTCTCATCTTTCCAATGTAGCAAAAGTGATTATTTTGTCTAATCTTTTCAATGTAAACAAAATGACAAAATTTTCTAATTCCTTTAATGTAAACAAAATGTTCATTTCTAACTCATTCTCTTTAATGTATAAAAATATACATTTTCAATTCACTCTTTTTAATGTATAAAAATATACATTTTCATTTTCTGACAGAAATGTACTTTTATTCTAATATTCGTTTTCTAAAAAAATGTATATTTTATTCTAATTCATTTCAATGTAAACAAACTGAGTATTTTTACTTCATTCTTTTTAAATGATAAAAAGAATGTTTTTATTCTCATCCTATTACATTTGACATAAACGAATGTTTTTATTTCATTCTTTTATTTTCGACAAAAATGAATATTTTTGTCATTCTTTTACATTTGACATAAATGGATATTATTTTTATTTTATTCCATCCTTTAATATTTGGCAAAAATAAATATTTTTGTTAAAACCTTTTTGATGAACAAAAATGCCTGTTTTTGTTTAATCCTTTAAATGAACCACAATGTCTGTTTTTGTTTGATGAACAAAAATGTCTTTCTCTTTTTACTGAACCAAAAATGTCTCTTTCTTTTTAAGGATCTTAATGACCAAAAATGTATATTTAGGTTAAACTCTTTTTAATTTCCAAAAATGATTATTTTGGTCTATTCATTTTTAAATAACAAAAATGAATATTTTTAATTCCTTCTTTTCAATGTGACAAAAATGTACTTTTCTAATTCTTTCTATATAAGGTGACAAAAATGTCCTTTTCCATTCCTTTCTATTACTGTAAACAAAATGTGAATTTTTGTCTAATCTTTTTAATGTGAACAAAATATGAATTTTGTCCAATCCTTTTAAGGTAAACAAAATATGAACATTTATTTCTATAATCATTCTTTCACAAAAATGTGATCTTTATTTCTAATTCTACACTTCTACATTGTAAACAATATATAAAAAAAACATAATTTCTCTTTATTGAAAAAGGATGTTTACCAAATCCATTCTTCTTATTGGGAAAAAAATGTTTAACAAAAATCTATTCTTTTTTATGTATAAAAATGTTCATTTTAATCTCACTAACATGTCTAATACAAAAATGATATTTCATTTCACTAACATGTTTTTAACCAAGAATGATATTTCATTTCACTAACATGTTTTTAACAAAAATGATATTTCATTTCATTCTTCTAAGTATGACAAAATTGAACATTTTGCCTCATTCTATTTATTTTAAAATATATGAACATTTTTGTTTATAACCTTCTTATTATACTCTTGTTATTATAATGGACAAAGATGTCGTTTTCATAATCAATTTCTAATCAAAAAGGTTATTTTGATTTGCAAAACATATTTCAAAATAAAAGATTGTTTTTATTTTAATAAACATGTTTTGACAAGAAGGTGATTTTTATTTAACCATAATCTAAATAACAAGAAATGTTAATTTTGTTCAACATGATCTAATTAACAAAAAAAATTAATTTTGTTTCTAATCAAGTTTTTGATAAAAATGTTTCTTTTTATTTCTAACTATTTTATTTCAACAAAATGATTTAATTTATTTCAACTATTCCTATCTAAAAAAATGATTATTTTTGTTTGATCTATTTTTATTCAACAAAAATGTTAATTTTTGTTTGATCTTTCTAATGCAAACAAAAATGAAAATCCTGTGTAATTCTAATCTTTATTGTAAACAAATATGACAATAAAACATGATTTCTTTTTATTGAAAAGAATGGTACTTAAAAAACTGTTCTTTTGTTTGAAAAAGAATGTTTTAACAAAATTTATTCTTTTTATTTGAAAAAGAATGGTTAACCAAAATCTCTTCTTTTGTTTCATAACAAACTTCTAATCAAAAATGTCATTTTGAATTGCATAACATATTTCAACTAAAAATGTCCATTTTTGTTTAACATAATCTGATTGACAAAAGTGTTAAATTTGTTTAACATAATCTAATTAACACAAAATTGCTCAACATAATCTAATTAACACATACCACAACAACCATCATCATCAACAAACAACAAATACAATATCATACATCACAGAATTGAATTCAATTAACATACATATATGGAATTGAAACAATAAAAGATAATTAAATTTTAATTATTTTTAAAACAAAGAAATCTCACATTGCTATTTAGATCTGAATTTTCCTTGATTTTGATTTGCTCTGTTTCAGATCTGGTCGGTTCTATGCTGTAGAGCTCGTTTTTCTGATTCCAACGGATCTGAAATTACCTGATTCGGTATCCGTATGATAAAGTTATGATCGTTATTCTTTTTGATAATTAAATAATTAACTAATTAAAATATATTTACTAATTACCCTCTAATCACGTAAATAAGCGCTGCCTTCTTCTTCTCTTTCGTTTGATACTGGAACCCAAAACTCGAACGGCCAACTCCAGATCGCACTTCTCTCGAAGACTCCAAAATCCGATCAAACGGTACCACCTCGAAGCCAGCGACGAGCTCCTCCGGCTCCTTGAACCTCCTCCAACTCGGTTGTGCCACCTTCGCCAGGCACGGCTTTGAACAGCGACGGTTCCCGACCAAAATTAGGCCACCTCGAAATCCTATAACCGATCTTAACCGTATGAATAGATAGAGTGCGAAAATCTAAATTTTTGTATTGGCACTTGATTTAATTCTCCGTATTTAGAGAGGAATTAGGGAATGAAAATCGGATGAGGATGGCCATTAAATATAGGTATACGGCGGCCTGGGTATTGGGAAAATAGGATTTCGTATTTGCCCTGTATTTATACTATTTAATTATTTAATTCAAGAAAATATTTGTTCGTTGATACTAACTCCGAATCGAACCCAACGAATGTCGCCCCTAGCTAATAACCCCCGTCCCGGACACAATGGAATATGTTTCGTAACCCAATTCGGCTGTTACGATTAGTTTTTCTTTAAATTAAAATATAAAACAATTTATATTTAATTTAAACGTACATTTTAAATTACCGGGGCCACATACGGACTCTAAAAATTACAGAAAAATTATTTCTAGTTATGTTTTGACGATACGGTTCTAACGAGGCTAATTTCATTGAATTTTGAGACTGTTTGAAAAATGACCATTTTCAAGTCGATTAAAATTGACTGAAACTGACAAAACACGTTTTCTTCTGCCACGCTCACACATTAATTCGAAAAATTATGAAAATTGAAACCTAGCAATAATTTGACATTCCGGTTCCAACAAAAGTGGTTTCGTCAAAAACCGAGGTCGTTTGAAAAATGGCTATTTTTAAGGGTTATATATTATATTAAAATATATATAAATTCTACAGCGACTTTTCTAACTTTTAAACTGGACATAACTCGCAACTTTTAAAGTGAAATTTCAGTTTTTCAGGTTCTTTAGAAAGATATGATTAAACAGATTTAAATCTTTCTGGTTTCGCTCAATTTTGACTTAAAATGAATCCTATACAGTCCGTCAAAGTTCAAATTCAAATTTTCAAATTGCAGCGCTGTTTCAAACTCCTTTTATAATTAAATTTATTCGTTTTAAAATAAATTCTTAGTCGTTATTATGTAAAATACACTATTTTAAATATTAAAATCCATTAAAATTTTTAAAATAAAAATTTTAAATTAACCTCAAATTTCGGGTTGTTACACACCTTCTTCCCTATCCCGTTTCTAAAGTGCTGCTCCATCTTTTTTTTTACTTTGAAAGTCCACACACATAACACCACTTCCCCCTTAATGTCTCCTTCCCCATACATGCAGTGAACGCCATGCACCATCATCAGAGCCCCTGCGTCGTGCCACTTGAAGTCGGTCCTCCCTATGATAATCCCGGGTTAACATAAGAAGTGGAGGAGCATTCTTTGTACATGAATGGAGACTTAACTTTTTATACGTGAATGGGTTTGGCTTTAAATCGGATAATGTTTTCGGTTTGATTTCTGGAGGAGGAAAGTTTTATTTCCTCTGGTTTGCAAAAGAAAAAGGAGATGGAGCCTGGGGTATTTTTAGAAGGTAAAACGTGGCAGGCACGGTTTATAAATTCTTATTTTAATCCTAGGTCTACTATATGCATATAGGGTAGGTGCGGTGTTGTACTGCGTTGGACGAAATTTAGCTAGTATGAAACTTGGCCGGCACAGTTTCGAAAGGATTGGCAGGCAAGTAACTGGAATGTTTGGGATGCAAGGAAGATTATTTGGGACGCAAGAAAATTGGAAGCATAGTGGGAAGGTTTTTAATTAGTTTAAATGTATATATAATATTATACCCACAATCACGCAATCGACGTTTAATTTTTGTGTAGCCACACACGAACTCCAAAAATAAGAAAACTAGACACACTGCTACATCTTGTCGCTTCAGATCTAATTAAATTAATTTCATTAAAAACTGACTCCGTTTGCACAACAATGTTATTTTAATTTCAATTTTACTCATCAATTCATGTTTAAATATCGCACACTAACAAAACAACTCCAATTGGCTCCAAACTGGAAATCTCGCAATAACTAGCCATACGTATTCCAATAAAATTCGTTTCATTAAAAACGGAGGTTGTTTGAAAATTAGTTATCCATATGGCTTATATAATGTCGATAAATTATAAATTTAATTCTGAACAACTAAATGATAATAAATTATTATTATTGAATATATCCAAATAAAATAATATATCACTTAAATTTAACCAATATGGATTTACAACTCAACATTAATATTTTCGAGTTAACGATATCCAAATATATAGAAATTCCTTATTAAATTCATTAAATAAGCGTTATCGTTTATAAACGATTTCCATAGCGACTATTTTAAATTTTAAATTTCTGATATAACTAACAATATATAAGATGAAATCTCGATTTTTTTTCTCTCATTAGAAAATTATTATCAAATAGATTCAAATGTTACCTGTTTCACAAAATCCCGACTTAAAATGGATTTTGTAAACTCAATTGAAGTTTAAAATTAAATTTTACAAACTACCACGATGTTCGAGTTTGATTTAAATTAAATATAATTTTAAACATTCATTCATCGTTTAATAAACGAATCCGATATTAAAATCCACTAATATACCAAATATAGTATTTAAAACATATTTAGATATTCAAATTCAAATAAAAGAAAAATCTAGGTCGTTACATTCTTCCCCCTTAGTAGAATTTCGTCCAGGAAAATAGTGTGAAGGACAAAATTAACAAAAAAAAATATGCATAAGGACAAGGGAAAAAAATTAACCATAAGGACAAACTTTAGTGTAAAATATGAAATGATAGCGGGCCCCTGTATTCCTCCCTTTACACTAAAACGTGACCTTATGATTAAAGTTTTAGCCTCTTATCCTTATGCATAAATTTTTTGTTAAGTTTGTCCTTGAGTCTAAAAACCCCAATTTCGTCTCCAGAATTACTAAGTTAAGAAGAATGCTTCAAACTCAATTATTTTCAACTCATAAATATATACTTTCGGGTTTTAAAAGTTGTCGGCAAAAAATTTCTGAAGTTTTAAAATTTTACGAAAAATTCGCCAGCACCTCCTCTGTTCGGCTTGATCTGAACAACTACAAATGCCACTCTGGGCCTCTCACATTAACCAAAAGAAAAAAAAGTCAAGCAGAAACCCAACTCAGGGGTATAAAATCAATCAACCAACCAATAATATTAAGGTTTACCTATTTTTCGGGCAACCGAACTCTAATTTCAAAGCAAAGCACTAACTGCACTTTCTCCTCCCATCCTACACTTAACTCAATATATAATGCAGACAACAAATATAGAGTTTTATCATTTATTTTTATTCCATAAGTGATTTTATTCTCATTCATTATTTTTGAATTTATTTCTTAGTTTTCAATTCATTTCGGTAGATGAATTTTATCATCCAACTAATCTACCATCCAATAAACAAACAATCAACAGTTAACAAAACCAAATTATTCCATTTTCCTTTCATATTTATTTAACTTAGTTGAAGTGGAATTCCGATTTATTTTATTATATATCTTGACTCTTATTAACAATTTCAATATTTAAAATTATCTTCTGATTTAATTAAACCCTTCAAATTAATAATCTCATTTGGATTCCCATTCAAATAAATCAACAAGCCAATATCAATAATTTTGAGAAAAATATTTATTTTTTTTGGTAAGGCTTGAGAAAAATATTTTTCTTTTCTATATAAAAATATAGTTTGGGTAAAATTATTGTATTTACCAGCTTTACAAATCAATATTGTATCAATTGCCAGTTCAACTTGAATCGATCAAATGACAAAATACAAAACATTTGTATATAAAATCTATAAATACGCTCTCTCTCATATATATATACACACATGCACACACTCAAACTCAATCTAGGATATTACTAACCTCATCTCTATTGAGTTATACTACAAAGCCAAGGTTATCACTAAACCATTGCTCTGATACCAACTGTACCATCCCAGGAAATTCGACTCTCGAATTTAGACACTAATACATCCTGTGTCCAAACTCAAGTATCCAAAACCCAGAAAGCTAGTAGAAAGAAATAAGAGGGTGAGATAAGAAAGAAAGTTAGAATAGAAGAATAAGAAGAAGAACCAACACAAAATCAAAGTCTCACATCGCAGTGTAACAAAATATAATATAGAAATAATCTTTACTGAGAGCTTAATATAATGCTTATAACATCAGAGCACATTAATGCATCTGGAAAGATATAAATATTTGTCCTCATATACAACACACAGCGGAATACATAATATGATTCATACGTCTGGAATTTTCCAACTCATCTTCGGACTTCATAGCATCCGATAACCTGAACATGTAAAACTCGGTCTGACCCAAGCATTGCAAACGGCAGGATCAGTCTGGTGAACCAGCATGAGAAAACTCACTAAGTTTAAAGTATCATCCAACTTGATTTTAAAGACAAAATCTTTTCAAAAGAAAAGGATAGTTGTAAGACTAAATCCACACATAAATACGGGCGGTTTTTACCTTATGATAACCCAAACCATTTTTAAAATCATTTCTTTTTGACATTATAATAATGTCTAAATAAAAATAAGTAACAATCTACTAGAATGCTTGCATCAAACATTGTACGTACATAATATACAATCAAAACCGCGCTTATTGGAGAATGGATTTCCAACTATGACAAGATATGGGACCACCTTCCGACAACATACCTCTGGAGATGAATACATTGGGGTGCAACAAGAACATCTTGCAAACCTGCTAAACATGAACTTCCATTCACTTCTCTTGAGTGTTCCGAATATATCATCACCATAGTTAGGGGCCAACCAACCACCAAAAGCATACAAAAATAAAAGGGATAACCGAAGGCATTTGACTTCTCTGGAGTAGGTAATGATATACCCTAATTGGTGTGACCCACTTAGCCATGCGACCTACCCAATTTTATATGATTTCCCGGTTGATGAGCCTTGAGGTTATAAACTCTTTTTAGAGCATCTGGCCATCCTCCACTTTGAATGCCACATCATCAGATCCACCAGAAAATCACTAATTGATGTCCACAAAAATACTCTAGTTGTTAAGTTAAGAGAAGTGCCCTTCTCCGCCACTAACTATGGTACGGTTGAAGAAATCAACGTACGTGATACATTTGGAAATACTCTTTCAGACATCCGTCCATACAAGTTGTCCTGAGACTAGACAAAACAAAGGCACCCTCTTACCACATTGTAACACCCCATAATTTTAAAGAACCCTATAACGACAAACTAAAGAATACTTAATTAAATATTGGAAATTAAGTAAAACGGACTGCACCATTGCGTTCGTCTCGGAATTCTGCGTATGATAGACTCTGAGTTTGCATAGTGTGGACATCGTATGAGAAAGTTATTAAGCTTAGAAGTTTGTATACGTATAAGAGAATTATATATATACAAATCAACTCAGAATTTTCAAAACAGTTCAAAAGAATTAAGCGAGGTAAATAGGGGGAAATCGACCCATTGGGGTCGACCCATGACCTGGCTGGGTCGACCCATGGGTCTACTCAGGGGAGGTGGGTAGACCTAGGTCGGGGTGGGTCAACCCAATGCAGATCCGAGCAAATTCTTTTTCTAAACGTGGACATTTTTATGGGCTTGGTTCGTTGGCTTTAGGATATATATAGGGGAGCATTTCTATTGTTTTTATTCATCAAAAACAATGGAGACAATGAGATGCTGCCTCAGTTTGGATTGAACTAGCCTATTTTCTTAAACAACAGCCTATACACATTCAAGAATTTCTTCTGCAACATCTACTTCTTATTCTCTGTTCTTTAGATCCAGTCTCTGTGATTACATGTTATTTTTAGATATAAACATTTAACAAGTAATCCTGACATGTTTACAAATCTGGATCTCAACCCTATGCATGTTAAGAATCTGATTCATACCTAAACAGATCTACCATTACATGTATTCATCTGTGCACCTGACCTACTGTTCAGTTCTTATATGCCTATTTCTTCTATTATATGTATATTCTGTTATTATGCCTATTTATGTTCTCTTCTCTCCCTCTTTCCCTTTTTATTTTTATAGCCTAGGCTACCTTCGAGCCAAGGCCTATCGCTGAAATATGCGAACGAACGAAATTGGGAATGGTTAAGAAAGATAAATTGGGGCATATCTTGTATTATGAATCATGATGGGGATTCAGGGGCATAACCTTGTTGTACATAACGGTGTTGTATACGCAATTATATGATTTTTGTTTGATGATAATAACCAAATAAATATAATCTTAAATGGGTTTGTTACTGTACTGTTACATATATACATCATTGGCAAGAATATAAAATTTATATTTAAATAAAATACAATTGTACAGACATTAGAATAACTACACAGTATTTTGTTTAAATATAACATTTTATTTCAATATTTAAAACAGTACAGATTTACAACTCCACTATTTGTATATATTCACTAATATACATTTTTCATATACTTTTTAATACATTTTTTTCAGTACACAGTTCCTCTCTACAACACTCACACTCAGTTATATATATACATTCACTCATATACACAATCAACACTGTCTTGTTGTCTGCTGTCTTCACAGCATCCTTCAGTCAGTCCAGTCTTCATACCTGTCATATACAGAAACACACACAGTAATCTTGAACAGAAATAATTTCATATTCTAGCAAATATAATTTTTATTTTAAAAATTTATTTTCCTTAGAATTTCGGTGTGTTTCTCATCATTTTTCATGACTTGATCTGATATGTATATACGCACTGATCAGCCTCAACATACTACACTGGTTTGCTGATCCGAACCAGTTAATTCTGAACAGCCACAACACAGTGCATCAGTCTGTTGATATATATAATATAAATTACACGTGCACGATATACGTATACACACACTGTTGTGTATATATACACATATGTACAGGTGAACATGATGAAGGCAAGTTACGATCATGGTCGAGCACAAAGGTGAAGTAGCATTCAAATGGTGCATACACAACAGCAAGGTCATAAAGCATAGTGATGAAAGTCAGGTCAATACTCAAGTGGCAAGTGCATAAGTTTTTCAGCAAACCTCAAAGTACACAAACAAAATGGTCGAGTGACAAGACAGTTTAACATATGCCAAAGTGGTCGAGCCTCAAAGCAAATGGATGTAATACAAGATGAATGGTCAAAGCAGCAAGGATACAAGCAGGCCACAAAATCAGTTTCAGTTTGGACAAGCAAACATTCAATGTGAAAGGTCAATGTAGCTTATATATCATGACTGGTGTATGTGCACAAACAAGTACAGACATCATGGACAAGTGTCAAGTTTTTAGCTCAAATACATGTACTCAACAATGACTAGGATGCAAAAATGTATTACAAGTTCAAATGTATATGCAACATAGTGAAACATCATCAATTTGTGTGCAACTACAATGACATGGGTGCATGGACCAAAACATGGCATGACAAGTATTTTTCAAAGCTAAAAGCATGGCAGGAACAACACCACATTCAACATGAATGGTCAAATCTATATACATCATTGAGCTTATACAAGGAAGATATGTATATAAACATTCATGGCAGCAATTTAAAAAAAAGCAGGAAAGCATGAAAAAGATCATTGCATTTAAAGTTTGGCAAGTGTTTTTAAAAGCTGAAAGTCAAACATGCATGTCATGTTTCTGGAGCTCAACATGTTTCAGCAAGGCTAGCTTACATAATCAGGATGGTGCAGCTCAAAACAGTGGTGATGAATGCAGACATAGTCAATTCAGTGACAAGTGCAAACAGTAAGATAATTGCATGAATCATTAGTGTGCATGAACATATGTATATATACATATATATATATATATATACATGAATGGCAGTTTTTTTCAACTCAAGTGTACAGTCCAACATGGTGCACACAGTAGAGTGCAAAAGCAATTCAAGGCAGTGAAGTATCAATGGTCTGAATGTGCACAAAGCAATACCAAGCCAAGACAGGTGACGAAGGAAATGCATACATAAACAAGTCGAGATGTACATATAAGGATGGTAAATAAAGTCATGAGCTAAGTAAAGTTTTTTTATGTGTGCATAAGTATATGAGGTGCAACACATACATGTTCAAATCAAAACTGTTCGAATGCAAAAATGGATTTTGCATCTCAATCTTTGGCAAGAGAAAAGAAGAAGTTTTCGTTTATGGCAAGGAATCTAAATTCAAAACAATCTTCATAAATCAGTGAATCGTATTAGATGTGGAAATTCGAATGCATTTTCAAAGATTCCAGTTTTGAATTTATTTAGCTTGGGAAAGTTATATATTCATTCAATCACATTTTCAGGAAAGTGTTATCAGCAAATTGATAGTCAAGAATCAGTATTTCCTGAAATGAACATCTCATTCATGGCAATCAATTTTTTTTAATCTACTTCGAATCATTCCAGTCAAGTCCAAGTATATCAGAAGAGGAAAGCAAAATAATTTCATGCAAATCAATGTGTTCCTGAAATTATACTATCCGAACAAGGAATTTTATCTCCAGAAATCATATAGAGAAATTCAAAGAAAAGGAAAAACTGTTTAAATTCGGCATGTCAATCCAGCAATTCAAATCAAAGAAATTAAAAGGCCACAATCAAGTCCAAATTCATCGAGACAATCAAGGCAATAGTTTTTCAAATCGAGGACAGTGAAAAAGGGAATCCCGCAATTTCAGGCCAAGGCATTTTTGAAATCAGAGAAATCATTTAGGGTTTCAAGACCCTATACATACACAACCACATCATCACAGGTATAGTGATCGAGATCGAAACCACAAACAATCAAAATAAGTCAGTAGACAAAATTCAAGAGAACTCGCAATTTTTCCTCGTGTGTTTCGGTCGCCACAAGGTTCCTCAAATCAGAAAACATTCAATCGAAGAAGGAAGCAACTTCAGAAAGAATCCATACAGCAATCAAATCGATTTGAAGGATTTCAAAAACCCTAAGAGCCGCCGCCATTTTCAACTCCAGAAAGAAAAGTGGTCGGGGAAAATGAATTACAAATGGACCGGTCATGTTTCCCTTTGGCTTAGCCTATTAAAATGTTGAAAAGGGGATGACCCTTTAATTTTAAACTCCTAGGGTTTCTTTTGTTTTTATTTTCATTTTGTTGTATTTTAAATTTCTTTTGTAAATCTTCCGAACCAGTTCTAGAGTCTGTAAAATCTAGGAAACCAGTTAGGGTGTTAACTGGCAGTTTACTAGAGTTTGTAAAAACTAGGGTTACTGATTATGGAGTTGTAATCAGGGGAAATCTGATTTATGGGATTAGATCAGTCTAGGGTTTTGAGCGTAGGGTTAGAATAGGAGTGAGGGGTTCGCGAGTTTACATGGTCTTGTAAGCGGGATCTGTTCTATCACCTAGTAGAAACCTTAGGAATGCAGCAGTAGGCAGGGTTTGGCCGAAGCTGGGTATCTCTGTGTGTTATTTCCTTTCTGCATTTTTATTTCTATTGCATTCTGTGTTCTTTTTATTATTTTAATATCACGTCAGATTTTAACTCTGCGAAAAACTGTGATAAACCCTATTCACCCCCTCCCTCTAGGGTTAATCTTGATCCAACAAGTGGTATCAGAGCAGGTATATTCTGTTAACTCTAGAGAAATGGTGAACCCTTATTGTCAGTTCATAGAGAGTCAGTCCAATCGTATTCCAACTATTTTTAATGGTACAGATTTTTTGAATTGGAAATCTGAAATGGAATCTTATTTAAAATCTGTTGATATTAAGTGTTCGGATACTATTATCAATGGATATGATTGGGTAGGTAGGAATGATATTGAATTTAATTTACACGCTACTCATATTCTTATACTGATGATGTGAAATATAGCCTTTTTTCTCATTGTTTAACTGTGCAGGAAATCTGGCAGACTCTCAACGCGCTGTATGGAAAAACTGACGACTGCTCAAAACCCCAAAAAGTCAACTCAGCTTCAGATTTGTGCTTAACAGGTTGTACAGATGGAAATTCAGATGAAGACTCAATAGGAGATCTTTCTTATAAAGATTTAATTCATCATTTAAATGGTTTAACTGAATCTGTTGAGAATCTAAAATCCAAAAATAAAATTCTGATATCTAAAAAGCTTGAGTTGATCAGCAAAATTAACTGCTTGGAATCAAAACTGCCAAATGTCATGAAATTTGAAAATTATAATTGTGAAAATTGTTTGAAATTAAAAACTGATCTCGTTCATCTCAATAATAACTTTCAAAGGCTTGAAGAAGAAATTCTGATTTTAGAAGATAACGAGATTGAGCTGAAAGATGCAAACAATTGTTTACAAAAGGAATTTATAAATTTCAAGGCTATCAAAAATTCCAAACATGAAATTGCTGAAAATAATAGTTTGTTGAAAACAGATTTGATCTTGAGTGAGCTTGAAAAAGAGATTGAAAATCTAAAGAAATTTGATCTTGAGAAACAAATTAAATTTGAATTCGAAATTCTTGAGTCCAAAACCAAAATCAAACTGCTTGAAAATGAATATTCGATTTTGAAACAAAATGATACTGGAAGGAGAAAGATCAGCATTAATCATTATTCAAATCTGATAAAAGAAAATTCTGATCTTAAATCCAAAATCAACAATCTTGAATTGAGTTTGAAACGCTTTTCAATCTATGAAAAATCTTTGAATATGTTGTTGAAAAATAAAATTTCATCGAGAAATAAAAGTGGACTTAGCTTTGGGAATATCAATCGTTTTGATAGGCTGAATTAAAATGATTTTGAAAACTCTTCAAATTGTTTTGGAAAAGATTGTTTTGAAATTTTAAACTCTGGTAATTCAAAAGATTTTCTGAATCATAAACGAAATAAGAATTTGTTTTATAACGAACCATTTAATCTTTCTTGGACCCCAAAAAGAAATAAAATGAATTCGTATAAATTCAAACAAATTTGGGTCCCTAAAGGAACTGTTGTAAATTCTGATGGTTTGTTATACAAACAGGTTTGGGTACCAAAACATACAAATATAATTGAGAGTGGTTTTACAAATTTTGTTAGACCACTCGATCCTATAAACTGTTAGGTACCAGTGGAGGCTGAGGAACTGCTGTGCAAAAAGAAATTTGAAATCAAGCTGGCTTATACTTCTGTATCATTCACGGTTCCTCAAGCCAGGATTTGCTGGGTCGGAGATTCTGGTTTACATGGATCTCAGGTATAGTCTCTGAACTCATCTTTGTAAATATTTTGTTTCTTTTGTTTATTCTTTCTTCTACCCCGTCTATTTTTTTCTTGATTAGTCACTGTCATATTTCTGTTTCTTCTTAGGCTTTCTCAACTTCCAATTGCAGTACTCATAATTTTTTGGAAATTCGCTTCATTAGAATAAAACACTGATGTTTTAATCATTTCCAGATCTTGAGTTTAATCTTGTAAATATTTGCAATTTTTTTGAAGTTTATTTTTCTGTTTTCTGAATTCATAACAGTGTTGATGTATTCTTGTCATATCTTGAACACAGTTGATTTGAATTCTATATTTTTGAAGATCTGAAAGTTTAATGGAATTTCACACACCTTTGCTATTTTGAGTTTCTTCTAATTCAGTTTGGAAGGGCTTGAAAATTTATACTCATTACAGCACTCTGTTATTTATCAGTTGTGGTAATTTCATTGATTTTCAGATTGGCTTGGATATTTTGTTTGGTCTTGAATCATTGCTTACATCTTGAAATTCATTGTTATTCATGATCATCTAGTTTGGTTTTTGTTTGTTTGAGATCACTTGAAAATTTATGATATTTTGAATGTCACACACCTCTCAGATCTGAAATTATTAATCATGTGTGATTGATTCAATGTATCTCAAGATTTACATTTGTTCTAGTGATTTTGAATAAACCACTATTTTTGGATCATGAATTATTACTCAATCTTGATGTAATTATTCTGAAAAATTTCTTGTGTGATAGTCAGAAAAATTTGTGAAAAATTCTTTTGAAAAATGATCATTAAAACTCACTGCTATTTCATGATGATTTGAGTTGAATATCTGTTTGTTTAAAATCATTTGAAATTATTGATTTATTGAATCTCATACGTATCTCGAATCAAAAATTAATAATCTGGTGTGATCGATTCATTGAATCCTGATATCTTCATATTCCATCAAATGATTTAAAATAAACGGTATTTTTAATCTTGTATCATGAACCATTCTTTGACTGTCTGAAATATCTTTGAAACATCTCCTTCCTTGACAAGTCTACTTTGAAAATGATTTTTTTGCTGCTCAGATATTGTTCTTGAAAATATTTTTTGGTGACGGCTTGTTTTGGTATCAATTATATACTATGCTCTGATAGATGAAATTAATTTGCTTGATTTGTTAACCTTGTCTGCTTAGGCTTTGTGATTAAGACTCTGTTGTCTGAGATATCTTTAGTGTCACTTTTAAAATCCTCATGAATAGAGACATCAAGTGGTATCAGTTTAGAAGTGCTGATTATTATTTTTTGTATATATTTTTTTAATTCCCTTTTGTCTTGTGTAAATCTTTCAGTTTCCTCTTGTAATTGATTTTCAATTTTAAAATTATTTATTGACACTACAACAAAAACACCATATTACAACTTTAATTTTACAACAGTGCATTTTGCACAGTTGTAATAAATGTTTTTTTTATAACTGTGCAAAAAGCACTGTTGTAATAAATGTTTTTTTACAACTGTGCAAAACGCACTGTTGTAGTAAATGATTTTTACAACTGTGAAAAAATCACTGTTGTAATAAACTTATATATCACAACTTTTCATTTTATTCATTGTAATAGAGATGCCTAGTACAAACTTCATGTTTATAATATTTATATTTAATAACTAATTATATTGATAATAATAATATTTAATAATAATAATTAATAATAAACTTGGGAATCAATAATATTTGTCAATTATTATTAAATAATTAATAGTTAATAAGTAGTAATTAAATAATTTTTTTTGATATTTAATAATAGTTAATTTTCTCAAATAGTTAATATTTGTCAATTATTACTAATGTTTTAAATCAAATTGACAAATATTATTAATGAAATTATAAAATAATTTCTTGAGAAGTATAATTTAATTTAAATAATTTTGTTTGGTTAAATTTGGTTCAAATTAAATGTCATTAATATTTCCAAAAAAACAAATTGATATATTGTTGAGAAATTTTAAATTTTGAAATATAAATTAATTTTGAGAATTTTAATCTAATTTATTTATTTGGAAATTTATTTGTATTGAGTTAAAACTTGTATTTGAATGGGTATAATTTCATGTATGTACATTGGACAAATTATTGGTATCCATACTTGGAAAAAAATTATTTGTTTGATAATTTTGCCATTTGTTCTGGTATATATCCACACCTGTTCTTTTCCTACGCATCTGGCCCTTATACCCATTGTACCGTGTCTTTCTCTTGAGGCTTCACAATCCATCCCCATTTCATTTTATTGCCACCGTAATAACTTTTCCCCAAAATCCTTTTTTCCCAAATAATCAGTAATGGCCTCGACGAAAACCTTCCTCCTTCAATCGGAACAGCGTCCCTCAACCACCGTCGGAGAAGGCGCACTGCGTTCTTGCTCTTCCTCCGCTCCAGGCGAAGCCCGCTCCTCCACCTCTGCTTCGAACCCTAGATATCGTTTTCGATACTTGCGCCTACGGAATCGCCTTCACCAACACCATGGTTTTCGTTGTGCCTGAATCGCCTTCACCACTTCCGGAAGCATGAATCGCAACCTCCTTCTATGAAGCCAATTAACCCCAACCCTAAAAGATCTACCGAAAATCGTCCTCAATCTTTCTCCTTCAGTTTTGAGGTTTGCATCTTCTTTATTTAGGGCTTGAAGTTTTATTTTGTAGTTAGATCTGTTTTATTTTGTAGTTAGATTTGTTTATGTACAGTACACACCCTTCGTGTTTTCAATTTAATACTTCTCGTCATAAGTACAGTACACAATTCCATGGTTCAAGAACATAATTAACTAACAAGTCTTTATTGTTCCTAGCTGTCTCATCCATGTTTTCATCCCAGCAGCATTGGAGCAAGCTTGATTTATTGCAATACAATACAAATTCGCTAGAATTCTAACACGGTGGCGTTGAGTTATCATGATAAGTAACTAATAAACAAAATAAACAATCTGCAGAGTAGCGTAATAATACAGAAATAAGTTGTTTCATGAAAGGCGACTAATTGAAAAATCTGGATTTCACCTGGTCATGCAACTTCCTAATCATCTCTAAAAAAAATCATGTCCCTAAGGTTTCTTCATACTATCAAAAGGGTCAAACAAAAATAAACAGACTATGATAGTACAATTACTGATAACAGTAGGAGTTAAAAATAAAAATTGGAGCTATATACCACAAAGTTTTCATTTTGGGTGTCTAATAATGGTGCTAATCCAAGCTGATATAGTTTATGTTTTAGAACAGTAGCACTTATATATTTTGATTTTAGAACATATGTTGTAAAACATTTATATTTCATTGCTTTAAGTTGTTGAATTGGTAATAAGTAACATATACATACAAGTACGGTACATTAGTATGCTCGAGACTGTATTTGTCGAGGATTCTTGAGTACAAGTCTTTTTGTGATTTTTTTTAATCCCACTCTGATATAATAGAAATAACATTGTTCAAATAATAGGTGAAAATGCTGGAAGGTTTTCAAGATATTGAAATTGCATCCATATTGGTCGTTTTTGATGATGAAGATGATGAATTTCTTGATGAGAATATAAGAAGCTTCAATGTGATATTCCTCCTCTGCCTCATGATAGTGAAGGAGCAAAGTTTGGAGAGCTAAGCCTTTAATCTTACCGCCACAGGGATGGAAACTATGCCTTGAGACTCGGTATAGCACTGGTAAGCGCATTCTCACCTAATTTAAATTTGTACATGTAATTACAAATTTTTAATCGCATCTGTGAATTGTGTTCTTGTTTTATTCTATTTTGTTCTTCTTTTTATTAGCAAAAGCAGAAAATAAGAAACATGGTTAAGTAGTCAAAATTTTATGCAAGAGATAAGAATGATATGTGGAGATGTTGTTCCCATTCATCTTTAATTATCTGACATTATTCTTTGTTGTGAAACCTAAGGATAAATTTAGCAATGAAGAGGGGAGTAATCGCATAATTGATCCAGTCATAATGAGTGTTCGATCTCAAGAATCAATATCAATTGTAAGATCCATAATGAACAAATGTTTAGCTCTAGAAGCATCCGCTCATCCTTCCATCGAACATAATTTATCGTTGGCATGGAAGTCATAATTTACTTTCACAACCATTCTGTGAGATTAAAATTATGTTAGATTCAAAGCACTCCAAAGACAACTGCTTATTAGTGAAAAATAAGTCATAATTTACTTCTGTGACTTGAAGCATTTAACAAGTTAGATTTTGATCGATGGCATAGAAGTGTTTGGTTGTACTAAAGAAAAAAAAAAGTCTTTTTACTTCATAATATTACATTGTTAAAAATATATTGTGAAACAGGCTTTTTAATTTGCAGGAAACATCCTTTTTATTTACAGTTCCATGAATATTATTCATTTATTCTATAATTTTAAACTGTATATATGTTTTTATGAACATCATAATATTCAAAATTCGGAGGTTGCAATTTTTAGCAATTCTGAATGGTACCTCCTATCACGAGGTATATATATATATATATATTTAGTTTTCAATCCCTAGCTTTTATAATAGGGTGTTACTATATTTATCCTGACAACACACACTTTAAAATTTCATTTCTCATGAGCACAAACTGTAAAATGCAGCCTTGGTACATTTTAGATTCATCTGTATATGACTTGAACACTCTGTATTGCAGTGTCGGCTCTTAACACATTGTATCGCAGTCTTAATTCACCCAGTCAATTGAATGGGTGGACTGCAAATGGTGGTGATCCATGCACTCAGTCTTGAAGTGGCATTACATGTTCCGGATCATCAGTTACATAAATGTACGTTTTTACTGCAATTCGTGACCAAAAAAAAATGTAAAGTATGTTAAAGTTTGTTATATTTGAAAGCAAATCCACTATCCTCAATTTCAATGTCATTATCTGACCATTTGTATTAAATTTATTCTTCTTTGAAAAACTTATTCATGTCTTCTTTTCCATAGCGAGATGTCCAGTTTGGGACTTAGTGGTACATTGGGCTACAAATGATGCTTTTGAAATCATTGGTTGTGCTGTGAGTGTTTTCAAATTCCTTTGTAAACCGTTTTCATAGTTTTTTCATTATTATTTTGAGGTCATGAATCTATGATCACATGATTGTGATGCAGTGATATGAGCAATAATAAACTTGGAAATGGAGGTCAAATTACATATAATCTTCCTCCAAATCTCACACATCTGTAAGTTAATATATATTAATTCATGGTTTGGTCTTTGATTAATCACTTGTAGATAATTATCTGTAGTATGTCATTTGCAGAAATCTTGCTTCTAATCAATTCTCTCTGGACATTCCATATTCCATCTCTCTAATGAGGTCTCTTGAATATTTGTGAATGCTATTCTTTCCAAAGTTGCTCATTTTATTTTAAGTTTCATATGGATAAGTAATTGTGAGTTATTCATTTAGAAATCTTTCTCATAATAAACTCCAAGGCAACTTACAGGATATGTTCTGGCAGCTTACCAAACTTAAAACTATGTAAGCTAACATCATCTATTATCATATGCCACTGCACATCAAAATACAATGTTGATCAAACCATTAGAAAAAGAAAAAAATCTGGCTTTATGTATTTATTTTGTTTTGTACATATCAGGGATCTGTCATTCAATTCTTTTACTGGTCATCTTCCACATAGTTTCAACAATCTGTCAAGTTTAACAGCGCTGTAAGAATGTTTACACCACTTCATGCACAATTTACATCATATTACATCTTTATAGCATTCACGGTTATGCAGGCATATACGGAACAATCAATTTACAGGTTCTATAAACATTCTTGTTGGTCTTTCTCTCAATGTTCTGTAAGAAAAATGTTCTCAAAATATCTAATAATAGTTTTATAGTAATATTTAGCCATTAACTTTTGCTTCCATGATTTTAGCAATGTTGGAAACAACCATTTCTCTGGAAAGATTCCCGAAGCACTGAAAAAGGTTAAAAATCTTTGGTGAGTGCTACACAATGAGGAAAAAGAGAATTAGCTGTGGTATAACGAAAGTATTTACCATAATGCTTGTATGCCTGACATTTGGAGATTATAACACAACCAGTTCTATGTGTTATACAGAGTCATTTCTTCGTAGTTCATACACAATCACTTTTGAATTCAAAGCACTTATATATTTTGATCTCCTTTCATCATATGATGCAATGGTAGGACTGATGGTAATTGGAATTATAAAGCTTGCACTGATCGAAATTACATGTTCTTATCTTATTTCAAAATCTATTGTTGTCATTGTAGTGAGCTTGGGAAGAAAGTTTGTTGCTTGGGGTTAACGTCACTCATCACTCTCCCTGAAGAGCCACTGCCTAAAGAAGCTTTTGGACGTTGTTAGCCCAAATTTCTTGCTGCTTTCAAGGGTCAAATTACAGGATAGTTTTGTTTATTTTATTATTTCTTTCACCTCTAATGCTTTTGAACATGATCCCTATATGGTGGGTGCATGTCAACCTTTTCATCTCAGTTTCCTTCTCCTTCATACTTTCGTCACAATTACAATATATATGAGCTTGCACCTCTAATGATTTTTTTTTTTTGCAGTCCCACCGTGGACCGCAAGGTTGGAAAGTTTGGATTGATGTGGCGGTGGATCCTGATGCATTCTTGTGGAAGCTGAATTCCGAAATGACTACCATTGGAGGAGTTGTAAAATTTACGTTGTCTTCAGTTAGAGTGCTTTCATAGGGTATGCTTATGTACCTATTGTGGACAAAGCTTTTATCTTTCTTATGTGTTAGATCGATGTATGCATTTGAAACGGTTATGTTTTTTGTGATGGGTTTAGTTGGTGATGTACTGTGTGTATGTTGATCGAATATTATGTTAATTAATACATATGAATGATTCCGTATAGTTATATTTGTTGCATTGAATTATGAATCATATTAGTATTAATATATATGATTTTTTTATATTAGTAAGGTGTATATAAGTTACAACAGCGAAAAAAGTTGTAATAAATCATTTTACAACGGTGTGAAAGAGTTGTAATAAAATTTATTACAATTGATAAATACCCTATTTCACAACCGTGTTGCAACGATGCAGAAAAGTTGTAAAAGATATAAGTATATTACAACATCTTAATACACGACGGTGACTCCACCATTGTAAAAACCATTTACAACATTTTTCCACCATTGTAATATGGTATATTTCACAACGGTGTTGCAACGGTGCAGAAACGTTGTAAAAGATATAAGTATATTACAAATTCTTAATACACGACGGTGGCTCCACCGTTGTAAAAACCTTTTACAACATTTTTGCACCATTGTAATATGGTATATTTGTTGTAGTGTGATTATTCATTCAGAAATTGAAATCAATATCCAAATTGAACTGTATTTATAATTCATCAAAATTATTATTAGATTTTGAAATTTTGATGAATTATGACTGCGGTATATTTCACAACAAGAGGAGATTTTATTTAGATTTTCATGATGGTTGAATAATTATTATAATATCTTTGAATTGGCGATTATTTCACGACCATCTTCTTTATCTACCATTATTCTGTCATCCATCATTTTTTATATTAATGTGGAGAGTTTAATATATATTTTTTAAAGAAAATCATCTTGAATAAACAGTGGAAATACTTGTGATAGAAATTGAACTATGTTATTATTCAGAATTAGTAATGATTGAAAATTTTCAATGATCCCGGTACAGTCGAGCATATTTCATAATATAATTAATTTAGAAATTTATTTCACAAACCATTTCTATACCTTTCACATTTCTATCATCCATACTGGTTTTATATACTGAGGAGTTCTTTCATTGTGAAACTAAAAATAATAAAAATATAGTATTCATAAGTGTGTCTCTAACTTCATTTAAAAATCCAAGCTCTGGTCATGCATGGTTAAGAGATTACTTATATTTAAGCGGCGACTGACCTCATTTAAAAATCCAAGCTCTGATTATGCGTGGTCAGTGTGCTCTTAGATAAAAATAAAAGAAAAGGAAATAATGTGCTATAAATTAAAATTAATTTGAAATTCTCCTTTGTGTATAAAAACCAGCCAATCAATCCATATTTTAACTTGTGAAATGTGTTGAAATCTTATGGCGTATTATGATTTGTTGTTTGATAGGTATTGGGATTTGAGATTATACGATGTTGTCACTTAAATTGAATTATTAATTATAGTCCAAATCCATCACTATTTTGTGCTTCATGTTATAAATTTTTATTGGAAAATATTCATATTTTTATAACTCTCCCCATTTACATATATTTCATCGTAAATCCATCATTCTTTATAATGTGAAATCATACACTAGTTCTCAGTTTATTATGATTTTTGTTTGACTGATTGAGATTTATGATGACCGTTCTTCCTCTTATGCTGATATTATATTTTTTAGTCACTTTTCATCTATATTTTAATTTATGTATCCTTTTGATGATAACAAAAGGGGGAGAATGCGTTGAGATTTTTATTTATGAGTAAATATTTTATAAATATTTTTAATTTTGAAAATTCATTATTATTCAGTTCAGTTCACTCATGCACAGTTATAGGGGAGATTTCTGTTGTAGGGGAAGCTAATAAATAGGGGGAGTTCAAAATTCACTGTCAAACACATTTATTGTACTCAAAATCCTTTATTTGTTTGTCATCATCAAACGGGGGAGATTGTTGTATATAACGGTGTTGTATACGCAATTATATGATTTTTGTTTGATGATAACAACCAAATAAATATTATCCTAAATGTGTTTGTTACTGTACTGTTTCATATATACATCACTGGCAAGAATATAATATTTATATTTAAATAAAATAAAACTGTACAGACATTCAAATAACTACACAGTATTTTGTTTAAATATAACATTTTATTTCAATATTTAAAACAGTACAGATTTACAACTCCACTATTTGTATATATTCACTGATATACATTTACTTTTCAATAAAATTTTTCAGTACACAGTTCCTCTCTACATCACTCAAACTCAGTTATATATATACATTCACTCATATACACAATCAACATTGTCTTGTTATCTTCTGTCTTCACAGCATCCTTCAGTCAGTCCAGTCTTCATACCTATCATATACAGAAACACACACCGTAATCTTGAACAAAAATAATTTCATATTCTAGCAAATATAATTTTTATTTTAAAAATTTATTTGCCTCAGAATTTCGGTGCGTTTCTCATCATTTTTCATGACTTGATCTGATATGTATATACGCACTGATCAGCCTCAACATACTACACTGGTTTGCTGATCAGAACCAGTTGATTCTGAACAGCCACAACATAGTGCAGCAGTCTGCTGATATATATAATATAAATTACACGTGCACGATATACGTATACACACACTGTTGTGTATAAATACACATATGTACAGGTGAACATTGTGAAGGCAAGTTACGATCATGGTCGAGCACAAAGGTGAAGTAGCATTCAAATGGTGCATACACAACAGCAAGGTCACAAAGCATAGTGATGAAAGTCAGGTCAATACTCAAGTGGCAAGTGCATAAGTTTTTCAGCAAACCTCAAAGTACACAAACAAAATGGTCGACTGACAAGACAGTTTAATATGTGCCAAAGTGGTCGAGCCTCAAAGCAAATGGAAGTAATACAAGATGAATGGTCAAAGCAGTAAGGATACAAGCAGGCCACAAAATCAGTTTCAGTTTGGATAAGCAAACATTCAAAGTGAAAGGTCAATGCAACTCACATATCATGGCTGGTGTATGTGCACAAACAAGTCCAGACATCATGGATAAGTGTCAAGTTTTTAGCTCAAATACATGTACTCAACAATGACTAGGATGCACAAATGTATTACAAGTTCAAATGTATATGCAGCATAGTGAAACATGATCAATGTGTGTGCAACTACAATGACATGGGTGCATGGACCAAAACATGGCATGACAAGTGTTCTTCAAAGCTAAAAGCATGGCAGGAACAACACCACATTCAACATGGATGGTCAAATCCATATACAACATTGAGCTTAAACACGGAAGATATGTATGTAAACATTCATGGTAGCAATTTAAAAAAAAAGCAGGAAAGCATGAAAAAGATCATTGCATTTAAAGTTTGGCAAGTGTTTTTAAAAGCTGAAAGTCAAACATGCATGTCATGTTTCTCGAGCTCAACATGTTTCAGTAAGGCTAGCTTACATGATAAAGATGGTGCAGCTCGAAACAGTGGTGATGAATGCAGACATGGTCAATTCAGTGACAAGTGCAAACAGTACAATAAATGCATGAATCATCAGTGTGCATGAATATATATATATATATATATGAGTGGCAGTTTTTTTTCAACTCAAGTATACAGTCCAATATGGTGCACACAGTAGAGTGCAAAAGCAATTCAAGGCAGTGAAGTATCAATGGTCTGAACATACACAAAGCAATACACAAGCCAAGAAGGTGACAAAGGAAATGCATACATAAACAAGTCGAGATGTACATAGAAGGATGGTAAACACAGTCATGAGCTAAGTAAAGTTTTTTTTTAATGTGTGCATAAGTATATCAGGTGCAACACATACATGTTCAAATCAAAACTGTTCGAATGCAAAAATGGATTTTGCATCTAAATCTTTGGCAAGAGAAAAGAAGGAGTTTTCGTTTATGGAAAGGAATCTAAATTCAAAACAATCTTCACAAATCAGTGAATCATATTTGATGTGGAAATTCGAATGCATTTTCAAATATTCCAGTTTTGAATTGTTTTAGCTTCGGAAAGTTATACATTCATTCAATCACATTTTCAGGAAAGTGTTAATCAGTAAATTGAAAGTCAAGAATCGGTATTTCCTGAAATGAACATCTCATTCATGGCAATCATTTTTTTTGAATCTACTTCGAATCATTCCAGTCAAGTCCAAGTATATCATAAGAGGAAAGAAAAATAATTTCATGCAAATCAATGTGTTCCTGAAATTATGCAATTCAAACAAGGAATTTTATCTCCAGAAATCATACAGAGAAATTCAAAGCAAAGGACAAACTGTTTAAATTCGGCATGTCAATCTAGCAATTCAAATCAAAGAAATTAAAAGGCTACAATCAAGTCCAAATTCATCGAGACAATCAAGGCAATAGTTTTTCAAATCGAGGACAGTTAAAAGGGGAATCACGCAATTTCATGCCAAGGCATTTTTGAAATCAGAGAAATCAATTTAGGGTTTCAAGACCCTATACATACATAACCACATCATCACAGGCATAATGATCGAGATCGGAACCACAACAATCAAAAGAAGTCAGTAGACAAAATTCAAGAGAACTCACAATTTTTCCTCATGTGTTTCGGTCGCCACAAGGTTCCTCAAATCAGAAAACATTCAATCGAAGAAGCAAGCAACTCCAGAAAGAATCCATACAGCAATCGAATTGATTTGAAGGATTTCAAAAACCCTAGGAGCCGTCGCCATTTTCAACTTCAGAAAGAAAAGTGATCGGGGAAAATGAATTACAAATGGACCGGTCATGTTTCCCTTTGACGTAGCCCATTCAAATGTTAGGGGATGACCCCTTAATTTTAAACTCCTAGGGTTTCTTTTGTTTTTATTTTCATTTTGTTGTATTTTAAATTTCTTTTGTAAATTTTCCGAACCAGTTCTAGACTGTGTAAAATCTGGGAAACCAGTTAGGGTGTTAACTAGCAGTTTACTAGAGTCTGTAAAAACTAGGGTTACTGATTACGGAGTTGTAATCAGGGGAATATGATATAAGGGATTAGACCAGTCTATGGTTTTGAGCGTAGGGTTAGAATAGGAGCGAGGGGTTCGCGAGTTTACATGGTCTTGTAAGTAGGATCTGTTCTATCACCTAGTAGAAACCTTAGGAATGCAGAAGTATGTAGGGTATTGCTGAAGCTGGGTATCTCTGTGTGTTATTTCCTTTCTGTATTTTTATTTCTGTTGCATTATGTGTTCTTTTTATTATTTTAATATCCCATCAGATTTTAACTCTGCGAAAAACGGTGATAAACCCTATTCACCCCCCATCTAGGGTTAATCTAGATCCAACAAACCTATACCGTGATGTATGACTAAAATTTGGGGAATATCTTATACTGTGAATTATGACTTGAGGGTTGGGGCATGTAAATCTGTAGGCTTGATTTATAGATTAAGAGGAATATGTAATGAAGCTTTAAACAACTTGTGAAACCTGTTTAGATCTGTGGGGATTATATATGTACCTGTTAACCTGTAATACTTAACTTGTTTAAATCTATGGGGCTTACATGGACCTGCTAAATAGTAGGGGGTTAAGTAAACTTGTTTGAATCAGTGGGGGTTAAGTAAATCTGTTAAATCTGTGAGGGGTTATACGAACCCGTTAAACTTATCTTATTTTATCTCTTGGGGTTATGCGGGATTGTTAATCTGTTAGGCATAACCTATCAAAATCCTACTAGTTGTGGATACAATCCTCGGGGGTGTCTTGTGTCATATGTTGTGTGGGACCCGTATCAGTCAGTAACCCATTAAACTATCAAAGGGGGACGCCGCACTAGGTATGGGTCAGGGCACGCTAACTAAACTGATTATAAGATGTTCATTTGGGTGGTGGTGTTCTGATAGCACGTTCCAACAGAGTCATGTGCATGCATGGGTCCGACTTACTTGGGAAAATAATTAAGCCACTATAACACCAGTAAATAGGTCTATGTACCTTTGGGGGGTTGCCACTTTAGGAAGTGATACGTCCTACTGTGGGGCCGACACGGGGTATTTACGGGATGGGGAGCCGATCGAATTGGGGTACTAATTAGGGTACATCTAGTCCTGCCTGTTTAGGTGCCCATTGTTTCTGGTTGGGGTAACACCCGTTATTTCTGTTTTGTACCTGTTATTACAGTTTGGGGGTAAAACCCGTTAGTAGAATACACCTAAGTCTATCATTATCTTTCTGTTAGGATCACATCTGTTATACTAGTATAGGTACAGAGAAAAGTATTTGAGAAGCGTAACCTATTCTGTTCATTCTATTTGTCCTGCTTAGTCTGTTTATACCTGTTATATGATACCGCTATCTCTCATCCAGTTTATATGCCTGTCATGATGCTTTTACTTATTTATATGCTAAAAGTAGCTGGACTCGCTAGACTTTATGTCCGACCCATTTTGTTTCCTTTGCTGTCTCTTCCTCCCCCCCCCCCCCCCCCAAGGTTCTCAGGGTGGGAACGCTCAGGCTCGATTAAAGACTCTCTTCTGTTTCTGCTTGGATTAGGATTTGCTTCGATGTACCGCTTTGACTTCTTGTCTACTTGTTTATGGCTATTTATGGGAACCATGGCTTTTTATTTCTACACTCTGATGGTTTTAGTACAAGGCATATACTTTTATTTGATGTAATTGGTTTTCAGTAGCTCAAACTGATTTTGTAACTGAATTTTGGACCACGACGTTTTCTGTTGGAAAATAATGTTTTAAGTTTCCGCTGCTATTTTATGTTCGTCTTGTGATGTTTCTGTTCACCTATAATGCTTCACGGAACTTAATGCATTTTGTTAAAGAGTGATATTAGCGGACGTGGGGTGTCACATTTGGTATCACAGCTGAAGGTTATAAGATCGGATAAAAGGTTTTGAAAATTGTTTTCAAAAGGTTTCAAAAAGAAAGTATTTTCAAAGGAAAGTCTGTTTTTGAAAAACATATTCCCTAAAGCCATATGAATTATCTTTCGATTCTCTGTTTGAATCCCTTTTCCTTTTCTTTTCAGCATGTCTAGGGAACCGAATCATCCCGAGGGCATTACGATACCGGCTTGGTTCCATAGGTATCTTGAGGCTACGACGCCTACCGTAGGCCAAGCAGACGCGCCTCCCCCAGCTGCAGTTGTTGTTCCTCCTCCTCCGCGAGTGGATAATATCTCTACGATATGCAAGGATTTCTGTGCTACGGGAGGAAAGCCATTCCGAGGAACGGAGACCTATGGGGAAGCAAGGAATTGGCTTAAAGAGATGGAGGATTTGTTTGGGATTTTTGAAGTTGACGACCGTAGGAAGATCCAGTTGCCCGCTTGGCAATTGAAGGATGAGGCTTTATTCTGGTGAGAAGTGACATAAGCAGGGCGTCTAGTTGATACTTGGAATGATTTCCGACAGAGATTTGAGATGAAGTGTAACGCTCCACCGAAGTTAAGGCATTCCCTTTGTGAGTGACTTATGCTTCTTTTATACTTATAAGTTTCTGAATCAAGACAGAAGTTTTATGTATTACTTTTAAGTATGATTGAGACAATTGTTGTAAAAGCTTGACTGAACCACATTGTTTATAAAATGACTTTATTTTCCGCTGCTTTATCTTGTCTGTCTTGTAATTTATCTGCATCTTTTACCTAATACGCTCCACCGAAGTTAAGGCATTCCCTTTGTGAGTGACCTTAATGGAGGTGGGGTGTTACACGAAGTTTCTTTCACAAGCAGAAGAGAGTATGCAAATGGAAAGGTTTCTGGCGTTTAAGCAAGGAAGCATGTCTGTCAAAGAGTATGTCAATAAGTTCAATCAGTTAGCGAGTTTTGGTTCGGAACTGGTGAATACCCCGCACAAGAAAGCTTTGAGGTTTGTAAAAGGATTGTATGAGCCCCTCCATGGATTGGCTATGTCTCATATTCCAATGGGGGCAACTTTCGAGAAGCTCATTGACATGGCATTAACGCACGAAGAAGATAAAGGCGAAAAGAAAGAGGCTAAGACTGATGAGACACAAAACAAGAAAGTGTGGCCTAAGAAAGAACAACAACATCAAAAGAAAGGCAGAAAGAACGATAAAGATCAAGGCAAGAAGTTATGTCATGGTTGTGGAAACGTGGGCCACTTGGTCAAAGATTGCCGAAAAAGGAAGAAGGCTTGTTTCCACTGTGGTGAGGTGGGACACTATTCTAAGGAGTGCCCGAAGAAGCAAGGACAGGGCCAAAAGGCAGGATCTTCTGGAGGGAAGGAGCATGCTCTCGAGGCCAGTGTACCGGATAGAGGTAGGAAAGTTTCTGTTGAAGATTTGACTTCTCTTTCCGATCATTCTATTAGGACACTTTTTGATTCTGGCGCTTCACATTCTTTTATATTAGATTATGTGGTTGAGTCTCTGCACCATAGTACTAGTACAGATTCAGATCCCATTGTTGTCTCAAAACCCATCGGGGGCATAGCTCATCTGTCTATGACTTATCGGGGTTTGAGGATATCCATGTTGGGCGTCGAGTTTGAGTACGACGCATATGTGCTTGGTTTTGTGGTCTATGGTTTAATTCTAGGGATGGATTGGCTAGTCGTGTATGGTGCCATTTTAGACTGTGAGAGGAGAGTCGTTAGACTTTTGACTTGCCAAGGAAGGACTCTCAAGATTTTTTGTGACCCAAAGGGGTCTGTCACGCTTAGTTTCCTAGAATCACTTGATTCATCTATAGATGATTTGCGATCTGTACTGGTAGTCTGTGAGTATTCGGATGTTTCTGAGGAGATTAGGGGCTTACCTCTGAGGTATGAGATTGATTTCCTGATATACTTGGTGGATAATGCGAAGCCAGTCGCATTGAATGTGCGCCACATGGCTCCTAAGGAAACGAGGGAGCTCAGCAAGAAAGTAGAGGAGCTACTTGAGAAGGGGTTTATTAGGCAACACATATCAGAATGGGGTGCTCCAGTCGTCTTTGCAACTAAGGCGGACGGCTTGCTTCGCTTATGTGTAGATTACAAGGAGTTGAATAAGCTCACCAAGAAGAATAGGCACCCACTTCCGAGGATTGATGATCTGTTTGACCATCTTGTTGGTGCATCTGTTTTCTCCCAGTTAGACTTGGCCACGGGTTTTCATCAGTAGAGGGTGACCGAGGACAGAATAGACAAGACTGCTTTCAGAACTCCGGATGGTTTCTTCAAGTGGCTAGTCATGCCTTTTGGGTTGACGATAGCACCTGCGTATTTTGTGGATCTATCGAGTAGGGTGTTCTGCGAGTTTCTGAATAAGTTCATGGTGGTCTTTATGGATGACATTCTGATCTTTTCGAAGAGCGAGGAAGAACATGCCCAACATTTAGGGGAGCTTTTGAAGACTCTCTGAGTGCACCAGCCTAAGTCGAAATTCTCCAAATGTCATTTTGGAGAGAGGAAGTGAAAATTCTTAGGGCATGTGGTCTTCAAGGATGAGATAACAGTGGATCCCGCGAAAGTAATTGTAGTTCAAGATTGGAAGGTTCCAAAGAATGCAACGGAGGTGAGGAGTTTTCTTGATTTAGCGGGCTATTATAGGAAGTTTATTAAGGACTTCGCAAAGATATCAACCCCACTCACCAAACAGACGACGAAGAATCTGACTTTTTCTTGGGATATTGACTGTGAGGATGCTTTTCAACGATTGAAGAAGGCTCTGACAACAACCCTGGTTTAGGCTTTGCCTGATGGGAACAAAGTGTTCATAGTGTACACTGATCCATGTGGTATAGGGCATGGTGCCGTCTTGATGCAAGAGGGAAGGGTAGTATGTTATCGTGGTAGACAGTTAGGAGTTCAGGAGTAAAACTACCCTACCCATGATTTAGAGGTTGTTGTTATAGTATTCGCACTTAAGACTTGGCGGCATCATCTACTTGGAGAGAGGTTCGAGTTATACACGGACCATTAGTCGCTCAAGTATCTGTTCTCGCAAAGGGATCTCAACTTGAGACAGCAGAGATGGATGGAGTTCCTAGCGTCCTATGATTTTGAGATTTCTTATACTCCTGGCAAGGGTAATGTGGTGGTGGATGCATTGAGTAGGCAGAAGATAACTTTGAGTCCCTATTCATAGAGAGGCGGAGCTTGGAGTATATATCGACCTTCGATTTTAGGCCATTTACGGATCTTATACCTGGTTTGTTGGCATCCTTAGAGGTGCGTCCTACTCTTATAGATAAGATGGGAACTTTGCATCAAGAGGACCCATAGATAGCAGACATCTTATATAGGCTCAGTAGAGAGGAGACTTCTAGTCACCTCAGTAGATATTCCATGGATAGTAGAGGGTGGTTGCGACAAGATGGAAGGCTTTGTGTTCCCTGAGTTAAGAGTCTGTTGAAGACAGTCCTTGAGGAAGCCCATCATTCTAGGATGACTATCCATCTGGGAGGCGATAAGATGTATAGGAATATGAAGATGGTTTTCTTTTGGGCTGGGATGAAGAAAGATGTAGTAGATTTTGTTTCTCGATGTTTAGTTTGCCAGCAAGTCAAAGTTGAGAAAAGGAAGCCCAATGGTTTACTTCATCCTTTGGAGGTCCCACAATGGAAGTGGGAGAGCATCTCTTTGGATTTCATTGATAGTTTGCCTAGATCGAGGAAAGGCAACACTAGTATCTGGGTTATAGTTGACAGGCTTACTAAGAGCGCTCATTTCATTCCTATTAAGAGTAAGAGAACGACAACATGGTTGGCATTAGTTTATCTTCGTAGGATAGTCCGTCTGCATGGAGTACCTTCTAGCATAGTGAGTGATCGTGACTCCATCTTCACTAGTGAGTTCTGGAAAAGCCTGCAAGAGGCATTAGGCACATAGTTGTGTTTGAGCACCGCATATCACACTCAGACTGATGGGCAGACTAAGAGGGTGAATAAAGTTCTTGAGGAACTTATGAGGCTATGTATCCTAGACTTCGGAGGGACTTGGGAGGAGCATCTTCTGTTGGTTGAGTCGCCTACAATAACAGTTATCAAGCTAGTATTAGCATGGCACCCTTCGAAGCAGTGTACATACGACCTTGTAGATCATCGACTTGTCGGTGGGAGTCTACGGAAAGGCTTCTACTTGGACCTGAGATGATTAGAGATACTTTAGAGAAGATTGATCATATCCACAGACGAATGAAGATAACTCAGGACAGGCAGAAGTTCTATGCTGATAAGAGAAGGAATGACATTGAGTTTGAAGTAGGAGACATGGTTTTCATTAAAGTATCACCTCTGAGGAATGTGGTTCGCTTTGGATCAGTAGAGAAATTGACGCCAAGGTTTATAGAGACATTTCCCATACTAGAAAGGATAGGTCAAATGGCCTATAGGGTGAAGCTATCGGAAAGATTGGCGGGTATTCATGATGTTTTCCACGTTTCTCATTTGCGGAAGTGTCTGCTTAATACCGCAGTGGTAGTTGAGTCGAGTATGCTTGAGGAAGTAGAGGTAGAATGGGAGGCGACAGTTAGACGATTCTTATCCGTATTCTTGGATCAGAGGTTAAGAAGCTTCGCAACCGAGAGGTCAAGTTGATGAAAGTTCAGTGGGGAGAAGACCGCGAGGATGCAACTTGGGAGACTGAAGACAAGATTCGCGCTTCGTACCCTTTTCTTTTTAAGGGTATGTTCTTAACTTCTTTCTTTCCAAAGCTTTTGTTCGTACTTGCTTCTGTCATTTAAGTATATCCTATCAATTAAATCTTTGACCTTTAGGTAGGGAACCAATGGGTGTGAACATGTGTTTGAGACATGTTATGTTTGATGGATGCAAGTGGATGCAAATGTTTGCTAGTGGTTGCCCGTGGATGCATACGCACACACACTAGGCACTAGATCGACTCAATCACTTACATATTGCATATAGATGTGTGTGCATTTTAAATTTTGTGGATGGAAATGGGTGTATCATCGTATAGATGTTGCATTTGGATGAATGATTGTGCACACATATAGAGTTTACATGATATAGTAAGATTGTTTGCATATATGTTGGATTCATGGCATTAACATACATTGCATTAACAAGGTCGACTGAATTAGTAGACCGCCTGATTTTACACATTAGTATAGGACATGTACACACCCCTTTGCATATGTTCATATAAGCATTAGAAATCTTTTAATAACAATGGATACCTGTGATTGATGGATGAGTAGAAGGTTAATGGGTGTTAGGCTATATGTAACACCCCGTATTTTCTAAGAATATTCAAATAACAAATTAAAGAATAATTAATTTGAAAAAGAAGAATTAGGTGAAACGGGTTGCGCCATTGCGTTTGTCTCGGAATTCTGCTTGAGGTAGAGTCCGAGTTTGCGTAAATCGGAATCCGTATGAAGAAGCTATCTTTAAATTAAATATTGCAGCAAAACATGAAAAAGAGGAATGAGAAAAGAATAATGTTTAGCATTGTTCTAAGGTTTGCAAGCAAAAGACTTAGTAGCTTATTTGGTTAGAACGTGTGACTTGCATATAAGAGGTACAGAGTTCGATCCCCGCCAGCTCCATATTTTTGTTTTAGGGAAATGGCTAAAACGTGGCTTAGTGTGAACGCAGTTCAAAAAGTGGTTTAGTGTGAAAATGGTTAATTAGGAAGATAGATAAAGAAATATATATATATATATATATATATAGAATATACATACATACATACATATATATATATATGACGTGTACGCATCATGTGGCGCACGTTGCATATTTTTTGTTGGTCAAGGAATGTTTTTTTTACGTGGCCTTCTCTGATTGGCTTTGTGACAAATTCTGATGTGTAAGCGCTTATGTGTCATACTATGATTGGTTGAGTAACACATTACTTTGGTTGGATGGTTCTGGCTATTCCTAGGTTAATCCGATGGCTCTTATTAAATTAAACTTCTATAAAAACACTCCCAAACCCTCAACCCTAAAGTCACACAAAAATATTCCTAAGACCGTCATGTCGTCAATGGTAAACCTAGAGTATTCGCCGCTCTCTTTCAACTCAAAAGCAAGATAGAAGCAAGAATCCAATTAAATCAAATCTAATTTAGAACAAAGATTAATCTACATCAAAGGCGAGCAATTCAGTTTCAGAATATAGATCCCAGAAAAACAAGACTGTTCTTTTGTTAGTGAGTACTATTTCTTTCACAATATAATTAATAAATTAGTTATGATGGGTTGTAATTGGATTATGAGATCATGTCTGTTGAAACATGTGATGTTATTGTCTGTTTGTAAACATATGACGGTTTTTGTTATTATATGTTGGTAGATATATTTATATGTACAATTATACATGTTTAACTTGATTCATCTTATGCAAGTTTACATATGTTTATTGGTGAATCTTATGCAAGTTTATGTTATGTGAATCTTATGCAATTTTATGTTATGTGAATCTTATACAAGTTTGGGATGTTAAAACATATGTATGCAAGTTTAGGATGTTAAAACATACGTGAATCAAGTATATACATATGCTAGTTTGTATGCAAAACATGTGACATTAATTTACCTGTTTAGATCCATATGCAAGTTTGTAGGAATTTATATGCAAGTTCACATTTTTATATTAGATCTATATTTAAGATCCATGGGTTTAGGTGAAAAACCATATTTATGCACAAGTTCACATTTTTATTAGATCTATATTTAGATCCAAGGCAGTAACATGCTTATGTAAATTTATGACCATTTCCTATGCTAGTTTTGTATGTGAATCATATGCTAGTTTTGTATGTGAATCATATGCTAGTTTGAATGTAAGTTTGTAAGAAATTCATATGCAAGTTATAGGCAAACCATATCCATATATGCAAGTTCACGATTACATGTTTAGATCTACATTTAGACCCATGATAGTTATGAAAATTTATGTGTTGCCTATGCAAGTTATTGGCTATGCAAACTTGTGTCATGATTCTTAGATCTATTTTGTGTGTTATGCAAGTTGTGATGTTGCTTTTCTTTTTATAAGTTAGACTATTTGTGAGTCTAACAAATGTCATATTAAAACGTGCAAATAACGTGGGGACAATGGGAAAATATTAAATATTAATATTGTGAATTGGCATATAATGGACTTAAAAGGCACATAATTAATTTGAGACATTAATTGGCCTTATTTAGATACATAGTAATTATGGACATAATTTAAGTGATAATTATGGACATAATTTAAGTGATTATTATGGACATGGATTAAAAATTGGAAGTTATTGGCAATTTGAAATAGGGATATTAATTTAAATTGGGGTTAAATAATCATGTGTGATAATTAACTGCCTAAGACACGAGGTTAGACTCATTTGTGATGTAAGATTGCCCGGACCCACAAGGCAAATCCAACAACCACAAACGGTAGTCTAATGTGAGAGGTCAAAGGCATAAATTAAATGGGTAATAAAGGCCTAAGACACGAGGTTAGACTCGTTTGTGGTGTAAGACTTCCCGGACCCGCCCGGCAAATCCAGCAACCCCAAATGGTAGTCTAATGTGAGAGGTCAAAGGCATAAATTAAAAGATGCTTAGACACGAGGTTAAGTCTTGCATGTGGTCGAAGTCTACCCAGAACCGCCCGGCATATCCAGCGGCCACAAGCAATCGACTTAATGTGAGAGGTCTGTGCATTAATAATTAATTAATGCTGATCAAAGATGAATATAAATGACAAACAGAAGTTTGGTTGAGTGAGTGATTCTCTGAGTACCAATCTGATGTTGATTTCGGTCTTCGGGGTTGGTACTTAGGGAGTTATTCTCTTAACCAACGTGTCTGTGAACTAAGATGTACCTAATCATAAATTAAGTAAAACATGATAAGTGGATAGTGTTAAGACTAGCTTAACCAATAATTTAATAAGTGGGTAGGGTTAAGACAAACTTAACCAATAATATACATTGATCTGGTAGGGTTAAGACAAACTTAACCAATAAAATATATTGATCTGATAAGCGGATAGGGTTAAGACAAGCTTAACCAATAACACATGTTGATTTGTTGAGTGAGTAACATGGGTGATATATGGGATATAATTATAAACACTTAACCAAGTTGAAACATGTATGAAGACATGAATAAGAGGGGTTAAGTGGGAAATTCTAGTGGGGACCAAGCATAGGTGGAAAGCTTGTGTCAAGCATGGGGGACCCTTTTCAAACCAGTAACCTATTAAGTATCTTTGTGAGCTCGACCCAAGTCGAGGACGGGACACGCTTACTGGGTTTGATTGTAAGAGGTCAAAACGGGTTAGCGGTGGCAACGCAAGCCCAATGGGGTCATGTGCGTGCGTGGGCCCGGGCTGGTAGGTAAGACGTTGTTGCATCGTGTAGATATAAGTCGTGGATCTTTAGTGGTATCGGGTTGCCACTTTGGGGAGTGATACACCCCACTGTGGGACCAGCACGGGTACTATGAGTTAGGGAGCCGATCGAATGGGGAAGGTTGTGGGTACGACTAGTGGAGATAGGAGCAGACGACACCTATGAAGACAGCTAGGAGTATAACTACCATATTATGAATAAATATTGTAATTAGAATGGAGAGGGTAGTGGGTACGAATAGCGGAGATAGGGGTAGACGACACCTATGAAGACAGCTAGAGGTACACGAAACTACCATTATTACTATTTTGTTCAGTGGGCGAGATCAACTTTTACGGTGACTAGTAATGGTGCGGTGTAATTAGCATTGGTGCAGTATAGTAATTATCATATAGCGATTAGGAGCGAGATCAGCGCCAAAATATTCCTCTGTCTGCTTTGTCTTGCCCACTTGCTTCACAGTCATTCCTTATTTTGCCAATTTATGCCTTATCCTAATTACTTTAATAATTGTATTGTTAAAGTTATGGTACTCGCCAGACTTCATGTCTGACCCCCTTTGTTTTCGCCTCTTTTCTTCCTTCCCCCCCCCCCCCCCCCCAAGGTTCTCAGGGTGGGACTAGTATTAGTGGAGCTTGATCTTGGATCTCTTTCTCTCTCTTTTGGAAGTGCTTGGATTGCTGAAAGTAAAGTTCAGCTCATCTCTTTTATGACTACTTGTGTTTGGGGTTATGCTTTTTACTTTATGTACTCTGAAAACAATTTTTTCAAGATGGATATGAAGTGTTCTTGGTTTTTGAAGTTGTTGTAATCAAACTATTTCTCCACTATAATAAAAGTTGTTTAAATCTTTCAAGTACCAATATATGTATCTGTCTTGTTATATTCTGTTCTATACACTAATAATGCTCCATGGAAGTTAATGCATTCCCTTTGTGAGTGACATTAATGGACGTGGGGTGTTACACGTGGTATCAGAGCTGAAGGTTACCAGACTAGATATATTTTGAAAAACTATTTTTCAAAAAGCATTTTTATGAAGAAATACTTTCAGAAATATGTTTAAGGAGAGTATTTTCAAGAGAAAAGTTTATTTTGAAAAACATAACCCCCAAAAGCCATATATCTTTCTTTCGATTCTTTGCTTCGAATATCTTCCCCTTTCCCTTTTTTAGTTTCTTCCTCCACGTACAGACGCTTTTTCTAAGATATGTAAGAACTTCCGTACGATGAGCATAAAACCGCTTCATGGGACTGGGACGTTTGTCAAAGCTAGGAGGAAGTGGAGGAATTGTTGGTACCTTTAAGATAGACGATGGGAGGAAGGTTCAACCAGCTGCTTGGTTAATGAAGGATGAAGCCTCATTTTGGTGGGAGGTCACAAATGGAGAATGTGCAGGAGAGACATGGATATGACACAATAAGGAAGTAGGTCCAAAGAAAGAGGGTAAGGATAACAAAGGGCCAAGAGAAAAGGAAGGGCCACACTTGTGAAATACCTGACTACTTAAATAGGAACGGAGAAAAAGACTAGTTGTTATCGTTACGGGGAAATAGGACATCTTATTAGGATTGTCCAAAGAAGCAAAAGGAAAAGCTAAGGACAAAGGACAAGATCTTCTGGAGGGCAGACGCGTTCCCTCACGGCTGGCATACCTGGTAGAGGTAGAAATATCTTGGTTGAAAGTTTGGTTTTTCTTTTTGATCATCCTGTTTAAACTTTGTTTGATTCTGGCGCTTCACACTCGTTTGTATCTGCTTCGTTAGTTGAAACGCTGCACATAAATACTAGTCTAGTTACGAATCCCATTGTAGTCTCATATCCTATTGGAGGTTCGGCTCATCTTTCAATGATTTGTCGGGATTTGAGAGTGTCTATCTTGGGCGTTGGGATTGAATGCAACGCCTTTGTTCTTGGCTTCATAGGCTTCGGCTTGATTCTAGGGATGGATTGGCTAGCCAGGTACGGTGCCATCCTAAACTGTGAAAAAAGTGTATTTAGATTGTTGACTCGTTGTGGCAAGACCCTTGATATTTCTTGTGACCCTAGAGGTTCGGTGATGCTTAGCTACCTAGAATCCCTTGACGCATCCAACGATGATTTGGAATCTGTTCGTGTGGTCCGTGAATATGGTGATGTCTTCGATGAAGTTAGGGGTTTACCCCCAAGGCGCGAGATAGACTTTCGTATATACCTAGTAGATAATGCAAAGCCAGTTGCATTACCAGTGCGCCACATGGCTCCGAGGGAGAGAAGAGAACTCAGTAAGCAAGTGAAAGAGTTGCTTGAGAAGGGGTTCATAAGAAGAAGCATTTCGGAATGGGGTGCTCCAGTTGTTTTTGCTACGAAGGTTGATGGTTCACTTAGATTGTATGTGGGCTATAGAGAGCTGAATAAGCTCACGAAGAAGAACAAACACCCATTGCTAAGGATAGACGATTTGTTCGATCAGTTGGTTGGTGCTTCGGTTTTCTCTCTGTTGGATTTAGCTACAGGCACTACAACAAAAAACACTTTTCGCAACAGGCAATATCTGTTGTAGTAGACCATTTGCAACAGACCCGTGCCTGTTGGTATAGCCGAAGTTGCAAAAAGTTCGCAACATTTTCCGCCTGTTGCAATAAGATGTTGCGGTATACTTTTTTGCAACAGGCTTTTGCTATTGCAAAAGATCCATTTGCAACAGTCTATGCGCGTTGCAATAGATTTATAAATCTATAAAAAAAATTACAGCTTATAGATACTACATATTAAATATATTCGTTTTAGTATTGGTGTATATCACAAAATGAAATAAACAAATAAAAAATTTAATTTAACAAAGTTATAATAATACAAACAATTACAACAAAAATTTCTATAATTTTCATACGCCATTCATATATAACAATTTCTTCTCTCACACAACACATTTTTTTTCCGAATAAAGTATTTTCTAATCGTATTTCTGCTCGATCATACATATACTATAACAAGAAAATAAATATCATCGGTTCACATGCGGTATCACATCTGAATATCATAACCTGCAAAGGCAAAAGGAAAAACATGTAAACTTCACATACATAAATTTTACTACAAATACATGCTGCTCTGTCAAAAGAAAAGACATAACAATACACTAAATTTTCACAACAAATCATGTAAGCTTCACATGCGGTATCAAATACTTCAAACCCAGATAACCTATAAGAAAAGACAACTTAAGAAATCACCACCTAATCTCACCCTACATATTTTTGGCTACAAAATGCAATTCACCACAAGACGGACTACCTAAAGCATAGGGACCATATATACTACTAGAAAGAAGAGTCATACCGGAGCTGGAGTCAGCTGAGGCATTGACAACGTCACCTCTGAGTCGAGCACTTCTCACGAGATGAGATCTACTCAAGTGAGAGCCACGTCGAGAACATTAATGTTTCAGTACTAAATAAAAAAGAAAAGGAATCAAAGAATGAGTACAATTCAGCTGCAACCACATTAAAAGTGGCATGACACAATACAAATCGAGAGAGTAATCAACTAAAGCACTACTCTCTCCATTCTAATAATCACATAGTAGATTCAAATTAGAAAAAGAGTTAACAACAACAGAGCCACCACAAAGCGAACTATGAGTAGCATCTTCATCCGCAACTTTAGCGTTCTCATACTCACTCAAAACTCCCTCAATCTTGAACGCCCCCGCCTCATATTTCGGTAGCTCATCTTACTCCTCTCTCCCAATCACACTTTTCAAATCTTCTCCACCATTCGACATTGAAATTTGACAAATATTAATCTGATCATTTTATGTAATGTAATCCCCCATCTATGGAGGAGTCGATAGTATATTCAATGTCATATAATCATACAAATCTTGTATATGATAAAACATGATTAATTTGCAAGATTTGATCAAGTTCAATGTTGTAAAAGGACATAAAGAAAATTATATTTCAACATCAATAACCTTGTCATAAGCCAAAATGCAATACTCTTGTCACCAACAACAACCTGATCATGGCTTTTAGCATATGCAACACACTTTTCTGACCACCTTCTGTTAGTAAGAGTGTATACAATGTCACCCATTTTCCAATCTTCGTCCTTTGACCTGCACAAATGGGAATAATGAGATGATCATTAAATGTAAGCAACATGACAAAGGTAATTCCACTATAGTGTTATTTTGTATTTTTTAACGAAAGAAGGCAGAAGCCTTCAGATAGTTGCAGATCCTCGTAATTCCATAGATCATTGATTCTTTGACTCTCCATTCCATTGTGGAAAAGCACATGACAAGACACATCAATACCTTCAAGCAGGTCATACGGTTATATATAGTCATCATGTCATTATAAAACTTATTACCTTGATCAATGAACTTCCCAACTCCTTCGTGGTTTTTTTGTCTCTTCTATCCATTGCTCATCTGATCGCCTCAGCCGTAGGAAAAGCAATCTAATGTTGCACCTTTAGTACTACTACTACCTTCATCAGGATAAAAATTAAAAGACTTCATCTGTAGGATAGAAAGAAAAAACCGTTGAATATTACATGGAATAATGATAACATAATGTCATAATGAAAGTTATTGTCAGTGGCAGCAATAGAGAGAACACATAGCAACATAAACAATACATATTAATCCAAATGAAATGATTTTTTGCCAATGGTTATTTGGTATTTTTGCAACTCAGACCCAACTTTAATTAAAAAACAAAGACGTTGTCACAAATAAGAAAGAATCGTTAAGGACCACAATCCACAAATATTTTAACCAAAGCAATGCATAAAGTCAGAAGCACAACCTTTTTCAAATAACATGTAGAATTAGTATCTTCAATTTTAAAGGATGGAACAATTGATCACCTACATCGTGGGATTAAATGCCAAGCTTCTTCCTTGGCATGACCTTCTACCGTGGTTTGTTCTGTTACTTCGAACAAACCGAATAGCTTGCAATAAAACAGATGTAAAAATAAATTTGTTCTCGATGTCAATGTTAAACATCTAGGTGTAAGGAAACCATTTTGAAAGAAATGAAAGAGAAGTAATTCTCACGTTGGTATCTGCCTTTTTACTGTGTTTGTATTATAAGAAAATGAAAGAACTGTTTGGTGCTCTTCAATGTACCAAGGTGATAAATTCTACTCTCTGCTATTAACCAAGATGAAGCACCACCATCACTAATCGAGATAAAATCTCAGCAACCAGACAAACACATGACAGCACTAAGACAAAAACTTTGACCTCCCTAAAATACAAACAAAACAGAGCAAATCCAAGAGACAAGCAACTCAAAACCCAGCCTTAAAGAGAGACGCAAAGAACACCAGTGATTAAAAAACAGACACGCTCCAAACGATAATTAGAAATAGGAAAAATAAATAAAGAACCTGAGTATCTCTCTGGTAAATACAACTGCTGGAAATTTTAAGCGTTAACAAGTCCGAGTGTCTTCAGTAAGAATTGGAAAACTGGAAATCATAACTTAAATTAGAAATACATAACTGAACGCCACGTCTTTCGTAACTTATAGCCCAATCATAAAAGCAGGAGGACATCAAGAATTAGATCAAAAAGTTAACCAGTGGTGGTTGGAAGTTGGGATCGGAATTCAATACCTGTCCTATAGTAGGTTTCAGATTCCATTGATCTGAGCGGCATAGGAAAAAAATAAAACATACAAAATTTAATTTGAAGGGGCAGGGAATTGGGATTGCAAAACATAATATGTCGAATAATAGTTAATTGTAAAATGACTCACCTTGACGAAGAAGGAACAATACCGTTGATGATTTCAGAAGTGGCGTTGCGTGTACGACTGTTGTAGGAAGGACATAGTGCGCGATCTAGTTAATACTATTATGATTTTAGCGTTGTAGTATTGAGAATAGTAGAGAGTTGTTTTGAGGTTAAAGACTTCTACCATGGATCGGTAGGAATGGATTTAGGTTTTGGCTATTTCTATTCTCCCCCCGCTTTCCTCCTTACACACCCCACCGATTCACTTTTCCCGTTCCCACCCCACTTTTTCCCCTTCCCACCCCACTTCGCAGACTAAATTCACGGGTGTATTTTAGTAATTTAAAGGAAAAAAAATTAATGGGGGGAGGACAGTAAATAACGGGGGGGGAGAATAGAAATGGTCTTAGGATTTAGGGTTAAGGAAACATAGGCGGTGAGTGAATTTAGGTATGAAACTGTGGCGGGCCTTGAAATTTTGCTTGCCGCCATCCGTTAACGGACCGTTGATAAACGAATGTTATTTGTACGAATTACGTTCTCTTATTGCTGCTCGTTATACAGTGATGTTGCATAACAACGAATCTTTGCCGATTTCATTATAAAAGTATTATTTTTGAATTTTAATTATAAATATTTATAATAAAACATTAATCAAAAACTTAACTATTTATCATACATTTTTTATTATTTATTTGTTAAATCATATTATTATCTATTAGGCTTACTTATTAAATATTATTAATTCTGTCACGTTTTTTTGATTGAAATTTAAAGAATGTAATTACATTTAGCTATAAATCAATGTTTCAACATTATACATAATACTATTTCTTATAGTAATCGATTAACCAATTTTACAATTATTAGGTCACGTTGGTCAAGTCACACTTAAATATTTATTTCAACTTTGAAGTTCAATTATCGTAAGAAATAATGGTTTGCAAAGGAAGGAACTAACAAGTAGTTGTTTATACTTCTTAATTATGTATGTATTATTAATTATAAGTAATTGTTTATTTCTTCTAAATTATATATAAATATTAAATACAATTTACACACTATTCATAATTAATCAAGATAAATTATTAAAGTATTAATTCATATTAATTTATTATTATTACTTAATACTTATTATATTATAACTAAATATTACTTATTACTCGTACTTTGTATTTAATAATAATTATGTTTACCATTAGTTATTAATTATTATCCATTAGTTTTTTGTTATTAATATATTATTATTTAATAATTCTTTATCTATTTTATTATTTTTAAATGTTAATTATTATTATTTTGTTAATCATTAATTATTATTATTTAATTATCAGATATAAATATCACTTTATAATACTTAATTTTTATTATTAATTAATAATTATTAAATATTAATCTTAAATATTATATAATTACTAGTACTTAATCATTAATAGTAAATATTTAAAATTAACTATTAAAAGATAATAATAAAAGCTTATACTTATTTTTAGTACGTTTTTCGCAACTGGTTTTATCAGTTGTAAAATAATACAGTTATTGCAAGTGGCATAAACAGTTGCTAAAGATATTTATTCGCAACTGGTTAAGAAGCGTAGTTGCAAATAATATGTTTGTTACAACTGTTACTGAAGCACAGTTGCTAAAAGTATGTTTTTGCAACAGGAAGGGAAGCGCAGTTGCTAAAAATATGTTTTTCGCAACAGAAAGAAAAGGCCTGTTGCTAAATCGTACCTATCGCAACTGCCATGATAGGTCTGTTGCTAAATATCATTTACTACAACTGACATTTATTGCCTGTTGCAAATAGCTAGTTGCAATAGGGTATTTTTCTTATAGTGAGGATTTCATCAGCTAAGGGTGGCTGAAGACAGCATAGATAAGACTGCATTTAGAACTCCTAACGGTTTCTTCGAGTGGCTCGTCATGCCTTTTGGTTTAACGAATGCACCCGCATATTTCGTTGACTTAATGAGTAGGGTAGTTTCTAAATAAGTTTGTGGTAGACTTTGTGGATGATATCTTGATTTTCTCTAGAAGCAAGGAAGAGCATGCCGTACATCTTGGAAAAGTCTTAGAGACCCTACGAGCGCATCAACTCGAAGCTAAGTTATCCAAATGTCATTTTTGGAGGAAGGAGGCAAGGTTCTTAGGACACATGGTCTCTAAGGAAGGAATAGCAGTGGATCCTGCAAAGGTGGTGGCAATCCAAGATTGGAAGGTTCCTAGAAAAGTAACGGAAGTAAGAAGTTTTTTAAGGAAGACGGGCTGCTATAGGAAGTTCATTAAGGACTTTGCGAAGATATCAGCCCCAGTTTTAACTTTGCTAGATGGGAGCAAACCATTCACAATATATATCGGTGCTTGCGGGACGAGGTTTGGAGCAGTTTTCGATGCAAGAGGAAAAGGTGATAGGCAGAAGGCGGTAAGTACAAGCATCGCTTATCGTCCACAAACAGGTGGATGGACAGAAATCGGTATATAGAATCTTTGAAGATCTTTTGAGGTTATGTATCCAAGATTTTGGAAGGACATGAGAAGAGGCAACTAGCTTATGGGTGTTTATGACGTGTTTTCACGTGTCACATTTGCGTAAGTGTTTACATGATACGGCGGAGGTAGTGGAGCCGAGCATACTTAGAGAAGTGGAAGTGGAGTGAGATGCCACGATTAGACGAGCTGCTACATGCATCCTTGGATCGGAGGTCATAAAGCTATGCAACAGAGAGGTCAAGTTGGTTAAAATCCAATGGGGAGCTGATCAAGGAGACGTAACTTGGGGGACGGAAAGCAAGATGCATACGTTGTACCCCTTTCCTTTTTGAGGATATGTTTTCAACTTCTCCTTTTTCTATCGCTTTGTTTATATCTGTTTTATCATTTAGTATGTCCTCTCGATTATATCTTCGATCTTTAGATAGGAAACTCCTATGGTTGAAAACATGTGTTTGAGACATATTATGTTTGGTGGATGCAAGTGTTTGCTAGTGGTTGCTCATGGATACATTTACACACACATTTGGCACTAGATCGGCTCAATCACTTTCATATTGCATATGAATATGTGTGCATATTTAATTTAATGGATGTATATTGGATGTGTTATCATATGGGTGTTGCATTTGAATGTATGGTTGCGCACTCATATAGAAATGATATGTATCAATAGGGTTCTTTTGCATACATAATGGACGCATAGCACTATCATAATTCGCATTAAGGAGGTCAACTGAATCAGTAGACCGCCTGATTTTGCATTGGATAAGGAACATATACACACACTTTTTGCATATGTGCATATGGCATTAGAAATATTTTAAGGACAATGGATGCCTGTGTTTGATGATTGAGTAGATGGATGATTGGATGGTAGGATATACATTCTCCTTAACTTGGAGATTTCGGGGACGAAATCCTTTAAGGAGGGGAGAATGTAACACCCTGTATTTTCTGAGAATATTAAAATAACAAATTAAAGAATAATTAATTTGAAAAAGAAGAATTAGGTGAAACTAGTTGCACCATTGCGTTTGTCTCGGAATTCTGCTTGAGATAGAGTCCGAGTTTGCGTAAATCGGACTCCGTATGAAGAAGCTATCTTTAAATTAATTATTGCAGCAAAACATGAAAAAGAGGAATGAGAAAAGAATAATGTTTAGTATTGTTCTAAGGTTTGCAAGCAAAATACTTAGTAGCTTATTTGGTTAGAACGTGTGACTTGCATATAAGAGGTACAGAGTTCGATCCCCGCCAGCGCCATATTTTTGTTTTAGGGAAATGGCTAAAAAGTGGCTTAGTGTGAACGCAGTTCAAAAAGTGGTTTAGTGTGAAAATGGTTAATTAGGAAGATAGATAAAGAAATATATATATATATATAGAAAAAAATAATATATATATACATATATATATGACGTGTACGCATCATGTGGTGCACGTTGCACATTTTTTGTTGGTCAAGGAATGTTTTTTTTACGTGGCCTTCTCTGATTGGCTTTGTGACAAATTCTGATGTGTAAGCGCTTATGTGTCATACTATGATTGGTTGAGTGACACATTACTTTGGTTGGATGGTTCTGGCTATTCCTAGGTTAATCCGATGGCTCTTATTAAATAAAACTTCTATAAAAACACTCTCAAACCCTTAAAACTAAAGACACACAAAAATATTCCTAAGATCGTCATGCCATCAATGGTAAACCTAGAGTAGTCGCCGCTCTCTTTCAACTCAAAAGCAAGATAGAAGCAAGAATCCAATTAAATCAAATCTAATTTAGAACAACGATTAATCTACATCAAAGGCGAGCAATTCAGTTTCAGAATACAGATCCCAGAAAAACAAGACTGTTCTTTTGTTAGTGAGTACTATTTCTTTCACAATATAATTAATAAATTAGTTATGATGGGTTGTAATTGGATTATGAGATCATGTTTGTTGAAACATGTGATGTTATTGTCTGTTTGTGAACATATGACAGTTTTGTTATTATATGTTGGTAGATCTATTTATATGTACAATTATACATGTTTAACTTGATTCATCTTATGCAAATTTACATATGTTAATTGGTGAATCTTATGCAAGTTTATGCTATGTGAATCTTTTGCAAGTTTAGGATGTTAAATCATATGTGAATCTTATACAAGTTTGGGATGTTAAAACATATGTACGCAAGTTTAGGATGATAAAACATATGTGAATCAAGTATATACATATGCTAGTTTGTATGCAAAACATGTGACATTAATTTACATGTTTAGATCCATATGCAAGTTTGTAGGAATTTATATGCAAGTTCACATTTTTATATTAGATCTATATTTAAGATCCATGGGTTTAGGTGAAAACCAATATTTATGCACAAGTTCACATTTTTATTAGATCTATATTTAGATCCAAGGCAGTAACATGCTTATGTAAATTTATGACCATTTCCTATGCTAGTTTTGTATGTGAATCATATGCTACTTTTGTATGTGAATCATATGCTAGTTTGAATGTAAGTTTGTAAGAAATTCATATGCAAGTTATAGGCAAACCATATCCATATATGAAAGTTCACGATTACATGTTTAGATCTACATTTAGACCCATGATAGTTATGCAAATTTATGTGTTGCCTATGCAAGTTATTGGCTATGCAAACTTGTGTCATGATTCTTAGATCTATTTTGTGTGTTATGCAAGTTGTGATGTTGCTTTTCTTTTTATAAGTTAGACTATTTGCGAGTCTAACAAATGTCATATTAAAACGTGCAAATAGCGTGGGGACAATGGGAAAATATTAAATATTAATATTGTGAATTGGCATATAATGGCCTTAAAAGGCATATAATTAATTTGAGACATTAATTGGCCTTATTTATATGCATAGTAATTATGGACATAATTTAAGTGACAATTATGGACGTGGATTAAAAATTGGAAGTTATTGGCAATTTGAAATAGGGATATTAATTCAAATTGGGGTTAAATAATAATGTGTGATAATTAACTGCCTAAGACACGAGGTTAGACTCGTTTGTGGTGTAAGACTGCCCGGACCCGTCCGGCAAATCCAGTAACCACAAATGGTAGTCTGATGTGAGAGGTCAAAGGCATAAATTAAATGGGTAATAAAGGCCTAAGACACGAGGTTAGACTCGTTTGTGGTGTAAGACTGCCCGGACCCGCCCGGCAAATCCAGCAACCACAAATGGTAGTCTAATGTGAGAGGTCAAAGGCATAAATTAAAAGATGCTTAGACACGAGGTTAAGTCTTGCTTGTGGTGGAAGTCTGCCTGGAACCGCCCGGCATATCCAGCGGCCACAAGAAATTTACTTAATGTGAGAGGTCTGTGCATTAATAATTAATTAATGCTGATCAAAGACGAATATAAATGACAAACAGAAGTTGGTTGAGTGAGTGATTCTCTGAGTACCAATCTGATGTTGATTTCGGTCTTCGGGGTTGGTACTTAGGGAGTTATTCTGTTAATCAATGTGTCTGTGAACTAAGATGTACTTAATCATAAATTAAGTAAAACATGATAAGTTGATAGGGTTAAGACCAACTTAACCAATAATTTGATAAGTGGGTAGGGTTAAGACAAACTTAACCAATAATATACATTGATCTGGTAGGGTTAAGACAAACTTAACTAATAAAATATATTAATCTGATAAGCGGATTGGGTTAAGACAAGCTTAACCAATAACACATGTTGATTTGTTGACCGAGTAACATGGGTGACATGTGGGATATAATTATAAACACTTAACCAAGTTGAAACATGTAAGAAGACATGAATAAGAGGGGTTAAGTGGGAAATTCTAGTGGGGACCAAGCATAGGTGGAAAGCTTGTGTCAAGCATGGGGGACCCTTTTCAAACCAGTAACCCATTAAGTATCTTTGTGAGCTCGACCCAAGTCGAGGACGGGACACGCTTACTGGGTTTGATTGTAAGAGGTCAAAACGGGTTAGCGGTGGCATCGCAAGCCCAACGGGGTCATGTGCGTGCGTGGGCCCGGGCTGGCAGGTAAGACGTTGTTGCATCGTGTAGATATAAGCCGTGCATCTTTAGTGGTATCGGGTTGCCACTTTGGGGAGTGATACACCCCACTGTGGGACCAGCACGGGTATCTATGAGTTAGGGAGCCGATCGAATGGGGAAGGTAGTGGGTACGACTAGCGGAGATAGGAGCAGACGACACCTATGAAGACAACTAGGAGTATAACTACCATATTATGAATAAATATTGTAATTAGAATGGGGAGGGTAGTGGGTACGACTAGCGGAGACAGGGGCAGACGACACCTGTGAAGACAGCTAGAGGTACACGAAACTACCATTATTACTACTTTGTTCAGTGGGCGGGATCAACTTTTAGGGTGACTAGTAATGGTGCGGTGTAATTAGCATTGGTGCAGTATAGTAATTATCCTATAGCGATTAGGAGCGAGATTAACGCCAAAATATTCCTCTGTTTGCTTTGTCTTGCCCACTTGCTTCACAGTCATTCCTTATTTTGCCAGTTTATGCCTTATCCTAATTACTTTAATAATTGTATTGTTAAAGTTATGGTACTCACCAGACTTCATGTCTGACCCCCTTTGTTTTCGCCTCTTTTCTTCCTCCCCCCCCCCCCCCCAAGGTTCTTACAGTGGGACTAGTACTAGTGGAGCTTGATCTTGGATCTCTTTCTCTCTCTTTTGGAAGTGCTTGGATTGCTGAAAGTAAAGTTCAGCTCATCTCTTTTATGACTACTTGTGTTTGGGGTTATGCTTTTTTACTTTATGTACTCTAAAAACAATTTTGTCAGGATGGATATGAAGTGTACTTGGTTTATGAAGTTGTTGTAATCAAACTATTTCTCCGCTGCGATAAAAGTTGTTTATATCTTTCAAGTACCAATATATGTGTAACAACCCGTATTTTGATAACGTGTTATAACCATAAATCTAGGAAGAATTAAATTTTAAAATAAGAACCAAGGGAAATGGGTTGTGCCATTGCGTTCGTCTCGGAATTCAGCATGAAATCGAGTCCTAGTTTTCGAAAATCGGAGTCCGTATGACCAAGTTATGGCTCCTCAAAGTTTCAGAAATTTTCAGAGTTCAAAACAGTTCGAATTCGAGTTCAAATTCGAATTTCAAAACCCAGACAGACTGGGCGGGAAATTTCCCTCCCAGCACCCCAGGTCGACTGGGCAGTCGACACCCCCGGGACCAGGTCGACTGCGCAGTCGACCTGGTCCCCGAACCTGGTTTGGGCCTGGTTGCTCCTGCTTGACCCTGTTGGCTTGTTTGAGGGCCTGTGACGATTTTTGGCGGTTCAGATCGATTCTAGGGTTTATCCTATGGCCTAAACTAGTTGTTGCAACTATAAAAACACCCTAAGACCTAGGCTAATCCATAACAAATCTTTCTAACACCATTATGCTGCTAAGTCTCCTCTTGAACCATGGCCGTCGCCTCCAACTTGAAGCTTAAACATTCAAACTAGATCCAAATCGAAGGCCAACGTTTCTACAACAATTCAAGGGAATATATCAACATCTCAACAACGATCCTACGACAATTTCTGTTCTTAGTTCTCAAAAACCACGATCTGTAAGCCTCAGTTACTCTTAGATCTAAACTCTAAACTTAATATGGACATGTGTAAATTGAAGTTGAACATAAACATGATAACTACTTGAGACCTACTCTTGTATATCTTTGATCTATGACTATTCCTTTTTGATCTATTATTTTAGATCTACTCTTGTTTACCCTAGATCTATTCACCTTGAACCTAGTACCGTTCATATTGAACCTTGATTTGTGGAATACTGATAAGAACTTGATTTAGGGGCCTGTTCATGTCATAACTTAAACCCTATCATTATTTTAACATGCCTGTGATGTTGTGATGTTGAAACTATTGCTAGTCACAAGTTTAGGATTATCATCTTATGTCATTTATTGCTATGTTTATCACCCTATTTCATATGCCAGTGATGTTATGATCATATCTCAAGTTACACCATGCTTGCCTTGAAATCACCTTTTCCACTTTATACCCATCCTTGTTATGTTATTCCCTAGTTACATCTATTGCCTTGATTCGAATTCACGAGCGTTGGGGATGCGATTTGGGAAGTTTAGGAAAACCTGAATTTAGTATGAACTTGAAAACATGAATATTGTTATAACTTAAGCTTGGATAGGAACATGAACTTGACATGAAATTATACTTGAAAATATGAATTTGGGACATGACACTTAGATAACTTGAACATGGCCAACTCGAGGTTGGGTTGAGTTTACAGTATAAATCTGCCCGGAACCGCATGGCGAATCCAGTAACTGCAAACAATAGGACCCAATGTGAGTAATTGGTCATATCGCACTCGAAACCCGAGGTTAGACTAGGTTATGGTGTAAAACTGCCCGGACCCGCCCGGCACATCCAGTAACCATAACCAAGTCTAATGTGAGAGGTTAGGGGTGCATTAAGTAAATTATTGCCACTGGATAGGGTTAAGTCATGGACCACTTGAATATACTTAACCAATTTGACACGTTGATTTGATAGGGTTAAGTCATGAACCGCTTGAACACACTTAACCAACCTGACACATGATTCGTAGGACTAAGTCTTGAACTAGAACGACACACTTAGTCAATTTGACATGACACGTAGATGGGGTTAACTCTCGATTTTAAATGACAACTTAACCTGCTGAACGAAACCCTAGTTACGCGGTCCTTTTCAGCAGTAACCCACTAGATGTATCACGGTACCCTGGGACTAGGCAGGGTGGGGCACGATTGATGGGCTGATTGTAAGCGACCAGAACGACGGCTGAGTTGGTGCGCCATTGTAGGTTCTGGCGGACTAGGGTCGTGCACTTAGTCCGGAGTTGAAAAAGCAGGCATTGGGCATCAGTAGGATTATCTGTGCATTCTTGATTCGTGTCGGTGGTTGGCACCCTAGGGCTTGATACACCCTATGGTGGACCTAGCACAGGTGACTACATTCGTGATAGGGTCGTATGACACAGACACACGACGAGCTAGACTTGTAGGGAGCCGATCGATTAGATCATACCGTTGGACCCCGAATTGGGTCACTTCACGATATTGGGCCAAGGGATTATTTCTTGATTTATAGTTGACACGGGATTAGTATACCAGTATAGTTGGTATGGCGAACCTTGAATACGCAATGTTAGATTTGAGTTATCTTGTTAGCTGAGTTATCATGTCAGACTTATCATCATTCCTATGTTTAATTCCAGTTTATTCATGTCTTGTTAACTTTACTAGTTTCTATGCTGATAGTCACTAGGGCTTACCGGTCTTTTTGACTGACCCATTTTCTTTCGCCTCTTTGTCTTTCGCCCCCCCCCCCCAGGTTCTCAGGGAGGAAACTCTAGCTCTTAGCTTGAACTTTGCTTGCTTTCTGACAGCTCATGTACGGTTTGGTCTTGAGCTATGCTATGGCTGCACTCATGCACTTTTTGGGGAATAATATTTTACTTATGTTGTTTTAAGTACTTTGCTTCTTTAGAACTTGATGTAATGAAATAATGACTTGGCATTTTGATGTAAGAGGTTTTGACTCTATTTTTCAGTAATGAGATTTGGTTTTAAAGTTTATATCCGCTGCTTTATATACTCTATTTCATCTATGTTCTGTCTTGTGTTATCTCTGTGCCTGTTTACTAGATAATACCCATCCAAAACTAGGGCATTCTCTTTGTGAGTGACCCTAGCGGAGGTGGGGTGTTACAATATGTATCTGTCTTGTTATATTCTGTTCTATACACTAATAATGCTCTATGGAAGTTAATGCATTCCCTTTGTGAGTGACATTAATGGACGTGGGGTGTTACACTATACATTCTTCTTAACTTGGAGATTTCGGGGACGAAATCCTTTAAGTAGAGGAGAATGTAACACCCCTAATTTTAAAGAACACTATAACGACAAACTAAAGAATACTTAATTAAATATTAGGAATTAAGTAAAACGGACTGCACCATTGCATTTGTCTCGGAATTCTACTTGATATAGACTCCGAGTTTGCGTAAAAGGGACATCGTATGAGAAAGTTATTAAGCTTAGAAGTTTGTATACGTATAAGAGAATTATATATATACAAATCAACTCAAAATTTTCAAAACAGTTCAGAAGAATTAAGCGGGAGAAATAGGGGGAAATCGACCCATATTAGGCTTCTTAACAGAGGTTAAGAAGCTTCGCAACCAAGAGATCAAGTTGATGAAATTTCAGTGGGGAGAAGACCGTGAGAATGCAGCTTGGGAGACTGAAGACAAGATTTGTGCTTTGTACCCTTTTCTTTTTAAGGATATATTCTTAACTTCTTTTTTCCAAAGCTTTTATTCGTACTTGCTTCTGTCATTTAAGTATATCCTATGGATCAAATCTTCGACCTTTAGGTAGGGAACCAATGGGTGTGAACATGTGTTTGAGACATGATATGTTTGATGGATGCAAGTGGATGTAAATGTTTGCTAGTGGTTGCCCTTGGATGCATATACACACACACTAGGCACTAGATCGGCTCAATCACTTACATATTGCATATGGATATGTGTGAGTTTTAAATTTTGCAGATGTAAATGGGTGTATCATCATATAGATGTTGCATTTGGATGAATGATTGTACACAAATATAGAGTTTAGATGATATACTAGCACTGTTTGCATACATGTTGGATTGATGGCACTAACATACATTGCATTAAGGAGGACGACTGAATCAGTAGACCGCCTGATTTTTCACATTAGTATAGGGACATGTACACACACCTTTGCATATGTTCATATAAGCATTAGAATTTTTTTAATAACAATGGATGCCCGTGATTGATGAATGAGTAGATGGTTGATGGATGTTAGTTTATACATTCTTCTTAACTTGGAGATTTCGGGGACGAAATCCTTTAAGTAGAGGAGAATGTAACACCCCGAATTTTAAATAACACTATAACAAAAAACTAAAGAATATTTAATTACATATTGGGAATTAAGTAAAATGGACTACACCATTGCGTTCGTCTAAGAATCCTACTTAAGATAGACTCCGAGTTTGCGTAAAACGGACATCATATGAGAAAGTTATTAAGCTTAGAAGTTTGTATACGTATAACAGAATGATATATATACAAATCAACTTCGAATTTTCAAAACAGTTCAAAAGAATTAAACGGGAGAAATAGGGGGAAATCAACCCGTTGGGGTCGACCCATGACCTGGCTGGGTCGACTCATGGGTCGATCTAGGGAAGGTGGGTCGATCTATGGATCGACCCATGGGTCGACCCAGATTAGGGTGGGTCGACCCTGTAACAACCCGAAAATCTGAGCCAGTTTAAAATTTTTGTTTTGGCAATTTTAGCGAATTTTGAATATTTAAAATAGATTATTTTAAATAATATCGACAAAAATTTATTTTGAATATAATAGAACGTATATATTATATACGTCGTCGTTAGAATATAAATAATTATATATAATTATAAATGGAATTGAAAATGGCGCGGTAGTTCGATAATTCGATTTCAAATTTCAATTGAATGTACCGGGTGCAAAACAATCCGGATTTTAGTGAAACCAAAAACATTAGGATCTATTTTAGAATATCTTTCCAACGAATCCGAAAAATTGAGATTTCATAGCGGGAATCAAAAGATATGTCCAGTTGAAAATTCTGAATAGTCGCTATGGAATTCAGGCCCTTAAAAATAGACATTTTGCAAACGACCTCGGATTTCGACGAATCCACTTTTGTTGGGTCCGTGATGTCAAATTATTGCTAGGTTTCAAATTTCATAATTTTTCGAATCAATATGTGAGCGTGGCAAAGGAAAACGCGTTTGACCAGTTTTAGTTGATTTTAATCGACTGGAAATTGACCATTTTTCCAACGGTCTCAGAATTCGACGAAACTAGTTTTGTTAGGACCGTATCGTCAATACGAAGCTAGAAAATATTTTTCTGGAATTTTTCGAGTTAGTATGTGACCCCGGTAAATTGAAATGCGCGTTCAAATTCAATATATAGAGTATATGTTGATTTTAATGGAAACTGATCGAAACGATCAAATCAGCTTGCGATACATATCCCATTGTGTTCGAAATGGGGGTGAAACGCTATGGACGACAGGCGGTGGGCCTCGTTTTGTAACGACCCGTATTCTACGTATCGGGGGATCGTAGAATATTTATTTCTTCTTCGTTTGTGGTCATATGGTCATGTAACTTTGGAAAACATTTATTAGAGTCATTTCCCCTGTTCATGATTTTTGTCGATTTTTAAATGACCAATTTGCCCCTAGTCGGTACTGTTTTGGCCATAACTTTTGATTGGAAAAGAATTTTGACCTGAAACCACTTCCATTGGCTTCAAATGATGGTTTACCTTTCCGTAGAGTGGTCACATGTGGAAAACGGACTTACCGTTTGGGCTGTAGGGCTGAATTAAGTTTCAGAAGTAGAAAAACTGCATAATTGGGCTAAACCGGGTAGTTAGCAATTGGGCCCATAAGGGGATTTCGGGATTGGGGCTATATGAGGGCTGATTAGGGTTAGAAAACATCCTTTTAGTCATTTTTCCAGCCACCACTTCATTTCATAGAACCTTATTAATGGCCTCCAACCTCTAAATCACTCCAAACCACTCCAAATTTGAAGAAAAGAGATTAGTAACAACAAATTAAGGCAAATCAACACCAAATCGGGATTAGAGCTGCTACAACACCTTGTTATCTTCACCAAATCAGAGATTTATTTCGGATCTTGTTTTATTTGTGGCTAAGGTGAGTGATTAGCTTGCTTTTTGCACTAATTATGGTTATTCGGGGTGATTAGTGCTAATCAGTGTTTTTAAACGAAAATAAATTCTGGAAAAATGTTTATAAATTCATAAATAATGTTTTAAACCTCTAATATGAGTTTGGGTTAATTTGGTTAAGTTTTGCTAATCATGTCATTAGTTATGCTCACATATGCTTAAGGGAAAATATGGGGTTTTGGGCATGTTTGATCTATTTTACCATGTCACATTGTTGTTTTGGTGTTTGAGGTCACTTGTATGCGTTGCTATGACCCTTTGGTATGCTTTGTGATTGGTTTCAATAGTTAAAATGGTCGAAAACGCCGTCGAGAGGCGTATAAACACTTGCTGGAAAGTTGCAGGAATTAGTGCAGGAAATCGGATCGGATCGCCCCTACCGACCCGAACCGCCCATTTCCCTTCACCACGAACCGAACCGGATCGTTATAGCGAAGCAAGCTGCACCACGAGCTGAAGGATCCGAACCGATCCAGTGTGCCATGAAGGACTCCGATCCGAACCGTCACAAGAGAGAGACAGGGATCCGACCCGAACCGATGGTGCACTCCGATCCGACCCAAGGTAACAATCACGAACCGAGACGATGAAGACCACGATCCCAATGATGACGAAAGGGATCCGAACCATGGCATGAAGAAGGCTCCGACCCGATCCGAGGACTGATGCTTGGTGGTTGAGGGCGGCACGAACCACGACACGATGGAGGGTGCGACCCGAACCGAGATGGTGGACCCGAACCGATCCGATGGGTGGTCACGAACCCGACCCGACCCGACTTGGTGAAAGAGATGATGATCCGAACCGATCCGAAGGAGGAAGATCTATAACCCGAAATGCAAAGGTAGTTCAAGTGGAAGTTCGAGCTCAGGATCCAGACGGGAACCAATGAGTTCACTTCGTGATTGGACTTTGCTGCGGGACGTGTGTTAAGGAGTTGTCGATGTCTATGACTTTGGATCACTAGGTGTTGGAGGTAGAGAGACAAACTCGGGCTTTGGATATGGTGCGACTAGGGAGCTACCTACCAATGGAGTGGGGTCATGGAAACGTTGGACGTGATCCCATAGGTATGGCGTTGGTGGTAGTAGGAATGTACATAGTCGTACAAAGTCGAGTTCTGTCGTTTTAGTAAAGTGCTCTAGTGATCGAAGAAGTGGATGTCGTATGCTTTACGCACTGAGTGAGAGATGTGAGGATGGTTGCTATGCTTGATTGTTTGACATACACATCCCCACCCCCGTATATTTACACACCATATGTTAGTGACATCTTAGAGTATTGTACCGTGTAGTACTAACTCTTTGATTGCAGGTCCAGGTTCAGGTATGACTTAGTATACCTGTTATTATTCTGTTTATGCTTGCTACCACTCATACCAGACTGATGTCTGACCCGGAGTTTTATGTTTCTTCTTATTACTCTGGGTGCTCACACGAGCAGACTAGAGACAGGGATAGCTGGTAGTGCGCTTGGTAGATGGACTGAAGACGAGCAGGAGGCTCCACGTATGATATATAGTTATTCTTCCTGTGTCGTGATCGGTATCTACTTTGGGCATTAGTAGCATACCTATTTTGCTTATCTTAGAGACATTATTTTGAAGTTGTAATAAGCTGTATTTGATATTTCCGCTACTCTGATGATGTTAGTTCAAGTTTTCAGCTTATGCACTGTCTCATCTGTTTTATGTCAAGTATATGTTGGCTATTATATTTTATTCCATGCGCTGTGAGACATATTACAGGTTCTTTATTTGGTTCCTCTTCTTTCTTTCTCTTCTTTGGCGACCGTCCCATGCCAATTGGACATGTGTACAGCGCACAAGTGGAGTAAACGTCGGTTGGTGCGGGGCGGGCCGTCACACTTGGTATCAGAGCTCTAGGTTGCGTAATTCACCTAGGGAAAGACACTAGGGAGAGATAATACGTATATGAGAGCGCGTATTTGTGATTATTTTGGTTTTCGAAAGCTATATCTATATATAGTATTAGTATAGTTAAGAGTGAAGTCGCATTGCACTGCACTGGCACCACTATGGAGATGGTTAATCGTTTTCTCTTTAACAGATTTGACGATGAGCCGAGGAAGAGGTGCTGGTAGAGGGGCCAATAACGGGAATCCCCCTGACATGAGGGCTATGTTTACCAACCTCATGAGAGAGATGCTTGTGGATATTCAGAGGGAGGCTCCTAATGTTGCCAATGTTGGAGGTGCAGCGGTGCAAGCGCCTAGGGTCGATTTCGCCAAGCTGAGTAAGGATTACACTAATCTTGGTGGAAAGCCGTTTCACGGAACAGAGTCGGCCACGGATGTTCAGGATTGGTTGGATAGCTGCGATCGGATCTTCGATGACTTGGGTATCGAGGATGCGATGAAGAGAAGGCTTGCGTCTCGTCAGCTGCAAGGACGAGCGATGAATTGGTGGAATGCTATTAGGGCAGCCACACCAGAAGATCAAGTTACTTGGGATCAGTTTAAAGCTCGCTTTAGCGACAAGTATATCCCAGCTGCCCATAAGTCGGAATTGTTTAGGAAGTTCTTGGAGCTTAAGCAGAATGGAAGGGCAGTATCGGATTATGTTGCCGAGTTCGACACTTTGTCGAAGTATGGGTTATCTCTAATTGATACTCCCGAAAAGAAAAATTAGAAGTTCATCACTGGTTTGGATGAATACTTAGGGGAGAGGCTGATAAATCACATCGATGAGACGTTTGAGTCGATCGTGGGAAAAGCTTTGAGGTCAGAAAGTCTTTATCCTAAGCCGAAGACTGGGGTTGTTGCTGCATCTGCTGAAGAGTCAAAGCCGCAAGCAAGCGGTGGAGGCAAGAATAACTCTCAGAATAAGAGGAAGCAGAACCAAGCTAAGGATGTCCAGAAGAAAAGCAGGAAAGAAGTCGAGTGCTTCAAATGTGGAAAGAAGGGCCATTATGCAAGGGAATGTAGGGCCAAGACAGTGGGAAAGAAGTGCTTTAACTGTGGCCAGGAGGGACATTTTAAGGATAAGTGTCCACAACCTCTGAAGGAGAATCAGATTGTGAAAGCATATGCCATCAATGCTGTTCCTTCTTCGTCGAATGCCCCAACTGCGGCGGAGAAAGGAAAGGGAGTCGTCATTCAAGGTATGCTTTCCGTTTATGATCTTCCTGTTAGAGTTTTGTTCGATACCGGGGCTTCCCATTCCTTCATATCTAGTGACCTGGTAGATAGGTTGGGATTGGAACCCGAGTTAGTCGATAGACCATTAGTTGTAACGAACCCGATTGGTGGTTCAACAAACCTCAGTATGATCTGTCGTAATGTGGTCTTATCGAGTCATGGATGTATGTTTGTTTGTGATTGCTTTGTTTTGGGCTTTACTGGGTATGGCATTATTTTGGGAGTCGATTGGCTCCAAAGATACGGGGTGGTGGTAGACTGTGAGGGCTTTTTGGTGACAGTTAGGGCGGATGATGGGCGGAGGGTAGTGTTTGGTAATCTACCCTGTGATGGGGTAATGGCTAGTTTTGTAAATTCCCTCGACATTCCGCATGATGAGTTATCAGGTTTGCCCGTGGTTGGCCAGTACCCGGATATCTTCGAGGAAGTGACCGGACTTCCACCACACCGAGAGATTGAGTTCCGTATTGATTTAGTGAAAGATGCCAGACCTATAGTGATGCCACTTCGTCGTATGGCACCACGAGAACAGCGTGAGCTCGAGGTGCAAGTTAGCAATCTTTTGAAGAAGGGATTTATTAGAAGAAGTGTTTCCGAGTGGGGAGCACCAGTTGTGTTTGCTACTAAGGCAGATGGTTCCCTTCGATTGTGTGCGGACTATCGCGAGTTAAATAAGGTGACGAGGAAGAATAAGTATCCTCTACCACGGATAGATGATTTATTTGATCAACTGGAAGGAGCAAGAGTGTTCTCCCAATTGGACCTCGCGACAGGATTTCATCGGCTCCGTGTAGCAGCTGATAGTATAGCTAAAACGGCATTTAGGACGCCGTCTGGGTTCTATGAGTGGTTGGTCATGCCATTTGGGTTGACCAATGCACCAGCATACTTCGTGGATCTTATGAATAGAGTATTCAGAGACCAACTGAATAAGTTCGTTCTTGTGTTCGTAGACGATATCCTTGTTTACTCGAGGACAGAGGAGGAACACAAGGAACATTTGAGAATTGTGTTGGAGGTGTTGAGAAGACACCAACTGAAAGCGAAATTCTCTAAGTGTCATTTTTGGAGGAGAGAAGTGAGATTCTTGGGCCATGTTGTTACAGAGAATGGTATTGCCGTGGACCCTGCAAAGGTGGCTACGGTACAAGATTGGTCTACGCCCAAGAGTGCAACAGACGTAAGAAGTTTCTTGGGGTTAGCTGGATATTATCGTAAGTTTATCAAAGACTTCTCCAAGACAGCGGCACCGTTGACTCAGTTGACTAAGAAGAATCAAGCCTTCGTTTGGGACGGAGGGTGTGAAAATGCATTCAGGAGTCTAAAGGAAAAGTTGACGCGTGCGCCAGTGTTGGTCATTCCTAAGGGAAATGAAGAGATGACGGTATACACGGATGCTTGTGGTACCGGACTGGGTGCGGTATTGATGCAAGGAGGTAGGGTTGTAGCTTATGCCAGTCGACAGCTAAAGCCACATGAGAAGAAGTATCCTACCCATGATTTGGAATTGGCAGCGATTGTATTTGCGCTGAAGATGTGGAGACATTACCTTTTGGGAGAAAGATTTGAGCTGTTTACCGATCATAAATCGCTAAAGTATCTCTTCTCTCAGAAAGATCTGAATCTCCGTCAGCAGAGATGGTTATAGTTCTTGGCTTCGTATGATTTTGATATCGCGTATACACCTGGGAAGGGTAATGCGGTAGCCGATGCCTTGAGTAGGAGACATGCCAGCATAGGAGCAATGTTTCTTGAATGGAAGCAGCTGGAGTATATCGCGGGGTTTGATTTCAGACCAAGGTGCGAATTGGATCCAGTTATGCTAGCTAGCTTGACGATCAGACCCACTTTGATGGAGCGGATTGGTTCTAGCCAGAGGAACGATCCTAACCTATTAGAAATCATCTCCAAGTTAGAGATGGGTACCGAAGAGGAGATGAATGTGTATGGGCTTGATCGAGATGGATGGCTTCGGAAGAATGGAAGACTAGTTGTGCCCAACGTGAATGGTTTGAGAGATGAAGTGCTTAGAGAATGTCATCACTCAAAACTGACTATACATCCCGGTGGTAATAAGATGTATCGAGACATGAGACAGACTTACTACTGGGAAGGGATGAAAAGAGACGTTGGGAAGTTTATATCCAAATGCATGAATTGCCAGCTAGTTAAAGCCGAGCAAAAGAAGCCTAGTGGGTTGATGCAACCATTAGAAATTCCCGAATGGAAATGGGAACAAGTTTTGATGGATTTCATCGATGGTTTACCGAGGACTAGATCGGGACATGATAGCATTTGGGTAATTGTGGATCGACTGACCAAGAGTGCAAGATTTATACCAGTTAAGTCGAACAGAACGGCAGCTAAGTTAGCAGAACTATATATGAAGTGGGTGGTGAGATTTCATGGAGTACCCAAAGGCATTGTGAGTGACCGAGATCCGTTGTTTACTAGTGGATTTTGGAAGAGCTTACAAGAGGCTTTAGGATCAGAATTACATCTCAGTACCGCATATCATCCTCAAACCGATGGTCAAACAGAGAGGGTGAATCGGATATTGGAAGATCTCTTGAGAACTTGTATATTGGATTTCGGTGGAGCATGGGATGACCATTTGCATCTAGTGGAGTTTGCATATAATAATAGCTACCAATCCAGTATTGGTATGGCTCCATATGAAGCTTTGTACGGAAGACCGTGCAACTCACCATCATGTTGGATAGAGACTGGCGAGAAGTTTGTGCTTGGACCAGATGTGGTGAGAGAAACCTCCGATAAGATCAAGATCATTCAGCAACGAATGAAAACTGCTCAGGATAGGCAGAAAAGCTATGCTGATAAGAGGAGAAGAGACTTGAAATTCTCCGTTGGTGACTTGGTGTTTGTCAAGATCTCTCCATTGAAAAGCGTGATACGATTTGGTAGGAGAGGCAAGTTGGCACCAAGATTTGTGGGTCCTTTCCAAGTTCTCGAGGAAGTTGGGAATTTGGCGTATAGAGTTGGCTTACCAGAGAAAATGGCAGGAGTTCACAATGTGTTTCATGTTTCCCAACTAAGGAAGTTCGTTCACGACTCAAATGTGACTATTTCACCTGATCAGTTAGAGGACTTCGAAGTAGAACCTGAGGCGGTTGAGAACCGCAAGCCGATTCGTATTGTAGGGCATGATACGAAGCAACTTCGAAGAAAGTCGGTGAAGCTAGTCAAAGTTCAGTGGGGCGAGGACGAAAATGATTGTGCTTGGGAGACAGAGGAGAGCATTAGAAAGGCTTATCTAGAACTCTTTGCCTGGTAAGATTTACTTTGCGATTTAGTTATTCCGCATGCTAGGATAGACTTGTTTTGCTTGTTTTGCATGTTTGATGATTGTTTTATGATTGATAGGCATGCGGGACACTTGTGTGTGTTTTGATTAGGGAATTTCGGGGGCGAAATTTCTTAAGGAGGGGAGAGTGTAACGACCCGTATTCTACGTATCGGGGGATCGTAGAATATTTATTTCTTCTTCGTTTGTGGTCATATGGTCATGTAACTTTGGGAAACATTTATTAGAGTCATTTCCCCTGTTCATGATTTTTGTCGATTTTTAAATGACCATTTTGCCCCTAGTCGGTACTGTTTTGGCCATAACTTTTGATTGGAAAAGAATTTTGACCTGAAACCACTTCCATTGGCTTCAAATGATGGTTTACCTTTCCGTAGAGTGGTCACATGTGGAAAACGGACTTACCGTTTGGGCTGTAGGGCTGAATTAAGTTTCAGAAGTAGAAAAACTGCATAATTGGGCTAAACCGGGTAGTTAGCAATTGGGCCCATAAGGGGATTTCGGGATTGGGGCTATATGAGGGCTGATTAGGGTTAGAAAACATCCTTTTAGTCATTTTTCCAGCCACCACTTCATTTCATAGAACCTTATTAATGGCCTCCAACCTCTAAATCACTCCAAACCACTCCAAATTTGAAGAAAAGAGATTAGTAACAACAAATTAAGGCAAATCAACACCAAATCGGGATTAGAGCTGCTACAACACCTTGTTATCTTCACCAAATCAGAGATTTATTTCGGATCTTGTTTTATTTGTGGCTAAGGTGAGTGATTAGCTTGCTTTTTGCACTAATTATGGTTATTCGGGGTGATTAGTGCTAATCAGTGTTTTTAAACGAAAATAAATTCTGGAAAAATGTTTATAAATTCATAAATAATGTTTTAAACCTCTAATATGAGTTTGGGTTAATTTGGTTAAGTTTTGCTAATCATGTCATTAGTTATGCTCACATATGCTTAAGGGAAAATATGGGGTTTTGGGCATGTTTGATCTATTTTACCATGTCACATTGTTGTTTTGGTGTTTGAGGTCACTTGTATGCGTTGCTATGACCCTTTGGTATGCTTTGTGATTGGTTTCAATAGTTAAAATGGTCGAAAACGCCGTCGAGAGGCGTATAAACACTTGTTGGAAAGTTGCAGGAATTAGTGCAGGAAATCGGATCGGATCGCCCCTACCGACCCGAACCGCCCATTTCCCTTCACCACGAACCGAACCGGATCGTTATAGCGAAGCAAGCTGCACCACGAGCTGAAGGATCCGAACCGATCCAGTGTGCCATGAAGGACTCCGATCCGAACCGTCACAAGAGAGAGACAGGGATCCGACCCGAACCGATGGTGCACTCCGATCCGACCCAAGGTAACAATCACGAACCGAGACGATGAAGACCACGATCCCAATGATGACGAAAGGGATCCGAACCATGGCATGAAGAAGGCTCCGACCCGATCCGAGGACTGATGCTTGGTGGTTGAGTGCGGCACGAACCACGACACGATGGAGGGTGCGACCCGAACCGAGATGGTGGACCCGAACCGATCCGATGGGTGGTCACGAACCCGACCCGACCCGACTTGGTGAAAGAGATGATGATCCGAACCGATCCGAAGGAGGAAGATCTATAACCTGAAATGCAAAGGTAGTTCAAGTGGAAGTTCGAGCTCAGGATCCAGACGGGAACCAATGAGTTCACTTCGTGATTGGACTTTGCTGCGGGACGTGTGTTAAGGAGTTGTCGATGTCTATGACTTTGGATCACTAGGTGTTGGAGGTAGAGAGACAAACTCGGGCTTTGGATATGGTGCGACTAGGGAGCTACCTACCAATGGAGTGGGGTCATGGAAACGTTGGACGTGATCCCATAGGTATGGCGTTGGTGGTAGTAGGAATGTACATAGTCGTACAAAGTCGAGTTCTGTCGTTTTAGTAAAGTGCTCTAGTGATCGAAGAAGTGGATGTCGTATGCTTTACGCACTGAGTGAGAGATGTGAGGATGGTTGCTATGCTTGATTGTTTGACATACACATCCCCACCCCCGTATATTTACACACCATATGTTAGTGACATCTTAGAGTATTGTACCGTGTAGTACTAACTCTTTGATTGCAGGTCCAGGTTCAGGTATGACTTAGTATACCTGTTATTATTCTGTTTATGCTTGCTACCACTCATACCAGACTGATGTCTGACCCAGAGTTTTATGTTTCTTCTTATTACTCTGGGTGCTCACACGAGCAGACTAGAGACAGGGATAGCTGGTAGTGCGCTTGGTAGATGGACTGAAGACGAGCAGGAGGCTCCACGTATGATATATAGTTATTCTCCCTGTGTCGTGATCGGTATCTACTTTGGGCATTAGTAGCATACCTATTTTGCTTATCTTAGAGACAGTATTTTGAAGTTGTAATAAGCTGTATTTGATATTTCCGCTACTCTGATGATGTTAGTTCAAGTTTTCAGCTTATGCACTATCTCATCTGTTTTATGTCAAGTATATGTTGGCTATTATATTTTATTCCATGCGCTGTGAGACATATTACAGGTTCTTTATTTGGTTCCTCTTCTTTCTTTCTCTTCTTTGGCGACCGTCCCATGCCAATTGGACATGTGTACAGCGCACAAATGGAGTAAACGTCGGTTGGTGTGGGGCGGGCCGTCACACGTTTAGAGGTCGTATGTAAAAGTCAACTTTTTGAATTAAATAATAAAAAATATCCTCCTCTCTCCTCCCCTTCAAAACCGATGCCCCCCCCCTCCCCCCGTTCACGTTTTAGTTCAGAAAGAAGAAGAAAAAAGAAAAAGAAAAAATCGAAATCGCGCTCCGCCAGGGAGGAGCATCACCGCACCTCCGCCATCCACCCGTCGCCATCGACGTTCACCCCCCCCCCCCCCCCTCTACCTCGCCGGACCTCTCCCCTCCTCCTCTCGACATCGACACCCCCCTTTTCTTCCCCAATCCAAATCGCAAACCCCCCCCCCCCATCGCTGAACCCGCCGCTTCTCCTTCTTCCTCTCCCTCTCGCGCTCCCCTCCTCTTGTCCACCTCAGCGTCGCCATGAAGCACCCAACCCGGCCTGTCATGGACAGTAAACATCGAGCCCTCCTTCTTCCAAATGTGAGTTTTATTTTATTTTATTTTCATAGATTCTTGTCGAAAATTGATCTAGGTTAAAAAGGTGATTTTTATTTGGTTATCACTAGAGGAAAAATATACGATCTTTAACTAGAAAAAAATAGGATCTTTGCTTTGAAAACATATGATCTTTCTTCATATGAATGTAGTGAAAGGATTTGATTTTATTTATGTAAAAAGATGCGATTTTTACTTAGTCAAAGATGCGATTTTTACTTAGTCAAAGATGCGATTTTTACTTAGCTAAAGAAGCGATTTTTTTAAAAATAAGAAGTAGCGATAAAAATTCGATTTTTATATATATGAAGTGAAGATAAAAATACGATTTTTATGCTGATATAAAAATATAATCTTTATATTGAAAATGGCGATATAAAAATGAAATCTTTATATTTGAAAAGGCGAAATATTTATATTTGTAAAGGCGAAATCTTTATATTTGAAAAGGCGAAATCTTTAAATTTGAAAAGGTGGGATTTTTATATATTGAATAGCGAAGTAAAAAATCAATTTATATATATTGAATAGCGAAGTAAAAATTCGATTTTTATATATTGAATAGCGAAGTAAAAATTCGATTTTTATATATTGAATAGCGAAGTAAAAAATCGATTTTTATATATTGAATAGCAAAGTAAAAATCAGCAAAGTAAAAATTCGATTTTTACATATGTAGAGAATACGGGCAACGAAGGTGACAAAAAGGCGAGAACGACGAAGATTTCTATAAATGAAGTGTCGTGGAGTTGGGATTAGCTATTGGTAAGAACTTCTCACTCAAAATTTCTTTTTCTAGTTATATATATATATATATATACTAGGATGCAGACGGTGTTTAGTAGCACCCGACACCACTGTCCACAGACCATGGACTTGTTTATTTGGTTGCATAGATTAGTTAGATCATTTGATTTGAATTTAATTGTTTGGTGAAATGAAGTTGATTTGATTGATGTGTGAATGGCGTGGGCCATCACTAGACCGGGGATAAGGCTAGGCCTCGTCCCGTTTCTAGTATCGTGCCGTTATACCGCCGAAATTTTCTAAAATATGTTAGAAAAATAAAAATATCATTTTTATTGTGTAAATGAACTGAATAGAAATTCATGTGTTAAAATAAAATATTTTATCGTTAAAAATATAATTTTTAACGTGAATGAAATTAAATAAATATTCATTTACAAACCGGACGGTTTGTTTATGTACACCGATTTGAAGGACATTGATTGGGTCGATAAATTTTACACATCGCCCAACTGCACAAATAAAATCTGTGTTTGATTGTTTGAAACCCCACACGGGTATTGGGATAAAATATGACATACACTAATCCCAATAATTAGTTGTATGTCGATCGATTGATTGACAGGCTGTTATAAGCGTTAGATATCTATATTTGATGCTTACACAGTGTAGTGCACTTTGGATGATGGTTGATTATATATCGTTGCTATTAGATACATGTGTTGTATGGAATCCATATAGTTAACGCTATATGGTAATTGATTGGGCCTCATTCCAATTTAGAAGATAAAGAATATTATAAAATAAAGGTTCATGTGTTGACTGTACTCATCCGTTGAGATTAGTCATGTGTTGAACGAAATATTTTAACAATAAAATTTACATCTTTATCATATATAAAATTAGAAACTAACTGGAAAATAGATAAGATGAGTGGTCTCCTGGATATTGATCTGATGTTGGTTTCGGCCTTCGGGGTTAATATTTAGGGAATCGTTCTCTTACTAGTTTACAGTTGGAGTCTGATTTGAAATCAAACGATAGATACCATAATTTTTATAAAATATATTAAATAACAAAAATAGTCACACGTGGACAGTACTCATTCGTTGAGATTAGTCATGTGTTGACAAAGATATAGAGTCGTGTATTGAAAGAAATATAGATCCATTTGTTGAATATAAAGCCGTGTTGATTAAAGATGCGCCATTTTGACGCGAACGATATTTATATCGATTATATTCGTTTTTAAATTTGATTTGAATTGAATTTGAATAGAATAGAAAATGAATTGAATTTGAATAGAAAATGAAATGAATTTGAATAGAATAGAAATGAATTGAATTTGAATAGAAATTGAATTTGATTTGAATAGAAAACGAATTTGATTTGAATTGAATAGGAAAACGAATTTGATTTGAATTGAAAAGAAAACGAATTCGAATTGAATTGAAAAGAAAACGAATTCGAATTGAATTGAAAAGAAAACGAATTCGAATTGAATTGAATTGAAAAGAAAATGAATTCGAATCAAATTAAAATCGATTTGAATTGAAATCAAATAGAAATGAAAGTAAAAAGGATTTATAATAGAAAATTCAATTTTGATTTGAATTTGAAATAAAGGTTGAAATTGTTTTTGAAACGAATTCAAAACTATTTATAAAATTCGTTTTAAATAGTAATCGACGAAATATATATTATATATATATTATACATATAATATAATGGCCTGAATGGAACGCGCCGCGCCGCGGCAGTTCGCGAATTTCGACCATTGATTTCGAACGGACATTACGGGAGATCCTACCGTCGGATTCTCCTAAAACCGGAACCGTTGGGTTCGTATCGAAAAGAGCTTTCTAACAAATATTAGAGATTTAAAATCTAACGGTTGGATTTGGAGATACGTCCAAATCAAATTTGAAAAAGGTCGTTGTAAGTGCAGTTCGATGGCCGTTGATGGAAATCGACTGTACGGGCCTTGATAAAATTATTAAAAATAGTAATAATTTGTATAAAATCATAAGAAATGATTTGGGAAAAATCAGGATGAAAAATTCCATATTTGAAAAGATAAAAATAGATTTTTATCGAAATGAACTAGTTTTGAACTAAAATTAAAACCCATTTATTTTTAAATAAATAAATTGGATTTGAAATGGGTTGTAAATAGAATTGATTTGTGGGTTTATCGTGAAGGGTGTTTTACATGACACTTGTTCTTTAACCCGATAAATAAATAGAATGTGATTTGGGTTTGTCGTGAACTGTGTTTTAAAGGACATTAGTTCTTTAACCCAGTAAAAGGAGTTTTAATGAATCTGCAATTAGATTGAAATGTGAATTGATAATCTAAATTATCAAATTTAGAAATTGAGCGAGAATGGAGTATCACCAGTTTTGCTCCAAAGCGATAGTTAAATCTTTAATTAGATTTGAACGAGGAATGGTAATTAAATTTACCGATAACACCGTGGTGTTAGATATGGAGTATTACCAGTTTTGCTTCATGGGATGAATAGGTTGGGATTGGGAAATAAAACAAATAATTACTTCGGTGTGGTTCGTTAATCTCGACTAGTTTGGAAAACCATAATTTGGTTTGAAATGACATCCAAAGGAAGATTAAAGAATAAATTCAAAGAATTTATCTTGGATAAAATTAATGGGAACCTTTCCCTAAGAATTGAGATTTAGAAACTAGCTGTAGGTTAGTTAAGAAGAATGGTTTCCTGGGTATTGATCTGATGTTGGTTTCGGCCTTCGGCGTTAATATTTGGGGAATTGCTCTCTTACTGATTTACGGTTAGTGACTGATGAATTGGAATGAGGCGTATGTTGTGTTTGTGTAACATTTGTTTTTAATATACGCGGGTTGTTCGGGAAGGCCGGGTTTATACCCATTCTGAATAACCGATTCGACGATATGTCGAAGATGAAGACGGTGATTGAAGACCGGAAGTCTTTACATTGTTTGGGTGATTACTGATGATCTTGATTGGGCTGTACACCCAAGATGAGGGAATCAGTTGGTTGTCGTCCATACGTACTTGGAGATGGATGGATATGCGAGGAAAGTGCCTCCGGTTTCGTTCAGACCCAGAACGAACTTGTAAATGGATTGTGTGTCTGACATTGGATTTTATTCTGTGTTGATTGATTTCTGTTAAATATATATATGTTTGGCGGCGGAGAATTTATTCTCTTGCTTAACGTCCTTCTCTGAGACGTATGAGCTTAGAGGTTATATATCGATAGATATCAGTCGCATGGCATGAATTGCCTGTGTGGCACGCTGAGTTGCATGGATCAAGGCTTTTGTTGAAAAGCAAAGTTTTGTGGTTGATAATCAAAGCACGGCCTTCATGGCGTAGCTTTGTGTATAACGTGAATTCGCGAGCCTCACACCTCGGTATGAGTTAAAAACGGGATAAGGACTGCAGGGAGAGCACGACGTTTCTTTCTAGCTTTGGTGGTGTCAGTGACTTACCAGCCCTGACATTTATATACTTTTCACCTACGTGGTTGTTGGATGAGGCGCCTCGATTTTGGGTCTGTAAGGACCGGGAAACGTGTGTTCAGGAATTGCCAATCCTTAAACGTAAGAGAGGACCGGCCCTGAAGCATCCAGGGGTTACCCAGAGTGTGTAGTCCCGAGGCATTTGCTAGAGTGTCTCGAAGCGGAGAGGAGCTTGCCCCTTGCCTCGACTCATGAAGGAAATCCAATTTCCAATACGTGATATTGCGGTTTTAATTGTAGAACTAGTATGGCGACATGATATATGGTACCCATGCCGTCTATGATTTATATTTATGATTGAAATTCTTTTGACACTATACACTTATTATAGTATCAAATGATTTGTTTTAAACGTATCAAGCATGTTTGGCTATTATAAGGGAAAACCCTATCCTCCGGCTTGCGTTGCATTGTGTGATGGGACATGGGTCTTATAATAGCTTCATTTTTCGAAAAAGCATTGCGCTGTTTATTCTATGCACTGGTATTCTTGGGAGGAAACCTGTTCCGTGTTATACGGCGTGGTCCCTTGAATTACTCTCTTTTAAAATAAAGTTTTAAATAACTGTTTTAGTCCTCACACCAGTCACATGACTGACCTGGAGTTTATTGTTTTAACCTAAACTCTGGATGCCCTTATTTCCTACACGGGCAGCTAGTAGTTTCGGTTTTGCAGATTTATATTCATAGGATCCTGGTTTACAGCTGGAATGATATCCGGAAAGCTCTGTATCCGTGTATTATTTTCAGTTGTGTTTTGTATTATTTTCCGCTGCTATGTAATTTATTGTAATATCTGATATTTAACGAATGTAATTTATTCATTTATACTCTGTATATTCTTGTATCTGATGGAATTGTTGTAATAACAATGAAATGTTCTCCCGTCTGCGTTCATTTGTGTGTTGTTCTCAAAGTATCCGCTCTTTCCTTCACGGGGAAGTAACGGGTTCTCACAGACCCAATGCAGATCTGGGCGAATTCTTTTTCAGAACATGGACGTTTTTCTAAGCTAGTTCTATTGGCTTTAGCCTATATATATGGGAGCATTTCTATTGTTTTTATTCATTAAAAACAATGGAGACAACGAGATGCTGCCCCAGCTTGGATTGAACTAGCCTATTTTCTTCATCAACAGCCTATACGCATTCAAGAATTTCTTCTGCAACATCTGCTTGTTATTCTCTGTTCTTTAGATCCACTCTCTGTGAGTTCATGTTATTTTAGATATAAATATTTAACAAGTAATCCTGACATGTTTATAAATCTGGATCTAAACCCTATGCCTGTTAAGAATCTAATTCGCACCTAAACAGAACTACCGTTATATGTATTCATATGTACACCTGATCTACTGTTCAGTTCTTATATGCCTATTTCTAATATGCCTATTTCTGTTATCATATGCCTATTATGTTATTATGCATATTTATGTTCTCTTCTCTCCCTCTTTACCTTTTTATTTTTATAGCCTAGACTACCTTTGAGCCTAGGCCTATCACTGAAATATGTGAACGAACGAAATTGGGAACGGTTGGGAAAGATAAATTGGGGCATATCTTGTATTATGAATCATGACGGGGATTTGGGGGAATAACCTATACTGTGATGTAAGGCTAAAATTTGGGGCATATCTATGGGGGTTATATATGAACCTATTAACCTGTATCAGTCAGTAACCCATTCTGGTATCAAAGGGGGACCCCGCACTAGGTAGGGGTCAGGGCACACTTACTGAACTGATTATAAGAGGTTCATTTGGGGGGAGGTATTCTGATAGCGCGTTCCAACAAAATCATGTGCGTGCATGGGTCCGGCTTGCTTAGGAAAATAAGTCGCTATAACACAGTAAATAGGTTTATGTCCTTCTGGGAGGTTGCCACTTTAGGAAGTGATACGCCCTATTGTGAGGCCGACACAGGGTATTTACGGGATAGGGGGACGATCAAATTGGGGTAGTAATTAGGGTACATCTAGTCCTGCCTGTTTAGGTGTCTGTTGTTTCTGGTTGGGGTAACACCCGTTATTTCTGTTTAGGTACCTGTTATTACCGTTTGGGGTAAAACTGTTACTAGAAGTACACCTAAATCTACCATTATGTTTCTGTTGTGATCATTTATGTTATACTAGTATAGGTGCAGAGAAAATTATTTGAGAAGCGTAACCAATTATGTTCATTCTGTTTATCTTGCTCAGCCTATTTGTACCTGCTATATGTTAGCGCTATCTCTCATCCAGTTTATATGCCTTTCATGATGCTTTTACTGATTTATATGCTAAAAGTATCTAGACTCGCCAGACTTTATGTCTAACCCATTTTGTTTCATTTTGTTTTAACTTAGCTCAGACTGATTAAAGAGTGACATTAATGGATGTGGGGTGTCGCACACATGCTAGAAATTTCCCTAATGGATCAGTAGCGAGTAGTCCTTGCAATCCATAGATTCCAACCACGACAGAATCACTATTGAAATATCTTCAAGGGTCATCCAGAGAAATTCAACAATAATTCCCCACTCATGAAGATTTACGGTCTTCAATTGCTCCATCTCGATTGGCATCTTCCACGTATTCGTATTTATTGGTCGGAATGGTTTTCGAATATAAATTCAAATCCGGTCTTTCTGTATCAATAATCGTATAGACCAAATTTGATAGTCGGTTATTTAGCTATCAAATAAACATTCATCTATAAAAATAAAATGAATTCACTGATTCAATACCTAGTATCATTTAGCCTCTTTAATTAACTCGTTAATAAGTAAACTTCTATATCATCCAATATTTGGAAAAACATTTCACTTTTCTTATTTAATATAAAATGTTCAATTATCTTTTCACTTCTACTTTGCTAGCACCTCACTGTAAATTGGTAAGTGAATAAATCTCTAAGTATACAACCCCGAAGGCCAAAACCAACATCAGATTGACACCTCGAAAGTTACTTAAATCAACCAACGTACAATCGATTCTAATTTCATAAAAACCATATCATATTTCTCGACGTACTTAATATATCTTTTTAAAATGTTATACATATAATCTCTTGATTCTAATATACATAGAATCCTTTATAAAATTTATTATAACTTATTTCAAATCTATTTTAGTTTCATCTTAATAAAAAAAAAAAAAACTTCATCTCTTCTTTAGAAATGCGACTTTAGATCGACTTCTTATAACTTTAGCTCACCTAACCATCTTTAATTCAATTTGAGTTTCTATTTCAATTTCATATTTCTATACTTTTAAACTTCCATTCCATTTCATAAACCATTAAGGTTTATAACCCTATTAACTCGTTTCAAAAATAAAAACCATTTATACAATATCCAATAAACTTGGTTTCTTTAATTCCCCCAATCTTGGAATTTATAAACTCTAATCATAAAGAATTCCAATCATAATTAAATTTAAACTTCCATTTAAAACTAAACTTATTTTGATATTAGTATTAATTTGCTTACCATTTCATTTAACAATAAACAGGGCCTTACAGTTTTACCAATCTCCATTAATTTAACTTAGTCAAGTCAAAACAAACTTAATATCCCATGTGCGTAGAACTGATATTGAGATCAATGTGACCTCTCCTGGAAATTCTATAGGAATCCAAAATAATAACATGGAAGACATAGTTCTTGAGACATCTTTTATAAGCAAAGAAACATGCAAGATGCAATTGACATCGGAACAAGGCAAAACCCTTGGGGAACCTACGTCAGTGATACATTTAGATAATGTAGTGACAAACCTTGACTCTAGCATTTTATTGCCTGACCCTCTATTAACTAAAAATAGTGCTGACATTATTTTTGTGGATAGTCTTTTAGTCCATGACACGACAACTATGGGGTTAGTTGATAAATCAGGAAAGAAAATGCCTATAGTATCTAAACCAAAATATGTTATCTGCAAGAATTGTGATAATGATACTATCAAACAGATGCCTCCTGATAAACCTGAGTCCTTGTGCTATGATTTGTATAACAATAATAACCCTGTTGGGCAAGTTGATAGTGGTGAGAACTATAACATCAAGTCACCAATCCTGCAAAACACTATTTCTGCTGAACTTCAGGAGGATGATAACCTACACCCACTGCTTCGTGAAATTCTTCCATTAGCTGGTGGCTTACTCTCGAATGATATGAATGTAATCAACAATATGAAAGAAAAGATTATGGAGCCAAATATTCAATAATTAATAGACAAAGGAGAACAAAATATGAGCAACTCTAAAAGTGGTATTGACAATAATAAAGCATCAACTCTAACGCCTTTTACAGTTGGTAAGCAAGCATTTCTCTAGTTGCATGCAAGGATATAAACGAAGACAAAGAAAGCAATCCATTTAGCTATTCACCACCACCAGGGCACAAATCCCCTCAAGAGTCCCAGTTCTTTGAGACAGGTAAGAAATTTAATGATATGCGGGTTTCCATAAGCAGATCAATGACTCTTCTACATACATGACTTTGCATAAAAACAATCAAATGCCCATAGTTGCATCTCAGGTCCAAACGAGATCGCAGGCAAATAGTGCAAAGAAAAACAAAGTGTTGCCCAATGTTACAAAACCTCTGCGCATGGAATATTAGAGATGCCCATTCGGACATCAAGCTAGATTAATGCAAGTGTCTTATCAGAAAGTATAACCTGGGAGTATTGCCATCCTTGAAACCAAGCTCAAGGAAGCGCTTTCTATTAGAGTAGTCAGATACATTAATTCTAGCTGGAACATGTTGCACAATCTTTCTGATCATGCTAGTTACGGTAGAATTCTTATTCTCTATGGCCCATTTATTCTTAGTTTCTCTACAGTTAGTTCCTCTGCTCAACACATACACTATCACATTATCCACATACCAACTGACATGAATTTCTATTGCACGTTTGTCTACGCACATAACTCTGCTACAGCTAGGGATGTCTTCTTCGACATTTTTCCTGCTTTACAACCATGCAATGAACCGTGGTTGGTATGTGGAGATTTTAACTCATTTCTATCTTTTTCTGATAGATTTGGTGGTACTCCTGTAACACTTCATGAACTCGGAGCTTTCAATATAGCTATCAACAACTCTGATCTCATTGAAATTAAATCATATGGTTGTGAATATACTCGGAATAATAGTAAATGGGATGGACCAAGAACTTACACTAGAATAGATCGTTCTTTCTGCAATGAATATGCTTTAAACTTATGGCCTTCTCTTAACAATGAAATTTTACTTCCAGTTTTATACGACCACTCACCTTTAATCATTCATATTGTTGAACAGTCTATTATTAGGAAGCGTAGTTTTAAAATTTTCAATTGCTAGATTAAAGAACTTGACTTTGATGCTTTAGTTTGCTCCACTTGGAATGAACTTTGTTACGGCAACCCTACGTTTGCCATGCATAAAAAAATGAAAGCTCTTAAGGCTGTCCTTAAGGTGTGGGCTAGAGAACGTTTTGGCAAAGGGAATCTGCTTTCGACAACATGGTTAAATCAACTCACCAATGTCCAACATCAAATGATGAATGATCCAACGAATTGTATGCTAGCTTCTATGGAAATTGTGTTGTCTCTTAAGCATGCAAATGCTTTACTAACTGAAGCTCAGATGAACAAGCAAAAGTTTAGGTCCAAATGGTTTGTTGATGGCGACAGGAATTCCGCGTATTTTCATGCTACCTTAAAGGCTTGTCAAGAGAACCAAGACATTCACTCTGTTTATTATCAGCATGGTCAGATACACTCCTCTGCTTTAGCCATTCAAAATGCATTTATTTATTGACTATTATGCTACGCTGTTTGGTAACGTCCTTGACTTTAGGCCCCTACTTGAGGAAATTAACCCTTATTTGTTGGCTAAAATAAATGATGTGCAATGTCAAATGCTTAAATCCACTATTTTGGATACTGAAATCAAACAAGCTATTTTTCGCTTAATTCGAATTCATGTGGTGGCCCCTGTTTTCGCTTAATTCGAATTCATGTGGTGGCCCAGACGGTTTCAATGCGAAATTTTATCAACATAACTGGAGCATTGTTAGTTATGACGTCATTAAAGCTGTAAAGCAATTTTTCTCTAGAGCTAAAATGTTTCCATCTTTCAATAATACGAATATTGCGATTATTCTAAAAATCGCCATGCTAATCATGTATCCGCTTTTTGGCCGATTTCTTGCTGCAACATGATATATAAATGCATCTCCAAAGTGTTGGCTTGTAGACTTAAAGTTGTTTTACCGTTTATTATATCTCATAATCAGTCTGTTTTTTTTTCAAGTTGTAACATCCTTGATAATATTTTACTTGCACATGAGTTCATTAAGGGTTATAACACTAAGAATATTTCTCCTCTAGCTATGTTAAAACTTGACATAAAGAAAGCGTTTGACACAATACAGTGGAGTTCAATCATTAGAATATTGAGTTATATGAACTTTCCAACCAAATTTAATGCTTGGATTTATGAATGTGTTAGCTTGGTGCATTTCTCTGTGAATATCAACGGTAACTATGTCGGTTTCTTTGGTAGAAAACAGGGCATTTGCCAAGGAGACCCCATCTCCTCTTACCTGTTTATTGTGGTGATGCAACTGCTCATAGGTATGCTTAATGGTTTAGTAGACAACAAGTTGTTTGCTTTGCACCCTAAATGTATGAACCCCCGTATCACTGCTCTTATGTTTGTTGATGACTTGATTATCTTTTGCAAACCGGATGATAATACGCTCGTCAATATTATAGCTATTCTTGATCAGTTTTATTTAATGACTAGGCTTAAATTAACTATGAAAAATCTGAGATCTTGGTAGCAGGTGTGAGCGAGTCTAGAATGCAACAGATTCACGCTTTAACTGGTTTGAATAAGAACAACACTAACTCATCTTATTTGGGGTGCCTTTGGAAACTTCCAAAATCACCACTGCCCAGTGTATGCCTTCATTTGAGATAATTATTTCCAAACTTGAATGCTAGCCTACTAAATTACTCAGTCAAGCTGGGCGTATCACGCTTGTAAAATCTATTATCATAGCGATGCAAGTCTATTGGGCAAGAACGTTTGTTCTACCTCACAAACTTCTTTCTATGATAAAATCTGCTTTCATGAAATTCATTTGGAAAGGCAACATTTGCATCAAATATTTGGCGCCCGTATCTTTTAACTTCTCGAAAAACCGATTAATAAGGGGGGACTTGGCATTATTAACACATTTATGTGGAATCAAGCTGCATTTGTATGTCATACTGATGCTATTCTTAGAATGAAACCTAGTCTTTCGGTCCAATGGTCGAATCAACATGTTATTAAACAGCAGTTCTTTTGGTATATGAATGTTGCTCAGAACTATAGTTGGACTTGGAAGAGCATATTTAATCTAAGACCGAAATTCCATATTTTAAGTTTGGGTCTAGTGCTTTTTCTCGTGCAAAGTTCTGGTCTGATCCTTGGGAAGACTTCAGAACTATTAACAACAGTGTTGTTTCTTATTTGCAACGTGAACAGTCCAGGATCCCTTTTTTCATTACCATTGAAGACGTCTATATCAATAGTCGTTTGAATTTGCCAATGTCTTCCATTATGGATGTCAACAACCTGTGGAACAACATCAGGAATGCTAAGACACGTGGTATTGCTAACGAGACAGTTTTATGGAGTAGAAAAGGTGAGCAATTCCGAATTAATAACATGTATAATTTAATGTTTGGCACCTCAACCGTGGTTACTTGTAGGTGGCATAAGGAGGTTTGGCGGATTGACAACAATGCTAATAGAACTTCATGCTATGGAAGGTCACTAATGGAGCGCTGCTGACCAATGACAAACTTGTTGCTTATGATTTGGATGCAAATTTAATCTACAGATTTTGTCTCACGCAAACAGAAAGCATTTCGCACCTTTATTTTGAATGCGCAGCTGCCATGCAAATCTGGAATGATGCTTTAATGCAGATCCGTGAGCTGAGATATATTACTTCCTCTAGTGATGAATGGAATAGAATATGCAAGAAAGTATGTGGATGAAGCACGCATGCAAGGATCTTTTTCTACGTACTTAAGAAGCTTGCCATTCATATTTGGCGTCAAAGAAATACATGCATATTTGATCCTAGTAGAGCGATGAACCAGGCTCAATGGAAGCAGTTTGTTTGGCATGACATTAGGGATGAGTTTAAATTTCTTAGATTTACTTATGACCGTAGTATTTTTGGCTAGTATTTTGCTTGCTTGCTACTTGTATATATGCGCTTTTGTGCTATCTTCTTTAGGCATTGGTATACCATGTTGCCTCTGTTTTGCTTTGTTTTATTTTGTTCTACTTTGTACTCCTTTGTAATCGTCTTTGATATATCAATAAAATGGTTGGGAGCCATTGAACCCCCGTTGGCTTTGCCAAAAAAAACATAGATTACTCGATATTCAAATATCGATTAGTCCTTCTATTTAGACTAATTAATTAACAATATAATTAATTTAAATAAACCCATTTACATTGATTATTATAATAATAATCAATTCTAATTGGTCCTTTCTTTTAAATTAATTAATAAGAATAATTAATTTAAAGAATCCCTTTTTATTTTTTCTTAAAACGATTAATCCCAATTATTGTTTGTTAGGTAAATTTCTACTCATATGCTTATAAACATAAGAATTTACTTTATAAAAATCATTTTATAATCACTTATAAAATTACATAAATATTTGTTTATTTTTGAAAACACACGTTATACTTAAATTTATCTTTGAAAACATCTCGGAATTGACGTAAAAATCGATTCCATAAATCTTTATGTGACGTCGATGGTACTAAAAGAGGCAATGTCCACTTAAGTACCCAATCCATGAAATATAACCCAATTTCACATCAAAACATAACAAATCATATTGATAAACGTTATCAATATTAGTGAGGAATCCAGTTGGATTCTTCCAACCTGTTATTCCCAGCATCCAAATAGGTTACCTCAAATAAAATCATTTGTTTAATACTGCAATATAATATCATGAATAATTAATGGTCAACTAACAACAACAATTTAAGCATCCAATTATTAAATTGAATACGTTTATATTATTATAAACGTAACCAACAAGGTAAGTTACCTTAATTGGAAATAATGTTAAAATAAAGATTTCATTTCATTTAAATTAAACAAATGTTTAATTTAAACAACATATAAAAATATTCAATAAATAACCAAACAATCATCAATCAGTTAATAATTAGCAAACATAGCACACAAATATTAAACCTGACTTATAATAATTATAAGTGGGACAACTGAGTGAATTTTACTCACCTTGATTAATTCGCTGATTAAAACGAGTTATGTTAATAAAATTGAACAGTCGTTTAATTTTATCAAAAATATCTACTGCTTCTAATGCCGACCAAACTATCTCTAGATGGTAGCCTTTTCCGATACGATCCTAACGCTTCCAAGTTTGTTCAACTCTGTCAACGTATGGCCTAGTTACGATTATTACAAGTTATACGATTATATAAACATTTATTTTATATTTAAACTTTAATTTACAGTTGAAATGGGCCTTACCTTGTATAATATAACACATCCCAATTTCCCACGTTGAGCAACAATTTTGCAATCCAAACTTTCCCATCTCACCTGCCATTTAAATTTAATTTTTTTCTTACGGACCAAGCCTAAATCTCCTCGGCTTTGTTCGAACAGAACACTAATCCATCGCCAGACAGTCCTTTGTATCTTTCCCACCCTTCATTTTATCCCACTTGTTACATGTATCCAAGCCCTAACTCCCCATTTTCATTTTTTACAGTTTTCATTTTTTTTTTATTCGAAAAGGGCCCAGCCCCATTAAAATGAACAGCGCACCTCCACTTCGTACCACCTTCTTCCCATCATGTTTGTAAACTTTCGAAAATGCTGCTCCATCTTTTTTTTTACTTCGAAAGTCCACACGCATAACACCATATCCCCACTTGATGTCTCCTTCCCCATACATGCAGTGAACGCCATGCACCATCGTCAGAGCTCTTGCGCCACGCCACCTGAAGTCAGTCCTCCCTCTGATAATCACGGGTTAACATGAAGTAGTGGAGGAGCATGCTTTGAACGTGAATAGGGACTTAGGTTTTTATACGTGAATGGGTTTGGTTTTAAATTGAATAAGTGTTTTCGGTTTAATTTCTGGAGGAGGAAAGTTTTCTTTCCTTTGGTTTGCAAAAGAAAAAGGAGATGAAGCCTGGGGTATTTATAAAAGGTAAAACGTGGTAGGCACGCTTTATAAATTCTTCTTTTAATCCTAGGTATGTCATATGCATATAGGGTACGTGTGGTTTTGTACTGCGTTGGAAGAAATTTAGCCAGTACGAAACTTGCCTGTCACGGTTTCGAATGGATTGGGAGGTAAGTAACTAGAATGTTTGGTACGCAAGGAAGATTATTTAGGACGTAAGAAAAGTGGAAGCACATTGGGAAGGTTTTTAATTAGTTTAAATGTATATATAATATTATACCCATAATCACGCAATCGACGTTTAATTTTCGTATACCCACACACTAACTCCAAAAATAACGAAACTAAACACACTGCTATGTCTTGTCGTTCCGGATCTAATTATATTAATTTCATTGAAAACTAACTCCATTTGCACAACGACATTATTTTTATTTCAATTTTATTCATCGGTTTACGTTTAAATATCGCACACGAACAAAACAACTCCAATTGGCTCCAAATTGGAAATCTAGCAATAATTAGCCATACATATTCCAATAAAATTCGTTTCATCAAAAACGGAAGTTGTTTGAAAAATAGTTATTCATATGGCTTATAAAATATTGATAATTTATAAATTCAATTCCAAGAAATTAAATAATAATAAATTATTATTTTCGAATTTATCCAAATAAAATAATATATCATTTCAAATTCAAACAATATGGATTTACAACTCAACATTAATATATTCAAGTTAACGATGTCCAAATATATAGAGATTTCTTATTAAATAAACGTTATCGTTTATAAATGATTTCCATAGCGACTATTTTAAAATTAGAATTGGACATTACAAACAATATATAAGCTGAAATATTGATTTTTATCCTTTATTAGAAAATTATTATTAAATAGACTCAAACGTTTCTTGTTTAACAGAATTACGACTTAAAACAGATTCTGTATATTCAATTGAAGTTCAAAACAAAATTTTACGAACTACCGCGACGTTTTGAGTTCGTTTTAAATTAAATATAATTTTAAACGTTCATTCATCGTTTAATAAACGAATTCGATATTAAAATCCATTAATATAAAAAATAAAATATTTAAAACATATTTACATATTCAAATTCAAATAACAGAAAAATCTAGGTCGTTACATTTATGGGTAAAGATCTAACATCCTATAGCACACCATCAAAACCTTTGGACGCATTAGTGGTTATAACATGGAAACAGCCTCCATCATCTTTGCATAATACCGATTTTTTTCTTAAAAGTCGGCCAAGCTTCTTTCAATCCAATTGTGAGCTCGTCCATTTGTTGCTTTGATCTCTTCCCTAATTTTCAAGTAATCAGCTTCCTCGAAGGCAAAAGCTGCAAAGTAAAATAGTCATGTCAATCATTTATCTCTAAATCTGAAAGCTTGAAAGTTGGCTTTAAGTTGCAAGGTAAAAGCGATGTTTGTGTGGCTCTCGCCATTTTTCCACCAAAGCTTTCGGAATTCCTTTCATTCTATCTAGTATGAAAGTAATACGTCGCCTACAAACAGAATGTATGAACTCACACATGCATGAAAAAAACCATCCTCATTGTCATATGACTCAGATCATATGACTGCACAAGCCAAAGGAGAAAAGACAATTGTCTGCGTCAATAGCAGTAGCTAATGTGTCTTTCAATTTATCATACAAGCGAGTTCCATCAATACACAACAGTGGCCGACAATGAAGAAAACCTTAAATGCAAGACATAAATGACCAAAAGGCACAATCAAATACCCTAACTTCATCATACGTCACATGACCTATTATCCCCGAATTAGTTCTCTTTATATTCTCAAAATACCGTGGTAATGATGTATATGATGCAGCTCAATCACCATATATTCTCTCTATTGCTTTGCTTAATGCACGCCACGCTTTCTTGTAACTTATCTTGATGAACAACTGATCGTGTATTAGCATTTGCACTATACTGGCAGAAATATCCAAATCAGCTTTGACAAATTATTTTTGTCATAAGAAATTTCGACTTGGCTTGCTTATGATTGGAATTAACTAATGGGTTAATACATGTATGTTCATCTGGATATTTTTGCACTTCCCATTTACCACACTGAGATTTCTTCAATACTATCGCATGTATCCTGCGAGGACATTTAGTGTCTATATTACATATGATAGTGTATTTTGTTTTGTTTGACTTGATTGTGCTTATATGAAACAACATGAAGAACGGACCTTTCTGTTAAGTTATGAAGAAACCTTTTTTTCGTATCAAACACCATTCCAACACCATAACAACTTTGAACGCAAGCTGTTGAAAACTGCTCATCATCAAATTGGAGATTAGCTACGATGAATCTGGCCAATATTTATGCAATATAAAGATCATCATCCAGAAGTACTTTCATTTTCGTCACATCAAAATCACTACACCATCATTGTCTTCGGCTGTAGGAAAGTCGTAGTTCAATGGTTCATTATTCACTTCCATTCTTTCAATCCAAGAGTCTCGACTTGATGTTGTTTAACATTTCACTCAGCAACACCAAGGCTTGCATCATTGTCATCATTTACATCAGATGAGCGGTGTGATGGTCCAGCATGTCGTTGTGTAGTAGTATCGACTGATGTATAGCTAATAAGAATGCAAAAGTTAAGAAATTGACATATAATGAAAAAAGACCAAAGCAATCAATTATCTAAAAACATAAATTTCATATAATTAGGGATGACAATTAGAACTGAGAACTGAAAACCCAAACCGAACTGAACCGACCCGACAAGACCCGAACCGAACCGAACTAAACCCGATGTGTCTAGGTGATGAAAAATACAATTTAGACCCGATAAACCCAACCCAAAAGACCCAACCAAAAAGCAAAGCAATAAAAAAATATTTTAGTGTTATATTTAACTGAATCCGAACCGACCCGAATCGAAGCTCAGGTCGGGTCCAGATTTTAGAAAATGTATAGTTTAGACCCGACAAAACTCGCTGGTTCGGGTATGGGTACATCAGGTCGGGTCTAATTGCTACCCCTAAATGCAATTCAAATGGGCTAGTAAATATTGATTGCGATAGATGAAGATTGTAAGGTGCATCATTTTTGTTTTGTTCAATGTCTTGTTGCTAGAAGCTGAATAGATAGCAACAGAGTATGAAAATCTAAATATGGAACATTAATTTATTAAAGTAACCAAAACGACGTTACCTTGCACTGCTATATACATTCGTGGACGGAGTGTTGAAACGAAAGCTTTGATGTACAATCATTTTTGAGTTTGTTTTTGGTATAAAAACGTACTGTATGGAAGAAGGACAATAGCTTCAAGGATTAACATAAGGATTGCTCAAACAAGGAGAAGCATAGCCAGCAGAATGGTTGGCTGCATCCAAAATCCATGTATAGTTTCAAATTTTAGTACTTAGGGCAGGAGGTGACAACTCATATTCGGCTTTCCATCTAAGAACTTCCCCTACGTATAACTCAATCGATTATGTAACATCAAAAAATTTACATCAACATCTTTATAATTTGCTAATTCTATTGTTTTAGATCATGAGTATATTGGTCAATTAATGACTAACTCAATGTCAAATTCTTCTGATTTGATATTCATTGTTTTGTACACAAATTATTTTAACTTTGTTAAATTGTAACATTTTCGCACTCTTCCAGGTTTGCACATACCACCAACATATTTACCATTATTTTGATCATCAGCAATCAACTTGTCATCGTAATAGTAAAGTGTAGGAATTAATTTTTTGGCCATTTGGCAATTAATATAAAAAATTTTACCTACGAACTAAGACATAACTAAACATAATGATACAAACATTTAACCTGTTCGAGATTAATTTTAAGCAGAAAAAATAATTCAAAAATTAATGAGTAAAACCCTCGTTTAATTATCACACCTTGAGTTTGCTACAATTTGTTGAATAAATTTGTAAAGATCTAGAGTGCAAAATCAAACTGAAATGGTGGAATTTCCTTATCTTTTAGGGTTTTCATTGAAGTGGGAGAGAAGATGGCTGAAAAGATATTATATACTGTGGGAATTCTGGGAGATTTTCCAGAAATCGAAAGACGACTTTCGAAAATCTCCCAACGAAACTGGTCTATTTTTGTAAGTACTTTTGTAAGTGGTCTATTTTTGTTATAAACTTGAAAAATTGGCCTAAATTGGTTAATTTTCCCTTTTAAATTTATAATCTAAAAACTAAAATTAGTTAAATTATAGAACATTCGACGCGCGTGCTTGTGTGTTGTTCATCGTTTGGAAGTACACGAAAATTGATCAATTTCTTGTCGAGACCTAAATTCTAGTTGATATTTGGATTCAGATGCGCTTCTTGTCTAGCTCATCATCGACTGACCAGATCTTGTCTAAACAAAAGGTGTGACATTTATACCTTTTTGAACTGGAACGTCTGTATCTTCATTAATCGAAGTGTTTTCTTCATCTGCTCGTACGTTTCCATTACCTTGACTTTCCCTGCCCCGCTGTAACACCCCACACCCGCTATGGTCACTCGCTAAGGGAATGCCATAACATCGGTGGAGTATTTTAAGTGAATATAGAACAGAAAAATTACAACAAGACAGATATAAGTAATACTTGAAAATTTTAAAACATCATTTCATTGCATCGGAAGGTAAAACATGTTTGGTTACATCACAAAACCATAACAAGAATCAAGTACATAATATCCATCTTGATAAAATAAAAGTACATAATCCCACTACACAACTAATAGCCATAAAAGAAAAGATAAACTGGGCTTTACTCCAACGGTCCAAGCTCCAAAAGATAGATACAGCAATCCAATCAAAGTCCACTGGCACTAGGCCCACTCTGAGAACCTGGGGGTTGGGGAAAAAGATAAAAACAACGGGGTCAGACATAAGTCTGAGCAAGCTCTATAACTTTAACAATACAATCATTATAGTAACCAGAGAAGACATAAGTTGACATACGGTAACGACTGGGGATGAATGGCTACACTAAGCAGCTTGGTAGACTTAGGATAAACTAAGATAACCGTAAAAACACATCTACCCACCCAAGGGTAATTACAAATCTGTACTTAAGATATCGGTAAAGACGCATATACCCACCCAAGGGTAATTACAACACTGCACCACACCAGTCATTCCTACTCAACGATTGATCCCACCCAAGGACTTAAAAGAAAGATATAACTAGTAGTTTCATGTACCCCTAGCTGACTACATAGGTGCCGTCTGCCCCTATCTCCACTAGGTGTACCCCACTACTCCCCAAGCGATCGGCTCCCTAACGTAGATACCCGTGCTGGTCCTACAGTGGGGTGTATCACTCCCCTAAAATGGCAACCGATTCTATCAACGGTGCACGGCTTATACCTACACGATGCAACAACGGCTTATCTACCAGCCCGGGCCCACACACGCATATGAAGCCCGTTGGACTTGCGTTGCCACCGCTACCCCGTTTTGGCCACTTATAGACGAACCCAGTATGCGTGTCCCGTCCTCGGCTTGGGCCGAGCTCACAAAGATACGTATGGGATACCGGTTGTAATGGGCCCCCACAAGCTACCCACCTAAGCTTGTCATTCATTTAGTATAACCCAATAATGGGTCCCCACAAGCTACCCACCTAAGCTTGTCATTCATCAAATGTAACCCTATAATGGGTCCCCACAAGCTACCCACCTAAGCTTGTCATTCATCTAGTGTAACCCACTTAACCCTTTTAATAATCATGTTCACTTACATGTTTAAAGTTTGGTTAAGTCATTTAATTATATTTCAATTGCCACCCAAGGCACCCACTAGATTTCCACATGCCACCCAAGGCACCCATTAGGTTTCCTCATGCCACCAAAGGCACCCACTTAACCCTTTAATCATGTTTTAGTTACATGTTCCACTTTGGTTAAGTATTCTAATCGTATTTTCTATTGCCACCCAAGGCAACCACTAAATTTCCACATGCCACCCAAGGCACCCACTTAACCCCTCATGTCCCACTACATGCTAATATGGTTAAGTGTTTCTTAATTAATTAAGACCGTGATCTCCCATAAAGACCTCCCACATTAGACTGGCTGTTATGACCGCCTGGTTAAGCCGGTAGGGTCCGGGCAGTCTTACGTCATAACAGAGTCTAACCTCGTGTCTTTACTTTAATCACGTATTTAATTTATGGCTAAGACCTCTCACATTGGCTGACATTTGTAGCAACTGGTTAAGCCGGTAGGGTCCGGGCAGTTTTACACTACAAATGAGTCCAACCTCGTGTCTTAGTCGATTAATTACACCTAATTAATCACCCCCCATATTAATTATCCCTAATTAATATCAAGTTTTTCATAACATGGGTAAACCTAACTCAATAGGTAAATTCCCATGGGGTAGACCTAACACAATAGGTAAATTCCCACTTATGTTAATTTATTTTTATGGTATGCTTAATCATACCCAATCATACTTTTATTAACATATTTATTAACCCCATCGTTCCCCACGTAAATCGTTCTCATTTCATGACATAATAAAGGGAAGATCCATCACAAATATCATGGGTTTAACCAAATCTTAGCATATAACTTTGTCATGGGTTAAGAGGATGTCAACTTGCATATATGAGCATATATTAACCCAACTACATTTAACCCAAACTTGCATATTATCATACACATGACTTGCATAACATGTTGCATATGAACTTGCATATTATCATACACATATCTTGCATAACATGTTGAACTTGCATATAAGCATTCTCATAACTTGCATAACATGTTAAACATGCATTTAAGCATACACATAACTTGCATAAGCATTCACATTCTTGCATAAGCATTCACATACTTGCATAAGCATGCATAACTTGCATATCATGTTAAACTTGCATTTAAGCATATACATAACTTGCATATGAACTTGCATAACATCATACACATAACTTGCATATGAACTTGCATAACTCACTTGTTAAACATGCATAAACCCACTTATTAAATATGCATAAACCCACTTATTAAACATGCATAAACCCACTTGTTAAACATGCATAAACCAACTTATTAAACATGCATAAACCCACTTATTAAATATGCATAAACCCACTTCTTAAACATGCATAAACCCACTTGTTAAACATGCATAAACCAACTTATTAAACATGCATAAACCCACTTATTAAATATGCATAAACATAGGAAAACATAGAGTAGCATATCATTACAAATGATTCAAACTCACTAATCCGCATTCAAGACCATAAGTCTCATTACACCTAATCTACTTACTTTAGCAATTGATGTTAAAGTGATAGAAACTCACCAAACCCAAGATTAGCAAACTTATGAAGTGGAATTAGTTGCTTTAGTTGAAGAAGATGTTGATTAGAGGTTGATTAGCTTGCAACTCTCTTCATTGATTTGTGGAGGCCATGATCAAGTTTCATTTTGCCATAGTTTAGTTACAAGATCTAATTATGAATGAATTAGGGTAGTATTAGGGTGTATTTATAGATTAGGTGAGTGTTTTAGGCCATTAGATTAACCCTAAATTAGATTAGGACCCTTAGATTTCGGCACCTTCCAGAAACCAGCCCTAAGACCAAGCCCAAACCCCAAACTGGTGCACCCAACCACAGAACTCTCTAGAAACTGTGCAGGTTTCCTGGCTCGGCACGGGCGCACTTCCCAAGTGCGCCAGTGTATTTTTGTACTGGCGCACTTCATAAGTGCGCCAGTGCATTTTTGTACTGGCGCACTTCACAAGTGCGCCAGTGCATTTCTGGCATGTTTCTGGTTTTTCTGCCTAACTTCGTTCGTCCATATCTCTTTCATACGGTACCCGTTTTACGCAAACTCGGACTCTATTTCGCGTATTTTTCCGAGACGAACGCAATGACGCAACCCGTTTCCCCTAATTCCCACATCTGGGATTAGTTATTCTTTAATTGGTGAATTTTAGCATTAACCGAAATTCGGGGTGTTACATTCTCCCCTCCTTAAAGGATTTCGTCCCCGAAATCTCTAAGCTAAGGAGAATGCATATCCTACCATCCAAACAACCATCTACTCAATCCATCATCCACGGGCATCCATTGTCCTTAAAACAATAATTCTAATGATGTATGAACATATGCAAAAAAGTGTGTGTATATGTTCCCTATCTAATGTAAAATTAGGCGGTCCACCAATTCAGTTGACCTCCTTAATGCAAACCATGATAGTGCCATGCATCCAATATGTATGCGAAAGAACCCTATCGACACATACAATATCTATATGAGTGCACAATCATTCACCAAAATGCATCATCCATATGATAACACAATCATTATACATCCATAAATATAGCTTCCTACACACAATTTTATGCAATATGCAATATGCAATATGAAGTGATTGAGCCGATCTAGTGCCTAATGTGTGTATACATGCATCCACGAGCAACCACTGGCAACCACTTGCATCCACATGCATCCATCAAACATAACATGTCTCAAACACATGTTTCAACCATAGAACTATCCTATCTGAAGGTCAAAGGTACTAACGAGAGGACATACTAAGGATAAGATAAGCACAAGATAAGCGATGAAGGGGAAGCAAAAGGACATACCCTCCGAAAGAAAAAGGGTACCTCGAACGCATCTTCGCTTCCGTCTCCCAGGTAGTTTTGCACTCTTCATCTCCCCATTTTACTTTGACTAGTTGAACCTCTCTGTTTCTCAACTTCCCAATCTCTGACCCAAGGATGCAAGTAGGAGCTCGTCGAATCGTCGCATCTCGCTCTACCTCTACTTCTCCAAGCAAACTTGGCTCTACCACCTCCGTGGTCTCATGTAGGCACTTCTCCAAATGTGATACATGGAATACACCATGTACACTACTAAGTCCCTCGGGCAACTCCACTCTATAGACCATCTGCCCAATCCTTTCCTTAATAGGAAACGGTCCTACAAACCTCGGTGCTAACTTCCCCACGGACCCAAAGCGAACAACATTCCGTAATGGAGATACTCTGACAAAAACCATGTCCCAAATCTTAAACTCAAGATCCGTTCTCCTCTTATTCGCGTAAGATTTCTGTCTGTCTTGCACCGCTTTCATCCTTCCCTGAATCAAATCGATCTTTTCCGAAGTCTCTCTAACCATATCAGGCCCAAGCAAGATCTTATCCGTAGATTCCCACCAACATGTAGGAGATCGACAAGGCCTTCCATAAAGAGCTTCGAAAGGTGCCATGCCAATATTAGACTGAAAGCTGTTATTGTATGCGAACTCCACCAAAGGAAGATGTTCTTCCTATGTACCTCCAAAATCCAAGATACAAAACCGCAAAAGATCCTCAAGAATACGGTTCACCCTCTCGGTCTAACCGTCCGTCTATGGATGATATGCGGTGCTCAAACACAACTGAGTCCCTACCGCCTCTTGCAAACTTCTCCAAAACTCACTAGTGAAGATAGGATCTCGATCACTCACAATGCTGGATGGTACGCCATGCAATCTAACAATCTCTCTAACATAGACTGAAGCAAGCCATGGAGCGGTCCTCTTACTCTTCACGGGTATAAAATGGGCACTCTTGGTAAGTCTGTCTACCACAACCCAAATTCCCGTATTGCCCTTCCTCGATCTCGGTAATCCATCGAGACACTATCCCACTTCCCTAGCGGAACTTCCAAATGGGTGAAGCAATCCATCGGGTTTCTTCTGCTCTGCTTTCATTTGCTAGCACACCAAGCATCTAGCGACATACTCGGCCACATCTTTCTCCATACCGGCCCAGAAGAAAACTCTCTTCATGTCTTGGTACATCTTGTCCCTACCAGGATGAATGGTCATCTTCGACCGATGTGCAACATCAAGTATAGCCTTCCTCAGACCCTCGTCTTGCGGTACACAAAGTCTACCGTCTCTATGCAACCACCCCTTACCATCTAGGGTGTACCTACTCAAATGGCCGGACGACTCCCCCTCCTTATGAGCTTCTCTACTAACTCAACCAACTGTGGGTCGTCTCGCTGTGCCTCGCCAATCCGCCCCAAAAGAGTAGGCCTAACCTCCAAGGAGGCTAGCGAACCGGGTACAAAGTCAACGGAAGGTCTAAAGTCAATCATAGAATTAAACTCCAAGCTTTGTCATCCCACGAACAATGGACTCAAAGACAGCCTTTTTTTTTGCTTAAGGCGTCTGCCACCACGTTACCCTTGCCAGGGGTATACGCTATCTCAAACTCATAGGATGCTAAGAATTCCATCCACCTTTGTTGTCTTAAGACAATGCGCTCAAAGAGTCTCCAACACTTCCCTAAGATGTAGGGCATGCTTTTCTCCACTTCTAGAGAAAATCAGGATATTCTCCCATGCAAAATCGTCACAACTATCCATCTCTCCCGCAGGCCACCCTAGTCGAGCTCGACATCCCCCAAATGCAAGCCCCAAAGGCCTAAACCAATATCAGACAAACACCCAAGGGATATCTCCTTCGAATTCAGACGACCTACGTGAGATGATACTAGTAAAAACGGCTAAATAATTAAGCCCTTATCCAACTCTGGTTGTCCTTGCCAGTCTCGCTCCAAAATCACCGTTTATCCCATAACGGGCTTTGCTCAACCTATTGAGCACATACGAAGACTTATTTCGCTCCTAGAAAAGACCAAGATGTCATCCACCAAGATCATCACGAACTTATTTAGGTACTCCTTGAACACCCTTCTCATCAAATCAACAAAGTATGCGGAGGCGTTCGTCTAACCAAATAGCATCACCAGCCACTCATAAAACCATTCCGGAGTCCTAAAGGCAATCTTCTCTATACTATCCTCAGCCACTCTCAACTGACGGAACCCCGTGGCTGAGTCCAACTTGCGAAAATACTGAGGCGCCAACCAACTGATCAAAGAGATCATCAATCCTCGGCAATGGGTGTCTATTCTTCTTTGTGAGTTTATTTAGTTCTCTTTAGCCTACACAAAGTCTGAGGGACCCATCCGCCTTCGTAGCAAAAACTACTGGAGCACCCCACTCCGATATACTTTGTCTTATGGACCCATTCTCAAGCAACTCCCCTACTTGCTTATGGAGTTCCCTCCTCTCGCGAGGAGCTATGTGGCGCACCGGTAAAGATACAGGTTTAGCATTGTCTACCAGATATATTCGGAAGTCAATCTCCCGCTCCGGAGGTAAGCCCTTCACCTCCTCAAACACATCCGAGTACTCCTGGACCACTCTAACAGATCGCAAACTCTCGACCGACATATCAAGCGATTCTAGATAACTTAGCATAACAGATTCCATGGGATTACAAGAGATCTCGAGAGTGTTACCCAAACGGGTCATAAGCCTAACAACTCTCCCTTTACAATCAAGAACGGCACCATTACTGGATAACCAGTCCATGCCCAAAACTAACCCATAGCCCGTGAAGCCCAAAAAGCATCACATCTAAACTCAATGCTAAGTATAGAAACTTTCAAACCCAAACACATCATGGAGCCCCCAATTGGGTTTGAAACAACTACGGGATCATCTACTCAACTGGTGTCTATGTGCAGTGACTCAACTAACAACGATGAGATAAACGAACTCGATGCGTCAGAACCAAATAAAGCACGAACTGGATGATAAAGAAATCCAAATTCCAACCTAGACGGTCCTATCCCCATCTGGTACACTAGCCGCGAGGGAATACAACTACCCTCCAGGAGATTCCATACCTTGCCCATGCCCCTTTGGACAATCCTAATACGGTGTCCCATTCCTCCAAAAGGATAACTACTCGCCTTCTTCTTCCCATTCTCCACTCGTAACCTCCCACCAATGAGGTTTCATCCTTCATTAACCAAACAACTATTTGAGCCTTCCTTCCTTCGTCTATCCAATAGATACCTACCAGTCCTCCTCCTTCTTGAACCAACTTCTAATCTGACTAACGTCTAAGTCACTTAAAGTGGTTTTCCGTTCTTATCTATCTTAGAAAGGTCATCTATACGCGGAGGGGAAACTCAAAACGAGAGAGGAAGAGATTCAAAACGGAGAATTCGAAAGATATAGATATGGCTATTGGGGATTATGCTTTTCTTTCAAAAACTTTTCTCTTAAAAGACATGTTTTTGAAAATACTCCTTTCAAAAATATTCTTAGAAAACAGTTTTTCTAAAAAATTTATCTGTTCTGGTAACCTTAAGCTCTGATACCACGTGTAACACCCCACACCCGCTATGGTCACTCGCTAAGGGAATGCCATAACATCGGTGGAGTATTTTAAGTGAATATAGAACAGAAAAATTACAACAAGACAGATATAAGTAATACTTGAAAATTTTAAAACATCATTTCATTGCATCGGAAGGTAAAACATGTTTGGTTACATCATAAAACCATAACAAGAATCAAGTACATAATATCCATCTTGATAAAATAAAAGTACATAATCCCACTACACAACTAATAGCCATAAAAGAAAAGATAAACTGGGCTTTACTCCAACGGTCCAAGCTCCAAAAGATAGATACAGCAATCCAATCAAAGTCCACTGGCACTAGGCCCACTCTGAGAACCTGGGGTTGGGGAAAAAGATAAAAACAACGGGGTCAGACATAAGTCTGAGCGAGCTCTATAACTTTAACAATACAATCATTATAGTAACCAGAGAAGACATAAGTTGACATACGGTAACGACTGGGGATGAATGGATACACTAAGCAGCTTGGTAGACTTAGGATAAACTAAGATAACCGTAAAGTCACATCTACCCACCCAAGGGTAATTACAAATCTGTACTTAAGATATCGGTAAAGACGCATATACCCACCCAAGGGTAATTACAACACTGCACCACACCAGTCATTCCTACTCAACGATTGATCCCACCCAAGGACTTAAAAGAAAGATATAACTAGTAGTTTCATGTACCCCTAGCTGACTACATAGGTGCCGTCTGCCCCTATCTCCACTAGGTGTACCCCACTACTCCCCAAGCGATCGGCTCCCTAACGTAGATACCCGTGCTGGTCCCACAGTGGGGTGTATCACTCCCCTAAAATGGCAACCGATTCTATCAACGGTGCACGACTTATACCTACACGATGCAACAACGGCTTATCTACCAGCCCGGGCCCACACACGCATATGAAGCCCGTTGGACTTGCGTTGCCACCGCTACCCCGTTTTGGCCACTTATAGACGAACCCAGTATGCGTGTCCCGTCCTCGGCTTGGGCCGAGCTCACAAAGATACGTATGGGATACCGGTTGTAATGGGCCCCCACAAGCTACCCACCTAAGCTTGTCATTCATTTAGTATAACCCAATAATGGGTCCCCACAAGCTACCCACCTAAGCTTGTCATTCATCAAATGTAACCCTATAATGGGTCCTCACAAGCTACCCACCTAAGCTTGTCATTCATCTAGTGTAACCCACTTAACCCTTTTAATAATCATGTTCACTTACATGTTTAAAGTTTGGTTAAGTCATTTAATTATATTTCAATTGCCACCCAAGGCACCCACTAGATTTCCACATGCCACCCAAGGCACCCATTAGGTTTCCTCATGCCACCAAAGGCACCCACTTAACCCTTTAATCATGTTTTAGTTACATGTTCCACTTTGGTTAAGTATTCTAATCGTATTTTCTATTGCCACCCAAGGCAACCACTAAATTTCCACATGCCACCCAAGGCAACCACTTAACCCCTCATGTCCCACTACATGCTAATATGGTTAAGTGTTTCTTAATTAATTAAGACCGTGATCTCCCATAAAGACCTCCCACATTAGACTGGCTGTTATGACCGCCTGGTTAAGCCGGTAGGGTCCGGGCAGTCTTACGTCATAACAGAGTCTAACCTCGTGTCTTTACTTTAATCACGTATTTAATTTATGGCTAAGACCTCTCACATTGGGCTGACATTTGTAGCAACTGGTTAAGCCGGTAGGGTCCGGGCAGTTTTACACTACAAATGAGTCCAACCTCGTGTCTTAGTCGATTAATTACACCTAATTAATCACCCCCCATATTAATTATCCCTAATTAATATCAAGTTTTTCATAACATGGGTAGACCTAACTCAATAGGTATATTCCCATGGGGTAGACCTAACTCAATAGGTAAATTCCCACTTATGTTAATTTATTTTTATGGTATGCTTAATCATACCCAATCATACTTTTATTAACATATTTATTAACCCCATCGTTCCCCACGTAAATCGTTCTCATTTCATGACATAATAAAGGGAAGATCCATCACAAATATCATGGGTTTAACCAAATCTTAGCATATAACTTTGTCATGGGTTAAGAGGATGTCAACTTGCATATATGAGCATATATTAACCCAACTACATTTAACCCAAACTTGCATATTATCATACACATGACTTGCATAACATGTTGCATATGAACTTGCATATTATCATACACATATCTTGCATAACATGTTGAACTTGCATATAAGCATTCTCATAACTTGCATAACATGTTAAACATGCATTTAAGCATACACATAACTTGCATAAGCATTCACATTCTTGCATAAGCATTCACATACTTGCATAAGCATGCATAACTTGCATATCATGTTAAACTTGCATTTAAGCATATACATAACTTGCATATGAACTTGCATAACATCATACACATAACTTGCATATGAACTTGCATAACTCACTTGTTAAACATGCATAAACCCACTTATTAAATATGCATAAACCCACTTATTAAACATGCATAAACCCACTTGTTAAACATGCATAAACCAACTTATTAAACATGCATAAACCCACTTATTAAATATGCATAAACCCACTTCTTAAACATGCATAAACCCACTTGTTAAACATGCATAAACCAACTTATTAAACATGCATAAACCCACTTATTAAATATGCATAAACATAGGAAAACATAGAGTAGCATATCATTACAAATGATTCAAACTCACTAATCCGCATTCAAGACCATAAGTCTCATTACACCTAATCTACTTACTTTAGCAATTGATGTTAAAGTGATAGAAACTCACCAAACCCAAGATTAGCAAACTTATGAAGTGGAATTAGTTGCTTTAGTTGAAGAAGATGTTGATTAGAGGTTGATTAGCTTGCAACTCTCTTCATTGATTTGTGGAGGCCATGATCAAGTTTCATTTTGCCATAATTTAGTTACAAGATCTAATTATGAATGAATTAGGGTAGTATTAGGGTGTATTTATAGATTAGGTGAGTGTTTTAGGCCATTAGATTAACCCTAAATTAGATTAGGACCCTTAGATTTCGGCACCTTCCAGAAACCAGCCCTAAGACCAAGCCCAAACCCCAAACTGGTGCACCCAACCACAGAACTCTCTAGAAACTGTGCAGGTTTCCTGGCTCGGCACGGGCGCACTTCCCAAGTGCGCCAGTGTATTTTTGTACTGGCGCACTTCATAAGTGCGCCAGTGCATTTTTGTACTGGCGCACTTCACAAGTGCGCCAGTGCATTTCTGGCCTGTTTCTGGTTTTTCTGCCTAACTTCGTTCGTCCATATCTCTTTCATACGGTACCCGTTTTACGCAAACTCGGACTCTATTTCGCGTATTTTTCCGAGACGAACGCAATGACGCAACCCGTTTCCCCTAATTCCCACATCTGGGATTAGTTATTCTTTAATTGGTGAATTTTAGCATTAACCGAAATTCGGGGTGTTACACCCGCAATGCCCTCCATGCATTTTTCGTAATTTTTTCCTGGAGTTTGTTGAAAATGGTGGAGGCTGAAGGGGAGATGAGTGAAAGGGGAGAGCAAAGATATGGGAAGTGTATTGTAGCTGGTTACAAAACACATAGTGTAACAACCCAGATTTTTAGAATCAATTTAAATTTTTTATTTTAGCTATTTTAATGGATTTTGAATATTTAAAATGATTTATTTTAAATAATAACGACTAAAAATTTATTTAAATCGAAGTTATAATGTAAAATTTTATTTTAATTATAAAACGAGACTGAAATGGCGCGGTAGTTTGAAAATTCGATTTTAAATTTCAAATGAATGTACAGGATTCAAAATAAATCGGATTTCAGTAAAACCAGAAATATTTGAATCTGTTTAACAATATCTTTCTAATGAATGCGAAAAATTGAGATTACATAATATAAACTGAAAGTTATGTCCAGTTTAAAATTCAAAATAGTCGTTATGGAATTTATATATATTTTTATATATTTTAAATATATTATAGCCTTTAAAAATAGCCATTTTGCAAACGACCTCCGTTCTCAACGAAAGCACTTTTGTTGGATCCAGAATGTCAAATTATTGCTAAGTTCCAATTTTCATAATTTTTGGAATTAATATGTGAACGTGGTAAATTAAAACGTGTTTTGTCAATTCAGTTGGAATTTAAGTGAAAATTAGGCTAACGTTCCTATTTAAGTTCAAAATCCATGCCACGTCCCTCCCAAACTTTATATACAAATCTGGTCCCTCTTTTTAGCTGTCGCCCAAAATATTTGCTCCCTTCCGCCTTCTGTTTGTGCCACTTCCGCCTTTTCCCTTTTTGGACCAAAAAAAAGGTGCTCTGAGGTAAAAAAAAATCCTAAATTCTGGAAACATCTACAGGAGTCCATGGAAAAAAACAAAAAATACTTCTGTGCAACTATTGCTTATAGTAGCATACATGTATGCATGTATTTTTTTCAGCGTTTTCTATTGAAAATCTGGACCAATATATGCATACATATATGCAACTATTAGCAAATAACTGCATACATGTATGCATACAAAGTTGAACTGAGATTCATGTGTTATGAAAAGTTGCATACATGAATGCAACTATTCTGTATATATGCATTCATGTGTGCAACAAATTTAAAAGGAACAACGGCTTCTGAATATGCGCATGAATGCATGCATGTATTCTGTACAAGAGCATAAATGTGTGCAACAATGTCTGAAAACAGCGAATGTTTGACAAAACAGGTCAAATTTGAATATATTCATAAAAGGATGCTTATAATTCTATTTAGCTGCATACATGTATGCATTTATACTGCAGTTTGGCGCAAAACTGAAATATAAGCATGAATGTATGCAACTATTTACGAATAGGTGCATCTTTTGATGCGAAAACCTGTTGTTTTGCTGTTTTTGTGTTACTTTGGGTTTTGATGTGGTTTTGGATTGTTTTAACGCATGAATTTTTTGGCGTGTATGAGTTTAATTTAATAATGAATTTTAGTGATTTTTAATATTTTTTTCATGATTTTTCAAAAAATAGCGACCTAATTTACAATAAGTTTAGCACCGGATATGAGCCTAAATTTGAAACTTAATAGGGACCTGTGACAAACGGACCAGGAATTTAATCGACCAGAAAATGACCATTTATCAAACGGTCTCCAAATTCGATGAAATTAGTTTTGTTAGGACCGTATCGTCAAAACATAACTAGATATAATTTTTCTGTAATTTTTGGAGTCAGTATGTGGCCCTAGTAAATTAAAATGTATATTTAAATTCAATATATATTGATTTATATTTTAATTTAAAGAAAAACCAATCAAAACAGTTGAATTGGTTTACGATACATATTCCATTGTGTCCGGAATGGGGGTATTTAGCTAGGGGCGATAGTCATTGGGTTTGATTTGGAGTTTAGAGCGATAAACAACTAAAAATGGAATTAAATATTAATTTAAAAATATATATAAATGGTCAGAAGGGTCAAACCCTTATTGTTCTCAATCCGCGGTCAAATCAGATCCGCCACAGGCTCCTAACGAACGGGCGATTTATATTCAAATCTTCTTCCTCCTTTAACTCCCAATCCCCTCAATGAAATTCGAAATGATCTGAAGAAATATTTTTAAGCTCAATGAGATCTACACAATGAACGGTTGTGATGGTTTTTAACTTCATGGATTGCTCGAATTTTGGGTGTAAACCCACAGCGTTTCAGCATGATTTCCAAGATCACCGGAGCTTCGAATGGAGCGCCACTACAGGCGGAGGACGATGGCAGGTGAGGCTTCAACATGGCGGAGCCTAATTGGCCTCAAGTGGCCTTGAACGACGTACGATAGTGGGATTTGGAGGTCCATGTTTGGGTTTGGGCGTTCAACAATTCACCTGGAATGATTTATAGGAAGGTAACGAGATGATTAAAGTTAATTAATGTTTTAAGTATTTATTAATTTTCTTAACAATGTTTTTTTATATATGACATTTAAAATATAAATGACAGTGTTTTTAACATATAAAATAGCATTGATAATATCATTGTTTTTAAATATATAATAGTATTGATTTTTAAATATATATAACATTAGTTTAAAAATATGGTGTGTGTGTGTGTGTATATAGCTCTAAATTAAAAACATGATTTTTAATTTATGTAACAGTTTATAAAAAAATATGATCTTTATACAGAAAGCATAGTTTTTAAAATGTAATATATATATATATATAGTAGTGAATAAAAATGTGATTTTTAAATAGAAATAGCATTGTTAAAAATGTGATTTTTAATATTAATCGCAGGAAACAGATTGCATTGGAATCACGATGAAAAACACAACGCGCTGGAACAAATCCAAATTTGAACCGTTCAATTAAAGAATGACGGAGTGGAAACCCAAGTGAGAACCCCTTCTACCTCAAATCATTTTACAGTTAAATATATTTTAGGTTGCAAACGGGGCTTAGTAGCCCCGACACTATTTATTGTACAAACCATGATTGTGTGTTTGGATTGTATTGTGGAAATTTGGTTGTGTTGAAAGTTGATTGCATTGTGGTGTATTGATTGGATTGATTATTGTGTATGGCGCGAGCCAGTATCAGGAGAGGGGTAATGCTAAAACATTACTCCGGTTCTAATATCGCGCCGTTGTAATGCCGAAATTTTCTGAAATAAATATTTATTCATTAAAAATATATTTTTTAATGTGTGTATGAACTATATAAAGTAGTCAAGTGTTGAAATAAATATTTTATCATTAAAAATAATAATTTTTAACGTATATATGAATGGCATAAAATTCTTCTGAAATGAAAATAAATATTCATTTACAAATCAGACGATTTGTTTATGTACATCCATTTAACTGACATTGATTGGGACGATAAATTTTACACATCGCCCAACTGCACAAATAATATTCAGTATTTGTTGGTTGAAACCCCACATGGGTATTAGGATGATATTTGACATACACTAATTCCAATTGTTTAGTTGTATGTCAATCAATTGGTTGACAGACTAATGTAAGCGTTAATTATTTATATTTAATGCTTATGCAGTTGTGTAATGCACTCTGGATGATGGTTGACTGTATATCATTATTGTTGTGTACATGTGTGTATGAAATCCATATAAATAACATTATATGGTAATTGACTGTGTCTGATTCCAATTCAGAAAGAACGAATATTTTAAAATAACGAATATTTTAAAATAATATTCAGCAAAGAATTAAAATGTGAATTTGACGTCCGATTTTGGATGAACACAAAAATATTGAAATATGTAAAGCCGTTTTGATTAGATATGCGCCATTTTAACGCGAACGTTATTTATCGATTTTATTCATTTTTATAATGAATATTGAAAAGAATTGATTTTGAAATCTAATCTTTTGAAAATATTATCATTTTAACATTATAATGATATGGAATATTCAATTTTGATTTAAAATTGAAATGAAGTTGAAATCTCTTTGAAATGAATTTATAAACGATTTATAAAGCATGTTTTAAAATGGAAATCAACTATATATATTATATATTTAAATGGCCTGAATAGAACGTGCCGCGCAGTGACTGTTCGAGAATTTCGACCACTGACTTCAAATGGACGTAACGGAAGATCCGACCATCGGATTCTCCTAAAACTAGAACTGTTGGGTTCGTATCGGAAAGAGATTTCCAATGAATCTAAGATATTTAAATTTGAACGGTTAGATTTGGAATTATGTCCAAATCAAATTTGGAAAAGGTCGTTATGGATGCAGTATAGTGGCCATTATTGGAAACTGATTGTACGGGCCTTAAAAAATTATAAAAAATATTAATAATTTGTGTAAAATCATAATTAATGATTTGAGAAGATTATGGATGAAAAATTTTCAATTTTGGAAAGATAAAAATATATTTCTATCAAAATGAACTGGTTAATAACTAGAATGATAATCCAATGATTTTAAATAGATAAGTTGGATTTGTGAATGATTTTAATCTAACCAGAATTTTCCAATGTATGAAGTGGAATGGATTCGAATAGAAATCATCTTCGGGATAATTCGATATTGGATTCCGTGAGTATACATATATTGTGGAGGAATTTGGAAGATAGATATATATCGTTATTCCACATACGATATATGTTGGTTTCAGCATTTGATATTGAATATAAGCCGATATAATTTCTATTTAGAGCCTTGTATGTAATATCAAATTGGATTTTGGGTTTGTCGTGAATTGTGTCTTAGATAACACTGTTCTTAAACCCCGTGTAGAAAAGAATAAATCTTTTAATTAAGATTATTAGAGTTTCCAGTTATATTTAGTAATTGGAATGAAATGGAATGTGAATTGGGTTTATTGTGAATTGTGTTTTTTAATACATTCGTTCCTTAACCCGATCAACAGTGAAATGTGATTTGGAAATTATAATCATTTATTAAGATTTAATGAAAATTTTCCAAAGTAAATTTTCTAATTTAATATATATAAAATTGGAATTGAATGGAATTTGATTTGGTAATAATCGAAGTGAGCTTCTGTGGAGAAAGACTATTAATATACATGGAATTTAAAAGGCTTTGTCGTTATTCCATTTATATTATTAGTCGGATATGGAAATTGATATCGATTATATATTGATCTGTTTTCCGTGAAGATTCCATAAAATGAAATGTGATTTTGGGTTTGTTGTGAACTGTGTTTTAAATGACATTAGTTCTTTAACCCAGTTAAAAACAGGATTACATGTCTAACATTCTATTTCGAACTGTATTGCTGATCTCTGCTAAATATATATCTGTTTGGTGACGGGGAATTTATTCACTTGCTTAACACCCTTCTCTGAGATGTATGAGCTTAGTGGTTATATATTGGCAGAAATCAGTGGTATGGTGTAAATTGTCAATGCAACTTGTTTGTGTTTCCAAAGTTAAGTAATCATTAAATAATGATTGTTGGAAGATTAAAACTAAGTGGAGTTTTAATGAATCTTTAAATAGATGGAAACTTGAATGTGATAATTTAAATTATCAAATTTGCGAAATGATCGAGAATGGAGTATCACTAGTTTTGCTCCAAGCGATAGTTAAATCTTTAATTAGATTTGAACGGGAAATGGTAATTAATTTTACCGATAACACCGTGGTGTTAGATATGCAGTATTACCAGTTTTGCTTCATGGGATGGATAGGTTGGGATTGGGATTAATAAATAAATGATTACTTCGGTAAGGCTCGATAATCCCGACTAGTTGATAAACCTTAATTTGGTTTTGAATTGATATCCAAAGGAATAATAAAGAATAAATTTTAAAGAATTTATCTTTGATAAAATTAATGGGAACCTTTCCCTAAAGATAGGAATATTTGAATAAAAGAATATTCTGAATTGGAATGAGGTCTATGATGTGTTTTTATAGCACTTGATTATAAGATACGCGAGTTATTCGAAAAGACCGGGTTTATACCCATTCTGAATAACTGATTCGACGATAAGTCGACGATGAAGACGATGGCTGAAGACAGGAGATCTTCACATCGTTTGGGTGATTACTAATGTCTTGATTGGGTTGTACACCCAAGACAATGTAATAAGTCGAGATCGTCCAGACGTACTTGGAGATCGACCGGATGTGCGAGGACCTCTCTCCTATATTGTACATATAGGACGAGGAATAAGGTGCCTCCGGTTTTGTTCAGACCCAGAACAAACTAGTAAATGGATGTGTGTCTGACATTGGATTTTATTCTATGTTGATTGATTTCTATTATATATATATATATATGTCTTTGGTGGCAGAGAATTTATTCTCTTACTTAACACCCTTCTCTGAGACGTACGATCTTAGAGGTTATACATAGATAGACATCAGTCACATGGCGTGAATTGTCAGTGTGACATGCTAAGATGCAAAAGATCAAGGCTTCTGTTGAAAAGAAGAGTCTTGTGGTTGATGATTAAAGCACAGCTTTAAATAGCATAGCTTTGTGTATAGCGTTAATTCGCGAGCCTCACACCCCGGTGTGAACCAGAAACAGGAGAGGAGCTCAGGGAGGACATGTGTTTCTTTCTATCTTGGAGTGGTGTCATGGTATGGAGCCCAGACATTTTACTTATGTGGATAATGGAAAGCGAGGCGCCTCGGATATATTGATCACTACGGGGCCGATGGATGGTATGGTCGACATACTGACCAGATTTATACCCCATAGGACAGGGAAATGTATTATTCAGGAATTACTAGTCCTCAAACGTAAGGGAGGACCGACCCTGACGTTCCAAGGGCTTGACTGAGTACGAGTCCTGAGACATGGTAGGCTAGATTGTCTCGAATTCAGTAAGGGCGGTCCCTTGCCTTGGTTCATGATGGAAATCCAATTTCCAATATGTGACTTTTCGATTTTAATTGTAGAACTAGTATGGCGACATAGTAGCATGGGATACTAAGCCTTCTATGATTGATACATTTATATTTGAAGTTGATTTCTTCACCTATAGTCATAATAAAAGATGAAATTTCATGTACCAAGCATTCTTTGGCTATTATAAGGGAAAAATCTATCCTCCGGCTTGCGTTGCATTGTGTGATGGGACATGAGTTTTATAATAGCTTCATTTTCTTTAATTAGCATTGCACTGTTTGTTTTATGCACTGGTATTCTTGGGGGTAAACCCATTTCGTGCCATGCGGCATAGTCCCTTGAATTACCTTTAATTTAAAGTAAAGTTTTAAATAACTGTTTTAGTTCTCACACCAGTCCCATGACTGACTCGGAGTTTATTGTTTCTACCTAAACTCTGGGTGCCCCTATTTTCCACACGGGCAGCTAGTAGTTTTGGTTTTACAGATTTCTATTTTATAGGATCCTGGATTTATAGTTGGAGCTATATTCGGAAAGCTTTGTATCCGTGTATTTCTTTTAATTGTGTTATGTATTATTTTTCCGCTGCTTTGTAATTTAAATCTATGATATTTTCTACTGTATATTATTTATTCATACTCTTTTATATTCTTATACTCTAATGTAATTGTTGTAATAGCAATGAAATGTTATAGTGTTTGCGTTCTGATTTGTCATGTTCTCAATTCAATCCGGGCTTTCCCGATAGGGGAAGTTTGGGTCGTCTACAGTTGGTATCAGAGCTTTGGTTATAGAGCTCGAGAACAAGGCACATTAAAACCAAACGAAAGAATTCATCAGAGATAGGATTAGTAATATCCAATAAGAATGACTCGTTAGAGATAAGATCAATAGTATTCTAGAGTCAGTTCAAAGAGTATTATTTTTGAAATAAAATAAAAATGAAAACGATTTTGATAAAGAAAGTTATATTATATAATACGTATTTGAGCATTTTATTTTAATTGAATTTGGACTATCGGGTATATGGAGATTTTGAATATACGCATAATTAACATGTATTCAAAGTCTCAAATATACTGGATGGATATAGAATCACACTCTAGTCGCCCGGGCATAATTATGGCGATGTCGCGACATCATCAGTATTTATTTTCGAGTTTCGAAAGTAGGATATCTATATATTTCCAATTGACTGGTGTAAGAACCAAAATTAGATAGGGTTATTTATTTGCGATTTGGCATTGAAATATGATTTTTGAATATATATAAAGGTATACGTTTGAAAAGCTAATCAACTAATTGATTGTTGGTTGTGTTGTTTGATTATTAGTTTAACTATTAAAATTATTGAAACCAATAAGAGAAATGAAAGTAAATCTAGCCAAATCGAATCAAATATTGAACCAAATTGAAATTGCATATATGTACATGTGTATATAATGAACAGGTCATAGCATGGACGCTAAGAAGAGGAATAAAATTGTATGTCCGACAAATAAGTACATGTTTACCATTTTCTTGGGTTTTGATGATTTTATGAGCCGATTGGCTAGCCGCTTGGCTTTTACCTTTTCTTTTGGATTAATAAGCGCCCTATGAGGCAAGTTGCGGTTTTAAAGGTCTCCCCGCACAAAGGAGGTAATGGATAAATTTTTTGAAAATTTAGGGTGTTAGCCAAATTTTTGAGAAATTAGAAAATTCTTAGGAACTGAAAAGTTGAAGAATGAAAGCTAGAATGAAAGTTGAGTTGGTTAGTGTAACACCTCGTAATTTTAAAATATTAAAATTAGCAAATTAAAGGAAACTTAATTTTTAGAAAAAGAATTAAGTGAAACGGTTACGCCATTGTGTTCGTCTTGGAATTCTGCTTGAGATAGAGTCCGGCTTTGCATAAATCGGGCTCTATATGAAGAAGTTATGGAGCTTAGAAGATTTCAAGTTTTAACAGAAATTAAATTAAAATAATAACTAATAATCAAAAATCAATTCGAAATTCAAAAGAGAAGAAGCGGGCTGAGCGGGAAAATTCCCGCTCAGAGGTGTCGACCCCCCCAGGGGTGTCGACATAGGTGTCGACCCCCTGTAGCGGTCGACCCCATCGGCCATATCTGGGCTGATGTGTCCAAATGACGATTTTTGGTATTTAGGGCTTAGGTGTCCTTTTTTGGTTGGCCAGGTGAGGTGTCATGATGGTCTGGATGGCTTAGATTGATCCTAGACTGATCTAAGGGCTCAAATCAATCCTATGCTTCTATATAATCACATCTAACCTAAACCCTAAATCATTCATGAGCCTATATGCTGTTGCATCATAAACTAACATAGCCGCCGCCATAACAAATCATATTCAAGATAAAAATCAAAGTCTACATCAAGGGTTAAGCTTAACAAATTCGGAAATCAGATCCCAGAATTCAAGATCCGTTCTTTTTCTGTGAGTTCTAGTCACTTTTAGGTTTAAATAAATGAATGTGGATTATGAAAGACTATGGTTTGGGTATATGTAGTAGATCTAATCCTTTATGCAAGTATGTTATGTCAATTTCTCTAAAATAAACGCTATGAGTATAGTTATTTTTAAGTTAGAGGTTTAAAAGTAATCATGTTATGAATATGAATTGGATATGCCCTTGTAATTAAAAACAACTTGGATTTATCATACTTTGTGGATCTAAAATATTCTATGACTTAGATCTCAATGTTCATCATAATTAGATCTATTGTAAATCCTTAATCTATGGCATCTTTGGGATCTTAACTTGTATATGTTAGATCTACTTTCTTTAGATCTAATCCTTTTGTGGTGAATTCATCATGTTACATATGCGGATCTTACCTTTTCCCTAAGTTTGTGGTTGATTTGAGATTACCATTTTCTAGATAATTGAACCTTTGTTCAGATCTAGAACATCATATTTTGATTTATTGAGATCTGTTATTATGGGACATAAGAATTATTTTTTGGATCTGGACCTTTATGTTAATTTAACTTTTGAATCAAAACATGTTGCAATGTCACCCTTACTATGCTAGATCTAGGTAATTGGGCACCTAATGTTAATCTAAATCCGTTGAGAACTTGACATGTGAATCCACCTTTATGCCACCTTAATTATGCTAGATCCAATTAGGAGACATTTAGATCTCATCATGCTTGATTTGACATTGGATTGCATAAGTTATCAGTTTTGAATATCTGCGCCGTTATGATAATTACATGTCCTTTCACTTTGTTACCATGCCAGTATGTTTATGTCAATATAAGTTGAGATTGTCATGATTGTCGTATTCCCTTGTCATTGTTGTAGCTAGGCTACTTCATAGCCTAGATGCCGCCAAACTGTGTGCGAATACGTCAGATAGGAAATGGGGAAAAGGGGCTTATAATTGGCATGTAAATCTTTATATGAATTGATGTGTAATCCAAATTGTTAATAAAATAGGTATTGACACCTATAAAAGGAAAGGATTAATTAATTAAATTAATTAATCAAAAGTGGAATGTTTAGCAATTAAAATTTGAAATTAAATTAACACTTATGACACGAGGTTAGGTTACATTAGTGATGGAAGTCTGCCCGGACCTGACCGTCATATCCAGCAGCCACTAATGTTGAACCTAATGTGAGAGGTCCAAGTGTGTGAATACGACATGGGCTAAGACACGAGGTTAGACCCAACTGTGGAATAAGACTGCCCGGACCCGACCGGCATATCCAGCATCCACACGCTGTAGGCCTAATGTGGGAGGTCTAGCCAAATATAACCATAAATGGACATGGTAATGAATTGGACTACTTAACCAAACATAATCCATAGGGATCGTTTGAACTTAGACTTAAGTTAAGGTTAAGTAAACTTGATTTAGTAAAAAGGGAGGGTTAAGTAAATCTTGGGTAGGTGGGTAATATTAGTATATATAGGCCCACAAACTTAACCATTAAATAAACATGCTTGAATCAGTGGGAGGGTTAAGTACATCGAGGGTTGGTGGGTAATATTTGTATATATAGGCCCACAAACTTAACCATTATAGAGTTATGTAATTAAAGATCACCCTTAGGGTATACATAACTAGTATAGGGCTATGTAATTAAAGATCACCCTTTTTGGGTATACATAGTCAATAGAAAGCCTAGTGGGGATACAAGACAAAGGGGAGAGTTTGTATCATATTGTGTGGGAGTTATGTAATTAAAGATCACCCTTTAGGGTATACATAACTAGTATAGGGCTATGTAATTAAAGATCACCCTTTTTGGGTATACATAGTTAGTGGAAAACCCAGTGGGGATACAAGACAAAGGGACAGCTTGTATCATATTGTGTGGAACCCATTTCAGTCAGTAACCCGTAGTTGGTATCAGAGTAGAGAACTTCGTACTAGGTGGAGAAGGGGCACGCTTACTGATTGATTATAAGCGATCCAAACGAGACAGATGGTGGGAACGGCGCAAACCGACCGGGGACATGTGCGTGCATGGGCCGGGCAGAGGGGGGCAAGACGACCGTGACACCAGTAGATAGGCCTGTGCCTATCTTAGGTTGCCACTTTAGGGAAGTGATACCCCCTACTATGGGGCCAGCACAGGACATCTACAGAATAGGGAGCCGATCGATTAGGGTAGTGGTTAGGGTATACTCGGATGTATGCCCTAAGTCTACCAACTCATAGCGGAAGGGATCACCTCATCTTGATTATACTAGTAATAGTGTAGAGTAGTTCTTAGTGAAGCATATATATACACCTTACCTTATCTGCCTTGTCACACCTGCCATCTGTACAGTGAACCCTCTTATCCACTTTATATGCCTATCATGTTTACCTTTATTTATTTACTGGCTAAATGTTACTAGATTCGCTAGACTTTATGTCTGACCCCTTTTATTTTTCCTTCTCTCTTCCGTTCCCCCCCCCCTCCCCAGGTTCTCAGGGAGGAAACACCCAAGCTTAGTCAGGATTCAGATATCAATTTGCTAGGAGCTACTTCTGAAGTATGGCTAGAATCTCTGTCTCTGCTATGGATCACTCTTTTAACTGGGGAATAATGTTTTCTTTTAATTCTTATGTATTCTGATTATGCAAGACAGAAGTATTTTGTTATAATGGTTTTATGACTCATGGTATTGTGAAACAAGGTATTTTGGTGATTTAATAAAGTTGTTATTTCCACTGCAATTTTTTTTATATCTGTCTTGTAATATTCTGTGTCTGTTTACCTAAACGCTTCATGAAACTTAATTCATTCCCTTTTTGAGTGACATTAACGGACGTGGGGTGTTTCACTTGGTATCAGAGCTGAAGGTTACCAGATTAGATAAAAGTTTTGGAAAATATTTTTCAAAAAGGTTTTAAAAAAAGTATTTTCAAAAAGAAAAGTCTGTTTTGAAAATATTTCCCAATAAGCCATATGTAGTATCCTTCGGTCCTTTATCTAAATCTCTTCCTTTTTTTAGCATGTCTGGGGATCTTAATCTTCCCGAGGACATACAGATACCCGGCTGGTTCAGAAGGTATTTGGAGGCTAGGGCTGATGCCGCAGGCCCAGCAGACGTTCCTCCTCCCTCAGCTGTAGCTATTCCTCCTCCTCCTCCTCCGCGTGTGAATGCTTTTTCGAAGATATGTAGAGACTTTCGAGCTATGGGTAGAAAGAACTTTAATGGGACTGAATCATTCGTGGAAGCAAGAAACTGGCTCAAGGAAACAGAAGATTTGTTTGTTATCTTCGAAGTGGACGATAGGCAGATGATACAATTGGTTGTATGGTTACTTAAGGACGAAGCCTCTTTCTGGTGGGAAGTTACTAATGCTGAAAGACCAGTTGAGACTTGGGAGGATTTCATAATGCGATTTGAAATGAAGTTCCTCTCGCAAGCTGAACGAAGCCTACAGATAGAGAAGTTCTTAGCACTCAAACAGGGAAGACTATCGGCTAAGGAATACGTCAACCAATTCAACCAGCTGGTTAGATTCAGACTGGAGTTGGTAAACACTCCACATAAAAAGGCTCTCCGTTTCGTTAAAGGGTTGAATGAGCTACTGCACGACCTAGCTATGTCCCATATACCTATGGGTGCGACTTATGAGAGACTGGTGGATGTGGCACTGTTACAGGAGGAAGACAAGGATGGGAAGAAAGAGACAAAGATGGAAGAACCTCTAGACAGGAAAGTAGAGGGATCGCAGAATAAGAAGGTGTGGCCCAAGAAAGGGCAACAGCAACAACAGCCACAACAACAGCAAAAGAAAGGAGGGAAAGATGAAAAAGGTCGGGATAAGAGGAAATTTCACAATTGCGGGAAGGATGGTCACTTGATTAAAGATTGCAAGAGAAGGAAGGTCAATTGTTTTAATTGCGGAGAACTTGGACACTATTCTACAGAGTGCCCAAAGAAACAAGGATCGCAGGGACAAGGGCAGAGAGCTGGGACTTCTGGAGGGCAGGTGCATGCTTTCGCAATGAGTGCACCTGAAAGAGGTAGAAAAAAATTTCCGTAGAAAGCTTAGTTTCTCTTTCAGACTTTCTAGTTAGAACACTCTTTAATTCTGGTGCTTCACACTTGTTTATATCTAGTCCTGTAATTGAATCTCTGCACTTAATCACTAGTATCGTAGTAGATCCCATTGTTTCAAACCCCATTGGTGGTTCGGCTCATTTATCGATGATTTGTAGGGGTTTGAAATTATCTGTAGTAGGCGTCGAGTTTGAATGCAATGCATATGTGCTCGGGTTTTTGGGCTATGGGTTGATTCTGCGAAAGGATTGGCTTACTATGTTCGGGGCCATTCTAGATTGTGAGAGGAGGGCTGTTAGGCCTCTAACTTGTCATAGGAGAACCCTCGAAATTTCTTGTGGCCCACAAGGGTCGATTATGCTTAGTTTCCTAGGGTCTCTTGATGCTTCTATCGATGATTTGCAATCTGTTCCAGTAGTCCGAGATTATTCTGATGTTTTTGATGGGGTTGGGGTTTACCCCAAGGCATGAGATTGGTTTTCGAATATACTAGGTGGATAATGCAAAGCCAGTTGCATTGCCTATGCGGCATGCAACCCCTAAAAGAAAAGAGGGAACTTGGTAAGGAAGTGGGGGAGCTACTTGGGAAGAGGTTTGATAGGTGAATCATATCAGGATGGGAAACCTCTTAAAGACAGTCCTTGAGGAAGCCCGTCCATCTAAGATGACTATTCATCCAAGTGGCAATAAAATGTATAGAGTCCGAGGAAGTGGAGCCAAACTTGCGGAAGGAAGTAAATGTAGAAAATACAGCAAGGATGCGACTTGGGAAACTGAAGATAAAGATCACGCTTCATACCCGTTCCTTTAGGACTATGTTCTTAACTTCTTTTTCCAAAGTTTTTTTTCGTACTTGTTTCTATCATTCGTCTGTATCCTATTGATCGAATCTTCGACCTTTAGGTAGGGAACCCATGGATGTAAACATGTGTTTGAAACATGTTATGTTTGATGGATGTAAGTGGATGCAAGTGTTTGCTAGTGGTTGCCTGTGGACGCATATACACATACATTAGGCACTAAGATCGGCTCAGTCACTCTCATACTGCATATGGATGTGTGTGCAATTTTCTTTTTCCTCATGGATGAAAATGGACGTATCATCATATGGATGTTGCATTCGAACGAATGAGTGTGCACACATGTAAAACTTATATGATATAATAAGGATGACATATCGGATTCATGACACTAACATACATTGCATTAAGGAGGTCAACTGAATCAATAGATCGCCTGATTTTTTCATTAGATAAGGAACATATACACACACTTTTGCATATGTTCATATAGCATTATAAATCTTTTAAGGACAATGGATGCTTGTGGATGATGATTGAGTAGATGGATGATTGGATGGTGGGATACATTCTTCTTATTTGAAGATTTCGGGGACGAAATCCTTTAAGGAGGGGAGAATGTAACACCCCATAATTTTAAAATATCAAAATTAGCAAATTAAAGGACACTTAATTTTTAGAAAAAGAATTAAGTGAAATGGGTTACGCCATTGCGTTCGTCTTGGAATTCTCCTTGAGATAGAGTCCGGGTTTGCATAAATCGGGCTCCGTATGAAGAAGTTACGGAGCTTAGAAGATTTCAAGTTTTAACAAAAATTAAATTAAAATAATAACTAATAATCAAAAAGCAATTCGAAATTCAAAAGAGAAGAAGCGGGCTGAGCGGGAAAATTCCCGCTCAGATGTGTCGACCCCCCTATAGAGGTGTCAACCCCCCTGTAGGGATCGACCCGATCGGTCAGATCTGGGCTGATGTGTCCAGATGACGATTTTTGGTGTTTAGGGCTTAGGTGTCCTTTTCTGGTTGGCCAGGTGAGGTGTCATGATGGTCTGGATGGCTTAGATTGATCCTAGACTGATCTAAGGGCTCTAATCAATCCTATGCTTCTATATAATCACATCTAACCTAAACCCTAAATCATCCATGAGCATATATGCTGCTGCATCCTAAACTAACATAGCCGCCGCCATAACAAATCAAATTCAAGATAAAAATCAAAGTCTACATCAAGGGTTAAGCTTAACAAATTCAGAAATCAGATCTCAGAATTCAAGATTCGTTCTTTTTCTGTGAGTTCTAGTCACTTTTAGGTTTAAATAAATGAATGTGGATTATGAAAGACTATGATTTGGGTATATGTAGTAGATCTAATCCTTTATGCAAGTATGTTATGTCAATTTCTCTAAAATCAACGCTATGAGTATAGTTATTTTTAAGTTAGAGATTTAAAAGTAACCATGTTATGGATATGAATTGGATATGCTCTTGTAATTAAAAACAACTTGGATTTGTCATACTTTGTGGATCTAAAATATTCTATGGCTTAGATCCCAGTGTTCATCATAATTAGATCTATTGTAAATCCTTAATCTATGGAATCTTTGGGATCTTAACTTGTATATGTTAGATCTACTTTCTTTAGATCTAATCCTTTTGGGGTGAATTCATCATGTTACATATGCGGATCTTACCTTTTCCCTAAGTTTGTGGTTGATTTGAGATTACCATTTTCTAGATAATTGAACCTTTGTTTAGATCTAGAACATCATATTTTGATTTATTGAGATCTGTTATTATGGAACATAACAATTATTATTTGGATCTGGACCTTTATGTTAATTTAACTTTTGAATCAAAACATGTTGCAATGTCACCCTTACTATGCTAGATCTAGGTAATTGGGCACCTAATGTTAATCTAAATCTGTTGAGAACTTGACATGTGAATCCACCTTTATGCCACCTTAATTATGCTAGATCCAATTAGGAGACATTTAGATCTCATCATGCTTGATTTGACATTGGATTGTATAAGTTATCGTTTTGAATATCCGCGCCGTTATGATAATTACATGTCCTTTCACTTTGTTACCATGCCAGTATGTTTATGTCAATATAATTTGAGATTGTCATGATTATCATATTCCTTTTTCATTGTTATAGCTAGGCTACTTCATAGCCTAGATGCCGCTAAACTACAAGCGAATACGTTAGATAGGAAACGGGGAAAAGGGGTTTATAATTGGCATGTAAATCTTTATATGAATTGATGTGTAATCCAAATTGTTAATAAAATAGGTATTGAAACCTATAAAAGGAAAGGATTAATTAATTAAATTAATTAATCAAAAGTGGAATGTTTAGTAGTTAAAATTTGAAATTAAATTAACACTTATGGCACGAGGTTAGGTTACATTAGTGGTGGAAGTCTGCCCGGACCCGACCTGCATATCCAACAGCCACTAATGTTGAACCTAGTGTGAGAGGTCTAAGTGTGTGAATACGATATGGGCTAAGACACGAGGTTAGACCCAACTGTTGAATAAGACTGCCCGGACCCGACCGGCATATCCAACATCCACACGTTGTAGACCTAATGTGGGAGGTCTAGCCCAATATAACCATAAATGGACATGGTAATGAATTGGACTACTTAACCAAACATAATCCATAGGGATCATGTGAACTTAGACTTAAGTTGAGGTTAAGTAAACTTGATTTAGTAAAAAGGAAGGGCTAAGTAAATCTTGGGTAGGTGGGCAGGGGCGGATCTAGGCAGTGGCCAGCAAGTGCCACTACCGCCCTGAAAATTTGTAAACGTGGCAAAATCAGATAGGTTTTAGCTACCTGCCCTACCTCAACAGTGAGGAAATGCCCTACCTGGGTACAAAGCAGCCAACATTACCTAGTCAGTTTCCCTATTTCCATTAATTTCCATTGTAGGAAAATATGTTGTATATATATTGAAGAATTCGAAACTATTTAATGGTGTGGGACAAAATTTTTGCCCTATCTCAACATAAATGCTAGATCCGCTACTGTAGGTGGGTAATATTAGTATATATATATATATAGGCCCACAAACTTAACCATTAAATAAACATGCTTGAATCGGTGGGAGGGTTAAGTACATCTAGGGTTGGTGGGTAATATTTGCAAATATAGGCCCACAAACTTAACCATTATAGAGTTATGTAATTAAAGATCACCCTTTAAGGTATACATAACTAGTATAGGGCTATGTAATTAAAAATCACCTTTTTTGGGTATGCATAGTCAATAGAAAGCCTAGTGGGGATACAAGACAAAGGGGAGAGTTTGTATCATATTGTATGGGAGTTATGTAATTAAAGATCACCATTTAGGGAATACATAACTAGTATATGGCTATGTAATTAAAGATCACCCTTTTTGGGTATACATAGTCAGTGGAAAACCTAGCGGGGATACAAGACAAAGGGAAAACTTGTATCATATTGTGTGGGACCCATTTCGGTCAGTAACCCGTAGTTGGTATCAGAGTAAAGAACTCCATACTAGGCGGAGAAGGGGCACGCTTACTGATTGATTATAAGCGATACAAACGAGACGGATGGTGGGAACGTCGCAAACCAACCGGGGACATATGCGTGCATGGGCCGGGCAGAGGGGGACAAGACGACCGTGACACCAGTAGATAGGCTTGTGCACATCTTAGGTTGCCACTTTAGGTAAGTGATACTCCCTACTGTGGGGCCAGCGCAGGACATCTACAGAGTAGGGAGCCGATCGATTAGGGTAGTGGTTAAGGTATACTCGGACGTATGCCCTAAGTCTACCAACTCATAGCGGAAGGGATCACCTCATCTTGATTATACTAGTAATAGTGCAGAGTAATTCTTAGTGAAGCATATATATACACCTTACCTTATCTGCCTTGTCACACCTGCCATCTGTATAGTGAACCCTCTTATCCACTTTATATGCCTGTTATGTTTACCTTTATTTATTTACTGGCTAAAAGTTACTAGACTCGCCGGACTTTATGTCTGACCCCTTTTTCTTTTTCCTTCTCTCTTCTGTTCCCCCCAGGTTCTCAGCGAGGAAACACCCAAGCTTAGTCAGGATTCGGATATCAACTTGCTAGGAGCTACTTCTGAAGTATGGCTAGAATTGCTGTCTCTGCTATGGCTAACTCTTTTAACTGGGGAATAATGTTTTCTTTTAATTCCTATGTACTCTGATTATGCAAGACAGAAGTATTTTGTTGTAATGGTTTTATGACTCATGGTATTGTGAAACAAGGTATTTTGGTGATTTAGTAAAGTTGTTTATTTCCGCTGCAAAATGTTTTATATCTATCTTATAATATTCTGTGTCTGTTTACCTAAACGGTTCACAAAACTTAATGCATTCCCTTTGTAAGTTACATTAACGGACGTGGGGTGTTTCAGTTAGTTAAACAACTTTCAGCTCCGTTCCTTTTCGAGGACGAAAAGATTTTAAGTGGGGGAGATTGTAACAACACGGATTTTCAGAACCAATTTAAAAAAATTTATTTTAGTTATTTTAATGGATTTTGAATATTTAAAATGATTTATTTTAATTAATAAGGACTAAAAATTTATTTTAATCGAAGTTAGAACATAAAATTTTATTTTAATCATAAAACGAGCCTGAAATGGCGCGGTAGTTTGAAAATTTTATTTTAAATTTCAAATGAACGTACAAGATTCAAAATAAATCAGATTTCAGTAAAACCAAAAATATTTGAATCTGTTTAATAAAATCTTTCTAACGAATGTGAAAAATTGAGATTACATAATATAAACTTAAAGTTATGTCCAGTTTAAAATTCAAAATAGTCGTCATGGAATTTATAAATTTATAAATTTATATATTTTAAATATATTATAGCCCTTTAAAAATAATCATTTTGCAAAGACCTCCGTTTTCAACGAAACCACTTTTGTTGGATTCAGAATGTCAAATTATTATAAGTTCCAATTTTCATAATTTTTGGAATTAATATGTGAGCGTGGTAAATAAAAACGTGTTTTGTTAATTCAGTTGGAATTTAATCGACCAGAAAATAGCCATTTTTCAGACGGTCTCCAAATTCGACGAAATTAGTTCTGTTAGGACTATACTATCAAAAAATAACTAAATATATTTTTTCTGTAATTTTTGGAGTTAGTATGTGGCCCCAGTAAATTAAAATGTACGTTTAAATTCAATATTTATTTATTTATATTTTAATTTAAAGAAAAACTGATCGTAACAGTCGAATTGGCTTACGATACATATTCCATTATGTCCAGAATGAGGGTATTTAGCTAGGGGCGACAGTCGTTGGGTTTGATTTGATGTTCGGAGCGATAAACAACTGAAAATGGAATTAAATATTAATTTAAAAATATATATAAATGGTCAGAAGGGTCAAACCCTTATTATTCTCAATCCGCGGTCAAAGCAGATCCGCCGTAGGCTCCTAACTAATGGGCGATTTATATTCAAATCTTCTTCCTCCTTTAACTCCCAATCCCCTCAATGAAATTCGAAATGATCTGAAGCAATATTGTTAAGCCCAATGAGATCTACACAATGGACGGTTGTGATGGCTTTTAACTTCATGGATTGCTCGAATTTTGGGTGTGAACCCACCGCGTTTCAGCATGATTTCCGAGATCACCGGAGCTTTGAACGAAGCGGCACCACAAGCTGAAGACGGCGGCAGGTGAGGCTTGAACATGGCAGAGCCTGATTGGCCTCAGGCGGCCTTGAATGACGTGCGACAGTGGGATTTGGAGGTCGATATTCGGGTTTGGGGGTTTGGGGGTTCGGCAATTCACCTAGAACAATTTATATATATATATATATATATATATATAGCTTTAAAATAAAAACATGATTTTTAATTTATGTAACAGTTTATAAAAAAATGTGATTTTTATATAGAAAGCATAGTTTTTAAAATGTAATTTTTTTATATATAGCAGTGAATAAAAATGTGATTTTTAAATAGAAATAGCGTTGTTAAAAATGTGATTTTTAGTATTAATCGCGTGAAATAGATTGCATTGGAATCATGATGAGGAACACAACGCGCTGGAACAAATCCAAATCTGAACCGTTCAGTTAAAGAATGACGGAGTGGAAACCAAAGTGAGAACCCCTTCTCCCTCAAATTATTTTACAGTTAAATATATTTTAGGTTGCAGACGGGGCTTAGTAGCCCCCGACACTATTTATTGTATAAACCATGATTGTGTTTTAGATTGTATTGTGGAAATTTGGTTGTGTTGAAAATTGATTGTATTGTGGTGTATTGATTGGATTGATTATTGTGTATGGCACGAGTCAGTATCAGGAGAGGGGTAATGCTAGACATTACTCCGGTTCTAATATCGCGCCGTTGTAATGCCGAAATTTTCCGAAATAAACATTTGTTCATTGAAAATATAATTTTTAATGTGTGTATGAACTATATAAAATAGTCAAGTATTGAAATAAATATTTTATCGTTAAAAATATAATTTTTAACGTATATATGAATGACGTAAAACTTTCCTGAAATGAAAATAAATATTCATTTACAAATCGGAGGATTCGTTAATGTACTCCCATTTAACTGACATTGATTGGGACGATAAATTTTACACATCGCCCAACTGCACAAATAGTATTCAGTATTTGTTGGTTGAAACCCACACGAGTATTGGGATGATATTTAACGTACACTAATCCCAATTGTTTAGTTGTATGTCAATCGATTGGTTGACAGACTGTTGTAAGCGTTAATTATTTATATTTAATGCTTTTGCAGTTATGTAATGCACTCTGGATGATGGTTGATTATGTATCATTATTGTTGTATACATGTGTGTATGAAATCCATATAAATAACATTATATGGTAATTGAATGTGTCTGATTCCAATTCAGAAAGAACGAATATTTTAAAATAACATTCAGTAAAGAATTAAAATGTGAATTTGATGTCCGATTTTGGATGGACACGAAAATATTGAAATATGCGAAGCCGTGTTAATTAGATATGCGCCATTTTAACGCGAATGATATTTATATCTATTTTATTCATTTTATAATGAATATCGAAAATTATTGATTTCACAATCTGATATTTTGAAAATATTATCATTTTAATATTATAATGATATGGAATATTCAATTTTGATTTAAAATTGAAATGAAGTAGAAATCGCTTTGAAATGAATTTATAAACGATCTATAAAATACGTTTTAAAATGGAAATCGATGATATATATATGTATTATATATATTTAAATGGGTTGAATAGAACGCGCCGCGCAGCGACTGTTCGCGAATTTCGACCATTGACTTCAAATGGACGTAACGGGATATCCGACCGTCGGATTCTCCTAAAACTGAAACCGTTGGGTTCGTATCGGAAAGAGCTTTCTAATGAATATAAGAGATTTAAATTTGAACGGTTGGAATTGGAATTATGTCAAAATCAATTTGGAAAAGGTCGTTATGGATGAAGTTGGTGGCCGTTATTGGAAACCGACTGTACGGGCCTTAATAAAATTATTTAAAATATTAATGACTTGTGTAAAATCATAATTAATGATTTGGAAAGATTATGGATGAAAAAAATTCCAGTTTTGGAAAGGTAAAAATATATTTTTAGGAAAATGAACTAGTTAATAACTAGAATGACAATCCAATGATTTTAAATAGATAAGTTGGATTTATGAATGGTTTTAATCTAACCACAGTTTTCCAATGTATGAATTGGAATGGATTTGAATAGAAATCATCTTCAGGATATTTCGATATTGGATTCTGTGAGTATATGGATATTGTGATGGAATTTGGAAGATAGATATATATCGTTATTCCCCATACGATATGCGTTGGTTTCAAAATTTGATATTGAATATAAGCCGATATAATTTCTATTTAGAGCCTTGTATTTAATATCAAATTGGATTTTGGGTTTGTCGTGAATGGTGTCTTAAATAACACTATTCTTAAACCCCGTGGTGAAAAGAATAAATCTTTTAATTAAGATTATTAGAGTTACCAATTATAATTAGTAATTGGAATAAAATGGAATGTGAATTGGGTTTATTGTGAACTGTGTTTTTAACAACATTCGTTCTTTAACCCGATTAACAGTGAAATGTGATTTGGAAATTATAAATCTTTTATTAAGATTTAATGAAAATTTTCCAAAGTAAAGTTTTCCAATTTAATATATAAAATTGGAATTGAATGGAATCTGATTTGGTAATAATCGAACTGAGCTTCTGTGGAGGAAAACTGTTAATATACATGGAATTTAAAAGGCTTTGTCGTTATTCCATTTATATTATTATTCGGATACAAAAATTGATATCGATTATATATTGATCTGTTTTCCGTGAAGATTTCATAAAATGGAATGTGATTTTGGGTTTGTCGTGAACTATGTTTTAAATGACATTAGTTCTTTAACCCGGTTAAAGACAGGATTACATGTCTAACATTGTATTTCGAACTTTATTGTTGATCTCTGCTAAATATATATCTGTTTAGTGGCGGAGAATTTATTCTCTTGCTTAACACCCATCTCTAAGACGTATGAGCTTAGAGGTTATATATTGGCAGAAATCAGTGGTACGGTGCAGATTTTTGATGTAGCATGTTTGTGTTTCCAAAGTTAAATAATCATTAAATAATGATTGTTGGAAGATTAAAAATAAGTGGAGTTTTAGTGAATCTTTAAATAGATGGAAATGTGGATGTGATAATTTAAATTTTCAAATTTGCGAAATAATCGAGAATGGAGTATGACCAGTTTTGCTCTAAGCGATAGTTAAATCTTTAATTATATTTGAACGGGAAATGGTAATTAATTTTACAGATAACCCCGTGTTGTTAGATATGGAGTATTACCAGTTTTGCTTCATGGGATGGATATGTTGGGATTGGGATTAATAAATAAATGATTACTTCGGTATGGCTCGGTAATCCCAACTAGTTGATAAACCTTAATTTGGTTTTGAATCGATATCCAAAGGAAGATTAAAGAATAAAATTTAAAGAATTTATCTATGATAAAATTAATGGGAACCTATCCCTAAAGATAGGAATATTTGAATAAAAGAATATTCTGAATTGGAATGAGGTGTATGATGTGTTTTTATAGCACTTAATTATAAGATACGTGAGTTATTCGGAAACACCGGGTTTATGCCCATTCTGAATAACTAATTCGACGATAAGTAGACGATGAAGACGGTGGCTGAAGACCGGGGATCTTCACATCGTTTGGATGATTACTGATGTCTTGATTGGGTTGTACACCCAAGACAAGGAATGTAACTACCCGGATTTTGAACCATTTAATTATGAATTTAAATTGGTTTTAAATATTTTATTTGAATTATAAAATGGATTTTTTAAAGGAATTTGTTAATTAAAAACGAAGTTTGAACGTATACTTTATAATATAATTTAAATAGTCTATATTATTATATTTTTGGGATCGCAGCACATTATTCGATGCAACATTATTTTTACTTTTGTCGTTGTGACTCGTATATATAAAATAGTATGTAACAGAGTACCATATTTTTATTTTTCTAACTTAAATGTATACTAATAACTGACTCGTGCTTCGCACATGAGCAACGATTGGATTTGTAGTTGCATCATTTGGTTGAACTGTTTCAAAATGGAGTGCAGATGTTGAAGTGGACGCATATTGACAGTATAAATTACAATTATATGTCCAAATTGTTTATATATTTTTAGCAATATTTTCATATTCAACGAGAACCTCTTTTTATATAGTTACATGTTAGTATAGGAGTTATGGTAATCAAATTCAAAGTTTATATGAATAGTTGTAAAATATATGTATATCTACTATCTTACCCCGTACGCTTCAAACAGCATGACTTCAACCAGTACCCTCCAAGCAAAAAGATATATTCCAGGGCCTGCAAATTAATCCACTCCGTGCCTGTCAAGTATTTTTTAAAAACCGTGTACGCCAAGCCATTGAAACCGTGCACCCCACACTATTAGTTTTTATGCGTCCCAAGCTGTTTTAGTTCTGTTCTCTTCAAGCCATTACAGTCGTACCCCTCAAGTTTAATGTCTTTAAATAGTGACCCCTTATTCTCGTTCTCAGACACGAAGAAAAGAAAACCTACCCCTTCAAAATAAAATTTAAAATTAAACAATCGATATAAAAATCCAATCTTGGATGCAATATTTCTTCTTTCCGTAAGAGCTTCAGGAGGGTATCGGCGGAAATAGTGTGACGTGCTTCTTGGAGAACCCGACTTCACCACAAACCGACTAGGGCAGAACTTTTACGATTTTAGATGGGATTTCGAGGCAAATTAGTGTTAGCGCGAGGCTCAGGGAGACAAGGCGCGAATGGGGGTGGAGTTTGATAGGAAACAAGCATGAAACAATTCGCTACTTCATTGTACTATGTCGCGAAAGGGCTGGAGACACCTTGTGATGTGAGTGTGTGCGTTTAACAGGAGGAGTTCAGTACAAGTTTTTGTGCGTTGTTTAGTCAATCGGTGAGGGAGTGGATGAAGGAAATTTCGGGTATGTGTTTGGCGTGTAACAGTTAGGGAGGAGAATTACAAAAGTGAGGAAAGGTGGTTTATGTTGTAGTAGTTCAGGTGGAGTAAAAGGGTTCATAGAATTGTATGTAGGAGAAGTTTTGTAATCAGATGGAAGTTATAAGGGATTGCGTGGAATATGTTTACTCAAGTTTGACTGGAAGTTGCGGTTGTTTTCAGTAGTAGTGGGGTTTTAGTTTCAGCAGTGATCGGGAATCTCGGTCTTGGGGAATTGACGTTGGAAAGTATTCACAGCAGGTTAGATCATGGTTTAAGCAATTGATTAATGTTAATATGGGAATTGTCGGGTGAGGGGGTTGGCGTTTGCTGTTGGTGACATTGGTGGACGGAAGACGGACGAAGTCGTGTTTATTCTACCAATGTCAAGTTTGAAGGACAGTAACATGGATTATGCAGGTTACGATTTAAAAGTTAGGCGTGATTTTGGAACAAAAGTCTGAAAGAAATAAATATATATTATCATAAGCAAAAAGGTGCAGGAGATGTTCGAACCAGGTACGCGGTGTTAACGTGAAACAAAGGTTAGTTGAAGTTCAAGCATGGTAGTCAAGCAGTGGGTGACATTTGGTAAATGGTGAAGTGTTTTGAAAGTATGGGTGCAGAATTTTAAACGGAGAAGAATGGAAAACTTAATATGCTTGATCGAGATTAATGGGGTAATCAAAAATCATTAGAGCTAATTAATAATTAATTAAGTGTTTTATTAGTTTAATTAAGTTATATAACTTATATTGTGTATAACTTGTGTGTACGTCACCAGAATTAAACATGATCGGGTCCGTCGGAACAGTAGCGACAAGATTAACGTTGTGGAACTAGCGTGGCTGAAAACGGAGCTATTGGCATTTTGGGATAAAATCAAAATGCATTTTTGATTTTAAACGAAACAAAAAGCAGACTCATCAACTGCAAAATAAGGTGAGTAAACTCACTAACTCTACTTCGTTTATATTTTTATATAACGAGTTTTAAATTTATTTATCATTGTTTTATATTGTGATGGTTGTTTGAATGAATAATTGATAAAATTGGTTGAAATGGTTGATATAATTACATCGTTGATCGGTTGTTAGTTCTGATATTTCATATTGATGTGAAATAATATCATTGATGTGATTAACATCTGTGGATGCAGGGAAACAGGTTGGAGGGATCCAACTGGATTCCTCAGCATTTTATTTACTGTTTATTTATTTATTTATTGTGATATATGATGTGATATACGACCGGTGATTGATTATGTTGTGGTTGAATTACACTGGCCCAAAATTTTGGTATTTAAATACCGCAAAATATTTTAGAATGTAGAAAAGAAATTGAGGTGTTAAAAGGAAATTATTTCCAAAATAGAAATTAGATTTCAAATGGATTAGAAACAAAAACTTGTTTAAGTGGATTAAACAAGAAGTTGTTTATAATAATGTTTATAAATAAAGTAAAATAACTATCGTTGGATAATGTAATAATATAAATTCAAGCATGAATTTAAGTGGAATTGGAAGTCGGCTCGACAAAAACGATGAGTTTCATAAAAATCGGGATGTGAATTGAATAGAAATAAATTCACAGGGATTTACAATTGGAATTCGACTACATCGAATTTGTCATTTAAAATGAATTATTTCGGAAAGGATGATATTTATGGGTTGAAAAGATAAAGATCGAGTATTTTAAATTGAAATGGTAAGGGTTTTATAAACAGATAGTTATAAATGGACTTATAATTTATTTGTATAAAATGAATACCCAATGGGAATTAGTTGAATATGTAAATAGAAGAATTGGACATGTAAAGAGAATAGAAAAGTAGAATAACCAAATACTTATAAACGAGTTATAATTATAATTGTATAAAATGAAATAAAAATGGAGATTTTGTAAGCAGGTTTATATTGGTTTTAAACCAATAATTTTATAATGTAATTTGAAGTCAATTTGGAATTTATAAACCAAATTATAAATAATTTGGGCCTTAAACGAGATCTGTAAAAATGGAAACATATAATCGAATTTTATAAGCGAAGGAAATCTATAAATGGAAGTTATAGAATTGAATGGGAAGCTATAACATTCAAAATGTTATAGTCGTTGTTTTATAAGCCAAGTATTGATTTTATAAGCAAAAGAAGGGATATTAAAAAGAGAAAAGCAAAAACGTTTCGAAAATAGAAAATTGGATATTTTGAAATGGTATTTCAATAAAAGCGGAAAATTGTTTTGGTAAAGTGAATAACGATTTGAAAAGCAAATGTGTTGCAGTTGGGAATGGTTATACAGGGATTTGGGCTTGGCAATAAGAATTTGAATGGAATAGAAAATTGATTTGATCTGTAATGATGGGGTTATTCCAAAATTTCGAATGTTATATACCTAAGTTCAGAATGTCGATCGGATATAAGATTTATTCGAAGATAGTTATATATATTGGAATTTGACATTGTCAAATTCGGGAAAAGTATTAATTACTTTCCGTTTGAAATAAAGTTTTAATCTTTTATTTTTATTTTTACTTATTTAAAGAATGAGATAAAAAGTTATATTTCTAAATTAAATAATTTGGAAACAACGATTATAATGCTACGGTTATAATAAATATTTTGTAAATCTAAACAACGGTTATAATGTTGCTGTTATAGTAAATGTTTTGTAAATCTAAACAGCGATTTTATCGCTGCCGTTATAATTAATGTTTGGAAACGGCGATTATAACTCTACCGTTATAATCAATATTTTTCCGTGAAAGAAGTTGATTCTTAGATTGAATCCGAGAGTCGCGTAAGCGAGGTTTTATTTGAAGTTGTGAGCTTTGACTATTTCAAAGTTAAGAATGTTGTCCAATTAAGGTCCGAGAGGTAATTATACCCCAACTTGATTGACTTCATGATTGATGGAGGAATGGTTAATGTTCGACAGTGAAGATTGGTTAGCAATATGGTTAGTTAATAAATAATTAATGGTTTGAATTATAATAACGATGTTTTATAACATCACATTAATTTAAAGGATTTTGAAATGTTTTCCTAAATAAAATGAGAGGTATTTCTATGCATAGAAAATGGAATGAGTTGGTCAACGAAGAATTAAGAAATGGAATATGGAAATATTTTCTGATATTAATAAGGTATATTTTCTGAATATAGGAAATGAGGATTCGTGAATATTTAGAAATGTTTTCTAATTGGAATAAGGGATATTCTCTTGAATAAAGGAATTAGGATTGGAAATGTTTTCTAAGAATCGAGAGAGAAATAGGGCTTTGAGAGGATACGAAAGATAGGGAAACAGGAATTGGAAATAATAATGTAATAAGAAATTAATTTAAAAAGGGCCCAGTGTTGTTTGATGCTTGATCGATAGAAATTCCATTTGGAATATAGGGTCGTTGATTGAATGGATGTTCCTTTGATAGTTAAATCACCAAATATCAAAGTTTTGATTTATTTTATACCTCTGTTGTCAATACGGAGAGACCGGGATCAAATTTAATATTTGAAAACCACTCCGTATTAGCATAAGCGTTACGAATCAACTTATGCTGAAGATAATTGAAGACAGAGTAAAGTGCAAGGGCTGTTCTGTTAACCCTAGGTAGAAATTGCCCAAGATGGATTAATAGAATAGTGCCTTTGGCTTGTCCAGTCCCAGGACAACGTATATGGACGAATGTCTGACGACGTAATATTCAAAGGAAATGGTGACAGGATGTTCTGAAAAGTTATTCGTAACCTCAAGCCTCATCAACCGGGAAATGACAGAAATCGGACAGGCAGCATGGCCATGTGGGTCATTCCCATTAGGGGTATTATCACCTGATCTAGGGAAATTTCATTTGCTTCTTATTCTATTCGCTGTTGTATGCTTTTGGTAACGGTTGCTGATCACAACCGTCAGTGATAATATGTTCGATACACTCAAGTTAAATGAGTGGTCAGCCATGTGTGGGCCAGGTTGCAAGATGTTCTTGTTGAACCCAGTGTATTCTCCTCCAGAGATACACTATCGAAGGTGGTTCCATACCTTGTCATGTTGGAAATCCAATCTCCAATAAGCGCCCTGCGATTTTTGATTTTATATTATATATGGAACGTGAGAGGCAAGCGTTCCGCTAGATTCTATTTATTTGATTTAGACACTATTATAATACCACCAGATTTTGTTATCAAAAATATTTTTGGTTATCGTAAGGTAAAAACCATCTGTGTTTATGTGTCGATCGGTCTTACGATTATCGTTTCTTTCGAAAAGATTTTGAAAGTTAAACAAATGGTTGGAGTTTACTCACACCAGTCCCATGACTGACCCAGAGTTTATTTTGTTTGTTTTCCCTAAACTCTTGGGTGTCCAAATTTGTACGGGTAGTCAAGTAGTTGGGATTTTACAGATTCACTTGAAGAAGTTTGAAGCAGGAGGCTTCACTAGTTAGCTATAGATTATCATATTGTTCCGCTGTGTATTATGTTTGTATCTGGAAACAGGTGTTTATAACTGTTGCAGAAATAGCTGTTGTGCTCTGATGAGGGTATGTATATAAAGTTACTGAATTGTATTTCAAAGTTTATGTTATCTAATATATTTTATTCGTTCCGCTGTGAGTTTGTGATCTTCGTTTTTCTTATATTCTAATTTTTCTTTCTTTCCATTTCCCATCCTTTAACTTCTTCCTACTAATGATTCGTATTTTTGTGCGATTTGGGTTGGACGTGTGGTGTTATCAGTCGACTCAAAGAGTATGAAAATTCGGGCCATTACAAGGTAATAAGTGGTGATCGTCCAGACGTACTAGTAGATCGACCGAATATGCGAGGACCTCTCTCCTGTATTGGACATATGGGACAAGGAATAAGATGCCTACGGTTTTGTTCAGACCCAGAACGAACTAGTAAATGGATGTGTGTCTGACATTGGATTTTATTCTATGTTGATTGATTTGTATTAAATATATATCTGTTTGGTGGCGGAGAATTTATTCTCTTGCTTAACACCCTTCTTTGAGACGTACGAGCTTAGAGGTTATATATAGATAGACATCAGTCGCATGGCGTGAATTGTCAGTGTAGCATGCTGAGATGCAAATGATCAAGGCTTCTGTTGAAAAGCAGAGACTTGTGGTTGATGATTAAAGCACGACTTTGAATAACATAGCTTTGTGTATAGCGTTAATTCGCGAGCCTCACACCCGGTGTGAACCAGAAACGGGAGAGGACCTCAGGGAGACATGCGTTTCTTTCTATCTAGGAGTGGTGTCATGGTATGAAGCCAGACATTTTACTTATGTGGATGATGGAAAGCGAGGCACCTCGGATATATTGGTCACTACGGGGCCGATGGATGGTATGTTCGACATACTGACCAGATTATGCCCCATAGGGCAGGGAAACGTATTGTTCAGGAATTACTAATCCTCAAACATAAGGGAGGACCGACCATGACGCTCCAAGGGCTTGACTAAGTACGAGTCCCGAGACATGGTAGGTTAGATTGCCTTGAATTCAGTAAGGACGGTCCCTTACCTTGGTTCATGATGGAAATCTAACTTCGAGTACATGACTTTTCGATTTTAATTGTAGAACTAGTATGGCGACATAGTAGCATGGGATACTTTGCCGTCTATGATTGATACATTTATATTTGAAGTTGATTTCTTCACCTATAGTCATAATAAAAGATGAAATTTCACGTACCAAGCATTCTTTGGCTATTATAAGGGAAAACTCTATCCTCCGGCTTGCGTTGCATTGTGTGATGGGGCCTGAGTCTTATAATAGCTTCATTTTCTTTAATTAGCATTGCACTGTTTATTTTATGCACTGGTATTCTTGGGGGTAAATCCGTTTCGTGTCATGCGGCGTGGTCCCTTGAATTACCCTAATTTAAAGTAAAGTTTTAAACAACTGTTTTAGTTCTTACACCAGTCTCATGACTGACTTGGAGTTTATTGTTTCTACCTAAACTCAGGGTGCTCCTATTTTCCACACGGGCAGCTAGTAGTATTGGCTTTGCAGATTTCTATTTTACAGGATCCTAGATTTACAGCTGGAGTTATATTCAGAAAACTCTGTATTTGTGTATTTCTTTCAGTTGTGTTATGTATTATTTTTCCATTGCTTTGTAATTTAAATCTCTGATATTTTTCTGCTGTATATTATTTATTCATACTCTGTTATATTCTTGTACTCTGATGTAATTGTTGTAATAGCAATGAAATGTTCTAGTGCTTGCATTCTGATTTGTCATGTTCTCAATTCAATCTGGGCTTTCCCGATAGGGGAAGTTTGGGTCGTCTACACACCGTTAGCCATCAAACTATGTGGTGTGAATTCTAATCCATACCACAGTGAGTATTACAATCTTAATCCACACCCTATGTCTTAGTTGGCTAATATTTAGTTGGTTAAGATAGAAACAATATCCCCTATTGAGGACGTTGTTTTTTCGCACGTTGGGGGTTGTTTGTTGCCTTTCTATAGATTAGAAAAATGCAGATTTATTATAAATTACTACAAGCCCATATGTATATAGTCTGCAGGTCGAACACAGTGAGGAAAAATTAAATTAAATTATTTATATAATTTCTTGGGAGAGTTAGACAAATTTGGTGGATGAGATTTAAATAAAATTGAAATTGCAATTTGGTTCAGAACAAATCTAATTAAACCGACAACCAAATTACAATTAACAACAAAGACAAATTAGAGAAAAGCAAGTAAACTACTATTGAATTCAATACAAATTCGAATCTAATCAGATTTATATTAAATTGGAATAACTATCAGGAATAATCCAAAGTTTGATGTGCTTCCCATAATAATATGAAGTTTGGATTATTTCTGAATAATATGAAGTTTGGGGGGTGTCTTCTCTAAATGATCCCGATTACCGGGTGACCTACTGTAATAGGTTTAAGTCAAATTAGTTGTTCACATGCGTCTTCCTTGACCTTAGCATACTTCTCCAAATAACTGATGCCATGAACAAAATTTTCCCCAAAATTCAATACTTCTTTGTTAAATAAATCGGCTCTCAATTCGAAATCCTAAATCACTTCACCCTCCTCAATTTCACAACTCCTTTGAACTCGAGAACCGCAAGGCTATTGGATCCAGAGATAACATGAATATTCGTGTACTGATGTGTGTAGACTGGTGCTACGTCGATCGATTTACGATGATCAATTTGATTATGTCACACTACTCGTCAAGTATTAGCTCGTCGTTGTTTGATCATAAGTGCTTAAATTACGAACTTTTCAGCTGCTACTGTATGTTGACAATGCTTTGAATTTGATATAGATGTTGTTGTAAGAAAATAGTGGATCTAGAAACTGATGCTTAGGTTGAAATGTTGACCTGAATCGTAAAAGTTGCCACAGTGCTTGGGTTTGAGACGTTTGTCGATCTGGAGATGAATGCTTGAGTCACTATCTTGCTTTAGTGATGATCAACACTAGTCCCTTGTAGATAGGTTGATCACAAATTGCTTTCAGAGATGTAGATAGGGTGTTATGCCTCAATACTAGGCATTGACCTTGATTGCTTCTATGCTGATGATTAATTCGATGCTACAGGTAATTTTGTGAACTTGTTTAGTTGTGTTTTGCGCAATGATTGGAGGATCCTTGATTGTTAAAGGAGGAGGTGCGCTGGATTTTGTTGTGCGGTGGAGGCAGGTTGGAGTTTTGATGGGAGGAAGGGAAAAGCGGATTTGAGAGAGGGGTGATGATTTCATGTTTGATTTGGGTCCATTTGACTTAAACCTGTTATAGCAGGTCATCCAGTAATTGGGATCATTTAGGGAAGACACCCCCCAAACTTCGGATTATTCAGAAATAATCCAAACTTCGGATTGTTATGGGAAGACACATCATACTTCGGATTATTCCTATTAAATTCAATATTTAACAAACAAAACAAAATAATGAAATTAAAAACTGTAGATTAGAAATAAACAAACAAACATAAAAATTAGGATTACCGTTGAATCTAATCAGACGGTCAATCATTAATCAGAAAAGAAAATGCAATAGCGATTTGGTCTCTATGAAATCTAATTAAATAGATAGCACAAACTGCCATGAAAAATAAAAAAAATGCCGAAATAAAAGAAAAGCATAGATTTATTCAGGAGAAGAAGAAAAGAATGAACAATTTTTACAATGGGTATATGAGTAATCATAATGCCTAAAATCTCCTCTCTACATGAATATTGGACCAAGAAAAATCTTTTTTTTTAAAAAAAAATCCTTTCTAAATCGAACACAGCACACTCCACCAAACTTTCTAGGCCTTTACCAGCGTGTACAGCTTCCTTTATGATTGAAAACTTGTTGATTTCGAAAAATAGCATTTTTCCATGTAATTGGTCTTTGATTGAGAATGAGAAGACTTTTATTGACAATCTATAAAAAATACACAAAAACGTCCAAAGTAATATTTATTTATATACAATAAAAATAAGATATGAACGTAAAAACAATCATTTTTACATGTTAATCAGAGGTCAACTAGACTTGATTTGACCCTCGTTACTTCCCATATCGGGAATGGTCTTACAAATTTTGCCAATCAACCGAATCCGATATAATATGAAAGAAATCAAGTTATACTAAACCAAATCTCGCAAGCTTCTATGTATTAGTATCGATCCTTGGGCTTGACCTCTTTCTTTGTTTTCTCATATAGACCCAAACCTTCATTTTTCTTGAGTTTGGGAGGCAAAATTGTCTTTTTGATGGATTTGTAACAATCCATTGGTAGATCGTTTTTTTTTTTTTAAAAAAATCTTCCTTCTTTTTTCGTTTTTAGTACTCGGTTCTTTACCAGTCCGTCATTCATTCCTTTCTTGTCTCGTAATCCAATTTCATCGAAACGATGTTTGGAAAAAAATTTCAACTCTAAACTTTTACCTTAACCATGTCAAATTTTGTTCTCGGTAGAGTGCAATTTATATGATATCTTTTCTCGTTTTTGCACTTTGCGCCCTTCATTTTCAACTGCTGTTTTTTTACTTTTTAAATTAATTCAACGTTAGTTCGATTAGTGAAAAAAAGCAGCACAGCATGTAATTTCCAGATCACATCCCCGTTGATCCAACGGTTACGAACGAGTCACACCGACACGGACGGAACTGTAATCAATTATCGAGTAACCAGCGTCAAATTGTAAAAAGATTATAACAAAAAATAATACGCAAAATATAATGACCAAAACGCCCCAGCTTTCGTCATTGTGGTGGATCCGATCTCCTGAACACCCATCAGTAGCATTGCAAAAAGGAGAAATGGCTGCCTTCATAAACTTGGAAGATTCGCCTATGTTCAGAAAGCAGGTACTTTTCTCCATCCTTTACTGTTTTTTTATGTGGCAATTGTTAATGATTTTAGCTTAGTCTCATTTGGTATCTTTTTTTATTCTTAAGGTTGAAATGAATGATCTCGTTCTATATCAAACTTTGATAGGAGATTTTTTGCTCATCGAACTTGTATTACTCATATCTTACCTGATACCGAGTAATTTTCCAAGAAATTGATGTATTTTGTCAGTGTGATGCTAGGTGCACCCAGCTTCATGCTGCGGGCTACCAATTTTTTTCCTTAGCACTGCACTATATTTTCCCTGAATAGATTTTTGTCAACAAATCGTAAAAGCAAAATTTGATTTTTGTCACTCTATTTTTTTTTTAAATATTTAGAAAGACTTCTAACATTTAAAATTAAAAGTTAGAGAAGCCATTAACAAGGCAACTTGGAGGTACATACTGGTCCATACTGTTTCATTTCCTCACACAGAATGTTTCATTTCATTTCATTTCCAAATGAAATTACCGCCAGAAAAATTAATTTACATTGAAATGTGAGGAAATAACCATACCAATAAAACATTTTCGTCTGCTTTGTTGGAACTTAGGAATGTGAGAACATGGTTTAACTGAATATGCTACGGCTAACTCAACTTTTGTGATAATACAATTTAATGCACAAAGAGAGAACATGTGTGGTCTATGCATGGGTTTCCGTAATCACCACCTAATGCGCATTATTTTATATGGTATTGACTTACCACAAAAATTGTGGTAAAATTTGCTTTTTTGAGTTTAATTTGCACTCTACCGTCTGTGTATGGCTCAATTAGTCAGGAATATTTAGTAACTATGGAATAAAATTCCTTGAGGTCGTGGGTTTAAGCTCTAGCACGCTGTGTCGTGTATCCCTTGAGGCTTGGAGCTGTTATCCACAGTAAAAACAAACAAAAAAGCTAGGAAATTGATGCTTTGAGTTGAGCTAGCTGAAAAGGAGGATCAGTGTCGAGGGCAGCCGAATTCTCTTTCTAAAGGCTGCCCTTTCGCAGCTGGATTTTGGTCCAGCCTACTACCAGGATCCCGTATACTGTACACCTCTCAGCTGGATTTTTCTCCACTCTATTCAATATAGTAGGAAAAGGAACGAGCTATTTTTTTGATTAATATAACCTCAGCACCAGTGTTACTTTCATTGTGAAGATACATAACACACGATGTGATCATATATTGCATAATCACAATCATGACACATATGGATAAAGTACATTGTCATGGATTCATGAATACATTTCATTTTGGTGTGGGTGCACGGGTGTCATGATTGTTAGCCGTGCAACATGATACAATTCCTTTTCTACTATAGTAAGTGTATGGTACGCTTTTGATTTTGTTTTCTTTGTTAGATGGACGGATGATCAACTACTTGGTTTGGTTCAAAATCATTAGAAATATTAAGACTAAAATAGCCATTCAACAAATAAAAATCCAAACTGATATGTTTCAAAATTGTAACAGTAACTGAGTTGGTTTGATTTGATTGATTAATAGTTGAATAACCTACATTGAACAAACACAACATGAGACCGAAATGACTGGATAATAAGGGGGGGGGGGGGAGTGTGTATACATATCTTAATATGTGTAGATGTTTTAATTTCTAAAAACTAACTGCTTATAAAAATATTAGCACGGACTGAAGGATATATTAACATAAAAGAAATTTGGCATCAATGGTTATGGTCTCTTAAAATAAATGTTTTAAAACGCAAAAAGGGTCCGTGAGGCGAGGCGTAAGCCTAGAAGCGTAGATGCGTAAGCCTTTCAAGTTATAAAAAAAAACGCAACACATATACTTAATTTTTAATATGGAATAACATTAAGCGTCAAATAGTAAGTAAAAACAAAAAAACTGCAATCGAGCTCACTGGAAATAAGAGACAGTAAATAAAAATGGAAGCAAGCATTATCACAAAAACAAAAACAAAAAAGAGACGGTAAATAAAAAATATTAATGGAATAAGCTCACTAGAATCGAGCTCGAACTGGAATCGAGCTCGATTCCAATTAAGGAATCGAGTTCGATTCCATTTAAGAAATCGAGGTCGATTTCAGTTGAATATGAGTTTTCAGTTCCAAAATTTAGGTTTTTTTTTTTCATTTGAGTGTGAGCGGTAGGGTAAAAGACAAGGCAGTGAAAAGTGAGGAGCAGGTACGATATATATATATATACATATATATACACATATGTACGTCTTGAGGCTTTGAGGCGTAAGTTTTATGTGTTTTTTACGGCTCAATTGGTTGAGGCTTAAGCCTCAGAGGTAAAACGCCTCCTAAGTTGCGCCTCAATGCGTTTTTGCTCACGCCTCGTCTCGAGGCGCAGCTTAGGTGCGTTTTTTTAATACATTGCTTACAATATATGTTTTATATTAGTTTAACTGGTTTGGTTTTGGCATACAAGAACTCGAAACCGACAACAAAGCCAAATAAATTCAAATGCAAAAGCAAACCCCACCGAATAACGCATAAAATTAACTGAAGTGATCAAATTCAGTTGGTTTGATTTATTTATTTGGTTCAAACCAACAAATGCTTACTCCTGTTTAAATGAAGAGAAATGGATTAAAAAAATGGTCTTCATATTTGATGTCATTATGAGTTGTATACTTGCATCTTAAATCAGTTAAATTCTTTCCGTTTGGGCTCTTATCATGCATGATCTACTTCTTTCATGTGAATGTATTCAATTATATGTAGTTAAAGCCCTGCTTTTATGCTTTTGATTTTGTTTGCTTTGTTAAATGAGTAGAAATGGAGAAAAAATAAACTTTATATTTGATATCATTAAAAAATTAGATTTGCATCTTAAATCATTGAGTTCTTTCCATGAATCACTTGTCATATCATGATCTGTTTTTATGTGAATGTTTTCAATTAGAGCGCCTAGCTTCTTTTTTATGTGAATGTATTCAATTAGAGTGCCTAGCTTCCTTTGACTACTTTGTTGAGTGCCTAGCTTCCTTTGACTACTTTGTTTTTACAATTCAATTTTCGTAAATAGTAGATTTGCTTGTAGTAATATTTATTATTTTTAGCATCCATTGCAATAATTTTAATACAACATTTTTTTGTTCGATTTACAGTTAAACCCGAATGATTTAACCATGTATAAACCAAAGTTTAGGACACAAGTTCCAACTATAAGTATAGCAACATTTTTAGTTTTCGGGTTGATGTAAAGCCCCAGTCTTGTACGAATGTAATTAAAGGGAGATAATCATTTAAAAGCATGGAGTAACAGATCAGATCAGGGCGATCTTTTGTAAATACCCCCCTGTGCCAACAAGAACACATCAAAATCAAATACCCGAATCACGTATCTTGTCCTGGTACAGAACAACATAAACGAGTTTGCCAGGTAGGAATAATATACAAATAAAGTACATAAATAAAAACTCAACAGTAACAACCGAGTGATCAAGGTCTCACACACACGTGTATATAGGGGTGAGCATTTATTGGTTGAAACCAATTAAACCAACCTAACCGGTTAAGTTTGGTCGGTTTGGTTTTGTAAGTTAATTGGTTGGTTTTGGTTTTTATTTTTAAATTACTTCGGTTTATTGGTTGAGTTTGGTTTTTAATATTTGAAACATGAAACAACCAATTAAACCAAACTTAAAAATTTAATTATTTAAATGTTAAAAAATTACCACTAACAGTGCTATTATTTACGATATTTTCATAACATTATAATTTTTTCTTTAATTTCATATTGACATTTTTATAAGAAGAGTTTGATTTTTAAAATATTTGCATCATATGAACTCAATGATTTGTTTTAATCCTATGTTATATCAACAACTAGAAGATCTATTTCATTTTAAGATAAACCAACCAAACCGGACCAAATATTGTAGGTTCGGTTGGTTTGATTTCAAAAAATATCGGTTTGGTTCGGTTCGGTTTATGTTTCTTGTATGGTTAGTTTGGTTTCAACATTTTTGATCGGTTTGAAACCGAACCAACCATTTGCTCACCCCTACGTGTATATGTCCACATCAAATGCTCTTCCATGGCCGCATTGCTAAGCATATACCTATACATCTACTATTCTGAGTTACCAACACTTCAAATAAAATAACACATACTATATTGTACATTACCACTATTATCACTAAACTCCATACGGAGACACTCTAACGGTACATTAAGTTATCTCGCACAAATCTCATCTTCTAGGGCTAAGACCATAAAAATGGATATGCGAACAACTAACTTAATGCTATTTTTTATCTTCAAAACATAACCGATGATAGATATCTTATAATAATAGTACATCCTAAAAATAAACAACTTGAGTTTGACACAAGGTTATTAAAACAAATAACTACTCGAGTTAATTTAACCCAGGGTTGTAAGTGAACTCAAATACCAAACAATGACAAAGAAGAAAACAAAAACAATACATCATCATATGTTGGTGTATAAATTCCTAGTTTCATGTCGGTGTTATATACTATATATCAAATGTTCCATATCTACTTAATTTGACCATAATCGCAAATCTATATTTATCAAGGTCGCATTTAAATAAGTAATCATAACAATAGTAAACTAATTGACTACCTAAACTGAATTTACGTCTAGTGATGCCTGGCATCACCTATGACTTAAATATAACAAAAATGAGTCAAGACCAATGATGCCACCATTACCCATGAGTCGGTACTGTGGAGTGCAGGTGCACCTGCACGATCAATAATAAAATGTGAATGACCCTTACTGGTCTACTCTAGCCTACATGATAACACTCTTATATATCCATCATCACACTTAAATCATGTAGTCACAACACTTGATGCTCGTATAACAGTTCGTTTGACTAATGATATCACTTCTTAAGGCAAGAATGTCACGCTCGGGATGTGATCTGAGTCAATCCAGCTAGGTTGAATATTAGCTATATCCATATACTACCGAGTATAACACTGCACGATCAATTTATCAACATCTAAACATGTTTCACATATACAATGGTTTTCCTACCTAACTAACATTTACTCATGTAATTGAGGGATTTAACACATTCCAATTCATATAGGATCATTAAAGGATTTAACAACCACCTTTTTAGATCGTTTATGTACCATGCACCCGAGTGTAATAGCTATCACTTAATGTCATAATTAGTATCATAAAATATCACTTAATATATTCATCTGACTCGGTGAATATTGAGTTCAAGGGGGTTTTACTATAAAATTATTATTTCTCAAAATCATCATTCAAAAATTTGAATATTGATCTCAGTGAGGGTTAAATCATAAAGTTATTATTCTTCTATAAACTCTTTATTTATTTCCAAGAATCATTATTTTTAAATCTCTTATTAAACTTCCAAAAAAATCACCATTTCTAATCTTCTTTTACTTTCAAATTCCCTGAACTTTTTAAAAATAATTCACACTTTTAAATTCTTTTTAATACTTTGAAATTAATATTAATAAAGGAGTTTTATTCATTAGTTTTTTTAATCACCATATTTAAACTATACCATTTCGCCTCCCCTCTCCCTCCAAATAACTTCCAATTTTTAAACATTCTCAAAGACCACATGCTTAATCTTCAAATTCAATATTTAAAATCCTTGTTCACTTCCAAACCCCTTAAATCACCTTTTAAAAACAACAATTCAGAATTCTCCTTTTCATTATTTAAAACAAAAATAAAAGGGTTTCACCAAAAGGAAATTCCTTACTATATCAAGATTTAAAACTTCCAAACTCCTTTCAAGGTATTTTTTCCATTAATAACATTTTCCATGTATTCATTGATCACATTGAAAACTCATCTTTTTCCCAAAATATTATTTACGAAACCTCTCACTTATTCAGTTTCATAAAATATCCCATAGCATTGGAAATTAATATTTTAAATCTTTTTTTAATCCTTTAAAATCATAGATAATTAAAATATTGATTATAAAAATCCACTTGCATAAACTAATTATGAAAATAGCCACTTTCATAAATAATTTCTGTTCAAACAAATCTAAAAAAATATATTCCATTTTCAATATTTTCTTTCATTAAATTTCGAAAAGCATTCAACTCAAATTTCCCCTTAAATAATTAAATTTATTCCAACAACAATTCAAGTCGTATCTAGTCGACTATCATCCAGTACATAGCATACGTCAATATACAACGCCAATCAAATAATCAAACATTCGATCAATTCAAATTTCCATAGTAGTCTTGCACTATGCAAGTGAACACACTCATCCATTTAATAGCACTTTCAAGTCATTTATATTTGATCAATGATTTAACATTCACTAGTTCGATCTATATTTCAATATCTAGTTCAACTCAGTATTGATAGTATGTCGATTTATTCGATTATTAATATTTGACTCAAATCAACATATTGATATAGTTAATTGACAAATATCGATCATTTTATCCATTGATTTACAACTCATCTCATCACACAGCTATATTTTTATTTTCCTCAAATCAGTTATCACATAATATATATACTTATCTATTTCCAACAAACAATAGAAATATAATTTCATCATCCGACTTTGCATACATATATAAACTTAATTTTTATACTTCCATCTAATTTATGTATATCAAAGTGATCAAACAATATGATTCTCTCCTTATGTGTGTGTACATTTATAACTACTATCTTTGTATTTAGGCGATAACAGACATAACTAAGAACACAGTTTTATTCATCAGTTCAATATATATGTACGTGCGTATGTATGTGTTTGTGTGCGTGCATACTCACTTACATACGCCCTTTATTTAGTCAAGCAACTCACATCACTATTGCACATGGTGAATATGTTTCACTTATATTTCTTTGATCAATCCATATTTTTAAAAACAATTATGGTAGATATAACCCAAATCATAAGAGAACCACAATCTATAGTAATCATCTAATATGAATTAGTGAAATATAATGGAGGCTTAACTTACTCGAAACAACACTGCTCCAACCCGAGCTAGTGCTTCATCATGCAAAGTCTCCTCGTCATCGGTGTACTCCACTAGCCAGCCTCTCACTGGTGTGCGCATGCAAGCCAACACCTGCCGTAATCATTCGTGCAACCAGCCTCTAACTTTATCGCTCGTGCAACCTAGACGTCACTATCATACGTATGTGTTTGCATAAAACATACCTTATATTGCATTTTTAAGCAAGCTTAATTAATTTTTATGTGAGCATACGCAAGCATGTACCAAAAACATTCCATATCATCTTTGTGTATCTGTGCTCAAAAAAGGGGTGTTGTAGAGCGCTTACACACGCGCGCGCGCGTGTGTGTGTGTGTGTATATATATATATATATATATATATGACATTTTTGTTTTGAAGCATCCTATTGCCCCTCGGATTTCCACCACACAGTCCAAATTAAATGACATTCCATATCATCTTTTTGTATCTGTGCTCAAAAAAGGGGTGTTGTAGAGCACTTACACACACGCGCGCGCGCACACACACACATACATACATACACACACACACATACATACATACATACATATATATACACATATATATATGTGTGTGTGACACTTTGGTTTTGCAGCATCCTATTGTCCCTCAAATTTCCACCACACAATCCAAATTAAATGACATAGCTAGTGGGAAGAGGAAGAAACTATATTATTCAATCCATATTGTATGGTAGAAATCAAGGGCTACATTGATGCTGCACTACTTGAGATGCCACTAAAGTATACACACATGCCTAAATGCCTTCTGATTTCAACCACATATCCTTGTTTCTCTCACACACACGCCTAAATGCCTTCTGATTTCAACCACATATCCTTGTTTCTCTCTCTCACACACGCCTCACACACGCGCGCGCGCGTGCACACACACACACACACACACACACACACACATATATATATATATCTGTTTGTGTGTGTAAGTTAATAAGCATTGCATTCTTCAAGCCAAACAAACAACATTGCATTCTTAGTTTGCAAATTTCCAACTAATCGTCAAAAACACACTACTGTTTGTTTCACGCAAAAATTAAGTTGTAGATAGATCAATTAGGTTTTCAGTACATTTGTTAGATCATATAAATATAGTGTAAAAAGTTAAAGGGGTTTTATTTAACATCTCGAATTCTGAAACTAATTTGTAACCCAGGCCTACTGTTTTAAATTGGATTTTTGCCCTGGAAATCTTCAGTTTTTTGCCCAACACTTGAAACAAAAAGCATTCCTTATCAACATAGCTTTCCAACAAGTATAAAATCGCCAAAATCGGAATATGGATTTGTAAGTTATGATCAAAATTACACAGCACTGCAGATAAGAAATTTAATACTCAGGACAAAGATTTGGTTTAAGATTTCAACATTAGCTAAATTCAAGATTCTGCATAGCATTTAAAACAAAACAAAAATCCCTATGACCATTGCTTTTTAACGAATACAAAATCGTTAAAAAACAGATAAGTAATTGTAGAGTTATGATTAAAACAATATAGTGCTAGAACTCAAGAATTTATTTTGCCGGCCTTAAAAGTGATTTCACTAAAACAAGTTTCAACGTAACAAATTTTGGACACAAAAATTGTTCCTTATAGGCATATTTTTCAAACTAAAAAAACTACAAAAATCAAATCACAAAATCAAAAGTTATGGTGGGTCTTCAAAATTCAATGTAACCTTCTTTAAGTTTGACGTTATAGGAGATCAAACACACATCATAACACATCAACAAAACAAAGTAATCAATTAATCATCAAACAATTTGAATTGGTGAAATATAATGAAGGTTTCTCTCACTCAAAACAACACCGCTCCAACCCGACCCGATGCCTCATCACACTGTTTCCTTGTCATGGACTTGCTCCACTAGCCGAGCCTCCCACAGGTGCACTCATGCAAGCCAACACCCACCTTTGTCGAACACGCAACCAGCATATACCGTTGTCGCTCGCGCAACCTAGACATCGTCGACCTTTCCCATTGCCTTTGTCGTCGTCGCACACACACACATCCAAGGCGTGTGCACCTATATGTTGCATACGACAGTATTTCTTCTTCTTCTTCCAGTTACATGCTTATGGGTTAGGTTTAGATCATGGAGAGGAGCGGGTATGAGTTTGGGAAGGTTATGGGCTTTTATTTGATGAGCTGAGTTGGTAGAAATAGCAAGGAGATTAGACTAATTATGCTAGCTTACTCACTAAAGCTAATTAGCTCCTTAAGCCAACTTTTATTTCATTCTATTTATAATTTATTCACTCTATTTATATTCAAATCAAATTCCAGTTCAAAGTTTAAAAATTCATATTTTCTCAAAATAGAGTATTCGAATTGCTTAAATACTGATGCTATTTTCTATTTAAAGCATGAAATGCAGTTAAATTCTCCTATAAGTATTTCAACACAATATCGTTCTATTTTGTCCATAAGAATTATTTTCCATTTTATTTTATCGAATTAAATTACATTTGTCTAGTTTACCTTTTTAATACTTGAGAAAATACAAAATTTCTTTTTAGCAATACAAATTTACTTATATTTTTAAGTTTCAAATCACTTCCAAATATTTTAAAGTCAAATCACAGTATTATTACATTTAGGGTTGTTACATTTGAATTGCATGGATTAAGACTTTCTTGGGCCTGTTATATGTTCTTTAATGTTGGATTTTGGCTGCAATTTTAAACCTTCAGTTTTTGAAAGATACAGTCAATTAGAACGGTGGAATGGAGATAATAAGAGTGCCGTGTGGAAGGAGCCGACTGGCTAGTTGAGTTACATTAACATTATGATTTTATATGCACGAATGCACACTGCTGTTTATATGTATTGAAAAACAAGAACTTTTTTTTTTTGGTATTCATCGTCGATTTTCTACTATATCCTTGTTGTATGTGCTATACCTTTTCACATTTCCATCACTATGGAAATGTCCAACAGTTTAACTGCAGATTCAATTAATAATTTCCTTGAAATATGCCTCGATAAATTTCACTTTCTTATGAACGATGAAGATGTACTCTATGGAACATACAGCTAATGAGTTGAAAAAAGAAGTAATTTGTTTATTTATTTTGTATTCATCCGCTATTTCTACTATATCCTTGTATGTGCTATACCTTTTCACACTCCCATCACTATGGAACCGTCCAACAGTTCAACAGGAGCTTCAATTAATAATTTCCTTGAAATATGCCTTTGATAAATTTCACTTTCTTATTGACCGTGAAGATGTACTCTATGGAACATACAGCTAATGAGTTGAAAGATCGCTGTCAAAAACTACAGAAAGGATGCAAAAGATTTGTGTAAGTACAATTTTGGAATCTGAATAATCGTTATTGTACATTCCGGCATCTAATCCATGGGTTCCAATACATATGTAATAATCTTATCATCTGTTAACTCATGCTGGTAAAGTTATTTTAATTGCATTTGTGTTTGACTTGTATTATTTTGGCACTGCTGTTGTACCAAACCACCATCTCATATTCCGTAAACTAAAGCTTTCTTATCTTGTTTAGATAAATTTGCACATAATTAAATGTTTGTAAGCAGCGATCTATGATACAATTATCTTATTTTTGAGTGGATACAAATTTTTATGGTCGTGTTCATTAATCTTCTCCACTTACTTGTCTACTTGTATCTTAATTTATGAATATTTGTTGCCCATGCAGGGCATCACTTAATGAAGCTTATGAAGGCGATCTTGTTTTTGCTGATTACTTGGAATCATTTGGAGCTGGACAAGATGATCCTATTAGTGTATCAATTGGAGGTTTTAAAATTATCGGTTACTGCAGTACATTCAACCAGTTGCATATTACATTCATAACTCTAATTATCTGTAGTTTTTTGTGTTTCGTCAAGATAGAGGATATATCAGTTGACTGATAAATGTGGAGAGTAGAAAAACTTTGGTTCTACTAACAGTATTTTTTTTTTTTTATAAAAAAAATGGCTCTTTTGTTTGATTGAATGCTGATGCAGATTGTTTAGGGCTTATTTTGATTCCCTAAAATGCACCTGTTTATTTCTTTTTTTAATGTCTGTAGACGTTGTTGACTATTGTGCAAACCACACATGTTTACTGGTAATTGATAACAATTTGGAGTCATGGGATTGATTTCAACATATTTTCCCTCCATGCAATGGATAATTAATGTTCTTATCGCTTCAATCAGCTACAGTTTAGTCATTATACAGGACCCGTCATGTCAAGATTTACTACTGTATTTAGGGAGATTAGTACGTATAAAGAACTACTTCGATCACAGGTAAAATTTCTGCCTGTTTCTTTCAACAAAAGTTATCTTTTGTCTTCCTTGTTCAGCGTGTACCTTTCAAAATCATTGTTTAAAAGACCTTTGTTTTGGACATTTCCATTCCTTAATGGAATGTTACATGTACTTCACCTTATTCTATATTTTCTATTTGACATCAACTGGGATTTGGAAGTGTGCAAACAGAATATGGAGTGCAGCAGAGAACAGTTTTTTTTTCTGTCATTGGGTTATATATATTTTACCTTCAACATGTTTACAGGTGGAACATATGCTTAGTGATCGTCTTATGCAGTTTATGAGTACCGATATGCAGAATGTAAAGGTACCAATATCTTTTAAAATAACATGCATCATGAACTACGAGGTTAACACTTTTGACGTTTCAATTTAACCACAGACTGAGTAACTCAATTAGAAGATCTAATTATTGAGATATTCAGGACAGCAATAACTATATATAATGTTGCAAACATTTTAAATTGAAGATTTAACTATTGAGATATTCAGAACAGTAATGGTGCACACATTTTAAAATTTTGTTGTTTGTTGAACCAATAAAAAAATGATACTGGTCTGCAAGTTTTTGTAATTTTAACATGAGTTGTGTTATAGTCGTGGATTCATGTTAGAATAAATTCTCAAACAGCATTACGGTATCATAAAAGTCAAAGTCCAAAATCCAAATTTCTTGTTAATTAGTGATAACAAAACAGTATTATCCCAAATTATTATTTCAATAATCTATATGACACAAGTAACCAACTTGGCTGTCTGAAGCTATAATAAAGGGAAACCACGGTTCTTTATTATGAGACAACTGAGATTATTATATCAACGGATCAACCTTCTTCTGTACAACTCAATAGAAGGGGGAAATACAGTGTTTCCCATGGAAGTTACATGAAAAATTCTTACTCAAGTGTATTATATACTAACAACAAAGATGTAAATCTACGTGTTTAGCCCATGGGATAACACTACTTGTATGAATATTTAGGAATGTCGTCGACGCTTTGATAAAGCTTCACAGGGTTATGACCAGGTATCATCTTATCAACTATTATCTAATACTCGCATATTTTCCAACCTGTTGAATTAGCTCTTAATGTTTTACTGATTAATAAGGACAAATTGACACCAATAATCCGAATTTCACGTGGTCTTCCCATATTAATCCCGAGTTTTGATTATTTTTTGTTTATCCCAAGTATTGGGGGTCCCTTCCCATATTGATCCCGTTTACCTGGTAACCTGTTTAACAGTTTTTTTTTTTTTTCTTTCCTTTTTTTCCTTTTTCGTTTGAAAATTGCTAACACTGCCACGTCTACCTCCGTGCACCTGCAATCCATCTCTGGCCATCCACCGGTCAATCCAACGCCATCGACTAACGCCTCTTCTCGAGCTCGACACGATTGCACTGATGCCTTAGTATCCAGCCTCTCAAATCAAAATGTGACCTACCATTTCAATCCACCAAGGGAACTGTTGTACTTCACCAATGAGCACTGCACACCTCCACACCGCAGCCATAATTTTCTCTGGCCAGGCCGAAATCAGATCCATGCTTAGAACCACACCAGTCCCGCAATCAACTACAATATGGAATCCTACAACTACAGCAATACCAGGCCCTCGTTCCATTCACAAACATTACTACTCCAAACATCACCATTATCACAATCGGCAACTCCACGCCTTTACATCAACCAGCATAATCATCCTCCACCACAATCCTGAGCCTGCACGACGATTCTACCACAACCAGAAAACCCTTAACCCTTAGACCATCATCCATTGCCTAAATTACAGCCAGTGCAACCCCTAATTTCCTCAACCGAAAATCAAACCACCAAATCGGCTACCTGAAACCCGATTCGCATCCATGAACCAGTTCGCCATGACCCGGAACCCTAATTTGCAGTTACCCATCAACCAAAAATGCACCGCATCTGCCTCAAACCCGAACCCGCTTGACTCCTCGAAAACCCTAATCCACAACAACCGAGCCCCTCAATTCAATTGTGCAGACAGCAGAAGCTTAAAAAAAGGAGGGAGAGAGAGAGAGAAGGGGAGAGGGAAGGGGGGGGGGGGGGCGAGAGAGAGAGAGAAGGGGAGAGGGAGGGAGAGAGGGAGAGGGAGAGAGAGAGAGAGAGAGAGAGAGAGAGGGGGGGGGGGGGGGGGGAGAGAGTAGCCGCTCTTGATGAATTGAAGTCCGTAAGAAGAACGGACGATAGAAACCGGCTAAACAAGTTACCCAGTAAACATGATCAATATGGGAAGGGACCCCCAATACTTGGGATTAACTAAAAATAATCAAAACTCGGGATTAATGTGGGAAGACATGTGTAAGTTCGGATTATTGGTGTCAATTTGTCCAATTAATAATTAGGTTACTAAGTATGGAGGTCAATATTCTTTCAGGATTTGAATTAATTTGATTCATTAAATAACCGATTTTTGACATTTATTGCTTAAATCAAAATCATTAAAAAAATGTTGTTTGTTGAGTTTTTGCTTTAGGCCCGTGAGAAGTTTATGTCGCTTAAAAAAGGCACTCGATCGGAAGTTGCTTTTGAACTAGAAGAAGTAAGTCCTCTGTGTATCATAATACATGTGTGTTTGCATGCATGCATGCATTACATACCATTTGTTTATCATTTTGGTAGGGTTAATGACCTAAAAACCTCTTTCCATTCTCAGGAGCTACACAACTCAAAGTCTGAATTTGAGAAGTGCCGATTTAATCTAGTATGTCTTATCTGTGGCCATTTTCTTTTATTATCAAGTGCATTACTGATACATTGTTTGCATTTCGTTAATGATTTCAGGTAACAGCTCTTGCAAACGTGGATGCAAAGAAGAAGTATGAATTCTTGGAGTCTATAAGTGCAACAATGGATGCTCACATGAGATACTTTAAGCAGGTATATCTAATACTCGTTTCCATATATCTGTTTTACTGTCTACTTCAAAGTTATTTACTGCTGTATTCTTTTTCTCATACAGGGATATGAGTTGTTGAGCCAAATGGAACCATTCGTTCACCAGGTGATTTAACAGTTGCATGTGATTTTGACAAATTATTAGTTAAAATCGTAACTAATTTTCCATTCAAAGGTGCTGACATATGCACAACAATCGAAAGAAATGGCTAATGCTGAGCAAGACAAACTTGTAAAGAGAATTCAGGAATTTAGAACACAAGCTGAACTAGCAAGTCTAAGATCTTTGAGTAACACAGAAGCTTCTGCTAGTGGAGACGGTATCCACATTGTCGGTGTTAATTCATATAAAAACATAGAAGCAATTATGCAGTCAACTGTTAATGGAGAGGTATTGTTTTTATTTGCATTGTTATTTTTTGAGTTCCAGTTTCACTTTATCTATGTTTTATAATATGCTAATGGAGAGGAACCATTTTGCAATTTACCATAACATCTAGCTCTCGAATTTATCTTTCAGGTTAAAACTATTAAACAAGGCTATCTTCTAAAACTTTCTTCAAGCTTGCGAGGAGACTGGAAAAGGAGATTCTTTGTACTTGACACTTATGGAACGTTATATTACTACAGAACCAAATGGAATAGTAAACCGACTAAACAAACTGTAAGCATTTTATACCATTAACATCTTATTTCAGTTTAGTATCAATTTTATTTCCTTTTAGTCGGCATGTACAGAGTAAACAGCCTTGTAGTTGTGCATGGTTTAAACGTAGTCTTGCTATTTCTCAGCTTTCAACAATTTCCATCTATATGAAGACCGACCATCTAGGATAATTTGGTAATATGATGAATTTTGAGATGTTTTGGGTTGAATAAACATGTAGTAGTTACACACGACTACCAAGAAACAAGTGCAAAAGCAAGAATCTTGTGCCCTAAAAAAATTTATTCACTTTTGTTTATAAGTCATGCCTTTCTGAAATAGCTTTTACAACAAAGTGCTAGAATAGAAGGAACATACAAATTATTCATGTATACGTTCCTGTAATTATTCATTGTATACACAACATACAACACACAATTATTCCCAAGTTTATGTACCATACTTGTTTTCATTTTGCAATAGACTGTTCTTATGTAAGATTATTATTTCAGGATGAAGATGATATAGGCTGCCACACTGTTGACCTTCGCACTTCAACAATAAAAATTGATGCAGAGCAGTCAGATTTAAGGTTTTGCTTCAGAATAATATCACCATCAAAAACATTAACACTGCAGGTAATAAACAAGCGTGTCAAAAGAGCTTGTATTATATATCCATGCAAAAAAAAAAAAAAAAAAAAAAAAAAAAAGAAAAAAAAAAAAAAACTTGGCTAAACCCACATATCTCTGTTAGGCTGAAACTGCAATGGATCGAAGGGAGTGGGTTGACAAGATTACAGGTGTAATTGCATCACTTATCAATTCTCCTTTTGTAAATCAGGTCCTCTTCTCTTTGAATATTCTCTCCTTTTGTAAATTAGGTCCTCTTAGTGTCTCACATCCTTCGCTTTCATTAACTAATCCTTATGACAGTCACAAACTCACTCTTATTTGCAGTTTGCTTGTTAATTATCAGGGTTCTTCAGGAAGAATATATATAGAGGGGAAAAGCTTTCCTAAAGCAATTGGTTATGAATCTTCCGTGGAAGACACAAGTCAAGGACATGATAATGTCGCGATGGAATTGAGGGGAATTCCTGGAAATCATATTTGTGCTGAATGTGGTGCTCCCGAACCTGACTGGGCTTCCCTAAATCTTGGGATCCTTATATGTATCGAGTGCTCTGGCGTACACAGGAACCTTGGTGTTCATATTTCTAAGGTTCACCTTTTGAGAATTTTGTATATCAAAATACGTCATCAGTAGCTTTAGCTAACCTTGTTTAACTAGCTGTTGAAAGAAATGGTCCTTCAATGGAAGCGAACATACATTTTCTTATAGTTAGAATATTTATCTTCAGAGTTGGGATAATTTTGAGAAATTCTTTTTAAGTTACCACTGTGGTGAAATGCAGGTGTTGCAATCATACCTTTATTGTAACTTAATTGTATTATAGGTAAGATCATTAACGTTGGATGTCAAAGTTTGGGAGCCCACCATGCTCGATTTATTTCGGGCTCTTGGTAATTCATACTGTAATTCAGTGTGGGAGGGATTGATTCTGCTCCAAGAAGGAAGGTATTGCATTTATGAACTGGTTTATTTGGATATTCATTTACCTTACCTCAACTGATTGTAATAACCAATGTGCAGTGAGACTGGATTGTCGTCCAAAAAGCCTGGCCCCAGAGACAACATTGCGAAGAAGGAAATGTACATCCATTTGAAGGTTTTACTCTCTTTTTTTATACTTGATATTACTTTTTTCTAACTGTGTTTGGTTACCATAATGAGCTGACAATAAGCTACATACATACATATACATATATACATACATACCTACATACATATACTGTATACATACATACATACATATATATATATATATATATATATATATATATATATATATGTATGTATGTATGAATCAATAGAAAATAGTGATGCGTTAATGCACTTGCTTTGCATGTGCATGTCCCTGCCCTGGTATCTCTCCCCTCACATGTGCCTGGGTTGGACCCAGCTGCTTCTTCCCCATCAAATGCTTGTGTTCTGTTCCTTGCTGGTGCATGTTCACCTGCGGTTTCCGGTCCATGCTGTGGTCCTGTCCTAGTTGACCATGCTCGGTCTCTTTCTTGGGAGTTTGCTTCTTCCCAGTTGGGAAATATATCTGGTTCTGCCCTTTCCTCAGATGCTCAATCATCACAAGAATTGATTTCCTTTGGCTCATTTTGCACTCTCTCAGCCTATTGTGGTTTCTGATGATTTGTCTCAGCATATTGGTTTTTATTCCTGTTGTAGGTCAAAGTTTGCCTGTCTCACAAGCTGCTGTTGCTTCTAATGCTCAGTCTCCACAAATTCTGGTTTCAAATTCCTGTTCCGGCAATTCCTCTCATGCTTAAGTGGATCTGGCCATCCCGGATCCCATCTCGGTTGTTGATGCCGTTCCTGTTGGTTTCTCCCGCGTCTGCTTCAACGACGACTGTTCCAAAGAAGAAATTCTCTTTAAATTTGGCCGAGCTATGGACTTAAAATATAGTCCAATCACTCGCAACTACACTTTGGAGCGTCGTCGATTGCGCAACTTGGGCAATTAAGCTTTTATTCGTGTCCTGGCCTCCGAACCAGGATCTTTTGAGTTATTGGTTGCGTCTGTGTTTAGACGGAATCAGTCGGTTGGTTACTCAGTGGTTCGTTTATCGCCGGGCCGATTCCAAATTCGGGTGGCCTAGATTGGTTGTCATATAGTCTCTAGGCTTGGGTAGCAGGTCATTGTGCTATGGGGTTTTACCTCTTTTAGTGATTTTTTTTCTTTTACTTTTTCGTTTGTTTTTTCTTCTAAAATGTTACCTTGAGCCAGAACACTCTTATTGCAGTAATATATTTTCTTGTTTGTTAAAATTTTCTTCTATAAAGCCTACAAATTTCCTTTGTAAGGCAGCCAAATTATATAATCATAGCAAGTAAACTAGGTAGTGTCATACAATTTTCTTTTACATTTTAGTATGCAGAGAAAATGCTTATTGAAGGGTAACCAAATTATGTTATAATAGGAGTAAACTACATAGTGACTTACAATTTCCTTTTACATTTTAGTACGCAGAGAAAATGCTTATTGTGAAAGAACCGCCTCAATCCGATCTCCCACCTCCTGTTCAACGTGCATGGGAAGCAGTAAAGACGGATGATGTGCAAGCAACATATCATCTAATAGTAGCATCAGATGTAAATGCGAACACAAAATACGAAGAGGTAAGCAGTGACGTAATTCACCTAGAAGATGACCCAGATTCTAAAGATATTACGTTTTGCACAAAGTTTAAAGATTCAAGAGAACCAGATAGTTGTATGCAAGGTTGTACACTGTTACATTTAGCATGCCATGTTGGAGACCCTGTAATGATGGAGTTGCTGCTACAATTTGGTGCCGCTATTGATATGCAAGATTATCATGGAAGAACACCTCTTCATCACTGCATTTTAACGAAGAATAATGCACTTGCTAAGTATCTCCTTAAGAGGTATGCATAAATCTACTTCAGTTTTAGGAAAAAAAAATTGTACTTCATAGAAGTTCGCAATTTAGGACTGGGTGGTCCAAGACTGCAAATGCAATGAAATTTGCGATCATTCAATTTTTTTGAGATTTAGGAATTCCCGTAGACCATTGTAATTTCTGTTATACATTTGCCACTGGCATTTGGATGGAAAAGATGGGAGAAAAGAGAAGTGAAACTCTGGAATATTTGACATTTTTTTGTTGTAAAAGAAGTGGTTAGACTATTTAACAGAAATGCTTTGTGTGCAAGATGAAATAGCTTGATAACTTATTTTATCATGCAGAGGTGCACGTACATCAGTAAGAGATGGTGGGGGTCTAACTGCGATAGAAAGAGCCATGGAGCTAGGGTCGATAACAGATGAAGAGCTCTTCTTATTGCTTACTAATAACGATTGACTGAAACTGCATTCATATATTTTGGTAATCTATATGTTCACTGTTAGTTAACTGGTTTTACCTGTATTGATGATTTTTCAATGTTCATGACACCATCGCTTATTAAATTCGCAGGACATCTGAAAATGGTCCAGCTTTTCATATCATCCGTTCTGTCACTCCAAAACTACAGAAGCAAGGAATCTTGTTGAGCTTTGTATATAAAGTTTTCTTCTCTATTCAATCTCACACAGTTATTCTTTGTATGTTTGTAAAATGAGCACAAAAGCTCAACAGTCTCAAATGTATTTTATGCATGTGATGTGGTAAATGAGATTCACAAACAGTAAGCTAGATAATAACATATTGAATAGTTTTGTATTTTTTGATTTAATTTGTGGAATGAAAAACTGAATTTAATCATTGTTGTTTTATTTAGCATATATTGGGAAATTGCTTAGATTATTACATTATCAGCAGTGGTTTTTACAAAGCGGGGCTGTACCCGAATCTATAACATCATTACCAGAATTTAACATCGAAAATGTGATGACAAATTCAAATTGGACGTCCGTGGTATTTTTGCAACAACACAACTAAGAGCATTTCCAGTCTGTCTTTAATTCACATGGGGAAAGCAATCTAGAAATATCGCAAATCGCCCCTCCTCTAACAACAATGATTTGAGCAATTTTTTTTTTCCCCTTTTTTATTTTCATCCTCAATTCGCCAGGAACTACCACCAGCAAACTACTTAAGCTACAACCATGATTTTCTTTGAATCCTCCCCCATGCTCGAATCCACACTGCTAAAGCGGGAGTTCGAGATTTAAAATGGGACAAGCCCCCATTTATGCAGCTGAATATGTTCTATAGATAACAAAATTTTGGAACAGCGAATAACTCAGAAAGTACTCTCCTTTCATACATTTTACCCAACACGGTAGAACCCACTTTAACAAGGCAAAGAGCCCACGGTAAACATCTTTCAGCTTCTTAAGAGATTATCTTTCCCTGTACAAAGAAAGCCAGAAATCTCCTCCACCAATGCATTTGTATGATTACACTACCAATAAACCAAGACAAAGTCTTGTTACAAGCACTACTATTGATAGTAAGTTTTAAGAGAATAGCTAGTCCTAGGAAAAATTCCCTGTCCTGGTGCAAGGATGCACAGCGGATCGAACCGGGCTTTGTGGCCCACAATGCGGTCCCATTTCAGCCCGAAGTGGGCTCGCCATTGGGCCGGTGAAGAATGGTGGGGCAAATACTGCTTTGCACCAATGTGGGGCTGGCTAGCAGTTTCTGCTATATGTCTGTGACTACGAAGCACGTCTTCCAGACAGTTGTTTGCACCCGAATTTGGAACAGCGGATCGAAGAATGCCTACCACATATATGACTTGGTCCACTGGGTCTGACTCCGGCAGCACTGCCGATGAATTTGAATTCCATCTGGTAAAAGATCATGCAATCAAATTACTTAAGAAACCTACATTAAATGGGTTGAATCTGCTCTATATGCTCTACAAGAGTGCATCATTTGGTCACCAAAAATAAAATACACGTGCCCTTAAGCATAACATTTTGTATACCCCCACACCCTTGTCTAATGTTCTCAGTCACATATTATGTATCTGACAAAAATTGATTGGTTTTAGTTAATTAAAGTATAAGGTTAAATAAGCAAATTTGAATAAGGAAGACGTCTTATACTTTGTTTGGCATAACTGTAAATTTAGCAAATCTGGAAAATATAATTGTTTTGAGCGCTGCACTCTTGGTGTCAAAAGAGGGTTTTAAAGTTTCCCTACAATTATAGTAAATACTACATATTCCTTATAAGAGGTGATATGATGGCCAAAAAGAAAGCATAGACTGTTCCCCTTATTGCAAAATAAAGCCAAACATGCCAGCCTAACAGAGGGCACTACCTATATTACTAGGACCTAATTGTTTTGTCGTTACTTTAAAAAGTGTACTTTTGCAACAACTCTATAGCTGGCTAGATGCACAAAATCTGATATATATTCTTAATGTCCCCAAATCAAATACAACTATATAAAAAGAAATGCGATTTTGTTCACATCTTTCAAGGGATGTGAACAAAACACTCAGTCTCCATTGATGAAAATCAGGGATTCATATGGGTCCCTCTGAATTCCACCAATCAAGGTGGAGTGTTTTGTTCAAATCCCTAGAAAGGAGGTAAACAAAATCCTATTCTATAAAAAGTATCTCATAAGTAAAAGAGTTAGATTACTTACTTGTCTTTTAGAAGGGGGTAAATAAGGACAGGTCCTACAAATTCTTGAGGTGGAATATTCTCCAATAATAAATCTTTCAAGTTATTTATGCCTGATTTTGGCACAAACAAATTTAACCAAGGATGTGGCACATCCCATAATCCCTTCTTTTTCAAACCGATTTCTTCCATTGTCACTCTGTTCAGAAAATCATAATATGATGCATCCACACTGTAAACTAGAGATGGCATGTAACTCATCATCTTCAAAATTCCATCCAAAACCTGAAAATTAACAAGCAAAAATTTAGAATCCATAGATCATTCAGTAGGAAAACAGCGTGTTTTCAATTGCTTACTTGATCAATGTTGATTTCTTTGTGCTGATAGTCATGAACTGCAAACTCAATGCAGTAGAAAACTTTAGAACTATTATTTTGGAGCTTGGGAAAGAAATTGAGATGAGAAGGAAAAGCAATGGAGGAACTATGAATGGATTGCTCATTTAATACAATAAATCCTTCTACATAATCTATCATTTCCGGCATTGAGATCAGAAGCTCTTGGTCCTTTGTGAATGTATCAAAATCTTCGTAGAAGGCTCTTACCCATTTCACCTGTTGGTGAAAATACACAATAATTAGTTCTTTGTGAACGTATCAAAATCAAGAGCACTTTAGCATATACAAAACTTTTGTCAAGTCAATGTAAAGATTAATTTTTCTATGTTATTACCATTTTAGGAGCTTCTTGAAGTATGATTCTTGCTCTTGTTATTATCCCAAACTGACCTAGCCCACCTAAAACAGCATAAAAGAGCTCCGAATTCTTTGTTGGAGAACAGGTAACAAGATCACCATTGCCTATTCAATATATAAAACCACAATTATATCCACGGAATAAGAAAACGCATAAGGTTTTTGAGCTTTTTTTTCCCTTTTTTCTTTTACCTGTAACAACCTCCAGTTGAAGAACATTGCTAATCTGAGGGCCATATTTAAAAGACTGACCGCTAATGCCAGCATTAGACAAAGTGCCACCAATAGTAAGGTACAAATAATCGGTCCATGACCTCGGAGCAAGTCCTAGTTTCAAACTTTCTTCCAGAAGTTCAATCCATAGTGCACCTCCACTAATATCAGCATAAGAGTACAGTCCATTTTTCTGTTGAATTTTTATAGAAGATGGAAGAGCATCCATTTCAACTACAATGCCATTTAATGCCTGTGCTTGGCCATGTATTGAATGCCCATTTCCTCTTGCAGCAACTGTTAGTTTGCTGATTGATGATGAAGAAACATAGCTCAAAAGACGACAAATTTCTTCTGGGCTTTTTGGTCTTAGAACTAATGATGGGGGTCTAGTGATAAATTTACCAAAATCTGTTGAAGTTTTGGTTGTGGCTTGTAAGAAGTTTAATGGTCCAAAATCCATGGGTGATTGTATAAAATTACAAGGTGAACATAAAGCAAGAAGTAGAACAAGAAAATTGAGTTTAGCGCAAAAGTGGACAAACTCCATTAAAGCTTTGAAAGAAAACGAAATCTAATGGAAAGCAAATAGGATAAAAAAGATAGATGGAAGCGTCACTATAAATACATAGGTAGAAGAGTAGCCATGTGATTTTATGTGCACCACAATGTACATAAAAATGCGAACTTTTATTTTTATTTTTTCTTCTTCTTTTCAATTTGATATCATAGCGCTGAAATGATATTAAAATACTGGGTGTGGATGTACGAAGCAGAGATGCACTGCAATAAAATCTTGAAAGAGAATCAGCAGGACTCTCTGCTACCCAAAAAAAAGGCCAAAAAGGAAAGATCTCTTTGTATTCTTTTTATGAGAGATTTACTCTATTTTTGTGTATTTATATATAAAAAAACGATTGATATGAGAGGAAAGAGATATAGTTGTGGTATAAAAAATGGATGATGTGTGGCGTAAAATCATTAAAGAATCTAATGTGCCCAAGTCAAAGACACTAATATGATGCATATGTGAGCTGATAAAAATACTTTATCCTATGTTAAAAAAGGTACAGTGAAATGATATACAAGCGAGGTCGGTGAGTTGTGTAGTATGTGTTTTCAATTGAAGAAAGTGAACGTCAGTGTAACAACCAAACATGCACGGTTTTACAACTGTGTATAAATTAGAAGATATCTGCATAGAGTGAACACGGCTCAGCCAGTGGAAACAAAAATGAAGGGCAAAGCATGACTGAAAGAAGGAGGATAAGTTTAGTACAGAAACCGGAGGACACGTTCTCAAAAATGAGAGGATCCAAATCTTAAACAGTGTACTAGTGTATCCTGCCTTGTACTGTTTCAGCTTTTCACATACAGCAGGGCACAGGTCCCCAACAGGATGATACTCTACCCTAAATGCAGCTAAACTGTATACATTCATTACTATTGGGCACCACTCAACCCAAAAAGGGATTCCCTTAGATTTTGTGGTTGGAATTGGAACCTGCCATCTCCTTTTTGTATTAAGTGCTGCTCTTTTCCCCAAAGGAGATTTTTGGGTCCATCTACCATTGCGTGCATTGAAATCCTTGAACATTTCCTCACATTTGTCAAAAGAGGAAGAAGAAGACAAATTTAGATTAATTCCACTTCAATGTATAATTGAAAGATGATAGTGAATGCTCATTTTATTGCAATGTTTTGTTTGTTACGGTGTTCCTTAACGATAATAGCATGTGGAGTAAGTATTTCAATGTAATCATTGAACAACAATGTCACTTTGAGAATCAAAAATTATTCTTGTCAGAGAAAAGAGGGAGAAGCAGTCATTATCCTTGAACAGGTTCTTAATGCTTGCCAATTCTTATTAAAAGAAAGGGAATAAAGTTCAAACCATATGGCTTTGTTGTTGCAAGAAATATTGAGAGAGTATAATTAATTCATGTATCACTGACAAAGGGATAGAGTTTACATCAGTGTTTAAACATTTTTAAATAGCAAATAACCTTCACTGATTTATACAAAGTTAAGATAAACTGGATTTCTATTTAACAGTGAACGATCCACCATAATTAAAAGCTTAAATTGTTGATCAGGAACAATTTATCTAATATTCTGAGTTGTTATGATTTATAAGGAACAAGCATTTCTTACCTGCAAATGTCTTGTTAGTGCAAGCAAATATGTGAATAAAAAAAAATTATTCTAGGAAAAAATATTGTTGGAAAATGAAAAGTAGTCCTGGTTCATCTAAACATGTGAATAAAAAATACAAGTCTTGTTTGTTTATATCGATCAAAGTCAAACGCACAAGAATAGTTCTTTTATATAAGTTTGTATAAAATTTTATATATCAGTTTTTTATTCTTTGACTTCTCAGGCATGATATAAATAGTTCACACAATAATAAAACTAGTTCTTATTTGTACAAATGTTGTAATGTAAGATGCTAAGGACAGGTTGCATTGTATTTAGAGCTGGAACGAGTACAATGATAAGTCTTGTTATCATTTTAATTCCAAGCAAATCATGTTATTTGATTGGGAATAATAGGGTTCAAGTCAATTATAGGGATCAGTCACCGGCATGTTTGTTCATGCGTGGAAGTTTGACATTCCAAAATCCAATTTTAAATGCGCTGATAAAACATTCTAGGAAACATAAAGAACAGCCTGACCTAGAAGAAACAAGTACTTTTTGAAGTTGACAATAATAAATATCAAAGTTTAGAGTAAGCTTGCTGCAGTCGTGTGTATCTGTTTTATTTTCCTCTGTTATAATACGTGTATTGATGATCACAAAGCAACTATATAGTATATCCGTATCATTATTTATTGCAATTATTATATTTACAAAGAGGCGTTGACAATGAGTATAAGATCTCTAATTAAGAAGAAAGGAAGAGAATTGCCGGCAGCAGGAAAAAAGTATAAAATAAAACGACTGCGATCATAATTGACCAAAAAAAGAGAAAAATATTCAGAATATAGAGAATCGTATAGAATGAAGTAGACACAAAATGTATACCTTTATTGCTTTATGAGATGAAATAGCGATTGCAAGAGGAGGAAGAATTTCTTTTGATGGCTTAACATGAATTTGAGGGGGAAGACCGATCAAAATCGCACACCAATCCGTCATAGCGATTAAGCAGATGATTTGATACCAGCAGGTGAAGCTCAGTAAGCCCACATGTGCCTTGGCATGGCAGCCATTTATTAGCCTGATCCATAAAATAATGCCTTATTTTGGGATATTACAAAAGGCCCAAATTAATGTTTAAATTACAGTTAATGATTGATAATTCATTAGCAACTACTGCGAGTTCAAATGATTCGTTAACCTTAAGCTTTTAGATATTTTTGCTTTTTTCTTAACGAAGGTGTAAGTAGTATTTTTTTAAAGATAACTGTTATTGAATTGATTTTTTCTTAAACACAACTAACAAAGGTTTAGTGTTAAATATACATAAGAAAGTTCAAAGCATACAACCTACATTTGATCTTTTTAGAGGCAAACAAGTACCAACTTAAAAGCATTACATTACAAGAAACATCGATTAATTCCTAGATTATATTGGTAGCAACTAATTCATTTTATCAGCTGCACCATAACGTTATTTTGTATGAGTTTAATCCAAAACTAGAAATAAATTAAACAACTACAAGTAGTAACTAATGAAAATTAATTTTATTTAGTTCCAAGTTGAATTTAAAATGTTGGATATATCTTTATAAATGAAATTATACTCACTGTGCAGTGGTTATCTTCATTTTAAAAGTAAAACCAAAAGTTAGACATATTACCTGAATTCTGAATTAACTTAACTTGATGTACTCTCCATTACACACACACACACACACACACACACACACACACACACACACACACACACACACACACATATATATATATATATATATATATATATATATATATGAAAATTGGTACGCTTTTATTCATTTACCAATATAAAGCCGTATTTATATGCATCGTCAAAACCTTATAACCCCCTAACCTAAATGGGTGCCTTACAAGGAAAAAGAGTACATATAAATTTGGTGAACTGAGGACAATATTATAAACAAAGAAATTAGGAAAAAAAATAACCCCTTGCACAGCCCAAAGGACCAACACACTTCTTCAAATTTAAATTTAAATGCAAATAAAGATGGTGGTAACCCAACATCATTCAACTCTATCCCCTACCACTGCAAAATTTGTTCTTCCCGTGGATTTCTTCTCGTCTTTGTTCCGTATTTCGAAAAAAGTAAGTAATCTTCTTTTCGATCTGTCTTAACTTTGTAGTTGCTTCAATTCAACGTGTACTGAAAATACGATTGTTTTTTTCCCTCCGAATCGAGTAGATTGTGGTTGTAAGGCAGGCATAGGCTGAATCTTTAAGTTGGTTTTCACATTTGAAGGTTGAAAATGGAAGCTGAATTTCATCTAGGATGGTAAGTAAAGGAGTGGGAGGTAAAGAGAGTTTGTGTTTTAAAGAGCACCAAATGTAAGCAGAGTAATCGCAGGTGAAAAATAAATGACGCACCGATTCTTCATGAGAGTTACATAACGCACATGCAGTGTTTGATGTCATGACAAATTGATACAAACGGTCACTGGTATTTAGTCTGTCGAGAGCAGCAAGGTAGGTGATGAAAGGCATACGTCTGTTTTTCTTGAAGTGCCAAATAATGGAGAAAATGGGATAGATTTCTGAGTGAGTACGCATTATATCCCAAACATTATAAAACGTAAAACTACCACCTTCACACCATTCATAAAGGTCAGTAGGAAGATTTGTATAAAGTCGAATATGTTGAATGTCGCTAACTAATTATTTGGTTGTAAGATGTAAGGAATGATAAAGCTGGTTATCTCTAATAATGTTGCTATCCTTATCAGATTCAACACCTATAATGTGAACCTGGTGATTCCAATCAGATCAATAAGGTGTCTACAATTCACCCATGGTTCAAACCATAAGTAGGTATCATTCCCAATTGCTAGCAGTTTATTGAAATATTGTTTAGCGTTAGACCGTAATCTAAGCATTGCCTACCACGTTGAAGAGGCATTGTTGTCTATAGAAATATTCCAAAAATGTTTGCCCAAACAGTATCGCCTATGCATCCATGTGCTCCATAGATTAGACTAATTAAGGTAATTCCACATAAGCTTAAGACTGGCAGTTTTCTTAAGGTTTGAAAAAAGTTTGAGGCCAATACCACCCTCCTGTTTAAGTCTACACAGCGTTCTCCGAGCAAATGTGTTGAGCCTACCCAGAAAAAATCAGCATATAAAGGTTTTAATTTATCCAGTGTTTGTTCGGGAATTTGGTAGACAAACAACCAATATAGTATAGTTGAGTTATTACAGAGTGTATCAATTCAGCTCTACCTGCAAAACTCAATATCTTTGTATCCCAACCCTGAAGCTTCATCTAAACTCTAGTTATTAATGACTATCATTTGGAGTAATGTAGGTAATTTGAGGAAATGGGGATATCTAGGTATTTAATGGGAAGAAAGCCTTGTGCAAATCCTAGGACCTGCAGTATGGAGTAAGATTTTGTTGTGCAGTACTGAAGTAAACCCTAGCCTTTGAAGCGTTGACATTTAAACCTGCATAAGAACTTAGCTTTTGGAAAATCTGATGTAAGGAAGTAGCCGAAGTTAGATTAGATTTGCCAAAAATCATAAGGTCACCTACATATAGTAAGAGAGTAACTGAAGGATAGAAGGTAAAAACTGGGGAAAATTAATGCATATAGGTTGATTCATCCAGCAAATAGGTAAAGTATTGCATAATAATTGTAAACAAATAGGGAGAGAGTGGATCCCCTTATCGAAGTCCTCTCGTAGAATGAATAAATCACTTAGGAATCCCCTGGATAAGAATTTAGAACATGGCCGTGGAAATACATTCAAAAAATATATTAATAAAATGGTTTGGAAAGCCTATCCTGGACATAATGTAACAAATGAAACCTCGGTTGACCATATCATAGGCCTTTTGCAAATCCACCTTGACAGAGAATTTTGATATATCCTACTTCTTGAAATCACGAAGTAACCCATGAGCAAGGATGATATTATCACCAATATACCTTCTAGGAATATACGTAGACTGGTTTTCGGAAATGATATGGGGAAAGAACACCTTAATTTTGTTGCACGTTATTTTTGAGAAAACCTTGTAGTACATATTACAACAGGAAATGGGACGGTAATGAGAGACGTTAGTAGGTTTATCAACCTTTGGAGTTAATGTAATGAATGTATGGTTGATACCCTTAGGTAATTTACCTGAAGTGAATATATCAGATATAGCAGCTAACAGGTCATCCTTCAACATATCCCAGAGTGATTTCATAATTTGGCATTTATTCCATCAGGGCCGGGACTCGAATCATCGTGTACTGAAAACACTGCGTCTTTTACTTCTTGTAAAGTTATATTCTGGATCAGGTAGTGTTAGCCGTGCTTATTAATTGTAGCAATAGTCTGGAAATCTGGGAATGTAGAGCTTGTATATCCATTAAAAAGAGATGTAAGATATGCAATTGCCTCATTTTCAATCTCAACACTTTTATACAATGGTTGTCCATCAGGGTTGATTAAAGCCCGTATATTATTGAAAAATTTCTTGGTTGTCATCTTGGAGTAGAAGAATTTTGAATTAACATCACCTTGTTGTAACCTTTTAATTTTAGCTTGCTGCTTCATGAACGTAGTTTTTATTGAGTGATGGGTTTAATATTCTTCTTTTGCCTGCAGGAAATCATCTTATAGTAAGTCATTCTCCGGGTCTGAATCAACGGCTTGTTCAAGATGAGAAAGTCGTTCCTCCAAAGCTTTAAGGTGATTGTCTCATTTGTCTCTGCTTTTATTCCAAGCTTTTAATTCTCTTTTACATGAAGTTAACTTGTGCATGAACTGGTAACTGGGAAAATGTAACAACCCGGAATTTGGGAACCAATTTAAAATTTTTATTTTAGAAATTTTAATGAAATTTGAATGTTTAAAATAATTTATTTTAAATCGAAATTAGAACGAATAAATTTATTTTAATTATAAAACGAGCCTGAAATGGCGCGGCAGTTTGGAAATTCGTTTTCTAATTTCAAGTTAATATACAGAATACATTTTAAATCAGAATCGAGCGAAACAAGAAATATTTAAATCTATTTGATAATATCTTTCTAACGAATGTAAGAAACCGAGATTTCACTTTATAAATAAAAAGTTATGGCCAGTTTAAAATTTAGAAAAGTCGCTGTAGAGTTTATATATATTTTAATTTAATATATGGCCCTTAGAAATAACCATTTTACTAACTACCTCCGTTTTCGATGAAACCACTTTTGTTAGATTTGGAATATCGAATTATTGTTAAGTTTAATTTTCCATAATTTTTAAAATTAATATGTGAGCGTGGAAAAGGAAAACGTGTTTTGTTCATTTCAGTCAAATCTGATCGACCAGAAAATGACCATTTTTCAAATGGTCACGGAATTTGAAGAAATTAATTTTGTTAGGACTGTATCATCAAAATATAACTAGAAATATTTTTTTGGAATTTTAAGAGTCCGTATGTGGCCCCAGTGAATTTAAATGTACGACTGAAATAAATAAATAATATGTTAAATTAAATAAAACAGGCTAAAGATGATCATTTGGGGTGACGGGACCTAGCCCATTGCATCCGGAACGGGGGGCAATTGGGTAGGAATAATTTTCGTTGGGTTAAAATTGGAGTTAGTTAGAACTAATGGGTTTATTTGTAAAATTAAAACATTTATTAATATTTTATTATAAATATTAGAAATTCCAAAACCCTAATGCTCCATATCCTGTAGCCGCCACCATCTAATATCAATGGCCATGGTGGTTCTGAATTCATCCCTTAATTTCTTTAAATCCCTTAATCAATTCATGGTTCCTCCAAAGCAAAAACTGAAGAGAATTCTTGTTCTTCGAATTGGTACGGGTGTTGTAATGTCTCGTACTTTTACGGTAGAATAATTAATTAATTTAATTATTAAATATCGATTTGGTGATATCGATAACTTGAATTAAATAATATTTATATTTAATTAATATAAATAATAGAATAATATATATAATTCAGAAATAATCAAAAATGGTGGAATTCACAATATCGTGTGAATGGGATTATTTATAAGATATAATTCAGCTTGGAATTGAATTTGAATAACGAATATATTATATAAACGACAGTTTGAACGTATAATTATATTATAATTATAATCGAGCTCGAAATGGCGCTGCAGTTCGTAAATTGGCGATTCGAACTTTAAACGAATATATAGAAGCCGTTTTAAGTCGGATTTCTGTGAAATAAGAAACGTTCAGAGCTGGTGAAGTATATTTTTCTAATGGAAGAGAAAATTCGGGATTTCGTCGTATATATTGGAAGTTATGTCTAAATCAATTTAGCCGAAAAACAGCGGCGTAATCGTTTATAAGCCATAACGATATATTTAATTATAATTAAATATTGGCTTCGAAATTTGGACAAATCCTTAGAGACGTAGATATAATTTAATTTTTAGAATTTTACTGTAATTTTTAATTAATTAAATATGCGACTTTTTATTTGGAGTGTTTTACACCCTATATCAATATTTTGGGGTTTCACAATATAAGTTAACCTACCGATATTTTTATATTTTCGGGATCGTGGCACCTCACTGAACACGACTATATTTTTATTTCAGTCTCAACGCATACATAAACTTTGGGAGGGGAGAAAAGAAGTTTCATGAGAAAAATCCATCCCTTAACTTAATTCCACACGGTCAAAACAGAACCCACGTCCATCTCTTCTCAGCCGCATCTCCCCTTCTCAAATGCGTGGCCTTCAAAGCTCCACAACAATCAAACCAAAAAGCTATAAATACCCAAACACTAAACCTAACTTCCTCATTTCCTCTAGTCAAAATTGGTCCGCCGTCGTTTTTTTTCATTTACATTAAATGTCTCGAGCAAAGGAAATCCTCAACAATTTGAATTAATTCTTATAAATCACATAAAGTATATATATTTGGATTTAGCATGTGAAGCTCTTCGCTTCAGTGGGGGTTTTGGTAAGCTCGACGAGGGTTTTTCACAGGGTCGAAATGGACGCAGTAGGCTAGGGTTCAACTTCTTGGGACGATTGGTTATCGAGGTGCAAAACTGAGTTGATATTTGGGTTTGTGGTTGATTTTGGTTTCGGTTGTGATAATTTGGTGAAACTCGGTTCATTGGTGGCGTCGATGGTTTTTCGACGGAGAGCAGGTTGGGATTGATTCGAGTGGTGCAAGATGCGTGAAATTGCGAGGAAAGTGAAGAGAATTCAAAGAGGTGATTTTTGATGGTGTTTGTGGGATTTATAGTGGCTTGTTTAAGGAACGATTTGGGTTTGAAAGTGGAGAAATGGTGTTCGGTGGTGGTGAATTACACAGAGCAGCGTATTTCACGATTTGGGGAAGAAGAGAATTTCGGGTAAGGGCTTTAAGGGGTGGGTTGGGCCTATGTTAAAATGGTGAGGCCCGTGTTCCAATTAAATTTAATCTAAGCTATTTAAATATCTCTATAACTTGTAATGATCATATCTCCTTCATACGATATCAGAATTGGACAAAACAAGATCCGTTAGGATCGTATGGACGGACACTACCCAATGGAACTGACAGGGAGTGAATCGAAGCTCGTTTGAATTTATGGCGAAATAAATTGTTTGATTCAAATCAAACAACAGTTTATCGTTCTTTAACGATGAACTGCCAAAGTGAGTAAAACTCACCAACTCTGAACAGTTATATTTCTATAACGTATTCTTAGAACTGATAATTATCTGTTGATTGTTGTGTGTTAACTGTTTGGTTGAATTGCTTATGTATTGGTTGAAATTATAGATAACGATATATATATATAAATCGTTAATCAAATATTGATTCTGTTTAGCAAAATATTTCATAGTGAAATGAAATCGATGTTAATTATATTGTTTAACATCTGTGATGCAGGGAAACAGGTTGGAGGGACCCAACTGGGTTCCTCAATATTTAAAATACTGTTTTGTTTCATATATTGTGATATATGATGTGCTATATAATCTGCTGTTGATTATGTGTGTTTGAATGACATCAACCATTGTTAATTGGTATTGTAAATACCGTAAGACTAGAATGTAGAAAAGGGGATTTTCAAAGTGTATTTTGAAAATAAATTGTTTATATAAAATCAATGGATTTTATATATAAAAGGAAAAGGGTTTTATAAAAGGAATTTTATTTATAAAATCAAAGGATTTTATAAAAAGGATAATTTTTTATAAAATGAAGTAGAATTTATTAAAGAGAAAATATTTATAAAATCAAGGGACTTTATAAAAAGGTAATTTATTTATAAAATCAAAAGGGTTTTATAAAGAGGAATATTTATTGGGATAATAAATAAAATCATATAAGGAATATTTATTGGGATAAAAATAGAAGTATAAAAGGATTATTTATTTAGAAAATAAATAAAATAGAAAGAGGAATATTTGTAAAACATTTACAAATAAAATAGAAAGAGGAATATTTGTAAAACATTTACAAATACAATAGAAAGAGAAATATTTGTAAAACATTTACAAATAGAATTAAAAAGGAAATATTTATTTTGAAAAATAAATAGAGTTATAAAAAGGAAATATTTATTTAGAAAAATAAATAGAGTTATAAAAAGGAAATTATTTATTTAGAAAATAAATAGAGTTATAAAAGGGATTTATTGGGAAATGAAAAAGAATGTCATATAAGGAGATATTTGGCAAATGAATAGAATTTTACATCAGGAAAGTTTGGACCCGTGCTTCGCACACGGGTATAACATGATATGGATTTAAAGCAAAGATTTTAAGTAGAATCTGTTGTAACCAATAGATTGAGAAGATTAATTTATAAATAATATTTTATAAATTAAATAAAATATTTATCATTGGATAAATAGAATATATAAGTCAGGGCTTATATAGAGAAGTAAGAATCGATTTCAACATCGATATTTGAAACTGAATATGGACGTAGAGTTAATCAAAGGAGTTAATCAAAATGTGTTGATAAAAATGAGTTAGAGGAGTTAGTCGATTAGAGTTAGAGTTAATCGATTAGAGTTCGAGCTAACCAGTTAGAGTTAATTAGTTAGAGTTAATCGATTAGAGTTAAATCGAACTAGAGTTATTCGAATAGAGTTAATCGAACAAAAGTTAGTCGAATATTTGTTATTCGAATAGAGTTAATTGAATTAGAGTTAGTCGGGTTAGAGTTATTCGAATATAGTTTATTCGAAGAAAGAGTTATCGAATAAGGTTATTCGAATAAGAGAATTAATCGAATATAGTTTATTCGAATAGAGAAAGAAATTATCGAATATTAGTTATTCGAATGGAGTTTATCGAATATTAGTTATTCGAAAGGAGTTTATCGAATATTAGTTATTCGAAAGGAGTTTATCGAATATTAGTTATTCGAAAGGAGTTTATCGAATATTAGTTATTCGAAAGAAGTTTATCGAATATTAGTTATTCGAAAGGAGTTATCGAATATTAGTTATTCTAAAGGAGTTATCGAATGTTAGTTATTCGAAAGGAGTTATTGAATATTAGTTATTCAAAATGAGTTATCGAATATTAGTTATTCGAAAGGAGTTAATCAAATATTAGTTATTCGAAAGGAGTTAATCGAATATAGTTTATTCGAAAGGAGTTAATTGATAAGAGTAAATTAGTTAGAGTTAATTGAATAGAGTTAATCCAATAGGGTAAATCAAATAGAGTTAATCAAACAGAGTTAATAGAATTGAGTTAATCAAATAGAGCTAACTAATAAGAGTAAATCGATTAGAGTTAATCGAATAGTGTTAATTGAATAGAGTTATTCGAATATAGGTTATTCGAAGAAGAGAGATTATCGAATATAGTTTATTCGAAGGAAAGAGTTATCGAATAGAGATTTATTCGAAAGAGAGTTACGTAAGGAAGTTTGTTAAAGATTTAAAAGATAAACGTTGACTATTTCAAAGTTAAAACGTTATTCAGTTAAGGTCTGAGAGGTAATTATAACCCAACTTGATTGACTTCCTTCTTAACTAAGGAATGGTAAGGTTTGATAGTGAATGATGGTTAAGTGAATTTAGTTAATGAGTGTAATGGTTTGTGTTGGCATAACAATGTTTATTTAAACATCTGTTTAAATCCAATAAAGGAGTTTTTGAAATGTTTTCCAAATAAGAATCAGAAATGTTTTCTAATAATAGAAAACAAGAAATGGGAGAGATATGGAAATGTTTTCCAGTGATTGATAACGTATATTTTCTAAACTTAGAAAATAAGAATTTACGAATATATGGAAGTGGGAAATAAGGAAGTAAATAAATTAATGTTAGATTAATTTAAAGGGGTTAAATGTGGATTGTTGTTTGATCGATAGAATTTCCATCTGGAAATAATATCGTTGTTTGCACACGTGTTTTTCTTTGATAGTTAAATCACAGACTATCAAAGTTTTGACCATTTTTCCATTGTCAATACCGAGAGACCGGTTGGATTCTTATCCAAAGAACCACTCCGTATGGGCGTTAGCGTTTCGAATCAAATAGATCAAAGAAAAATTGAAGACGGAGTAAAATGCAAGGGCTGTTGTATAAGTCCTAGGTAGAGATTGCCTAGGATGGGTGTATGGAATAGTGCCTTCGGTTTGTCCAGTCCTAGGACAACTTGAATAGACGAATGTTTGACAGAGTATATCTGGTACATCACATAAGTTGATCGTTTCAAACGTTTTTACATTGGTGGCGGAGGAATTCGTTTCTCTTAGCTTATACCCGTGGTATTTTTGGGGAAATCAATTTGTGATTTGACGGGTATGCCGATGTGGCATTCAAAGTAAATGGAGGAGTGATCTGTTAAAAGATATGTTTTGACCTCAAGCCTCATCAACTGGGAAATGACAGAAATTGGGCAGACATCATGGCTAAGTGGTTCGCAACCAAGTAGGGTATATTGTCACCATCTAGAGAATATTCATATTGTTACTTCTTTCAATCCTTATCTCCCGGGAATGGTTATGTTGGTTTGCCAACTGTAAGGTGACAATATATTCGATACACTCAAGCGAAATGAGTGGTCGGTCATGTGTGGCTGAGTTGCAAGATGTTCTTGTTGAAATTCAGTGTATCGCTTCTAGAGTACACTGAGCGGAAGGTGGATCCATACCTTGTCATAGTTGGAATCCATTCCCCAAATAAGAGCCCGTGGTTTTTGATTGTATATTATATATGTAGAACGTTAGATGCAAGCGTTTCTACTAGATTGATATTACTTGTGTTAGACATTATTATAATATCAAACAAGTATCGTTTTACAAATGATTTGCGTTATTGTAAGGTAAAAACCATCCGTGTTTATGTGTGGATCGGTCTTACGATTATTCTTTCTTTTGAAAGGATTTTGAAAGTTAAATCAAATGATTTGAGTTTACTCACACCAGTCACATGACTGGCCCGGAGTTTATTTTGTTTTGTTTTCCCTAAACTCTTGGGTGCCCAATTTTGTACGGGCAGTCAAGTAGTTGGGATTTACAGATACTTGGAGAGCTTGGAGCAGGAGGCTTCAGGATCATATAGCTATTGTTTATTTCCGTTGTGTTGTAAGTGCTGTACTGTGGAAATGTTATGTATATTCAAGTACATATTTATATATCAAAGTTACGTTATGAAATATATTTATTCGTTCCGGTGTGAGGATCGTGTTTACTCTGATGGTGTATGTTCTTCTTCTTCTTCTATTCTAAGTTTCTATCTTATCTATCCTTACCTTCTGTTTTCTTTCTATTAGTTTTCTGTTTTCCAGTACAATGTGGGTTGGACTTGTGTTATTTGGTCAGCTCAAATTAGACTGGAATTTCGGGACACTACAGTTGGTATCAGAGCTTAAGGTTAAGTAATTACCTTGGCTCTGTGGCGTAACTCGATAGAGATGGGATTAGTAATATCCTAGATTGAGTTGAGTGTATATATATATATATGAGCGCGTATATGTTATTTAATATAAAAATGGTTTTTATATTGTGATGATTTATTGTTTGAGTGGCTTATGAATTCTGGTCGATGGTGGGGCACCACAACATCGATAGGTATTTCTAAACACTCGAATACGATGAACCGACATGGTATGTTTTGAAAAGAGGGTAAATGAAATAATTTTACCCAAATTATGTGTTAATATAAAGGAAATTTTGTCTTAATATTATTATTACGTACATTGGATGTGTTGGTTGTTATATTAATCGAATAAGATTAAAATTGAGTTGGTTATGCATATGTAACCAAATGAAATCCGTATAAGTGTTATGAATTAAATCTGAATTTAAATCATAATTGGAATTAAAATTCCGAAAACATGAAAAGTGTTTATAAAAGGAATTGGATTAAATATATGAGAATTTTAAAATCCTGGGAGATTTTAAATTGTTTTACAAGCATTGTGAATGATATTTTGAAATGTATTTCAAAATGGAAGTGTTTAGAAATGGTTTTGAAAGTGATATAGTATTGAACTCACTTCGATAGCTGGGAAATAACCCTGATGATGAACATCATTAGTGTTCATTTTCGAGTTCTAAGTGACGGATTACTACCAAAGATACAGTTTTGAATTATTTTGGGAAAAAGAGTTGTTTTGACATTTCGAAATGAATATTTGATTTTTGAAAAGCAAAGCTGTTTAAAAACTCCCAGAAACATATTGTTTGAATTAAACCAAATTAGATGGGAATTTGTGAAACTAAATTGAAAAATCAAGAATGGTACTTGAGATTGATAATGGAATTTGGCTTCGATAAAGCGAATGGTTGTGTTGGAGATAAAAGTGATTTGAGTTTGATTGGGATGACATTGGTATATGCAGAATTGGTAACACATGGAAATGATATATTGATATGCCCGACAAAAAGGTACCAGTTTATATTATAGATAGGTTTGAGATTTTGATGAGCCGAATTGGCAAGCCGCTTGGCTGTTTGATTTTCTTTTGGGTTGAAGAAGGCCCAGAGAGGCGAGTTGGAGTTTGAGCTATTGACCAATACAAAGGAGGTGCTGGCGAAATTTTTCGAAAAGTTAAGGCGGTAGGAAATTTTCAGGATTTTTGAAAATTTTCGTTGATAAGAATGAATTAATATTTTAATTAAAATAAATTGGTTCGGTTGAGACTGAGGTTAAGAAGTGAACAAATAATTTTTAACCGGTCGATAGGGTTTGTTTTCTACCTTAGCAATTTCGAGAACGAAATTATTTTTGAGGGGGGAAGAATGTAATGTCCCGTACTTTTACGGTAGAATAATTAATTTATTTAATTATTAAATATCGATTTGGCGATATCGATAACTTGAATTAAATTCTATTTATATTTAATTAATATAAATAATAGAATAATATATATAATTCAGAAATAATAAAAAATGGTGGAATTCACAATATCGTGTGAATGGGATTATTTATAAGATATAATTCAGCTTGGAATTGAATTTGAATAACGAATATATTATATAAACGACAGTTTGAATGTATAATTATATTATAATTATAATCGAGCTCGAAATGGCGTTGCAGTTCGTAAATTGGCGATTCGAACTTTAAACGAATATACAGAAGCCGTTTTAAGTCGGATTTCTGTGAAACAAGAAACGTTCAGAGCTGGTGAAGTATATTTTTCTAATGGAATAGAAAATTCGGGATTTCGTCATATATATTGGAAGTTATGTCTAAATCAATTTAGGCGAAAAACAGTGGCGTAATCGTTTATAAGCCATAACGATATATTTAATTATAATTAAATATTGGCTTCGAAATTTGGACAAATCCTTAGAGACGTAGGTATAATTCAATTTTTAGAATTTTACTGTAATTTTTAATTAATTAAATATGCGACTTTTTATTTGGAGTGTTTTACACCCTATATCAATATTTTGGGGTTTCACAATATAAGTGAACCAACCGATATTTTTATATTTTCGTGATCGTGGCACCTCACTGAACACGACTATATTTTTATTTTAGTCTCAACGCATACATAAACTTTGGGAGGGGAGAAAAGAAGTTTCATGAGAAAAATCCAACCCTTAACTTAATTCCACACGGTCAAAACAGAACCCACGTCCATCTCTTCTCAGCCGCATCTCCCCTTCTCAAATGCGTGGCCTTCAAAGCTCCACAACAATCAAACCAAAAAGCTATAAATACCCAAACAATAAGCCTAACTTCCTCATTCCCTATGATTAAAATTGGTCCGCCGTCTTTTTTTTTTCATTTTACAGTAAATGTCTCGAGCAAAGGAAATCCTCAAAAATTCGAATTAAATCTTATAAATCACATAAAGTATATATATATTTGGATTTAGCATGTGAAGCTCTTCGCTTCAGTGGGGTTTTTGGTAAGCTCGACGAGGGTTTTTCATGGGGTCGAAATGGACGCAGTAGGCTAGGGTTCAAATTCTTGGGACGATTGGTTATCGAGGTGCAAAACTGAGTTGATATTTGGGTTTGTGGTTGATTTTGGTTTCGGTTGTGATAATTTGGTGAAACTCGGTTCATTGGTGGCGTCGATGGTTTTTCGACGGAGAACAGGTCGGGATTGATTCGAGTGGTGCAAGCTGCCTGAAATTGTGAGGAAGGTGAAGAGAATTCAAAGAGGTGATTTTTTGTGGTGTTTGTGGGATTTATAGTGGCTTGTTTAAGGAATGATTTGGGTTTGGAAGTGGAGAAATGGTGTTCGGTGGTGGTGAATTACACAGAGCAGCGTATTTCACGATTTGGGGAAGAAGAGAATTTCGGGTAAGGGCTTTAAGGGGTGGGTTGGGCCTATGTTAAAATGGTGAGGCCCGTGTTCCAATTAAATTTAATCTAAGCTATTTAAATATCTCTATAACTTGTAATGATCATATCTCTTTCATACGATATCAGAATTGGACAAAACAAGATCCGTTAGGATCGTATGGACGGAAACTACCCAATGGAACTGACGGGGAGTGAATCGAAGCTCGTTTGAATTTATGGAGAAATAAATTGTTTGATTCAAATCAAACAACAGTTTATCGTTCTTTAACGATGAACTGCCAAAGTGAGTAAAACTCACCAACTCTGAACAGTTATATTTCTATACCGTATTCTTAGAACCGATAATTATCTGTTGATTGTTGTGTGTTAACTGTTTGGTTGAATTGCTTATGTATTGGTTGAAATTATAGATAACGATATATATATAAATTTTTAATCAAATATTGATTCTGTTTAACAGAATATTTCATAGTGAAATGAAATCGATGTTAATTATATTGTTTAACATCTGTGATGCAGGGAAACAGGTTGGAGGGACCCAACTGGGTTCCTCAATATATAAAATACTGTATTGTTTCATATATTGTGATATATGATGTGCTATATAATCTGCTGTTGATTATGTGTGTTTGAATGACATCGACCATTGTTAATTGGTATTGTAAATACCGTAAGACTAGAATGTAGAAAAGGGGATTTTCAAAGTGTATTTTGAAAATAAATTATTTATATAAAATCAATGGATTTTATATATAAAAGGAAAAGGGTTTTATAAAAGGAAATTTATTTATAAAATCAAAGGATTTTATAAAAAGGATAATTGTTTATAAAATGAAGTAGAATTTATTGAAGAGAAAATATTTATAAAATCAAGGGATTTTATAAAAAGGGAATTTATTTATAAAATCAAAAGGGTTTTATAAAGAGGAATATTTATTGGGATAATAAATAAAATCATATAAGGAATATTTATTGGGATAATAAATAGAAGTATAAAAGGATTGTTTACTTAGAAAATAAATAAAATAGAAAGAGGAATATTTGTAAAACATTTATAAATGAAATAGCAAGAGGAATATTTGTAAAACATTTACAAATAAAATAGAAAGGGGAATATTTGTAAAACATTTACAAATACAATAGAAAGAGAAATATTTGTAAAACATTTACAAATACCAAATAGAATTAAAAAGGAAATATTTATTTAGAAAAATAAATAGAGTTATAAAAAGGAAATATTTATTTAGAAAAATTGTAACACCCCGTATTTTTGAATAACCGAATTAACTAAAATAAAGAATAATTAATCTCAGACGTGAGAATTAAGGGAATGGGGTTGCGCCATTGTGTTCGTATTGGAATTCTGGTTGAAATTGAGTCCGAGTTTGCGGGAAACGGATATCGGATGAAGGAGATATGGACGATCGAAGTTAGGCGGAAAACCGAAAGAAGAAGAGGAAAAAATATATTATTGCACTGGCACACTTGGGAAGTGCGCCAGTACAAATTTACATTGGTGCACTTCCCAAGTGCGCCCAGGCCGAGAGAAAACCTGCACAGCTTTCTGGTTCAGTCCGATCTGTGTTGTGACTCATTGCTGAGTCCTTTCCGACTCCTTGCTGAGTCATTAGGGCTGACTTGTCATCCTATCTTGACTGAGTGGTTTCGATTAACCCTAAGATCATCCGACGGCTTAAATTTATTCAAAACTCTATAAAAAGACCCATAGACTCAAACCCTAAATCAGAATTAAAACTTAAACTATGGCCGTCATGCTGTCGTCTTGAACCCTTGAGTAGCCGCTACAAATTAAAGAGGAAGAACAACAAATCAAATCAGTTCTATTCAACCCTAACAACGAATCTTCTTCAAAGGAGAGCTAATACAACTCCAGAAATCAGAATTCAGAACTCAAGACCGCTTTTGAGTTGTGAGTTCGATCACTTTAACAAAATAATTGCTAAATCAATTATGATGTGATATACGTTGGATTATAAGTTGTGGTTGTGAATCTAATTCATATGTTTAATCATGTATGTTAACTTGATTCATATTATATGATGTTATGAAAGTTTTATATATGATGTTATGCAAGTTTTATATATGATGTTATGCAAGTTTTATATATGATGTTATGCAAGTTTCATGTATGATGTTATGCAAGTTTCATGTATGATGTTATGCAAGTTAATATGATTATGCAAGTTTCACATATGATGTTATGCAAGTTAATATGATTATGCAAGTTTCATATATGATGTTATGCAAGTTAATATGATTATGCAAGTTGTACATATGATGTTATGCAAGTTAATAGGATCACGCAAGTTGTATGCGAGTTATATGATGTTATGTAAGTTTGGATCTAAAATATATGCTAGTAATTCATGATGTTAACTTGTGTCAATGAATCCCTTTTTATAATCCAATCACCTAGGTTTATAACATCAGTTTTTATGCGAATATGGATGTGGAACATATGCTAGTTCGTATAAGTATTATGTTCATATGCAAGTTTAAGTGATAATTGGATTCACATATATACAAGTTCACACCTTTAAAGTTTAGATCCATATTCAAGTTGACATTTTTATGTTGAAACAATAACATGCATAGTTATGCAAGTTAACACCCTTTATTGGATCCATAGTTATGCAAGATGACACCTTTATGTTTAGGTTGACGACATACATAGTTTATGTAAGTTTGTGATAATTACCTAGGCTAGTTGGGTGTAAAGCTATGTTCATACATGCAAGTTCACACCTTTTAGATCTATGATTTTTGGATCCTTGATAATACAAAGACTATGCAAGTATGTTGTAATTCTTAATTGCAAATTAGATGCAAATTAGATCTATTATTGTGTGTATGTGACTTTGTGACGTTTATTCCTTTTTTTTAAGTATTAGACTATTTGCTAGTCTAATATGTATATGTCATGTTAAGCGAACGAATGACGGGGGTACGATGGGGATAATAGTGGATACACACATATTGTGAATTTGGCATGTAATGGCCTAAAAAGGCATGTAATTAATTTTAAAGGAATAAAATATAATTGTGGTGGAAATTGGTATGATTTTACATACCATAAATGGATGGACATAATTGAGTCAATTATGGACATCGTTAAATTTGGAATTGATTGATAATTTGAATAGGGAAAGTAATTCAAATTAGGGAATGATTAATTAGGAGTAATTAATCGTCTAAGACACGAGGTTAGGCTCCTTTGTGGTGTAAGACTGCCCGGACCCGCCCGGCAAATCTAGCTGCCACAAATGCCAATCTAATGTGAGAGGTCTTAGGCATAAACTAAATACGTAACAATTGTAAAGACACGAGGTTAGGCTCTTTTGTGGTGTAAGACTGCCCGGACCCGCCCGGCAAATCCAGCTGTCACAAATGCCAGTCTAATGTGAGAGGTCTTTATGAGGTTACGGTCTTAATGAATTAGGAAACACTTAACCAGATAAACATGTAGTGGGACATAAGGGGGGTTAAGTGGGTGCCTTGGGTGGCATGTGGAATCTAATGGGTGCCTTGGGTGGCATGAGGAAATACGATTAGTAACACTTAACCAAGGTAAAACATGTAAGTGGGACATTGGGGTTAAGTGGGTGCCTTGGGTGGCATGTGGAATTACTAATAGAAACCCTTAACCAAAATTAAAACATGTAAGTGGACATGAAGGGGGTTAAGTGGGATATACTATAGGGGACCAAGCCTAGGTGGAAAGCTTGTGTCAAGCATGGGGGGGGGGGGCTTTTCAGTCCAGTAGCCCATTGAGTATCTTTGTGAGCTCGACCCAAGTCGAGGACGGGACACGCCTACTGGGTCTGATTGTTAGAAGCCAAAACAGGTTAGCAGTGGCAACGCAAGTCCAACGGGGTCACGTGCGTGCGTGGGTCCGGGATGGTAGGTAAGACGTTGTTGCATCGTGTAGGTATAAGCCGTGCATCATTGGTGGTATTGGGTTGCCACTTTGGGGAGTGATACACTCCACTGTGGGGCCAGCACGGATATCTACGAGTTAGGGAGCCGATCGAATGGGGTAGGGTAGTGGGTACACCTAGTGGAGATAGGTGCAGACGACACCTATGTAGTCAGCTAGGGGTACACGAAGCTACCACTGTTATTAATAATTATTAAGGGGGTACACCTAGTGGAGATAGGAGCAGGCGACACCTATGACGTCAGCTAGGAGTATATGGAATTACCATTATTACTTATTGAAGGGGTATGTCTAGTGGGGATTGGTACACGCTGGGTACCTATTATAGCAACTAGAGATATATAATCAAACATGGAGGATAGTGGGTACATCTAGTAGTACACGAAGCTATCATCGTTCTATTAAGCCAAGAGGGATCAAATTTCTAAGTGACTAGTAGGGGTGCAGTTAGTTTTAGTACAGTACAGTATGGTACAGTACGATAGAGTATAGTAATTATCCTATATTGCTTAGGAAGCGCCATTAACGTTATCTCTGTTTCTCTTGATTGACTTGCCATACCCATGTGGTTCACACGGTCGTTACCTTATTCTCCAGCTTATATCTTATCATATTGCTTTAATAATTATGTTCTTAGAGTTATCGCACTCGCCAGACTTTATGTCTGACCCCCTTTGTTTCCACCTCTTTTCTTCCTTTCTCCCCCAGGTTCTAAGGGTGGGACTAGTACTAGTGGAGCTTGATTGGGATCTCTTTAGGAGCACTTGGATTTGGATTGCCGAAGTAAAGTTCAGCCTATCATTTTCTTTATGGCTATTTGTAGTAGTGGGATTATGTACTTTGTTTTATCAAGATGGATATTATGTACTTGACTTTGGTTTATGGTTTTTGATGATGTAACCAAACATATTTACCTTCTGCTGCAATAAATAAAGTTTTAAATTTTCAAGTACTGCTTTATATCTGTCTTGTTGTGATTTTCTGTTCTATATTCACTTAAAATGCTCCATGGAAGTTAATGCATTTCATTTGCGAGTGACATTAATGGACGTGGGGTGTTACACGTGGTATCAGAGCTGAAGGTTACCAGAACAGATAAGATATTTTGAAAAACTATTTTTCAAAAGCATTTTTATAAAGAATACTTTCAAAAATATGTTTGTAGAAGAGTATTTTTGAAAGAAAGGTTTATTTTAAGAACATAATCCCCAAGAGCCATATATCCTTCCTTCGATTCTCCGTTTTGAATCCCTTCCTCTTTCTCTTTTTGAGTTCTTTCCCCCTCCGCGTATAGATGCTTTTTCTAAGATATATAAGGACTTCCGTACGAAGGACGGAAAACCACTTCAAGGGACTTAGACGTTTGTCGGGCTAGAAGTTAGTCCAAGGAAGTGGAGGGCTTGTTGGTACCTTTAAGATAGACGATGGGAGGAAGGTTCAAATAACTGTTTGGTTAACAAAGGACGAAACCTCATCTTGGTGGGAGGTCACGAATGAAGAATGTGAAGAAGAATGCTAGTTGTTTTGGAGAAATAGGACACCTTAGGATTGTCCAAAGAGGCAAGGACAAAGTACATGATCTTCTGGAGGGTAGCTGTATTCCCTCACGGATGGTATACCTGATGGGGGTAGGACCGTCTAGGTTGAAATTTGGTTTTCTTTATCATCTTGTTTGAACTTTGTTTGATTCTGATGCTTCATACTCGTTAGTATCTGCTTCGTTAGTTGAAACACTGCACCTGAATACTAGTCTAGTTAAGGATCCCATCCTAGTCTCAAATCCTGTTGGTGGTTCGGCTCATCCTTCAATGGTTTGTCGGGATTTGAGAGTGTCTATCTTGGGCGTTGGATTTGAATGCAACGCCTTCATCCTTGGTTTCACGGGCTATAGTTTGATTCTAGGGGTGGATTGGCTAGCCAGGCGGGGTGCCATCCTAGATTGTGAAAGGAGGGTAGTTAGACTATTGATTCGTTATGGAAAGACCCTCATATTTCTTGTGACCCTAGGGGTTCAGTGATGCTTAGCTTCCTAGAATCTTCTGACGCATCCAACGATGATTGGGAGTCTGTTTGTGTGGTCTATGAGTATGGAGACGTCTTTGATAAAGTGCGGGGTTTACCTAGAGGCGCGAAATGAGTTTTCGTATGTGCTTAATAGATAAAGCAAAGCCAGTTATGTGATTAGCGGTGGTTTTGGAGCAAGACTGGCAAGGACAACGAGAGTCGGTCAAGTTCTCATTTGGTTGGCCGTCTTACTAGTATCATCTCACGTAGGTCGTCTGAATTCAAAGGAGGTAACCCTTGGGTGTTTGTCTGATATTGGTTTAGGCCTTTGGGGCTTGCACTTGGGGGATGTCGAGTTCGACTAGGATGGTCTGGGTGAGAGATGGTTAGTTGTGACGATTTTGCATGGGATAATATCCTGGTTTTCTCTAGAAGCAGAGAAGAGCATGCCCTACATCTTAGGGAAAGCTTAGGGACCCTACAAGCGCACCAGCTTAAAGCTAAGTTCTCCAAAATACCATTTTTGGAGGAAAGAAGTGAGGATTTTAGGGCATGTGGTCTCTAGGGAAGGGTGATATGTTATGGTGGAAGACAGTCGAAAGTCCATGAGAAGAATTAACCTACCCACGACTCAGAATTGGCTGCGATAATTTTTGCGCTCAAGTCTTGGCGTCCTACGATTTCGAGATAGCATATACCCCTGACAAGGGTAACGTTGTGGCGGATGCCTTGAGTAGGAAAAAGTTGACATTGAGTCCTTTGTTTGTCAAGCGACGTAGCTTAGAGTTTATCTCTACCTTTGACTTTAGACCATCCATTGATTTTGTACCCAGTTTGCTAGTGTCCTTGAGGTCAGACCTACGCTTTTGGGACGGGTTGGAGATGCACAACGTGATGACCCACAGTTGATGGAGTTAGTAGAGAAGCTTATAAGAGGGGAGTCATCAAGCCACCTAATTAGGTATACCCTAGATGATAATGGTTGGTTGCATATGGACGATAGACCTTGTGTAATACGGGGATTTGGGTCGTGGTAGACCGACTTACTAAGAGCGCCCATTTCATTCTCGTGAAGGGTAAGAGGACTGCTCCATGGTTAGCCTCCGTATACATTCGAGAAATAGTTCGTTTGCACGGTGTTCCTTCTAGCATAGTGAGCGACCGCGATCCTATCTTCACTAGCGAATTTTGGAAGAGCTTGCAAGAGGCGGTAGGGACTCAGTTTTGTTTGAGCACCGCATATCATCCTCAGACGGATGGCCAGACCGAGAGGGTGAATCGTATTCTAGAGGACCTATTGAGGTTATGTGTCTTAGACTTCGGAGTTACATGGGAGGAACATCTTCCGTTGGTGGAGTTCGCATATAATAACAGCTTTCAGTCTAGCATTGGCATGGCACCGTTCGAGGCTCTTTATGGACGGCCGTGTCGTTCGCCTACATGTTGGTGGGAGTCTACAGATAAGATCTTGCTTGGGCCTGATATGATTAGAGAGACTTCAGAAAAGATCGATTTGATTCGAAGGAGGATGAAGACGGCGCAAGATAGGCAGAAATCTTATGTGGACAAGAGGAGGACAGATCTCGAGTTTGATATTGGGGACATGGTCTTTGTCAAGGTGTCTCCATTACGGAACGTCGTTCGCTTTGGGTCCGTTGGGAAGTTAGCACCAAGATTCGTAGGGTCGTTTCCTATTAGGGAAAGGATTGGGCAGATGGCGTATAGAGTGGAGTTGCCCGAGAGACTTAGTGGTGTACACAACGTATTCCATGTATCACATTTGAGGAAGTGCTTGCACGAGACCACGGAAGTGGTAGAGCCGAGCTTGCTTAGAGAGGTGGAGATCGAGCGTGATGCGATGATTCGACGAGCTCCTACGCGAATTCTTGGGTCGGAGATTAGGAAGTTGAGGAATCGAGAGGTCAAGCTAGTCAAAGTGCAATGGGGAGATGATGAGAGCAACGCTACTTGGGAGACGGAAGCGAAGATGCGTTCATTATACCCTTTTCTTTTCAAGGGTATGCCTTTTAAATTTCTCCTTTATCGCTTACCTTGTACTTATCTTATCTCTAGTATGTCCTCTCGCTAGTATCTTTGACCTTTAGATAGGGTAGTCCTATGGTTGAAACATGTGTTTGAGACATGTTATGTATGATGGATGCACGTGGATGCAAGTGTTTGCTAGTGGTTGCTCGTGGATGCATATACACACACTTTAGGCACTAGATCGGCTCAGTCACTTCATATCGCATATTGCATATAAATGTGTGTACATATTTAAGTAATGGATGTATAATGGTTGTACCATCATATAGATGTTGCATTTTGGTGAATTGTTGTGCACACATGTAGAAATGATATGTATCGATAAGGTTCTTTCGCATACATAATGGATGCATGGCACTATCATGGTTTGCATTAAGGAGGTCAACTGAATCAGTAGACCGCCTGATTTTGCATTAGATAAGGAACATATACACACACTTCTTGCATATGTTCATACAACATTAGAAATTTTATAAGGACAATGGATGCCCGTGTTTGATGGTTGAGTAGATGGTTGTTTGGATGGTAGGATATGCATTCTCCTTAACTTGGAGATTCCGGGGGAGAAATCCTTTAAGGAGGGGAGAATGTAACACATCGGATTTTTGAATAACTGAATTAACTAAAATAAAGAATAATTAATCTCAGACGTGAGAATTAAGGGAATGGGGTTGCTCCATTGTGTTCGTCTCGGAATTCTGGTTGAAATAGAGTCCGAGTTTGCGGGAAACGGATATCGGATGAAGGAGATATGGACGATCGAAGTTAGGCGGAAAACCGGAAGAAGAAGAGAAAAAAAAAATATTATTGCACTGGCGCACTTGGGAAGTGCGCCAGTACAAATTTACATTGGTGCACTTCCCAAGTGCGCCCAGGCCGAGAGAAAACCTGCACAGCTTTCTGGTTCAGTTCGATCTGTGTTGTGACTCATTGCTGAGTCCTTTCCGACTCCTTGCTAAGTCATTAGGGCTGACTTGTCACCCTATGTTGACTGAGTGGTTTCGATTAACCCTAAGATCATCCGACGGCTTAAATTTATTCAAAACTCTATAAAAAGACCCATAGACTAAAACCCTAAATCAGAATTAAAACTGAAACTATGGACGTCATGCTGTCGTCTTGAACCCTAGAGTAGCCGCCACAAATTAAAGAGGAACAACAACAAATCAAATCAGTTCTATTCAACCCTAACAACGAATCTTCTTCAAAGGAGAGATAATACAACTCCAGAAATCAGAATTCAGAACTCAAGACCGCTTTTGAGTTGTGAGTTCGATCACTTTAACAAAATAATTGCTAAATCAATTATGATGTGATATACGTTGGATTATAAGTTGTGGTTGTGAATCTAATTCATATGTTTAATCATGTATGTTAACTTGATTCATATTATATGATGTTATGAAAGTTTTATATACGATGTTATGCAAGTTAATATGATTATGCAAGTTTCATATATGATGTTATGCAAGTTAATATGATTATGCAAGTTGTACATATGATGTTATGCAAGTTAATAGGATCACGCAAGTTGTATGCGAGTTATATGATGTTATGTAAGTTTGGATCTAAAATATATGCTAGTAATTCATGATGTTAACTTGTGTCAATGAATCCCTTTTTATAATCCATTCACCTAGGTTTATAACATCAGTTTTTATGCGAATATGGATGTGGAACATATGCAAGTTCGTATAAGTATTATGTTCATATGCAAGTTTAAGTGATAATTGGATTCACATATATACAAGTTCACACCATTAAAGTTTTGATCCATATTCAAGTTGACATTTTTATGTTGAAACAATGACATGCATAGTTATGCAAGTTAACACCTTTTATTGGATCCATAGTTATGCAAGATGACACCTTTATGTTTAGGTTGACGACATACATAGTTTATGTAAGTTTGTGATAATTACCTAGGCTAGTTGGGTGTAAAGCTATGTTCATACATGCAAGTTCACACCTTTTAGATCTATGATTTTTGGATCCTTGATAATACAAAGACTATGCAAGTATGTTGTAATTCTTAATTGCAAGTTAGATGCAAATTAGATCTATTATTGTGTGTATGTGACTTTGTGACGTTTATTCCTTTTTTTTAAGTATTAGACTATTTGCTAGTCTAATATGTATATGTCATGTTAAGCGAACAAATGACGGGGGTACGATGGGGATAATAGTGGATACACACATATTGTGAATTTGGCATGTAATGGCCTAAAAAGGCATGTAATTAATTTTAAAGGAAAATATAATTGTGGTGGAAATTGGTATGATTTTACATACCATAAATGGATGGACATAATTGAGTCAATTATGGACATCGTTAAATTTGGAATTGATTGATAATTTGAATAGGGAAAGTAATTCAAATTGGGGAATGATTAATTAGGAGTAATTAACCGTCTAAGACACGAGGTTAGGCTCCTTTGTGGTGTAAGACTGCCCGGACCCGCCCGACAAATCCAGCTGCCACAAATGCCAGTCTAATGTGAGAGGTCTTAGGCATAAATTAAATACGTAACAATTGTAAAGACACGAGGTTAGGCTCTTTTGTAGTGTAAGACTGCCCGGACCCGCCCGGCAAATCCAGCTGCCACAAATGCCAGTCTAATTTGAGAGGTCTGTATGAGGTTACGGTCTTAATGAATCAAGAAACACTTAACTAGATAAACATGTAGTGGGACATGAGGGGGGTTAAGTGGGTGCCTTGGGTGGCGTGTGGAATCTAGTGGGTGCCTTGGGTGGCATGAGGAAATACGATTAGTAACACTTAACCAAGGTAAAACATGTAAGTGGGACATAGGGGTTAAGTGGGTGCCTTGGGTGGCATGTGGAATTACTAATTGAAACCCTTAACCAAATTTAAAACATGTAAGTGGACATGAAGGGGGTTAAGTGGGATATACCATAGGGGACCTAGCCTAGGTGGAAAGGTTGTGTCAAGCATGGGGGGGGGGGGCTTTTCAGTCCAGTAGCCCATTGAGTATCTTTGTGAGCTCGACCCAAGTCGAGGACGGGACACGCCTACTGGGTCTGATTGTTAGAGGCCAAAACGGGTTAGCGGTGGCAATGCAAGTCCAACGGGGTCACGTGCGTGCGTGGGTCCGGGCTGGTAGGTAAGACGTTGTTGCATCGTGTAGGTATAAGCCGTGCATCATTGGTGGTATCGGGTTGCCACTTTGGGGAGTGATACACCCCACTGTGGGGCCAGCACGGGTATCTACGAGTTAGGGAGCCGATCGAATGGGGCAGGGTAGTGGGTACACCTCGTGGAGATAGGAGCAGACGACACTTATGTAGTCAGCTAGGGGTACACGAAGCTACCACTGTTATTAATAATTATTAAGGGGGTACACCTAGTGGAGATAGGAGCAGACGACACCTATGACGTCAGCTAGGAGTACATGGAATTACCATTATTACTTATTGAAGGGGTACATCTAGTGGGGATAGGTACACGCTGGGTACCTATGATAGCAACTAGAGATATATAATCAAACATGGAGGATAGTGGGTACATCTAGTAGTACACGAAGCTATCATCGTTCTATTTAGCCAAGAGGGATCAAATTTCTAAGTGACTAGTAGGGGTGCAGTTAGTGTTAGTACAGTACAGTATGGTACAGTACGGTAGAGTATAGTAATTATCCTATATTGATTAGGAAGCGCCACTAACGTTATCTCTGTTTCTCTTGATTGCCTTGCCATACCCATGTGGTTCACACAGTCATTACCTTATTCTCCAGCTTATATCTTATCATATTGCTTTAATAATTATGTTGTTAGAGTTATCGCACTCGCCAGACTTTATGTCTGACCCCCTTTGTTTCCACCTCTTTTCTTCCTTTCCCCCCCAGGTTCTAAGGGTGGGACTAGTACTAGTGGAGCTTGATTGGGATCTCTTTGGGTGCACTTGGATTTGGGTTGCCGAAGTAAAGTTCAGCCTATCATTTTCTTTATGGCTATTTGTAGTAGTGGGATTATGTACTTCGTTTTATCAAGATGGATATTATGTACTTGACTTTCGTTTATGGTTTTTGATGATGTAACCAAACATATTTACCTTCTGTTGCAATAAATAAAGTTTTAAATTTTCAAGTACTGCTTTATATCTATCTTGTTGTGAGTTTCTGTTCTATATTCACCTAAAATGCTCCATGGAAGTTAATGCATTCCCTTTGCGAGTGACATTAATTTACGTGGGGTGTTACAAAAATAAATAGAGTTATAAAAAGGAAATTATTTATTTAGAAAATAAATAGAGTTATAAAAGGGATTTATTGGGAAATGAAAAAGAATGTCATATAAGGAGATATTTGGCAAATAAATAGAATTTTACATCAGGAAAGCTTAGACCCGTGCTTCGCACACGGGTATAACATGATATGGATTTAAAGCAAAGATTTTAAAAAGAATCTGTTGTAACCAATAGATTGAGAAGATTAATTTATAACTAATATTTTATAAATTAAATAAAATATTTATCATTGGATAAATAGAATATATAAGTCAGGGTTTATATAGAGAAGTAAGAATCGATTTCAACATCGATATTTGAAACTGAATATGGACGTAGAGTTAATCAAAGGAGTTAATCAAAATGTGTTAATCAAAATGAGTTAGAGGAGTTAATCGATTAGAGTTAGAGTTAATCGATTAGAGTTAGAGTTAATCAGTTAGAGTTAATCGATTAGAGTTAAATTGAACTAGAGTTATTCGAATAGAGTTAATCGAACAAAAGTTAGTCGAATAGAGTTAATTGAATTAGAGTTAGTCGGATTAGAGTTATTCGAATATAGTTTATTCGAAGAAAGATTTATCGAATAAGGTTATTCGAATAAGAGAATTAATCGAATATAGTTTATTCGAATAGAGAAAGAAATTATCGAATATTAGTTATTCGAAAGGAGTTTACCGAATATTAGTTATTCGAAAGGAGTTTATCGAATATTAGTTATTCAAAAGGAGTTTATCAAATATTATTTATTCAAAAGGAGTTTATCGAATATTAGTTATTCGAAAGGAGTTTATCGAATATTAGTTATTCGAAAGGAGTTTATCGAATATTAGTTATTCGAAAGGAGTTATCGAATATTAGTTATTCGGAAGGAGTTATCGAATATTAGTTATTCGAAAGGAGTTATCGAATATTAGTTATTCGAAAGGAGTTATCGAATATTAGCTATTCGAAAGGAGTTAATCGAATATTAGTTATTTGAAAGGAGTTAATCGAATATAGTTTATTCGAAAGGAGTTAATTGATAAGAGTAAATTAGTTAGAGTTAATTGAATAGAGTTAATCTAGTAGGGTAAATCAAATAGAGTTAATCCAATAGAGTTAATCAAATAGAGTTAATAGAATTGAGTCAATCAAATAGAGCTAACTGATAAGAGTAAATCGATTAGAGTTAATCGAATTGTGCTAATTGAATAGAGTTATTCGAATATAGGTTATTCAAAGAAGAGAGATTATCGAATATAGTTTATTCGAATGAAAGAGTTATCGAATAGAGATTTATTCGAAAGAGAGCAACGTAAGGAAGTTTGTTAAAGATTTAAAAGATAAACTTTGACTATTTCGAAGTTAAAACGTTGTTCAGTTAAGGTCTGAGAGGTAATTATACCCCAACTTGATTGACTTCCTTCTTAACTAAGGAATGGTAAGGTTTTATAGTGAATGATGGTTAAGTGAATTTAGTTAATGAGTGTAATGGTTTGTGTTGGCATAGCGATGTTTATTTAAACATCTGTTTAAATCCAATAAAGGAGTTTTGGAAATGTTTTCCAAATAAGAATCAGAAATGTTTTCTAATAATAGAAAACAAGAAATGGGAGAGATATGGAAATGTTTTCCAGTGATTGATAACGTATATTTTCTAAACTTAGAAAATAAGAATTTACGAATATATGGAAGTGGGAAATAAGGAAATAAATAAATTAATGTTAGATTAATTTAAAGGGGTTAAATGTGGATTGTTGTTTGATCGATAGAATTTCCATCTGGAAATAATATCGTTGTTTGCACACGTGTTTTTCTTTGATAGTTAAATCACAGACTATCAAATTTTTGACCATTTTTCCGTCGTCAATACGGAGAGACCGGTTGGATTCTTATCTAAAGAACCACTCCGTATGGGCATTAGCCTTTCAAATCAAATAGATCGAAGACAAATTGAAGACGGAGTAAAGTGCAAGGGCTGTTGTATAAGTCCTAGGTAGAGATTGCCTAGGATGGGTGTATGGAATAGTGCCTTTGGTTTGTCCAGTCCTAGGACAACTTGAATGGACGAATGTTTGACAAAGTATATCTGGTAGATCACGTAAGTTGATCGTTTCAAACGTATTTACGTTGGTGGCGGAGGAATTTGTTTCTCTTAGCTTATACCAGTGGTATTTTTGGGGAAATCAATTTGTGATTTGACGGGTATGACGATGTGGCATTCGAAGTAAATGGAGGAGTGATCTATTAAAAGATATGTTTTGATCTCGAGCCTCATCAACAAGGAAATGACAGAAATCGGGCAGGCAGCATGGCTAAGTGGTTCGCAACCTAGTAGGGTATATTGTCACCATCTAGAGAATATTCATATTTTTACTTCTTTCAATTCTGTATCTCCCGGGAATGGTTATGTTGGTTTACCAACTGTAAGGTGACAATATATTCGATACACTCAAGCGAAATGAGTTGTCGGTCATGTGTGGCCGAGTTGCAAGATGTTCTTGTTGAACTCCAATGTATCGCTTCTAGAGTACACTGAGCGGAAGGTGGATCCATACCTTGTCATAGTTGGAATCAATTCCCCAAATAAGAGCCCGCGGTTTTGATTGTATATTATATATGTAGAACTTTAGATGCAAGCGTTTCTACTAGATTGATATTACTTGTGTTAGACATTATTATAATATCAGACAAGTATCGTTTTACAAATGATTTGTGTTATCGTAAGGTAAAAACCCGTGTTTATGTGTGGATCAGTCTTACGATTATTCTTTCTTTTGAAAGGATTTTGAAAGTTAAATCAAATGATTTGAGTTTACTCACACCAGTCACATGACTGACCCGGAGTTTATTTTGTTTTGTTTTCCCTAAACTCTTGGGTGCCCAATTTTGTACGGGCAGTTAAGTAGTCGGGATTTACAGATACTTGGAGAGCTTGGAGCAAGAGGCTTCAGGATCATATAGCTATTGTTTATTTCCGCTGTGTTGTAAGTGTTGTACTTTGGAAATGATATGTATATTCAAGTACAGATTTGTATATCAAAGTTATGTTATGAAATATATTTATTCGTTCCGCTGTGAGATTCGTGTTTACTCTAATGTTGTATTTTCTTCTTCTTCTATTCTAAGTTTCTATCTTATCTATCCTCACCCTCTATTTTCTTTCTATTAGTTTTCAGTTTTCCAGTACAATGTGGGTTGGACTTGGGTTATTTGGTCAGCTCAAATTGGACCAGAATTTCGGGACACTACAGGTGTGATCTTCTCTCGATCCCTATATTGACCATGGCGGTGCTCCAAAGGGGCCACGCACGTAGGCAAAATGGGGGCGCAGATCTTGGCCGAGCTGGCCATAGAGGAGGGCGCCGGGGAGAGTTCGAGAAGGATGACAGCGTGGAAGCTTCAGATCATCAGAAAAGCAAGGAGGGGGGGTTGCAATTTGGATTTGGGGTTGGCGACTTTGGGTTTTGCGGGTTGGACGATGTACAGAAAGAAGAAGAAAGGGATTAAAGGGGTAAACAGAAATATAATATAATTAATTATTAATTTATATGATTAATGAATTCAAATGTTTAAAATGCGATAACTTCTTCATACAGAAACGAAATTAAACAATTTCAGTTGCTTTGAAATCGTCTTGATATGATCTACGCGATAAAACAGGCTAGGTCTAAAACGGAGCAGTTTGAAAATTCCGACAAAAAGCAAGGTGAGAAATTCTATTTCTTTTTTTATTTTTTATATATATAATTAAAATTGTTGAATCATGATACGTAATCTGTTCTAGAATGTGTGTTGTTAAATTATACGCTGCTATATTCTATTTGTTTCACACGTGATTTGATTTATGATGGGTGTGTTATGTAGATTGTCGCAATTAACATTTATGTTAATTATAAAATTAGATTCAAACAAAATTATCATTTGTTATTAGATTGTTGTAATTAACATTTATGTTAATTATAAAATTAGATTCAAACAAAATTATCAATTATTATTAGATTGTTGTAATTAACATTTATGCTAATTATAAAATTAGATTCGAACAAAATTATCATTTGTTATTAGATTGTTGTAATTAACATTTATGTTAATTAGAAAATTAGATTCAAATAATATTATCATTTGTTTATTAGATTGTGGTAGTTAACATTTATGTTAATCAGAAAATTAGATTTAAGGAGTAGACAAATATACTCATTTTTTCCATTTAAAAAGGAATGAGACAAATACATCCACTTTTGTCATTTAAAGAGAATAAGATAAAAATATTCATTTTTATCATTTTAAAAGAATGAAACTAAAAATATTCATTTTTGTCATTTTAAAAAGAATAAGACAAAAATATTCATTTTTGTCATTTTAAAAGAATGAAACTAGAAACATTCATTTCTGTCATTTTAAAAGAATAAAACTAAAAACATTCATTTTTGTCATTTTAAAAGAATGAAACTAAAAACATTCATTTTTTTCATTTTAAAAGAATGAAACTAAAGACATTCATTTTTGTCATTTTAATAGAACGAGTCAAATACATTCATTTTTGTCATTTTAAATAGAAATAAACTAAAATATTCATTTTTTGTCATTTAAAAAGGGTTTAATCAAAATATACATTTTTGGTCATTAAAAGGGATTAAGCCAAAATATACATTTTTGTTCGTTAACAAGAATGAAACATTTTTGTCAATTAAAAAGGTTGAAAAATAAATTTTACATTCTTGTCATTTGTTGAACTAGAGTTTTCAACAAAAATGAGGTATCAAATTTACCATTGTGTTGAACAAGAAGATTCAGCAAAATTAATGAAATATCACTTTTGCCATTTTGATTGAATTACAACTTTCAACAAAATAAAATATGCAGTTTTGTCATTTTGTTGAACTAGAGTTTTCAACAAAATGAAATATATGTTTTTGTCCTTTTGTTGAATTAAAATATTTCAACTAAAATGAAATATCAACTATTATACATTTTGTTGAATTAAAATAGAAATTAAGAAAATTTTCATGTTTTGAATAAAAACATGATTACATTAAAAATTCACATTTTTAATGTCAAGAATAATAATGTTCATGTTTTAGGATAAAAACATGATTACATTAAAAATTCACCTTTTTAATGTAATGGTATAAAAATAGAAAAGTTCTTATGTTTTAGGATAAAAACATGATTACATTAAAAATTCACCTTTTTAATGTAATTGTATAAAAATAGAAAAGTGCTCATGTTTTAGGATAAAAACATGATTACATTGTAATTCACATTTTACTGTAAAGATAAAATATATGTAAATATTCATTTTATAGATAAAATGGTTGAAACATTAAAATTCACACTTTTAATGTAAAGAAGGAATTATGTAAAATATTCATCGCATGGATTAAAATGTTGTAACATTAAAATTCACACTTTTAATGTAAAGAAGGAATTATGTAAAGTATTCCTAGTTTGGATAATAATGTGGAAACATTAAAATTTACATTTTTAATGAAGAGCATGATTTATGTAAAATGATCATTGGTGGAAATAGAAAACTTTTACAATAAAATTTTACATTTTAATTGTATATAAAAATGATGACAAATATCCATTTCAACTATGCATATTTCTCATCATTTCTATATTCAATAAAAATTTACATTTTTATTGTATATAGAAATGATGAGAAATATGCATAGTTGAAATAAATTAGTTAATCAATAAAAATTGCATTTTTGTTGAATGTATGATTCGCTAAAAATAGGCATAGTTGAAATAAATTAGTTAATCAATAAAAATTACATTTTCGTTGAATGTATGATTCGCTAAAAATATGCATAGTTGAAATAAATTTGTTAATCAATAAAAATTACATTTTTTTTGAATGTATGATTCACTAAAAATTTGCATAGTTGAAATAAATTAGTTAATCAATAAAAATTGCATTTTATTGAATGTATGATTCACTAAAAATATGCATAGTTGAAATAAATTAGTTAATCAATAAAAATTGCATTTTTATTGAGTGTATGATTCGCTAAAAATACGCATAGTTGAAATAAATTAGTTAATCAATAAAAATTACATTTTTATTGAATGTATGATTCGCTAGTACAATGTGTAGTGGAAATAAATTAGTTGATCAATAAATGGTTTTGAAGTCGTCGAGCGAATTATGTATATGTATATATTTATATATACACAAATATAAATTAAAATTAAATGAATCACGCGCGATAGTTCGCGTTTCGGAATCACAACTTTAAACGGTTATATCGAATGATCCGACCGTCGATTTTCCCAAAACTGAATCTGTTAGGACCGCTTTGGGAAGATCTTTCTGACGATATAAATTTTGTTAAAATCCAACGGTTAGATTTCGAGAAATGTGTAAATCAAATTTAGGCAAAAACATCGCCAAGGGCGCATAGCGACCCGAAGCATCGTTAAATTAAATCGAGCTATTTTATATAAATAAAAATAGAGATAAATCGTTATTAATAATATTAACGATATGAAATGGTTTAAAATCATATATATACGATGATTTAAATCGAAGATATTGAAGACGGTGATTGAAGACCGACGATCTTCACATCGAATGGACAACTACTGATGCCCGACATTGGGTAGCTCCCAGTAATGGATTAATAGTGGTAGTTTTTCTGGACGTACTTGTTGATTGTCCGGATATGCGAGCACCTCACTTCCGTATTGGACATACGGGACGAGGAATAAGGTGACTCCGGTTTCGTTTAGACCCAGAACGGACTTGTAAATGGATGTGTGTCTGACATTGGATTTCATTTCATGTAAATTAAATTGATTCCTATTTAATATATATCCGTTTGGTGGCGGAGAATTTATTCTCTTGCTTAACACTCTCAGAGGGTATATATAGGTGGTTATTGATCGCATGGCGTGGATTGTCAATGTGGCACGCCAAGATGCAAATGATCAAGGCTTTTGTTAAAAAGCAGGGCCTTGTGGTTGATGATCAAAGCATAGCCTGTTTAGGCGTAGCTTTGTGTATAGCGTGACTTCGCGAACCTCACACCCTAGTATGAGTCAAAAACGGGATCAGTACTGCAGGGAGTGCACACGTTTCTTTCTAACTAGAAGTGGTGTCAGAGTTTACAAGCCTTGACATTTTTACTTATGTGGACGATGAATTATGACGTACCTCGGATTTATAGGTCGATAGTGGTCATATTATAGGTTAAATAGGACCGGAAAGCATGTGTTCAAGCATAATTAATCCACTAAAGTATTTGTGGACCGGCCCTGAAGATCCAAGGGTTCGCCAACGTCTGAATCCTGAGGCATTTGCTAGAGTGTCTCGAATCAGAGAGGACGATCCCTGGCCTCGACTCATGATGGAAACCCAATTTCCAATACGACCATACGGTTTTGATTGTATAACTAGTATGGCGACATAGTATATGGTAGCTATGCCGTCTAGGATTGATACATTTACTTTGAAGTATTTTAAACTGGTTAGACATTAATAATAATATTAAAAATATTATTTTCTACGTATCAAGCATGTTTGATCATTATAAGGTAAAACTTTATCCTCCGGTTTGCATTGCATTGTGTGATGGGACTTGAGCCTTCTAATGATTTCATTTTTCTGAAAAGCATTGCGTTGTTTTTCAATAAAAGATTTATAAAAGTTATGCACTGGCAATCCAATGGAGTAAACCCGTTCTGCGTTAGCGGCGTGGTCCTGTGATTAGCCATATTGTTAGATAAGCTAGGAAAGATTTCTCATACCCGTCCCATGACTGACTCGTAGTTTGTTTCACTTTGCAAACTCGGGTGCCCTCTTTTCCACATGGGCAGTCGAGTAGCTTATTTTGCAGATATATTGAGCAGGATTCTGGATCGAAGCTTAAAGCTGTGTCCAAAGCATTGATAGACTTCCGCTGTATCAGTTATTATTTCCGTTGCTTTGTATTAAGTTTATTGTAATTTAATCTTCCGCTATAATATCATTTCATCGATGTACTCTGATATTCTGTACTCTGATGTAACATTATTGTGATGTTTATAAAAGTCTTCTGTTGTTGTTCTGATGTGTTGTATTCCCAAAGTTAAAGTATTCGAAGATTTCCAACTTTTGGATCAGACCTGTGTGGTTTATGGTCGATTCAAAGGGTGGGGATTTTCGGGTCTTTACAGTTGGTATCAGAGCTTTGGTTAACTCAAATCTTTGGGGTACAACTCGTTAGAACTGAAAAAAAGACTCATCAGAGGTAGGATTGGTAATATCCTGTATAAGAATACTCATTAGACATAGGATCAACAACATCCTAGAATGAGATACTCATTGAAGATGGGGTTAGTAATTCCCTAGAATGAGTTCAGAGTGAAAAATTTATAAATAACGTATTTGTGATTATATATATATAATCCGATCTTAGAATATATGTTTTTTTGAATATATAAAAGTTATATATATTTGAAAAGCAAAGCAACTAATTGATTGATGATTGTGATGTGTGAATATTAGTTCAACTAATAAAAATTATTGAAACAAATAATAAAAAAAAGAAAGTTGATTTGGTTAATTAAAAAACTTTTAGCTTCGTTCCTTTTCGATGATGAAAAGATTTTAAGTGGGTGAGATTGTAACAACCCGAAATTTCGGAACCAATTTAAAAATTTTATTTTAGAAATTTTAATGAATTTTGAATGTTTAAAATGATTCATTTTAAATAATAACGACTAAAATTTTATTTAAATCGAAGTTAGAACGAATAAATTTATTTTAATTATAAAACGAGCCTGAAATGGCGCGATAGTTCGAAAATTCGTTTTCTAATTTCAAGTTAATATACAGAATACATTTTAAATCAGAATTGAGCGAAACAAGAAATATTTAAATCTGTTTGATAATATCTTTCTAGGAATGTGAGAAACCGAGATTTCACTTTATAAATAAAAAGTTATGGCCAGTTTAAAATTTAGAAAAGTCGTTGTAGGATTTATATATATTTTAATTTAATATATGGCCCTTAGAAATAGCCATTTTACAAACAACCTCCGTTTTCGACGAAACCACTTTTGTTGGATTCAGAATGTTGAATTATTGTTAAGTTTAATTTTCCATAAATTTTAAAATTAATATGTGAGCGTGGCAAAGGAAAACGTGTTTAGTCCATTTAAGTCAAATCAGATCGACCAGAAAATGGCCATTTTTCAAACGGTCTCGGAATCCGATGGAATTAGTTTTCCTAGGACCGTATCATCAAAACGTAACTAGAAATATATTTTTTGGAATTTTTAGAGTCCGTATGTAGCCCCGGTGAATTTAAATGTACAACTAAAATAAATAAATAAATTATATTTTAAATTAAATAAAACAGGCTGAAGATGATTGTTTGGGGTGACGGGACCTAGCCCATTGTCCAGAACGGGGGCAATTGGGTAGGAACAACTTTCGTTGGGTTTAAATTGGAGTTAGTTGGAATTAACGTATTTATTTGTAAAATTGAAACATTTATTAATATTTTATTATAAATATTAGTAATTCCAAAACCCTAATGCCCCATATCCTGTAGCCACCACCATCTAATATCAATGGCCACGGTGGTTCTGAATTCATCCCTTAATTTCTTTAAATCCCTAAATCAATTCATGGTTCCTCCAAAGCAAAAACTAAAGAGTATTCTTTGTTCTTCGAATTGGTACGGGTGTGATCTTCTCTCGATCCTTGTATTGACCATGGTGGCGCTCCAAAGGGGCCACACACGCAGGCAAATTGGGGGCGCCGGTCATGGCCGAGCTGGCCATGGAGGAGGGCGCCGGGGAGAGTTCGAGAAGGGTGACAGCGTGGAAGTTTCAGATCATCAGAAAAGCAAGGAAAGGGGGTGCGATTTGGACTTGGGGTTGGCAACTTTGGGTTTTGCGGGTTGGACGATGTACAGAAAGAAGAAGAGAGGGATTAAAGGGGTAAAGAGAATTATAATATAATTAATTATTAATTTATATTATTAATGAATTCAAATGTTTAAAATGCGATAACTTCTTCATACAGAAACGAAATCAAACGATTTCAGTTGCGTTGAAATCGTCTTGATAAGATTTACGCGATGAAACAGACCAGATCTAAAACGGAGCACTTTGAAAATTCCGACAAAAAGCAAAGTGAGAAATTCTGTTTCTTTTTTTAATTTTTATGTATAATTAAAATTGTTGAATCGTGATACGTAATCTGTTCTGGAATGTGTGTTGTTAAATTATACGCTGTTATATTCTATTTGTATCAAACGTAATTTGATTTATGATGGGTGTGTTCTGTAGATTGTTGTAATTAACTTTTATGTTAATTATAAAATTAGATTCAAACAAATTTATCATTTTTTATTAGATTGTTGTAATTAACATTTATGTTAATTATAAAATTAGAATCAAATAAAATTATCATTTGTTATTAGATTGTTGTAAGTAACATTTATGTTAATTATTAAATTAGATTCAAACAAAAATATCATTTGTTATTAGATTTTTGTAATTAACATTTACGTTAATTAGAAAATTAGATTCAAACAATATTATCATTTGTTTATTAGATTGTGGTAATCAACATTTATGTTAATCAGAAAATAAGATTGAAGGAGTTGACAAGTATATTCATTTTTGCCATTTAAAAAGGAATGAGACAAATACATCCACTTTTGTCATTTAAAAAGAATAAGACAAAAATATTCATTTCTGTCATTTTAAAAGAATGATACTAAATATATTCATTTTTGTCATTTTAAAAAGAATAAGACAAATATATTCATTTTTGTCATTTTAGAAGAATGAAACTAAAAACATTCATTTTTGTCATTTTAAAAAAATGAAACTAAAAACATTCATTTTTGTCATTTTAAAAGAATGAAACTAAAAACATTCATTTTTGTCATTTTAAAAGAATGAAACTAATAACATTCATTTTTGTCATTTTAAAAGAATGAAACCAAAAACATTCATTTTTGTCATTTTAAAAGAATGAAACCAAAAACATTCATTTTTGTCATTTTAAAAGAATTAAACAAAAAACATTCATTTTTTTCATTTTAAAAGAATGAAACGAAAAACATTCATTTTTGTCATTTTAAAGGAATGAAACAACTAAAAACATTCATTTTTGTCATTTTAAAGGAATGAAACTAAAAACATTCATTTTTGTCATTTTAAAGGAATGAAACTAAAAACATTCATTTTTGTCATTTTAAAAGAATGAAACTAAAGACATTCATTTTTGTCATTTTAATAGAATGAAACAAATACATTCGTTTTTGTCATTTTAAATAGAATGAAACTAAAACATTCATTTTTGTCATTTAAAAAGGATTTAACCAAAATATACATTTTTGGTCGTTAAAAAGTGTTAAGCCAAAATATATATTTTTGTTCGTTAATAAGAATGAAACATTTTTGTCAATTAAAAAGGTTGAAAGATGAAATATACATTCTTGTCATTTGTTGAACTAGAGTTTTCAACAAAAATGAGGTATCAAATTTACCATTGTGTTGAACAAGAAGGTTCACCAAAATGAAATATCACTTTTTCCATTTTGTTTGAAATAGAACTTTCTACAAAAATAAAAATGCAGTTTTGTCATTTTGTTGAACTAGAGTTTTCAACAAAATGAAATATACATTTTTGTCCTTTTGTTGAATTAAAATATTTCAACTAAAATGAAATATCAACTTTTATACATTTTGTTGAATTAAAATAGAAATTAAGAAAATGTTCATGTTTTGAATAAAAACATGATTACATTAAAAATTAACATTTTTAATGTTAAGAATAAAATATAGATAATGTTCATGTTTTAGGATAAAAACGTGGTTACATTAAAAATTCACCTTTTTAATGTAATGGTATAAAAATAGAAAAGTGCTCATGTATTAGGATAAAAACATGATTACATTGTAATTCACATTTTAATGTAAAGATAAAATATATGTAAATATTCATTTTATAGATAAAATGGTTGAAACATTAAAATTCACACTTTTAATGTAAAGAAGGAATTATGTAAAATATTCGTTGCATGGATTAAAATGTTGTAACATTAAAATTCACACTTTTAATGTAAAGAAGGAATTATGTAAAGTATTCCTAGTTTGGATAATAATGTGGAAACATTAAAATTTACATTTTTAATGAAGAGCATGATTTATGTAAAATGATCATTGGTGGAAATAGAAAACTTTTACAATAAAACTTTACATTTTTATTGTATACAAAAATGATGACAAATATCCATTGTTTGAAATAGAAAGGCTTAACAATGAAAATTTACATTTTTATTGTATATGGAAATGATGAGAAATATGCATAGTTGAAATAAATTAGTTAATCAATAAAAATTGCATTTTTGTTGAATGTATGATTCGCTAAAATATGCATAGTTGAAATAAATTAGTTAATCAATAAAAATTACATTTTTGTTGAATGTATGATTCACTAAAAATATGCATAGTTGAAATAAATTAGTTAATCAATAAAAATTACATTTTTGTTGAATATATGATTCACTAAAAATATGCATAGTTGAAATAAATCAGTTAATCAATAAAAATTGCATTTTTATTGAATGTATGATTCGCTAAAAATATGCATAGTTGAAATAAATTAGTTAATCAATAAAAATTGCATTTTTATTGAGTGTATGATTCGCTAAAAATATGCATAGTTGAAATAAATTAGTTAATCAACAAAAATTACATTTTTATTGAATGTATGATTCGCTAGAACAATGCATAGTGGAAATAAATTAGTTGTTCAATAAATGGTTTTGATTCGTCGAGCGAATTATATATATGTATATATTCATATATATACAAATATAAATTAAAATTTAACGAACCGTGCGCGGTAGTTCGCGTTTCGAAATCACAATTTTAAACGATTATACCGAATGATCCGACCGTTTGATTTTCCCAAAACTGGATCAGTTAGGACTGCTTTGGGAAGATCTTTCCGACGATATTAATTTTGTTAAAATCCAACAGTTAGATTTCGAGAAATGTGTAAATCAAATTTGGGCAAAAACAACGCCAGTGGTGCATAGCGACCCGAAGCGTCGTTAAATTAAATCGAGCTATTTTATATAAATAAAAATAGCGATAAATCGTTATTAATAATATTAACGATATGAAATTGTTTAAAATCATATATATATATATATATATATATATATATATATATATATATATATATATATATATACGAGAATCATTTGAAAAGACCGAGTTCAATCTCATTTCAAATGATTATACGACGATTTAAATCGAAGATATTGAAGACGGTGATCTTCACATCGAATGGACGACTACTGATGCCCGACATTGGATAGCTCCCAGTAAAGGGTTAATAGTGGTAGTTTGTCTTGATGTACTTTTTGATTGTCCGGATATGCGAGCACCTCACTTCCGTATTGGACATACGGGACGAGGAATAAGGTGACTCCGGTTTTGTTCAGACCCAGAACGGACTTGTAAATGGATGTGTGTCTGACATTGGATTTCATTCCAAGTAAATTAAATTGATTCCTATTTAATATATATTCGTTTGGTGGCAGAGAATTTATTCTCTTGCTTAACACCCTCAGAGGGTATATATTGGTAGTTATTGATCGCATGGCGTGGATTGTCAATGTGGCACGCCAAGATGAAAATGATCAAGGCTTTTGTTGAAAAGCAGGGCCTTGTGGTCGATGATCAATGCATAGCATGTTTAGGCGTAGCTTTGTGTATAGCGTGTCTTCGCGAACCTCACACCCCGGTATGAGTCAAAAACGGGATCAGGACTGCAGGGAGTGCACACGTTTCTTTCTAGCTAGAAGTGTTGTCAGCGTTTACAAGCCTTGACATTTTTACTTATGTGGATGATGGATTATTAGGTACCTCGGATTTATAGGTCGTTAGTGGCCATATTATTGGTTCAATAGGACCGGTAAGTGTGTGTTCAGGCATAATTAATCCACTAAAGTATTTGTGGACCGGCCCTGAAGATCCAAGGGTTCGCCAACGTCCGAATCCTGAGGCATTTGCTAGAGTGTCTCGAATCGGAGAGGACGATCCCTAGCCTCGACTCATGATGGAAACCCAATTTCTAATACGACACCATACGGTTTTGATTGTATAACCAGTATGGCGACATAGTATATGGTAGCTATGCCTTCTAGGATTGATACATTTACTTTGAAGTATGTTAAACTGATTAGACACTAATAATAATATTAAAAATATTATTTTCTATGTATTAAGCATGTTTGATCATTATAAGGTAAAACTCTATCCTCCGTTTTGCGTTGCATTGTGTGATGGGACTTGAGTCTTATAATGATTTCATTTTTCTGAAAAGCATTGCGTTGTTTTTAAATAAAAGATTTATAAAAGTTATGCACTGGCAATCCAATGGAGTAAACCCGTTTCGCGTTAGCGGCGTGGTCCTGTGATTAGCCATATTGTTAGATAAGCTAAGAAAGATTTCTCATACCAGTCCCATGACTGACTCGTAGTTTGTTTCACTTTGCAAACTCGGGTGCCCTCTTTTCTACATGGGCAATCGAGTATCTTATTTTGCAGATATATTGAGTCAGGATTCTGGATCGAAGCTTAAAGCTGTGTCCAGAGCATTGATAGACTTCCGCTGTATTAGTTATTGTTTTCGCTGCTTTGTATGAAGTTTATTGTAATTTAATCTTCCACTATAATATCATTTCATCGATGTACTCTGATATTCTGTACTGTGATGTAACATTATTTTGATGTTTATAAAAGTCATCTATTGTTGTTCTGATGTGTTGTATTCCCAAAATTAAAGTATTCGAAGATTTCCAACTTTTGGATCAGACCTGTGTGGTTTATGGTTGATTCAAAGGGTGGGGATTTTCGGGTCTTTACAGAAAACCCCAAGTTTGGGATTGTAAACCTCTATGTATGCATGACAAATAGCCCTCGAATTGGTTCCAATCATTCTTATATTTAAAGGGAAAACTCTTAATAGGTTCAGTAGGGATTAGATCAAAAAGAATAGGATTATGATCACTTTACATTTGGGATAAGCATAAGGCTTTCATGTTAATAAAATACTAGAGGAAGAGGTAATTAACCAAGATTTTTTCAATGTGAGTTGCAATACGCTTTCTCCTCCAAGTATACGAAAAACGTGGTGGATTTAGTTTCAATCAGACCTGTTTGAAGTATGCAATTCTGGAATACTCGTAAGTGCTGGTATGGGATGGGAAGGCCACCCTTTTTATCTATGTTGACAGAGCATTATTGAAATCTCCCATAACTATCCAAGAATTATATATATATATATATAATATACGAAAATAAGTTCTTTATTAATGACGAAAGAACACTAAGAATCATCCTCCTTAAAAAATCTTACCAGAGTAATGTTGCCTGTTGACGCGGATGAAGACCAAGCCAAGCTCCAAATCGATTCAAAAGAGAGCCGCTAAAGTCGTAGGTAAAGAATATATGATCATGACTTTCTTTTAATTGTTGATAAAGAAAACACCGTATATGTTTAGTTAGTCCCCATGTTCTGAGATGGTCTTCAGTAAGTAGTCTCCCTAAAAAAGATTTAAAAGCAATGAAACTAATTTTTCTAGTTGTTAAAATAATGCCACACAACTTGTCCCCAAATCTGTATGGTATTAGGTTGTTGATTTTTATCCCAAATTTGTTTAAGTATAAGCGTGTAGATCCCAAAAATCATCCAGTAATCTTCAGTACTGCCTATGTCTATTGACATAAAGGTAATTCCAGTGTATTTCTCTAGTTGATGAAGTTAGCCCCGGTTGCAATCTCCCATCATGAAATGTACTATTCACTGTCAAGTCATAATCTGAATATAAATTTGGTATATGCTAACCAAAATAATCGATCAACAATTTATGATTATCTAAGGATTATATCATAAAGAAGTTACATTACCATCAGATATCACTATGTGCATAATAACCCGTACCTCATCTCTAACCTAAAGCATACGTTTAAATGTACTTGAGTAATTATTATTTCTATCATATGCCATAAGTACTTCTTATATATGTATTTGTTTTTCATCCAGTTACTCCATAAGAAGTCTCTTATAAGTAAACTCTAGACCAGTTTTATCAATGTAGTCTTTTTAAATTCCTCGTAACAATCGCAAACCGATACCACCTTCTAACATGTCTATATAGTTTTCCATAAGAATTTTGTGATATTTTCCACACCAAAAAAGTCATAGTTTCTCAACTTTTTGCACCAAATTTGGTAATTGAAAAATTAGCAACTAACATAAAACTGTAGGGATAATGGTACATTGAATGAGTTCTGCTTTCCCTGTTGTTGAAAGCAATATACTATTCCAATCCATCTACCTTTGAGCAAACTTTATTAAGTAATGGAACACAATCACTTGCATGAATGTAATCGGTAGACAGGAGAACACAGAAATATTTAATAGGAAAAGAATCTTCTTTCATACCTAGTGTTCATAGTATTACTGTTTTTTTTGAAACATATCTATTGAAATACACCTTTGATTTTACCTGATTTATATGTTAACCTACAATATTTCGTAATTGATTGAATATATTAATCATCGCTACAGCGTTAGAAGTGGTTGAATTTATAAAAAAAAAATGACATCATTCCCATATAATAGATGTGATACCACTGGATGAACTGCTGAAATAGGTTGAATGAAATGTAAATTAACTTCATCCTCAATTTGTAATGAAAATACTCCCATTTAATACAAAATAAGTATGGGAATAGCGGATCCCCTTGTTGTAAACTCCCAGAAGAAGTAACGTAACCGTGAGGTATGCCATTAATAAAATGGAAAATGTAGGAGTACTAATACATTCATAAATCAAATCGATAAGAGAAGTAGGAAAACCCATTCAAAATAGCATGTAGCAAATAAATTTTGTTCACCATATCGTAGGCCTTTTGCAAATCAATTTTAATACACAGTTTAGGTCTTCCCTTTTTCTTGAAATCACGCAGAAGCTCATGAACCGGTAAATTATTTTCTCCAATATTTTGGTTTGAACAAATACTGTTTGATTTTCTACGATCAAAAAAGATAGTAAATGATTAATTCTAAAACAATTTTTTTATATTATCTTGTATAAAACATTAACACATAGTATAGGACGATAATATGAAATTTGTTACGGCTTATCTTTTTTAGGCACCAGAGTGATGAAATAATGATTCGGCCACATGCTAATTTCCTAGTCTAAAAAGGGGTGGCAACAACAACAAACAAGATATCCTTAATTTCTTCTTAGTGTAGATTGTAAAACTTGGAGGAGAAACCGTTAGACCCCGGACTTTTGGATTCATCAATAGAGGAAACCGCCATTTTAGTTCCGTAAAGGTGTCTGCAGTGGATAAGTACTACTTTCCTTCCTGTGTAATTAATTTTCTTGGCTCAATAGATGGGAAATTTCCTCCTGTAGAGCCATTTACAGTTTGATATAGAAAGAAAGAAATTTTGATATAACTTGTTCCTGTTCATACACGTATTTCCCTTACCCATCAGAATTTAATAGTGCATGAATTTGATTTCTATGTTCCCTCATTAACATTTTTACGTAAAAGAGTTTAGAATTTGGTCATCATACAACATCCAAAAAATCATACTTCTTTGCTTATTACACTCATGTTGAATTTTGCTTTGATCCTTAATACTTGAAACTACAAGAGTTTTCCATGAAAATCAAACTGTTATATTTCATCATCTACTAACATGAACACATTTTTTTAGTCATCTTCCAATTGCTCCATAAAAGTAGATCTAATCTTGATCTTATTACTTTTCTTTAACTTTTATTTAGTAGACTGCAATTTATTTATAAACATAAACATGTTGGAACCCCTAGTTTCTGGTTATAGTCCTTTCTTCATAGTCATATTGTAACCTCCTTATAGATGTCATGTGTTAACATACTTGAACAACTTCCCTTAGTTTGAACTCGATTTGGTGGAAAATGTATGAGTATGGAAGTATGGTCGCTGTTTTATCAGGATTGCGATGGTTTGCTAAATTTGGAAATTTAGTCCACATTGCATAAATCACTAGTACGTTATCAATAATTTCTTCCATCCCCCGTCTTCTCCGAGTTTACTTACAACCTTGTAGTCCAGTCTCCACTAAACCAAATGACATAATACATTTTTTTAAATCTAAATATATAAGAGAAAAGGATAGACAATACACCTTTCTTGTTCTTAGGGATGGAAGCATTATTAAGATCTCCCACCATAAGCCATAATAATTTAATGGTCAAATAATTCACTATTAGGTGCTCTTAAAGCGTTCCCGTATCTTTTAAAAGATTACTAGCGTAGAAAAATGTGAAAACACATGTAAAACCACTAGTATTATCCATTTGAGAATTTACACAGTGCTTAATTATGTGTAATACTGATAGTTCCAAACTGCAGAATCAATAAACACCGTAATTCGATCTTTACACTATGTCGTTATTTTGCATAATATTCCACAAGGGTGGAAGATGAGCATGAAAGCGATTAACACTAGCATTGTCCATTTTTTCATAGGACTAAATATGTTGAGGTTGTGAAAACATAAGAGGTTGAGAACACAACACTGTGTTGAATTAGTATTCAACCCTCTGACATACCATGGCATCATATTCATTTAATCATAATCGAGCTTCATTGTAACGACCTGCTACGTCCAGACATTCAAGTCAATAATTAAACTAATCGAATCATTCAAACTAGCAGATTGTTTTTGCTATAGGGTTTAATAATAATCAAATCACATACACAAAATAATTCAATATGTAACAACTCGGAATTTTGACAATAAATTAGTTATTTAATTACATTTCAAAAAATAGGAATTTCTGCAAACGATGGAATTTGACCACGAAATTTTAAACGGTGCGTTCATCTTGGAGTTCTGGGCAACTTTTATGTTTGGAGTTTCGCGAATGGAGTCCGTATGAAAAAGTAACAAACGAAATGCGAAAAACGGACGAAAATAATAAAATAAAATAAATAAAATATTTAATACCATTTATAATGGCCCTCACTGGGAAAATTGGTCGAAGGGCGGTCGACACCCTTGGCGGAGCGGTCGACTGCTTCGGGCGATTACAGCCTAGTGACGACTAGGATTATACAAGATTTTAATAAATAAAATATTAGATAAATAGATGGATGTTTATTTAATCAAATCTAATGGTTCATGGCCAATTCCACTCCTATAAATAAAGGGGTAAGGCCTTATTGTTTTCCACACAAATCCGTGGGCAGCAACGACGTTCTTCCATTTCCATTTCTCTTTAAATAAATTCTAAATCAAAAATAGATTCATATATATTCAATCAAACACAAATTCATGTAGATTTGAAAGGGATTAGCAAATTCATATGGAAAAGGTTATGAATTGACATCTAAGCTATTCTTCATCAGTTTCTCCCCTCTTTTCCAATTTTCTTGCAAATCTATAGATCTGAAAGTATCCCCTTTTCAGAATAATTGTAGATCTGTAAGAATTTGTGAATCGTAGGCCTAAAGATTATTCAGATTTGGATACTTTTACGTGAGTGGGAAATTTATATACAAAGTTATAATAGCTTAATTATCTCGTTTGTATTAAATCATAAATATATGCATTACATTTTTCAGTTATGTTTATAATATTGTTAAATCTGAATTGATGCCCATCAGATCTGTTTATGAATGTTGTCAAAAACCTGAAAATATAGATTTATGGCATTGAATAATATTATAATTTGTAGGCTTACTTGATTGATTATATCATTGTCTACAATTGTGTTTAAAATATATTGTGGCTATTGCAAAACATTATAGATTGGAAATCAGTCCCATAAAACACTGTTAAAGATATAATTTTATTCCAGATCTCTAGTTTCCGTGTTAAATGATAAATTATGTAATTTTGATTAGAAAGACATAAACCTGTTTGTACTCAATTTTGTTTGAGTTTTAAATTAATTATCGTAAATAGTGCCATTTGTCCTCTTTAAACAAAAGGACATTATTTTGAAACCAATAAATAACATGCCCAAAAGTTAAAAAGGCGAAAAATTGTGTAAATTCATGTATAAATATAAGTGTGTGTGTATATATATATATATATATATATATTTGTGCGTAGTTTACAACAACTAGTCCAAAATATACATAAAATATAATTCTTATGGTTTGAAATGTGTTTAATCCAACATTCAGGCATAGTTTAAGATAACTGTAGTTAATAGTTTTGTTGTAAGATTTTGAACCTTGTTTCAAGATTGAATACAAAAAGGAATGTTTGGTTATTAGTTGAACCAAATTATTAAAATTTAATGGTGATAATAATGATAAAAGAAAATAACTACATTAACTGCATGCATATAAATATAAGTATGTATGCATTATTCGTCCGAATCTACGTAAACAACGAAATATATATAATAATGGATGTTTGAATGAACTTCATTTTTATGGAATTTTACAACTAAATGTAATCCATATTAATTGAATATATTTGTGGTGACCGCTATAGCAAATAGTGTAACTGATTGCTACAAATAGGGCCATAAATAAATAGCTAATTGAAACCGTCGTTGATTGGGGAAAAAAAAAATTTAATTAGGCAGTTAAGCCTAACAATTACAATTTCTAAATTGGCAAGGAATAATGTTGTAAACCCCAATTAGGAAATTAAAATTATAACTGCACTAAGACACATGGTTAAGCTCAACTTGTGTTAGAAGTCTGCCGGAATCGCCCGGCAAATCCAGCATCCGCAATTGGTCGGCTTGATATAAGGGCTCTGGTGCATAAATACATATACAAATATATATATATACACACACCATCAATAAATAAATAAATTAGTAATGTCTGTTTGGGTACAACAAATAGGTACCTCTGGACTGATAATTAAGGATAATAAACGCCTTAGGAAGATATGACCGTTATGGTCATAAATGGCAATAACTCTATTGAATAGAATAAAGGAAATAAAACGGGGATTTATGGGTAACGATTACCGTTTTAAATAATAAGTCCAATAAGGAAATTAATTAATTAAATATCCTAGGCTAAAAAGGATATAACTTTCCTTATTTATACTAGTTAACCTAGAATTTATAACTAAAAATTAGAATTGGACTTAGTAGGTTAATAATGGGAAGCATCATTAACTATAAGAACCCATGATGGTTATCAGTTGTATACGTAAAGCATCTCTGTAAAGAGAAACTAAACGGAAATAACTCAATAATGTAGACTGCTTTGGGATTAAGGTCTTAAGTGGTGAGATCAACCTATAAAAAAGGGATTAAGCGATCGTGTAACGAACCAAAAATTTCCAATGTTAATATATACTATAAACTTCAATTTTATGAATATCAAGTGAGTTTAATAAGATTTAAATACAAATAGTGTTCTAAAATATTTTTTACATGTGTTTGAATAGATATTTTGTTTTGATATGAATAACTTATTTTGAGATTTCATTTAAGATGTTTATTTAAATAAATATTTTTAACATTGATAAATAATAATATTATTTAGTTTTATAAAATATATTGATTTCCATAAAGAATTGTTGAGTTTCTAAACCTCATTTTCATAATTTATATTTGATAAATAAAATAAATAAGTATTTTGAAATATAAAGTATTTTTGTAAATCTTAAGTAAAATATTGGTTGTGTATATATGTACTTATAAACATCATTAAAGTGTAGCTAAAAATAAAATTTAACAACTTAATAAATAAGGAAATTTTGGTCAACATGCATTGGTTGATTTTTTTTATAGGGATTAGGTGTCCTCCTTGTTGTCTTAATGCATGCTAGTGAGTTCATGAGAAAAATCCAAGTGTCCTTTAATTAAACAATTAAATTACTTTTTAAAATCCTATATAAAACCATGTTTTTCTTCCTGGTCAAAGCTTAGCTAAGTTTTCTCACGACTGTTTCTTCCTCCTTCACAATTTTAAAGTTCCAGTAAAAGAAAATCATACCTCCTCTTCCTTCAAAAATCCATAACTCACAATCTAGTTGATTCTAGCCTAATGACCAACACAGAAGTTATCCGTATCATCATTTCTGAATTTTTGGGATTAATAGATCAGAAATTCATGAAGTATCGAGAGAGGAATTTCTAATTTACAGTAAAACTAAGGAATGGGTTCAGAAGCTTTGAAAAATCATTACTCAAAATCCGTAAAGAAATAGATCTTGCCGTCTGCGCCGTTGCGATCAGCAGGGAGAGTAGTATTTTTCATATAAAACTGAAGCGATTCCGTGTCGATGATTGCAAATGTTCAAAACTAGGTCTTGGGATTGCCGAAGGAAGAAGCGACGATTGGTGAAACGGTGAGTAGTGTTGTGTTGAGGAAGGAGCAAGCTTTGATTCGGTGTAGCTTGGTGGAATTTGGGGATATTTTGTGTCGATGATTTTCAAGGCAGGCGACGGGTTTTGTGCGACAGCAGGTCATGGCGTAGGCACGGGTTTCAAAGATGGAGGCCGAGGTGCAGACGGATGAGTGCAGTCGAACGAGGGAAGGAAGAGATATATGTTGGTGGTCTCGGCTTGGTTGATGGTGTTGGGGTTTGATGTTGTGCGTGCGGGTTATTCATGGGGGATGGGTTCCAGTAATTTTTCACGTAAGGGATAGGAGGAAAGAGGAAGAAGAACGTGAAGAAGGTGGTTGGGCCGGGTGTGTGCATGACAAGCCATTGGACTTTTGGGCCTTGGGTATGTTTGCCTATTTATTTACTTAAGTTATATTTGTTCAAGAATTTAAACGTTTCTAATTTGCTCATTTTACTTCCGATTAACTCAATGTTGGAAGCGTTAGAATCACTAAAAATACATAGAATGCATTGATGTATTATATTGGTAATTTTAGTTAAGTAAAATTTTATAAAAATAATAATAAATAATGGTATATATATATATAACAAAGATCGTTATTAATCAAGATTCAATATAAATTAGCAGAGAAATCATCAATTCAAATGGATTGAAAGCAATGCAAGAAACGGGAACATCGTTTGTGCGTAGGAAACTTTGACAATGAAGATGTTGGAGCTTTTCCGGTGAGAACATTTAATTTAATTATTTATTAAATTAGTATTTATTGAATAATTATAATTAGTTGAGATTAACTATGATTAGTTGTTGTTTGGATATGGATGTTTTTGTGAATGGATGTGCATGTAAGTAGATAAAACACTGAACACTGAAAGCGTTATCGACAGTAACGCTTGCGCACACCTGAATTGTTTGTTGTTGATGATGATGATAATTCATTATCATCTGATGTACATGGTTGATTTATTTTGTTGTATGATGCACACACAATACCATGGTGGTGGAATGATACAGATGATCAATTCAATGTCCCTTCCATATGAAAATATTGATTTTTTCCAAATATTAAAATGTTATTTTAAGCCGGTTAATTGAAATGAAATTGGGAATTTAAAATATGATATTTTATAATATTATATAACCGACCGTTCTAGGATGACAGAGAGGATGGTGTCTCGGCTTGGGTTTGGAAATCCAGTTTCCTGCTCTCCCTGACTATCCCTAACTGGTCCGACGGGCGGAACGGTTAATTCAGATATAATTTGAATTTAAATTTGAAGTTGTAGTAAAATCTAGAAAAGCGATGGACCATTTATGAAATTCATTTTTTTTTTTAAATTTAAATAAAAGGATTTTTGGAATTCTTATGGTTTACAACTTGTTTAAAAAAAAATTAAATTTTAGATTTGGAAAGGATTTTTGATTTGACTAAAAAAAATTGGCTTTTAAATTTAGTTGTTTTTGAAATTTCAAATTTAAATCCAAACGGATTTGAAGGAATTATATTTGAATTGTTTATAACGCGCTGCAACGTGACAGTTCATAAATATCGATTTAGATTTTTCAAACGATTATGACTTAACCGTTTGAAATCGGTTTGGCTTGAAACAAGAAGCATTGATTTTCAAATATTGACAAATTTTGAATAGAAAGAAATTTTTTAATTTCAACGTAAAAATTTCAAGTTATGGTCAAAACAAATTGGGAGAAGGTCGCTGTACGCGCAGTTCGGCGACCATAACGAAATTTCAAATAAAACAAGTTTTAAAAATTTGAGAAAAATTCATGGAGATCTTACTTTATTAATTTAAAGTAATTAGAAATGAATTATTGGAAATTTTGAAGTGATTTGGAATATATTTGAATTAAATGGCTATTGCAGCGCTTTTAGTAACGTTCTCAAAACGTTATTATCTCATTTCCAAAGACAAATTGGTTTTGAAACTTATAAATCATAAACCATTATTTTAAATGGTTAAAGAATTTGTAAAGGGTTTGGAAAGATTTTTAGGTGATTTAATATGGAATTTATGTACAAATCCTAAAAAGTTAGAAATTAAAAAAAAGGAAATGAGTTGAATGGAGTTTGTGATGGATATTCGATGTGTAATTCCAAGGTTGAACAAATACTGTCAGAAGTACTAGAAATATTTACACCAAGGTTCTGATAGTGCTTGTTGGGTTGTGAATTTATATCGAATATAAGTCAAAGTAACTCTATCGAACTTATGTTTGAATATAAATTGTTTGGATAGTCATTAATGGAATTCCAATCCAAATAAAGACTCTATAAACTTAAAGACTTATGGAATCAAAGGATTTTGTTTGAGTATAAGGGTCGAAGGGTTTATTGGAATAAAGGTTGGTAAATCGAACATTTTGATTTCAAAGAGAAGTTAAAATGATGAAAGAATTTATGACGAATCCAACCTTGACATTGTAAACAAATTGAAATAATTGGAAGGAGATTAAATTGAAAAGTCCGTGGGATCCATGACTATCATTTTATGAATACGCTTATTACTTGGAAAGACCGGGATCAGATTTAAGTCCGAAAACCATTCCAAGTAATAATACGATGCATGAAGCAAATTCAAGACTTGGAATCGATGAATGAAGACCGTGATTCTTCACAATCGAACGGATTGCCTGCCGATTGGTTTCTTTACTGAATAGCTACAGTAGTGAGATGCCCTATTACCGGAGTGGCCGAAAGTCCGAACGTATTTGGAGAATTTTCGGATTTCGTTCCGTTCAGACCCAAGACGGACTTGTATGGATGGTGTGTCTGACATTGAAATTGACCGCATAGCACCGATTTCCGGTAATGTATATCGGATTTGTGGCAATATATTATCCCTGTCTCTAAGTCATATGAGCTTAGAGGGTATGCATTGATTTAAATCAGTGATATGTCGTGAATTGTCAATGTGACATACCCGAGTTATGAAACGAGCTAGTGATGATCAAAGAATGGCTTATCGAAGCATAGCTTTGTGTATGACGTGACATCGACAAACCTCACACCCCGGATTGATGAGAAACCGGCGGTTAGGGTTTCTATACTTATATATGAATTGATGATGAAGCTCTGCAGCAGTGGGAAACCACTTATGAACCTGGGGAAGTTGGGTATGTTCGGGGGGTCGTGTCTGATCGAAAACCGTTGATCTGCCCTGACGATGTGTAGTCGGTGTCCGCATGATGGATGAAAAAGCCATTGAGGCACTTCGTTTTGTATCCCTGATTGATCTTTCGTGCCAGGAATCATCAAGTTGGAAATCCAATCCCCAATACGAGCCATACGGTTTTGGTTTGCATATATATGGCGAGATAATATTAATGGTATTATGTCGTCTAGGATTAATACATTTATTTGCGAACTTGTTTTCCACACTATTTGATAATATTTGAAAAGAAGATTTTCACATATGAAAGCATGTTTGGTTATCATAAGATAAAACTCGCCCATCTGGTGTGCGCTTGCATTGTGTGATGTGGGACGGGCTTATGATAGCTTCATTTTCGAAAGTCATAGCGTATTTATATGCACGGGCATTCACATGGAGTAAACCCGTTCCGCGTTAGTGGCGTGGTCCGGTGAATTTCCCAACTTTAAAATAAACCTTAAAGCAAATGTTTTTATGTTCTCACATCAGTCCCATGACTGACCTGGAGTTTATTGTTCCTTCCTAAACTCTGGGTGCCCATAAATTTTCACACGGGCAGCCAGTAGTTTAGTTTTGCAGTTTTAGTTCGTTGGAGCAAGGTTCGGAGCGCTTTCTGAGTTGGAGTCTACGATAGAGTTGGAGCTTCCGCTGTATCATTTTGATCTTCCGCTGGGAGTATATTTTCTTTCTTCCGCTGTATACGTTTATGTTGTAACTCTGATATTCATGTAACTCTGATGTAATATTGTTTTGAGCAATGAAAAGTTCTGTTATTTTGTTGAATATATGTATGTATCCATAACAATTCGTCTTTCTGAACGGTTTAAGTTGGTTTAATTACCGGCGAAAACCAGGCAAAAAGGCGGGTCGTTACAGTTGGTATCAGAGCTTTGGTTTATACAAAGCTATGGGGTACGACATATTTTGAACAAAAGATAGGACTCGTCAGAGTTATAACGTCTCTTTAGAGATAGGGTCAGAAAATGCCCTAGAATGAGATTTTGGAATATTATGTCGAGAGAACGTATTTCGAAATCCATATAAAGAATTTTGAACTAAGTAAATTGTTTTGAAAGTATGATTATTTTAGAAATATAATTAAAGATAAGGAATTCTTGAGTATTATGGTCGACGTCGCGATTGGACTATCGAGTATATAGAGATTTTGAATATGCGCCTAGCTAACGTATATACAAAGTCCAGTGTATACCTGATAGATATAGAATCACATTCTAGTCGCTCGAGGATGAATTTACTGATGACCATGACACCATCAGTAGTGATTTTCGAGTTTCGAAGGTGGGATGACTATATGATTCCGGCTACGACGTCAAGAAATACTTAAATTATTTCGATATGTTGGAAATATTAAAGGATTTAATATAAGGACAGTATGTTATAAATGCAAACAAACCATTTTGTTAACAACCAAAGAAGACATTTTAGAAGTATACCTTATGTAAAGATTTGAAAACGCACGTAAGTGAGATAATTCATTAAGAGATAATATTAAAATAGGGTGCATTTTTTAGAGGTCCCTATTAAGTTTCAAAATATAAAAAAAACCCGGTCATAAACTTATTGTAAATTAGGTCCCTATTTTCTGAAAAGTCATCAAAAAAATATGAAAAAAATATAAAAAAATCACGTAAATTCGTATTTAAATAAAACATGTACTCGCCCAAAAATTCAGATCATAATAAAATCAAAACATGCATCAAAATCAAAAAAATACAGAAAATAACGAAAAATGCAGTAATTTGCATCAAATCATGCACATATTTGGAATACTTGCATTCATCTGTGCAAGTATTTCTCTGTTATATTTTTACATGCAATACTTGCATACATGTGTGCAAGTATTTAAAATAGTTGCATACATGTATGCAAGTTTCTGCACACATTTTATTTTCACATGTAAATACTTGCATACATGTGTGCAAGTATTTCAAATAGTTGCACACATGTATGCAAGTTTCTGCATACATTTTCAACTAAAACAGCTTCAGAAATACTTGCATACATGTATGCAACTATTGGCAAAAGTTGCATACATGTATGCAACTATTTGCAGGTTTTAAATTCACAATACATCCCTGTAATTGATGTTTTCTCTGTAAACCCGCCCCCTATTTTAGCTGCCGCCTGGAATCTTCCGCCTGCCACTTTCCATACCTCCGCCTCTTTCGTTTTCTGTCCAAATTTTCAGGCGCTATCACTTTAAAAAAAAAAAAAAAAATTCTAAAATCTATAAATATTCTCGAAAGTCCACAGAAATTTAAAAAAAAAAGTTGCATAAATGTATGCAACTTTTACGAATAGTTGCATACATTTATGCAACTATTCGAATACACATGCATATATTTATGCACGCCTGTTTGAAAAATTGCATACATGTATGCAGTTTTTCTATATAACTGCATACATGTGTGCATATATGTCAAAATACATGCAAACGTGAATAAGTTGCACGTAGGTACGCAGTTTTTAAATAAAAGCATCGGCAGATGCATGTTTTAACAATATGTGCATACATGTATGCATTTATACTGCAGTTTTGACGCAGATTTGAAATAAATGCATACATGTATGCAACTAATCGATTTATATGCATGTTTTGATGCAATTTACTGCATTTCGTTGATTTTCTGTATTTCGTGATTTTAACGTTGTTTTTAATGTTTTTTTGATCTGATTTTTTTCACGATTAATTGTTTTAATTAAATACGAATTTACATGGTTTTTTAATATTTTTTTATATTTTTTTTATGAATTTTCGAAAAATAGGGACTAAATTTACAATAAGTTTATGACCGGGGGTGAGCCTAATTAAGTTTCGTTTTAGGGATGTGTGCCTAATATTCACATTAAAATATCAACCCATATTTCAAAATGGATCAAGTATGAATTTTGAGATCTACTAAGTATAATCAGGGAAGATATTATACTCCTCGATGAGTGTTAAGAAATAGAGTCGAACCTATATCTAGCATGAGTTGTAAATGGTAAAATGTAAGTTAAACTGTTTTGCTTAGAAGATGATTTTAGCAATCAAACTTTCCTAGGAAATTTGAAGGCAATTTTGGCTTAAGATAAGAATTTGTTTGAAGAAAAAAAATGGTTTAAATTTTAACAAATATTATAAGTGGGGAAGAAAACTATCTTTCCCTATTGAAACTGTCTGAGCAATCCAAATGGAAAGTATTAAAGAGTAATCACTACGATACAATGGAAGACGAAATTTGAAGTAAAGATTTAGTCAAGAAAAGTTAATGGAAAAACCTGAGTATCCAACAAAACTAGGAACTGATTTGGATTAGATAATTTTAATTTGTCCAAAGCCTTATGTTAACCGAACTTCAAATAGAAGCCTTGCGTAGTAAGTAGACTAGGAAGATTTTGTTTTTTCGAAATATAAAGATTTTAGTTTCGGAGAATCTTCGAAATCAATTTCTAATGTTTAGGACAAATTGTTTGAAATATGTATACGTTTAATCAGAGTAGCGCAGCGAAAGCGTAGTGGTAATTTGAAAGGAATGTTTCAAAGACTTTCTCTAGACTTGTGAATAAAGTAACTTTCCAAACTAGATTTGGAATTTGAAACAAGAATGAATAAAATGTCGTAGATCTTGAAATACAAACAAAAAGAAAAGTTGTTCAATTTTATAAACATGATTTCTTATGGAATTAGACTCTTGGAGAATATTATACAAAGGTCTTGAAATGTTGAAGCAATATTTAAATTTTAAAAGAAGTTAATGCCAGGTATGAAGTTTAAACGGTTGGAATGTAAATTTAAATTTGCATAAGACCAATTTATGATATATAAGTCGATAAGGAAAAATTTCAACTTATGTAAAGAATGAAAATTAAATTTCACAAAGTTTGGTATGAACTCGAAATTTGAAAGGTTGATATCGACATAAGTTGCTTGGAAATTTATTTTTCAGCCGTTTTGGATATGATAAATAGGCTATAAATTGTTTGTAATAAACAATGGTTTCGACGACTAGAATCCCGATATTTTGAAATGTTGAAAACAATAAGTATTTGTAAACTATGATTATGAAATGATTTACAACTTCGGGATATGAAATGATTTGGTTGTTCGAGTAACCATGACTAAAACTGGGTTGAGATGAAAGATTGGATTTTGTGCGATGGGTGATACTCAGTAGCCCTGCCATGAGGATGAACTTTTTGAATTAATAACATGAAGATTTCATCATTATATATTTGAGATTTTTAAAGCAAATTTGGTTTTGGAAATCCCGAAGTGAAGTATGATTTTTCTATATGAAAGAAATATGTAGTATATTCAATGGGTTGAAAAGAAATGGGATTCTTAGTCTGAGAGATCATCTTGAATTTCTAAATTTAAATTTATAGGTAAGATTTATTCTACTTATGAATAATTACGAACTCTCCTTTTCGAGGACGAAAAGTTCTTAAGTGGGGGAGATTGTAACGAACCAAAAATTTCCAATGTTAATATATACTATAAACTTCAATTTTCTGAATATCAAGTGAGTTTAATAAGATTTAAATACAAATAGTGTTCTAAAATATTTTTTACATGTGTTTGAATAGATATTTTGTTTTGATATGAATAACTTATTTTGAGATTTCATTTAAGATGTTTATTTAAATAAATATTTTTAACATTGATAAATAATAATATTATTTAGTTTTATAAAATATATTGATTTCCATAAAGAATTGTTAAGTTTTTAAACCTCATTTTCATAATTTATATTTGATAAATAAAATAAATAAGTATTTTGAAATATAATGTATTTTTGTAAATCTTAAGTAAAATATTGGTTGTGTATATATGTACTTATAAACATCATTAAAGTGTAGCTAAAAATAAAATTTAACAACTTAATAAATAAGGAAATTTTGGTCAACATGCATTGGTTGATTTTTTTTATAGGGATTAGGTGTCCTCCTTGTTGTCTTAATGCATGCTAGTGAGTTCATGAGAAAAATCCAAGTGTCCTTTAATTAAACAATTAAATTACTTTTTAAAATCCTATATAAAACCATGTTTTTCTTCCTGGTCAAAGCTTAGCTAAGTTTTCTCACGACTGTTTCTTCCTCCTTCACAATTTTAAAGTTCCAGTAAAAGAAAATCACACCTCCTCTTCCTTCAAAAATCCATAACTCACAATCTAGTTGATTCTAGCCTAATGACCAACACAGAAGTTATCCGTATCATCATATTTGAATTTTTGGGATCAATAGATCAGAAATTCATGAAGTATCGAGAGAGGAATTTCCAATTTACAGTAAAACTAAGGAATGGGTTCAGAAGATTTGAAAAATCATTACTCAAAATCCGTAAAGAAATAGATCTTGCCGTCTGCGCCGTTGCGATCAGCAGGGAGAGTAGTATTTTTCATATAAAACTGAAGCGATTCCGTGTCGATGATTGCAAATGTTCAAAACTAGGTCTTGGGATTGCCGAAGGAAGAAGCGACAATTGGTGAAACGGTGAGTAGTGTTGTGCTGAGGAAGGCGCAAGCTTTGATTCGGTGTAGCTTGGTGGAATTTGGGGATATTTTGTGTCGATGATTTTCAAGGCAGGCGACGGGTTTTGTGCAACAGCAGGTCATGGCGTAGGCATGGGTTTCAAAGATGGAGGCCGAGGTGCAGACGGATGAGTGCAGTCGAACGAGGGAAGGAAGAGATATATGTTGGTGGTTTCGGCTTGGTTGATGGTGTTGGGGTTTGATGTTGTGCGTGCGGGTTATTCACGGGGGATGGGTTCCAGTAATTTTTCACGTTAGGGATATGAGGAAAGAGGAAGAAGAACGTGAAGAAGGTGGTTGGGCCGGGTGTGTGCGTGACAAGCCATTGGACTTTTGGGCCTTGGGTATGTTTGCCTATTTATTTACTTAAGTTATATTAGTTCAAGAATTTAAACGTTTCTAATTTGCTCATTTTACTTCCGATTAACTCAATGTTGGAAGCGTTAGAATCACTAAAAATACATAGAATGCATTGATGTATTATATTGGTAATTTTAGTTAAGTAAAATTTTATAAAAATAATAATAAATAATGGTATATAAATAAATAAATAAATAAATAAATATATATAACAAAGATCGTTATTAATCAAGATTCAATATAAATTAGTAGAGAAATCATCAATTCAAATGGATTGAAAGCAATGCAAGAAACGGGAACATCGTTTGTGCGTAGGAAACTCTGACAATGAAGATGTTGGAGCTTTTTCGGTGAGAACATTTAATTTAATTATTTATTAAATTATTAGTTATTGAATAATTATAATTAGTTGAGATTAACTATGATTAGTTGTTGTTTGGATATGGATGTTTTTGTGAATGGATGTGCATGTAAGTAGATAAAACACTGAACACTGAAAGCGTTATCGACAGTAACGCTTGCGCACACCTGAATTGTTTGTTGTTGATGATGATGATAATTCATTATCATCTGATGTACATGGTTGATTTATTTTGTTGTATGATGCACACACAATACCATGGTGGTGGAATGATACAGATGATCAATTCAATGTCCCTTCCATTTGAAAATATTGATTTTTTCCAAATATTAAAATGTTATTTTAAGCCGGTTAATTGAAAAGAAATTGGGAATTTAAAATATGATATTTTATAATATTATATAACCGACCGTTCTAGGATGACAGAGAGGATGGTGTCTAGGCTTGGGTTTGGAAATCCAGTTTCCTACTCTCCCTGACTATCCCTAACTGGTTCGACGGGTGGAACGGTTAATTCAAATATAATTTGAATTTAAATTTGAAGTTGTAGTAAAATCTAGAAAAGCGATGGACCATTTATGAAATTCAATTTTTAATTTAAATTTAAATAAAAGGATTTTTGGAATTCTTATGGTTTACAACTTGTTTAAAAAAAAAAATTAATTATAGATTTGGAAAGGATTTTTGATTTAATTAAAAAAAATCGGTTTTTAAATTTAGTTGTTCTTGAAATTTCAAATTTAAATCCAAACGGATTTGAAGGAATTATATTTGAATTGTTTATAACGCGCTGCAACGTGACAGTTCGTAAATATCGATTTAGATTTTTCAAACGATTATGACTTAACCGTTTGAAATCGGTTTGGCATGAAACAAGAAGCATTGATTTTCAAATATTGACAAATTTTGAATAGAAAGGAAATTTTTAATTTCAACGTAAAAATTTCAAGTTATGGTCAAAACAAATTGGGAGAAGGTCGCTGTACGCGCAGTTCGGCGACCATAACGAAATTTCAAATAAAACAAGTTTTAAAAATTTGAGAAAAATTCATGGAGATCTTACTTTATTAATTTAAAGTAATTAGAAATGAATTATTGGAAATTTTGAAGTGATTTGGAATATATTTGAATTAAATGGCTATTGCAGCGCTTTTAGTAACGTTCTCAAAACGTTGTTATCTCATTTCCAAAGACAAATGGGTTTTGAAACTTATAAATCCTAAACCATTATTTTAAATGGTTAAAGAATTTGTAAAGGGTTTGGAAAGATTTTTAGGTGATTTAATATGGAATTTATGTACAAATCCTAAAAAGTTAGAAATTAAAAAAAAGGAAATGACTTGAATGGAGTTTGTGATGGATATTCGATGTGTAATTCCAAGGTTGAACAAATACTGTCAGAAGTACTAGAAATATTTACACCAAGGTTCTGATAGTGCTTGTTGGGTTGTGAATTTATATCGAATATAAGTCAAAGTAACTCTATCGAACTTATGTTTGAATATAAATTGTTTGGATAGTCGTTAATGGAATTCCAATCCAAATAAAGACTCGATAAACTTAAAGACTTATGGAATCAAAGGATTTTGTTTGAGTATAAGGGTCGGAGGGTTTGTTGGAATAAAGGTTGGTAAATCGAACATTTTGATTTCAAAGAGAAGTTAAAATGATGAAAGAATTTATGACGAATCCAACCTTGACATTGTAAACAAATTGAAATAATTGGTAGGAGATTAAATTGAAAAGTCTGTGGGATCCATGACTATCATTTTATGAATACGCTTATTACTTGGAAAGACCGGGATCGGATTTAAGTCCGAAAACCATTCCAAGTAATAATATGATGCATGAAGCAAATTCAAGACTTGGTATCGATGAATGAAGACCGTGATTCTTCACAATCGAACGGATTGCCTGCCGATTGGTTTCTTTACTGAATAGCTACAGTAGTGAGATGCCCTATTACCGGAGTGGCCAAAAGTCCGAACGTTTTTGGAGAATTTTCGGATTTCGTTCCGTTCAGACCCAGGACAGACTTGTATGGATGGTGTGTCTAACATTGAAATTGACCGCATAGCACCGATTTCCGTTAATGTATATCGGATTTGTGGCAATATATTATCCCCATCTTTAAGTCATATGAGCTTAGAGGGTATGCATTGATTTAAATCAGTGATATGTCGTGAATTTTCAATGTGACATACCCGAGTTATGAAACGAGCTAGTGTTGATCAAAGAATGGCTTATCGAAGCATAGCTTTGTGTATGACGTGATATCGACAAACCTCACACCCTGGATTGATGAGAAACTGGCGGTTAGGTTTTCTATACTTATATATGAATTAATGATGAAGTTGTGCAGTAGTGGGAAACCACTTATGAACCTGGGGAAGTTGGGTATTTTCGGGGGGTCGTGTCTGATCGAAAACCGTTGATCTGCCCTGACGATGTGTAGTCGGTGTCCGCATGATGGATGAAAAAACCGTTGAGTCACTTCGTTTTGTATCCTTGATTGATCTTTCGTGCCAGGAATCATCAAGTTGGAAATCCAATCCCCAATACGAGCCATACGGTTTTGGTTTGCATATATATGGCGAGATAATATTAATGGTATTATGTCGTCTAGGATTAATACATTTATTTGCGAAATTGTTTTCCACACTATCTGATAATATTTGAAAAGAGGATTTTCACGTATGAAAGCATGTTTGGTTATCATAAGATAAAACTCGCCCATCTGGTGTGCGCTTGCATTGTGTGATGTGGGACGGGCTTATGATAGCTTCATTTTCGAAAGTCATAGCGTATTTATATGCACGGGCATTCACATGGAGTAAACCCGTTCCGCGTTAGTGGCGTGGTCCGGTGAATTTCCCAACTTTAAAATAAACCTTAAAGCAAATGTTTTTATGTTCTCACATCAGTCCCATGACTGACCTGGAGTTTATTGTTCCTTCCTAAACTCTGGGTGCCCATAAATTTTCACACGGGCAGCCAGTAGTTTAGTTTTGCAGTTTTAGTTCGTTGGAGCAAGGTTCGGAGCGCTTTCTGAGTTGGATTCTACGATAGAGTTGGAGCTTCCGCTGTATCATTTTGATCTTCCGCTGAGAGTATATTTTCTTTCTTCCGCTGTATACGTTTATGTTGTAACTCTGATATTCATGTAACTCTGATGTAATATTGTTTTGAGCAATGAAAAGTTCTGTTATTTTGTTGAATATATGTATGTATCCATAACAATTCGTCTTTCTGAACGGTTTAAGTTGGTTTAATTACCGGCGAAAACCAGGCAAAAAGGCGGGTCGTTACAGTTGTTATCAGAGCTTTGGTTTATACAAAGCTATGGGGTATGACATATTTTGAACAAATGATAGGACTCATCAGAGTTATAACGTCTCATTAGAGATAGGGTCAGAAAATGCCCTAGAATGAGATTTTGGAATATTATGTCGAGAGAACGTATTTCGAAATCCATATAAAGTATTTTGAACTAAGTAAATTGTTTTGAAAGTATGATTATTTTAGAAATATAATTAAAGATAAGGAATTCTTGAGTATTGTGGTCGACGTTGCGATTGGACTATCGAGTATATAGAGATTTTGAATATGCGCCTAGCTAACGTATATACAAAGTCCAGTGTATACCTGATAGATATAGAATCACATTCTAGTCGCTCGAGGATGAATTTACTGATGACCATGACACCATCAGTAGTGATTTTCGAGTTTCGAAGGTGGGATGACTATATGATTCCGGCTACGACGTCAAGAAATACTTAAATTATTTCGATATGTTGGAAATATTAAAGGATTTAATATAAGGACAGTATGTTATAAATGCAAACAAACCATTTTGTTAACAACCAAAGAAGACATTTTAGAAGTATACCTTATGTAAAGATTTGAAAACGCACGTAAGTGAGATAATTCATTAAGAGATAATATTAAAATATCAACCCATATTTCAAAATGGATCAAGTATGAATTTTGAGATCTACTAAGTATAATCAGGGAAGATATTATACTCCTCGATGAGTGTTAAGAAATAGAGTCGAACCTATATCTAGCATGAGTTGTAAATGGTAAAATGTAAGTTAAACTGTTTTGCTTAGAAGATGATTTTAGCAATCAAACTTTCCTAGGAAATTTGAAGGCAATTTTGGCTTAAGATAAGAATTTGTTTGAAGAAAAAAAATGGTTTAAATTTTAACAAATATTATAAGTGGGGAAGAAAACTATCTTTCCCTATTGAAACTGTCTGAGCAATCCAAATGGAAAGTATTAAAGAGTAATCACTACGATACAATGGAAGACGAAATTTGAAGTAAAGATTTAGTCAAGAAAAGTTAATGGAAAAACCTGAGTATCCAACAAAACTAGGAACTGATTTGGATTAGATAATTTTAATTTGTCCAAAGCCTTATGTTAACCGAACTTCAAATAGAAGCCTTGCGTAGTAAGTAGACTAGGAAGATTTTGTTTTTTCGAAATATAAAGATTTTAGTTTCGGAGAATCTTCGAAATCAATTTCTAATGTTTAGGACAAATTGTTTGAAATATGTATACGTTTAATCAGAGTAGCGCAGCGAAAGCGTAGTGGTAATTTGAAAGGAATGTTTCAAAGACTTTCTCTAGACTTGTGAATAAAGTAACTTTCCAAACTAGATTTGGAATTTGAAACAAGAATGAATAAAATGTCGTAGATCTTGAAATACAAACAAAAAGAAAAGTTGTTCAATTTTATAAACATGATTTCTTATGGAATTAGACTCTTGGAGAATATTATACAAAGGTCTTGAAATGTTGAAGCAATATTTAAATTTTAAAAGAAGTTAATGCCAGGTATGAAGTTTAAACGGTTGGAATGTAAATTTAAATTTGCATAAGACCAATTTATGATATATAAGTCGATAAGGAAAAATTTCAACTTATGTAAAGAATGAAAATTAAATTTCACAAAGTTTGGTATGAACTCGAAATTTGAAAGGTTGATATCGACATAAGTTGCTTGGAAATTTATTTTTCAGCCGTTTTGGATATGATAAATAGGCTATAAATTGTTTGTAATAAACAATGGTTTCGACGACTAGAATCCCGATATTTTGAAATGTTGAAAACAATAAGTATTTGTAAACTATGATTATGAAATGATTTACAACTTCGGGATATGAAATGATTTGGTTGTTCGAGTAACCATGACTAAAACTGGGTTGAGATGAAAGATTGGATTTTGTGCGATGGGTGATACTCAGTAGCCCTGCCATGAGGATGAACTTCTCGAATTAATAACATGAAGATTTCATCATTATATATTTGAGATTTTTAAAGCAAATTTGGTTTTGGAAATCCCGAAGTGAAGTATGATTTTTCAATATGAAAGAAATATGTAGTATATTCAATGGGTTGAAAAGAAATGGGATTCTTAGTCTGAGAGATCATCTTGAATTTCTAAATTTAAATTTATAGGTAAGATTTATTCTACTTATGAATAATTACGAACTCTCCTTTTCGAGGACGAAAAGTTCTTAAGTGGGGGAGATTGTAACGAACCAAAAATTTCCAATGTTAATATATACTATAAACTTCAATTTTCTGAATATCAAGTGAGTTTAATAAGATTTAAATACAAATAGTGTTCTAAAATATTTTTTACATGTGTTTGAATAGATATTTTGTTTTGATATGAATAACTTATTTTGAGATTTCATTTAAGATGTTTATTTAAATAAATATTTTTAACATTGATAAATAATAATATTATTTAGTTTTATAAAATATATTGATTTCCATAAAGAATTGTTAAGTTTCTAAACCTCATTTTCATAATTTATATTTGATAAATAAAATAAATAAGTATTTTGAAATATAATGTATTTTTGTAAATCTTAAGTAAAATATTGGTTGTGTATATATGTACTTATAAACATCATTAAAGTGTAGCTAAAAATAAAATTTAACAACTTAATAAATAAGGAAATTTTGGTCAACATGCATTGGTTGATTTTTTTTATAGGGATTAGGTGTCCTCCTTGTTGTCTTAATGCATGCTAGTGAGTTCATGAGAAAAATCCAAGTGTCCTTTAATTAAACAATTAAATTACTTTTTAAAATCCTATATAAAACCATGTTTTTCTTCCTGGTCAAAGCTTAGCTAAGTTTTCTCACGACTGTTTCTTCCTCCTTCACAATTTTAAAGTTCCAGTAAAAGAAAATCACACCTCCTCTTCCTTCAAAAATCCATAACTCACAATCTAGTTGATTCTAGCCTAATGACCAACACAGAAGTTATCCGTATCATCATTTCTGAATTTTTGGGATCAATAGATCAGAAATTCATGAGGTATCGAGAGAGGAATTTTCAATTTACAGTAAAACTAAGGAATGGGTTCAGAAGCTTTGAAAAATCATTACTCAAAATCCGTAAAGAAATAGATCTTGCCGTCTGCGTCGTTGCGATGAGCAGGGAGAGTAGTATTTTTCATATAAAACTGAAGCGATTCTGTGTCGATGATTGCAAATGTTCAAAACTAGGTCTTGGGATTGCCGAAGGAAGAAGGGACAATTGGTGAAACGGTGAGTAGTGTTGTGCTGAGGAAGGAGCAAGCTTTGATTCGGTGTAGCTTGGTGGAATTTGGGGATATTTTGTGTCAATGATTTTCAAGGTAGGCGACGGGTTTTGTGCGACAACAGGTCATGGCGTAGGCACGGGTTTCAAAGATGGAGGCCGAGGTGCAGACGGATGAGTGCAGTCGAACGAGGGAAGGAAGAGATATATGTTGGTGGTCTCGGCTTGGTTGATGGTGTTGGGGTTTGATGTTGTGCGTGCGGGTTATTCACGGGGGATGGGTTCCAGTAATTTTTCACGTAGGGGATAGGAGGAAAGAGGAAGAAGAACGTGAAGAAGGTGGTTGGGCCGGGTGTGTGCGTGACAAGCCATTGGACTTTTGGGCCTTGGGTATGTTTGCCTATTTATTTACTTAAGTTATATTAGTTCAAGAATTTAAACGTTTCTAATTTGCTCATTTTACTTCCGATTAACTCAATGTTGGAAGCGTTAGAATCACTAAAAATACATAGAATGCATTGATGTATTATATTGGTAATTTTAGTTAAGCAAAATTTTTTAAAAATAATAATAAATAATGGTATATATATAAATAAATATATACATATATAACAAAGATCGTTATTAATCAAGATTCAATATAAATTAGCAGAGAAATCATCAATTCAAATGGATTGAAAGCAATGCAAGAAACAGGAACACCATTTGTGCGTAGGAAACTCTGACAATGAAGATGTTGGAGCTTTTTCGGTGAGAACATTTAATTTAATTATTTATTAAATTAGTAGTTATTGAATAATTATAATTAGTTGAGATTAACTATGATTAGTTGTTGTTTGGATATGGATGTTTTTGTGAATGGATGTGCATGTAAGTAGATAAAACACTGAACACTGAAAGCGTTATCGGCAGTAACGCTTGCGCACACCTGAATTGTTTGTTGTTGATGATGATGATAATTCATTATCATCTGATGTACATGGTTGATTTATTTTGTTGTATGATGCATACACAATACCATGGTGGTGGAATGATACAGATGATCAATTCAATGTCCCTTCCATTTGAAAATATTGATTTTTTCCAAATATTAAAATGTTATTTTAAGCCGGTTAATTGAAAAGAAATTGGGAATTTAAAATATGATATTTTATAATATTATATAACCGACCATTCTAGGATGACAGAGAGGATGGTGTCTAGGCTTGGGTTTGGAAATCCAGTTTCCTGCTCTCCCTGACTATCCCTAACTGGTTCGACGGGCGGAACGGTTAATTCAAATATAATTTGAATTTAAATTTGAAGTTGTAGTAAAATCTAGAAAAGCGATGGACCATTTATGAAATTCAATTTTTAATTTAAATTTAAATAAAAGGATTTTTGGAATTCTTATGGTTTACAACTTGTTTAAAAAAAACTTTAATTTTAGATTTGGAAAGGATTTTTGATTTAACTAAAAAAAACCGGTTTTTAAATTTAGTTGTTTTTGAAATTTCAAATTTAAATCCAAACGGATTTGAAGGAATTATATTTGAATTGTTTATAACGCGCTGCAACGTGACAGTTCGTAAATATCGATTTAGATTTTTCAAACGATTATGACTTAACCGTTTGAAATCGGTTTGGCTTGAAACAAGAAGCATTGATTTTCAAATATTGACAAATTTTGAATAGAAAGGAAATTTTTAATTTCAACGTAAAAATTTCAAGTTATGGTCAAAACAAATTGGGAGAAGGTCGCTGTATGCGCAGTCCGGCGACCATAACGAAATTTCAAATAAAACAAGTTTTAAAAATTTGAGAAAAATTCATGGAGATCTTACTTTATTAATTTAAAGTAATTAGAAATGAATTATTGGAAATTTTGAAGTGATTTGGAATATATTTGAATTAAATGGCTATTGCAGCGCTTTTAGTAACGTTCTCAAAACGTTATTATCTCATTTCCAAAGACAAATGGGTTTTGAAACTTATAAATCGTAAACCATTATTTTAAATGGTTAAAGAATTTGTAAAGGGTTTGGAAAGATTTTTAGGTGATTTAATATGGAATTTATGTACAAATCCTAAAAAGTTAGAAATTAAAAAAAAGGAAATGAGTTGAATGGAGTTTGTGATGGGTATTCGATGTGTAATTCCAAGGTTGAACAAATACTGTCAGAAGTACTAGAAATATTTACACCAAGGTTCTGATAGTGCTTGTTGGATTGTGAATTTATATCGAATATAAGTCAAAGTAACTCTATCGAACTTATGTTTGAATATAAATTGTTAGGATAGTCGTTAATGGAATTCCAATCCAAATAAAGACTCGATAAACTTAAAGACTTATGGAATCAAAGGATTTTGTTTGAGTATAAGGGTCGAAGGGTTTGTTGGAATAAAGGTTGGTAAATCGAACATTTTGATTTAAAAGAGAAGTTAAAATGATGAAAGAATTTATGACGAATCCAACCTTGACATTGTAAACAAATTGAAATAATTGGAAGGAGATTAAATTGAAAAGTCCGTGGGATCCATGACTATCATTTTATGAATACGCTTATTACTTGGAAAGACCAGGATCAGATTTAAGTCCGAAAACCATTCCAAGTAATAATATGATGCATGAAGCAAATTCAAGACTTGGAATCGATGAATGAAGACCGTGATTCTTCACAATCGAACGGATTGCCTGCCGATTGGTTTCTTTACTGAATAGCTACAGTAATGAGATGCCCTATTACCGGAGTGGCAGAAAGTCCGAACGTATTTGGAGAATTTTCGGATTTCGTTCCGTTCAGACCCAGGACGGACTTGTACGGATGGTGTGTCTGACATTGAAATTGACCGCATAGCACCGATTTCCGTTAATGTATATCGGATTTGTGGCAATATATTATCCCCGTCTCTAAGTCATATGAGCTTAGAGGGTATGCGTTGATTTAAATCAGTGATATGTCGTGAATTGTAAATGTGACATACCCGAGTTATGAAACGAGCTAGTGATGATCAAAGAATGGCTTATCGAAGCATAGCTTTGTGTATGACGTGACATCGACAAACCTCACACCCCGGATTGATGAGAAACTGGCGGTTAGGTTTTCTATACTTATATATGAATTGATGATGAAGCTGTGCAGCAGTGGGAAACCACTTATGAACCTGGGGAAGTTGGGTATGTTCGGGGGGTCGTGTCTGATCGAAAACCGTTGATCTGCCCTAACGATGTGTAGTCGGTGTCCGCATGATGGATGAAAAAGCCGTTGAGGCACTTCGTTTTGTATCCCTGATTGATCTTTCCTGCCAGGAATCATCAAGTTGGAAATCCAATCCCCAATACGAGCCATACGGTTTTGGTTTGCATATATATGGCGAGATAATATTAATGGTATTATGTCGTCTAGGATTAATACATTTATTTGCGAAATTGTTTTCCATACTATCTGATAATATTTGAAAAGAGGATTTTCACGTATGAAAGCATGTTTGGTTATCATAAGATAAAACTCGCCCATCTGGTGTGCGCTTGCATTGTGTGATGTGGGACGGGCTTATGATAGCTTCATTTTCGAAAGTCATAGCGTATTTATATGCACGGGCATTCACATGGAGTAAACCCGTTCCGCGTTAGTGGCGTGGTCCGGTGAATTTCCCAACTTTAAAATAAACCTTAAAGCAAATGTTTTTATGTTCTAACATCAGTCCCATGACTGACCTGGAGTTTATTGTTCCTTCCTAAACTCTGGGTGCCCATAAATTTTCACACGGGTAGCCAGTAGTTTAGTTTTGCAGTTTTAGTTCGTTGGAGCAAGGTTCGGAGCGCTTTCTGAGTTGGAGTCCATGATAGAGTTGGAGCTTCCGCTGTATCATTTTGATCTTCCGCTGAGAGTATATTTTCTTTCTTCCGCTGTATACGTTTATGTTGTAACTCTGATATTCATGTAACTCTGATGTAATATTGTTTTGAGAAATGAAAAGTTCTGTTATTTTGTTGAATATATGTATGTATCCATAACAATTCGTCTTTCTGAACGGTTTAAGTTGGTTTAATTACCGGCGAAAACCGGGCAAAAAGGCGGGTCGTTGCAGATCGTATAGCCCACCTCCCATAAATAGAAGCATTAAAGGCTAAATGGGTATGGACTCGATAATATTCGCGAATAGCTTGCTTCTTTGGGTCTTAAGTGGCTTAGCTCGAGGAGTCCTCCTTGGTATAGGTCATTCAGTAAGGGGTCTAAAATGGTGTGTGAATCCTACTAAACCTGGGTTCACAAACGCCCGGTATAATCATTTCATAGGGCTACCTATCATACGAGAAATATTAAGTGGCTATGGAGATTATCCAGTAAGGCCATCTAGATAGTAACAACCCTTCACCAAGTGGTCTTAAGAGGTTGCTTATTATTTCTCGCCTTATGCGGGGAATGGGTTTATATGTGTGAATGACATAAGCCTTAACTAGTAGGGCCTTATAGCTAGCGTCCTCTAGTTTATAACAGTGTTGAGAAAATCATCGAGAGGTATTAAATGACCAATAGGTATGCCTAGGGTCATAAGTGATCGGGAGAATCCACCCTATCTATCATTCGATAGTGAGGCGTTAAGTGGCCTCATATACACTTATGAATAAATAAACACCATAGTGGGGAGTTCACTTATCGGTTTAATAATTAGTTTAAAGGCTTCATAAATATATGCGTAAATATTTTATCTCGGTATCAGTATCATTTGGAAAACTACCTTTAGGAAGGGTAGTTAGAGTCGTGTGAAAATGTTTACATGGTTAGATTAGAATTACTAGCCTTGGTTGGCATATATCTTTGGTTGAACCAAACGGGATACATCTATGTATTGTAATCCGTGTTGTAATTTTCCTGTTCGCCAGATATCATTTTTTGACTCCCTCCTCATTACAACCTTCCAGGTTTTCTAGAGAAGGTTGGGTTCTCACAGGTGTTTAGTTGGTTTTTGGTTCTCGTTCTCTCTCATGCTTGGCATTGACATGGTGACTCACTTTCATAAGGTAGTTACTCAGTTAATATTAGTCTATCCTATTTTGTTTCCACTGTGAGTTATTTTATCGTACTATAATTATGCTCATGCTCATTTTTAGGTACCATATTTACAAGCTTTATGCTTGGATGTGTTCGAGTTTCAATTTTATCGAAATTCGAGCTCAGAAAATTGTGGGGTGTTACATTTGGTATCAGAGCATAGGTTAGATAATCAGAGGAGTTAGTTAAATTCTGACTCATGAGAGAACATAATTAGAATTTCTTTTATATTTTTCTTTGTGTTTCTTACTTGACTTTAATTTATTTCAACATTGAATTAGTCGTGGGCCTATTTATATAGAACGGTCTTAAGTGACTAAGAGTTGAAATATGTTGAGTTCGGGTTTCTAGCCAATTCTTTCTTACCCCACAGTACGTTGGCAATCTCGTTGTGAAGAGCATGAGGATGACATATGGTGGATTCCATTGATTCGAGTTTAGAGATTGTACAAAAATCTAGCTACAACCGAGATAGTCGCAACTTCTGGTTTAATATTTCATTTGGTAGTTCCAGATAACGACCTTTCCTTGGTCTTGAAACAAAAAATCCATATTAATATCTCGTATCCACTCGGAAATATAATTACGAGGTATATCTATTCGTTACTACGTTAAATTTTCGGGTATCCCTTTATTGAAAATGTTAATTCAAGTTCTTGGCCTCATATTCGAGGGCATTTTATTTATAGAACTGTTTGTAAAAAAATGGATTTCGAAAGTTTTAAAGTTACGGTTTTGAAAAAATAGTTTTATAAAAATATAGTTTTAAAATTTAAATGTATTCGTGTTTCAGAATTGTTGGGATTTGTGTGATTTTAATAAATATAATCCGATTGGTAGAAAGAAGGGAATTGGAGATGAAAAGGAATATTCCACTAAATTTGAAAATAATTATACCCATTCCTTGTGAATTTTAGTACCCCTCTTTTTATATATATTGGATGATTTATTGAAATTATCACAATTAAACTTGAGATTTTAAAATTTTGACATTTTTGAATGCAAAGGGTTTTTCAGTTTGTAATGCAAATTGGAATATGAATAATAATCGTAATAATAAATTGGATTTATAAACTTGAAACCGTTAGTTTAAAATAAATTCCATTTTTGAAAAGTTTAAAATTTTCCTTCGAAAAGTTTAGGTAAAATCCTTCATCTTGGTTTTTAGGGTGTTTGATTTTGAATAGTTTAATTTCATGTCAGCTAGTTAAGGGGAAAATCTGTTTTAAATTTTATTTTAGATTTCTTGCTGATTTTCTGTTCTAAGTTAGTTCGTTCGGTTGGTGGTCATAACTGTTAGGAGGCAAGGAAAAAGGCATTGGAAATTAAATTTATCAACTCGAGAAGTGGTGGAAGTCGACACGAGAATTCGATTGGGTTCGGAAGTCATTTCGATGTTATATGAATTTTATTATAATTTTTATATAATTTATTCGGGCCGTTAGGCCAAGGTTCAGGCCGCACCCATTTTGGGGTTAAGTGGTCGACATCCTTCTAAGGGCCAGATCGGCCGCTTCCCTAAAGGGCACGACCTGTAGCCCAACCCGATTCGACTAATGATATATATATCATTCCAACCGATGTTTCCTCCCTCAAACCTCATTTCTAGCAAACCTAAACCCCTCCTCCACTTCCAAGTTCCAATCCGAGCAACCTCCGCTTTGTTTCATCCCTAATTACCAAAAGAATCCTTCTCGTGTAGATCTCTACCCTATTATACTCCAGATCTGTAATTTAATTCATCCGTTTCGCTGATTCCTCCATGACACCTCCTCGAAATGTCGCCTCTTAGCACCCTGGTTTCACACCTCAGGAAGTCGCATAGTAAGACCGCGATGAGGAGAAGATTAAGCATTACTTGGCCATAACCAATAATGATTTTCATTTTGGTCGACCAGTGAAGTTTGCCGATTTCGCCGCTTTTGGTTTTGAGGAGCTATTTGCCACCGTAGGCCTAGCACCCTGCGCTTCGACACCTTTGAGCGCCATCTATATCTGCGCTGCGTCCATCTATTTGATGCATAGATTGATGCTACCATCGATGGTGAGTCTTTCATCATCCAGTCTGAGGTCATGGGTACCCACATCGAGTTCACCGATGATGACTTGGCGGAGATTTTGGGCATCTCGGCAATCGAATCCGAGCTTGATGTTGTCGAGATGGAGGACCCTCAAATTCTTTAGCTTATCTTCCTTAGAGCCCCCGGAGTCTGGACCGCCGCTAATCTCCGGCCTATTACTCCTATGGTTGTGCGTATCATACATCACAACATCATCCCGAAGACGGGAAGCTTGGAGCAGATTTGTACCCCAGTGCGTCATGCCACTTATGCTATTTTTCGCGGTATAGTCGTCAATTGGGAGCGCGTGCTTATGATCCGTCTTCGTGAGCCCTTCATCGGCACCCTATGGAGCCACTTTCCTTATAGTCGTCTTCTCACCCGTGCCTTCCGAAACTTCCAAGTGAGGCTTACTGGGGAGACGGCGGTGAAGAAGGCACCTACCGCCATTAGCCGTGTCACTCTCCGTAGGATGGGAATTCAGTTGCCCGATGCTCCCGTTCATACATCTCCCGCTCCCGTTGGCAGCTAGCCACAACAACACCCTTAGTAGCCTGGCCAGCACAGGCCGAAGCTTATCGCCATCTATTAGATGCAGGCCGAGATTTGAGAGGCCCGTAGAGAGCAACGTCGGCAGACGCATGAGATTGGTTGCATCTCATCCATAATGCATTCCTGGCGTGGACGTGGTAATGGATCGAGTTCCAACCGTGGAGCTCGACCATCCCGCAGAACTTAGTCTTTGTGAGCTTATGCCTTGTGCATATTGTATCATGTATTTCCCTTTCCAGCATTTTTATCTTTGTTGTTGTAGTGTTTGTAACTATTAGTATTTTTTAAATCGCACGACTTATGTTAATGAGATTTCTAGTTTGAAAACACTTATGTCATTCGCGCATATCCATTTGAATGAAATCTCATTTTTCTTATCAAACTAACAGTGGTCTTAGAGCTGGAAATAATAGAATTCCGTGTTAGATAAATTTAAGCAAATAATCGATTTTCCGTTTTTTTTCAATCACGGGTATAAATAAATCACCGTTCCTTGTTAAGCTAAAATTTATTATGTTCTTTTGTGTGTGATTTCAGTTTTCGCATTTTTGCGTGATTGGCTTTCTTTTTCACCAACATGTCACTTGAATCATTTAAGCTTCCGCAAAGTACATTTCTGAAACTTTTGGAGAATGCAGTTTGGAAAAAAAGAACTTTTATCATTTCTAAAATTTAAATTTTTACTAATTTACTTTCTTTTATTTTGACTTGCGTGAAAACACAAAATTTGGGTATGGTAGTTTGCGCGTGTTTAAACGTCTGTTTTTCATTAAGATAGATGGTTTGAATGACGCAAAGCGCACGTTACCAAAATTTTAGTTTTCATGTAGATCACGTATGGAAAGTAAAATGGTGTTGAATAGAATTGAATAGAACTTTTTTAAAAATTTATAAAAAGTGTTTAAAGCAGAAATTTATTTTTGTGATTTTTGGTCACATGAACAGCGTAAGGAAGATTTTTGGATGGTTTGTGTTCCCGTTTTAGCAGTGCAATAGGACCAATGATGCGATAAAAACATTAACTATAACAAGGAAAAAGATGTTCTAGCCTTGGAAACGTTGTTTCCATGCCTTATATCGTTCTACGTTTTAGTGCTTGTTTTAAGCCTCCTTTACATTCTACAGGTGGAAATTTTTGGAGTATTTTAGGTAACTGAGGTGAATTTCCACTGTCATTCAGGAAATGGAATATTTATAAGCGAAGGGAACATTAACATTCTTCGCTTTGATTTTCTTTTTTCAGTTTAGGGGAGATTAAATAAGAAGCGATTAATGCGTTGACATTTTGGATTACAGTGTTTGGATGCAAAATTGGTTGTTTCACACTTTTATTCGAAATCGTGTGAAGGTTGTTGTAACGCCCCAGAAATTCCGACCAGTGAAAATTTATCGCAAACCCCGTCCATTCTAAAAACAAACAATGACAACTACCATCATATTTTATAAATACGTACAACATCACTAAATGCATTTGATATAATTTTAATAGATAGCACTTATCAAAATATTCATTTAACTCACAGGTTTTGCTTAAGTACAAATTTAATGTAATTACCATAAATCTACTTTTAAATAATTCTAACGAGATGGACATCGATATTCATTCCTGCAATCTCGATAAATATGTCAGTTTGATTAAAATTTTAAACATGAAAGATGCACCAACATGAGATGTAATAACGAATAATAAACAAAAAATATTTTTATTAATATAGCAACTGCATCACTACCACTTGTGACTGCCTACGTACCTTTATCTAATTGGGTAAACAATTAGGTATAGGATCAAGCCAACATAGTTATTCTTTACACAAAAAATTTAAAATCAATATTTACTTCCAAAATACTCTTTATATCAAGTAAGGGTAAAACATTATGCAAATACTCGTTTTGAAAGATATCTATATATCTCTTGTAGAACTTCCTTTCAAAAGATAAACATATTCTATTTTAAATACCAAGAAACTCCTTTGTGATAAAATAGATTATAACTCCAAACTAATCATCAAGAGAAGGAATACTTGAAAATATTGTTTTTCATAAAACATTTGTCAAAGTAATGCATTTTGGTAATGCAATTATGACTATCAAACCGTAGGTATTTTATGTCAGTCCCAGTCCCATACTAATCCCTATGTTCTTGATTTCAGGGCTTTATACAAGTCATACTAAGTCATCAATGTCCTCAATCATCAGTCATACAAGTTGTTTGCTTATGAATCAAAGATTGCAGTCAATATAGTATGTTGAAGTCATGAGCAACATTAAATAAGAAGACAAGCTTAAGAAATAAGTAATTGTTTAGATGATGAGTATACTCACAGTACTCCTTGCCATCTTCATGCAAAAGCTTTGTATAATATAGTACTTACCATCGCCCAAAGTCAAAGCAATCAAATGTCTTCCTCGAATCTTTGAAACTCACAAAACTCACGTCAACCTTCTTTGTTCTCAGATTTGACATGTTTTGTAACGACCCGGAAAATCCGAACCAATTTAAATTTTTTATTTTAAATTATTTGGTGGAAAAATGTGGCAGAAATTAAAAAAATTCCATTTTTAAATAATATTAAAGCCAATGAAAATAGTCAATTTTCGAACGATCTCTGTTTTCGACGAAACCACTTTCATTGGAACCGGAATGTCATATTATTGCTAGGTTTCAATTTTTAGAATTTTTCGATTTAATATGCGAGCGTGGCGAAGGAAAATATGTTTGGTCGATTACAGTCAAATTTAATCGACTTAAAAATAGCCATTTTTCAAACAGTGTCAGAATTCGACGAAATTAATTTTGTTAGGACCGTATCGTCATAACATAGACAAATATATTTTTTCTGGATTTTTCTGAGTCCGTTTGTGGCCTCGGTGAATTTATTTATGCAGACGAATTAAATTAATAGAGGAATTAAATATTAAATTAAATAATACAGGCCACAGATAGCCGTTTGGGCTGACGGGACCTATCCCATTGGGTCCGGAATATGGGCTATTGGCTAGGGTCACTTTCTGCTGGACTGAATTTGAACCGGTTCGGAAGATATGGTTTTTTTTTGTAAAAATACATTTTAATATTATAAATAATAGGAGAAAAAACCCTAATTACTATTCATCATCCTCTGAGCCGCCGCCCTTCTACATCTGTAGCCGAGATTGTCCATCCCTTCCACCATTAAAATCTTGAAATCCTCCCACCAAAACCTACTACTCCTTTGGAGTTTATTGTAGAGGACTTTCCCCTCTTCAAATCAGTACGGTGAACCCCCCTGTTATTGACCGTAACGCTCGAACCCAGCCTCCAAACCGCCGCCGTTCGTGGCCGAACCGCCACCTGAGGGGACCACCGAGTTTGACTCGGTCAGAGGGGCATGCGCGCCTCGCCAAGGCGGTCGTCGCAGTGCCGTCCGATCACCGCCTCGTGCTCCGTACTGCTCGCTGGATCGAACCCTAGAAGTGAACAATTGGGTTCGACTTCAGCCGTGTTTTATTCAAGGAGAAGAAGGTTATTACTTTATTAATTTATTATTTAATTAATTTAAATTGTTTTAAAACTTCGATTAATCATATCTAACTCATTTCAATTCGAAATTCGATGATTTCAGCGGCGTTGTGATCGTGTGACTGAGATCTACGCGTCTAAACTGACTGGAGTTGATTCTGAACAGTTTGAATTTTGACCAAAAATCTTCAACGACTGTGAGATTTCTGAATTTGAATAATTAAATAATTTATTTTAATTCTATTCGATCAGTGAATCATTGTATGTTATTTCTGATCTGCTATGTGGTGATTGTTGTATGGTTGAATTTTATTCGTTGTGATGTCATGTTATAATTGACAGTTTGGATCTGTAAAAAATTCAGATGTAATCATAATAAAGTTCTCACCTTTATTTTTGTTCTTATTTTAATTTTTATTCCTTTCTCTTAATATTTCTTTTGTTTTGAAATAAAATAAAATATAATAAAGATTTGATCATTGTTTTGAAATAAAGCTTTGATCTTTTGTTTTGAAATAAAATAAAATAAAATAAAGTTTTGATCTTTTGTTTTAAAATAAAGTTTTGATATTTTTCTTTAAAATAAAGTTTTGATCATTTGTTTTTTTGAAAATAAAATAAAATAAAGTTTTGATCTTTTGTCCTTGAATCAAATCAATACAAAGTTGGGCCTTTTATTTTGTTTTGTATAATAAAAGAAGATTTGATCTTTTATTTTGAGATAAAATAAATAAAGATTTGATCTTTTACTTTCTGTTTACTTTGTTTTTAAAATAAAAGAAAGTTGGATTTGAGTAATAAATAAGGATTTGATTTTTATTCTAATTTATAAAATAAATAAAGTTCATATATTCTGTTTGATTTCACAAAATAAAGGTGGGATCTTTTATTTTGATTCATAGAAAATATACACCCGATCATATGTTGTCATTGTTGTAATGACACAAAATTTACCGTTATGCTAATTTAGTTGTAATGACACAAAATTTACCGTTATGCTAATTTAATTGTAATGACACAAAATTTACCGTTATGTTAATTTAGTTGTAATGACACAAAATTTACCGTTATGCTAATTTAGTTGTAATGACACCAAAATTTCATCGTTATGTTGTCGTTGTTGTGATGACACCAAAAATTTCATAGTTATTTTAATTTAGTTGGAATGTATCAAAATTTCATCGTTATGTCTGTGTAGTTGAAATGAACATACTTTAGTGTTGGAGAAAAAAGAAAAGAATTTGAAGCTTAAGAAAAAAAAAATAGAACATTTACATATTTTTTTAAAGAAAAGAAAATATTTACATTTTTCAACGTAAAAGAAAAGAAAAGAAAATATTTACGTTTTTCAATGTAAAAGCAAGGAGAAGTAAATATTTACATTTTTCAATGTAAAAGAGAAAAAGAGAATTTACATGTAAATAAAAACAATAAATAGGAAATTTACATTTTTCCATTGTTATAAAGTGTAATAGGAAATTTACATTTTTCTATTATAATAAAGTAATAGGAAATTTCCATTTTTCTATTGTAATAAAGAAAGATAGGAAGTTTACTTTTTCTATGTTAAAATATAAGATTTACCTTTTTCTAGGAGAAGATAGAAGAATTTACATTTCTCATTGTAGTAGATATACATTTTATTATAACATAAAAAGTTCACTTTTATGTTATAAAAATGAAATAACATAAAAAGTTCACTTTTATGTATAAAAATGGAATAGGAGAAAAAGTTCACTTTTATGTCATTAAAATGAAATAGAATAAAAAGTGCATTTTTATGTCTTTAAATCACATATGATAAAAGAACATTTTTATAATTAATGAAATTATACATTTTAAAATATCATTTTTGGTCGCATTAGAATTGGCGAAAAAAATGCCATTTTGTTGAATATGAAATTATACATCGTTAAATAATCATTTTTGGTCGCATTAGAATTGGCGAACAAAAATGTCATTTTGTTGAATATGAAATTATACATCGTTAAAATATCATTTTTGGTCGCATTAGAATTGGCGAACAAAAATGTCATTTTGTTGAATATGAAATTATACATCGTTAAAATATCATTTTTGGTCGCATTAAAATTGGCGAACAAAAATGCCATTTTGTTGAATATGAAATTATACATCGTTAAATATCATTTTTGGTCGCATTAGAATTGGCGAACAAAAATGTCATTTTGTTGAATATGAAATTATACATCGTTAAATCATCATTTTTGGTCGCATTAGAGTTGGCGAACAAAAATGTCATGTTTATTTGAGATAAAATGATACATTGTTGAAACCATAATTTTTGTCGCATTAGAATTGGCGAACGAAAACATTACTTTCATAGAATAAAAGGAATGGATTTTAACAAAGGGAATCGCCCAATGGTTTATATATAAATATAAAATATAAAATTAAACGAAACGAGCGTGGTAGTTCTCGTATCGACAATCGTAACTTCAAACGAATATATAGAAAGATCCGACCGTTGGATTTTCCCAAAACTGGAACCGTTAGGACCGCTTTGGGAAGAGCTTTCCAACGATATAAATTTCATCAAAATCCGACGGTTAGATTTTAAGATATGTGTAAATCAAATTTTGGAAAAAGCAGCGCCAACGCCGCCCATTGACCCGAAACGTCGTTTATTTATTTTGAGCTATTTTTAATAAATAAAAAATAGAGATAAATAGTTATAAATATATATGAAATGTTTTAAACTATAATTATGCGACAATTATTTGAAAAGGCCGAGTTTAACTCATTTCAAATAATTGAACGGCGATTGAATCAAAGTTGTAAGAAGACGATGGTTGAAGACCGGCGATCTTCACATCGAATGGACGATGACTTCTGATACCTTGGACTGACTTGCTCCCAGGACTGGGTTGAAGCAGTAATTGTCCGGACGTGTGTGTTGATCATGCGGATTTGCGAGAACTTCTTTGGTGTCTCCGGTTTCGTTCAGACCCAAAACGGACTTGTAAATGGATGTGTGTCTGACGTTGAAATCCACTTCATGTAATTAAAATCGATTTCTATTAATATATGTCTGTTTGGTGGTGGAGAATTTGTTCTCTACTTAACACCTAGATACGTAGTAGTAGTTATCAATAGCATGGCGTTGAATTGTCAATGTGGCACGCCAAGATGCAATGATCAAGGCTTTGTTGAAAAGCAGGCCTTGTGACTGATGATCAAAGCATAGCCTGTTTGGGGCATAGCTTTGTGTATAACATAACTTCACGAGTCTCACACCCCGGTATGAGTCAAAAACGGGATTAGGACTGCACGAAGTGCACACGTTTCTTTCTAGCTAGTGGTGTTTGGGTTTTAACATGGCCCGACATTTTACTTATGTGGATTTTGGATTGAGGTACCTCGGGTTTTTATAGGCCGGAAGTGGTCATACTATAGGTTCAAAGGAACCGAGAAGCGTGTGTTTAGGAATTGCCAATCCACTACCGTTAGGTGGGGACCGGCCCTGAAGATCCAAGGGTTCACTGCGGGGGATCCTGAGGCATTTGCTAGAGTGTCTCGAATCGGAAGAGGACGATCCCTAGCCTCGATTTCATGACAGAAAACCAATTCCCAATACGACGACATTTCGGTTTTGATTGTAAACTTATATACGTCGACATAGTAGGATGGGGTACTATGCCGTCTAGGATTGATATATTTACATTGAAGTATTTTAATACTGCTTAAACACTAATGATAATATTAAAATATTACTTTTCACGTATTAAGCATGTTTGATCATCATAAAGGAAAAACTCTATCCTCCTGTGTGCGTTGCATTGTGTGATAGGATCTGAGTCTTATGACGTTTCATTTTTCAAAAGTCATTTCTCTGTTTTATATAAACTTTATAAAATATTGCACTGGCAATCCAATGGAGTAAACCCGTTCCGCGTTAGCGGCGTGGTCCTGAGATTCGCCATCTTGATAGTTAATTTAGTTAAGAATTCTCACACCAGTCCCATGACTGACTCGTAGTTTGTTTCACTTTTGCAAACTCGGGTGCCCTCTTTCCACATGGGCAGCCAATTGACAGGTTTCTAGGTGATACTTTCTGGTTGGAGCTTGCTTTGGAAGGAAGAAGAAGACCTTTTCTCCACCTTTTATTCTGCTTTTGAGACATTTTTCTATCTTTTGCTTTTGATGTATGTAATGGGATTTGAAACTTATTTCCTTTCATTTGAGACTTGTTTCTCTTTTGTTAAGACTTCTATTATGCTAAGTGGATCCTGTAAAACTGCATACTCTGAAGTTCTGATGTAATGCTGATGACATTTATTTCCGCTGCAATGGTTTATGTGTTATGATAATTATCTGAGATCTGTTTTTGTTGTAAATATGTTGTATTCCAAAATGATTATCCTTACTTTCGGTCTACGGAAGTTTGGGGTCATCACAGTTGGTATCGGAGCCTAAGGTTAATCTTAGCTACGGAATATAACATATTTAGAACAATTCGTCTAGATAGAATCCACATTATTCTAAGACGAGTAGCTCATTAGAGATAGGACTAGTAATGTCCTAGAGTGAGCGCAGCAGAATAGCACATATTTACTAGTCATTACATCATTATCTTTTCATCTCGTCCTTATCTTATCTTTTCTTGAAAATTCTCATTTTGTTGGTCTGGCTCTTTCCTTGATGGTACAGACTGATTTAAATGGATACTAGAGCAAGAACAGCCCGAGGTGGAGCTCGAGGCGGGGCTAGAGGAGGAGCCCGAGTAGGAGCTGGAGGGCAAGCTAGAGACGAGACATCCATCACACAGGAACAACATAATTCAGAGGTCGTAGTCGAACCACCTCCACCTCTACAGCCTTTTGATTTGGAGAGAATGTCAAAGAAATTCAAGAACCTTGGAGGTGCACCTTTTACAGGGCGGGAGTCTGCGATTCAGGCAGAAGCATGGCTTAAAGATTGCGAAAAGATCCTAGAAAGCTTGGAACTGGAAGATCAGCGAAAGCGTTACCTGGCAGTTTGGCAACTAAAGGAGGAAGCAGGGCATTGGTGGGATACAATTAAAATCTGCAATGACATGGCCAATATGTCTTGGGCCAGATTCAAGGAGGTTTTCAATGAGAAGTATATACCCCACAAGCTATAGAGCGCCTGCGTGAGCAGTTCGTTAACCTACAGCAAGGGAATATGACCGTTTCTGAGTATGTGAGAAAGTTTGATGAGCTTTTACGATATGCCCCTAGTTTGATTCAAGATCCAGTAGAGAAGAATAAGAAATTTATCAAGGGGCTGTCCAAGAAATATTTGAATCGAGTCACTGCCCATATTAAGCTTCCTTTCAATGAAGTAGTAGAGATGGCGTGCCGCTATGAGGAAAATGACGAGTCTGGACCACAGGATAGAGGGAAAGGTCAAAGCAACAACCAGAAGGAACAGGCTAACAAGAAACAGGAGGCGAGCAATTCTTCTACAGCTAAGCCCCAAGGGAAGAAGAGGGATAGGAGCAAGGTGACCTGCTACAATTGCGGCAAGATTGGACATTTCGATTACGAGTGTAGAGCTCCTAAAAAGGTCAAGAGAAATGATTCAGGCCCTAGTCAGAACCGTGGTCAGAGTTCCCAAAATCGTGGTCAAAATCCTCAGAATCGTGGCCAGAGTTCGCAGGACAAAAGGGAATGCTACAATTGCCATCAAAAGGGGCACATTAAGGCGAACCGTCCACTACTAAGGAATGTTCAGGTGGCACATGTTTATGAGGGAGCAGATACTCCAGCTTCGACTGAGGGGCCAAATAAACCCGATGTCTTAGGAGGTACGCTTAATATTAAGAACATCCCTATTACTGTCTTATTTGATACTGGTGCTACGCGAAGCTTTATTTCTAATGATACAATTAAAAAGTTGGGATTGAAACCGAGAAAACTCAAAAATTTGATTAGAGCTAATAGTCCGATAGGAGGTTCTCTTATTCTTGATCAGTATTGTAGAGTACCTGTTTCTTACTCTTGCTACCAGTTCCCCTTTGACTTGATCATTATGAATTTCTCCGGTTATGATGTCATACTGGGAATTGATTGGCTAACAAAGTATGAGGCTGAGTTAATTTGTGCGGAGAGGATCATTAAAGTTAAAACTAAGCTTGGAAATATTACTATCCCTTGCCATGGCTCAGCCACCGACAGGAAAATATTCTGGTCTTCTCTAGAAGTTTCCCCTACTTCTATTGAGAATATCCCTGTCGTCAAAGATTACGCTGATATATTCAAAGAAGTTGAGGGCCTACCTCCGCATAGAGAAATCAGCTTCCGAATTGATTTAGCTCCGAATGCAAGGCCTGTTGTACATCCCATTCGGAGAATGTTGCCAAAAGAAAGAGAGGAGCTGAAAAATCAAACCAAGCAACTTTTGTGGAAGGGTCTGATCAGGCCCAGCTTTTCAGAATGGGGAGCAGCAGTGGTGTTCGTCCCAAAGTCAGACGGTACTCTCAGGCTATGTGTAGACTACCGTGATCTCAACAAACAAACTCTGAAGAACAAATACCCACTGCCTCGTATTGATGACTTGCTTGACCGATTGCATGGGGCACGAGTATTCTCTAGGATAGACCTAGCTACAGGCTTCCATCAACTTCGCATTGCAAAGAAGTGTGTGCCTTTAACTGCTTTCAGAGGACCAGACATATTTTATGAATGGCTAGTAATGCCCTTCGGTCTATGTAATGCTCCAGCATATTTTGTTGACCTGATGAATAGAGTATTCAGAGATGTTTTAAATAAATTTGTGCTCGTCTTCATCGATGACATCCTCATCTTTTCTAAATCCGTTGTTGAGCACGAACAACATCTGAGAGAAGTCTTAGAGATTTTGCGAAGAAATGTGCTGAAAGCAAAATTTTCTAAATGCATATTCTGGCAAGAGGAGGTAAAATTCCTTGGCCATGTTGTATCAAAGGAAGGCCTCTCAGTAGATCCAGGAAAGATCTCAGCCATCCAAGAATGGAAGCAGCCTAGAACTCCTACGGAGGTCAGAAGTTTCTTGGGACTGGCCGGCTATTATCGGAAATTTTTCAAAGATTTTACGAAGGTAGCTTGTCCATTGACAAACCTGACCAAGAAGCATACGAAATTCAAGTGGACACCGGAATGCGAGACAGCTTTCCAAGAGCTAAAGAAGAGGTTGACCAATGCTCCAGTGTTGACCATCATAGATGGCAATCAGGATTTGAAGGTCTGGACCGACGCCTCTAAGCAAGGTTGTTTCTTTTATAAATTAACATGTCTGAGATAACATTTTTCCTTTAATGACAAATCTCATTTTAACATGTTATCCCTTATTTATTTAAGGTATTAGTGCGGTGCTGATGCAAAGAGGCAGGGTAGTCGCATATGCTAGCCGCCAACTGAAACCGCATGAGAAGAATTATGTTACGCATGACCTTGAACTAATGGACATTGTGTTTGCTCTTAAAATACGGAGGCATTATCTTTTGGGTGAAAAGTTTGAAATTTACACGGATCACAAATCCTTGAAGCACCTTTTTACCCAAAAAGATTTGAATATGAGGCAGCAGCGCTGGGTCGAATTTCTTGCATCATATGACCTGGATATCCTATATACTCTGGGAAAAGCCAACGTTGTAGCCGATGCACTTAGTAGAAAGAATGCAGTATGCAACAATCTCATTATCGCCAATCTCATTATCACTCCTACTCTGATTGATAAAGTCTCTGCTCTTCAAAAGAATGATGAATTTATTCAGAAGCTTTGTGAGCGAGTCCGTAAGGGCGAAGCCTCAAGTTTCCAGATTGACGATAACGGGACCCTTAGATTACAAGGGCGAATTTGTGTGCCAGACATTGCTGAGCTAAAAAGAGAAGTGATGGATGAGTGCCACAAATCAAAAATCAGCGTCCATCTAGGTATAAGCAAAATGTATCACGATCTTAAGCGCACATTTTGGTGGAGGTCGATGAAGAGAGATATTTCTATTTATGTTGCTAGATGTCCCACTTGTCAGCAAGTTAAAAGTGATCAACAGAAACTGGTAGGTTTGTTGCAACCGCTAGGAGTTCCTGGTTGGAAGTGGGAGGAAATTTCTATGGACTTTATAGATGGCTTGCCCCGAAGCCGAAAAGGCAACGATAGCATATGGGTGATTGTAGACCGCTTAACAAAATCTGCCCATTTCATCCCTGTTCGGTCCAATAGAACAACTCGTAGTTTGGCACAGCTTTATCTCAGAGAGATAGTCAGACTGCATGGGGTTCCCAAAAGCAGTCAGTGATCGGGATCCATTATTTACCAGTAAATTCTGGGAAGCTTTTCAAGAAGAGCTTGGGACCAAGTTAAATCTGAGCTCTGCCTATCACCCTCAGACAGATGGCCAGACTGAGAGGGTGAATCGTGTTTTGGAAGACTTATTGCGTGCTTGCATTCTTGACTATGGCGGTTCATGGGAGGACCACTTGCACTTGGTGGAATTCTCCTATAATAATAGCTACCAAGCAAGCTTGGGGATGTCACCATTTGAATTACTTTATGGCAGGCCGTGCAGATCTCCGGCATGTTGGGTGGAGTCAGGAAATCGACTAGTCTTGGGCCCCGACATGATTCGAGAAGCATCGGATAAGGTTGACTTGATTAAGAAGCGCTTGTTGACTGCTCAGTGCCGACAAAAGAGCTATGCAGACCAGCGAAGAAGGAATCTAGAATTCTCTGTGGGTGATCGAGTATACTTGAAGGTTTCTCCTTTGATGGGCGTGATTCGTTTTGGGAAGACGGGAAAGTTGGCACCGAGATTCATTGGTCCATTCCTTATTCTCGAAAGGATTGGTACTCTCGCTTATAGAGTGCAGCTGCCCGACTGGTTGCCAGGGGTGCATGATGTATTTCATGTGTCTTAACTCCGCAAGCATATGCAAGATCCAGATCTGATTGAGGACGAATTAAACAAACAGGTCCTAGATATTGCTCCAAATCTGACAGTGAGAAAAGACCCAATTATGATCATTGGCAAGGAAACCAAAATCTTGAGGAACAAGAAGATCAACCTAGTCAAGGTTCAATGAAGTGGGGATCCTAGAGACTGTACTTGGGAGACAGAGGATAGCATCAAAAAGGCTTACCCCAAGTGCAGAGTGGATATCTCCGAGTAACTCTTGTACTAAGGTACGTTTATATCAATTTACATTTTCCATCTTGGTTCCTACTTTACTTTGTTTCCTTTTCGAGGACGAAAATTCTTAAGTGGGGGAGATTGTAACGACCCAGAAAATACGAACCAATTTAAAAATTTTATTTTAAATTATTTGGTGGAAAAATGTGGCAGAAATTAAAAAATTCCATTTTTAAATAATATTAAAGCCAGTGAAAATAGTCAATTATCAAACGATCTCTGTTTTCGACGAAACCACGTTCATTGGAACCGGAATGTCATATTATTGCTGGGTTTCAATTTTTAGAATTTTTCGATTTAATATGCGAGCGTGGCGAAGGAAAATGTGTTTGGTCGATTACAGTCAAATTTAATCGACTGAAAAATAGCCATTTTTCAAACAGTGTCAGAATTCGATGAAATTAATTTTGTTAGGACCGTATCGTCATAACATAGACAAATATATTTTTTCTGGATTTTTCTGAGTCCGTTTGTGGCCTCGGTGATTTTATTTATGCAGACGAATTAAATTAATAGAGGAATTAAATATTAAATTAAATTAAATAATACAGGTCACAGACAACCGTTTGGGCTGACGGGACCTGTCCCATTGGGTCCGAAATATGGGCTATTGGCTAGGGTCACTTTCTGCTGGACTGAATTTGAACCGGTTTGGAAGATATGTGTTTTTTTGTAAAAATACATTTTAATATTATAAATAATAGGAGAAAAAACCCTAATTACTATTCATCATCCTCTGAGCCGCCGCCCTTCTGCATCTATGGCCGAGATTGTCCATCCCTTCCACCATTAAAATCTTGAAATCCTCCCACCAAAACCTACTTCTCCTTTGGAGTTTATTGTAGAGGACTTTCCCCGCTTCAAATCAGTACGGTGAACCCCCTGTTATTGACCGTAGCGCTCGAACCCAGCCTCCAAACCGCCGCTGTTCGTGGCCGAACCGCCACCTGAGGGGACCACCGAGTTTGACTCGGTCAGAGAGGCAGGCGCGCCTCGCCGAGGCGGTCGTCGCAGTGTCGTCCGATCATCGCCTCGTGCTCCGTACTGCTCGCTGGATCGAACCCTAGAAGTGAACAATTGGGTTCGACTTCGGCCGTGTTTTGTTCAAGGAGAAGAAGGTTATTACTTTATTAATTTATTATTTAATTAATTTAAATTGTTTTAAAACTTCGATTAATCATATCTAACTCATTTCAATTCGAAATTCGATGATTTCAGCGGCGTTGTGATCGTGTGACTGAGATCTACGCGTCTAAACTGACTGGAGTTGATTCTGAACAGTTTGAATTTTGACCAAAAATCTTCAACGACTGTGAGCTTTCTGAATTTGAATAATTAAATAATTTATTTTAATTCTATTCGATCAGTGAATCATTGTATGTTATTTCTGATCTGCTATGTGGTGATTGTTGTATGGTTGAATTTTATTCGTTGTGATGTCATGTTATAGTTGACAGTTTGGATCTGTAAAAAATTCAGATGTAATCATAATAAAGTTCTCACCTTTATTTTTGTTCTTATTTTTATTTTTTTCTTTTGTCTTAATATTGATCTTTTGTTTTGAAATAAAACAAAATATAATAAAGATTTGATCTTTGTTTTGAAATAAAGCTTTGATCTTTTGTTTTGAAATAAAATAAAATAAAATTTTGATCTTTTGTTTTAAAATAAAGTTTTGATCTTTTGCTTTAAAATAAAGTTTTGATCTTTTGTTTTTTTAAAAACAAAATAAAATAAAGTTTTGATCTTTTGTCCTTGAATCAAATCAATACAAAGTTGGGCCTTTTATTTTGTTTTGTATAATAAAAGAAGATTTGATCTTTTATTTTGAGATAAAATAAATAAAGATTTGATCTTTTACTTTCTGTTTACTTTGTTTTTAAAATAAAAGAAAGTTGGATTTGAGTAATAAATAAGGATTTGATTTTTATTCTAATTTATAAAATAAATAAAGTTCATATATTCTGTTTGATTTCACAAAATAAAGGTGGGATCTTTTATTTTGATTCATAGAAAATATACACCCGATCATATGTTGTCATTGTTGTAATGACACAAAATTTACCGTTATGCTAATTTAGTTGTAATGACACAAAATTTACCGTTATGCTAATTTAGTTGTAATGACACCAAAATTTCATCGTTATGTTGTCGTTGTTGTGATTATACCAAAAATTTCATAGTTATTTTAATTTAGTTGTAATGTATCAAAATTTCATCGTTATGTCTGTGTAGTTGAAATGAACATACTTTGGTGTTGGAGAAAAAAAGAAAAGAATTTTAAGCTTAGGTAAAAAATAGAACATTTACATTTTTTTTAAAGAAAAGAAAATATTTACATTTTTCAACGTAAAAGAAAAGAAAAGAAAATATTTACGTTTTTCAATGTAAAAGCAAGGAGAAGTAAATATTTACATTTTTCAATGTAAAAGAGAAAAAGAGAATTTACATGTAAATAAAAACAATAAATAGGAAATTTACATTTTTCCATTGTTATAAAGTGTAATAGGAAATTTACATTTTTCTATTATAATAAAGTAATAGGAAATTTCCATTTTTCTATTGTAATAAAGAAAGATAGGAAATTTACTTTTTCTATGTTAAAATATAAGATTTACCTTTTTCTAGGAGAAGATAGAAGAATTTACATTTCTCATTGTAGTAGATAAAATACATACATTTTATTATAACATAAAAAGTTCACTTTTATGTTATAAAAATGAAATAACATAAAAAGTTCACTTTTATGTATAAAAATGGAATAGGAGAAAAAGTTCACTTTTATGTCATTAAAATGAAATAGAATAAAAAGTGCATTTTTATGTCTTTAAATCACATAGGATAAAAGAACATTTTTATAATTAATGAAATTATACATTTTAAAATATCATTTTTGGTCGCATTAAAATTGGCGAACAAAAATGCCATTTTGTTGAATATGAAATTATACATCGTTAAATTATCATTTTTGGTCGCATTAGAATTGGCGAACAAAAATGTCATTTTGTTGAATATGAAATTATACATCGTTAAAATATCATTTTTGGTCGCATTAGAATTGGCGAACAAAAATGTCATTTTGTTGAATATGAAATTATACATCGTTAAAATATCATTTTTGGTCGCATTAGAATTTGCGAACAAAAATGCCATTTTGTTGAATATGAAATTATACATCGTTAAATATCATTTTTGGTCGCATTAGAATTGGCGAACAAAAATGTCATTTTGTTGAATATGAAATTATACATCGTTAAATCATCATTTTTGGTCGCATTAGAGTTGGCGAACAAAAATGTCATGTTTATTTGAGATAAAATGATACATTGTTGAAACCATCATTTTTGTCGCATTAGAATTGGCGAACGAAAACTTTACTTTCATAGAATGAAAGGAATGGATTTTAACAAAGGGAATCGCCCAATGGTTTATATATAAATATAAAATATAAAATTAAACGAAACGAGCGTGGTAGTTCTCATATCGACAATCGTAACTTCAAACGAATATATAGAAAGATCCGACCGTTGGATTTTCCCAAAATTGGAACCGTTAGGACCGCTTTGGGAAGAGCTTTCCAACGATATAAATTTCATCAAAATCCGACGGTTAAATTTTAAGATATGTGTAAATCAAATTTTGGAAAAAGCAGCGCCAGCGCCGCCCATTGACCCGAAACGTCGTTTATTTATTTCGAGCTATTTTTAATAAATAAAAAAATAGAGATAAATAGTTATAAATATATATGAAATGTTTTAAACTATAATTATGCGACAATTATTTGAAAAGGCCGAGTTTAACTCATTTCAAATAATTGAACGGCGATTGAATCAAAGTTGTAAGAAGACGATGGTTGAAGACCGGCGATCTTCACATCGAATGGACGATGACTTATGATACCTTGGACTGACTTGCTCCCAGGACTGGGTTGAAGCAGTAATTGTTCGGACGTGTGTGTTGATCGTGCGGATTTGCGAGAACCTCTTTGGTGTCTCCGGTTTCGTTCAGACCCAGAACGGACTTGTAAATGGATGCGTGTCTGACGTTGAAATCCACTACATGTAATTAAAGTCGATTTCTATTAATATATGTCTGTTTGGTGGTGGAGAATTTATTCTCTACTTAACACCCGAATACGTAGTAGTAGCTATCGATAGCATGGCGTTGAATTGTCAATGTGGCACGCCAAGATGTAATGATCAAGGCTTTGTTGAAAAGCAGCCTTGTGGCTGATGATCAAAGCACAACCTGTTTGGGAATAGCTTTGTGTATAACGTAACTTCACGAGCCTCACACCCCGGTATGAGTCAAAAACGGGATTAGGACTGCAGGGAGTGCACACATTTCTTTCTAGCTAGTGGTGTTTGGGTTTTAACACGGCCCGACATTTTACTTATGTGGATTTTGGATTGAGGTACCTCGGGTTTTTATAGGCCGGAAGTGGTCATACTATAGGTTCAAAGGAACCGGGAAGCGTGTGTTCAGGAATTGCCAATCCACTACCGTTAGGTGGGGACCGGCCCTGAAGATCCAAGGGTTCACTGCGGGGGATCCTGAGGCATTTGCTAGAGTGTCTCGAATCGGAAGAGGACGATCCCTAGCCTCGATTTCATGATAGAAAAACAATTCCCAATACGACGACATTTCGGTTTTGATTGTAAACTTATATACGTCGACATAGTAGGATGGGGTACTATGCCGTCTAGGATTGATATATTTACATTGAAGTATTTTAATACTGCTTAAACACTAATGATAATATTAAAATATTACTTTTCACGTATTAAGCATGTTTGATCATCATAAGGGAAAAACTCTATCCTCCTATGTGCGTTGCATTGTGTGATAGGATCTGAGTCTTATGACGATTTCATTTTTCAAAAGTCATTTCGCTGTTTTATATAAACTTTATAAAATATTGCACTGGCAATCCAATGGAGTAAACCCGTTCCGCGTTAGCGGCGTGGTCCTGAGATTCGCCATCTTGATAGTTAATTTAGTTAAGAATTCTCACACCAGTCCCATGACTGACTCGTAGTTTGTTTCACTTTTGCAAACTCGGGTGCCCTCTTTCCACACGGGCAGCCAATTGACAGGTTTCTAGGTGATAGTTTCTGGTTGGAGCTTGCTTTGGAAGGAAGAAGAAGAAGACCTTTTCTCCACCTTTTATTCTGCTTTTGAGACATTTTTCTATCTTTTGCTTTTGATGTATATAATGGGATTTGAAACTTATTTCCTTTCATTTGAGACTTGTTTCTCTTTTGTTAAGACTTCTATTATGCCAAGTGGATCCTGTAAAACTGCATACTCTGATGTTCTGCTATAATGCTGATGACATTTATTTCCGCTACAATGGTTTATGTGTTATGATAATTATCTGAGATCTGCTTTTGTTGTAAATATGTTGTATTCCAAAACGATTATCCTTACTTTCGGTCTACGAAAGTTTGGGGTCATCACATGTTTTGACTCTCTTTTGCTTTGATTTAACAACCCCAATTTTGATAGTTTGTTTATGATACTATGAGGAAGCTCAAGTCCAAATTTGAGAGTATTTGGAGTTGTTTTCCGTGGTTTTATACTCAAAATAGTTATTACAGCGTTTTTGTTGCGCTATGAAAAGTTCTAGGTAGTTTGTAATAGTTTTAGACTCAAAACAGCTATTACAACGTTTCAGGTGCGCTGTGAAAAGTTCTGTGTAGTTTATAAGACTCAAAACAGGTATTACAGCGTTTCTAACATGCTCTGAAAACTTATAGGCTCATCAAAGTGCTTTACAAATAATTTAAAGAAAAGACAGCATTTTCAAAAATGCTATGAAAAGTTCTGGCCTTGGCACAATGCTTCATTAATAGTTCATAGAAAAGATAGCACTTCAGAATGATACAAAAAGTTCTGTAATTCAGATTTTTGACAAGTTTTTCGGCAAAATGTTTGATTCTATTGCTCTATGATAAATATAGCTTTTGACTCCAAATTTTCTACAGTAAGTAGTTTTCTTTGTCTATTTAATTATCATGAAAAGAAAACCTCCAAACTATTTATCAATTTAATATAAATATTTCAACAATACAATGCATTTTTAACATGTCCATTTTACGCAGATTTTTACCTTTGCATCCGGTTTTCAGGTACACAAACAATCGAATTAGAAAAAGTGGTCAAAATAAAAGTTGTAGGCCTTTGAGTTAGCTTCCTAGATTGATAAAAAAATATAAATTTCATTAAGAATTGCAAAAGTTATGGCCAAAATACCGAATGTCATTTTCAGGGGTTCAAGACCAATCATTCATTCTTAAATTTCACAGCTTTTCTTCAAAATATGAAATGAATACATGCACTTAAATAGTTTTTCTCACCTTAGAACTGTAGTTCGAACTTTTATTTATTATCTTGGCTTCTCCTAAACTTCTACTCTTTATCTTATCTTGGTTTTGTTTTGTGAATGTATGAAAAGAAGTGAACATTTCCACCCTTTATATAGCATTCCTTAAGGCTATTTTGTTAATTTGGTTTTGCACGGTTGTCCACCTTATCTTCATGCAAGTTTTAGGATGTAGACACATGCTCCCTTAGGTGTCTTAAGATGTTTCTACACATGGACACTTAATGTGTTTGTGTGTCTTTTTCTCCTTTAATTCCAAGACATGCGTACCATTCATTTGATGATACGTGTCCCTATCATTTTAAGCCATTTTTCATATTCTAGAATATATACACATATACCATTTGTATTTTATTTATATGCTATGTACATACATATATGTGTTCTTCTACATGCACATCATGTTCTAACAACTTTTAACAAGTAAAACGTCGTTTATCAACAAAATTGTTTTCGGTCACATAATCAATATTTCTTCGAACTACTTGTCTTTGTAAATAAAAATTCAACAACATGTTTTCTCCTCGTTAATTATTATTTATAAAGGGATTTAATCAAGGTTATAAAACCATTTGTTATAACATTAAATCCAAGATTTAAATATTTAAATAACATGGATATTTAATTATTTACTATTCGAAATTTCAGGTTTTTTCATTCTTCTCTCTTTAAAGGGACTTCCGTTCCCGGAATTCTATGCAGTAATTAATCAAAAGAATTTAGAATATTCCACGAAGGAAACTCTAGATATCCAGGGAATTTTACTTGAAAGTATACTTTCAAAACAATTCCATAAATCGAAATTTAGAGTTTAAGACATACCTGGATATTATATGATTATAACTTATCAATTTGTGATCAACATTTTATCAATCCTGCAAGCTTTCACTGGATTAGGCAGCTATAGTTTCTTTTATGCCAAAATTCAGGATCATGTTCATTGCAATCCATATCGGTATCCAGTCTCCTTCCCGTTAATATACACTCAATTTGGAGTAATTTCTTGGAGCTCCTCTTGTTCTTTCATGTATAATTGCGACCAGTGTCAAATCATCAAGTAAGTACATAATCTTCTTGTTTTGGTTCCCTTCGAAATGATCCAAAAAGTAATCGTGGCAGTCGTGTTTTAAGGAACTTCAAGTTTATCATCAATTAACTTCGTCAGGACAATATCACATCAAAGTTCAAAATGGTATTCCAGATAGAAATTCAAATAAATCAAACAAGTTTGCAATATCAATTTTTGATAACAAATTTATCAAAGTAGCATCTTATTCATCTAAGTGGATTTATATTGCACACTCAATGTAGGATATTTCATCCTATCTCAAACAATGTCAACTAATCAAGTAAAGGTGTAATCCCCTTGTTGCGGTACCCATCGAAATGTACCAGAGGGTAAGATTTTTAATTTAGACTCCAAACAATATCTTTAGTTAAGTCAAACCAGTTTTTATAGGATATTCTTTTGTTAGAAAGATAATTATATTTATCAAAGTGAATCCATGCCACATACTTAATCTTGGATATATTATCCTATTGCGGTTGGCATCCCCTCACTAAGTAAGGACGTACTCTACTGGCTCAATACCACATGGAGTAATAGTTGCACTATTCAAGGTCTATCGTCTTATACCGCACATCATCATTATCATTATCCAAAGGTAACTAGCATATTGCGGGCGGCATCCCCTCACTAAGTAGTGATGTACTCTACTGGCTCAATACCACATAGAGTAGTAGTGCACTACCCATAATCTATTGTCTTATATCGCACATCGTCATCGTCATCCGAAGGTACCATCATTGATGAAATGATCCATTTTAATCTTTCGTAAGTATAAACAAAGTGTTCTTAAAGTACTTTTATACTTTGTAATCATTGCTCCAACATAGATAATCGTTTTCTTTCAGAAAAAAAATCACACTCTCAACTTCAAAAATCATCTGTAAGGCATTAAGTATGAACTTTTTTTAATCCCACATTAGTCTTTCCAAATTACTCGATGTATCTCAAAATCTTATATGTGTCATTAGTTACGACATTCACACTGAATGACATCAACTACCTTTTCTTTTCAAACACATATCCAGTTTGCAACAATGTTTTGAGATAACAAACTTTCAAAATATATATGATGTAAGTGTTCTAGATAATTAATCTAGCTTCCCAATAAGATTAAGTCGACTAAACCCAAATAAAGGAATCAATAGTTATGACCGAATTGCTGAGAGATGTTTTAGCAGCTTTTAAGCTAACATCATCAATGTTAAACAATTCTAATATCGTATTACGTAATGACAAAAATATTTAAAACTATTTTCTCACCTTGGTTTTGCATGACTGTAGTGTTCAATTTACTCATCTTGATCTTACTCAAATTTATTTGCCCAAGCTCATTTAATTCCTTCCTCGACAAGTTGCTATTCCACATTTCTTTTAAGCCACTCTATTGCATCCATTTTATGCTACTACCTACCTCCCTTTATAAGTCGCTTCATTCATTCCTCCGTTACTTTATGACTAATCATAGGCACTTACAACTTCGTTAAACCTCTCTGTGTGGTGCTTGATAACGGATCAACACATTATACTTATTAGTGCATACACTAAACAAAAGTCAAACACATAAAATAAATACTACTCATAAACCTGGTCAGAGGAATGGTGTATTTCCCGATCTAGTTATATTTATCAAATTAAGGTAGCTTCATTTCAAAATTTCCAAGATGATTTTTCTAATGTTATGAAATTTTATTTAGGAACCTAACCCAAACTCTGATACCAACTTGTAACGCCCAGGAAATTCCGACCAGTCAAAATCTATTGCAAACCCCGTCCATTTTAAAAACTAACAATAACAGTTACCGTCATATTTTATAAATACGTACAACATCACTAAATGCATTGGATATAATTTTAATAAAATAGCACTTATCAGAATATTCATTTAACTCATAGGGTGTACTTAAGTACAAATTAAACATAATTACCGTAAACCTACCATTATGCAATTCTAACGAGATGAACATCGATATCCATTCCTGCAATCTCGATAAATATTTTAGTATGGCCTAAAATTTTAAACATGAAAGATGCACCAACATGAGATGTAATAACAAATAAAAAGTATATTTTTATTAATATAGCAATTGCATCACTACCACTTGTGACTGCCTACGTACCTTTATCTAATTGGGTAAGCAATTAGATATAGGATAAAGTCAACGTAGTTCTTCTTTACGCAAAACATTTAAAATTAATATTTACTTCCAAAATACTCTTTATATCAAGTAAGGGTAAAACATTATGCAAATACTCGTTTTGAAAGATATCCATATATCTTGTAGAACTTCCTTTCAAAAGATAAACATCTTCTATTTTAAATACCAAGAAGCTCCTTTGTGATAAAATAGATTATAACTCCAAACTAATCATCAAGAGAAGGAGTACTTGAAAATATTGTTTTCATAAAACATTTGTCAAAGTAATGCATTTCGATAATGCAATATGGCTATCAAACCGTAGGTATTCTATGCCTGTCGCATTCCCCTACTAATCCTTATGTTCTTGATTTCAGGACTTTATGCAAGTCATACTAAGTCATCAATGTTCTCAATCATTAGTCGTATAAGTTGTTTGCTTACCGAAGCAAAGATTGCAGTCAATATAGTATGTTGAAGTGATGTGCAACATTAAATAAGAAAACAAGCTTAAGAAATAAGTAATTGTGAAGATGATGAGTATACTCACAGTACTCCTTTCTATCTTCATGCAAAAGCTTTGTAGAATATAGTACTTACCATTGCCCAAAGTCAAAGCAATCAAATGTCTTCCTTAAATCATCGAAATTCGCAAAACTCATGTCAACCTTCTTTGTTCTCAGCTTTGACACGTTTTGACTCTCTTTTACTTTGATTTAACATCCCCAATTTTGAAAGTTTGTTTATGATACTATGAGGAAGCTCAAGTCCAAACTTGAGAGGATTTCGAGTAGTTTACCAAGGTTTTATACTCAAAACAGTTATTACAGCGTTTCTGTTACGCTGTGAAAAGTTTTGGGTAGTTTATAATAGTTTTAGACTCAAGACAACTATTAGAACTTTTCAGGTGCGTTGTGAAAAGTTCTGTGTAGTTTATAAGACTCAAAATAGGTATTACAACATTTCTAGCACACTGTGAAAACTTATAGACTCATCAAAGTGCTTTATAAATAATTTACAGAAAAGACAGCATTTTCTAAAATGCTATGAAAAGTTCTGGCCTTGGTATAATGCTTCATAAATAGTTCAGAAAAAAGACAGCGCTTCAGAATGATACAAAAAGTTATGAAATTCAGATTTTTGACAAGTTTTTCGGCAAAATGTTTGATTCTATTTCTCTATGATAAATATAGTTTTTGACTCCAAATTTTCTACTATAAATTTCTTTCTTAGTCTATTTAATTATCATTAAAATAAAACCACAAAATTATTTATCAATTTAATATAAATAATTCAACAATACAACGCATTTTTAACATGTCCATTTTAGGCATATTTTTACCTGAGTTTGCATCCAGTTCTTAGGTACACAAACAATCAAATTCGAAAAGGTGGCCGAAATGAAAGTTGTAGGCCTTTGAGTTAGCTTTCTAGTTTGATAAAAAAAATCGAAATTTAATCAAGAATTGCAAAAGTTATGGCAAAAATATCGAATGTCGTCTTTAGGGGTTCACGACCAATCATTTATTCTTAAATTTCACAACTTTTCTTCAATATATGAAATGAATACATGCACTTAAATAGTTTTTCTCACCTTATAATAGTAGTTGAACCTGTATTTATTATCTTGGCTTCTCCTAAACTTCTCCTTTATCTTATCTTGGTTTTGTTTTGTGAATGTATGAAAGGAAGTGAACATTTCCACCTTTTATATAGCATTTCTTAACGCTATTTTGGTAATTTGGTTTTGGATAGTTGTCCACCTCATCTTCATGCAAGCTTTAGGATGTAGACACATGCCCCTTTAGGTGACTTAAGATGTTTCTATACATGGACACCTAATGTGTTTATGTGTCTTTATCTCTTTTAATTTCAAGACATGTGTACCATTCATTTGATGACAAGTGTCCCTATCATTTTAAGCTATTTTTCATATTCTAGAATATATATACATATACCATTTGAATTTTATTTATATGCTATATACATACATATATGTGTTCTTCTACATGCACATCATGTTCTAACAACTTTTAACAAGTAAACCGTCGTTTATCGACAAATCTGTTTTCAGTCACATTATCGATATTTGTTTGAATTGCTTATCTTTGTAAATAAAAATTTGACAACATGTTTTCTCCTTATTAATTATTATTTATAGAGTTATTTAATTAAGGTTATAAAACCATTTTTTATAACATTAAATTCAAGATTTAAATATTTAAATAACCTCGATATTTAAATGTCTACTACCCGAAATTTCAGGTTGTTACAGTTATAGATGAAAAGATTTTTGAAATTTGCATTCATGCAAAACTGCAAGTATATTAAGGATGTTTTGCATCACATTTTTAAAAGTGTTTTAAAAAATTTAATGCATACATGTAGGAGGGCCCGATTTAGAATCATTGTGCATACATGTTTTGTTGTTGAAATGCCTTATGTACACTATGCATATGCGCACATGGCTGCAAAGTGGATGTACACAAATTGGTTGTGTAGGATAGGATAAGTGGGTGTAAGAATTTCGAGACGAAATCCTTTTAAGCAGGAAAGAATGTAACAATCCAGAATTTTGACAATAAATTAGTTATTTAATTAGATTTCAAAAAACAAGAATTCCTGTAAACCATGGAATTTGACCACGAAACTTTAACCGTTGCATTCATCTCGTATTTCTGGTCAACTTTCATGTTTGGAGTTTCGCGAACGGAGTTCGTATAAAAAAGCTACGTACGAAATACGAAAACTGGATGGAAATAATAGAATAGAATAAATAAAATATTTAATACCATTTATAACCGGCTTCACTGGGAAAATTGGCCAAAGGCGGTCGACACCCTTAAGTGAGCGGTCGACCAAGTATATAAAATATTATATAAACGAATAGATGTTTATTTAATCAAATCTAATGGTTCATGGTCGATTCCACTCCTATAAATAAACAGGTAAGGCCTCATTCTTTTCCACACAAATATGTGGGTAGCAACGAAACTCTGGCATTTCACTTTTTCTTCAAATAATTTCTAAATAAAAAATAGATTCATATGCAATCAATCAAACAAAAATTCATATGGATTTGAAAGGGATTAGCAAATTCGAGTGGAAAAGGGTATGAATTGACGTCTAAGCTATTCTTCATCAGGTTCTCCCCTCTTTTCCAATTTCCTTGCAAATCTACAGATCTGAAAGTATCCCCTTTTTAGAATAATCGTAAATCTGTAAGAATTTGGGAATTGTAGGTCTAAATATTATTCAGATCTCAGATTTGGATGCTTTCAGGTGAGTGGGAAATTTATATACAAATTTACAATAGCTTAATCATCTCGTTTGTATTATATCTTAAATATATGCCAAGCATTTATCAGATTTGTTTATAATATTGTTAAATCTAAATTGATGCCTATCAAATCTGTTTATGAATGTTGTCAAAAACCTAAAAATATAGATTTGTGGTATCGAATAATATTATAATTTATTGGCTTACTTGATTGATTGTATCATTGTCTATAATTGTGTTTAAAATATATAGTGGCTACTGCAAAACACTGTAGATCTGGAAATCAGTCCCATAAAACACTGTTAAGATGTAGTTTTATTCCAGATCCCTAGTTTCAGTGTTAAATGATAAATTATGTAATTTTTATTAGAAAGACAGAAATTTGTTTATGCTCAATATTGTTGGGTTTTAACTTAATTATTGTAAATTATGCCTTTTGTCCTCTTTAAACAAAAGGAAAGTATTTTGAAATTAATAAGAAATATGCTCAAAAGTCAAAAATGGGAAAAGTTGTGTAAATTCACGTATAAATATTAGCGTGTGTATATATATGGGAAAGTCTAAATGGACAAAAAAAATTGACACAAAATTAAACACACAAAGTCTGAGCCATTAGATCTCCCCCCGAATTCCACCTCACATATAAAGACAAACAAATCTTATGGTCCGGATTTTATGTACATAAATTTGTGTTCAATTTTATGTCCCTGTAGCCGCTCCGTGTGTGTGTGTGTGTGTGTGTGTGTGTGTGTGTATATATATATTTGTGTGTAGTTTACATCAACTATTCCAAAATATACATAAAATATATTTCTTGTGGTTTGAAATGTTTTTAATCCAACATTTAGGCATAATTTACAATGACTGTAGTTAGTGGTCTTGTTGTAAGATTTAGAACCTTGTTTTAAGATTGAATACAAAAAGGAATGTTTGGTTATTAGTTGAACCAAATTATTAAACTTAACGGTAATAATAATAATAAAAGAAAATAACTATGTTAACTTCGCAAAAATATAAGTATATATGCATTATCCGTCTGAATCTACGTAAACAGTGAAATATATATAATAATGGATGTTTGAATGTTTGAACGAATATCATTTTTATGGAATTTTATATGTAAATTAATCCATAATAAATGAATATATTTTTGGTGACCGTTGTAGCAATTAGTGTAATTGATTGCTATAAATAGGGCATAAATAAATAAGTAGCTAATTGTAATTGTCATTGATTGGGGAAAACAAATTTGATTAGGCAACTAAGCCTAACGGTTACAATTTCTAAATTCACTAGGATTAATGTTGTAAATCCTAATTAGGAAATTAAATTATAACTGCACTAAGACACGAGGTTAAGCTCAATTTGTGGTAGAAGTCTGCCTGGAACCGTCCGGCAAATCCAGCATCCACAAGTGGTCGAGTTAATGTGAAGAGTCTGGTGCATATATATATACATATACACAAATATATATACAACGGGCAATAATAAATTAGTAATGTCTGTTGGGGTACAACAAATAGATTTCTCGGGACTGATAATTAAGGATAATTAATGCCTTAGGGAGATATGATCGTTATGATCATAAATTACAATAACTCTATTGAATAGAATAAAGAAAATAAAACGGGGATTTATGGGTAATGATTACCGTTCTAAATACTTAGTCCAATAAAGAAAATAATTAAATAAATATTCTAGGCTAATAGAGATATAACTTTTTTATTTATACTAGTCAACCTAAGACTTATAAATAAAAAATAGAATTGGACTTAGTGGGTTAATAATGTGAAGCATCATTAACCATAGGAACCCATGACGATGATTAGTTGTGCACGTACAACATTTTCGTAACGAGAAACTAAACGAAAATGACTCAACAATGTAGCTTGCTTTAGATTAAGGTTTTAAGTGGTGAGATCAACCTACGAAAAAGTGATTAAGTGATCGTATAGCCTATCTCCCATAAATAGAAGCACTAAAAGCTAACTGAAAACGAACTCGATTATCTTCGCGAATTGGTCATTTCCTTGGGTCTTACGTGGCTTGGGTCAAGGGGTCCACCTAGATAGGTCACTTAGTAAGGGGCCTTAAATGGTGTGCGAATCCTACCTAAACCTGAGTTCACAAACATCTGGTATGGTCATTCCATAAGGCTGTCTATCCTACGGGAATTATTAAGCATTTTAGGTGATTATCCAATAAGGCCAGCTAGATAGTAATAGCTTTCCACCAAGTGGTCTTAAGAGGTTTCTTACTATCTCTTGCCTTATGCATAGAAATGATTTATATGCATGAATGACAGAAGCCTTAACTAGTAGCGCTCTGTAGGAATATATCTTTGGTTGAACCAATTGGGATACATCTGTGTCTTGTAATATGTGTTGTACTTTTCCTGTTCACCATTGGTGTACTGACCCCCTCCTCATTACAACCTCCTAGGTTTTCTAGAGAAAGTTGGGTTCTCACAGGTGTTTATTGGTTTTCGGTTCTCATTCTCTCTCATACTCGATACTAACATGGTGACTCACTTTCATAAGGTAGTTACTCGTTTAATACTAGTCTATCCTATTTTGTTTCCATTATGGGTTATTTCATCGTATTCTAATTATGTCATGCTCATTTGCAGGTACCAGATTTACACGCTTCATGCTTGGATGTGTTCAAGTTTCTATTTTTGTTGAAATTTAGACTCAAAAAAGTGTGGGGTGTTACACAACATCTCATAGCAGAATAAATAATACAATACATCAGAGTTTTCATAAATAGATACTATGGAAGTCTAAATACATATGATTTCTAATACTGAAGAAAATTATAGAACCGGAAGATAAATAGATAAGTCTTCAACAAGTCTCCAACTCCGAAAAGATGCAATCTCGAATGTTGTAATACTTAGTCTGACTCGAGCATAAAGTAAAACAAAACACTCGGGTTAGGACTAATGTTCTTATGCAAGTACATCAATCTCTAGTGAAATTTTCAAATAAATGCATTAATAACTTAATGGATGTTTGGGATTATCATCCTTTAAGGATCCATGGAACTATATACAATAATAGTGTAACAAGTCGTAATTTTGGCAATAATTAAATTAGTAACTTGGTTATAATACAAAAATAGAATTTTTGCAAACGATAGAATTTGATCACGAAACTTTCACTGTTTCGTTCGTAAAGGAATTCTGGTCAATTTTCATGTTTGAAATTTCATGAACGAAATCTGTAAGAAAAAGTTACAAATGAAATACGAAAACGGACGAAAAATAAATAAAACATAATAATATGTAAATTGTAATAGATCTTACCATTATTTCTCCTTCCCCACCATTACCAGGTTGACCCATGCGGTTGACAGTCGGATAACCTCCTGGTCGATTTAGGTAGTGATGCCTAGGGTTTTATATTATACAAATTTTATATCAATGAACAGATTTTTTGAAATTAAATCTAACATTTTGGGGACTTTTCTACGCCTATAAATAAAGGGCTAGACCCCCACTGTTTTCTCATATTTTCTAAAGGCAGTAGCGAAGCTCTGCCATTCCCAATCCTCCAAACTCATCTAAAATTCAAAATGTAAACATATATAAAGCTAATTAACAAGAATTAGATATTTTTGTGTGGTAGACGGGTGTGTAGCGTGGTGCTACACAGCCGGTTACGCGTAAATAGCAGCTAATAATATAAGCTGGTTGACAGGCCCAACCAGTGGCATAATAAGTCTAGACCTAGAGGCCCAAAAAGATGATACAAACATAGAGCAGAATATGTACATCAGAAAGTAGCATACATAGCATAAAATTACACAGTCAAAATACACCATAGACAGTAATAGATAGCTACTTGTGAAACCAAATAGGGAAGAGGGAGCTGCTTTCTTGCGATCCAGGAGATTGCGGCATGGGAAGAGATAGCCTGAAGCGAGCGTGCCTAGCTGATCCTGTCCATGTTTCGAAAAGATGTAGGATGTGATAACATGTTCTGTAACAACCCGTATTTTTGAATAACATGTTATAACATAAATGGAGGCAGAATTAAACTGCAAAATCTGAATCAAGGGAAACGGGCTATGCCATTGCGTTCGTCTCGGAAAAATACGCGAAATAGAGTCCGAGTTTTCGAAAATCGGAGTCCGTATGACCAAGATATGGCCTCGCGAAGTTTCACGAAAAATTCCCAAATTAAAGTATACTTAATTAAGTGAAATGGGTTGCACAGATAAATATATATATATTGATATATATATATAATTGAAAATTAAATAAATAAATATGCAAAAATGTTCAAAACAGCGAATTGGGAGAGGGGAATAACCGAACCGGCCGATTTTTGAGGTCGACCCGAGCTCGCTGGGTCGACTAGGGGTTAATCCAGGGTGTTTGGCTGTCAACCCGTGGGCCGATTCGCTCAAATGCAGATTTTGCATTTGAATGGTTCTCATGGTTCATCTTTAATCTAAAGGCCCTAGATGGTTCCTACACTTGACTTCTTCCCCAAGACATGCTTTGATGGCTTGGATTGAATCTAGGTTTAATCCTATGGCCTAAAACACTTGCCTAATCTATAAATAAGACCCTAACCTACCCTAAATCATCATTATTCATTCATACAACTAAACTATGGCAAAATCAATCCTCTCATGGCCTCCACTCTCTTCATAAAATTCCTAAATAAATTCCTAAGTGATTTTCCATGCATACAAGTGTTTTCAAACTTGTATGAGCATCATTAGCTTGCATTCAAGTCAAGTTTATATATTTGCATCATAAAGAAAGAGTCTTGATCATTTTGGCTCAAGGGTTTTGCTTGCATTTTGGGTTTAATTGATTTCATAAGGGCTTTGTCATATTTTTGTGACTTCTTAAGCATTGTAAGCCCTATTCTACTTTCATACTTAAACTCTAAAGTTAAATGTATGATATGCAAGTTTATATGCAAGTTTATCATGTTGTGATATGCAAGTTTATATGCAAGTTTATCATGTTGTGATATGCAAGTTTATATGCAAGTATGCCAAGTTATGTTATGCAAGTTTGGGTTGAACATTTTGTTCATGCTATCATGTTATGCAAGCTTATTTTGGGTTTATGAACATAAAGCTTTAAGCTTTATGCCAAAGGTTGCATTTTAGCAACATGTAAGTTATCATATCTCTTATGATAACTTGCATGTGAGGCTAAATGCGAACTTATGGCCATCTCTACATGTCATTTAGCACCATGTATCACCAATATGCTAAGTTTGGTTTTATGCATGCTTTTGAGGCCTAAAAATGTAATATGCAAGTGTATGAACATATGAACATTTCATATGCCACCATGTTAAGCTTGTAGCTTCAATACCTTTATGTCATGATTATGCCAAGTTCCCTCTTTCTATCCTTTATGCGCTATTGCGATATGTAAGCGATGGGATTGTGTTTGGGGTTGGGTAAACTTAAAAGACATAAAACATAAGCTTGGGAATTTACCTATTAAGTTAGGTCTACCCATTGGGAATTTACCTATTAAGTTAGGTCTACCCAATTGCTTGAAAACTTGTAACATATTTTGGAAACATGATGGACATGACACTTAGAAAAGATAAGTGTGGCCAACTCGAGGTTAGGTTGAGTTTGTAGCGTAAACCTACCCGGAACCGACCGGCTTAACTAGTTGCTACAAACAATAGGACCCAATGTGAGAAGTTGGTCATGTTGTACCTTGAACCCGAGGTTAGACCAAGTTGTGGTGTAAAGCTACCCGGACCCGCCCGGCTTAACTAGTTACCACAACAAGGTCTAATGTGAGAGGTTAAGGCGCATTAAATTAATTAATGCCTCGTGATTAGGGTTAAGTCATGGTCCACTTAATACTTAACCAATTTGGGCTTGGTAGATTAATCGGGGTTAAGTCGTGAACTCATCGTTACACTTAACCAAGTTAATCCAGGATTAGCAAGAGGGTTAAACCGTACTTAACCCACTAGAAAATTCCTAGCAATGGGGGCCCACTCCAGCAGTAATCCCAAGTTAGTATCATCATGACCCTAGGGACTAGGCTAGGGTGGGGGCACGATTACTGGACTGGAGGTAAGTGACCAAAAGCGACGGCAGAGGGTACGCCGGTGTAGTTCCGGGCGGACTCTGGTCGTGCACATAGTCCGTAGCCGGAGAAAACATGCACGGGTACCAGTAGATCGGGACTGTGCACTCATGTTCATGGTGTCCAGGGGTTGACACCCTAGGGCTTGATACACCCGAAGGGTGGACCCGACACAGTTCGACTACAATTATGATTGGGCCGTATTGACACCAACACGTGACGAGTTAGGCTTAGGGAGCCGATCGACTAGACCGTTTGGTTGGACCTTGTATTAGGGTCATTTCATATTACTGGGCCAAAGCTTGGGCCAAGGGATCAATACTTGTTTATTCAAGTCATGTTAGTTTGCTAGTACACCTGTGGTGCAAAACCTTAATCCTGATTATGCGATGACACCTTTTTCTACCTTGTTAGTTAATCATCATGCTAGTATATTGTTATCCTTATGTTCATCCCTGCTGCTCATGCCAGTTAACTTTATCAGTTTACATTGATTGTAGTAGGGCTTACTCAGTCTTTTTGACTGACCTGTTTTCTTTCGCCTCTTTTCTTCCGTTCCCCCCCCCCCCCCAGGTTCTCAGGGAGGGAATACTGGAGCTTAGCTTGGATTTCGGATTGCTTGCTTGTGGGATTTCAGCTCATGTACGGTTTCGACATGAAGCTAGCTATGGTTACCACTTAATTGGGGATAGCACTTATTTATTTCAGTTTTTCAGTTGATGTTGTTTTATCTAGACTTGTTTATTTGGAAAGCTATGTTGTACCAGACTTGTTTTGAAATCTTCCGCTGTTTTATCTATGTTATTTACTCTGTTTACATATTTACATATGTTCTTGTTCTGCCTTGATATATCATTATGCTTGTTTACCTGATTCAAACGCCCCTCCAAAGTCAGAGTGCTTGCAAGAGCCACCCTGGTGGAGGTGGGGTGTTACATTTGGTATCAGAGCATATGGTACGAGAAGGAACAAAAAGGCTTTTAGAAAACTTTTGGAAAACTATTTTCAAAACCAAGTATAAAGTATTTTCCAAAGAAAAGTCTAGTTTATTTTAAAGGCTATTCCCCAAAAAGCCATTAGCAAAATTCCTTCGTTTTTCTCCATTCTGAATCTGTCTTTTTCTTCGTTTTCAGTATGGCCGATAACTTTGCTATTCCGGAGGGAGTACACGTACCTGTTTGGTATAGGAGACTTTTGGAGGCTAGGGCGACCGAAGCTGGCCCCGCAGATGTTCCTCCTCCTCCTCCTCCGGTTGTTAATGTTCCTCCTCCTCCTCCTCCGGTAGTTAATGTTCCTCCTCCTCCTCCGGTGGTTAATGTTCCTCCTCCTCCTGTCGCTGAGGTTCCTCTTCCTCCTCCCCCTCAGCATCCTCAAGTGGACTTCGCAAAGACTTGCAAAGATTTCAAAGCAATGGGTGGCAAGAACTTTCAAGGCACTGAGACTTTTGTAGAGGCCAGAAATTGGTTGAAAGAGACCGAGGATTTGTTTGCTATCTTTGGGCTAGACGACCAGAGGAAGCTCTTGTTGGTGGTTTGGCTTATGAAGGATGAAGCCGCTTATTGGTGGGAAGTCACCAATGGTACTAGGCCTGTTGAGACTTGGGCCGATTTCAGGGCAAGGTTCATGCTTAAGTTTCTATCTTCTGCTGAGGAGAATCTGCAAATGGAGAGGTTCATAACTTTGAAACAAGGAGATATGTCTGTCAAAGAATATGTGAACAAGTTCAATCAGTTAGCTCGTTTTGGCTTGGATATGGTGAATACTCCTCAGAAGAAGGCTCTTCGTTTTGCTAGAGGATTGAATGAGCCGTTGCAGGGATTGGCTATGTCACATATTCCCCATGGGGCCACGTTTGAGAGTTTGGTTGATATGGCGTTACTTCAGGGAGATGTCAAGAAAGAAACCAAGATGAATGATACTCAAGCCAACAAGACTGATTCCCAGGGAAAAGGAAATCAGGGTAATCCAAGTGGTCAGAGCAGTCAAGGCAATCAGAACAAGAACAAGAGTCAAGGCAACAAGGGGAACAACAACAAGGGCAATAACAACAAGGGCAAGAACAACAAGGGGAAGTGCCATTATTGCGGTTCAGTTGGGCATCTTATTAAGGATTGTAAGAAGAGGAAAAGGAAGAATGGTGAATGCTTTTTCTGCGGTGAGACTGGACATTTCAGTAAGGATTGCCCGAGGAAGCAAGGGCAAGGCCAGGGTCAGACTCAGCGTGCTGGACCTTCAGGAGGGCAAGTTCATGCTCTCAATGTCGCTCCAGTTCCCGATTGAGGTAGTATTTCTGTTGAGAGCCTTGTATATATTTCTGATTTTCCAGTTCGTACCTTGTTTGATTCTGGTGCATCGCATAGCTTTATCTCATCTGATCTTGTTGATAGTTTGCACCTTAGTACTAGCTTGGTAGATGATCCCGTCTGTGTCTCAAATCCTATTGGGGGTTCCGCCCATTTGTCTATGATATGTGGGGATTTGAGGATCTCTATACTGAGTGTAGAGTTCTTGTGCAGTGCTTATGTTCTTGGTTTTAGGGGATACAGATTGATATTGGGCATGGATTGGCTATCCAGATATGGAGCCATTCTTGATTGTGAGCATAGGGTTGTGAGGCTCGTGATTCGCCTCGGAAACACCCTAGAGATTTCTTGTGATCCGAGAGGTCCCGTCATGTTGTGCTATCTGGAATCACTCGACTCGTCAATGGAAACTCTTCAGTCTGTGAGAGTGGTTCGAGAGTATCCGGATGTTTTCGATGAAGTTAGGGGGTTGCCCCCTAAGCGAGAGATTGATTTCCGCATTTATCTGGTGGATAATGCAAAGCCTGTTTCTTTGCCCGTTCGGCACATGGCTCCGCGTGAAAGGCGGGAGCTAAGTAAGCAAGTGAAAGAGTTGCTTGAGAAGAACTTCATTAGACGAAGTATATCTGAATGGGGAGCGCCTGTGGTATTTGCTGCCAAGGCGGATGGTTCTCTCCGACTTTGCGTTGACTATCGAGAGTTGAATAAGCTGACTAAGAAGAACAGACACCCGTTACCGAGGATTGATGATCTCTTTGACCAGCTTGTCGGTGCTTCTGTTTTCTCTCAGCTTGATCTTGCTACGGGGTTCCATCAGCTCAGGGTAGCTGAAGATAGTATAGACAAGACTGCGTTCAGAACTCCAGATGGATTCTTCGAATGGCTTGTCATGCCGTTCGGCTTGACTAATGCACCCGCATATTTCGTGGACTTGATGAGTAGGGTGTTCAGGGAGTTCTTGAACAAGTTTGTCGTGGTCTTCATAGATGATATTCTGATCTTCTCTAAGGATGAGGAAGAGCACGCAAGGCATCTCATGGAGGTGATGGATACGCTTAGAGCGCATCAGTTGAAGGCCTAGTTCTCCAAGTGTCACTTTTGGAGAAGGGAAGTTAGATTCCTTGGGCATATAGTATCTAAGCAAGGCTTAGCGGTGGATCCCGCTAAGGTAGTGGCAGTTCAGGATTGGAAGACTCCAAGGAATGCAACCGAAGTGAGAAGTTTTCTAGGTCTTGCGGGTTTCTACCGGAAGTTCATCAAGGACTTCGCAAAGATATCCGCTCCTCTCACTAAATTGACGAAGAAGAATTTAGTTTTTGCTTGGAGCATAGAATGCGAGCTTGCTTTTCAGAAGCTCAAGAGAGCCCTCACATCAGCACCTGTTCTAGCTTTGCCCGATGGAGGGAAGTTATTTACCGTATACACCGATGCATGTGGCACGGGGTTAGGAGCTGTTCTTATGCAAGAAGGAAGAGTGATATGCCTTGGCGGTAGACAACTCAAAGTGCATGAGAAGAATTATCCCACTCATGACTTAGAGTTGGCAGCAATAGTATATGCACTCAAGGCTTGGCGCCATTATCTTCTGGGAGAAAGATTTGAGCTTTATACCGATCACAAGTCATTGAAGTATCTCTTTTCTCAGAAGGATCTAAATCTGAGGTAACAAAGATGGATGGAATTCTTGGCGTCCTACGATTTTGAGATAGCTTATACCCCTGGCAAGGGGAATGTGGTAGCAGATGCATTGAGTAGAAGAAGGTTGACCCTAAGTCCTCTATTCGTTGAGATGAAGAATTTAGAGTATGTGGCAACCTTTGATTTATCTTTGGCGATTGAGTCGATGACCGGTTCTTTAGCATCTCTGGAACTCAGACCTACCCTTCTTGATCAAGTTGGGGCTTCGCAGAGAGAAGACCCTCAGATAGTTGAGATTATGGATAAGCTATTTCGAGGAGAGACGTCTAGTCATCTCGCTCGATATTCTATTGATGACAAGGGTTGGCTGAGGAGAGACGGAAGGTTATGTGTTCCAATGGTAGAAGATCTAGTAAGAAGAGTTCTTAAGGAAGCGCATCGCTCTAAGTTGACTATACATCCGGGCGGAGATAAGACGTATAAAGATATGAAGCGCATTTTCTTTTGGCCTGTGATGAAGAAGGATGTGGCAGAATTTGTCTCTAGATGTATCATTTGCCAGCAAGTTAAGGCCGAGTCGAAGAAGCCCGGTGGGCTATTGCATCCTCTAGACGTTCCACTATGGAAGTGGGAGAGTATTTCCATGGATTTTATCGATGGGCTACCAAGGTCAAGGAAAGGGAATACGAGCATTTGGGTTATTGTTGATAGACTTACGAAGAGTGCTCATTTCATTCCGGTGAAGAGCAAGAGGACCGCATCTTGGCTAGCGTCTGTATATCTTCGTGAGATTGTGAGACTACATGGAGTCCCTTCTAGTATAGTCAGTGACCGTGACCCTATCTTTACAAGTCAATTCTGGAATAGCTTGTAAGAAGCTATGGGCACAAGGTTGAATCTAAGTACGGCTTATCACCCACAGACGGTCAAACCGAAAGGGTGAATAGGGTACTCGAGGATCTGTTGAGGCTTTGTATTCTGGATTTTGGTGGTACTTGGGAAGACCATCTTCCTCTTGTTGAGTTTGCATATAATAACAGTTATCAGGCAAGCATAGGGATGGCACCATTTGAAGCTTTATATGGGAGGCCGTGCAAGTCGCCTACATGTTGGTGGGAGACTACAGATGAGCTTATACTTGGGCCTGATATGATCAGAGATACATCCGAGAAGATCGAGTTGATTCGGAGACGGATGAAAGCGGCCCAAGACCGACAGAAATCCTATGCTGATAAGCGAAGAATGGATTTGGAGTTTGATGTTGGGGATATGGTTTTCGTGAAGGTTTCTCCTTTGCGGAATGTGGTCCGATTTGGAGCTGTTGGGAAGTTGGCACCGAGGTTTGTTGGACCATTCCCTATTATAGAAAGGATCGGGCAGATGGCTTATAGAGTGAAGTTGCCCGAGAAGCTTGCTGGAGTACACGATGTTTTTCATGTCTCGCATCTCCGGAAGTGTTTACATGAATCAGCAGAGGTTGTTGAGCCAAGTGTTCTAAAAGATGTAGAAGTGGAGAAAGAGGCTACCTTGAGGAGAGCTCCGATTCGTATCTTGGGGACGGAGACCAAGAAGCTAAGGAATCGAGAGGTCAAATTGGTGAAGGTTCAATGGGGTGAAGCCGAAGAAGACGCAACTTGGGAAACCGAGGAGAAGATGCGTGGGCTTTATCCATTCCTTTTTGAGGGTACACTCTCAATCTCTTTTCTTTGTTAGCATATCTTTCTCTTTGCTGTCCATGTTTATCTAGTTTATCGTGTTAATCTTGTCATGAGAACCTTAGGTAGAAACCCTTTGGATGAAACATGTGTTTGAAACATGTTATGCTTGATGGTTGCAAGTGGTTGCAAGTGTTTGCAAGTGGATACTCGTGGATGCATAATACACGTTAGGCACTAAGATCGGCTCACACACTTTCATACCGCATATGCATGAGTGTTTATGCTTATTCATGGATGAAAACTTGTTATGCTATCACGTAGATGTTGCATATGGATGAATGTTATGTGCACTCATGTAGAGATTATAAATTATGTTAGGAATTTTCATACATATGGACTCATTTCACTAACATATTTTGCATTAAGGGGGTTTACTAAATCAGTAACCTCCTGATTTTCGCATTAGATAAGTACATATACACACACCTTTGCATATGATCATACAGCATTTAGAACCTTTTAAGGACAATGATTGCTCGTGGATGATGTTTTGAGTAGATGGATGATGGATGGTAGGATACGTTCTTCCTAACTTGGAGATTTCGGGGACGAAATCCTTTAAGGAGGGAAGAATGTAACAACCCGTATTTTTGAATAACATGTTATAACATAAATGGAGGCAGAATTAAACTGTAAAATCTTAATCAAGGGAAACGGGCTATGCCATTGCGTTCGTCTCGGAAAAATACGCGAAATAGAGTCCGAGTTTTCGAAAATCGGAGTCCGTATGACCAAGATATGGCCTCGCGAAGTTTCACGAAAAATTCCCAAATTAAAGTATACTTAATTAAGTGAAATGGGTTGCGTAGAGAAATATATATATATATATATATATATATATAATTGAAAATTAAATAAATAAATATGCAAAAATGTTCAAAACAGCGAATTGGGAGAGGGGAATAACCGAACCGGCCGATTTTTGAGGTCGACCCAAGCCCGCTGGGTCGACTAGGGGTTAATCCAGGGTGTTTGGCTGTCAACCCGTGGGCCGATTCGCTCAAATGCAGATTTTGCATTTGAATGGTTCTCATGGTTCATCTTTAATCTAAAGGCCCTAGATGGTTCCTACACTTGACTTCTTCCCCAAGACATGCTTTGATGGCTTGGATTGAATCTAGGTTTAATCCTATGGCCTAAAACACTTACCTAATCTATAAATAAGACCCTAACCTACCCTAAATCATCATTATTCATTCATACAACTAAACTATGGCAAAATCAATCCTCTCATGGCCTCCACTCTCTTCATAAAATTCCTAAATAAATTCCTAAGTGATTTTCCATGCATACAAGTGTTTTCAAACTTGTATGAGCATCATTAGCTTGCATTCAAGTCAAGTTTATATATTTGCATCATAAAGAAAGAGTCTTGATCATTTTGGCTCAAGGGTTTTGCTTGCATTTTGGGTTTAATTGATTTCATAAGGGCTTTGTCATATTTTTGTGACTTCTTAAGCATTGTAAGCCCTATTCTACTTTCATACTTAAACTCTAAAGTTAAATGTATGATATGCAAGTTTATATGCAAGTTTATCATGTTGTGATATGCAAGTTTATATGCAAGTTTATCATGTTGTGATATGCAAGTTTATATGCAAGTATGCCAAGTTATGTTATGCAAGTTTGGGTTGAACATTTTGTTCATGCTATCATGTTATGCAAGCTTATTTTGGGTTTATGAACATAAAGCTTTAAGCTTTATGCCAAAGGTTGCATTTTAGCAACATGTAAGTTATCATATCTCTTATGATAACTTGCATGTGAGGCTAAATGCGAACTTATGGCCATCTCTACATGTCATTTAGCACCATGTATCACCAATATGCTAAGTTTGGTTTTATGCATGCTTTTGAGGCCTAAAAATGTAATATGCAAGTGTATGAACATATGAACATTTCATATGCCACCATGTTAAGCTTGTGGCTTCAATACCTTTATGTCATGATTATGCCAAGTTCCCTCTTTCTATCCTTTATGCGCTATTGCGATATGTAAGCGATGGGATTGCGTTTGGGGTTGGGTAAACTTAAAAGACATAAAACATAAGCTTGGGAATTTACCTATTAAGTTAGGTCTACCCATTGGGAATTTACCTATTAAGTTAGGTCTACCCAATTGCTTGAAAACTTGTAACATATTTTGGAAACATGATGGACATGACACTTAGAAAAGATAAGTGTGGCCAACTCGAGGTTGGGTTGAGTTTGTAGCGTAAACCTACCCGGAACCGACCGGCTTAACTAGTTGCTACAAACAATAGGACCCAATGTGAGAAGTTGGTCATGTTGTACCTTGAACCCGAGGTTAGACCAAGTTGTGGTGTAAAGCTACCCGGACCCGCCCGGCTTAACTAGTAACCACAACAAGGTCTAATGTGAGAGGTTAAGGCGCATTAAATTAATTAATGCCTCGTGATTAGGGTTAAGTCATGGTCCACTTAATACTTAACCAATTTGGGCTTGGTAGATTAATCGGGGTTAAGTCGTGAACTCATCGTTACACTTAACCAAGTTAATCCAGGATTAGCAAGAGGGTTAAACCGTACTTAATCCACTAGAAAAATCCTAGCAATGGGGCCCACTCCAGCAGTAATCCCAAGTTAGTATCATCATGACCCTAGGGACTAGGCTAGGGTGGGGGCACGATTACTGGACTGGAGGTAAGTGACCAAAAGCGACGGTAGAGGGTACGCCGGTGTAGTTCCGGGTGGACTCTGGTCGTGCACATAGTCCGTAGCCGGAGAAAACATGCACGGGTACCAGTAGATCGGGACTGTGCACTCATGTTCATGGTGTCCAGGGGTTGACACCCTAGGGCTTGATACACCCGAAGGGTGGACCCGGCACAGTTCGACTACAATTATGATTGGGCCGTATTGACACCAACACGTGACGAGTTAGGCTTAGGGAGCCGATCGACTAGACTGTTTGGTTGGACCTTGTATTAGGGTCATTTCATGTTATTGGGCCAAAGCTTGGGCCAAGGGATCAATACTTGTTTATTCAAGTCATGTTAGTTTGCTAGTACACCTGTGGTGCAAAACCTTAATCCTGATTATGCGATGACACCTTTATCTACCTTGTTAGTTAATCATCATGCTAGTATATTGTTATCCTTATGTTCATCCCTGCTGTTCATGCCAGTTAACTTTATCAGTTTACATTGATTGTAGTAGGGCTTACTCAGTCTTTTTGACTGACCTGTTTTCTTTCGCCTCTTTTCTTCCGTCCCCCCCCCCCCCCAGGTTCTCAGGGAGGGAATACTGGAGCTTAGCTTGGATTTCGGATTGCTTGCTTGTGGGATTTCAGCTCATGTATGGTTTCGACATGAAGCTAGCTATGGTTACCACTTAATTGGGGATAGCACTTATTTTTTTCAGTTTTTCAGTTGATGTTGTTTTATCTAGACTTGTTTATTTGGAAAGCTATGTTGTACCAGACTTGTTTTGAAATGTTTTGAAATCTTCCGCTGTTTTATCTATGTTATTTACTCTGTTTACATATATACATATGTTCTTGTTCTGCCTTGATATATCATTATGCATGTTTACCTGATTCAAACGCCCCTCCAAAGTCAGAGTGCTTGCAAGAGCCACCCTGGTGGAGGTGGGGTGTTACATGTTCCCATCAAAAGCTTCGAGGGTCTGTCGAAGATGATTGCGTTGCGTTCTAACCAAATACACCATGAAAAGTAAGCCACAAGGGTATCCATTATGGGATCAGGGGGGTTATGCTGCTAATATTCGAATAATGAGTTGATGGAAGGGATGAAGCCAAGAATGAAGGAACTGATTGCAGCCCACACTGCATAGGAAAAATCGCATTCGAAGAAAAGATGCAAAGGAGATTCATTGTGATGATTACAGAGTACGCATATAGGATCAATATTGGTGTTGAAGCAATGAAGTTTGTCTCATGTGTTGATGCGATTATGAATGAGTAGCCACTGAAAGAAGATCACTCGTGGAGGTAAGTGACATCTCCATATGCGAGAGAAAGAGAAACATCGGCCTGGATGGATCAAGTATTTATAACAGGTCGCGACTGAAAATGTATTAGATAGGCCCAAAGCCCATGAGAATGAACCAGGTACATTATTCAATTGATAAGTATTAAGGATTTTCCCAATAGAAATAATCTCTTCAAGATACTTAAGCCCAAGAAATGATGAAGTGAAAAAGCCCATTGGGCCGATTTCGTTAGCCAAAAGCTACCATCAACGGGTTATATTGGTTTAAGCCTGCAAGGTTAGGGAAAAGAGTGGAAAAAGGAATCTGTTCTCCCCAAATGTCCAACCAAAATAGACAGGATTCACCACTGTTAATTTTTACATGAAAAAGAGATTTTACTCTGGCAATGGTGGATAAATTTCCTTTCCAGAACTGTGAGGGCTTAATATTTGGTCTAAAATGAAGGATGAGGAAGGGATTCGAATCATATAGTCGAGTCAAGATCCAATCTTTCTAGATGAATTGTCCTAATGAGAGGATTCACCATAGCCATTTGGCAAGTAGTGCAAGGTTAAAGGTTGATAGATCTAGAATTCCAATACCACCGTGATTTATTGGGAGACAAACCATTTGCCAATTGATAAGTTTTTTCAGTTTACCACCATTCCATAGAAATGAGCTACAAATTGAATCAATTTTGTTAATTACCCAGATAGGAAGTTTGTGAAAGGACATCCAATAAGTTGGAAGGGATGAGAGGACATGTTTAACAAGAATAAGACGACCAGCAGAGGATAAGGAGTTTGCTTTCCAGTTAGAGAGTCTGGTTTCAATTTTTGAAATGAGTGGATTCCAATCAGGTTTGTGAAGTTTAGTGGGACGAAGAGGAATTCCCATATAATTAATTGGAAATGAATAAAGTTTGCAGTTAAGGCATTCTGCTATTTCAGGACCCAGGTGAGTACAATTTCCCAGCATGATAATGTAGCTTTTATTAAAGTTAATAGAGAGGCCTGACATCATTTCAAATGTGTAGAGGAGAACTTTATGGCAATGAATATTTTTGGGGTTGGGGTGGTGAAGAGAATTGTATCATCTGCAAATTGTAAATTGGATATGCATATTTGTGAATTTGGAAGGGGGGGTGCCTGAAAAAGTGTTGTGAGAAAGGGATTGTTTCACCATCTAGTTAAATACATATGTTATGAAAACAAAAATGAGGGCAGAGAGTGGGTCTCCTTGCCTTAAACCTCTTATGGATTTTATTTTGCCTCCATATTTACCATTAATAAAGACTGTAGAAAGACTAGTGCGAAGTATTGCCTTAATCCAGTTGCACCATTTCAAAGGGAAGCCCCTGTGTGTCATAAGAGATAAGATGAATTCCCAGTTAACTGAGTCAAAAGCTTTTGAGTAATCAAGTTTAAGGAGAACCCCAGGGGTATTGGAGATACGACAAAAGGATATTACTTCTTGGGTGGCTACAACACAGTCAAGAATATTTCTTCCTATGATGAATGCAGATTGTTCAGAACCAATTTAGGAATCAGTATGTTGTTGAAGTCTAGAAGATAGAATTTTTGTGATGATCTTAAAGGTTGTATTAAGGAGACTAATGGGTCTGAAAGATGAGACAGTGTTAGCCCCAGGAAATTTTGAAATGAGGATAATATTAGCATAGTTCAATTTGGCAATTGATGAAGGGTTGGAGTAGAATTCAGAACACATGTCAATGATATCATATTTTAATGTGGGCCAAAAGTGCTTAAAGAATGTTAGGCTAAAACCATCAGGCCCAGGAGCTTTATCATCAGCCATGTCCTTTAGTGCATTCCAAATTTCTTCCTCAGAGAAGGGATGATCAATGGCAATTGGAGTAGGATTCAGATATAGACGATGCCAATCAATATCTGGAGAAGAGGGTGGAGATGAGCCAAGAAGGCTTCTGAAGAAGATGGTAAATTGGTGACAAATATCTTTAGTGTCATTGAAAGTGTTATTATTATGAACAATCTCTGAGATGAAGGAAGAATGACGATTGCTATTCTATGAAAGTAGGCTGTATTTTTGTCCCCCTCTTTAATCCATTTAGATTTCGATCTTTGTTTCCATCCAATCTCCTCTTGTTTAATTAATCTGTCAAGTTCCAGTTCATGTTCTTTCAGATCTTGACGTTCAGATTCAGATAGAGGCCAGAGCTCTTCAATGATATTTAGATTGAGAATGGCATCTTGTGTGGAAGAGATACGAGATTTTAAAGAATTCCAAACATTCTTAGCCCACGGACGAATGAGTTTGCGAAGAGAACGAAGTTTACAAACTACTCTAACCATGGCAGACTGATGATTTGGTAGTAGATCCCAATTGTATTTGATAAAATTGTCAAAAGAGGGTTCTAGTAGCCAGAGTCGTTCAAATCTGAATTGACGTTTAATATGAGTGTTTGCGCAAGTATCTAAAAGAATTGGGCAATGATCTGCAATGGTAGTTGTCAGACCATTGACTAGTGATACAGGAAAATGGTCATCCCAGTCAAGGTTGAAGAAAAAACGGTCTAGTTTAGCCAATGAGGGAATTTCTCTTGTACTTGACCATGTGTAGTGACGGCTGTTGATCGGTGGTTCAATAAGGGAGCAAGATTGGATGAATGCATTGAAATGAGAAGAATCAGTGGATATATTACTAGAATTGCGATCATCAAGTGATCGAGTTGTATTAAAATCTCCTCCAAATATCCAAGGTTCGTTTATATTTTGTGACAGGTTATAGCAATATTGCCATGTTTCATCTCTTCCTTGAATATCATTAGGTGCATACACATTAGTGAAGTGAAAAATGGTGTTAGAAGAAATGTGACGAAGTGACACATGTAGGACCGAGGGGTGAGAGAGATATTATTCAAGTGCCCACACGTGTTCATTCCACGCTGTAATTAAACCATCACGAGTGTCAAAAGCATCAACATGTGACCAACCAGATAAGAAGGGTCCACAAAGTCTACGAATGAGCGAGTTGGGTGGGTTAGAGATTTTGGTTTCTTGTAAAAGTAATATATCAATATGATGTGGGGAGATGATGAGATTGACATCATGATTTTTTGTGGGGTCCCCAACCCTCTAATATTCCATGTGACTATCTTCATTTAGAATGGTTAGTACGATGCTATTCTAGGACTTGCATGGCAGAATAATGCTTGTCATGCAAACACACCCCATGTATTTTGCCAATTTTTTTATTTAAGACTTTATTAGCAGAAGAAAAAACAATGGGTTCAAAATAGCTACCTGAAGATCCTGGAGGTAGTGAGCGAGTCCTATTGATCCTTGCACTCCTTCTGATGGCAGACAAAGAGATGGGAGGAGACGATGAATCCTGGCCTTCTCGCTGCATTTTCTCTTGTTGATCCTGCTGAGTTGGCAGCTGTTGGTGCAAAGGAATCGAAAGATCCAGATCAACAATTGGGTCCCATCTAGGCATAGCCATGTCTTGTTTGTGTTGCTCAACTATAGCCAAGTCTTGATGTTGATCTTCAGGCATCCTAGGAACTTGCCTCATAGCCTCATCAGACATCACGTCATATCTATCTTTTTCCATGCAATTAACTTGTTGAGCTAAGGGCAGAAAAATGTATCCATCATAATCGTAATTGATTCCCAATAGAAGTGTTTCTGGGCGCTGACAAGGATGCGCATGTGCCCAGCGGTCAATCTTGAGCTTCACTGCATGGTTATTTATATAAGAAATGAAAGTACATGGTGTTGAGATACCTTCAAAGGATTGCATTTTAACATATAAGCAACGATGATCCACAACGGACCAGTCATATGAGTCTGTATGGATGAAACGTCCCATTGGTTTTAACGCCTCTCTGATAGCTTCTGAATCATTCTTGTAAAATCATGGAAAACCACTGATTTTGGCCCATGATTCTTTTTCGAAGAGGGGTTCTGGAGTTTCGCTAAGAGTAGTTGCTTGTTGTAGAAGGACAACACCATCTTCTTTTGACAGGATTTTTAAGTACAAGGCATGGTTCTTAGTGTCTAAATCGGGGAAGCAAATGAGGAAGGAACTGTCAGTAATATGCCAAATTAGCTATCCGTAGTCTTGACCAAAAGTTGATTTAAGGGTTCTTGAAAGCATTTCGACCGACTAAAGCCCGTAGATGATGGTAGCGGTGAGATAGAGGTAGATGCCCACCATTTCTAAAAAAAGTGGAAATTTTTGAGAAGTTTTGGAGGAGTGAATAGGAGAAGGAGAAGATTTTTCTTTTGAAATGAGAGAGAATTTGAGTTTGTGGTGAGGATTCACTGCATTAGGGTTATAATTATGATTTGAGTTCTGAGAAGACCGGTGGACCCATCCTTTCTGAGTTTGCAGATATCCTGGCTCACGGCGGTTCGCTGTTTGAACAGCATTGGGATGCATCCAGTCATCATTTTTGTTTCGAGAGAATGGTGACTTTTTATTGGGACATTGCAAGCTTGCATGCACATATAAAGAGCAATTATAACATATCAACGCATTTCTGCATGTCTTTACCACGTGTCCACGATCAGGACACCTAAGATAGCGGCTCTCCGAATTCAAAAAGTTCAACGTCTCCTTGATTGATTTGAATGTTGGTATGACTCGCCGCTGTTTGACAGGTGGGTTTGGAAGGACATGTGGGAGCTTGGCTCTGGTTGCCGCCACCTGAGCGTAAGAAAGCGAAGGTTGCTTTGGTGGTGAAGTCGGTTTATCTGGAATTTGCGTATTTTCTGAATTAGATGGGAAGTGATGTATGGGTAAGGAGTCAGTATCCAGTGGAGAAGAAGAAACAGGTGGTTGGAGATGGTTGGAGATGAGAGAAAAAAGATTGTGATTAGGAAGAGAAGAGAGTTTTGTGGAGGACACCATTGATTAGAAATGGGATGTTGTTTTGTACACTAAAGGAATGAATATAAGAATTAGAGAGATTGAATTTAGATTTATGAAAAGGGGTTGGTTCTTTGAATAGGTAATTCTTTTTGTTTAAATTTCCTTCTTCTTTTTCTGATTTCTCTTTCAGATCTACAAATATAGATAAGTATATGTGTATCCCCTTTGTATATAAATTGTAGATCTGTGAGATTTGGATATTGATAAACCTAAAAGATATGCTCAAATTCAGATCTGGATAGCTTTTAAGTGAGTGAGAAATTTATATATATATATATATATATTAATATCTTATATGATTCATTTATGGTAAATCATGATTGTATGTCCATAATTTATCATGTTTGTTTTGTTATTGGCAAATCTAAGATAATATGCATGAAATATAGATATGGATGTGTAGGCTTTTAAGTTAATATTATCAAATTGCCTAAAATTTATCTTGGTTTGTTTGTGGTTATTGTAAACTTCCTGAATTCGAAAATCAACCTCAAAATATTGATTAGATATGTAGTGTTGTTATTTTAAATTCATAGGATTTGGGTGTAAATATAGGATTTGTGTAGTACTAAATCTAGAATTATAAACCTATTTGTGTTTAATATCGTTTGGGATTTTTATTGTAAATTTGTCCTTTTTGCTCTTTTTATATAAGAATGCATTTTCTGTAATATGCAAGGAATATAAACAAACCAAATAGAAAGAGATATGCAAATTCACATATTTTTGTATGTAGTATGCAACATCAATTCCAAATATTAACCTATTTCCTTGCGGTTTGAAATATTCCAATTTTCCGCTCTTAAATAATCAGGGTAGAATTTACGATAATTACAGTAAATAAACTTTTCATGAGATTTGAATCTTAAACAAGGTTAAATACAAAAAGGATTGTTCTACTCGTTAGTTTAGACTAAAATATAAAAGAATAATAATGATAATAAAACATAATTATTAACTATGTTAACATCGCGCTTAAAATACGAATAAATAATTATTATAATCTACCTGTCCAAACTTACATAAGTAACGTTATAATATTAAATAAATGTTTGTTGTTGTGTGTTTGAAATTGAATGATTTCCATTTGGTGGGAATATATATGGAAAATATAACCCATATCAAATGGAAATAAACATCCGTGACTGTTATAGCAATAAATTTGGAATTGACTGTTATAATTAAAATATCATGAATAAGGTAATATATATTATAACCATAGACGTTTTGGGAATTAGTTGAATATGAAATGAATGTCAAAGTGGTTACAATTTGAATCGTGATTAGGAATTGGAGTTGTAACTTCAAACTAGGGAAATAATAAACTTATATATATATATATATATAAGAATTAAATGGAATTAAATTAATATAGTAATGTTTGGGAGTTACAATAATTAGATTAGAATTTTAAATGGGACCGATATAATTGGTATTGAAGAGTTTGACTGTTGCCTTAGGAAACATGACGATTATGGTCATTATTGGCATGAGACAGTTAGGAATTGAGTTGATTTAGTGTCCATTTTATTGCCTTTAGAAATATGACCGTTAGGGTCATTAATGGCATGTGGCTGTTATAATAATAAATAGAATTAAAGGGGATTTAATGAGAATTAATTGTCGCACCAATACTAAGTCCAGTGAGGAAATAAATAATTAAATGTTCTAGGATAGGAAGTTACAGATAATTATCCCTAGCTTATTCTAGTTTAAATCTATAATTAATAACTTTAGTTAGAATATAGGATTGGACTTAATAGGTTATTCATGCGAGGTCAGTTGCCCTATTTGATAAAAGTCTGCACTTTCCAACAGTCCTATATATGTAAAACTGGTATGAGACATCATTAACCATAAGAGCCCGTAATGATAGTAAATTTTGTAGCGAGAATTATTCATAAAATGGGTTTACTTCAAGTGTGAGATATTAAGTGGCCATAGGGCCTGCCTTCCTTCCGAAAGAAGAAACCAAAAAGGATACAAGTTATAGCGTAGACTACTTAGAGAATTACTATAAAGGATAATCAGGTCCGAGATCGGTGATCTATGTGACGATTCGCTTCCTCTAGGTAGTAAGTGACCGAGGTTGGAGTCTGCCTTGGGATAAGGTATCAAACGACGCTACAATGGTAACATAGGAATGCCTATCTTTTAGGAAGTATTAAATGGCTAGGAGATTATCTAATGTAACACCCCGAATTTCAGTTAATATTAACATTCACAAATTAAAGAATAACTAATCCCAGATGTGGGAGTTAAGGGAAACGGGTTGCGCCATTTTGTTCGTCTCAGAAAAATACGCGAAATAGAGTCCGAGTTTTTGTAAATCGGAGTCCGTATGACCCAGTTATGGCCCAACAAAGTTTTCAGAAAAATTCAAGTTCAAAAACTAGAGCAAAATTCGAAATTCAACACACAGGGGGCAAGGCGGGAAAATTCCGGCGCAGGCCAAGTCGACAGGGGTGTCGACTGCCCAGTCGACACCGCCCCAACCCATGTCGACTGCCCAGTCGACACGGGTGTCGACCTGGGTGCTCGGCCAGGTTGGCCTGGGTGCAGTCTGAAGGGGTTTGGGCTGTGTTTTGGGGCTTGTGACGAAATCTGATGGCTCTAAACTAATCTAGGGTTAATCTAAGGGCCTAAACTACATCCTAAATCTATAAATACACCCTAAGACTACCCTAATCCATACTAAAAATAGATACAACGTCGTCATGCCGTCAAAATGCAATTAGAAGGAGCCTCCATCAAATTTTAGAAGAAGATAACTTCTCAAATCAACTTCTAATCAACTCTAGCAACTTAATCTTCTTCATAGGAGTGCTAATCAACAAGTTGTGAGTTTCTATGCCTTTAGCAAGCAATTGCTAAACTAATTATGATAGGATGTAATGAGGTTATGGTTATGAATGTGGATCAATGCAAGTTATGTTATCATATGCTATGTGCTCATGATGTTAGTTATGCAAGTTTTATGCTATATGTCCATGATGCTAGTTATGCAAGTTTTATGCTATATGTTCATGATGCTAGTTATGCAAATCACTATGATAAACATTGATCCATTATGACACCATGTTATGCAAGTTTGGTGTTTGATTATATGCAAGATCATATATGACATGTTATGCAAGTTTGGTGTTTGATTGTATGCAAGTTCATATATGACATGTTATGCAAGTTTGGTGTTTGATTATATGCAAGTTCATATATGACATGTTATGCAAGTTTGGTGTTTGATTATATGCAAGATCATATATGACATGTTATGCAAGTTTGGTGTTTGATTATATGCAAGTAACATATGCAAGTTTACACCTTTGTATGATATGCATACATATGCAAGTTTACCCCTTTGTATGTCATGCATATATATGCATGTTTACCCCTTTTTATGATATGAGTAACATATGCAAGTTCATCCCTTTTTAGACCTATGACATGTATGCAAGATTATCCCTTTATGATAGGTCTATGACGTGAACATCTATGCAAGTTACCCTCTTTATGACATATGTGATTCATGTAAGTTTGGGTTGATTATTTATGCTAGTTGGGTTTGATGCTATGGTCATATATGCAAGTTGACACCTTTAAAACCCATGTTGATGCTAATGTTATGCTAAGTTGAACCCATTGTATTTGTGATGAATCTTCCCTTTTAAGTATGTCATGTTAGCGTATTACGTGGGGAACGATGGGGTTAATATTCATGTTAACAAAATTGTGGTGAAATTGGTATGATGTTGCATACCATAAGTGGATGGACATAATTGAGTCAATTATGTACATCATTAAATTGGAATTAATTAGGGAAAATTAATTCAAAATATGGGGATGATTACTTAGGTGTAATTAATCGACTAAGACACGAGGTTGGACCCTTTTGTAGCATAAGACTGCCCGGACCCGACCGGCAAATCCAGCGGCTACAAATGATTGGCCCAATGTGAGAGGTCTTAGGCATAAACTAAATACGTGACAAGTGTAAAGACACGAGGTTAGACTTTGTTATGGCGTAAGGCTGCCCGGACCCGACCGGCAAATCCAGCTGCCATAAAGACAGTCTAATGTGAGAGGTCTTTACAAAGGTTACGGTCTTAATCAATTAAGAAACACTTAGCCAGATAAGCATGTAGTGGGGCATGAGGGGTTAAGTGGGTGCCTTGGGTGGCATGTGGAAATCTAGTGGTTGCCTTGGGTGGCAATAGAAAATACGATTAGAATACTTAACCAAAGTGGAAACATGTAATTAAACATGATTAAAGGGTTAAGTGGGATACACTAGAGGGAGCAAGCTTAGGTGGGTAGCTTGTGGGGGCCCATTTCAACCAGTAACCCATATGTATCTTTGTGGGCTCGATCCATGTCGAGGACGGGACACGCATACTGGGATTGACTATAAGAGGCCAAAACGGGTTAGCGGTGGCAACGCAAGTCCAACGGGTTTCATATGCGTGTGTGGACCCGGGCTGGTAGGTAAGACGTTGTTGCATCGTGTAGGTATAAGCCGTGCATCAGAGTTGGTATCGGGTTGCCACCTTGGGGAATGATACACCCCACTGTGGGGCCAGCACGGGTATCTACGTTAGGGAGCCGATCGCTTGGGGAGTAGTTGGTACACCTAGTGGAGATAGGGGCAGACGGCACCTATGTGGTCAGCTAGGGGTACACGAAACTACTAGTTAAATTTTCTAAGTCCTTGGGTGGGATCAACCTTTAAGTTAGGAATGACTGGTGTGGTGCAGTTCAGTAATTATCCTTGGGTGGGTAGATGCGTCTTTACCGTTATCTTGGTTCATCCTATGTCTAGTTGGCTGCTTAGTGTAGTCATTTATCCCCAGTCGTTACCGTACCAATTTTATATCATACCCTAATTACTTTAATGATTGTATTGTTAAAGTTATAGGACTCGCTCAGACTTATGTCTGACCCCATTGTTTTTTTTTATCTTTTTCCCAACCCTCAGGTTCTCAGAGTGGGCCTAGCACTAGTGGGCTTTGATCAGATTGCTTTATCTATCTTTTGGAGCTTGGACCGTTGATGTAAAGCTCAGCTTATCTTTTCTATTATGGCTATTAGTTATGTAGTGGGATTATGTACTTATGCTTTTATCAGGATGGATATTTAGTACTTGACTCTTGTTTTATGGTTTTGTTATTGTAACCAAACATGTTTACCTTCTGCTGCAATGAAATGATGTTTTAGTTAACAAGTATTATTTATATATGTCTTGTTGTAATTTTTCTGTTCTATATTCACTTAAAATACTCCACCGAAGTTAAGACATTCCCTTAGTGAGTGACCTTAGCGGGTGTGGGGTGTTACACGTGGTATCAGAGCTGAAGGTTACCAGAACAGATAAAACTTTTAGAAAAACTATTTTTCTAAAAACATTTTTGAAGGAGTATTTTCAAAAACATGTCTTTTAAGAGAAAAGTTTTTGAAAGAAAAGCATAATCCCCAATAGCCATATCTTTATCTTTCGAATTCTCCATTTTGAATCTTTCCTTTTTCGTTTCAGCATGGCTGAAGATCTTAACTTTCCGGAGGGTGTAGCGATACCAGTATGGTATAGGAGATTGATGGAGGCTAGGGCCGCCGCTGCGGGTCCAGCAAATGTTCCTCCACCACCAGTTGCACCCGATCTTCCTCCCCCTCCTCCTCCTCGCGCGGATACTTTTGCTAAGACTTGCAAGGAATTTAAGGCTATGGGAGGGAAACCTTTTCAAGGATCAGAAACTTTTGTGGAAGCTAGGGATTGGCTTAAGGAAACGAAAGAGTTGATAGACATCTTTGAGATGGAAGAAGGAAAGAAAGTCAAGTTAGCTGCTTGGTTAATGAAGAGAGAGGCCTCGTTCTGGTGGGAGGTCACTAATGGAGAGCGCCCTGTTGACTCTTGGGCGGATTTCAGACAAAGGTTTGTGGCAAAGTTTCTCTCAAGGGTAGAAGAAAATCTGTATATGGAAAGGTTCTTGACACTAAAGCAAGGAAACTTATCAGTGAAGGAATATGTCAACAAGTTTAATCAGTTGGCAAGGTTTGGCATAGACATGGTGAATACACCGGAAAAGAAGGCTTTGAGGTTCGTTAAAGGCTTGAATGAACCGATGCATGGATTGGCTATGACTCACATCCCTATGGGGGCCACCTTTGAGAAGCTAGTAGATATGGCACTCATGCATGAGGAAGAGAAGGGTCCCAATGCTAATAAGGCACCCGAGAAGAAAGGAGATCAGAAGAGACCTCAACAGCAACAGCAAAACAAGGGTGGGAAAGGCAACGGTGGCAAGGGAAAGAAGAAGTGCTTCAATTGCGGGACACCAGGCCACTTAAGCAAAGATTGTCGGAAGAAGAAGAAGAAGACTGGCTGCTTCCACTGTGGCGAAGCCGGGCATCTAGTGAAGGACTGCCCTAAGAAGGGGCAGAGGACGGGATCTACCTCAGGAGGACAGGTGCAGGCTCTTATGGCACCAGGTCAGGCAAAGGGGCAAGTTCAGACTCTTGCGGTTCCACCGGTTCAGGAAAGAGGTAGAACTATTTCCGTTGAAAGTCTGGTTTTTCTGTTTGATCATTCTGTCCGTACTTTATTCGACTCTGGCGCATCGCATTCGTTTATCTCATCATCATTAGTTGAGTCACTGCACTTAGACACCAGTCTAGTAGATGATCCCTTGGTTGTTTCAAACTCAATTGGGGCTCCACTTATTTGTCCATGATATGTTTGGGTTTGAAGATTTCCATACTTAGCGTTGAGTTTAGATGTGATGCTTTTGTTTTGGGCTTCACGGGCTATGGGTTAATTTTGGGCATGGACTGGTTATCCAGTAATGGTGCCGTTCTTGATTGCGAAAGGAGAGTTGTTAGGCTCATGACCCGCTTGGGGAACACTCTCGAGATCTCTTGTAATCCCATGAATTCTGTTATGCTAAGTTATCTTGAATCGCTTGACGCTTCGGTCGAGAGTTTGCGATCTGTTAGAGTGGTCCGGGATACTCGGATGTGTTTGAGGAGGTGAAGGGTCTACCTCCGAAGCGGGAGATCGACTTCCGAATATATCTGGTAGACAATGCTAAACCAGTATCTTTGCCAGTGCGCCACATGGCTCCTCGTGAGAGGAGGGAACTCCATAAGCAAGTAGGGGAGTTGCTTGAAAAGGGGTTCATAAGACGAAGTATATCGGAGTGGGGTGCTCCAGTGGTTTTTGCCACAAAGGCGGATGGGTCTCTCAGACTTTGTGTAGACTATAGAGAACTCAACAAGCTTACGAAGAAGAATAGACACCCATTGCCGAGGATTGATGATCTCTTTGATCAGTTGGTTGGCGCCTCAGTGTTTTCGCAGTTGGACTTAGCCACAGGGTTTCATCAGTTGAGAGTGGCTGAGGATAGTATAGAGAAGACTGCCTTTAGGACTCCGGATGGTTTCTATGAGCGGCTGGTGATGCCCTTTGGTTTGACGAACGCCCCTGCATACTTTGTTGATTTGATGAGTAGGGTGTTCAGGGAGTACCTTAATAAGTTCGTGGTGGTCTTTGTGGATGACATCTTGGTCTTTTCTAAGAGTGAAGAAGAGCATGCCCTACATCTTAGGGAAGTGTTGGAGACTCTTCGAGCGCATAGCCTTAAGGCTAAATTCTCTAAATGTCACTTTTGGAGGAAGGAGGTGCGGTTCTTAGGGCACGTGGTCTCCAAAGTAGGGATAGCTGTGGATCCTGCGAAGGTAGTGTCCATCCAAGATTGGAAGGTTCCGAAAAATGCTACCGAGATGAGGAGTTTCTTGGTGTTGGCTGGCTACTATAGGAAGTTTATCAAGGACTTCGCGAAGATATCAGCCCCATTAACTCGCTTGACGAAGAAGAATCTAGTCTTCACATGGGACGTAGATTGTGATGATGCGTTCCAACGGTTAAAGAGAGCTTTAACCACAGCTCCAGTCTTAGTGTTGCTAGATGGGAGTAAGCCATTTGTTGTTTATACCGATGCTTGTGGGACAGGACTAGGCGCTGTCTTAATGCAAGAGGGAAGGGTAATAGCCTATGGGGGAAGGCAGTTGAGAGTGCATGAGAAAAATTACCCTACGCATGATCTAGAGTTGGCCGCTATTGTTTTTGCGCTTAAGTCTTGGCGCCATTATCTTCTTGGCGAGAGGTTCGAATTGTTCACTGACCACAAATCGTTGAAGTACTTGTTTTCTAAAAAGGATTTGAACTTAAGACAGCAAAGGTGGATGGAGTTCTTAGCGTCCTATGATTTTGAGATAGTGTATACCCCTGGCAAGGGTAATGTGGTGGCAGACGCCTTAAGCAGAAAAAGGTTGTCTTTGAGTCCATTGTTCGTTGAACGACGAAGCTTGGAATTTATCTCGATGTTTGACTTTAGACCTTCCGTTGACTTTGTACCCGGTTTGCTAACATCCTTAGAGGTCAGACCTACTCTTTTGGGACGGATTGGCGAGACACAGCGGGACGACCCACAGTTGGTTGAGTTGGTAGAGAGGCTCATAAGGGGGGAGTCGTCTAGCCATTTGAGTAGGTACACCCTAGATGGTAAGGGGTGGTTGCGTAGAGACGGTAGACTTTGTGTACCGCAAGATGAGGGTTTGAGGAAGGCTATACTTGATGATGCACATCGTTCGAAGATGACCATTCATTCCGGTGGGGACAAGATGTACCAAGACATGAAGCGAGTTTTCTTTTGGGCCGGTATGAAGAAAGATGTGGCCGAGTATGTCGCTAGATGCTTGGTGTGCCAACAAGTGAAAGCGGAGCAAAAGAAACCTGGTGGGTTGCTTCACCCATTGGAAGTTCCGCAATGGAAGTGGGATAGCGTCTCGATGGATTTAATCGATGGGTTACCGAGATCGAGGAAGGGTAATACGGGAATTTGGGTTGTGGTAGACAGACTTACTAAGAGCGCCCATTTTATACCCGTGAAGAGTAAGAGGACTGCTCCATGGCTAGCTTCAGTTTACCTTCGAGAGATAGTTCGGTTACATGGTGTACCTTCTAGCATAGTGAGCGATCGAGATCCTATCTTCACTAGCGAGTTTTGGAAGAGTTTGCAAGAGGCGGTAGGGACTCAGTTGTGTTTGAGCACCGCATATCATCCTCAGACAGACGGCCAGACCGAGAGGGTGAATCGTATTCTAGAAGACCTTTTGAGGCTATGTATCTTAGATTTTGGAGGTACATGGGAAGAGCATCTTCAATTGGTGGAGTTCGCGTATAATAACAGCTTTCAGTCTAGTATTGGTATGGCTCCTTTTGAAGCTCTTTATGGAAGGCCTTGTCGGTCACCTACATGTTGGTGGGAATCTACGGATAAGATCTTGCTTAGGCCTGATATGGTTAGAGAGACTTCGGAAAAGATTGATTTGATTCGAAGAAGGATGAAAGCGGCGCAAGACAGACAGAAATCCTACGCGGATAAGAGGAGGACAGATCTTTAGTTTGATGTTGGGGACATGGTCTTTGTCAAAGTATCTCCATTACGGAATGTTGTTCGCTTCGGGTCCGTTGGGAAGTTAGCACCAAGGTTTGTAGGGTCGTTTCCTATTAAGGAAAAGATGGGACAGATGGCATATAGAGTAGAGTTGCCTGAGAGACTTAGTGGTGTACATGACGTATTCCATGTGTCACATTTGAGGAAGTGCCTACATGAGACCGCAGAGGTGGTAGAGCCGAGCTTGCTTGGAGAAGTGGAGGTAGAGCATGATGCGACGATTCGACGAGCTCCTACTCGCATCCTTGGGTCAGAGATTAGGAAGTTGAGAAACAGACAGGTTCAACTAGTCAAAGTGCAATGGGGAGAGGATGAGAGCAACACTACTTGGGAGACAGAAGCGAAGATGCGTTCACTGTACCCATTTCTTTTTGAGGGTATATCTTTTAACTTCTCCTTTATCGTTTGTCTAGTACTTATCTTATCTTTAGTATGTTCTCTCGTTAGTACCTTTGACCTTTAGATAGGGTAAACCTATGGTTGAAACATGTGTTTGAGACATGTTATGGTTGATGGATGCATGTGGATGCAAGTGTTTGCTAGTGGTTGCTCGTGGATGCATATACACACACTTTAGATACTAGATCGGCTCAGTCACTTCATGTTGCATATTGCATATAACTGTGTGTAGGTAGCTATATTAATGGATGTATAATGGTTGTGTTATCATATGGATGATGCATTTTGGTGTATGGTTGTGCACACATGTAGAGATAGTATGTGTCGATAGGGTTCTTTCGCATACATATTGGATGCATGGCACTATCATGGTTTGCATTAAGGAGGTCAACTGAATCAGTAGACCGTCTGATTTTGCATTAGACAGGGAACATATACACACACTTTTTGCATATGTTCATACAGCATTAGAAACTTTAAGGACAATGGATGCTAGTGTTTGATGGTTTAGTAGATGGTTGTTTGGTTGGTAGGATACGTTCTTCTTGACTTAGAGATTTCGGGGACGAAATCCTTTAAGTAGGGGAGAATGTAACACCCCGAATTTCAGTTAATATTAACATTCACAAATTAAAGAATAACTAATCCCAGATGTGGGAATTAAGGGAAACGGGTTGCGCCATTGTGTTTGTCTCGGAAAAATACGCGAAATAGAGTCTGATTTTTTGTAAATCGGAGTCCGTATGACCCAGTTATGGCTCAACAAAGTTTTCAGAAAAATTCAAGTTAAAAAACTAGAGCAAAATTCGAAATTCAACACACAGGGGGCAAGGCGGGAAAATTCCCGCGCAGGCCAAGTCGACAGGGGTGTCGACTGCCCAGTCGACACCGCCCCAACCCATGTCGACTGCCCAGTCGACACGGGTGTCGACCTGGGTGCTCGGCCAGGTTGGCCTGGGTGCAGTCTGAAGGGGTTTGGGCTGTGTTTTGGGGCTTGTGACGAAATCTGATGGCTCTAAACTAATCTACGGTTAATCTAAGGGCCTAAACTACATCATAAATCTATAAATACACCCTAAGACTACCCTAATCCATACTAAAAATAGATACAACGTCATCATGCCATCAAAATGCAATTAGAAGGAGCCTCCATCAAATTTTAGAAGAAGATAGCTTCTCAAATCAACTTCTAATCAACTCTAGAAAGTTAATCTTCTTCATAGGAGTGCTAATCAACAAGTTGTGAGTTTCTATGCCTTTAGCAAGCAATTGCTAAACTAATTATGATAGGATGTAACGAGGTTATGGTTATGAATGTGGATCAATGCAAGTTATGTTATCATATGCTATGTGTTCATGATGTTAGTTATGCAAGTTTTATGTTATATGTCCATGATGCTAGTTATGAAAGTTTTACGCTATATGTTCATGATGCTAGTTATGCAAATCACTATGATAAACATTGATCCATTATGACACCATGTTATGCAAGTTTGGTGTTTGATTATATGCAAGATCATATATGACATGTTATGCAAGTTTGGTGTTTGATTATATGCAAGTTCATATATGACATGTTATGCAAGTTTGGTGTTTGATTATATGCAAGTTCATATATGACATATTATGCCAGTTTGGTGTTTGATTATATGCAAGATCATATATGACATGTTATGCAAGTTTGGTGTTTGATTATATGCAAGTAACATGTGCAAGTTTACACCTTTGTATGATATGCATACATATGCAAGTTTACCCCTTTGTATATCATGCATATATATGCATGTTTACCCCTTTTTATGATATGAGTAACATATGCAAGTTCATCCCTTTTTAGACCTATGACATGTATGCAAGATTATCCCTTTATGATAGGTCTATGACGTGAACATCTATGCAAGTTACCCTCTTTATGACATATGTGATTCATGCAAGTTTGGGTTGATTATTTATGCTAGTTGGGTTTGATGCTATGGTCATATATGCAAGTTGACACCTTTAAAACCCATGTTGATGCTAATGTCATGCTAAGTTGAACCCATTGTATTTGTGATGAATCTTCCCTTTTAAGTATGTCATGTTAGCGTATTACGTGGGGAACGATGGGGTTAATATTCATGTTAACAAAATTGTGGTGAAATTGGTATGATGTTGCATACCATAAGTGGATGGACATAATTGAGTCAATTATGTACATCATTAAATTGGAATTAATTAGGGAAAATTAATTCAAAATATGGGGATGATTAGGTGTAATTAATCGACTAAGACACGAGGTTGGACCCTTTTGTAGCATAAGACTGCCCGGCCCCGACCGGCAAATCTAGCGGCTACAAATGATTGGCCCAATGTGAGAGGTCTTAGGCATAAACTAAATACGTGACAAGTGTAAAGACACGAGGTTAGACTCTGTTATGGCGTAAGGCTGCCCGGACCCGACCGGCAAATCCAGCTGCCATAAAAAACAGTCTAATGTGAGAGGTCTTTACAAAGGTTACGGTCTTAATCAATTAAGAAACACTTAACCAGATAAGCATGTAGTGGGGCATGAGGGGTTAAGTGGGTGCCTTGGGTGGCATGTGGAAATCTAGTGGTTGCCTTGGGTGGCAATAGAAAATACGATTAGAATACTTAACCAAAGTGGAAACATGTAATTAAACATGATTAAAGGGTTAAGTGGGATACACTAGAGGGAGCAAGCTTAGGTGGGTAGCTTGTGGGGGCCCATTTCAACCAGTAACCCATATGTATCTTTATGGGCTCGACCCATGTCGAGGATGGGACACGCGTACTGGGCTTGACTATAAGAGGCCAAAACGGGTTAGCGGTGGTAACGCAAGTCCAATGGGTTTCATATGCGTGTGTGGACCCGGGCTGGTAGGTAAGACGTTGTTGCATCGTGTAGGTATAAGCCGTGCATCAGAGTTGGTATCGGGTTGCCACCTTGGGGAATGATACACCCCACTGGGGGGCCAGCACGGGTATCTACGTTAGGGAGCCGATCGCTTGGGGAGTAGTGGGAACACCTAGTGGAGATAGGGGCAGACGGCACCTATGTGGTTAGCTAGGGGTACACGAAACTACTAGTTAAATTTTCTAAGTCCTTGGGTGGGATCAACCTTTAAGTTAGGAATGACTGGTGTGATGCAGTTCAGTAATTATCCTTGGGTGGGTAGATGCGTCTTTACCGTTATCTTGGTTCTTCCTATGTCTAGTTGGCTGCTTAGTGTAGTCATTTATCCCCAGTCGTTACCGTACCAAGTTTATATCATACCCTAATTACTTTAATGATTGTATTGTTAAAGTTATAGGACTCGCTCAGACTTATGTCTGACCCCGTTGTTGTTTTTTTATCTTTTTCCCAACCCTCAGGTTCTCAGAGTGGGCCTAGCACTAGTGGGCTTTGATCAGATTGCTTTATCTATCTTTTGGAGCTTGGACCGTTGATGTAAAGCTCAGCTTATCTTTTCTATTATGGCTATTAGTTATGTAGTGGGATTATGTACTTATGTTTTTATCAGGATGGATATTTAGTACTTGAATCTTGTTTTATGGTTTTGTTATTGTAACCAAACATGTTTACCTTCTGCTGCAATGAAATGATGTTTTAGTTAACAAGTATTATTTATATCTGTCTTGTTGTAATTTTTCTGTTCTATATTCACTTAAAATACTCCACCGAAGTTAACCCATTCCCTTAGTGAGTGACCTTAGCGGGTGTGGGGTGTTACATCTAATAAGGTTATCCAGATATTAACACTTGGGTCCACTAGGGGTGGGTCATAAATAAGGGTAAAGCTTTGGTCGGTTCGATTGATTTTGAGGTAAAAAAACTCAAACCGAATAACCGGACCGAACCGAACCAAATTAATTTTGATTAATCCGATCGGTAACCGATTTAACTGAACTTGAATGATGTGTCATTATTTAAATGATGAATTTACTGAAAATAAAACATAAATTCATGTTTGGAGATATTTTATGTAGTAAATTTTATGTTTATAATAAAATTTGACCTATTTGCAATACATGTCTTTTTATTTTATTACTAAATCAATTCTTTAAAGTACTACAATGCTGTAAAATTAGATAATAAATTAAATGTTCGGTTAATTCGGTCAAACCGATAACTAAAAAAAATTACAAACCGAATTCAAACCGTTTTAGTTTTAAAATCGAACTGAACCGACCGGAATGAACCGATTTGGTCGTTTAATTCGGTTTGAACTGAATATTTCTCACCCCCAGTCATAAATGATGTAGTCTTCTACCTATCCTGCAGGACATAAGTGACTGCTTACTATCTCTCGCCTTATGTGGGGTTTGAGAATATGTGTGAATGGCGGAAGCCTTAAATTAGCAGGCCTTAGTAGCTAGTGCCCTCTAATTTATATTAGGGTTTATCAAACAACCTAGTAGGGTATTAAATGATCAATGGATCTATCTTGGGCCTTAAGTCATCATAGGGATCCACCCTTATGTTATATTATGAGTGAGTTAATAATTGGCTATGTAAAATTACCCACCTCCTTTATAGGGTATTGGATAGTTAAAGAGCCCACCTCTTAGTTTTGGTATTTATTTTAGTGGTGCTTTAAAGGCTTCAAATTTATGCGTAAAAGTTATATCTCAGTATTGCGTTAATGTTATCTTTGGAAAGTACTACCTTGGGTATGGTAGTTAATTGTCATGTGAAAATTTTTACAAGGTTAATTTAGAAATACTATCCTTGTTAGACATATGATTTTGGGTGAAACCAAACGTGATACATTTGTGTATTGTGGGAAGTGTTATACATTTTCTACTCATCAGGACTTGTTGTTCTAACCCCATCCCCCTCATAACAACTTTCTGGTTCATGTAGGGGAAGACATGTCTTTGCAATTACTCAAGTTTGGTTTTAGGTACTTGTTCTCTCATGCTCGATATTAATGTGGCGATTTGCTTTTAAGGTAGTCGCCTAAGTCGATATTTGTTATCCTATTTTTGTTTTTATTGTAAGTTAGTTTTATTTTACTCTGATTATGCTCATGCTCATTTATTTGTAGGTACCAGATTTATATTCTCCGTGCTTGGATGAGTTCAGGTTTCGATTTTGTCGAAATTTGGGCTTAAAAAAGAATAGGGTGTCACATTTGGTATCAGAACTTAAGTTTAGACGATCAGAAGAATTAATAAATTAGGACTAGTGAGAGAACGTATTTGAATTTCTTTTCTATTTTCTTTGGTCTTTCTTACTTGACTCTAAATTATTTCGACGATGAGATAGTCGTTAGCCTATTTACTTTAGATAAGTTTAAATGATTAGGAGTTAGAAGTATTACGAGTTCGAGTATCTGGCCAACCCCAACTTACTCCATGTTGTGTTTAGTGATTTGCCATGAAGAGCATAAGGATGACATATGGTGAATCTCGTGAGTTTGAGCTTGGCGACTGGACAAAAAGCCAACTACAACTGAGATAATCGCGATTTCTAGTTTTTGATTTTGGGTTTTGTCTGGGAGTTCCAATCAGTGACCTTTTCTTGGTCATGAATTTAGCATGTAATCCACGTTAATATGTCATAATAATCTGAAAATATAATTATGAGGTACTTCTTTTTGAAATCTGGGTATTCTTTTGTTAGAATTATTCTTTTGGGTCCTTGGTCGTATGTTTGGAGAAAATTCAAAATTTTAAAACTGTTTGAAAAAGAATGAGTTTCGAAAGTTTATATTATATTTTTCAAGAAAATTATTCGGTAAGAATAAGATTTGTGAAAGTTAATAATTTTTAAATTTATAAACCTATCCATGTTTTGCATTGTTTGGGTTTTGTGTAATTTTAAGAAGTAATCCATTTTGGTAAAAAGAAGGAATTTAGAAGCGATAAGGAATATATTCTTTGTGATTTTTTATATTTTTCCTTTTGATATTTTGGATGATTTATGGAAATATCACAAATAACCTTTTAGAAATTTGAAAATCTCAACGATTTAGTACATAGAGGAATTAATGAAGTCAGTAACATGAACTGGAATATAAATTAATGAAATAAACTTATAATATAATACCCTCAGTTTATAAATAAAAATTGAATTTCAAAAAATTTCCAAAGTTTTCTCTCAAATTAGACTAAGGAAAAATTCTATACAGCTTGGGGGTATTTGATTTCTTAAATCATTCGGTTTTCTTATCAGATAGGTAAGAGGAAAATTTGTGTTAATTTTATTTTGGAGTTCTGGCTGAATTTTCTATTCAGGAATTTGCTCGTTTGTTGGTCGCAGCTATTCTGAGGTAAATGAGTAGCATTAAGGAAATTATTTCTCGACTTGACAGATGGTGGACGTTAGCATGAGATTGCCGAAGAAATCAGGAAGGTGATACGATTTTATTATTATTTTGTTTTAATTTTTCGACGTTGAACATGTCCGTTTGGGTCCAAGTTCAGGTCGTGCCTCGAAAGGGGTAAATGGTTGACCCCTAGTTGTTGATCGAGTGGTTGACCTCCCTACTTTATAGAGGTCGGTCACTCTCCCTATTCGGGTGCGACCCAAACCTAGGAAGCAGTACATAATATCGCTTCCCGGTCGAGTAACTTATTTCCTTTGTCTCCCTAAACTTGCAGCAGCCGAAACCCAACTCCACCACCTCCCTAAGAACCAAACCCGAGCCTCCAAGCTCCGTTTCTCCTCCAATTTCCACAAACATTCCTGTGTTTTAGATCTATCCCCTCTGATACTCCATATCTACACTTTCCTTCTTCGATTTTGCCGATTTTTTACGGTGCCTCCTCGAGATTCCAAAATTCTTGCGCAACACCTCGTTCTTACGCCTCAAGAGGCCGCGTGGCTTAACCGCAATGAGAGGATAGACGCTTACCTAGAAGTGACGAATTATGAATTTCACCAGGGATGTCTGGTGAAATTTTTGATTTCGCTCCTTTCCACCTAGAGAGGATATTGGTCGTCGTAGGCCTAACACCAATCTTGCGTGACGACACTTTTGAGAACGATCCTCGCTGCATCCATCTTTTCGACGTCCAGATGGCTGTTAATTTTGATAAGGGCGTTAGTTTGATGCAGTCATAGGTGAAAGGGACCCACATCGAGTTCACTGACTAGTATTTTTTTTGAAAATTTAAGGAATTCCACAGTCGGAGTGGATTTGGATGATATAAAGATGAACGACCCTCATATTCTTTCTCGCATCTTTCTTGGAGTTTCCGGTGTCTGCGACACTAGTAATTTGCAACCTATTTCTCGTCTTATTATGCGCATCATCCAGCATAACATTATTCCTAAGACGGGAGAGCCTCAAGCAGATTTATCCTTCAGTGCGCCGAGCCACCTACACTATCATCGATAGCCTAGCCATCAATTGGGCACGTGCATCGATTTGTCCTTTAGAGATGGAAAGAATAAATTTCTGTGGTAGATAAATCTTAGTGAAGGACAGGTTTTGCATCGTTTCATTAGAGGTATATTTCTTGTTTGTTGCTGTTCGTTTTTTAGCTAAAATTTATTTTGAGTCATGTATGTAATTTCTGTTTTTGCTTTTTTTTGTTTAACTGATTTCCCTCTATACCGAAATGTGACCTAAGTCATTTAAGTTTCCACATAATCATTTTTGAAACTTTTTGCAAATGTCGCTTGAAAAAAAATCCCTTTAAATTTTAAATATTTGGTTTGATTTATTTCTTTCCATTTTATTTTAAATTCAATTCATGCAAATACACAGATTTGAGTACGATAACTTACATATGTTTAAACATCTGTTTTGTATAAAATAGATGGTTTAAATATAGTAAAACACATGTTACCAAAATCTTAGTTTTTGTGCAAATCTCATATGAGAAGTAAAGCAGTAGCAAAAAGCAATTTCAAAATTTACATGAATCTATAAGCATAAATTCTTTTTTTGGAAAGTTTTCGATTTTATGCTCAAGTGCAAAACATAAGGAAGATTTTGGGTGATTTGTTTGCGCGTTATAACGAATCATTAGAGGCGACGATGCGTTAAAAACGTTAACGGTATCAAAGAAAAGGCTACTTTAGCTATAGAAACATTGTTCCGTACCTTGTCGACAATGCGCTTATGTCGTTATTTAACTCGTTTTACGTTCTAAAGCTTGTTTGAAGCCTCCTTTGCAGCCTATAGATGGAAATTTTAGGAGTATTTTGGGGAATTAATGCAAAATTCCACTATAGATAGAGAATTGGAACATTTATAAGTGGAAAGAACGTTTAATTTTTCCATTTAATTTCCTTTTAACAACATAGAGGAAATTGATAGGAAGCGATTAGATACGCTGACGAATTGGATGTTAGGGTTTGGATGCAAAATTAGTTGCTTCACACTTCTACTCGTAGTCGTGAGAGGGTTTTGGATGAAAAATGCTTTCAAAATCTGCACTCATATAGAATTGTCAGTGTATTTTAGGGTGTTTGCATTATGTTTTCAAATAGTATTTTCAAAATGATATGCATATATATAGGAGGATTTTGTTTATAATTATTAGACATACATATTTTGTGGTTTCAATTCATGATGTACACTGTGCACATGCACTCGTTTTGTTGCAAAATTGGATGTACACTAATGATTGTGTAGTTTAGAATAATGAGGTGCCTGCACCATGGCTTAATCGTTGGTAAAATTTCGTAGTGAAATTTATTTTAAGGATGGAAGAATGTAAGAATCGAAATTTTGGCAATAATTAAATTAGTAATTTCATTATAATCCAAAAATGTAAATTTTTTGCAACGATGGAATTTGCACCATTGCGTTCATGATGGAATTCTTGTCAACTTTCATGTTTGGAACTTCACAAATGGAGTCCGATGAAAAGTTATGGATGAAATACGAAAATAGATGAAAAGTAAATAAAACAAAATAATATATAAATGGTAATAAAATTTTCCATTATTTCCCATCCCTCACCACTGCCATGTTGACCAAGATGGTCGACCACCGCTGGATCAACCTTCTGGTCGATTTAGGCAAGTGCGACTAGGGTTTTATATTATATAAATTTTGTATCGATAGACAGATTTTTCTTAAGCTAAATCTAACCTTTCAGGATCATTTCTACGCTTATAAATAAAGGGCCCGAGCCCCACTCTTTTCTCATATTTTTTGAAGGCAACAACGAAGCTCTACCATTCCAATTCCTTCGAATTCTTCTAAAGTTCAAAATATAAATGTATACAAATCTAATTAACAGGAATTGGAGAGATTGAATTTAGATTAATGAAAAAGGGTTGGTTCTTCGAATAGTTAATTCTTTTTGTTTAAATTTCTTCTTCTTTTCCTATTTCTTCTTCAGATCTGTAAATCTAAATAAGTACATGTGTATTCTCTTTGTATACAAATTATAGATATATAAGATTTGAAAATTTGTAAGTCTAAAAGCTATGTTCATATTCAAATTTTGATTGCTTCCAGGTTAGCAGGACATATATTGTTTATAATATTTTATATAATTTATTTGTGTTAAATCTGGAATGTATTCCTAAAATTTATTAAGTTTGTTTATTATTGTCAAACATGAAATAATATGTATGAGATTTAGATATGGATTTGTAGGCCTTTTAATATTATTAAATAGCCTGCAATTTATCTTGTATTGTTTGTGGTTATTGTAAACACCCTGAATCTGGAAGTTAGTCCCATAATATTGAATAGATATGTAGTGATGTTATTCCAAATTCATAGGATATGGGTGTAAATATAGGATTTGTGCAATACTGATTCTAGAATTATAAACCTGTTTGTGTTTAAAATAGTTTGGGATTTTTATTTGATTATTGTAAATTTATCCTTTTTGCTCTTTTTATATAAAAATGCATTATTTGAAATCTACAAGAAATATAAACAAACTAAATAGGATGAGATATGCAAATTCACATTGTTTTGTCCGTAGTTTGCAACATTTATTCCAAATATTAACCTATTTCCTTGTGATTCGAAATATGATAATTTTCCTCTTCAAATTAGTTTGGGAAAAGTTTACAATAATTACAGTAAATAACATTTTCATGAGATTTTGAATCTTAAGCAAGATTAAACAAAAAAAAAATATTCTAGTCTTTAGTTTAGACTTAAGTGTAAAAGAATAACAGCGATAATAAAACATAATTAGTAACTACGTTAACATCATACTTCAAATATAAATATATAATTTTTATAATATTTTTTGTTCAAATCTATGTTAACAATGCTATTATATTAAACAAATGTTTGTTGTTGTGTTTGAAATTGAATGATTTCCATTTGATAGGAATATATATAAGGAAAATATAACCCTTATCAAATGGAAATACACATTTGTGACAGTAATAGCAAAAAATGTGGAATTGATTGTCATAATTAAAAGGTCATGAATAAGGTAATAAATATTGTAACCATATACATTTTCGGAACGAATTGCATAAGAAATGAATGCCAAAATGGTTACAGTTTAAATTGTGAGTAGGACTAGGAGTTGTAACTCCAACTAGGGAAATAAATAAACAATAAACATATATATATTTAAAATAAGAACTAACATGAATTTAATTAATAATGTAATGTCTAGGAGTTATAATGTAACGAACCGGAAAATTCAACACGTGAATTTGACACTAATACATCCTTTGTATACATATGGATAAACTCAAGTACCAAAAACTCAGAAAGTTAAGAGAAGGAATTTGAGGGTGAGAAAGAAGAAAGAAAGGTTAGAATAGAAGAATGAGAACTCAAACAAATAAAAATAAAAAAGATCGGAATCTCACAGCGAAATGAATAAAATGTAATATACCAATACTCTGTACACAAGACAAAATTTATATATATATATATATATACATAAATAATAAAAGTACATAATAAATCAGCCTGTACGATCAAAACAACCTATCTGTACAATGGATAATAAATATAAAACACAGTGGAAATAAATTAATATGAAAAATACGAGAATACGCCTCGATTCCAGCTCATCTCCTGTAGCTCCAAGCAAATCTAGAAATATACACGGTCTGACCCGAGCATATTTTAAGGAAAAGCAAAAATGCCCGGATCTGTCAAGAATACTTTCTGTGTGAAAATTCACATCACAAATAACTTGCTTGATTTTAGAAAATCCTTTAAAAGAATGGAACGCTCGTAAGATACGACCAAACATAAACATAGCACGCGTTTTCCCATACGATAATCAAACCACTTTTATTATAAATCCAATGATATAACAATAATGTCTAATATTTATAAATAAAATAGAGATATATCCGAAAAGCTTGCATCTCACGTTTTGACATAGTTGGCTTGAATCTAAAACCGTGAAAGGGCTTGTATTCGATTTTGAATTTCTACACAATGACAAGGCACTGGGCTATCACCTATCGCGGTACCTCTCTAGATAAAGCGTACCGAGAGCCCCTTATGGACTCCCTGCGAATCAGGACCGGCCAACCCCTCTTTGGATTGTACCAAATATTTCACACCTTTTGTTGTGATCAACAACCAAACCTCAGCATTCAATAATCAAACGGACATTCGATCTAGATTGGGTGGTGACAATACCCTACTTGGGTGCTACCCACTTAGCCCTGAAGCATATCCCTTATTTTAGTCATTACTGGTTGATGAGGATAAAGGATACACTTTTACCTTTCATACATGGCATACACCCATCTTTGGATGACACATCGTCATTTCGTCGATCACTAATTGATGCCCACAAAAATACAACCTCCGTGTTCATACGTCTCGAAGAAGGGTGTTAAGCTAGGAGTAGTTGCCTTTTCCGCCACCAAACAGATGTACGTTTTGTAAAAATCAAGATACATGATCTAAGAAATGCAATGCCATACATCCGTCCATACAAGTTGTTCAGGAATAGGACAAACTGAAAGTACTCTTTTACCACACTATCGGGAAAATACATAGGATTAGTAACAAGAAGTCATCGCATCATGCTACAATAATAATCCTGATAGCTAGCTAGAGACATCAACGAGCAACCCTTTCCGCTCCGAAGATCTGCATCTTCAAATCATCTACACAAGCATAGGCACACCTACAATTTAGTTTCAAACGCAAACTTGGTTGGAATTGGTTTTGGATCCAGTTCCAACCCCAGTTCCTCGAACCAACACGTTATAAGTTAAAAGGGAATTTATTGATAGTTGGTTCTTTAACTATCAAATTAAAATAGTACAGTTGAATACATTAGCAGCACAGGTCCCTTTAATTTAAAAGTATTCATTGAAATCCTTCCATCGATTCTTAAAATTCGATTCCATATACTTATCTCAACGAGATAAGCGTATTCACAAACCTGTTATTTTCGTTACTTTGAAAATGATAGTCATACATTATCTCTTTAGAATAAGCATATTTACAAAACCATATTATTACCACTATTAAGAATATAACGCTATATACTTAACAAAAAGGTATAAGTATAGGTACACATCATACCTGGGCCAAACAATGTCATGACATACATTGTTTACTATAAAACCCAATAGTTTTATTTAACTTCTAAACTTTGCATATTAAAGTTTATTGCACCATTTATGGAAATGATAATTTAATTTTCAGCATTCACTTTCATTTTCAAAGCAGTATCATTTCTTGGATAACAATGATGTAACGACCCGGGGAATTTACGACCTTGGTTATCGACATAAAGTCAATGTTGACTATCCAAGCATCGGAAATACCAGATAGTTAATAGAAAAAAGTTAAAGGGTGAGAATAGATAAGATAGAAAATTAGAATAGGAGAAGAAGAAGATCACAACAACAGAATCAGAGTAACACGAATCTCACAGCGGAACGAGTAAAATATAACATAACTTTGAAATAAAACCAGTATATGTATACAATAACATTTATCAGAGTACAACACTTACAACACAATGGAATATAAACAATTGCTATAAAATTCTGAAGCCTCCTGCTCCAAGCTCTCAGTATATCTATAAAATCCAGAATACTTGACTGCCCGTACAAAATTGGGCACCCAAGAGTTTAGGGAAAACAAAGCAAAATAAACTCCGGGTTAGTCATGGGACTGGTGTGAGTAAAACAATTTAAGACATTTTGAGAAAATAAACGATATCTCATAAGACCATGCCATATAACACGGAACGGGTTTTTCCCTTATGAGAATCCAAAACACTTGATTCAACATTTCAAAATCTTTTTGAACGAAATGATAAACTTTATATCAAACTCATTTGATATTATAATAGTGTCTATCAATCACAACTAAATAATCAACTAGCAGAACGCTTTCATCTCGCGTTCCACATACATAATATATAATCAAAAACCACGGGTGCTTATTGGTTAATGAATTCCAACTGGCGAGGTATGGAACCACCTTCCGACAGTGTATCTCTAGAGAGGAATACACCGGGTTCAACAAGAACATCGTGCAACCCAGGCTAAACATGACCAGTCACTCATTTCGCTTGAGTGTAGTGAATGTATTATCACCAACGGTTGGGATCAGCAACCGTTTCCCGAAAGGGACAACATTGAAATAGATTATAGAAGTAAATGGAATTTCTCTAGATCAGGTGATAATACACCCTAATTGGCAGCTAACCACTTAACCATGTGACCCACCTGATTTTATACCATTCCTGGTTGTAAGGCTAGATGCCATAACGTATAAATCACACCTTTATTTACTTTGAATGTCACATCGTCATACCCGCCAAATCACAAATTGATTTCTCCAAACATACCACGGGTAAACAGCTAAGAGAAACGAATTCCTCCGCCACCAAACGTAAATATGTTTGAAGAGATCAACTTACGCGATCTATTAAATATACTCTGTCAGACATTCTTCCATACAGGTTGTCCTGGGACTGGACAAACCGAAGGCACTATTCTATAAACACATCTTAGGCAATTTCTACCTAGGATTTTCCCGAACAGCCCTTGCATAACTCCGTCTTCAATTATCTTCATCATATTTGATTCGCTACGCTAAGCCCATACGGAGTGGGTTTCAGATAATGAATTTGCTCCCGGTCTCTCCGTATTGACGACGAAAAAATGGTCAAAAACTTTGATAGTCGGTGATTTAACTATCAAAGAAAAAATGTGTACAACAATGGTCGTATTTCCAAATGGAAATCTTACCGATCAATCATCAATCAACTTTTTCTCTTTTTAAATTAATTCATCATTAATTTATTCATTTACCCATTTCCATATCTCCATAAATTCTTGTAACAGTCTGCACCTTCGTTCACGCAAGATATTGTCCCCAACTTAGCCACCGTATAGGTGTGGGGTTTTGTTCCTCAAAAGGCCTCGGCGTTAGTAAGAGATGAGCTCTACTATATAAGTACACACTTCACACAGGCTTCCACGATGTGAGACTTAGGGGTGTTACATTCTCCCCTCCTATACAGCCCAACGTCCCTGTTGGCTCACAAACACCTCACCCAGGCGCTGTGGTCCACACAAGAGCCACAATTCCGACTGGGTATTGGCTCTGATACCACTGTAACAGCCCGCACCTCCGTTCGCGCAAGATATTGTCCCCAACTTAGCCACCGTATAGGTGTGGGGTTTTGTTCCTCAAAAGGCCTCGGCGTTAGTAAGAGATGGCCTTTACTATATAAGCACCCACTTCACACAGGCTTTCACGATGTGGGACTTAGGGGTGTTACAATTCTTATTTTCTAATTTTAGAAAATATATCTTATTAACATTGGAAAACGTTTCCATTTCTTATTCACGCTCAACTATCATTTCACGTCCATCAGTCTCTAACCGTAAATTAGTAAGAGAACGATTCCCTAAGTATTAATTTTGAAGGCCGAAGCCAACATCAGATCGATACCCCGAAAATCAATCAACTTAACTAATCTCTAGTCAGTTTCTGATTTCTTTAACTTTATTTCTTATCATCTTATCAAATCATTACTTATGCAACTCTCGGATTCAGTTTATAAATCCTGTTCTTTTATAAAACGTTGGTTATAACGATAACGTTATAATCTCTACTTTCGATATAATCTAACTCCAAATTATACTGTTATTTCTTAAATTGAATAATAATAATTTATTAAATAAATAAATGAATCTTGATTTAAAAAGGGAAAGTAAATAGTATTTCCTACATTCGATATAATTGAATCCCAATGTATAATTCTCTTTCGAATAAACTATATTCGATTTAACTCTAATTCGAATAACTAATTTTGATTAACTCTTTTCGAATAACTAATTCGATTTACTCCTTTTCGAATAACTAATTCGATTAACCCCTTTTCAAATAACTAATTCGATTAACTCCTTTCGAATAACTAATTCGATTAACTCTTTTCGAATAACTAATTCGATTAACTCTCTTCGAATAACTAATTCGATTAACTCCTTTCGAATAACTAATTCGATTAAATCCTTTCGAGTAACTAATTCGATTAACTCCCTTCGAATAATTAATTTGATTAACTCCTTCCGAATAACTAATTCGATTAACTCCTTTCGAATAACTAATTCGATTAACTCCTTTCGAATAAGTAATTCGATTAACTCTCTTCGATATTCACTGCTGAATTACAATCCAAATTGTCCACTGATAATTATTTTTAATTTATTTACAAACATTGTTTATAAATCACACTACTTGTTTTTGTTACTAAACAAGTTATTAATTACTAGCAATTTGAAATTTCATTTCTATTGAATTCCTATTTCAAAAAATCCAACCTTCTTTATAAATGTTTTATTTTCAAAACAATTATTTTAATCCATTATTCATATCAAATATGAATAACATTTCTTTTACAATCTTCTTCTTTGCAAAATACTTGCCTTAATCCATTATTCATATTAAATACGAATAATATATTCTTTAAATAAATAAAACAGATTGGTTTCATATTTAAAATAATATCTTATTATCAAATTCTATTCATACTTCTATTTATAAACAATTCATATAAAATCTTATCTTATTTCCAAAACTTAATAATTCCATCTAAAATTCTCGTTACAACTCTACGTTCATTTCCCGTTTCAATTATCGATGTTAAAATCGATTCTTACTCCTCTATATAAGTTCTGACTTATATATTCTACTTATCCACTAATAAATAATTAACTTAATTTATAAAATATTATTTATAAATTAATCTGCTCCCTTTATCTATTTTACTTCTTTATATAAGTTCAGACTTATATCTTTATCTATCCAATGATAAATATTTTCCTTAATTTATAAAATACTTTTTTTTTATAATTTATTCTTCTCAATTCATTTGTTAAAACATATTTTTATTTAATATCTATTTTAAATAAATCAACTCATATCTCTATTATAACTCGAAATCCCCTTTTTATAATTCTATTTATTTTTTTCAAATATTTCCTTTTATAAAATTGTTGATTTTATAAAATTCCTTTATCTCAATATTCACCTTGAAATCTCTCTTATAAAATCCCTTGATTTTATATAATAATTTATTTCAATATACGCATTGAAATTTCCCTTTTTATAAAATCTGTTGATTTTAAATAATATTCTCATTTCATATTACACATTGAAAATTTCCTTTTTACATCCCAGGGTTTCTTATGGTATTTAAAACACCAATTTTACAGACCAGTGTCATCATGATCAATCACAGGTTTTATATCACATCATATATCACAATATATGACAAACAAACAGTATTATAAATATTGAGAAATCCAATTGGATTCCTCCAACCTGTTTCCCTGCATCCGCTGATGTTAAACAATATAAATAACACCAATTTCATTTCAGTACGAAATATTTTGATAAACAAAATCAATACTTGATTAACGATTTATACATATATCGTTATCTATAATTTCAACCAATAAATCAACAATTCAACCAAACAATCAACACACAGCAATCAATTATCATTTATCAATACTAGATTATATTTATAAAAATATAAACTGAAAAGAGTTAGTGAGATTTACTCACATTGGTCGGTTTATCGTTAAATAACGATAACCGTTGTCGACTGATTCAAACAGACAATTTATTTTGCTATAAATTGTAATGAGCTCCAATTCATTCCCAGTCAGTTCCATTTTGTAGCTCTCGTCCATACAATCCCAGTGGATCTTTTTCGCTCAATTCAGATAACGTACGGAAAAGATATGCAATTTACAAGGTTGTACAAATTTTTAATTAAATTAAATTAAATTTCCTTTATATAAATGGGCTTAACCTTTTATCCTTGGCCCATCTTCAATAATTAGAAATCCGGCCCACACTACTTCTCCTACCACGGTGTTCCTCCCTCTAGTAATCACAACGCAAAACATGGCCATTTCCAAACTTCAAGCAATTCTTTCTCCCTCCACATCATTTTAAAAATCAAACAAATATCACCAAAATTCTCCTCATCGATTCCTCTCTCACTACATACGATTTTTGCTCAACTTGATTCTTCAATGGAAATTTCGTTCGAACATGGATTCATGCTGTAACCTGGAAACGGCGAATTCTTTTGGTATTGAATTCTTCCAAGTTCTCACTAGAATCTCAAAACTACAATAACAATGTTCATCTCCATCGCACTCTCTTCAATTCTATATACCCCATCAACAACTCGTCTTCTTCAGCAAGAAATGCGCCGCACAGCCTTACTGTTCCAGGTACAGGAACTTGCGAACCTTTTCAACACCGTAATATCCAAAACTCTGCCATGTCATGCCATTCTCCACCCTGATCACAACTATAAGCACCAAACCCCACTACGTGGCTTCCATCGAGAACTATTTGGAACCCTAGGTCAAAAAGGGACTACCACTGCCTATTTTCAGCGAAACAAAATACAACAGAACCCAACAAAAATGTAAACGAGGCGAAGAGTATCTCGACAGGGATCTAAAATGTATAAATTATGATTTACGGATTTTGATTTGATTTTCTATGAATTTTTTTGAAGACTCTCGATAAAGGTTAGTGAAGAAACTAGCGGCTCCTATTTTTGACCTGAGGAAAATTATCTTTAGTGTTAGAAGAAATTTTAAGGTATTTATAGATAACTTTTAATATATTTTTATTGATTATTTTATTCCATTTTAATCAATCGTTGTTTGTTCTTGTCCATTAAAATTTCCTATAATCACATACGATATAAAAAAATCATGAAAATGGGCATGCAGCAACAGTTCGACATTATGGACCCAACGAAACTTGTTTCATTGAATTCCGACTCCATTTGCTCACACAGTGTATTTATGAAGTCTAATTATTGACTGGTTTTCACATTAAAAAACTGTACGGCCACATACTGACTCTAAAAATCACGAAAATTGAAATATAACAATAATTTAATATTCCGGATTCAACAAAATTAGTTTCATCGAAAACGGAGTTCGTTTGCAAAAATAACTATTTTTAAAGCTCTAAATAAATCCATTTAAATATTAATATATTTAAAAACAATTTAAATTAAATATTTATAAATAAATATTATCGTATATATTCACATAGAATATACTACAACTCCAAAATATTCCTATCTGAATTTATAACTCGACATTTCAAATCCAGATCAAATCAGCATTCAATTTATATTGAAAATCCATTTATAATATAAATAAATCGTTATAAATTATAAAGGAATTTCATAGTGACTTTTTGAAAATTTGATTTGGACATATCTCACAATCTACATGATGAAATCTCGATTTTTCTCTTCCATTAGAAAAATATGCTTCACCAGCTCCGAACGTTTCTTATTTCACAGAAATCCGATTTAAAACAGTTCCTGTAAAATTAATTAAAGTTCGAATCACCAAATTACGAACTACTGCGCCATTTCGAGCTCGATTATAATTATAATATAATTTATACGTTCAACCATCGTTCATTAAATATATTCATTATTATAATTAAATTCTAAACCGAATTATACCTTATAAATAATCCAATTCACATAATATTGTGAATTCTGCTATTTCTGACTACTTCGGAAATAAATATATTATTCTATTATTTATATTAATTAAATATCATATATTATTTAATTAAACAACCATTTAAATCTCTAAATCACTTTTTAAATAACTAAATAAATTAATTATTATACCATAAAAATACGGGACATTACAAATGAAGTTGTTCAAGTTGGGGTATTTTATTTGACTCGACAATAGTCGTATCTTCAAGATAAATAGAAGTTTGTTAACCCAAAACTTGGTATTCAATTAATATCATAATAAGTTCTATTTACTATTCAATTCAAATAAATTTTAAAAACCATGCTTACAAATTGAAATTCTCTTCCCAAATACAAACATTTTTACTTAATTTATTTATTAAGTAAACCCTTACTAAAACACAGACTTCTAGCATTAAACCTCTTCATACAATTCATTTACAACTTGGATTTATTACAAAAATCTATTTATCAAATCCTTTACAAAAATTCATAAAGCATCTTAATATAAAACATAACTTACTTCCCTTATAAAACTTCAATCTCGTTTTAGATTATTTGATTATAAATCAAATCATTTAAAAACTTAGTTTGAAAACAAATTTAATCATTTAAAAGCTCTTTATGTAATCTTTAATAAATTACATTCCAAAATCAATATCTTTTCTACATCGTCTATGAGCTCAATAAATAATTGAACTCGTCCACAATAGCTTAATATCAGTCGTAAACTCTTTCATTTAAAACTTGGTTTTTATAACTTCATAAACCTCTTATAAACTCGGTTGAGTTTTTAACACTGGAAATCTCCAATTATAAAACTCTTTAAAGCCAGGCGTTCGCTATACAAATCAATTTATAATCCTTTATGAAATCTGATTTTAAATATCAATTTATTTATAAAACTAAAATTCATATAACTTATATAAAGTTTTAAATCAAAATATTGCTTTTGTAATAAAATAAATTTATAACGTCAAACTTAGTGGATTTTCCTTACGGCGAGTTAAATGCCTTCAAAATATTAAATTCAGGTCATATGCTGCAAATCACTTAATCAATACTGTTTATTGATTAAATACTCATCAGCGTTCAATTTAGTTCAACAATTATCATCCATATTAGATTTATTATTACATATGTTAAAGTTCATATGTGTAATATATGAAGGCAAGTAACATCCAAAATATTGAGAAATCCTGTTGGATCCCTCCAACCCGACCCCTGCATCATAACTCATATATTAGTTCATATATGCATATAAATTAGATAATCTAATCTACTTCATATAAGATGAATCTTTCGCTTAAAACCAGGTAATGTCAAAGGTCATCAATTCACAGACATGAGTATATGTATATCGACAATCACTGGGAAGCAATAAATCATCCAAACACACAATTTATATGCTAACAACAATAAATATTATTATACGAAATAACAATATTTACAATATTCCAGAAAGAGTGAGAGTTAACTCACCATCCACTCCAATCGTCGCTTTCGTGTCATTTTTTTCTAATTTCAAACAGATGTTCGAAATGAGATAAAATTTCAAAAAGCTCCAAATGAACCCAATCCAACTCGTATGCGTAAATGACGTTGACATTATCGTAATGCAACCAACGACTTTCGAATCAGACTTAAAATGAGTATGATAAGATATGTACAAATTTGAAATGAGTTAAATGTCATTATAATTAAATTAATTACAAACTATTTTACCTAATCACTATTAACATCTTCTTCCCCAAATTCAAAAACCGGCTTTCCTCCCTGCAACATTCGAACCCTAGACCGCCACTTTGACCTGCCTTCACCACTGCCTTGGTCCACGAATGACCTTGCAAGCACCCCCCAATCAACCCACCTCCTTATTCTTTACTCAACTGTTGCCACTAGAGAAACTCTAGTCCCCCGTTGTCGAACACGACCTTGACCGCAAAAAAATCACTGCCTTCGTCGCTCTCGACCCCCGATGACTGGTATTCCCCTCTAGGATGCCGGAAGGTGCGCCCCCTCACCAGTAATGCAGTGCCTATATTGCCATTGACTAACTCTTTCCACATTATCCACCCTCTCCAGTCCTAGCTTGATTGTAAATGTAGAGACCAGGAAAAATGATTACACCCTCGTATTTGAACACAGATTTGAATCTCTATACAACACGAGAACAAAGGAACTGAAATCACTTGAATTCATTAACTAGTGTTTGAGTTTTAATTGATTGAAATTTATGATTAGTGGTGGCCCTTTTTTGTTGAGAAGACGAAAATGGGGAAAGAGATAGAATTAGGTTAGAGGCAGAGTTAATTTATAGGAAAAGTTATAACAATATTATATTCCCTTTATTAAATCGATTGACATGTTAACTCGTATACTCGCATGACAAATCAGATCACTATGAAACTTGAAATCCTAAAATAGTTTATTATTTTTGACCCGATGAAACTGATTATGTCAAATTTCGAGATCGTTTGAAAAGTTGATATTTTATATGTTAAATCAAAATTGATTTATAATAATTTGATTTGAAAGCACTTTATTTGACAATAATAGTTTATTATTATCGTATATATCTAAACAGAATTTTACATAGATCCAAAATAAATTTAGTTTGATTTTAAATCCAAAATTTATGAATTTCAAATCAATTTAATAATCAAACTCTCATTTAAATTAGTTTCTAGTCATTTAATCTAAAAACTAATCATTTCAATATTTAAATAATTAAATATTCCTATTATAAAAATTTGGGTTGATACATTCTTCCTCCTTAAAAGGATTTCGTCCCCAAAATCACAAGTTAAGAAGATTGTTGCAAACCAATTAATTTTACTTCAAAAACGTATCTTATAAAAATTTGTTAAATTTTTTATCACTTGAAATTTTCGGAAATTTTTGGCAGCACCTTTTTTGTATGACTCTCCGAAAAACTACAACTAGCCACACAGGGCCTCATTGGATCAAAAAGAAAACAAAAGTCAAGCGACAACCCATATCTAGGACATAAAATCGAACCAAACAAATCAAAACATAGATGTGTACTTATATGTCGGGCAAACATATCTTTATCGTGAAACCAAAAGCTAGAAGAAAACTAGCAAACTTTTGCTTCCATCTACCTATGTATACTTATATAACCCAAAGGTGAGTTAAGAAAAATATACAAATAATACAACAACGCCCAATATATCCATAAACAAATGTTCTAATCATAACAACAACCAAACATGATGCAACTGAAAATTTAAGATGCAAATCAGCAAAATACACAAATGTAACATAACGCTACATGCAACAACAATCAATCAACGCACATTAATATCATATTGTGCTACAAACGCTAATAATCTTAGCTTGGGATTTATTCAAAATATAAACCTCATCATTGCACCAAGATGATAAACAACCTGTTAAGCGTCACCATTCGCTTAACAGGCTCAGGTTATTACTTAACCGATCACTCATGCTACCTTAAGCAACTTCAAAAATTCGAATCCTAAATTTACCACCAATCAATATACCTAACATTTATATTTTATTAAAACAACTCCTATTTTGTTTCCTTAAATTTCTTCCATTTTATTAAATTAATCATTATATTTTATAAACTACCAAACTACGATTTTCTAGAGATTTAATTTTGACATAACTCAAAATCTACAAGGTGAAATCTCGAATTTTCTCTTCCATATGAAAACTATATTCCTATTTACACTCAATTGAGGTTCAATCTTAAAATTACGAACTACAGCTATGAGACGAGAACGTTTTAATTAAATTTTGTTTATATGCTCAAACTTCGTTTAATCAGTAAATTATAACCATATCCACTTAACTTTCTATGTAAGCTAATCCAGGTTTTCAAATCTAACTTGAAATTTTCGACTGTCCAAAATTATCGAATATTCCATTGCAAATCTACGAAGCATCATATCAAGTTAAATGCACAAACCAACCAACTCAAATACTTAGAATATATATGCATCCATATCAAATTTTAGTTGAAAATTCAAAGCCAAAATTTTAGATTTCAAGATCATGTATCTTGGATTCAAATTAACTTCCACTTTAATCCAAACAATTTCTATGGTAGCAAGTCATATGCAGAAACTCAAAAATGGACACCGATATGTCGCGATAATCATCAAAATTATTTTACAACGACAGAAGTAAGAGAAGTTCTTTTAAAAATCTTTAAAATCCATTTATTTTCATAAACACTTTTAAAATAATCACAACATCCCTTTTAAAACTAGAAAAACTATTTTGTTCAAATTTACCGAAAATTCAGATCCTTCAATTCTCAACTCAAACCCATTTCCTATTTATAAACCTCATTTATAAATTACACTTACATTATTCTAGTTCTATATAAGATTATTTCACCTAAGTTCTTCCTTGTTTAAATTCTTATCAAACAACTTACTTAGGTTAAATTCTCACCCAATCTCATCATGGAACGCCATATAGTCAAATCTTGAAACCGAATACACAAGGTGTTCATTTCTAATGTTTTTCTATTAAATATCTATTTAACTCATGCAAAAAAATGGCAAGATTACTTTTATTTTGAACAATGTAGTTATTACCTATAAACTGGCAAGGTAGAACTACAAATTAGTTAACACTAGTCAATGCTCGAAAGTGATCACGACTAATCCAACAATAATTAATAATTAAGTATCATCATTTCTTATCAAATCAAACAATAATTCATAAAACTATATTTAGTTTTAAAATTCCTTTTTATATAAAAATATATAAAACCTTGGTAAAATTATTTCATTTACCAACTTTTTAAAATATTAACATTTTGATTTGCCTTGTTTAAGTGTTTAGAAATCCCTATCAACACATCGACCAAATGCACCAATTTGGAATTTGTATATCACTCAAGAGATAAAAAAACATAATATAAAACATTTTATAACACTAATAAATACGCACACTCGTATATACACACACTCAAACTCATAATAAGGTATTCCATTACCTTATCTCTTATTGAGTTACACCACAGAGCCATGGTCTTAACCTCCAGCTCTGATACCAAGTGTAACGAACCGAAAAATTCAACATCCAAATTTCGACACTAATACATCCTTTGTATTCTCATGCCTAGATTCAAGTACCGAAAACCCAGAAAATTAGAAAAAAGAAGTTATAGGGTGAGAAAGAAGAAAGAAAGGTTAGAATAAAAGAAGAAATAGAATACAAACACATGAGAATTAGAAAAGATCGGAATTTCACAGCAAAATGAATAAAATATAATATACCAATACTCTATACATAAGAAAACTTCTATAAATACATGAATAAATAATAAAAGTACATAATTAATCAACCTGTACATTCATAACAATCCGTTTGTACATTGGGTGATAAATATAAAACACAGTAGAAATCAATTTATACGAGAATACGTCTTAATTCCAATTCCTCTTCTGCAACTCCAAGCAAGTCTAAAAATATACCCGGTCTGACCCTAGCACATTATAAGGAAAATCAAAAACACCCGGATCAGTCTAGAATACTTTCATTGAGAAAACAACTTGCTTAATTTTAGAAAATTCTTTAAAAGAATGGAACTCTCATACGACACCATCACACATAAACCATACAGGCAACCATACGGGCTTCGACATAGTTTTTCCCTTACAGCAACCAAATCACTTTAATTATAAATCCAGTAATATTATAATAATATCTAAAATCCACAAATAAAAAAGAAATATAGCCGAAAAGCTTGCCTCTCATGCTTCGACATAGTTGGTTTACATCTAAAACCATACGGGCTCGTATTGGAATTTGGATTTCCATATAATGACGTGGCACTGGGGTATCATCTATCACGGTACCTCTTTAGATAAAATGTACCGAGAGCCTTGAATGGACTCCCTGCGAATCAAGATCGGCTAACCCCTCTCTAAATTGTACTGAATATTCCACCCTATTGGTTGTGATCATCAACCAAACCTCAGCATATAATAATCGAAGGGACATTCGATCTAGATTGGATGGTGATAATACCCTACTTGGGTGCTACCCACTTAGCCCCAAAGCATATGCCCTATTTTATTCATTACCGGTTGATAAGGCCAAATGCTACGCTATTACCTTACATACATGACATACACCCATCTTTGGATGTCATATCGTCGTTAGGGAATGCAGGATGTGGATTTTAAGGCAAAACAAACACTAGAGGGGGTGAATAGTGTTTATAAGGAATTTATGAAAGTCTTAAACCTAATTAATCTACTATATGAATCACACATTAATTATCTCACCAGAGATGATCACAGACACAAAATCAAACACAAACACAGGTATAAGTAAATATAACATGCAAAAAAGGAAAAAACAAACCAGATTTTATATTGGTTCAGATTACTTCTACGTCTAGTCTCATGCAACGCTGGATTGCGCAGAGTTTTATTATTATCAATATCCAAGTACAATACCCTTGATTTCACGGCTACAAGGTTAACACCGATTCCACCACCCTTGATTTCACGGCTACAATGTTAACACTGTTCCCTTTCCATGATTTCAGGGCTACAAGGAACACACCCTTTCCCAAAAAATTCCCAAATGATTACAACAACCCTAGAACTCTTCAATAGCACTTCCAAATTGATAGTAGTAGACAGGGAATAAGAAGAGAAGAAGTTTGATATAATTTGAGTAGAAATCAGCAAAGTATAAATGCAGAAATCAAGAAAATGTTATATATTAATGGTGGTATGTAAAGGGTGAAGATGGAGAAGAAGAATTATAAAAAAATCAAAATCATCCCCTATTTATATTGTCTCAATGGTTGCAACGTTTCAGAAACGTTACAAATAGTGAAAGGACACTTCTTTTGAAAATGAATTTCTAACAGTTGTATGTCAATATAGCCAAAAATTTATGTCGACATATGTCTTATATTTTGATTTTTGAAACTATTTTTCAAGTTCTTAAACATATATATTATTCTGGAAATTCTTGAATCAAAACATAGTAATTAAATGAATATTCTATAGTGTAAAATCATATGGAAACATAGTCATATATTATATGAACATATTTATAAAGATATAAGATTTAAACCTATAAAAACTATATATATAGATATTATAAAATTATATATATTAAAACTTTATAAACATATATGTTTGAAATTATAAGTAAGTTAATAGTTTGAAATAATTTGAAATTAGGATAGAATTTGAAAATCAGAATTTAAACCTGGAGTGCTATTCAGAATCTTACATATAAACTAGACTCAATTACTATATTTTTCTTGAACTCTTGAAATCTTGATAACTGATAACTCATGAGTCTTGAATCTCTTCTGAATTCTGAATCTCTTGGAACTCTAAAACTGTACAGTCTTTAGTATTTAATTCTTGTATACAAACCTTGAATATATATGTATATATATATTTTAGATAGAAATGTTAATACATATTTTATAATCAATTAATAATGATAATTGAAATAAGGATGGTGTCATCATTCTCCAACAATCTTCATTCTGCCGATCACTTATTGACGTCCACAAAAATACAATCTCTGAGCTTGTACGTCTTAGAGAAAGGTTTTAAGCTAAGAGAAGTTGCCTTCTCTGCCACCAAACAAATGTACATTTGTAAAAATCAACATACATGATCTAAAAAATGCAATGTCCAACATCCATCCATACAAGTTGTCCGGGAATAGGACAAAACAAAAGTATTCTTTTACCACATCCTTTCGGGGAAATCCTTAGGATTAGTAACAAGAAGTCCTTGCATCATGTAGAACCTTGGAACATAGACACTACTGCTACAAGTATAATCATGGTAGCTAACCAGAGACATCAGTGAGCATCCCTTTCCTTTCTTCTTTGAAGGTCTGCGCCTTCAAATCATCTACATAAGCATAGGCACACCTACAATTCAATTTGGAACACAAAATCAGTTCGAAGTGGTTTTGGATCCAGTTCCAACCCCGGTTCACCAAACCAACATGTTATAAGTTAAAAGGTAATTTATTGATAGTCAGTTCTTTAATTACCAAATTGAAACAATATGATTAAGTACATCATTAGCACAAGCCTTTTTAATTTAAAACTATTCACTTAAACTCTTCCATCGATTCGTAAAAATGGTTCTATATACTTATCTCAATGGAATAATTATATTCACAAATCTCTTGTTATCGTCACTTTGAAAATGATAGTTGTACACTTATCTCCTTAGAATAAGCATATTCACGAAACCATATTATTACCACTATTTAGAAAATAGCACTATATATTTAACCAAATGGTATAAGTATAGTTACACATCATACCTAGGCCCAACAATGTCGTGAGATACAGTGTTTACTAAAAACCCAACATTTTTATTTAATTTCTAAACTTTGCAAACTAAAGTTTGTTATACTACTTATGGAAATAATAATTTATTTTCCAACATCTACTTTCATTTTCAAACCAGTATCATCTCTTGGATAACAATGAAGTTGTTCAAGTTAGGGTATTTTATTTACCTCTCAGACTTTGACTCGATAACAGTTTTATCTTCAGTATAAATAGAAATTTGTTAACGTAAAACTTGATATTAAATAAATATCACAATAAGTTCCATTTACTATTCAATTCAAATAAGGTTTAAAAACCATGCTTGCAAATCGAAAATCCCTTCACAAATATAACCATTTTTACTCAATTCATTTATTAAGTAAACCCTTACTAAAACATAAACTTTTAGCTTAAAACCTTTTTAATGCAATTCGCTTGCAACTTGGATTTACTATGAAAATCCGTTTATCAAATCCTTTACAAAAATCAGTAAAGCATCTTATTATAAAACTTAACTTACTTCCCTTATAAATTATTAAACTTGTCTAGAATAGCTTGATATCTTTCGTAAACTCATTCATTTAAAACTTTGTTTTCTGTAACTTCATAAACTTCTTATAAACTTGGTTGAGTTTTTAACACTCAGAATCTCCAATTATAAAACTCATTAAAACATAGGCGTTCGCTATACAAATCAATATATAAATTCTTTATAAATCCGAATATAAATATCAATTTATTTATAAAACTATAATTTATGTAACTTATATAAAATTTTAATTCCAAACATTTCTTTTGTTATAAAATAAATTTATAACGTCAAACTTAGTAGATTTTCTTACGGCGAATCAAATGCCTTCAAAATATTAAATTCAGATCATCAGCTGCCAGTCACGTAACCAATATTATTTTTGATTATATACACATTAGTGTTGAATTTTATTCAACAATCACCATCCAAATCATATTTGAATGGTACTTGTGTTAGACAATTCATATGTGTAAAATATGAAAGAAAGTAACATCCAAAACATTGAGAAATCCCGTAAATCCCACCAACCTCTCTTCCTGCATCACAACTCATATATCAGTTCATATATGCATATAAATTAGATAATATAATATAATTCATTAAGATGAATCTTCTACTTAAAGGCAGGTAATGTCAAAAGTCTTCCATTCACAAACGGGAATATATATATATATATATATATATATATACATATCAACAACCATCGACAAAGCAATAAATCATCCAAACACATAATTTATATACTTAAAATAATGAATATTATTATAAGAAATAACAATATTCACATAATTCCAGAAGGTGTGAGAATTAACTCACCATCCATTCCTATCGATGTTTTCGCGTCGTTTTATGTAATTTTAAGTAGACGTTTGAAATTAAATAAAATTCCAAACAGCTCGAACCCAATCCTACTCATATGCGTTGATAACGTTGACACGACCGTAAGCAACTGATGACATTCGAATCAAACCTAAAATGAATAGGATATGATATTACAAATTTGAAATGAATTAAATGTCATTACAATTAAATTAATACTAACTATTTTACCTTATCACTATTAGCATCTTCTCCCCCAAATTCAAAAACATGATTCCCTCCCTATAACAGTCGAACCCTAGACCACCACTTTGACCAGCCTTCACCTCCACCTCGATCCACGAACAACCCTACAACCACTCCTAATCAACCCACCTCCTCAATTTCTACCCGACTGTTGCCACTAGAGCAATTCCGGTCCTCCTATGTCGACTGCGACCTAGATCCAAAAAAACACTGCCTTCATCGCTCTTGACCCCCGATGATCGAAACTCCCCTCCACGATTCCAGAAGGTGTGCCTCTTTACCAGTAATGCAACACTTATCTCTTCATTATCTAACACTCTCCATATCGACCACCTCTTCAACCCTAGCTTGACTGTAAATGTCAAAACCAAGAAAAATGGTTGCACCCTAGTATGTGAACATGGATTTGAAGCACTAGATAACATGAGAACAAAGGATCTAAAATCACTTGAATCAATTAACTAGTGTTTGAGTTTTAATTTATTTAAATTTATGATTAGTGGCAGCCTGTTTTTGTTGAGCAGAAAAAAATGGGGAAAGAGATAGAATTAGGTTGGAGGCAGAGTTAATTTATAGGAAAAACTAAGTTTAGTTTGATTTAAAATCCAAAGTTTACTAATTTCAAGTCAACTCAACGTCAAACTCTCATTTAAACTAATTTCAAGTCATTAAATCTTAAAATTAATCATTTCAATATTTAAATAAATTAAATATTCCTATTGTAAAATTTGTCTTGTTACATATAATAATTAGATTAGAATTCTAAATGGGACTGGTATAGATGGCATTTAAGAGAATGTATGTTGTCCTAGGAAAGATAACCATTAGGGTCATTAATAGCACGAGACAATTAGAGAATTGAGTTGATTAAGTGTCCATTGCCTTAGGAAATATGACCGTTAGGGTGATTAATGGCTTGCGACCATTATAATGATAAATAGAATTAAAGGGGATTTATTAAAATTAACTATTGTAGTAAATATTAAGTCCAATGAGGAAATAAATAATTAAATGTCCTAGGACAGGAAGTCATAGAGAATTATCCTTAGCTTATTCTAGTTCAATTCTAGAATTAATATCTTTAGTTAGAATTAAGGATTAGACTTAGTAGATTATTAATACAAGGTCAGTTGACTTATTTGATAGAAGTCTGCACTTTCCAAAATTCGGATATATGTGCAACCGATGTGATACGACATTAACCATAGGAACCAGTGACGATAGTAAATTTCGTAGAAAAAATTATTCTTAAAAAGGGTTTATTTCAAGTGTGAGGTATTAAGTGGATGTAGGGCCCTCCTCCCTTATGAAAGAAGAAACCAAAAAGGAAATAATTCATAGCGTAACCTACTTAAAGAATTATTTGAAAGGCTAATTGGGTGGAGATCGGTGATCTCTGGACAATCCACTTCCTCTAGGTAGTAAGTGACTGGGTTTGGAGTCCGCCTTTGGATAATAAATTAATTGACTGCTATGGAGGCACCATAGGTCTTCCTATCCTACGTGGAGTATTAAGTAACTAGGGGATTATCTAATAAGGTCAGTTAGATAGTAACACATGGGTTTACCAGGGGAGGGTCATAAACGACATAGTCGTCTACCTAACCTGTAGGTCATAAGTGATTGCTTACTATCTCTCGCATTATGTAGGGTTTTGGAATATGCATGAATGATGAAAGCCCTAAATTATTTGGCCTTAGTAGCTAGTGTCCTCTAACTTATATTATGGTTTAGTAAACCACCTTGTAAGTACTAAGAGAACAATGGACCCACCTTGGGCCCCAAGTGATCATAAGGATCTGCCCTTATGTTATATTATGACTGAGGTCAAAAGTGGCTATATTGAATATCACACCTCTGTTATAGGGTAATGAGTAGTTGGAGATCCCGCCTTTTAGTTTTGGTATTTGTTTGAGTGGTTGTTTAAAGGCTGCATACTTATGCGTAAAAGTTCTGTCTCGGTATTGCGTTAACTTTATCTTTGGGAAGTACTACCTTGGGTATGTTAGTTTATCATCATATATAATTTTTTACAAGGTTAGGTTAGAATTAATAGACTCATTAGACATATGATTTTGGGTGAGATCAAATGGGGAAATTTTATGTATTATGGGTAGTGTTATACATTTCTACTCACCAGGACTTGTTGTTCTGACCCCCTCCTCATAACAACTCTCAAGTTCATCTAAAAGAAGACAAGTCTTTGCAAACACTCAAGTTTGGTTTTAGATTCTTGTTCTCTAATGCTCGGTATTGATGTAGGATTCACTTTTAAGGTATTCTCCTAATTCGATATTTTTTATCCTATTTTGGTTTCCGCTATAATTCGATTTTATTGTACTCTGATTATGCTCATGCTCATTTATTTGCATGTACCAAATGTATAATCTATGTGCTTGGATGAGTTCAGGTTCTGATTTTGTTGAAATTTGGGCTCAGAAAAGTATAGGATGTTACAAATAGTGCCTACGGGAAATATACTATTGAAAATACCGTAAGCGGGATTACTACTACACCGTTTATAATACCATAGTCTATACAGAAACCGTAAAGTATGCCATAAACTAGTGGCTATCAAAGGACTCTTCGTAGGTACAATATAAATCAAAATCACATGGGACTCAATGAGGATAAATATGACAACGCATGTAGGCAATACCCAAAGTAGGTTTCTACCGGTTGTACTCTTGTACTAGTGGTAAATGCATACCCGCAACTACCGATCACCTCGAATAACACTCTCATAATCGAAGATGCACATCAAATCAAAACTGAGGAACTGAGATTACAAAAATAATACGAAGAAGTGTTGTCGATCTGGATGGCCAACCCATTTTGTCATGGTATAGCTCCAATTTTAGTTATTTTAATCATGACTCGAGGGTCAAGGCTATCTACTATTGTTCTTTTTCTTTAATCTAGTAATAATTCACTGAATCCATCCTACTTCCTTTTGGATTCTCCATCACATGCGTAGTTGTTAAAATGATATCGGTATTGGCAGAGAGTATGACAATATTGACCATGGTATCTTTAACAACAAAACACTTATTTCAAACCATGGTGATTAAATTTGAAATCATATCCTAATATCATAAATCAATTAACTTTAAGATCAATTCGATAATTTGGTATGGTTTCAAATTTCACACTTACAAATCGATTCATTATCAATAATTTAGATCGACTTTAGTTTCCACATCACAAATATCTTTATTCAATTGAATCTTTATATTAAATCATTTTGGACTTAAATGATCAGATTGAACATATACACTTTTACTTTAAAATAGTTAAATTTGATAAAAATTGTTAAATATATAAAAAAAGTTGATTTAATATTTATAAAACATATAATAGTTAAATTTAGTCTACTAAAGTTTGATTAAAATAGTATAGGATATACCATAATTAATTAAAATATATAAAATAGTGGTAAATTATATTTTTAGTTATGGAAATAAATAGTAAAAGCGAAATTAGTTTAATTAAAATAGTTTAATATAAAATAAAGATAATTTTAATAAATAATTCATTCCGAACCAAATATCCGCTATAAACGATATTTTTCGTCAACACCGAAGATAGGTCTATGGAAGTGGACCGAAGGGGAAAATAGGTTGTTTAGTCTTCACAAGTTTGAGTTAGTTCACCGTCTCCCAGATATCAAGGTTTAGAATCCAAAATAATAGTTACTCCTCCCTCAATGGGGTGAGTATCACGCTTAAGCGATTCAAGAACCAACAGTTGTCTTTGGATGAAGGATTCCTAAGTGCAACCCTTAGCGAAATGACTTAACGGCTTATGTAGATGGGTTCTGCACTGAGATTACGGAAGGGTATAAATTTGTAGGAGGAGGGGTGTTTCACTTGGCTTACCAAAAGGGTTAGATAAGGACTCATATACATGTAGGAAACAAATAGTGCATTGCGGCAACAATAATTGAGAAATCATATAACAAACCCATAAAGAAATATTCTAAGTATTGATCCACAATTTATTTATCTTTAATTTAGAATACATGAGTAGGATAGAAGAAATCCCCAAATCGATCTAAGAAATAGGGTTTACTCTAGAGAAGAAAAGAATAAGAATGAGGAAATCGTCCTCAAAATGTGACCACTAGGGTCTTATTTATAGAGAATTCGGGGCCCCTTCTACTGTTGGGCCATTAGGCTTGGAGAAGCCTCTATCGACCGCTTTTCTCCTTGGTCTCGGATGTTTAGCTTCCGACTGCCTTTGTGGTGCTGATTATTGCTTCCAGAGTGAGGGTCCCGGTTAGTTGAAGCTTCTTTGAGTTTGATATAAGCTTGTCGATATAAATGACTTTCGAAATATATTTGTGCTCCTAGTTGTGGCTTCCGGGTGTAGGCTTCCGGTTTTCTGAAGAATACTTTGAGGAGCTTGCCCTCGTGACTTATGTAGATAGCAGTTGGTTCGAAACCCCTATTAGTGTCGGTACCGAGAAGAAAGTATGGATAGCTTTTGTCCCCTTTAAGGTTTCGGTTTTCCTTCCGATGGAGTCTTCTGGCATAGCCTGGACTTCCGTAGGGTGGCTCCCGGTGATTTTTCTGTCGTTTGTGAATGTGGCCTTTCGGTGTTTATGTAGTGGATGTTTCAGAAGTTGGCTCCAGATAACTCCTTCGTGCTTCCAGCTTGGTATTCTTGATATCTCCGACATCTGATGTATCGGTATTAAGCAGGTTAATACCGACAGCCCTTCCGTCTTTTCGGGTTCTGATTAGCGGAGCTCCTGCCTCCCTCTTTCTTAGTTTCTGACTTAGATGACCTTTTGCTATAGAAACCCCTACCGGACATACCCTGTCGGATATATCTTGCCGGATATACTCTGCCGGTATTCTGTAGATTTTCAGCTCCTTTCTCTTAAGAAGGTGTCGATTTATGTAGCTCTCAGATCATTCCTTCATGCTCTTGGCTCTTTCTGGTGTTTGGTTCTTGCTTTTGGAGAACTCATACGTGCTTGTGTTCATCCAAAACCCCTTCAACGTCAGCTTGTTTTAGAGTTAATCTTGATAGTAACATTTTCCTCCCTGTGAAGGCGTATTTTCGACTTTTCAAGTCAAGCTTTTCTCGTCTAAGAGGCTGTAGGGTTTTGATCTCGCAGGGTTCCTGACTTTTCACTTTTCCAGTATGGGTCCTGCTCGCTGATTTGATTTTAGATGTGTGGCTGAGATGAAAAGGGTGGGCTCTTGCCCAAAAGAACTTTTCTTTTCTTCCTCTTTCCTGCATAACATTTTGCTCAAACGAGGTTACTATTCATCGAAATTTACCAAGCTACTCTTCAAGGTTTCAAGCTTAATTAATCGTAAGTATTCTGCTTCAATCTTAATTGCCGGTCTGGATTATGCCCTAAATTGGGGTTTGACGGCCCCAGTGCATATTAAACTTTAGATAATCATTTGCGCATGATGCTTAATGGTGATTTTAATAAATTGTGTCTATCCCTAATCATTGTCGGGATCTGGGAAGCAAGGTTTTGTATAGATAACTAGTTTTTTTGATAGAAAGCAATCTAAATTGTTGACATCGATTTTCGTAGTCAATATTATTGTTTAAAGGGTTAATAAAACTCTATATCATTTGCTCGCCTATATGTAGCTTGTATGCATTTATTGAAAGGAAATAAGATTAAAACACATGTTTGTATTATGATATCCCCTGGCTGGACTATGTCTGGACAACCTTCCCTCTTACATTCAGTTTTTCTTGGGGATGATTCACGTATTTCTCCAACTGTTCCCACCCATCTTAAATCTTTGTCTAAAAAGAGGGTAGCTTCAGTTGCAAGCAGTGGTTCTACCAAGAGACATAAAAAGGCAAATTTTATCTCCCGACTTTTTGATGATGAAATCGTTGAGTCGCCTGGTAGTCGATTGTTACCCAGTCCCCTTGCCTTTTTTCTTGGAAACTCTCCTAATGCGTGTTCTTCTTCGGTGGAGACCACAGGAAATAATTTTGTTGCTGGCTTTCTAAGATCCGACTCCCCGGGAGTTTCAGATTTAAGAGAGTGCGAGCTACTTTCCCCTTCTTATCGACAATATGACACCTTAAATTCTCCTTTACCAACTTCGGAATTTGATGGCATTATTAGATCTGTCTTACCTTCTGTTGTTGTTTCCTGTATGTCAGGGTTTGTTTTTATGGATTGGTCTGGCTTTTGTCTTCACCTTCTTAAGCGACAACTTTTGGTTCATACTCTTCCTGTCCTAAATTCTTCATTTGTTAACCTCATATAAGGGTTAATATTTTGTTGTTCTTTATCAGATATCCAAAGGTCGGTACATTGTTGGGGCAATGGCGGCTTCATTATCTTGTGAGGCGAAAGGGCTCAAAGAAGATAAGGCCGAATTAGAGTCTAAGATCTATGATTTAACTTTAGCAAAGAGCAACAACGAGGAAGCATATGGTCAGCTAAGAGTGTCTCTTGAGAGGGAAAGAGTTGGCAACAGTTCCTTAGATGCTAAAGTTTCAGCCTTAAGCACAAGCAGTCGGATATGTTGGCAGAGCATGCAAAGGGGTTGAGAACAAAGGAGGCAACACTTTCCAATGCTAAATGGATAATTTATGAAACTCAGGACAGGATTTCCTTGTTTTTTAGGGTACATCCTTCAGACATGATGGCGGAATTTTATGAAAAGGCTCTCTCTTTGGCCTATCACAATAACTGCAGCAAGTTTCTGGACATGGGTTTTCCATCCATCCATCCATCCCTTCAGAGCATAATCTTGGGGCGAATTAGGATGGCCAGACAGGATGTTGAAGTTTCTAAAGGGAATAAGGCGAGGGTTAAGGATCTTTTATTTGTTGAAGAGCTGCCCAATTATTCAATGTCGGGTAATGACGAAGTTCCGACTTTGCGTATTGGTGGTGATGACATAGATGGACACAACAATGATTCTATTTCCAAGTGTGGGCATGATAAGGATAGCAGGGAGGAAGTTGTGCTTTCTGCATCTGTAAGTGACACCTTGGGCCTTGCAAATGCTAATTCATCACATGTTTCAGTTACTTCATGTGGAGATGGCGGGTTTGCTGAAGAAGTCGTTCTCCCAGAACGTGGTGAGAAGGAATAGATAATTCAAACGGTTTCCCCTATCCTTTAGGTATGAACTTTTATTTTTGAGTTTCCTCTTTACTTGTGGAAACGATCCTTAATGACTTATTCTAATAGTGATAAAAATCTTGTTTTCACCGATTATCCTATTTCCAAGGACGACCTGCACTCTCTCTAGGTTGAGGATGGAAATTTTTACGAAGTCCACTTATAAATTTGGTAGATAACGCTTTTTAAGAGAACTTAAGCATATTTATATGAAGTATCCTCAACTATCTTTTAACTTCTTGGGGGATGATAGGGAGATGATATTAAAGAAACTTAGGGCCCATCTTGCAAAATTAATATGTAACATGAACATAGGGAACATTGGGGAGAAAAATTAATTTTTTACACCCCTTGTAGTCGATGTTAATTTGCGTAGGCATGAATTGCATCTGCATTCACTTTCTTTCCTTTTGTAGGTAGTTCTGTGGTTTAATTTTGATGTTTATTTTTAGGAAATTGATTCTATAAGCAGTAGCTCATTTGTTTATAAACATGTAAATTCACTCGAAGACATTTCCTTTTACGTTGATAAGGGTGTTCGATTTACTCCGCGCCCGGGAGTCATTCCGGGGAACTCTCCTAGCGATACTGTTGGAAGACGTGCCTTGTCCAGGGAACTACTTGTCCAACACTCAAAAGAAAAAATAGGTATATTGGAGACTCAGATAAATCAAAAGGATAAAAACATCCTCGAGGTGAAAAGGGATAGAAAGACAAATCCTTCTATTGATTTCGATAAAGAAAAGGATGAACCCTATCGTCAAGTCGTTGATTTAGAGGTAGAACATGACGAGGTATCAACAAAATACAAAGAATGGAAATATATCTTTGGATGTCCTCTTGAAACCTCCCAACAGGATATTTGTGAGGCTTGATGGAGTTTGAGTCCCCAGAGCTTGAGATAAGGGATCTTCCCTTTGGACTAGATCACTCTGTCGTTGCTAGGTGGCTTAGAAAGATTAAGGCCAACATGAAAGGCTTTTACGACAGAAAATGTGGTGGGGATAATTTTCGTCATATTGATCTTTACACTTCTAAAATTAAGCAATTACAAAAGGAGAAATGGGCTTTATGTAAAGACGCTTTTGATTTGAAGAAAGAAAACATAACTCTTCGTGAAACGGGCAAGGCTTTCAACCGAGCTTTGAAGTTGCAGCCTAAACCCTCAGACGATTCGTGCGTGGTTATAGAAAAGATGGGAATGATTGATGGACTTTTATGTACTGTGATTCATCATTCTGTAATTTCCTCCTTGTCTAATGAATAGGAAGCTTTTTATTGAGAGCTAGACTACGCTCATACAGAAGCTTTAGTATTGGGGTATGGGTCTTCTCCCCTTTGGAGATGTGTTTACCTTACAATCTTTTTTGTAAATAATTATGCAAGATGTGAAGTACTTAGCATATTGCCTATCGCATGTAATATTCTATAGTAATGGCGCTTATGAACAGAAGCAGGACCTATAACAGTATTGCTTAACATGCGATCACACATTTTGGTATAAACATTTTTCTTTTGTCATGGTCTCACCATGACATGGGGCACATCTTCGGCACACTTCATTATAAGTTTATATTATAGGCCTTCGTAGAGCGTCACTTGCTCTCAGTACGGTTAGTAGTACTGAGGTATGTAAGATATGAAATGTCTATAGTGCTTACTTGTGTTTTGTGTGTTAGTGCAAACATTTGACATACTTGGATAATAAATTGACGAATGTATAAGTTAAAGACACTTCCCTGAGCAAGTTTGAAGGTCATGAGTTTGCACCTAGTAATAGTGGAAATGTGATCCCAAGCCAGATTCAGGTTGGTGAGAAGGTTGAACAACTCCTTGTTTAGATTTGGGGTTTCGGATCAACCCAGATTCAGATATCCATGATCAGACCAGAAATATTCCTCCAGGTGTGGTTGGCACTTAAGTCAATCTAAACTTGGGTATTAAGATGGGAGACCAGAAACCCACTTCTGGCCTTGGCTAAAAGTCGAATCAACCAAGATTCAGTATTGAGATAGGATCGGGATTCCACTTCCGATATTTGTAAAGATCTAAATCAACCCAGATTCAGGATATTAAAATAGGAGATCAGAAGTTCGCTTCTGGTCTTCATCGAGAGCCGAATCAACCTAGATTCGGGTGTTAATATAGAAGACCTGTACCAACCCTTGTTCAGGTAATTAGAGATTGTGTAACAACCCGCATTCTACGCATCGGAGGATCGTAGAATGTTTATTTCTTTTCCATATGAAGTCGTATGGTCACGTAACTTTGGGAAACAACCATTAGAGTCATTTCCCATGTTCATGATTTTTGCCAATTTTTAAATGACCGTTTTGCCCCTAGCTGATCTTGTTTCGGCCATAACTTTTGATTGGAAAGGAATTTTGACCTGAAACCACTTCCATTAGATTCGTTTGATGGTTTACCTTTCCGTAGAGTGGTCACATGTGAGAAACAGACTTACCGTTTGGGAGATATGGCTGAAATAAGGTTTGGAAGGTGAAAAACTGCTTAACCGGGCCAAATAGGGTGATAAGTCAATGGGCCCATAACCCATTTCGGGATTAGGGTTATGGGGAGGCTGAAATGAGTTAGGTTTTCATTCCATTTCAGTTTTCTAGCCTCCACTTACCTCTTAGAAACCCTAAAAATGGCCTCCAACCTCTAAATCACCTTCTAATCAAGGATTAAGCTTAGCAACATCAAATCAAGGGATATCTTCACCAAATCAACATTAGAGCTGCTGTTTAGCATTGGGATTCGCACCAAATCAGAGTTTTGTTTCAGATTTAAGTTCTATTTGTGGCTAAGGTGAGTGATTTGCATAGTTCCTCACTAACTATGGCTAATTAAGGGTAATTAGTATTAATTAGCGAATTTAAACATGATAAAATTCTGGAAAAATATTTATAAAATTCGAAATGATGTCTTAGACCTCTGATAGGAATTTGGGTTAATTTGGTTAAGTTTTGCTAATCATATCATTAGTTTCACCTAAACATGCTTAAGGGAAAATATGGGGTTTTGGCTATGTTTGATCCATTTTAACCTATCATATTGATGTTTTGGTGTTTGAGGTCACTTCTACTTGTTGCTATGACTTTGTGGTATGCTTTGTGATTGATTAGAATACTTAGAATGGTCGAAAACGTCGTTGAATGGCGTAAAACACTCGCTGGAAAAGTTGCAGAAAAAAGTGCAGGCTTTCGGATCGGATCGGATGGATTGGCTAGGACCGGGCAAAGGATCACCGAACCGAACCGTAGCTTAGCACAAGAGAAGTATGGAAAAAAGGAAGGCCACAAAGGTTGAACTGGGATCGGATCGGGCTAAGGAAGGGGGGGATCGGATCGGAGCGGATGGAATAGGAACAGGGATCGGAGCGGATGCGAATAAGGAAGGGGATCGGATCGGACCAGAAGACCAAGCCAGGAGCTAAGAGAGAAGGACGGACCGGATGGTGACAAGGGACCCGAACCGAAGGAGCAATCAAACCCAAACCGAACCGGTTGATGAAGCGTCACACTGAACGAGATGCATACACCCGAACCGAACCGCCAGAGGGAAATATCTATGACCGAACCGAACCGAGATGGCAAGGAGGAATCCGAACCAATCCAGTATTGACCAATAACCCGAGATGCAAAGGTAGTCCAAATGGGAAGTTAGAGCTTCGGATTCAGTTGGGAACCAATGAGTTCACTTCATGGTTGGGCTTTGCTGCGGGACGTGTGCTAAGGAGTTGTCGACGTTCATAACTTCGATTCACCACTGAAAATGAATGATGGGCTACTTATCAGTGCAGTAGAGTCACTATGACTCGAGGGGCAAGGTGATGGTAGCAAGACTACGTTATCAGTGCAGTAGAGTCATTATGACTCGAGGGGCAAAGTGATCGTAGTAAGACTATGAGCCAGCGCAGATGGGGTGAATAACTCCATGGGGCAAGTGGACATAGTAAAGGATTGGTAAGGCTATGAGCCAGCGCAGATGGGGTGAATAACTCCTTGGGGAAAGTGAACATAGCGAAGGATTAGTGGCTATGTATCAGTGCAGTGAAGCCATTTATGACTTCATGGGGCAAGGTGATCATAGCAAAGTATTGAGGTGATCGAAGTGGTGAATATCGCATGCTTTACGCACTGAGTGAGAGATGTGAGGATGGTTGCTATGCTTGATTGTTTGCCATCACTATGACATGCACACCCCCACCCCCGTATCTTCACACCACATATTATTGGCACCTTAGAGTGTTGTACAGTATGTAGTGCTAACTCTTTGGTTGCAGGTCCAGGTTCAGGTATGGTTTAGTATACCTGTTATTGTTCTGTTTAGATGCTTATCGCTCATACCAGACTTTTGTCTGACCCAGAGTTTTATGTCTCTTCTTATTCCTCTGGGTGCTCACACGAGCAGATTAGAGACAGGTTAGCTGGTGCTGCGCGAGTAGCTGATTCGGAGGCGAGCAGGAGGCTTCCACGTATTATATATAGATATTCTCCCTGTGTCGTTGGTGGTCGCTACTTGGGCATTAGTAGTGTACCTCCCTTATCTTGCTTTTGCTTTTTGAGACAGTTTGAAAAGTTGTAATAATGCTGGCTTTGGATCATAAGCTGTACTTGGATTTTCCGCTGCTATATTAGTTTGTTTTCAGCTTATGCACTGTCTCACCTGTTTTATGTCAAGTATGTTATTATATTTTATTCCATGCGCTGTGAGACATTCTACAGGTTCTTTGTTTGGTTCTTCGTCTTCTTTCTTTTCTTCTGACGACCGTCCCGTGCTAACTGGACATGTGCACAACACACTTTTGGAGTGAATGTCGGTTGGTGCGGGGCGGGCCGTCACACTTGGTATCAGAGCTCTAGGTTGCGTAGTTAACCTTGGGAAAGACACTAGGGAGAGATAGTACGTATATGAGAGCGCGTATTTGTGATTATTTTGGTTTTCAAAAACTATATATATACATACTATTAGTAGTATAAGAATGAAGTCGTACTGCACTAGCGCCACTATGGGGTCGTTAATTGTTTTCTCTTTACAGATTGAACGATGAGTCGAGACACCAGGGGTGATGGTAGAGGGACCAATCATGGGAATGCTCCTGACATGAGGACAATGTTCACCAACTTCATGAGGGAGATGTTAGGGATGTTCAAGGGGCAGTTCCCAATCCCGGTAATGGTGGTGGTCCAGTAGTGCAGGCGTCTAGGGTCGATTTCTCCAAGTGGTGCAAGGATTACACTAACCTTGGCGGGAAGCCGTTCCACGGAACAGAGTCGGCCACAGATGTTCAGGATTGGTTGGATAGCTGTGATCGTATCTTCGACGACTTGGGTATTGAGGATTCGATGAAGAGAAGGCTAGCGTCTCGTCAACTGCAAGGGCGAGCGATGAATTGGTGGAATGCCATTAGAACAGCTACTCCAGAAGATCATGTTACTTGGGATCAGTTTAAGGCTCGCTTTAGCGAGAAGTTCATTCCAGCTGCCCAGAAGTCAGTGTTGTTTAAGAGATTCTTGGAACTCAAGCAGAATGGTAGGGCAGTCTCTGACTATATTGCTGAGTTCGACACTTTGTCGAAGTATGGACTATCTCTTATCAATACTCCTGAGAAGAAGAATGAGAAGTTCATTACTGTTTTGGATGGATACTTGGGGGAAAGGCTTATCAACGACATCGATGAGACTTTTGAATCAATTGTGGGGAAAGCTTTGAGATCAGAGAGTCTTTACCCTAAGCCAAAGACCGAGGTTGCATCTGCAGAAGGGCCAAAGCCGCAAGCAAGCGGTGGAGGCAAGAATAACTCTCAGAACAAGAGGAAGCAGAACCAATCTAAGGATGGCCAGAAAAAGAGCAAGAAAGATGTTGAGTGCTTCAGCTGTGGTAAGAAGGGCCATTATGCTAAAGAATGTCGGGCCAGGCCAGCGGAAAGGAAGTGCTACGACTGTGGCCAAGTGGGACATCATAAGGATAAGTGTCCACAACCTCTTAAGGAGAAGCAGATGATGAAAGCATATGCCCTTAATGTGCTATTCCTTCTTCGTCGAATGCTCCAACTGCGGCGGAGAAAGGAAAGAATGTCGTCATTCAAGGTATGCTTTCTATTTATGATGTACCTGTTCGAGTTTTGTTTGATACTGGGGCTTCCCGTTCCTTCATATCTAGTGACCTAGTGGATAGGTTGGGACTGGAACACGAGATAGTCGATAGACCGTTGGTTGTGACGAACCCGATTGGTGGTTCGACTAACCTTAGTATGATTTGCCGAAATTTGGTCTTATCGAGTCATGGATGTATGTTTGTGATTGCTTTGTTTTGGGCTTTACTGGGTATGGCATTATATTGGGGGTCGATTGGCTCCAAAGATACGGGGTGGTGCTAGACTGTAAGGGCTTTTTGGTGACAGTTAGGGCGGATGATGGGCGGAGGGTAGTGTTTGGTAGTCTACCGAGTGATGGGGTAATGGCTAGTTTTATAAATTCCCTCGACATCCCGCATGATGAGTTGTCAGATGTGCCTGTGGTTGGCCAGTATCCGGACATCTTCGAGGAGGTGACCGGGCTTCCACCACACCGAGAGATTGAGTTCCGTATAGATTTAGTGAAAGATGCCAGACCTATATGATGCCACTTCGTCGTATGGCACCAAGGGAGCAGCGAGAGCTCGGGGTGCAAGTCAGCAATCTTTTGAAGAAGGGATTTATTAGAAGAAGTGTCTCCAAGTGGGGAGCACCGGTTGTGTTTGCCACTAAGGCAGATGGTTCCCTTCGCTTGTGTGTGGACTATCGCGAGTTGAATAAGGTGACGAGGAAGAATAAATATCCTCTACCGCGGATAGATGATTTGTTTGATCAACTGGAAGGAGCAAGAGTGTTCTCCCAATTGGACCTCGCGACAAGATTTCATCAGCTCCGAGTAGCAGATGAGAGTGTTTCGAAAATGGCATTTAGGACGCCATCTGGATTCTATGAGTGGTTGGTTATGCCATTTGGGTTGACCAATGCACCAACATACTTCGCGGATCTTATGAATCGAGTATTCAGAGATCAGTTGAATAAGTTTGTTCTTGTGTTCGTAGACGATATCCTTGTTTACTCGACGACAGAGGAGGAACACAAGGGACACTTGAGGACAGTGATGGAGGTGTTGAGAAAACACCAATTGAAAGCGAAATTCTCTAAGTGTCACTTCTGGAGGAGGGAAGTGAGATTCTTGGGCCATGTTGTTTCAGAGAATGGTATTGCCGTGGATCCTGCGAAGGTGGCTACGGTACAAGATTGGTTTACGTCCAAGAATGCAACAGACGTAAGAAGGTTCTTGGGGTTAGCTGGATATTATCGTAAGTTTATCCAGGACTTCTCTAAGATAGCAGCACCGTTGACTCAGTTGAATAAGAAGAATCAGGCCTTCGTCTGGGACAGAGTGTGTGAGAATGCATTCAAGAGCCTAAAAGAAAAGTTGACGCGTGCGCCAGATCTAGTCATTCCTAAAGGGAATGAAGAAATGACGGTATACACGGATGCTTGTGGTACCGGACTAGGTGCTGTATTGATGCAAGGAGGCAGGGTTGTAGCTTATGCAAGTCGACAACTAAAGCCACATGAGAAAAGGTACCCTACCCATGATTTGGAACTAGCAGCGATCATGTTTGCGCTGAAGATGTGGAGACATTATCTCTAGGGAGAGAGATTTGAGTTGTTTACCGATCATAAATCGTTAAAGTATCTCTTCTCTCAGAAGGATCTGAATCTCCGTCAGCAGAGATGGTTAGAGTTCTTGGCTTCGTATGATTTTGATATCGCATACACACCTGGGAAAGGTAATGCGGTAGCCGATGCCTTGAGTAGGAGACATGCCAGCTTAGGGGCTATGTTTCTTGAATGGAAGCAACTGGAGTATATCGCAGGGTTTGATTTCAGACCAAAGTGCGAAGTGGATCTAGAAATGCTAGCTAGTTTGGCGATCAGACCCACTTTGATAGATCGGATTGGTTCCAGCCAGAGGGACGATCCTAATCTATTGGAAATCATCTCCAAGTTAGAAATGGATGTCGACAGTGAGGAGATGAATTTGTATGGGCTTGATCGAGATGGATGGCTTAGAAAGAATGGAAGACTGGTTGTACCCAACGTGAATGGTTTGAGAGATGAAGTGCTTAGAGAATGTCATCACTCAAAACTGACTATACACCCTGGTGGTGATAAGATATATCGAGACATGAGACGGACTTACTACTGGGAAGGGATGAAAAGAGACGTTAGGAAGTTTATATCCAAATGCATGAATTGCCAGCTAGTTAAAGCCGAGAAAAAGAAGCCTAGTGGTTTGTTGCAACCATTGGAAATTCCCGAATGGAAATGGGAACAAGTCTCGATGGATTTCATCGATGGTTTACCAAGGACTAGATCGGGACATGATAGCATTTGGGTAATTGTGGATCGATTGACCAAGAGTGCAAGATTTATACCAGTTAAGTCAAACAGAACTGCAGCTAAGTTAGCAGAATTGTCTATGAAGTGGGTAGTGAGATTTCATGGAGTACCTAAAAGCATTGTGAGTGACCGAGACCCGTTGTTTACTAGTGGGTTTTGGAAGAGCTTACAAGAGGCTCTAGGGTCAGAATTACATCTCAGTACCGCATAACATCCTCAGACCGACGGTCAGACGGAGAGGGTGAATCGTATATTGGAAGATCTCTTGAGAGCTTGTATATTGGATTTTGGTGGATCATGGGATGACCATTTGCATCTAGTAGAGTTTGCATATAATAATAGCTACCAATCCAGTATCGGTATGGCTCCATATGAAGCTTTGTACGGAATGTCGTGCAACTCACCATCATGTTGGATAGAGACCGGCGAGAAGTTTATGCTTGGACCAGATGTGGTGAGGGAAACTTCAGATAAGATTAAGACCATTCAACAACGAATGAAGGCTGCCCAGGATAAGCAGAAGAGTTATGCTGATAAGAGGAGAAGAGACTTAAAATTCTCCGTTGGTGACTTGGTGTTTGTTAAGATTTCTCCGTTGAAGAGCGTGATACGATTTGGTAGGAGAGGCAAATTAGCACCAAGATTCGTTGGCCCATTCCCAGTTCTCGAACAAGTTGGGAATTTGGCGTATAGAGTTGACTTACCAGAAAAGATGGCGAGAGTTCACAATGTATTTCATGTTTCCCAGCTAACGAAGTTCGTGCACGACCCAGATATGACTATTTCACCTGATCAGTTAGAGGACTTCGAAGTGGAACCCGAGGCGGTTGGCAACCGCAAGCCGATTTGTATTGTCGAGCATAGTACGAAGCAACTTCGAAGGAAGGCGGTGAAGCTAGTCAAGGTTCAGGGGGGCGAGAACGAGAATGACTGTACTTGGGAGACAGAGAAGAACATTAGGAAGACGCATCCAGAACTCTTCGCCTGGTAAGATTTACTTTGCGATTTAGTTATTCCGCATGCTAGGATAAACTTGTTTTGCTTGTTTTGCATGTTTGATTGTTGTTTCATGACTGATAGGCATGCGGGACCCTTTGTGTGTTTTGGTTAGGGAATTTCGGGGGTGAAATTTCTTAAGAGGGGGGGGGGGATGTAACAACCTGCATTCTACGCATCGGAGGATCGTAGAATATTTATTTCTTTCCCATATGAAGTCGTATGGTCATGTAACTTTGGGAAACAATCACTAGAGTCATTTCCCATGTTCATGATTTTTGCCAATTTTTAAATGACCGTTTTGCCCCTAGCTGATCTTTTTTCGGCCATAACTTTTGATTGGAAAGGAATTTTGACCTGAAACCACTTCCATTAGATTCGTTTGATGGTTTACCTTTCCGTAGAGTGGTCACATGTGAGAAACAGACTTACCGTTTGGGAGATATGGCTGAAATAAGGTTTGGAAGGTGAAAAACTGCTTAACCGGGCCAAATAGGGTGATAAGTCAATGGGCCCATAACCCATTTCGGGATTAGGGTTATGGGGAGGCTGAAATGAGTTAGGTTTTCATTCCATTTCAGTTTTCTAGCCTCCACTTACCTCTTAGAAACCCTAAAAATGGCCTCCAACCTCTAAATCACCTTCTAATCAAGGATTAAGCTTAGCAACATCAAATCAAGGGAGATCTACACCAAATCAACATTAGAGATGTTGTTTAGCATTGGGATTCGCACCAAATCAGAGTTTTGTTTCAGATTTAAGTTCTATTTGTGGCTAAGGTGAGTGATTTGCATAGTTCCTCACTAACTATGGCTAATTAAGGGTAATTAGTATTAATTAGCGAATTTAAACATGATAAAATTCTGGAAAAATATTTATAAAATTCGAAATGATGTCTTAGACCTCTGATAGGAATTTGGGTTAATTTGGTTAAGTTTTGCTAATCATATCATTAGTTTCACCTAAACATGCTTAAGGGAAAATATGGGGTTTTGGCTATGTTTGATCCATTTTAACCTATCATATTGATGTTTTGGTGTTTGAGGTCACTTCTACTTGTTGCTATGACTTTGTGGTATGCTTTGTGATTGATTAGAATACTTAGAATGGTCGAAAACGTCGTCGAATGGCGTAAAACACTCGCTGGAAAAGTTGCAGAAAAACAATGCAGGCTTTCGGATCGGATCGGATGGATGGGCTCGGACCGGGCAAAGGATCACCGAACCGAACCGTAGCTTAGCACAAGAGAAGTATGGCAAAAAGGAAGGCCACAAAGGTTGAACTGGGATCGGATCGGGCTAAGGAAGGGGGGGATCGGATCGGAGCGGATGGAATAGGGATCGGAGCGGAAGGGAATAAGGAAGGGGATCGGATCGGACCAGAAGGCCAAGCCAGTAGCTAAGAGAGAAGGACGGACCGGATGGTGACAGGGGACCCGAACCGAACCGATGGAGCAATCAAACCCGAACCGAACCGGTTGTTGAAGCGTCACACTGAACGAGATGAATACACCCGAACCGAACCGCCAGAGGGAAATATCTATGACCGAACCGAACCGATGGCAAGGAGGAATCCGAACTGATCCAGTATTGACCAATAACCCGAGATGCAAAGGTAGTCCAAATGTAACACCCCGTATTTTTTTTAAAATAATTAAAAATGAAATAAAATATATGAAAATATGCTTATGATAGGTAAATAATGGTGATGCATAAGGAGAATTAATTAATACATGGAAGAGAAGAAAAATTAGTTCGATAACGGCGTATATAACGGAAAAGATAGTAAAATAAGGATAACTAATTCAAGAATCAGGAAATAGGTAAAATGGACATCACCATTGCATTCCTCTCGGAAAAATACGCGAAATAGAGTCCGAGTTTTCGAAAATCGGAGTCCGTATGACCAAGATATGGCCAAAACAAGATTTCAGCAGACTTTCTGGCACACTATAGTCGACCTGCCCCCCCCCCCCCCCAGGTCGACTATAATGTCGACCCCCCTCTGTACAGGTTGACCTGGTCGGCCTGGGGTGGTCCAGAACCCATTTTTGTGGCCCGGGACGAGTTTTGATGGTCCGGATGGGTTTTAGGGTTAATCCGATGGCTGAAATGAAGTGCTACACCTATAAAATAACACCTAGACCTAGCCTAACTCACACAAATTCATATGACACCTAAATGCTGCTGGAATCTCTCTTGAGCCATGGCCGCCGTCTCCAAATTAAAGCTTAAGCGTTCAAACCCAAATCCGATCAAAGATCAATGCTTCTACAACAAATTCAAGAGGATAGATCAATGACACTGCAACTTTCTACGACAAATTCACTCCATAATTCATTAGCCGTTCTCTGTAAGTTCTAGTTATTTTCAGATATAAATATTTAATTATAATATGGCGATGAAATAAAGTGAAATTGATGTAAGTTTAGCTATATTTGCGGAATGTGAATTAAGATTAAAATCATGTTTTGCGGTCAAATGAAAATAGTACGATGCTTATTATGTTTGGTTATGTTGTATAATATTATGCCAGTGATTTGATTCTATCATCATGTTGGATTGGGAATTATTGAGTACAATGTTTGTCATGTTGTATAATATGCCAGTGATTTGATTCTATTATCATGTTTAATTGGGAATTATTGATAAGTTTATTATGCAAGTTTATGTTGTAGATTCATGCGACAAATGGTCAAATCTACATGTTTATGTATAAGAAAAACCTATGCCACACTTATCATATATTTGTGATTGGCTTGTGAGTATGTTAATTTAATCTATGTTGCCAAGTAACGCATGTGTATGTTGATTTGCCTATGTTGCAAATTAACATATGTATATTGATTAGTTCATATTGCTAATTCTCATGTATGTATGTTAATATGGCCTATGTTAAAAATACACATATATGTTGAATTAGCTTATAATTGCGAGTTCACACTTATGACACTATAATGTTCATAATGGTTATTTTGCAAGTTCACCCCTGTAATGTTCATGATGTCATTTTGCAAGTTCACCCATGTAATGTTCATGATGTCATTTTGCAAGTTCACCCCTATAATGTTCATGATGTCATTTTGCAAGTTCACCCCTGTAATGTTCATGATGTCATTTTGCAAGTTCATCCCATTATGTTCACATTAATTATGCCATCAATGTCAAAATTATACCTTTGTCATGTTTATGATTGTGTATTTGTGTACATTAAATTAGGCTAAGTTTTTAGCCTAAACTTTATACTCAAAAATCATACGAACGTAAATTAGGCTAAGATAATTAGCCTAATATTAGACGGGGTAACGGTGGGTTAAAATGATTAATTATAGGAAAACTTGCCATAAATTGGTCATTTATCACATAAGTGATTTATGGCATAAAATGGTATTAATTATATACCTAATTTAATGAGATTGATTGGAAACAAATTGGGCATTAAATCTGAATTTGAACAATTTACATAATTAAAATGTAAATTAGAATTATGGCATAAAATGGTATTAATTATATACCTTGATTGGAAACAAATTGGGCAGTAATATGAATTTGAATAATTTACATAATTAATGTAAATTGGAAAATACGAATATGCTTAGCACGAGGTTGGATTGAGTTGTGATGTAAACCTGCCCGGACCCGCCCGGCTGTCCAGTAATCACAGCAATACCTATCCAATGTGGGAGGCTAAGCATTAGGCCCAATAAAGACCCGAGGTTAGACTGAGTTGTGGCGTAAGACTTCCCGGACCCGACCGGCACACCGGCAGCCACAACAATATCTGTCTAATGTGAGAGGTTGGTGCCCTAATAAGACAACTAGAGCTGAGCTAGGGTTGGTAGGGTTAAGTTAACTAGAACAATTAACCAATTTCAACATGTTAACTAAATTGGCGGGTAGGGTTAGGATAATCTGGACACTTAACCAATTTAATATGTTGACTACGGGAGTAGGTAAGGTTAAGCAAATGTTTAACTATTATAACATGATTAAACTGGACTAGAGAGTGAGGTTAAGTTAATGAGAACACTTAACTAATACAATGGGTTAATTAGACAAGTGGTTGCGGTTAAGTAGTAACACTTAACCAACATAGCAGGACAAGCGGGTGGGCTAAGTTAACTTGAATAAGTTGATAACACTTAACCATTATAATATGACTAGTGGATGAGGTTAAGTTAACATGCACTTAACCAATCTGATGTGATGCGTGGTAGGGTTAAGTAACACACGGGGTTAAGTTAACAAGAAAATCCTTAACCAATGTAACCAGATAGACGAACGGGGTTAAGTTAATAAACCACACTTAACCAATCAAACATAATAAGTGAGAAAGGTTAAGTTAACTAAGGTAAACACTTAACCATGGTAACATAACGAGTAGGAGGGTTAAGTACATATCAGGTTGGTGGGTAATATTAATAAATATAGGCCCACATACACTTAACCATTAAATACACATGCTTGAATCAGTAGCGGGGTTAAGTACACATCAGGGTTGGTGGGTAATATCAGAGAATATAGGCCCACAGACTTAACCATTAGAAAAACCTAGTAACGGGGACCCATTTCAGCAGTAACCCACATTAGGTATCAACGGAACCCTGAGCTAGGCAGGGTGGGGCACGATTACTGGGCTGATTATAAGAGGTCAAATTAGCGGCGGTTGGTGCAGCAGTGCAGGTTCTAACGGAGTGCGGGCGTGCACACACTTCGGCGCATAAAATTTAGCCACTGGGCATCAGTAGGTATAAAGCTGTGCATCTTGATTGTGTCAGGGTTGCCACCATGGGACTTGATACACCCCATGGTGGGACCGGCACAACTATCTACAAGTAGGGGGCCGCGTGACACAAACGAGAACTAGGTCAAGTAGGGAGCCGATCGATAAGGTAGTAAGGGTGCATCGAATATATACATGGCCATTGGGTGATCGAGGTGGAATCCTCATAATCGATGTACACCTGAAGGCTACCATAATTGCGGGGATTGGGATCACGTTGTAATTATTATATAACACGGGCTACTAGTTGGGACACTAGTAGGGGGTACGGATCCTTGTTACACAGGACACTAGATGGGACACTAGTAGGAATATGGATCATTCAATGTAAGACACTTATGAGGATGCTAGTTAGGTGGTGCAGAGCAAATAGATATCGTTTTAATGGTAAAGCTTAGAAACCTTGCGATGTTATTCTTGATAGAAACCATGCGGTGGGATAATTGATAGGAATTATGGGATGTTATACTTGTTTCATCATGCCCGAAGTTTATCTTGTTACCTTAGTTTATCTTGTTATCATAGTTTATCTTGATATCTTAGTTTATCTTGCCTACCTTGTTATCATGCTTATGTTTACTTTCAGTTTATTCATGCCATGTTATCTTTACCTATTTTTATGCTGAAAGTCACCAGGACTTACTCAGTCTTTATGACTGACCCATTTTGTTTCGCCTCTTTTTCTTCCGTTCCCCCCCCAGGTTCACAGGGTGGTAATACAGCTTAGTTCGGATCTTACCAAGCTCCAAAGCTCTTTCATGTATGGCTTGGATTTCTCTTGGCTATGGCTTGCTTTGCTTTATTGGGGAATACTGCATTTTGTTTTTATGCTTCTTTGTTTTTGAGCAAGACAAATATTTTAACTATGAAATTGGGTATACAGGTTGATGGGATTTTCTTGTAAACATTTATATTTAATAAATGATTTGAAGTACTTCCACTTTATTTTCCGTTGTTTTATATATGTCTGTCTTGTAATATTTTTGTTCCAGTACCCATAATACTCCATTGAAGTTAAGGCATTCCCTTTGTGAGTGACCTTAACAGATATGGGGTGTTACATTTGGTATCAGAGCAGAAGGTTACCAGACTGGGCAAAAGTTTTCAAAAACCTTCTGAAATTATCTTTAAAACATTTACAAAGAAGCAAATTTTCAAGAAAATTTTGTTTTGATTAAAAGGCATATTCCCCAAAGCCATATGCACTATCTTTTGATTCTCTCTTGAAATCTCTTCTCACTCTTTTCACCATAGTTTCGTAGGCATCCGACACATGTCGGAGGGCAAGGAATTGCCCAACCTCCATCTGTAGCTGCAGTAGTCCCATCTGCGTCTAATCTTATTTCAAGTTGGGTAGAGTGTCGTCCGTTGGAGGTAGCTTCGAGAGACTTGTCAACAAACTATACAAGGACAGTAAGAACAAGAAACTAGTTGTTATAGCTTAATCCACGAAGGAGGAAAAAGGTGAGAGGAAAGAGGTCAAAGTGAAAGAATAGTAAAACCCATGACAAGAGAGAGTATCTTTAGTGAGAAGGGACATGTAGTTAGGTATTATAGGACAAGGTCAAGGGACAAGATCGTCGAGAGGGCAATTGAATGCTCTCACTACTAGCGTACCTAAGAGAGTGGTAACGTTTCTGTTAAAAGTTTAGCTTTTCCTTTCTATCATCTCACTAGAACTTTGTTTTTGTACATCGCATCCTTTTAATTCTGCTTCGAAAGTTGAGTCTCTGCACCTTAGTACTAGCATAATAGAGGATCCCATTTTTGTCTCAAGTCCTGTTAGGGAAAATCGGCTCATTTATTCATGACTTGTTTGGATTTGAGAATGTCTATGCTAAGGGTTGAGTCTAGAAGTAATGTTTATGTTTTGGGCTATGGGTTGATTCTAGAGATGGAGTGGTTATCAAGTAAGGGTGACCTTCTCGGTTTTGAAAAGAGGGTAGTTAGACTCTTGACTTGCCTCGGTAATACCCTCGAAGTCGCAGGTAACCTTTAGGGTTCTATCATGATTTGTTTCCTAGAATCTCTTGACACATTTATTGGTAATTTGTAATTCGATCGAGTAGTGTTCGCCACTAAGGCGGATGGGTCATTTCGCTTATGCATGAGTTGTAGAGAATCACCTTAGTAAGTACATTTGGCAACATGGTTGGCATTTATTTCCAAGAGATAGTTCTTCTACGTGGAATACCTGATAGTAAGTGGACGAGATCCAAGATTCACTAGTGAATTTTGGAGAGCTTGAATGAAACCATGAGTACACAGTTATGTTTGAGCCGAGTATATTAGGAGGAGAATAAGTGAAAGTGGAACGAGAGGCAAAAGTGAAATGGATTCCAACCCATATTTTGAAAACAAGAATTAAGAAACTATGAAATTGTGTAGTTAAAGACGGTCAAAGCACAATGGAGTTAAGCTCAAGGAAATGCGACTTAGAAGATTGAAGACTAGATTCGCGCATCATATCTCTTTTTAAGAGTATATCCATGATATCTCTTTTCCTATAGAGCTTACTCACATGCTATCTTTTGTGTATATCCTCTCGGTCCTATTCTCAATCCAATTTCTGTTGCAAACCCCATAGGGAGTATGACTCATCTGTTAGTAACACATGTTGGGGCTTGAGGGTGTTCGTTGGTTTGACTAAACTTTTTGGGTTTTATAGGATACGGGTTGGTCTTAGGAAGGGATTCCCTTGTGACCTAAAAGGAGTCCATCATGCTTAGTTTCCTAGAATCATATATAGTGGTTGGGTTGAGTAATTCTTTGCGTGTCAGTCTGATGTTGATTTCGGTCTTCGGGGCTGATGCTTAGAGAGTTCTTCTCCTAATCAATATATATGTGGCATAGATTTCCAGTTTTGACATTGCCTAATGGGCACAAAGTTTTTACTTGCTTCTATCATTCGACTATACCTTTAGATAGGAACAATTGGGTGTAAACATGTGTTTGAGACATGTTATGATTGATGGTTGCAAGTGGCTGCAAGTGGTTGCTAGTGGTTGCTCGTGAATGCATTTACACACGTTAGGCACTAGATCGGCTCAATCACCTTTCATATTGCATATGCATGAGTATTTACACTTGTTTGTGGATGAAATTGAATGTGTTATCATGTGAATGTTGCATATGGATGAATGTTTATGCACACATATAGTGTTTATGTGACTAGGACTATTTGCATACATGTTGGACTCATGGCACTAAACATATTTTGCATTTAGAAGATTAATCAGGCCATATAATTTGCATTAGACAAGGAACATATACACACACTTCTTGCATATGTTCATACAACATTAGAAATCTCTTAAGGACAATGAATGCCTGTGATTGATGATTGAGTAGATGGATGATGGATGGTAGGACACATTCTTCTTAACTTGAAGATTTCGGGGATGAAATCCTTTAAGGAGGGGAGAATGTAACACCCCGTATTTTTTTTAATATAATTAAAAATGAAATAAAATATATGAAAATATGCTTATGATAGGTAAATAATGGTGATGCATAAGGAGAATTAATTAATACATGGAAGAGAAGAAAAATTAGTTCGATAACGGCGTATGTAATGGAAAAGATAGTAAAATAAGGATAACTAATTCAAGAATCAGGAAATAGGTAAAATGGACATCACCATTGCGTTCCTCTCGGAAAAATACGCGAAATAGAGTCCGAGTTTTCGAAAACCGGAGTCCGTATGACCAAGATATGGAAAAAACAAGATTTCAGCAGACTTTCTGGCAGACTGACCCAGGTCGACCATAGTGTCGACACTATAGTCGACCTGCCCCCCCCCCCCCAGGTCGACTATAGTGTCGACCCCCCTCTGTACAGGTTGACCTGGTCGGCCTGGGGTGGTCCAGAACCCATTTTTGTGGCCCGGGACGAGTTTTGATGGTCCGGATGGGTTTTAGGGTTAATCCGATGGCTGAAATGAAGTGCTACACCTATAAAATAACACCTAGACCTAGCCTAACTCACACAAATTCATATGACACCTAAATGCTGCTGGAATCTCTCTTGAGCCATGGCCGCCGTCTCCAAATTAAAGCTTAAGCGTTCAAACCCAAATCAAATCAAAGATCAATGCTTCTACAACAAATTCAAGAGGATAGATCAATGACACTGCAACTTTCTACGACAAATTCACTCCCTAATTCATTAGCCGTTCTCTGTAAGTTCTAGTTATTTTCAGATTTAAATATTTAATTATAATATGGCGATGAAATAAAGTGAAATTGATGTAAGTTTAGCTATATTTGCGGAATGTGAATTAAGATTAAAATCATGTTTTGTTGTCAAATGAAAATAGTACGATGCTTATTATGTTTGGTTATGTTGTATAATATTATGCCAGTGATTTGATTCTATCATCATGTTGGATTGGGAATTATTGAGTACAATGTTTGTCATGTTGTATAATATGCCAGTGATTTGATTCTATTATCATGTTTAATTGGGAATTATTGATAAGTTTATTATGCAAGTTTATGTTGTAGATTCATGCGATAAATGGTCAAATCTACATGTTTATGTATAAGAAAAACCTATGCCACACTTATCATATATTTGTGATTGGCTTGTGAGTATGTTAATTTAATCTATGTTGCCAAGTAACGCATGTGTATGTTGATTTGCCTATGTTGCAAATTAACATATGTATATTGATTAGTTCATATTGCTAATTCTCATGTATGTATGTTAATATGGCCTATGTTAAAAATACACATATATGTTGAATTAGCTTATAATTGCGAGTTCACACTTATGACACTATAATGTTCATAATGGTTATTTTGCAAGTTCACCCCTGTAATGTTCATGATGTCATTTTGCAAGTTCACCCCTATAATGTTCATGATGTCATTTTGCAAGTTCACCCCTGTAATGTTCATGATGTCATTTTGCAAGTTCACCCCTGTAATGTTCATGATGTCATTTTGCAAGTTCACCCCATTATGTTCACATTAATTATGCCATCAATGTCAAAATTATACCTTTGTCATGTTTATGATTGTGTATTTGTGTACATTAAATTAGGCTAAGTTTTTAGCCTAAACTTTATACTCAAAAATCATACGAACGTAAATTAGGCTAAGATAATTAGCCTAATATTAGACGGGGTAACGGTGGGTTAAAATGATTAATTATAGGAAAACTTGCCATAAATTGGTCATTTATCACATAAGTGATTTATGGCATAAAATGGTATTAATTATATACCTAATTTAATGAGATTGATTGGAAACAAATTGGGCATTAAATCTGAATTTGAACAATTTACATAATTAAAATGTAAATTAGAATTATGGCATAAAATGGTATTAATTATATACCTTGATTGGAAACAAATTGGGCAGTAATATGAATTTGAATAATTTACATAATTAATGTAAATTGGAAAATACGAATATGCTTAGCACGAGGTTGGATTGAGTTGTGATGTAAACCTGCCCGGACCCGCCCGGCTGTCCAGTAATCACAGCAATACCTATCCAATGTGGGAGGCTAAGCATTAGGCCCAATAAAGACCCGAGGTTAGACTGAGTTGTGGCGTAAGACTTCCCGGACCCGACCGGCACACCGGCAGCCACAACAATATCTGTCTAATGTGAGAGGTTGGTGCCCTAATAAGACAACTAGAGCTGAGCTAGGGTTGGTAGGGTTAAGTTAACTAGAACAATTAACCAATTTCAACATGTTAACTAAATTGGCGGGTAGGGTTAGGATAATCTGGACACTTAACCAATTTAATATGTTGACTACGGGAGTAGGTAAGGTTAAGCAAATGTTTAACTATTATAACATGATTAAACTGGACTAGAGAGTGAGGTTAAGTTAATGAGAACACTTAACTAATACAATGGGTTAATTAGACAAGTGGTTGCGGTTAAGTAGTAACACTTAACCAACATAACAGGACAAGCGGGTGGGCTAAGTTAACTTGAATAAGTTGATAACACTTAACCATTATAATATGACTAGTGGATGAGGTTAAGTTAACATGCACTTAACCAATCTGATGTGATGCGTGGTAGGGTTAAGTAACACACGGGGTTAAGTTAACAAGAAAATCCTTAACCAATGTAACCAGATAGACGAACGGGGTTAAGTTAATAAACCACACTTAACCAATCAAACATAATAAGTGAGAAAGGTTAAGTTAACTAAGGTAAACACTTAACCATGGTAACATAACGAGTAGGAGGGTTAAGTACATATCAGGTTGGTGGGTAATATTAATAAATATAGGCCCACATACACTTAACCATTAAATACACATGCTTGAATCAGTAGCGGGGTTAAGTACACATCAGGGTTGGTGGGTAATATCAGAGAATATAGGCCCACAGACTTAACCATTAGAAAAACCTAGTAACGGGGACCCATTTCAGCAGTAACCCACATTAGGTATCAACGGAACCCTGAGCTAGGCAGGGTGGGGCACGATTACTGGGCTGATTATAAGAGGTCAAATTAGCGGCAGTTGGTGCAGCAGTGCAGGTTCTAACGGAGTGCGGGCGTGCACACACTTCGACGCAGAAAATTTAGCCACTGGGCATCAGTAGGTATAAAGCTGTGCATCTTGATTGTGTCAGGGTTGCCACCATGGGACTTGATACACCCCATGGTGGGACCAGCACAACTATCTACAAGTAGGGGGCTGCGTGACACAAACGAGAACTAGGTCAAGTAGGGAGCCGATCGATAAGGTAGTAAGGGTGCATCGAATATATACATGGCCATTGGGGTGATCGAGGTGGAATCCTCATAATCGATGTACACCTGAAGGCTACCATAATTGCGGGGATTGGGATCACGTTGTAATTATTATATAACACGGGCTACTAGTTGGGACACTAGTAGGGGGTACGGATCCTTGTTACACAGGACACTAGTTGGGACACTAGTAGGAATACGGATCATTCAATGTAAGACACTTATGAGGATGCTAGTTAGGTGGTGCAGAGCAAATAGATATCGTTTTAATGGTAAAGCTTAGAAACCTTGCGATGTTATTCTTGATAGAAACCATGCGGTGGGATACTTGATAGGAATTATGGGATGTTATACTTGTTTCATCATGCCCGAAGTTTATCTTGTTACCTTAGTTTATCTTGTAATCATAGTTTATCTTGATATCTTAGTTTATCTTGCCTACCTTGTTATCATGCTTATGTTTACTTTCAGTTTATTCATGCCATGTTATCTTTACCTATTTTTATGCTGAAAGTCACTAGGACTTACTCAGTCTTTATGACTGACCCGTTTTGTTTCGCCTCTTTTTCTTCCGTTCCCCCCCCCCCCCCCCGCCAGGTTCACAGGGTGGGAATACAACTTAGTTCGGATCTTACCAAGCTCCAAAGCTCTTTCATGTATGGCTTGAATTTCTCTTGGCTATGGCTTGCTTTGCTTTATTGGGGAATACTGCAGTTTGTTTTTATGCTTCTTTGTTTTTGAGCAAGACAGATATTTTAACTATGAAATTGGGTGTACAGGTTGATGGGCTTTTCTTGTAAACATTTATATTTAATAAATGATTTGAAGTACTTCCACTTTATTTTCCGCTGTTTTATATATGTCTGTCTTGTAATATTTCTGTTCCAGTACCCATAATACTCCATTGAAGTTAAGGCATTCCCTTTGTGAGTGACCTTAACAGATGTGGGGTGTTACACCAAATGGGAAGTTAGAGCTCCGGATCCAGTTGGGAACCAATGATTTCACTTCATGGTTGGGCTTTGCTGCGGGACGTGTGCTAAGGAGTTGTCGACGTTCATAACTTCGATTCACCACTGAAAATGAATGATGGGCTACTTATCAGTGCAGTAGAGTCACTATGACTCGAGGGGCAAGGTGATGGTAGCAAGACTACGTTATCAGTGCAGTAGAGTCATTATGACTCGAGGGGCAAAGTGAACGTAGTAAGACTATGAGCCAGTGCAGATGGGGTGAATAACTCCATGGGGCAAGTGGACATAGTAAAGGATTGGTAAGGCTATGAGCCAGCGCAGATGGGGTGAATAACTCCATGGGGCAAGTGGACATAGCGAAGGATTAGTGGCTATGTATCAGTGCAGTGAATCCATTTATGACTTCATGGGGCAAGGTGATCATAGCAAAGTATTGAGGTGATCGAAGTGGTGACTATCGCATGCTTTACGCACTGAGTGAGAGATGTGAGGATGGTTGCTATGCTTGATTGTTTGCCATCACTATGATATGCACACCCCCACCCCCGTATCTTCACACCACATGTTATTGGCACCTTAGAGTGTTGTACAGCATATAGTGCTAACTCTTTGGTTGCAGGTTCAGGTATGGTTTAGTATACCTGTTATTGTTCTTTTTAGATGCTTATCGCTCATACCAGACTTTTGTCTGACCCGGAGTTTTATGTCTCTTCTTATTACTCTGGGTGCTCACACGAGCAGACTAGAGACAGGTTAGCTGGTGGTGCGCGAGTAGCTGATTTGGAGGCGAGCAGGAGGCTTCCATGTATGATATATAGATATTCTCCCTGTGTCGTTGGTGGTCGCTACTTGGGCATTAGTAGTGTACCTCCCTTATCTTGCTTTTGCTTTTTGAGACAGTTTGAAAAGTTGTAATAATGTTGGCTTTGGATCATAAACTGTACTTGGATTTTCCGCTGCTATTTTAGTTTGTTTTCAGCTTATGCACTGTCTCACCTGTTTTATGTCAAGTATGTTGTTATTATATTTTATTCCATGCGCTGTGAGACATTCTACAGGTTCTTTGTTTGGTTCTTTGTCTTCTTTCTTTTCTTCTGATGACCGTCCCGTGCTAACTGGACATGTGCACAGCGCACTTTTGGAGTGAATGTCGGTTGGTGCGGGGCGGGCCGTCACAGATTGAGTACCAAAAATCCACTTTTGGCATTAATGTTTTGATATCCCCTTGGATTTGATTTGTGAAGCAGAAGCTGTACATGCTTCTTGAGCCACTCTCTGGGCTTTTGATGTCAAAGCAGAGGATGCACGTGCTTTTTTGGCCACTCTCTGGGCTTGTGCGTTCGGTGCACTTGGCTAGGTTATCCATAAGCAGGGCCCAAGGACTTACCTGACCTCCCTCCAGGAGGCTCCTTATCCTGACCATCGTAGGCGATGATAAGATCTTAGAAACTTAAATCAGGCCATCGTAGACATCGAATTAAGGTTTACTATTTTTTTGCTCTATACTGACCATCGTGGGTACTGATAGAGGTTTACACGCCACCCCCTCCAAGGGGTGCCGTATCATGACCATCGCAGGCGATGATAGGGGTTGGCGTTCCCTTTTGCGAGTAATGCGGAACGTAGGTAGAGTTAGTACGTGCTCTTCTATGAGCAGAGGTAGGACATGCTTAATTCATAGAAGAGGGCTGGCATACTCTTCTACGAGCAGAGGAAGGGCGTGCTAACTTTAGATGCTCCGGCACAACCATTTGTGGTGTGAAATGGAGGCTTAAGCTTTTGATGCTTTAACCTAGCCCCCTCCATTTTGGGCATGGAAAAAGACTAACACACCACCTCCCTCCTGAGGGTGCCTTGCCCAGACCAATTTGGCGATGACAAGGGATTTGATCCATTAGTGCTTTGACCCATCTTGGGTTTCTTTAAGATTTGAAAGGAGGGTTTTCCATACCCTTAGTTATGTCTGCTAATCCTTTTCCTAAGGACTTTTATTGAACTTGATTTGATCTTTTTACAAACTCTTGTAATTGGCCTTGGTTGATGAATTTGATGACCATTTCCACAAGGATTCTGTAGTGGTTAGTTTCATGTCCATTCATCATGTGTTAATGACAGTAGAGTCCTCCGAAATTCCTTTCGTACTTGGTTTTTTTCTTTGTGAACAACCAATAGTTGAGTTCGTGTTTAGTTAAGAAGAAGATATTTACCATCAAAATGGTAAAGTAGTATCCCTTGGGTAATCCTGGCGCAATTCTCTCTCCATGTCGCTGAGACTTAACCCTTTTGCAGCCGAGTTTTGTTGTTTTACCTACATTTTTGTTTGTACTTCCCAAGATATACTGAGATTGAGGTGCTATACCTTCAGACCATTTGTTGGTGAAGTGGTCAAAATCATCCACTATTTCTTGTTCAAACGCTCCTCTGATTTGCTTGGGGAGAGTCTCCTTATGCGAGAGAAAATGTTAATATCTTTTGATGTCGAGCCACTTGGAGGAGGTGTTATGGTTTGTCCTATGTGGGAAAGGCTATTATCCCAAGCGTCGGAAGCATGTTGTTCTATTTCCCTTTTGCTCTTCATTATCCCCAAGGCTTCCACTCCCAGCTTTTGTTCTTCTGTCACTCTTGGGTTAGCGATTTCTGACTTATCCGTTCGAGATTCGGAAGACTCTTGTTGGACCTCTTACCCATAACTTTGTTTCTTCAAAGCCTTAGTCCGATCAAGGACGGAACAACACAGGTAGATATGTGGTAAGGTTAACCAAAGGATCGGAGGTTCAGGCCCTCCTTCTAGTGCCAAAAGTTAACGATATTTTCCATCAACACTAAAGATAGGTCTATGGAAGTGGACCTAAAGGAAAAAATAGGTTGTTTAGTCTTAACAAATTTGAGTTAGTTCACCGTCTCCTAGATATCAAGGTTTGGAATCCAAAAGAATAGTTACTCTTCCCTCAAGGGGTTAGTATCATGCTTAAGTGATTCAAGAACCAAAAGTTATCTTAGGATGAAGGATTCCTAAGCGCAACCCTTAGCTAATTGACTTAAAGGCTTGTGGAGAGGGGTTTTGTACTGATCTTGCGGAAGGGTCTAAATTTTGTAGGAGGAGGAGCACTTCACTTGGCTTACAGATAGGTTTGGATACAGACTCATATACATGTAAGAAGCAAACAGTGTGTTGCACAACAATAACTGATAAATCATATAACAAACCCATAAAGAAATATTCAAAGTATTGATCCACACTTTATTGATCTTTGATTTAGAATACATGAGTAGGATAGAAGAAATCCCAAATCGATCTAAGAATTAGGGTTTACTCTAGAGAAGAAAAGAATTAAAGAATTAAAGAATTAAAGAATAGGAATGAGGAAATCGTCCTTAAAATGTGACCCCTAGGGTCTTATTTATAGAGAATTAGGGGCCCCATCTGTTGTTAGGCCATTAGGCTTGGAGAAGCCTCTATTGGCCGCTTTTCTCCTTGGTCTCCGATGTTTTGCTTCTTACCGCCCTAGTGGTGCTGATTATTGTTTCCGGAGTGAGGGTCCTGGTTAGTTGAAGCTTCTTCGAGTTTGATATAAGCTTGTCGATATAAATGACTTTCGGAATATATTTGTGTTCCCGGTTGTGGCTTCCAGGTGTAGGCTTCCAGTTTTCTGAAGAATACTTTGAGGAGCTTGCCCTCGTGACGTATGTAAATAGCTGTCGGTTCAAAACCCCTATTGGTGTCGGTATCGAGCAGATAAGTATGGATAGCCTGTATCCCAATTAAGGTTTAGGTTTTCCTTACGATGGATTCTTCAGGCATAGCCTGGACTTTCGGAGGGTGGTTCCCGGTGATTTGTCTATCGTTTGTGAATGTGGCCTTTCGGTGCTTATGTAGTGGTTGTTTCGAAAGCTGATTCCGGAAAACTCCTTCGTGCTTTCAGCTTGGTATTCTTGATGTCTCCACCTTCTGATGTATCTTTATTAAGCAGGTTAATACCGGCAGCTCTTCCGCCTGTCCGGGTTCTGATTAGCGGAGATCCTGCCTCCCTCTTTCTTAGTTTCTTACTTAGATGACCTTTCGCTATAGAACCCTCTACCGGACATACCCTGCAAATATATCTTGCCAGATATACTATGTTGGTATTCTGTAGATTTTGAGCTCTTTTCTCCTAAGAAGGTGTCAGTTTATGCAGCTCTCGGATCATTCATTCATGCTCTTGGCTCATTCTAGTGTTTGGCTCTTGCTTTTGGAGAACTCATATGTGCTTGCGTTCATTCGATACCCCTTCACCGTCATCTTGTTTCAGAGTTAATTTTAGTAGTAACATCTGCATTTTCATAATTCGACTTAACATTAATTCAGGTGTCAAATTTCAATTCCATTTAACTTAAAACATGAATGGTATAAATTTCAAATTTAAAACAAATTGTTGAGTTATATTACAACTTGAATTCAAAATTTAAACCGTTAACTTCTGTTTTCTTTGACTTTAAATTCCACATTCATTTCATTTCATTTTTTTAAACCAACATTCAAATTCAAGTATTCAGTTTTTATACATGAATTAATTTTTTAAAGGTTCAAAATTTATCAATTAAACCATTAAAGCTTAATAAAATTCCTATATCAATTGACTCAAATCTTTCCATTCAATTAATTTAAACAACTTTAACTTTTATTCCTTTAAAAATTATCAATCAATAAATTTATTAACTTTTAAAACAATAAATCTATTTTTAAGTTTTTATTAAAACCATTCATCAAATCAGTTAATTTTTTAACTTATAAATTCAAGTTTTAAGTATTTGAAACATTAATTTTAAAATTAAAATAAAAATCAAAAATAAAAATCAATTTGATAAATCAAAACATGCTTATAAAATTTCCGAAAATAATATTATCTTCAAATAACAAATCCTATTTAGAAAAGGTACAGTTTGGCTAAAGTCCTTATTAAGTTTCAAAATATCTTTATTAAAAAAGATATGTAAATTAGATCCCTAGAATTAAGTTAACTAATAATTATATAAATTTATGCCATTATTCAGTGAATAGTGCCAGACATTTATGCAAGTAAATCAAAAATTGCGGAAATTTCTGCAACTATTCAATGGAAAATTTGCTAAAATTTACGCAATTTTTCACCAAAAAGGATGCTGAAAATTCCGCAATTTATCGAAAAAATTGCAGAAAATTCCGCAATTATTCAACAAAAAATTGTGGAAATTTCAGCAATTATTCATTGAAAAAATTACAGAAAATTATGCAATTTTTGGCATTATTGCATAAATGTCCTTAATTATTCATTGAGTAATTGCATAATCTTGTGAAATTTTTAGTAACTATATTCTAAGGACCTAATTTACAATCTTTTTTTGGGAAGGATATTTTGTGCATTAAGTTTGTTTTTAAGGACGTGAGCCTAATATTCACTTTAGAAAAATCATTTTAAATCCTTTCAGTAAATCAATTTTATTTAAATTCATAAATTCAAGTTAAAATGTTTCGAATCTTAATTCAAACCAAGATATTTAAATTAAATGTCAAAATAGATACCGTGACACCCCACGTCCGTTAATATCACTCATAAAGGGAACAGATTAAGTTTCGTGAAGCATTATAGGTAAACAGAAAAAGAAATATTACAAGACAGATATAAAATGACAGCGGAATTAAAAACTTTATTAATTATAAAGCATCGTTGTTCAAAAACATCACATGTCTAAAATACACAAAAACCATTTTTTCATAAAAACTACTATCTTGTACTTTAAAACATCATAGTACATAAAAGAAGCAAAATTCCCCAAATAAAATATAGCCATAGTAGTAAGGATAGGAGCTTGAGCCATATATCTAAGTAGCTCCAGCAAAATGAAAGCAGAATCACGGTTAAGCCTAAGTATTCCCACCCTGAGAACCTAGGGGGGGAGGGAACGGAAGAAAGAAGAGGAAACAAAAAGGGTCATACATAAAGTCTGGCGAGTCCAGTTACTTTTAGCAAGTAAATAAGTAAAAGTATCATGATAGTCATATAAAGTGGATGAGAGAGATAACAACATATAAGGCAGGTATGACAAGGTAAACATGATAGAGCGTAAATGCTTCACTAAAGATTCCATGATTTCTGCACTAATACTAGTATCACCAGAATGAGATGATCCCAATAACTATAAGATGGTAGACTTAGGCATACGTCCCGATATATCATAACCACTACCCTAATCAATCGGCTCCCTACTCCGTAGATACCCTATGCGGCCCCACAGTAGGAGGTATCACTTTCCAAATGTGGTAATCCTTCGTGATGTGCACAACCATATCTATTGGTGTCATGGTTGTCTTAGTCCCCTCTGCCCGGCTCATGCACGCACATGTCCCCAGTTGGTTTGCGCCGCCCACACCGTCCTCCTTGTTTGGATCTCTTACAATCATCCCAGTAAGTAAGCCCCAACTCCGACCTAGTTCGGAGTACTCGTTTGATACCTATTAAGGGTTACTAAATGAAACGGGTCCCACACAATATGATACAAGCTCTCCCCTTTGTCTTGTATCCCCTCTGGGATTTCCACCGGTTATGCTTACCACTAGGTATCTTTAATTACATAACCCTATTATTTCCACAAGTCATGCTTACCTAGAAAAAGGTTTCTTTAATTACATAACTCCAACATTCCCACAGGTTATGCTTACCACTAAGTGTCTTTAATTATATAACCCTATCAGGCTAAGTTTATGGGCTTGTAAATATTACCCACCCCTTCAGATTTACTTAACCCACCCACTGTTCAACCAAATTTACTTAACCCCATTTTAAGTTTACGTTCATACAATCCCTATGGATTCAACTAGGTTAAGTATTCAAGATTTATTACCATATTTTCACTTATGGTTACAGTGTGCTAGACCTCCCACATTAAGCCTACCAATTGTGGATGCTGGACACGCCGGGCAGGTCCGGACAGGCTTATTCCACAAATCGGGCCTAACCTCGTGTCCTAGCACGTTTCGGTTTTGTGCACTTAGGCCTCTCACGTTAGATTCACCACTTGTGGTCGCTGGATATGCCGGTCGGTTCCGGGAAGACTTCCACCAGAAGTGCAATCTAACCTCGTGCCTAAGCGCGGCTTACAATTTAAAGTTATTGTAATTCTAGGCATTTCCATTATTAGCCAATTTTACCTATGTCTTTATAGGTGTTCATGCCCTTTTTTCCCCATTATGAATTATATGCCCAATTTCATGTTCATAAACATTACTCAGGTAATTCCAAATTAATATTCATATATTTCATTCAGGTCATGCTTAAACTTCCAATTACCAATTTATGCCAATTTCAATATTTTACCCCTCGTTCCCCTGTTTAACGCATTCGCATAATTTTAGCGGCATGCCTAGGCTCGAGAATAGCCTGACTATATATACTAAAAGGGAAAGGCGAAGGGAAGATGACAGAGATGGCTATTCTAACAAAACTGACATAAGCATATGATGGCATAATGTTAAGATGAACATATAAGAACAGATCGGTGAACTTGTGATAATAAAATAGGTTCTAACATAGTAGGGATGTCATAATAGGCATGATTAGATTTAAATAAGGATTTAGATGTCCAACTAATGATAGATCCAAATTAACCACAACATGATAGGTACAAGATGATCTAAATAGTAAATTAGATCTATAATCAAAAGTAGATCTGACGTAATCAGAATATCATAGATTCATCAATTTCAATAGATCGGATATGATAAAGGTTGAGATCCAAATTACAGTCATATCATGTTTTACTTTTAGTTATTTAAATCTAAAAATAACTTAAACTCATAGTTTTCGGATCTAGAAGAATAGAAGGAGGAAAACGGAGATTGAATCACAGATCTACACTTGAATCTCTAAACTTGATTTGCAGAAGAAGAAAGAGATTTGATTCAGTCCAGGCACCGACAGCATTTAGGCCTCCATTGATTTTCAATGAAGAAAACAAGAAATGGACCTATATTTATAGCTGCCATCTCCCAAAATTCGACCTGCCACCTCAGCCCTAGGGGGGTCGACCCACTCCTTAGGAGGTCGACCCTGGGGTCGACACCCCCACTTGAGGGATCGACCTAGGGGTCGCACCCCCCTTAAGGGGTTGACTCCTCTGGGCGGGAATTTTCCCGCTCACCCCGAATTCTGAAATTTGAATGATTTTGAACTTTCTGGACCTAATTTTGAATTCTTGGACCCTATATATATAATTATTTTGCGCGTATACAAACTTTAAACCTTCATAAATTCTTCACGGTATCCGTTTTACGCAAACAAAATGTCTATCTTGACTAGAATTTTTAGACGAACGCAATGGCGCAGTCCATTTCCCTTAATTCTGAATATTAAATTAATTGTTATTTAATTTATCCTCATTAGTGTTGTTAAAATTATGGGGTGTTACATTCTCCCCTACTCAAAGGATTTCGTCCCCGAAATCTCCAAGTTAAGAAGAATGCATATCCCACCATCCATCACCCATCTACTCATCCACCAATCACAGGCATCCATTATCCTTAAAGACTTCTGATGCTTATATGAATATATGCAAAGGTGTGTATATATGTCCCAATACTAATGCGAAGATCAGGCGGTCTACTTTTCAGTCGACCTCCTTAATGCAATGTATGTTAGTGTCATGAATCCAACATGTATGCAATAATCCTATTATAACATGTAATTTCTACATGGGTTCACAAACATCGATCCAAATGCAACATCCATATGATGGTACATTCAATTTCATCCATAAAAAGAAAAGAAAATGCACACACATCGATATGCAATATGAGAGTGATTGAGCCGATCTAGTGTCTAATGTGTGTGTATATGCATCCACGAGTAACCACTAGAAAACACTTGCATCCCCCAAACATAGCATGTCTCAAACACATGTTTACATCGATGGGATTCCTACCTAAAGGTCGAAGATTTGATCGATATGATACACTTAAATGATAGAAACAAGCATAAATAAAAGCTTTGGAAAGGAAGTTAAGAACATACCGTCGAAAAGAAAAGGGTACAAGCACGAATCTTGTCTTCAGTCTCCCATGTTGCATCCTCTGGGTTATCTCCCTACTGAACCTTCATCAACTTGATTTCTTTATTGTGTAGCTTCTTAACTTCTGATCCCAGAATACGGGAAGGAACTCGTCTGACTATCGCCTTCCGTTCCACTTCTACTTCTTCCAATGCACTCGGCTCAACTACTTCCGCGGTATCATGCAAGCACTTCCGAAAGTGAGAAACATGGAAAACATAATGAACAATGGATAGTCTCTCTGGTAGCTTTACTCTATAGGCCATTTGGCTAATCCTTTCTTTTATGGGAAATGGCCCTACGAATCTTGGTGCCAATTTCCCTACAGATCGGAAGCGAACCACATTCCTCAAAGTTGACACTTTAATGAAAACCATATCTCCTACTTCGAATTCAATGTTAGTCCTTCTCTTGTCTGCGTAGTATTTCTGCCTATCTTGAGCGGTCTTCATTCATCATCTAATAAGATTAATCTTCTCAGACGTTTCTCTAACCATATCTAGTCCAAGCAATAGCCTTTCTGTAGATTCCCACCAACAAATTGGTGATCTACAGGGTCATCTGTGTAATGCTTCGAAGGTTCCATGCCAATACTAGCTTGATAACTGTTGTTATAGGCAAACTCTACTAAAGGAAGATGCTCTTCCCAAGTCCCTCCGAAGTTTAGGGTACACTGCCTCAAAAGATCTCCAAGAATTTTGTTCACCCTCTTCGTTTGTCCATCAGTCCGAGGATGATAAGCGGTGCTCAAACATAATTTTGTACCTAATGCTTCTTTCAAACTCCTCCAAAATTTACTAGTAAAGATGGGGTCACGATTTCTTATGATGCTAGAAGGTACTCCATGAAGACGGACTATCTCACGAACACAAATTGCTGCTAACCAAGTTGTCGTCCTCTTACTCTTAACCGGAATAAAATGAGCGCTCTTAGTAAGTCTATCTACCACCACGCAAATATTGGTGTTGCCTTTCTTTGATATAGGCAAACCATCTATGAATTCCATAGAGACGCTCTCCCACTTCCACTATGGAACCTCCAAAGGATGAAGTAAACCACCAGGCTTCTTTTGTTCAACTTTGCCTTGCTGACAAACTAAACATTGATAAACAAACTCTGCCACATCTTTCTTCATCCCTGCCTAAAATAAAACCCTCTTTATGTCCCTATACATCTTATCACCGCCTGGATGAATAGTCATCTTAGAATGATGGGCTTCTTCTAGGACTGTCTTTAACAAACTTCCAGATTGAGGAACACAAAGCCTTCCATCTTGTCGCAACCATCCTTTATCGTCAATGGAATATCTATTGAGGTGACTAGAAGTCTCCTCTTTACTGAGCCTTTCCAAGATGTCTAAATTTGTGGATTATTTCGCTGCGAAGCTCCTACCTAATCCATAAGAGTAGGTCATATCTCTAGCGACGCAAACAACCAGGCAAAAGCTCGGTGTAGGGTCTAAAATCAAAAGTCGATATGAACTCCAAGCTTTTCCTTTCCACAAACAGAGGACTTAAGGCTATCCTCCGCCTACTCAGTGTGTCTGCCACCACATTACCCTTGTCAGGGGTATAAGCAATCTCAAAATCATAAGAAGCTAGGAACTCTATCCACCTTTGTTGCCTTAAATTAAGATCCTTCTACGAGAACAAATACTTGAGAGATTTATGATTGGTGTACAACTCGAACCTCTCTCCAAGCAAATAATGATGCCACATCTTAAGCATGAATACTATGGCAGCTAGCTCTAAATCATGGGTAGTGTAGTTCTTCTCATGGACTCTTAGCTGTCTACCCCCATAACACACTACCTTCCCTTCTTGCATCAGAATCGCACCAAGCCCTGTACCACATGCATCAGTGTAAACTGTTGACAATTTATTCCCATCAGGCAAGGTCAAGACTGGGGTTGTTGTCAGAGCCCTCTTCAGTCGTTGGAAAGCAACATCGCAATCTATATTCCACGAAAACGCCAAATTCTTCTTCGTTAGCCTGGTGAGTGGGGCTGATATCTTTGCGAAATCCTTACTGAATTTCCTGTAATAGCCTTCCAATCCAAGAACACTTCTCACCTCTGTTGCATTTTACAAGACTTACCAATCTTGAACTATAACCACCTTTGCGGGATCTACTGCTATCCCATCTTTGGAAAGCACATGCCCTTTTCTCCAAAAATGGCATTTGGAGAACTTTGCCTTAAGCTGATGCGCACGGAGAGTCTTCAAAACTTCTCTCAAATGTTGGGCATGCTCTTCTTTGCTCTTTGAGAAGATCAAGATATCATCGACAAAGACCACGAAAAATTTATTTAGAAACTCCCGAAACACCCTACTCATCAGATCGACAAAATAGGCGGGTGCATTTATCAACCCAAAAGGCATAACTAGCCATTCAAAGAAACCATCTGGAGTCCTAAAAGTGGTCTTATCTATACCGTCTTCAGCCACCCTCAACTGATGAAACCCCGTGGCCAAGTCTGACTAAGAAAACACCGAGGCACCAACAAGTTAGTCAGATAAGTCGTCTATCATCGGAAGTTGGTGCCTGTTCTTCTTAGTGAGTTTGTTCAACTCTCTATAGTCCACACACAAACGAAGCGAACCATCCGCTTTAGTTGCGAATACTACTGGAGCACCCCATTCAGATATGCTTCACCTGATAAACCCTTTCTCAAGTAGCTCCCCTACTTGCCTGCTAAGCTCCTTCCTTTCCCTTGGAGCCATATGGGCACCGGTAATGCAACTGGCTTTGCATTGTCCACCAGATATATACGAAAATCGATTTCGCGCCTTGGAGGTAAGCCCCATACCTCATCAAAAACATCAGAATAATCTCTGACTACTGGAACATATTGCAGATCATCGGTAGATGCATAAAGAAACTCTAGGAAACTAAGCATGACAGACCCTTGTGGGTCAAAAGAAATCTCGAGGGTCCTTCCATGGCAAGTCAGAAGCCTAACGACCCTTCTCTCGCAATCCAAAATGGAACCATACATGGTTAGTCAATCCATCCCTAGAATCAAACCAAAGCCCAAAATACCGAGCACATACACGTCGCACTCAAACTTGGCGCCTAAGATAGATATTCTCAAACCTCGACAAATCATAGACAAATGAGCCGAACCACCAATGGGGTTTGAGACAACAACGGGATCCACTACCATACTAGCATTTAAGTGCAGAGATTCAACCATAGAACTTGATATAAACGAATGCGAAGCGCCAAAATCAAAAAGAGTTCTAATAGGATGACTGGAAAGAGAAATCAAACCTTCCACAGAAATCTTTCTACCTCTATCCGGGGCATTGGTCGCGAGAGCGTGCACCTACCCTCCAGAAGCTCCTTCCCTTTGACCTTGTCCCTGTGGTCCCTGTTTCTTCGGGCACTCCCTAGCAAAGTGTCTGACCTCTCCACAATTGAAGCAAGTATTCTTCCTTCTTTTACAGTCTTTGACCAAGTGACCCTCTCGTCCACAACTGTGACATTTCCTCTTATCCTTAGCCTTGTCATTCTTTCCGCCCTTCTTCTGTTGTTGTTGCTGCTATTGTCCTTTCTTGGGCCATACCTTTTTATTTTGCGTTGTTTCCTCAGCTTTTACTTCCTTCTTTTCTCCCATATCTTCCTCATGCATCAAGGCCATATAAACAAGCCTTTCAAATGTAGCTTCCATTGGAAAATGGGACATAGCTAACCCATGAAGGGGTTCATTCAGCCCTTTTGCAAACCCAAAGCTTTCTTATGTGGAGTATCCACCAATTCCAATCCAAACCTTGCTAGCTAGTTGAATTTATTCACATATTCCTTAACATTCATGTTTTCTTGTTTGAGCGCCAAGAACCTCTCCATCTGCATGCTTTTCTCAGCTTGTGAAAGAAACTTCATTTCAAACCTCATTCTAAAATCATCCCATGTCTCTACCGGACGTCCAGCTTAGATTGCTTCCCACCAGAACGAAGCTTCATCTTTCAGTATCCAGGCAGCTAACTGAATCTTCCTTTGATCTTCCACTTCAAAGATTACGAACAAGTCCTCAGTCTCCTTGAGCCAATTCCTTGCCTCTACGAATGTTTCGGTTCCACGGTACGGCTTTTCTCCCATGGCACAGAAATCTTTGCAGATCTTAGCGAAATTACCTGCCCTTGAAGGAGGAGGAGGAGCAGGAATGACAGGTGCAGCTGGGGGAGGAACGTCAGCTTGACCACCGGCAGGCGCCGTGACCTCTAGATACATGCGGAACCAGCCTGATGTTGTAACGCCCTCATGGATATTAGGTTCCCTAGACATGCTGAAACAAAAAGGAAAGAGATTTAGACAAAGAATCGAAGGATATTACATATGGCTTTGGGTAATATGTTTTTCAAAATAGATATTTCTTTTGAAAATGCTTCCTTTTAAAACCTTTTTGAAAATAATTTTCAAAAACTTTTATCTAATCTGGTACCGAGTGGGACACCCCACGTCCGTTAATGTCACTAACAAAGGGAATGCACTAAGTTTTGTGAAGCATTATAGGTAAACAGAAACAGAAATATTACAAGACAAATATAAAATGACAGCGGAATTAAAAACTTTATTAATCATAAACCATCGTGGTTCAAAAACATCACATGTCTGAAATACACAAAAACCATTATAAAATAAAAACTACTGTCTTGTACTTTAAAACATCAGAGTAAATAAAAGAAGCAAAATTCCCCAAATAAAATATAGCCATAGTAGCAAGCATAGGAGTTTGAGCCATACATCTAAACAGCTCCAGCAAAACGAAAGTAGAATCATAGTCAAGCCTGAGTACTCCCACTCTAAGAACTTGGGGGGAACCAAAGAAAGAATAGGAAACAAAAAGGGTCAGACATAAAGTCTGGTGAGTCCAGTTACTTTTAGCGAGTAAATAAATAAAAGTATCATGAAAGGCATGTAAAGTGGATAAGAGAGAGATAACAACATATAAGGAAGGTATGACAAGGTAAACATGATAGAGCATAAATGCTTCACTAAAGATTCTATGATTCTCTGCACTAATACTAGTATCACCAGAACGAGATGATCCCAACAACAATAAGATGGTAGACTTAGGCATACGTCCCGATGTATCCTAACCACTACCCTAATCGATCGGCTCCCTACTCCGTAGATACCCTGTGTCGGCCATACAGTAGGAGGTGTCACTTTCCTAATGTGGCAACCCTTCGTGATGTGCACAACCATATCTAGTGGTGTCATGGTCGTCTTAGCCCCCTCTGCCCGGCCCATGCACGCACATGTCCCCGGTCAGTTTGCGCCGCCCACACTGTCCTCCTCGTTTTGATCTCTTACAATCAGCCTAGTAAGCGTGCCCCAACTCCGACCTAGTTCGGAGTACTCGTTTGATACCTATTAAGGGTTACTAAATGAAACAGGTCCCACACAATATGATACAAGCACTCCCCTTTGTCTTATATCCCCTCTGGGATTTCCACCGGTTATGCTTACCACTAGGTGTTTTTAATTACATAACCCTATTATTTCCACAAGTTATGCTTACCTAAAAAAAAGGTTTCTTTAATTACATAACTCCAACATTCCCACGGGTTATGCTTACCACTAGGTGTCTTTAATTACATAACCCTATCAGGCTAAGTTTGTGGGCCTATAAATATTACCCAACCCCTCAGATTTACTTAAAACACCCACTGTTCAACCAAATTTACTTAACCCCATTTTAAGTTTATGTTCATACAATCCCTATGGATTCAACTAGGTTAAGTATTCAAGATTTATTACCATATTTTCATTTATGGTTACAATACGCTAGACCTTCCACATTAAGCCTACCATTTATGGATGCTGGACATGTCGGGCGGGTCCGGACAGACTTATTCCACAAATCGGGCCTAACCTCGTGTCTTAGCATGTTTCATATTTGTGCACTTAGGCCTCTCACATTAGATTCACCACTTGTGGTCGCTGGATATGCCGGTCGGTTCCGGGCAGACTTCCACCACAAGTGCAATCTAATATCGTGCCTAAGCGCGGTTTACAATTTAAAGTTATTATAATTCTAGGCATTTCCATTATTAGCCAATTTTACCTATGTCTTTATAGGTGTTCATGCCCCTTTTTCCCCATTATGAATTATATGCCTAATTTCATGTTCATATACATTACTCAGGTTATGCCAAATTAATATTCACATATTTCATTTAGGTCATGCCTAAACTTCCAATTACCAATTTATGCCAATTTCAATATTTTACCCCTCGTTCCCCCGTTTAACGCATTCGCATAATTTTAGCAGCATGCCTAGGCTCGAGAATAGCCTGACTATATAAAATAAAAGGAAAAGGCGAAGCGAAGATGACAGAGATGGTTATTCTAACAAAACTGACATAAGCATATGATGGCATAATGTTAAGATGAACAAATAAGAGCAGATCGGTGAACTTGTGATAATAAAATAGGTTCTAACATAGTAGGGATGTCATAATAGGAATGATTAGATTTAAACAAGGATTTAGATGTCCAACTAATGGCAGATCCAAATTAACCACAACATGATAGGTACAAGATGATCTAAATAGTAAATTAGATCTATAATTAAAAGTAGATCTGACATAATCAGAATATCATAGATTCATCAATTTCAATAGATCTGATATGATAAAGGTTGAGATCCAAATTACAGTCATATCATGTTTTACTTTTAGTTATTTAAATCTAAAAATAACTTAAACTCATAGTGTTCAGATCTAGAAGAATAGAAGGAGGAAAACAGAGATTGAATCACAGATCTACACTTGAATCTCTAAACTTGATTTGCAGAAGAAGAAAGAGATTTGATTCAGTCCAGGCACCGACAGCATTTAGGCCTCCAATAATTTTCAGTGAAGAAAACAAGAGAAATGAACCTGTATTTATAGCTGCCAGCCCCTAGAATTCGACCTGCCACCTTAGCCTTAGGGGGTCGACCCTGGGGTCGACACCCTCCTTGAAGGTTCGACTCCCCTAGGAAGGAATTTTCCCGTTCACCCCGAATTATGAAATTTGAGCGATTTTGAACTTTCTGGACCTAACTTTGAATTCTTGACTATATATATATATATATATATATATATATATATTGAAACAAAAATGTGTGATCTTCTATAAAGAAGAGAGCACACATATAAATAATAAAAACAATACGGATACAATATTCGACCCACAACCCAAAAGAAGAACCAAATAAAACAAAACAAAACTACAATAATGTAAAGGAAAGTAGATAGATGAGCTCTGGATAAACCACCGCCCATCAAACTTCAATATCGAATTCCGGCAAAGCCATCACTCGATAATGAAGTATATCTACTCCAATACATGAACAAGGTACTCAAAGATAAAAACAACAACAACAACAACAAAAACTAAACATCCCAAGAGCAAATACTACAAAAAAAGCCTCTCACTAATACACTCAAGATAGAAAATCAAGCAACAGCCCAAACAGCAACCCATCCGGCTCCACATCTAACATCAACTACCAGAAACCTGAAAGAAACTAGACAAAAACATAAGTAACCAACACATATATTTATGCGTATATGTGCATATTTATATATGTATATATCAAAGAATATATATATTTATATACACACAAATATAAACATATATCCATATATATATATATATAGATATATGCGAAGAAGAAAAGAAGAAAAAACTAATAACAAGTATGAGGTCTATTACGAATAAATTAACTATTAATTCTAAAAAATAAACACAAATTAAATCTAACCTTAGTCAAAAAAAATCTCAAAAAACGATTCACCAAAAAACTTATAGTGAGAGTTAGACATCCAATCGAAACAGAAATTAACAATCCTAGTAATTAAAGTATAAGAAGATATAGAAATAGAATTAAAAAGTCTTTGATTCCTCTCCAACCAAATGAACTAACTAATGGTAGATACTAAAGAATCCAACACATATCTCTGTCTAGTGTTATAAGAAACTCTATAGTAATGCCAATATTCAACATAATTGCTAAAGGAAATTGAACTACCAAAAAAAAAATCCTAATAACCATAATTAAAATGTAATAAGTAACAATGCAAGAGAAAAATAAATGATCAACATCCTCATTCAAAAGACTACAGAAACAACACTTACCATCAAACACAATATTCTTCTTCTTTAAAAACTCAACCGTATTAAGCATCTTATGAATAATCAGCCACATAAGAAACTTAGCTTTAGGAGGAGCACTAGATTTCCAAAGAAACTTAAAAGGATAATAAGAAACACCAGAAAAATTAATGAAATTATACATGGAATTAACAGATAATACTAATCTACTATCAAAACCCCAACTTATAGAATTGTTATTCTCATCAAGATGGTAAAGATCTAACTTTTCTTTAAGTAAAGCTAATTGCCTTAACATTCCCACTTCTAAAATATTATCAAAGGAAAACTCCCACGGGGGATCCAAATCACCTCTATAAACGTCAATAATTAAAGCATTCTTGAAGCGGAAATTATTAAAAAGCTCACTAAATACAATTTTAAGAGGAAAATGAGAAATCCAAGCATCATGCCAAAAATATGTAAGATTCCCAGAATGAATAGTCAACTTACAACCTAAATAAAAAAAATCAAAACACATCAGAACAGACTTCCAAAAATACGATAATCTATTAAACCAACTAAAACTAGAACCAACAATAAACTCCCCGCCAGAATATTAAAATTTGGAGATAATATTCTTCCAAGTAGCCGACACATCAGGGCATCTATATCTCCAAAGCCATTTGGCTAACAAGGAAGAATTAAAATTAAACAAATTAATGATCCCCGGGCCACCGTCCTTTTTGGGCTTACAACACACTTCCTAGTTAACTAAACATTTAAAGCCTCTACAAATAGAAACACCACTCCAAAGGAAATTACACCTGATTCTATCAATTCTCTCAATAACCTAACGAGGAAATCGACGAATAGCCATCCAATAAGAGGGAATGGCAGACAACACCGAATTAACAAGCACTAATCTACCAGCTCTAGACAGGAATCTATTATTCCAACCCGATAATCTATTATTGATCTTATCAATAATAACTAACCAATCATCCTTCTTAAGTTTCGAAGGCCTAATCTTAAAACCTAAATAATCAAAGGGAAATTTCATGACAGAACAGTTCAAAGTGTCAGCAACCAGAGACTCAACATTATCAAGATCATTAAGGACCAATAAAGCACTCTTATCAAAATTGATTCTAAGCCTAGAAAGCATACTTGTTCACCTAATAGTTACGCACATACACTTCCTTACATGGCACTGTAACTATTATTCTGCTTATTGCCTTTATTTATCAATCGTGCTAGTAATTATACAGCTGACCATACTTTATGTCTGACCCACTCTTCTTTCCTCCTTTTTCTTTCCCCTAGCAGACTTACAAGGCAATGATTGACTGATGTTAGCGGCTTTGGAGGATTCAAGTCAGAGATCTTACTTTCTTCCATTTAATGACAACATATTTGTTCTTGAGCTGATTCTGTACTTGAAAGGGGATTTTATTTGTATACTCTCATTTAAGCAAAGATTATAAAAGACATATGGTTTGTATTATCTTATTTGTGTAAAGCATTAGTTTGAAATAACATCCTCTTGTAATATAAAAGTTTCAATTGTTTTTGTTTTATGTCTTGTGAATCATAGCATCTATGATGTATATTTATATCTTTATACCTATAACGCCTCACTTTTTCTAGCGGGACCCGATTTTGGGGAACGTTAAAGGGTGTGGGTTGTTACACCAAATCAAAGGGAAACAATATATATAACCCACGCACGATATGTAATCCGAGATACATACCTTATATTAGTGTTATAAGCAAGTCAGCTTATACTTTAGCAATATAGTGCAAAAGCAAGCTCAATATCCAAAGCACACACCCTTGCTACCTACTAACCTCAGTACATAAATGAGAATTATGCATGCATAGAGTAAAACGAATATACATAGCATAAGCAAAATATAACATAAGAAAGCATGATGTGTTAACAACAATGCATATAGCACCAAATCCATTCACAAAATCCAATGTTACATTCAAATACATATTCCTTTCATTAACATTTAATTTGTTTGTAATTTAAATTTTTTAGATTCAGTTTAATAAATTGATTTTCATTCAATTCATGTACACATTCATTTTCATTAACATTCATTTTATTAACGTTCATTTCACTTACATTCAATGCTAACATTCAAATACCTACGTTTTCATTTTTATTACAATTCAATTCATTTGGATATGGGGTCCTTTAACCCTGTCGGCCATGTCAAAAAAAAAATCATTTGGATATGAATTGTATATTTTAAAGTTATTCGCATTTGCTTTACTTACATTGAATAATTAATATTTGTTTTACAACTTAAGTTCATTTTATTTCATGAAGTTAATTTCAATTTATAATTCATATTTTTCATTCCAATATCAAATTTGTTAGTGATTCACTTGGTTTGTCATTCTTATGTTGATATTAAATTTGAAAGGTTCCTTTTATTTTTATTAAGAATTCATTCAAGTTAGTAATTACTTAAAAGATACAATTTATTTAACATTCTTTGCAAATTTATCTTATATTTTCAATCAATTTATGGAGATATACTTTATTTATAATTCGTTATTCCTTTTAAGTACACATTAATTTACTAAAAGAGCTTCCTCATTTATTATTTGATTTTTTAGATTAAACATCTCTAAATATTTTTAAGTATCAACTCAACGTCTTAACTGGAATTATATATCTTTCTCGCTTTCGAAACTTAAAAATAAACACTAGTGATGTCGCGATCATCACCAGAATTATTTTCAAGCGACTAAAGTGCAATTCTATATCTATCTAGTACGTTTAGGACTTGGTACATACTTAGCTAGGAATATGTACATACTCGATAGTCCAATCTTAAGGTAAAATAAAAATAATTAAAACCCTTCTTTTAAAATAAAAGATATATACTAATTTTCAATTGTATGTATGATGAAATAATATATTATATTTCAAATCATTTCTTATTATAAGATTTCAAATAGAGAAATATCTCTCCCACTCATTTATTTGGTCATATTTTGATTCCAATCATTTATTTAAATATACTAACTAAAAATTACAAATATAAAGTGGTATTCTTAAAAGAATATGTTATATTGTTCATACATTTGTATTTTACTTAAGTAACCATTTTGCTTAATTCACAATTCATAACCTTAATTATCCAAATTTTATACTTATATTCTAATTTTAATAAGTTCTCGAATCTCATCATAAATTACGGGTATATTAATTAAGTTCCTATATATAAAAGTCAATATACAAATTAAGTCTATTTTTTTATTAAATCCTAATAAATTAGATTCAAATCACTTATTATTCTTTTCCATTCTTATTATTACCATAGTTTAATAAATTATCGTTTATATTTATTCCTAACTTTCAACCAACCATTCTCCGTTTAAAAATACTAGTCTGTTTCATTAGCTTGGCAAAACATGTCTTAAAATTTATGTTTGCCTAAATTATACTTAAGTATGTATAATTAAGTTTCCATTTGTATATAAATCATATACCAATTTAATTTATATTCAATTCAACCTTATCAAATTAGATTCATAACCATATTATTCTTACTACTCAAAATGTTAGATAAGCACAAAAATTATTTTTAAGTAACCGAATTTCTAACTCAAATGAACCATAATCAGTTTGTTAATTTTTAGTTATACTAATAAAATCCATATAAATCCATTTGACTTTCCTAAGTCAAATTTATATATATTTCAAATCAATATTTCTAAATAAATTTATAAGTATCCCACTTAAAATGAAATTAATATTCCAATTATATTAATTTTAAATCAAATTTGTATATGTTCCTATTTGACTAAGAATATCACAATTTCAAAATATAATTATCTTTACAACCATTTCAAATTATTTATGAATTCAATAAATCTTTTAAACAAATTTCTTAAAATTGGATATTATCTCTTAATGGGATTTTAAGAACTATTTAAGTTAAATTTTTCAATAAACCTTTTAAATAAATTTCTTAAAATTGGATATTATCTCTTAATGGGATTTTATGAACTATTTCACCTAAAATTTGAATTGTGTGGTTTTTACACAAAATAGATTATGATCATTATTTAAATATCCTTTTCACTTTATATAAATCCATATATTTATAAGTTATTATTTTGTAGATCTTTTTTATCTCGATTTCCTTAAACATCCTTATGTTCTGAAGCAAAAAATCTTTTATAATACCTTGAAAAACAATTTATTAATGCTACAATTTCCCTTAGGTCATTTTATACAATGGTAATTTCAAAATATTCATTTCAAATTCAACAGCTGATAAACTAAGTTATTAATTCTCTATAAATTTATAGTTAAATCCCTTCGGTTAATCTTGGAAAACACAAAGATTGATTTAAAATAAGATTGAGATTTAGACTTAAGAAAAACTTTACCAAAGAGAAATCTATCAAGGATTATGGATTTAATAGAGTGGGAATTTCAAAAAAAAAATATAAAAAAATATTTTCAAAAACATGCTCTCTCCAGAACGACTCTAGTGATGATTCCACTCATTCTAGGGTATTACTACTCTATCTCTAATGAGCTTGAACCCCACAATCTATGGTTTGACCAAACCAAAGTTTTGATGCCAACTATAACGATCTATTATTTCCAACCATTCAAGTCGATAATAAAACCAAATTGAATCATTAGAAATGGAAGATTGTTATTACTATGGGGTTTAACAAGAATCAAATCATAGAATCACAGACACAAACTAATACAATATCTCACAACGGAACAAATAATATAATACATTAGTGCTTACATAAACAAATATAGCAGAAGTCTAAATACATATGATTTCTAATACAGATGGAAAGTAAAGAATAGAAAGATAAATATATGAGTCTTCAACTAGTCTCCAGCTCTGATAAGATGTAATTTCAAATGTTGTAATAATCAATCTGATCCGAGCTCAAAGTAAAACAAATGTAATGACCTGGGTTTTTGGCGATCTTGGTTATCCGATATACAACACATATCGAACATCCAAGGATCGAAAATACCGATCATTAATGAAAGAAATTAGAGGATGAGGAAAGATAAGATAGAAACTTAGAATAGAAGAAGAAGAAGAACACAATATCAGAGTAACACGAATCTCACAGCGGAACGAATAAATATATTTCATAACATAACTTTGAAATACAAATCTGTACTTGAATATACATATCATTTATCAAAGTACAACACTTACAACACAGCAGAAATAGCTATAGCTATATAATCCTGAAGCCTCCTGCTCCAAGCTCTTCCAGTATATCTGTAAATCCCGACTACTTGACTGCCCGTACAAATTTAGGCACCCAAGAGTTTAGGGAAAACAACAAAATAAACTCCGGGTCAGTCATGGGACTGGTGTGAGTAAAATAGTTTAAAACAGTTTAAACAGTAAATGATATCTCATAAGACCACGCCGTATAACGGAACGGGTTTTTCCCTTATGAGAATCCAAATTAGCTTTATATCAAAAACATTTTGATATTATAATAATGTCTATCAACCACAATATAATAATCATCTAGTAGAAACGCTTTCATCTCACGTTCTACATATATAGTATACAATCAAAAACCGCAAGCACGTATTGGGTAATGGATTTCCAACTATGACAAGGTATGGAACTACCTTTTGCTAGTGTACCTCTAGAGAGAAATACACTGGGTTCAACAAGAACATCTTGCAACCCGGCCACACATGACCGACCACTCATTTCGCTTGAGTGTATCGAATGTATATCACCAACGGTTGGGATCAGCAACCGTTTCCCAAATGGGACAGTATCGACAATAGATTTTTAGAAATAAATGAAACTCTAGATCAGGTGATTATACACCCTACTTTGGTGCAACCGACTTAGCCATGCTGCCTGCCCGATTTCTGTCATTTACCGGATGTGAGGCTAGAAGCTACGCTTTATCATCACATCAGATTCACTTCGGATGTCACATCGTCAAATCCATCAAATCACCGATTGAAGTCTACAACCATACATTACGTGTCAGCTAAAAGAAGTTTCCTTCTCTGCTTCCACTCTTGGTACGGTTGAAGAAATCAATGTACATGAACTTTCTGGAAATACTCTGTCATACATTCTTCCATACAAGTCACCCAGGAACAGGATGAACCGAAGGTACTATTCAGTATATCCATCTTAGGCACTGTTATCTAAGACTTATACAACAGCCCTTGCACTTTACTCCGTCTTCAATTATCTTTGGCATATATGATTCGCAACGCTTATGCCAATACAAAGTGGTTCTTTGGATAATAATCCAACCAGTCTCTCCATATTAACAACGTTAAAATTGTCAAAACTATGATAGTCTGTGATTTAACCATCAAAGATAAACAGGTGTGCAAACAACGATATTATTTCCAGATGGAAATTCTATCAATCAATCATCAATCATATATATATATATATATATATATATATCTATACATATATATATTCATATTTTCTTATTTCAATATTTGATTACGTTTCTGATTCTATTTGGAAAACATTTCCAAATCTTCTTTACTTGGATTTAAACAGATGTTTAAATCAACATCGCGACGCCAACTCAAACTACTATACTTATTTACTAAATTCACTTTTACCATTTTCACTCTCGAACTTTAACCATTTCTAAACTTAAAACGAAGTCAATCAAGTTGGGGTATAACAACCTCTCAGACCTTAACTGAACGACATTTCAAATCTTGAAACAGGGTAAGTTCGTCTTTTAACTCTAATCGATTAACTCTTTTCACGTACTCCTTACTTAACTCCTTTCGAACAAACTATATTCGATTACTCCTCTAACTCTATTCGAATAAACTATATTCGATTACTCTTTTAACTCTATTCGAATAAACTATATTCGATTACTCTTTTAACTTTATTCGAATAAACTATATTCGATTACTCTTTTAACTTTATTCGAATAAACTATATTCGATTGCTCTTTTAACTCTATTCGAATAAACTATATTCGATTACTCTTTTGGTTTAACTCTAATCGATCAACTCCATCGAATAACTAAATTCGATAACTCATTTGAATAACCAAATTCGATAATTCCTTTCGAATAAACTATATTCGATTACTCAAGTCGATTAAACTAATCGATAACTCTTCTCGATAAAACTATAATCGATAACTCCTTCGATTAACTAATAATCGATAATTCCTTTCCTTTAACTCTATTTGAATAAACTAATATTCAATAAACTCCATTTGAATAACTCTAGTTCGATTTAACTCTATTCAACTAACTCGACTCGACTAACCCCTTTCGAATAACTAATTCGATTTACTACTTTCGAATACCATATTCGATTTAACTCCCTTCGAATAACTAATTCGATTTAACTCCTTTCGAATACCATATTCGATTTAACTCCTTTATTCGCTTTATAAAGATTTCCCTTTTAACAACGTTTATTCATTTTAAAGATTTACTTTCAGTAACGGTTCTCCACTTTAAAATGATTTCCTTTTTATAACAGTTTCCTTTTTATAACGTTTTCCCTTTTTCTAAATATCTCCTATTTATAAATATTCCAATTTATAAATATTTCTTATTTATAAATATTCCATTTATAAATATCTTATTTTCAAATATCACTTTGAAAATATTCCCTTATCAACATTTCGGTATGTTAGGATATTCAACATATCAAATCACAATGATCAGTATCGTCCAAACACATATAATCGACAACAGATTATATATCACATCATATATCACAATATATGAAAAACAATAAAATAACTGTTGAGGAATCCAGTTGGATTCCTCCAACCTGTTTCCTTGCATCGTAGATGTTAAACAATATAGATAACATCACTTTCAGTTCCATATGATATATTCTGTTAAACAGAATCAATATAGAAATTCAACAAACTGACTAGCAGTTCAATCAAACAGTCAACACACAGTCAATCAGCCAATATTTAATAGTTCTAAACATATAACATGAAATTATAAACTGTTCAAAGTTAGTGAGATTTACTCACTTTGGCAATTCATCGTTAAAGAACGATAAACTGTTATTTGATTTGAATCAAACAATTTATTTTGCCATAAATCCATACGAGCTCAAGTCCACTTCCAATCAGTTCCGTTGCGTAGCTACCGTCCATATGATCCCAACGAATCTTACCGTTCGTGGTTCTGACCATGTATGACCAAGATATACAGTTTTAAATTTTGAACTAATTTAAAATAAAATTAAACTAGTTAAAACTTTAATGGGCTTTAACCTTTAAATCATCACCGGCCCATCTCCAATCCACCAAGGCCCGTACCCGCTCCACTCTATCCTTCTTCCCCAAATTACAAGTCGCGTCCTCCTGTATTGACATAGCCGAACTTTGAATCATCCCAATGCACACTGCACTCCATTATTCCACAAATGAAAACCACCATCTTCCTTCTCATCTCAGACTCTTTCACCCTATACCCTTTTTAAACAACTCGGTGGCCTCACTCATAATCCGTCGCTCTCCTGTCTCTCTCGATACACAGCAGCATCGAACGAAAATACCACCGAACCCCCCCATTTTCTGCACAAACGTGCTGTTCTTCCTCACAAACTCGACTACAACCTTGATTTCGCCATACGCTGCTCCAACCTTAAGGTTTCGCAAACCCTAGCTACACTGGAGCCTCCGCTGTATATTTGCGCCGACCCCAAACAATTTTTCAAGGTGGATGGAGTGTTGGGGTATTTCTATCGATCCGTCATGTCATATAGGCCCGAATCAGACATCAAATTGCTTCGATTTGAATTATCCGTAGGATACCCTATATATCAAAAAGATGTACAATCAAACCTATTTCTCGATTCAATAGAAGCCCAAAGAAGTGAATATGGTACCCAAATAACGATAGATATGTCAAAAGAAGGTCCGATTACGCCTATTCCTAATCCTAAATAGAATGTAACAATGTAGGGATCCATATGGAAACATGGTATCTATTTACATACGCTCGAATGACCCCTTCTCATAATAAGAATGTACATAACCCTATTCCGGTCTGGTCCGGTATGGAATGAACTTATAATCTGATGATTGTTTGTGAAGTAATTACGAAAATCCCTTCGACTCCATGTCCGAATAAAATAAAGCGGTAATAAGTTCTAAAAAATCAATTGATTAATTCATGGTAAAATCCCTCCGTGATGCATTTTATTCCAATTTTAACGAAGCGGGGGATCAAATGGTGCAAAACCCATAGCTACTTGTACTAAAAAACAAGTAAGCGTGATTCCTCCTAGACAATAAAATATGTTGACATGAGGAGGAACATATTTACTAGTTATATCATCTGCAATCGCTTAAATCTCGAGACGTTCCTTGAACCAATCATATAATTTATTGAGATAGGGAATCCGAGAGGACCCCCCCCTCGAGAACCGTATATGAGAATTTTCTCTCGTACGGCTCAAACAGAAACACACAAATACCAATTTTGACGGATATGTAATAGAAAGTTCAAAACTTCTTAGCTGCTCGATGCAACTTGTGCCAAAGATAGGAAGTAAAAAAAAAATCCGAAATGTATTCTTTGTGATGCTAATGCCAAAAATATCAAGTTAGCTCGTACACCTTTCTTTTTCTTTATATTGAGCGTTCCAGGCCCCTTGAATCTTCTCTTTCCTATTTTTGTTTATTTTTGTTATTTAATTTGTTGTTTTTTGTGCGTAATGCGGGTCGACTTTTGTTTTACTGTTAATAGGAATTCCCTTGTTAAGACCCTATATATAAATCAATTAAAACCCGATCAAACAGAGATTCAGCAACTAAAAGAAAGATCGATTCTTTGGGATCCTTCCTTTCTTCAAACGGAACGAACAGAGATAGAATCAGATCGATTCCCGAAATGCCTTTTTGGATCTTCCTCAATGTCCCGGCTATTCACGAAACGTGAGAAGCAGATGAATAATCATCTGCTTCACAACGCATTTCGGGGAAATGTCTGATTCGAGCAGGGCGTGCTTTAGACGAAGCGATCTGTTATCGGGCAATTTTATTAGGAATAACGAGGGCGTCTCTGAATACTCAAAGCTTCATATCTGAAGCAAGTTTTCAAGAAACTGCTAGAGTTTTAGCAAAAGCTGCTCTTCCACTTTCCTACACATTTCATCAAGTAGTCATACTTTAGACAAAAACAGTGATGGATAATTATGAAGATGATATCCTTCCGAATGGGATAAGAGAATTCCTACTACTCTCTTTCTTTCTCTTAATTGAAGAAATAATTGGAAAATAAAACAGTAAGTACAAAAATGAGTAATAAACCCCAGTATAAACTGGTACGATTCAATTCAACATTTTGTTCATTCGGGTTCGTAGCGTCTACCAATTTCGCCATATCCCCCCGTCCCTCAGGACCAACAAGGGGTAGTACAGGAATATTCACCCGTTGTCCATCGACTACGCCTTTCGGCCTGATCTTAGGCCCTGACTCACCCTCCGTGGACGAACCTTGTGGAGGAACCCTTAGGTTTTCGGGGCATTGGATTCTCACCAATGTTTGCGTTACTCAAGCCGACATTCTCGCTGACAAAAATTGAAGATCTAGTTACGATTGGAAATGCACTTATGTTTTTTATCTTCATCCATAGATCCTTTACTTATATTCATTAATATTAATTGGAAGATTTGATCCAATTTTTTTTTATTATGCTTCGTGACTCCATAACCCTTTTATTCAATTGAAATTGAATTTTGGATACAAATCGTGAGAATTTCTATTTTCCTCAAATATGCTATTGAGGGGAAAAGGATTAAACTCTTTTTAGGAAATAAAGTTTTTTTTTGATCGGAATATGAAAAACCCGAAACACCCCACCGAAATGGGTTCTTTACAAGAAAGAATTACTTCCACCAAAGAAGGGTCTATAACTTCGATCCAAGCAGTTTATGTACCTGCAGATGATTTGACCGACCCTGCTCCTGCCACGACATTTGCACATTTAGATGCTACTACCGTACTATCAAGAGGATTAGCTGCCAAAGGTATTTATCCAGCAGTAGATCCTTTAGATTCAACGTCAACTATGTTACAACCTCGGATCGTTGGCGAGGAACATTATGAAACTGCTCAAAGAGTTAAGGAAACTTTACAACGTTACAAAGAACTTTAGGACATTATAGCTATCCTGGGGTTGGACGAATTATCCGAAGAAGATCGTTTAACTGTAGCAAGAGCACGAAAAATTGAACGCTTCTTATCACAACCCTTCTTCGTGGCAGAAGTCCAACCCTACCATTCATACATGAAATCAAAGCCATCCCCCCAAGTATTCCAACGGATCCGACAATGAGATTTTAGGATTTTTGAATGATTTTATTTCAATTTTAGAAGTAACAGATTTTTTTTTGAGAAGAAAAGGAGCGGTGGCATACGGTTTGACCACCGAAGAAATGAATGAAGTAGGTGTATTTATAGAAGAAACGGGGTTAGATATTTGTGGAGATATTTATTAGATATTTTATCATTTAATATCCGTTTTTTCTTTCTAAAAATTTGTGTGCTCACACACTATACCCAAAAATCACGAAAACTGGCATGTAGCTACAGTTCGACATTACGGCCCCAACGAAACTGGTTTCGTCGAATTCCGACTCCGTATGCTCACATAGCGTATTTTTAACTATCAAAATACTAACTGTTTCTCACTCTAAAAATCCGTACGACCACACAGTGACTCTAAAAATCACGAAACTTGACATCTAACAACTATTTGACATTGCAGATCTAACAAAATTAGTTTTGTCGAATTCCGACTTCGTTTGCAAAAGTGGCTATTTATAAAGCTCTAAATAACCCATTTAAATATATAAATATATTTAAATAAAATTGAATTAAATATTTATAAATAAATATTTTCGTATATATTCTCAATGGAATGCCATACAACTCTCATTGGATTTATAACACGATATTCCAACATTCCCAGTTATATCGATATTCAATTTATATTTAAATTCCTTTTATAACGTAAATAAAGCATTAAAATTATAAAGGAATTCCACAGCGACTTTTTCAGAAATTTGATTTGGACATACATCAAAATCTACACGACAAAATCCCGATTTTTCTCTTCCACTAGAAAGATATACTCCACCAGCTCCACACGTTTCTTGTTTCACAGACATCCGGCTTAAAACGAATCCTGTACATTCAGTTGAAGTTCAAATCGCCAAATTACGAACTGCAGCGCCATTTCGAGCTCGATTTTAATTATATTATAAATTTTACATTCAAACTTCATTTATATTACATATTCGTTATTCTAATTAAATTCTAAACTGAATTAAATATCACAGATGATCCAGTTCACACCATATCGTCATTTCAGCCAATTCTGATTATTTCAAAATTAAATATATTATTTAATTTATTATTTTAATTAAATATTCACCATTATTTAATTAAACCACCATTTAATTCACTATATCACTATTTATATAATTCAATAAATTAATTATAATACAACTGCCAATGCGGGTCATTACATTCTTCCCCACTTAAAATAATTTCGTCCTCGAAATTGCTAAAAGGTGGAGAACGACCCTATCGACTGGTTAGAACGTATTTGTTCACTTCTTAACTTCAGTTTCAACTGAACCAATTTAATTTCAATTAAATTATTTATCCATTCTTATTAACGAAAATTTTCAAAAATCCTGAAAATTTTCTAACGCCTTAACTCTTCGAAAATTTTTGCCAGCACCTCCTTTGTACTGGTTAATACGTCAAACTCCAACTCGCCTCTCTGGGCCATCTCCATCCCAAAAGAAAATCAAACAGCCAAGCGGCTTGCCAATTCGGCTCATAAATCTTATATCCGATAGAAATATAAACTTGTACCTTTTGTCGGCGTATCATTATATCCTTTCCACCTGTTATCAATTCAGCGGATACAAGGGTCATCCCAATCAAATTCCATTCTGCTTTTATCCACAACACAACCATTCGCTTATATCTGAGCCAAATATCATTTCAACTCGAGTTTCTTCTCGATTCCAACTCTTAACTTGATTATCAATTTATACTTCAAATTTGAATCTCACAATCCAATTTGTCTTGATATCATTCTAATTCAATTTCAGTTACCACTTAACTGACTTTACTTTAATTCAATTTGGCTTTCACAAATTTTTGTTAAATTTGTTTTTAATTCAAACAGTCTTTCCCTGGGAGTTTTCAAACAGTTTACTCTTTTCAAAAATCAAATTTTCCTTTTGAACATGTTAACGAGCCCTTAATTAATATTCCATTAGTTAAATCACTTCTCTATTTCTTTATCAATATTTGTTAACCAAATATTTTCAATAACCATATTGGCCTTTTATGTTATTTGGAAAACATTTCCGAATATCGCCTTCCTTTATTTTCTAAACTTTAGAAAATATATGTTATTTATAATTGGAAAATATTCCAATTACTTATCTCTTTTCCGATCTTGTTTATTTCTATACTTAGGAAATATTCTTTATTATATTTCCAAGCTTACACTTATTTGGGTTAAAACGGATGTTGTGTAAAACATCGTTACGACAACCCAAATACTATATTCAACTAACTCTTATTCAACATTGATCTTCGAGCCTGAAATCTTACTATTTATTTGTTAATAATGAAATCAATCAAGTTGGGGTATAACTACCTCTCAGATCTTGACTGAATAACATTTATAACGTCAAAACAGATATGACTACTTACTCGAATAATCAATACCATACAACTACTTATTCACCTTTAAACACGTATACGCTTCCTCTTTCTATTCTTACTATATTTTATTCTAGACTTCCTTTTTGATTTTACTATTCTATTTCTAAGTTCGTTTCCTTATCGACTTCTATATATATATCGATACGTTGATTTCTAACTATCAAATTATCTTAAAAGTATTCTAACTCCTTAAATTCCCGGAAAAATTCGCCATAACCTCCTTTGTACCAGGAGCATCGGGATATTTCAAATAGCCTCCCATGGCCCTTACCAATCCAAAAGAAAAAGAAAAAGCCAAGCGGTTAGCCGATACGGCGCATAAAATCTCATATATGAAATATGAATTAAATACATACCTTTACGTCGAGCATTCTATTTATATAACTTCATACCTTATCCATACCTATCTCATGTATATTTATACCTTCCCAATCTATTTTAACTATACCTGATCGTTTTAACTCAATTCGTTAATTAATTTGTTAATTAACTCTTTAGTCTATTTCACTTTTATATTTGAACATGACATGTTCAAATATATTTTAACTTGCTTATTAACTAATTTGAATCCAAATTTCAAATTTAAGTTCTATATTCGATCTCGAATATCCATTTACAAATCCAATTCACCTTTCAAAGTTCAACTTTAAATTCAAAACTCGATTAACTAATTCCTCTTCGACTTAGTAAATTCTATTCAATTTCTATTCAAATTTTATATCACTTCTATTATTCAAATCTATATATCAAATTCTATTCAAATTCTATATATTCAAATCCTATATATTAAATCCTATATTTGAATTCCTTTATATTTTCTATATTTGAATTCCATTTGAATTTCTATATTCAAACTCTATTTGAATTTCTATATTCAAACTCTATTTCAATTCCATTGAATTTCATATATTCAAACTCCCTTTGAATTTCTATATTCAATTCTATTTGAATTCTCTTTATTCAAATTCTAAATTCAATTCTATATTATAAATCCCATTTTGAAATTCAACACAACTTGTTTTTCCCCAAACAAATTCAAAATAGTATCTCTGGTAGTAATTCGTCACTTACAACTCGAAAATGAATACTGATGATGCAGCTGTCATCATCAGAATCTATTTTCCAGCGATTGAAGTGAGTTCAATACTATAAAACCATTTCTAAACATTTCCACTTTGAAATTCATTTCAAAATATAATTCACACTTATTGTAAAATAATTTAAAATCTCCCAAGATCTTAAATTTTCCTTATTTTTAATCCAAATCCATTTACAAACACTTATCCAATTCTCCAGAGTTTTAAATTCAATTTCTGGTTTAAAATTTCAGATTCAACTCATCTGATTTCACGTATTTCACATATATGAATTCTGATTGGTTATTTACATAACCATTTCATTTATAATCTTACTCGATTATAATAACAACCAATATATCCACTATATTATAATTATGATATATATATCTTCTCTATATCAAGATATACCTTGGGTAAACTTATTTTAATTTACCCTCTTTTCAAAACATATCGTGACGACCCATCGTATTCGAGTGTTTATAAACTCCTACCGATACAGTGGATCAAACTGATCGACTAGAACCCATAAATGACTCAACCAACAAATCTCCACAACATAAAACAATTTTTATATCAATAACAAATACGCTCACTCGTATATATACATTCAACTCAATCTAGGGTATTACTAACTCTATCTCTGCTGAGTCACGCCACAGAGCCAAGGTAATTCACTTAACTTAAGCTCTGATACCAACTGTAATGACCCGAGTTTTTGGCGATCTTGGTTATCCGATATACAACACATATCGAACATCCAAGGATCGAAAATACCGATCATTAATGAAAGAAAATAGAGGATGAGGAAAGATAAGATAGAAACTTAGAATAGAAGAAGAAGAACACAATATCATAGTAACACGAATCTCACAGCGGAACGAATAAATATATTTCATAACATAACTTTGAAATACAAATCTGTACTTGAATATACATATCATTTATCAAAGTACAACACTTACAACACAGCGGAAATAACTATAGCTATATAATCCTGAAGCCTCCTGCTCCAAGCTCTTCCAGTATATCTGTAAATCCCGACTACTTGACTGCCCGTACAAATTTAGGCACCCAAGAGTTTAGGGAAAACAACAAAATAAACACCGGGTCAGTCATGGGACTGGTGTGAGTAAAACAGTTTAAAACAGTTCAAACAGGTAAATGATATCTCATAAGACCACGCCGTATAACGAAACAGGTTTTTCCCTTATGAGAATCCAAATTAGCTTTATATCAAAAACATTTTGATATTATAATAATGTCTATCAACCACAATATAATAATCATCTAGCAGAAACGCTTTCATCTCACGTTCTACCTATATAGTATACAATCAAAAACCGCAAGCACGTATTGGGTAATGGATTTCTGTTACACCCCACCTCCGCCAGGGTCACTCTTGCAAGTACACTAGCTTCGGAGGGGTGTTTGACAAGGTAAACATGCATGTAGATATCACAAGATAAAACGTATAAGTAAAACAAAGCAGCGGATAAAACTAACATTTCAAAACCATAGTCAAGTTACATCAAAGTACTTGGTCAGTATTTTCCATAAAACAAAGTCTAGAACATAAACTGAAGAATGGAAAAAAATAAACATAAAGTAACTATCCCCAAAGTAGCATAAAGCCATAGCTTGCTCAAACCATACATGAGCTATCCAGAAAAGCAGCTAAAGATCCAGCTAGGTACCAGTGTTCCCACCCTGCAAACCTGGGGGGGGGGGGGAACAGAAGAAAAGAGGCGAAAGAAAACGGGTCAGTCAAAAAGACTGGTAAGTCCTATCTACTATTAGTATAAAAACTAATAAAGTTAACTGGACATGTAAAACAGAGATGAGATGTAGGGAGATAACTGGCATGGTGAAAAGTTATCAAGATAGATCAAGTGTGGCATCGCATATACAAGGTTAAGTTGCACCAAGTGTGTACTAGAAGTCTATGTCAAGTATCAACAAGAAAAGGTCCCTTGGCCCAATCTTGGCCCAATATCCCAAGATGACCTAAATCAAGGTCCAACAACACGGTCTAGTCGATCGGCTCCCTAAAAGCCTAACTCGTCAAGTGTCGGTGTCATACGGCCCAATCACGAAGTGTAGTCAAACTGTGCTAGGTCCATCCTAGGGTGTATCAAGCCCTAGGGTGCCAACCACGGACACAAATCAGGCACACACAGTCTAAACCTACGGGTGCCCGTGTCTGCTTTTTCAACTCCGGACCATGTGCACGACCATAGTCCGCCTGAACCTACACCGGCGCACCTACTCAGCCGTCGTTTTGGTCGCTTACATGTCAGCCCAGTAATCGTGCCCCACCCTAGCCTAGTCCCTAGGGTATCATGATACAATCAAGAGGGTTACTGGTGAAAAGGACCACGTAACTAGGGTTTCTAGCGGGTTAAATGTGGTTAACCCTACCCCATCAAGTTGGTTAAGTGTACCCAAGGTTCATGACTTAACCCTATCAACCCATCGTGTTTAATTGGTTAAGTATTCAAGTGGTCCATGACTTAACCCTATCATGTGGCATTAATTAATTTAATGCACCTAACCTCTCACATTAGACCTTGTTGTGGTTACTAGTTAAGCCGGGCGGGTCCGGGTAGCTTTACACCACAACTTGGTCTAACCTCGGGTTTCAAGTGCGACATGACCAACTACTCACATTGGGTCCTATTGCTTGTAGCCACTAGTTAAGCCTGTCGGTTCCGGGTAGATTTATGCTACAAACTCAACCCAACCTCGAGTTGGCCACTCTCATGTTTTCTAGAAGTCATGTCCAAATTCATGTTTACAAACCTAATCACAAGTCAATGTTCATGTCATATTTTAAAATCATGTTTCATGTCGTTAATATTACCCAAACCCAACGCATTCCCCTCGCATGTACGTTTCGCATAACATAACATAGATCAAAAGAGGGAACTTGGCAAAACATGACAAAAAGGGCATAAGGTAATAAGGTTGGCCACAAGTTAAACATGGTGGCATATGAGGCATAAATATGTTCATAAACTTGCATGTTACATCATAGGCCTCAAAACATGCATAATATCATCTTAAGCAAAATAGGTGAAACATGGTCATAAATGACATAGGATGATGGCAAGTGATTCGCATATAACACCATATGCAAGATAGCAACTTGCATATTACACCATAAGCCTCAAAATATGCATGATATCAAACTTAAGCAAATTGGTGAAACATGATCATAAATGACATAGGATGATGGCTAGTGATTCGCATATAACATCATATGCAAGATAACACAAGGTTTATGAGAGTTTCTATGTTGCTTTATGCAACATTTACAATCAAAGCTCCTAGCTTTCTATGCATAAGGCAAAGGTGATAGCTTTACAAACATGCATAGAATAAATTTATGCATAACATGATAGGATCAAAGCACATATCATACTTAGGCCCAAACTCAAACTTGCAACATGTCATATTTAACTTCATAGTTAGAATCTAAGAGTATTATAAGGCTTACAATGCTATGAAGACTTATAAAATATAAATAAGATTGAGACGAAGCCACTAGCAACTCTAAAGACCCCCAAATAGCAAGCTTTAATGAAAACCCTTGAGAAATTAGAAGAAGATCCTTGCTTTGATGAAGAAAGATTGAACTTTGGCCTTAGAAACTCTCAAACAAGCTTAGGAACTCTCATATGAATGAAGATGGAGGCTGTGACAAGAGGGTGGAGGCCATGATTAAACATTTTGGCATAGTTTAGGTATAAGATTGATTTATGATGACTTAGGCTAGGTATTAGGGTCTTTTTATAGGTGATTAGGTTAGTTTAGACCATAGGATTAACCCTAATTCAGATCTGGGCCATCAATTCACGTCACTAGCCTCCAAACATGTCTTGAGAAACAAGTCAGGTGCACCCAGGCCAGACTGGCCGACCACCCAAGTCGACAGGGGTGTCGACTGGGCAGTCGACACAGCCTTGGGCGTGTCGACTCCCAAGTCGACACCCCTGTCGACTTGGGGAGTGGCGGGATCTTTTCCCGCCTACCTGCCCAGGTGAATTTTTGAAATCTGTTTTTAAATTCAAAATTTCTAAAAACTTCCATGGGCCTTAACTGGGTCATACGGACTCTGATTTTCGAAAACTCGGACTCTATTTCGCGTATTTTTCCGAGACGAACGCAATGGCACAGCCCGTTTCCCTTGATTCAGATTTTATCATTGAATTCTTCCTTGATTTATGTTATAACTTGTTATTCAAAATATGGGTTGTTACATCCTCCCCACCTTAAAGGATTTCGTCCCCGAAATCTCTAAGTTAGGAAGAACGTATCCTACCATCCATCATCTATCTACTCAAACCATCATCCACGTGCAGTCAATGTCCTTAACAAATTCTAAATGCTGTATGACTATATGCAAAGGTGTGTGTATATGTACTTATCTAATGCGAAAATCAGGCGGTTACCGATCCAGTAAACCCCCTTAATGCAAAGTATGTTAGTGAAATGAGTCCATATGTATGCAAAATACTAACATAATTTATAATCTCTACATGAGTGCACATAACATTCATCCATATGCAACATCCACGTGATAGCATAACAAATTTCATCCATGAATAAGTATCAGCACTCATGCATATGCAATATGAAAGTGTGTGTGAGCCGATCTTAGTGCCTAATGTGTATCATGCATCCACGAGTATCCACTTGCAAACACTTGCAACCACTTGCAAACATCAAGCATAACATGTTTCAAATACATGTTTCATCCAAAGGGTTTCTACTTAAGGTTCTCATGACAAGGTTAACGAGATAACAAGATAAACAGGATAAACATGGATAGCAAAAAGGAAGACATGTAAAAGGAAAAGAGGTCAAGAATGTACCCTAAAAAAGAAATGGATAAAGCCCACGCATCTTCTCCTCGGTTTCCCAAGTTGCATCCTCTTCGGCATCACTCCACTGAACTTTTACCAATTTAACTTCTCGATTTCTTAGCTTCTTGATCTCTGTTCCCAAGATACGAATCGGAGCTCTCCTCAAGGTTGCCTCTTTCTCTACCTCCACGTCTTCAAGAATGCTTGGTTCAACCACCTCAGCGGACTCATGTAGGCACTTTCGGAGATGCGAGACATGAAAGACATTATGCACTCTGGCTAGCTTCTCGGGCAATTCCACCTTATAGGCCATCTTTCCAATTCTCTCTATGATAGGGAAGGGTCCTACGAACCTTGGTGCCAGCTTCCCAACTGCTCCAAAACGAACCACATTACGCAAAGGAGAAACCTTCACGAAAACCATGTCTCCCACTTCGAATTCCAAATCTGCCCTTCGCTTGTCAACATAGGATTTCTATCTGTCTTGGGCCGCTTTCATCCGTCTTCTCACCAATTCAACTTTCTCGGATGTGTCCCGTATCATATCGGGCCCAAGTATAAGTCTATCCGTTGTCTCCCACCAACAAGATGGTGACCTACACGGCCTCCCATATAGAGCTTCAAATGGTGCCATCCCTATGCTGGCTTGATAGCTATTATTATAAGCAAACTCTACAAGAGGAAGGTGGTCTTCCCAAGTACCTCCAAAGTCAAGAACACAAAGCCTCAAAAGATCTTCTAGCACTCTATTCACCCTTTCGGTTTGGCCATCCGTTTGGGGGTGATAGGCTGTACTCAGATTCAATCGCGTACCCATTGCTTCTTGCAAACTATTCCAGATCTGGCTTGTAAAAATTGGGTCACGATCGCTAACTATGCTAGAAGGAACTCCATGCAACCGCACTATCTCTCGAAGATAAATAGATGCTAGCCATGATGCGGTCCTCTTGCCCTTCACTGGGATGAAATGAGCACTCTTCGTAAGTCTGTCAACTATGACCCATATGCTCGTGTTCCCTTTCCTTGACCTAGGCAATCCATCCACAAAATCCATAGAAATACTCTCCCACTTCCATTGCGGGACATCCAATGGATGTAATAGCCCACCGGGTTTCTTTGACTCGACTTTCACTTGTTGGCACACCATGCATTTTGAAACATACTCTGCCACATCTTTCTTCATTCCGGCCCAAAAGAAAATGCGCTTCATATCTCTATACATCTTATCTCCTCCCGGATGTATAGTCATCTTCGAGTGATGTGCTTCTTCAAGAACTTTATGCACCAAGTCTCCTACTTGTGGAACGCATAGCCTTCCATCACGCCTTAGCGAACCCTTGTCATCAATAGTATATCTAGCAAGGTGACTAGACGTCTCACCACGGATCAACTTGTCCATGATCTCAACTATCCGCGGGTCTTCCTTCTGTGAAGTCCCTACTTGATCAAGAAGTGTGGGTCTAAGCTCAAGGGATGTTAATGAACCCATCATCGACTCAACAGCCGTCGTGAAATCAAAGGTTGCCAAGAACTCTAAGTTCTTCATCTCAATAAACAAGGGACTCAAAGTCAACCTCCTTCTGCTTAGTGCATCTGCCACAACATTACCCTTGCCAGGGGTATAAGCTATCTCGAAGTCATATGATGCCAAGAATTCCATCCACCTTTGCTGCCTTAGATTGAGATCTTTCTGCGAGAAGAGGTACTTGAGTGACTTGTGATCAGTATACAACTCAAACCTTTCGCCTAGGAGATAGTGGCGCCAGGATTTGAGTGCAAAGACGATCGCCGCCAACTCCAAATCATGAGTGGGATAGTTCTTCTCATGAACTTTAAGTTGCCTACCCCCATAATATATCACTCTTCCCTCTTGCATTAGAACGGCACCTAACCCCGTGCCACATGCATCGGTGTACACGGTAAACATCTTACCACTATCGGGTAATGCCAAAACTGGAGCTGTGGTAAGGGCCCTCTTGAGCCTTTGAAAAGCAAGCTCACACTCTAAGTGCCATGCAAAGACTAAGTTCTTCTTCGTCAACTTAGTAAGAGGGGCTGAAATCTTAGCGAAGTCCCTGATGAACTTCCTATAGTAGACCGCCAGACCGAGAAAGCTTCTTACTTCGGTTGCATTCCAAGGAGTCTTCCAGTCTTGAACTGCAACCACTTTCGCAGGATCCACTGCTATGCCTTGCTTAGAAACTATATGTCCAAGAAACCGAACTTCCCTTCTCCAGAAATGGCATTTGGAGAACTTGGCTTTCAACTGATGGGCTCTAAGTGTATCCATCACTTCCTTGAGATGTCTGGCATGTTCTTCCTCATCCTTTGAGAAGATCAGAATATCATCCACGAAGACAACCACGAACTTGTTAAGGAACTCCCTGAACACCCTACTCATCAAATCTACGAAGTAGGCGGGTGCATTAGTCAAACCGAATGGCATGACAAGCCATTCAAAGAATCCATCTGGAGTCCTAAACGCAGTCTTATCAATACTATCCTCAGCTACTCTAAGCTGATGGAATCCAGTGGCTAGATCGAGCTGAGAGAAAACAGAAGCACCAACAAGCTGGTCAAAGAGGTCATCAATCCTCGGTAACGGGTGCCTATTCTTCTTTGTCAGCTTGTTCAACTCTCGATAATCAACACATAGACGAAGCGAACCATCCGCCTTAGTAGTGAATACCACCGGAGCACCCCATTCAGAAATGCTTCGCCTAATAAAATTCTTTTCAAGCAGCTCCTTGATTTGCTTACTGAGCTCTCTTCTTTCTCGTGGGGCCATGTGCCTAACGGGCAATGAAACTGGCTTGGCATTATCAACGAGATAAATGCGGAAATCTATCTCTCGTTTAGGGGGTAACCCATTAACCTCTTCAAAGACATCAGGATAGTCTTGGACCACCCTGACAGATTGCAGATCATCGATGGACGAGTCAAGAGATTCAAGATAACATAACATGATGGGATCTCTAGGGTTACAAGAAATTTCTAGGGTATTACCGAGGCGAGTCATAAGCCTCACTACCCTATGCTCACAATCGAGAATGGCTCCATAACTGGACAACCAATCCATGCCCAAGATCAACCCGTATCCCGTGAATCTGAGAACATAAGCATTACATGTGAATTCTACGGTCAAGATAGAAATCTTCAAATCCACACAAATCATAGATAAATGGGCAGAACCCCCAATTGGATTTGAAACACTGACGGGATCCTCAACTAGACTAGTACTTAGGTGCAAACTTTCAACAATGTCAGAAGAAATAAAGGTATGCGATGCGCCAGAATCAAATAAAGTGCGAACAGGAAAGTCAGAAATGTAAACAAGACTTTCTACAGAAATACTACCTCGGGCAGTGTTGAGAGCATGCACTTGCCCTCCAGAAGGTCCTGCACGCTGATTCTGCCCTTGCCCTTGTCCTTGTTTCTTGGGGCAATCCTTGCTAAGGTGTCCAGGCTCTCCACATTGAAAGCATTCACCCAAATTCCTCTTCTTCTTTCTGCAATCCTTGGCTATGTGCCCAACAATCCCACAGAAGTTGCATTTTCTTGGGTCTTTTGCCTTGTTGTTGTTGGCCATATTGCCCTTATTGTTCTTGTTGTTATGATTGCTCTGATTTCCTCCCCACTTGGAGTCCGTCTTCTTGGTTTGAGTCTCATTAGTCTTGACATCCTTCTTTCCATTCTTATCGTCTCCTTGAAGCAATGCCATGTCTACTAGGCCTTCAAAAGTGGCCCCCATGGGTATATGAGATAGGGCTAAACCTTGTAATGGCTCATTCAACCCTCGTGCAAAGCGTAAAGCCTTCTTCTGGGGAGTATTAACCATGTCCAAACCGAATCGAGCGAGCTGGTTAAACTTATTCACATACTCCCTCACTGTCATGTCCCCTTGCTTCAAAGATATAAACTTCTCCAATTGCAGATTCGCCTCAGCTGATGATAGAAACTTAAGCCCAAACCTCATCCTAAAGTCGGCCCAAGTCTCTATAGGTCTAGTAGCATTGGTGACCTCCCACCAATAAGCAGCTTCTTCTTTTAATAGCCATGCTGCCAGTAAAACCTTTCTATGGTCTTCCACATCAAAGATAGCGAAAAGATCTTCAGTTTCTTTCAACCAATTTCGTGCCTGCACAAAAGTCTCCGTCCCAATGAAATTCTTGCCACCCATCGCCTTAAAGTCCTTGCAAACCTTTGCGAAATCCGCTTGTGGATGCTGAGGAGGGGGAGGAGGAGGAACGTCAGTTACGGTGGGGGTATTTGCTGGGCCCGCATCGTTGGCCCTAGCTTCCAAGTACCTCCGGAACCATCCGGGAATGGTCACTCCCTCGGGAAGGTTGAGATCGGCCATGCTGAAAAAGGAAAAGATAGATTTAGAACAAGGAAACGAAGGATAGTGCTAATGGCTTTTGGGGAATAGCCTTTTAAAATAACTAGACTTTTCTTGGAAAATACTTAATTGGTTTTGAAAATAGTTTTCCAAAAAGGAAAGTTTTAAAAACACTTCTTGCTCAAATCTTGTAAACCTTATGCTCTGATACCAAATGTTACACCCCACCTCTGCCAGGGTCACTCTTGCAAGTACACTAGCTTCGGAGGGGTGTTTGACAAGGTAAACATGCATGTAGATATCACAAGACAGAACGTATAAGTAAAACAAAGCAGCGGATAAAACTAACATTTCAAAACCATAGTCAAGTTACATCAAAGTACTTGGTCATTATTTTCCATAAAACAAAGTCTAGAACATAAACTGAAGACTGGAAAAAATAAACATAAAGTAACTATCCCCAAAGTGGCATAAAGCCATAGCATGCTCAAACCATACATGAGCTATCCAGAAAAGCAGCTAAAGATCCAGCTAGGTACCAGTGTTCCCACCCTGCAAACCTAGGGGGGAAACGGAAGAAAAGAGGCGAAAGAAAATGGGTCAGTCAAAAAGACCGGTAAGTCCTATCTACTATTAGTATAAAAACCGATAAAGTTAACTGGACATGTAAAACAGAGATGAGGTGTAGGGAGATAACTGGCATGGTGAAAAGTTATCAAGATAGATCAAGTGTGGCATCGCATATACAAGGTTAAGTTGCACCAAGTGTGTACTAGTAGTCTATGTCAAGTATCAACAAGAAAAGGTCCCTTGGCCCAATCTTGGCCCAATATCCCGAGATGACCTAAATCAAGGTCCAACAACACGGTCTAGTCGATCGACTCCCTAAAAGCCTAACTCGTCAAGTGTCGGTGTCATACGGCCCAATCACGAAGTGTAGTCAAACTGTGCTAGGTCCACCCTAGGGTGTATCAAGCCCTAGGGTGCCAACAACAGACACAAATCAAGCACGCACAGTCTAAACCTACGGGTGCCCGTGTCTGCTTTTTCAACTCCAGACCATGTGCACGACCATAGTCCGCCTGAACCTACACCGGCGCACCTACTCAGCCGTCGTTTTGGTCGCTTACATGTTAGCCCAGTAATCGTGCCCCACCCTAGCCTAGTCCCTAGGGTATCATGATACAATCAAGAGGGTTACTGGTGAAAAGGACCATGTAACTAGGGTTTCTAGCGGGTTAAATGTGGTTAACCCTACCCCATCAAGTTGGTTAAGTGTACCCAAGGTTCATGACTTAACCCTATCAACCCATCGTGTTTAATTGGTTAAGTATTCAAGTGGTCCATGACTTAACCCTATCATGTGGCATTAATTAATTTAATGCACCCACCTCTCACATTAGACCTTGTTGTGGTTACTAGTTAAGCCGGGCGGGTCCGGGTAGCTTTACACCACAACTTGGTCTAACCTCGGGTTTCAAGTGCGACATGACCAACTACTCACATTGTGTCCTATTGCTTGTAGCCACTAGTTAAGCCGGTCGGTTCCGGGTAGATTTATGCTACAAACTCAACCCAACCTCGAGTTGGCCACTCTCATGTTTTCTAGAAGTCATGTCCAAATTCATGTTTACAAACCTAATCACAAGTCAATGTTCATGTCATATTTTAAAATCATGTTTCATGTCGTTAATATTACCCAAACCCAACGCATTCCCCTCGCATGTACGTTTCGCATAACATAACATAGATCAAAAGAGGGAACTTGGCAAAACATGACAAAAAGGGCATAAGGTAATAAGGTTGGCCACAAGTTAAACATGGTGGCATATGAGGCATAAATATGTTCATAAACTTGCATGTTACATCATAGGCCTCAAAACATGCATAATATCATCTTAAGCAAAATAGGTGAAACATGGTCATAAATGACATAGGATGATGGCAAGTGATTCGCATATAACACCATATGCAAGATAGCAACTTGCATATTACACTATAAGCCTCAAAATATGCATGATATCAAACTTAAGAAAATAGGTGAAACATGATCATAAATGACATAGGATGATGGCTAGTGATTCGCATATAACATCATATGCAAGATAACACAAGGTTTATGAGAGTTTCTATGTTGCTTTATGCAACATTTACAATCAAAGCTCCTAGCTTTCTATGCATAAGGCAAAGGTGATAGCTTTACAAACATGCATAGAATAAATTTATGCATAACATGATAGGATCAAAGCACATATCATACTTAGGCCCAAACTCAAACTTGCAACATGTCATATTTAACTTCATAGTTAGAATCTAAGAGTAGTATAGGGCTTACAATGCTATGAAGACTTATAAAATATAAATAAGATTGAGACGAAGCAACTAGCAACTCTAAAGACCCCCAAATAGCAAGCTTTAATGAAAACCCTTGAGAAATTAGAAGAAGATCCTTGCTTTGATGAAGAAAGATTGAACTTTGGCCTTAGAAACTCTCAAACAAGCTTAGGAACTCTCATATGAATGAAGATGGAGGCTATGACAAGAGGGTGGAGGCCATGATTAAACATTTAGGCATAGTTTAGTTATAGGATTGATTTATGATGACTTAGGCTAGGTATTAGGGTCTTTTTATAGGTGATTAGGTTAGTTTAGACCATAGGATTAACCCTAATTCAGATCTGGGCCATCAATTCACGTCACTAGCCTCCAAACATGTCTTGAGAAACAAGTCAGGTGCACCCAGGCCAGACTGGCCGACCACCCAAGTCGACAGGGGTGTCGACTGGGCAGTCGACACAGCCTTGGGCGTGTCGACTCCCAAGTCGACACCCCTGTCGAGTTAGGGAGTGGCGGGATCTTTTCCCGCCTACCTGCCCAGGTGAATTTTTGAAATCTGTTTTTAAATTCAAATTTTCTGAAAACTTCCATGGGCCTTAACTGGGTCATACGGACTCCGATTTTCGAAAACTCGGACTCTATTTTGCGTATTTTTCCGAGACGAACGCAATGGCACAGCCCGTTTCCCTTGATTCAGATTTTATCATTGAATTATGCCTTGATTTATGTTATAACTTGTTATTCAAAATATGGGTTGTTACAATTTCCAACTATGACAAGGTATGGAACCACCTTTTGCTAGTGTACCTCTAGAGAGAAATACACTGGGTTCAACAAGAACATCTTGCAACCCGGCCACACATGACCGACCACTCATTTCGCTTGAGTGTATCGAATGTATATCACCAACGGTTGGGATCAACAACCGTTTCCCAAATGGGACAGTATCGACAATAGATTTTTAGAAATAAATGAAACTCTAGATCAGGTGATTATACACCCTACTTCGTTGCGACCGACTTAGCCATGCTGCCTGCCCGATTTCTGTCATTTACCGGATGTGAGGCTAGAAGCTACGCTTTATCATCACATCAGATTCACTTCGAATGTCACATCGTCAAATCCATCAAATCACCGATTGACGTCTACAACCATACATTACGTGTCAGCTAAAAGAAGTTTCCTTCTCTGCTTCCACTCTTGGTACGGTTGAAAAAATCAATGTACATGACCTTTCTGGAAATACTCTGTCAGACATTCTTCCATACAAGTCACCCAGGAACAGGATGAACCGAAGGTACTATTCAGTATATCCGTCTTAGGCATTGTTATCTAAGACTTATACAACAGCCCTTGCACTTTACTCCGTCTTCAATTATCTTTGGCATATATGATTCGCAACGCTTATGCCAATACAGAGTGGTTCTTTGGATAATAATCCAACCGGTCTCTCCATATTAACAACGTTAAAATGGTCAAAACTTTGATAGTTTGTGATTTAACCATCAAAGAAAAACAGGTGTGCAAACAACGATATTATTTCCAGATGGAAATTCTATCAATCAATCATCAATCATATATATATATATATATATATATATATATATCTATACATATATATATAGTCATATTTTCTTATTTCAATATTTGATTACGTTTCTGATTCTATTTGGAAAACATTTCCAAATCTTCTTTACTTGGATTTAAACAGATGTTTAAATCAACATCGCGACGCCAACTCAAACTACTATACTTATTTACTAAATTCACTTTAACCACTTTCACTCTCGAACTTTAACCATTTCTAAACTTAAAACGAAGTCAATCAAGTTGGGGTATAACTACCTCTCAGACCTTAACTGAACGACATTTCAAATCTTGAAACAGGGTAAGTTCGTCTTTTAACTCTAATCGATTAACTCTTTTCACGTACTCCTTACTTAACTCCTTTCGAACAAACTATATTCGATTACTCCTCTAACTCTATTCGAATAAACTATATTCGATTACTCTTTTAACTCTATTCGAATAAACTATATTCGATTACTCTTTTAACTTTATTCGAATAAACTATATTCGATTACTCTTTTAACTTTATTCGAATAAACTATATTTGATTGCTCTTTTAACTCTATTCGAATAAACTATATTCGATTACTCTTTTGATTTAACTCTAATCGATCAACTCCATCGAATAACTAAATTCGATAACTCCTTTGAATAACCAAATTCGATAATTTCTTTCGAATAAACTATATTTGATTACTCACTTCGATTAAACTAATCGATAACTCTTCTCGATTAAACTATAATCGATAAATCCTTCGATTAACTAATAATCGATAATTCCTTTCCTTTAACTCTATTCGAATAAACTAATATTCGATAAACTCCATTTGAATAACTCTAGTTCGATTTAACTCTATTCAACTAACTCGACTCGACTAACCCCTTTCGAATAACTAATTCGATTTACTACTTTCGAATACCATATTCGATTTAACTCCCTTCGAATAACTAATTTGATTTAACTCCTTTCGAATACAATATTCGATTTAACTCCTTTATTCGCTTTATAAAGATTTCCCTTTTAACAATGTTTATTCATTTTAAAGATTTACTTTTAGTAACAGTTCTCCACTTTAAAATGATTTCCTTTTTATAACAGTTTCCTTTTTATAACGTTTTCCCTTTTTCTAAATATCTCCTTTTTATAAATATTCCAATTTATAAATATTTCTTATTTATAAATATTCCATTTATAAATATCTTATTTTCAAATATCCCTTTGAAAATATTCCCTTATCAACATTTCGGTATGTTAGGATATTCAACATATCAAATCACAATGATCAGTATCGTCCAAACACATATAATCGACAACAGATTATATATCGCATCATATATCACAATATATTAAAAACAATAAAATAACTGTAGAGGAATCCAGTCGGATTCCTCCAACCTGTTTCCCTGCATCACAGATGTTAAACAATATAGATAACATCACTTTCAGTTCCATATGATATATTCTGTTAAACAGAATCAATATAGAAATTCAACTAACTGACTAGCAGTTCAATCAAACAGTCAACACACAGTCAATCATCCAATATTTAATAGTTCTAAACATACAACATGAAATTATAAACTGTTCAAAGTTAGTGAGATTTACTCACTTTGGTAGTTCATCGTTAAAGAACGATAAACTGTTATTTTATTTGAATCAAACAATTTATTTTTTCATAAACCCATACGAGCTCAAATCCACTTCCAATCAGTTCCGTTACGTGGCTACCGTCCATATGATCCCAACGGATCTTACCGTTCGTGGTTCTGACCATGTATGACCAAGATATACAGTTTTAAAGTTTGAACTAATTTAAAATAAAACTAAACTAGTTAAAACTTTAATGGGCTTTAACCTTTAAATCATCACCGGCCCATCTCCAATCCACCAAGGCTCGTACCCGCTCCACTCTATCCTTCTTCCCAAAATTACAAGCCGCGTCCTCCTGTAATGACATAGCCGAACTTTGAATCATCCCAACGCACACTGCACTCCATTATTCCACAAACGAATACCACCATCTTCCTTCTCATCTCAGACTCTTTCGCCCTATACCCTTTTTAAACAACTCGGTGGCCTCACTCACAATCCGTCGCTCTCTTGTCTCTCTCGATACACAGTAGTATCGAACGAAAATACCACCGAACCCCCCCTTTCTGCACAAACGTGTTGTTCTTCCTCACAGACTCGACTACAACCTTGATTTTGCCATACGCTGCTCCAACCTTAAGGTTTCGCAAACCCTAGCTACACTGGAGCCTCCGCTGTATATTTGCGCCGACCCCAAACAATTTTTCGAACCCTACCATTCATACATGAAATCAAAGCCATCCCCCCCAAGTATTCCAACGGATCCGACAATGAGATTTTAGGATTTTTGAATGATTTTATTTCGATTTTAGAAGTAACGGATTTTTTTCCTGAGAAGAAAAGGAGCGGCGGCATACGGTTTGACCACCGAAGAAATGGGACTTAGGGTTAGAATGGAGTAGGTGTATTTATAGAAGAAAAGGGGTTAGATATTTGTGGAGATATTTATTAGATATTTTATCATTTATTATCCGTTTTTGCTTTCTAAAAATTTGTGTGCTCACACACTATACCCAAAAATCACGAAAACTGGCATGTAGCTACAGTTCGACATTACGGTCCCAATGAAACTGGTTTCGTCGAATTCCGACTCCGTATGCTCACATAGCGTATTTTTAACTTTCAAAATACTGACTGTTTCTCACTCTAAAAATCCGTACGACCACACAGTGACTCTAAAAATCACGAAACTTGACATCTAACAACTATTAGACATTGCAGATCTAACAAAATTAGTTTTGTCGACTTCCGACTTCGTTTGCAAAAGTGGTTATTTATAAAGCTCTAAATAACCCATTTAAATATATAAATATATTTAAATAAAATTGAATTAAATATTTATAAATAAATATTTTTGTATATATTCTCAGTGGAATACCATACAGCTCTCATTGGATTTATAACTCGATATTCCAACATTCCCAGTTATATCGATATTCGATTTATATTTAAATTCCTTTTATAACGTAAATAAAGCATTGCAAATTATAAAGGAATTCCACAGCGACTTTTCTGAAATTTGATTTGGACATACATCAAAATCTACACGACGAAATCCCGATTTTTCTCTTCCACTAGAAAGATATACTCCACCAGCTCCACACGTTTCTTGTTTCATAGACATCCGGCTTAAAACGAATCCTGTACATTCAGTTGAAGTTCAAATCGCCAAATTACGAACTGCAGCGCCATTTCGAGCTCGATTTTAATTATATTATAAATTCTACATTCAAACTTCGTTTATATAACATATTCGTTATTCTAATTAAATTCTAAACTGAATTAAATATCACAGATGATCCAGTTCACACCATATTGTCATTTCATCCAATTCTGATTATTTCAGAATTAAATATATTATTTAATTTATTATTTTAATTAAATATTCACCATTATTTAATTAAACCACCATTTAATTCACTATATCACTATTTATATAATTCAACAAATTAATTATAATACCTCTGCCAATGCGGGTCATTACAACAAAACACCCGAGTCATGACTAATATTCTTATGCAAATAAATAAATCTTAAGCGAAATATTCAAATAATTGCATTAGTAATTTAAATGATGTTTAGGATTCTCATCCTATAAGGATCCGTCGATCCATACACATATAAAACAATACACTATTATAATAGTGTTCGTCAGAAATGTATTGTTGAAATTAGCATAAGCAAGATTACCATATTACCCATACACCGTTTATGATACCGTAGTCTATATAAATACAGTAAAGTTCCCCATAAACTAGTGGCTATCAGAGGGCACTCCATTGGTACGATACAAATCAAAATCATATTGAGCTCGATCAGGATAAATATGACAAGGCACATGAGACAATACCTAACGTAGGATTTTCCAGTCGCATTCCCGGACCAGTGGTAACGCATAACCGCAACTACCGCTCATCTCAAACAACACTCCCATAATCGACGTTGGACATCAAATCAAATAAGTCGAACCGAGGAACCGATATAATAATAATAACATGAAGGAATATTACTGATCGGGATGGACTACACACTTGGTCATGGTATCACTCTTATTTTAGTTGCTTTGATTATGACCCAAAGGTCAAGGCTATCCATCATCATTCAGTTTCTTCAATCCAGTAATCATTCGCTAAATCCATCATACTTTGTTTTGGATTCTCTAGCGCATGTACAGTTGTTAAAGTGGTACCGGTATTCGTAGAGAGTATGACAATACCGACTCCGGTTTCTTTAACTAAACGCTTATTTCATACCATGGTCAATAAATTTGAAATCATAATCTAATATCTTAAATTAATTAACTTTAAGTGTTGATTTTATTTATCAATTTCTCCAATCTATTCACTCATTCGATATGGTTTTAAGCATACATACTTTTATTTTAAGTTAGTTAAGTTTGATAAAAATAGTTAAATATATAAAAATAGTTGATTTAATAGTTATAAAATATATAGTAGTTAAATTTAGTTTACAAAAGGTTGATTAAAATAGTATAAGATATACAATAGTATTGAAATATACAAAATATTTTTATTAAAATAGTTGTAAATTGTATTTTTAGTTATGAAAATAAATAGTAAAAGAGAAATTGGTTTAAATAAACTAGTTAATATAAAATAAAGCTAATTCAAATAAAAAATCCATTCCGAACCAAATATCCACATTTTTAAAATTCGACGAAACGTTAATTCAGGTTTCAAATTTCAGCTCAATTTAGTTTAAAACTCAAATGGTGTAAATTTTAAATTTAAAACAAAGTGTTTGGGTTATATTACGACTTGAATTAGAATTTCAAACATTAACTTCAATTTGCTCTGAATTTAAATTCCACATTCACTTTTTACTTAAATCACTTCTTCAAAGGTTCAAAATTTATTATTTAAATCAATTAAACAATTAAATCCTGATAAAATTCCAATATCAGTTGACTCAAAATTTTCCATTCAATTAATTTAAACAAATTTAACTTTTAAACCTTTTAAAATCTTTAATTAATATATATTAACTTTCAAAACAAAGAATCCAATTTTTTCGAATCTTATTTAAACCATTAAGTATTAACTCATAAATTCAAGTTTTAAATATTTGAAACATTAATTTTAAAACTTAAAATATAAATTAAATATAAAAATCAAATTGATAAATCAAAACATACTTATAATTTTTTTGAAAATAATATTACCTTCAAACAACAAGTCATATTTAGAAAAATCATGTTAAATCCTTTCAGTAAATTAATTTTACTTAAATTCAAGTTAAAATATTTCAAATCTAAATTTAAAAAAGATATTTAAATTAAATTTAAAATGGATACATGCTCATAAAATTTCAAAAAATATTTCTTTATTGACCAAGGTGTCCGTATATAATTTTCTATCATATGGTCATGTGATATGGGTATATATCATTTCATTCCTTTTTTAAATTTTCCTAGGTATATATGATTTCAACCCACATCTGAAATTAATTGATTTTGTACATCCTAAATCTATGTAGTCGTTCGGGCATGAATCATTTCGAACTATAGGGATTTTCCTAAATCTACGGGAACTTGTAGTGTGATTACAATGATGATACAAAATAATGAACAATTCAAATAAACAACAAACATAAAAACCCTCATCCAAACATGAATCAATCAATTTTAATTTATCCAAACAACAACTAATATTATATGATTATCGACTAGTGATTTACGCATATTATCTTAACATTTCTGTTGTAAAAGAGAACTTTGCGTGGGTGTATAATCTCACCTTCCATGGTTATAGATGACACATGAGACGATTTATGGCGCACATGCACATTCTAATGCTTGGACATGACAAGGCATATGAACAACAACACGCAAATAGTGACCAAGAATAATCGAAAATTGTTGATTTTTGATATCAGATATCAACCCAGTACTTGGAGTGGTAACATAATCTTCTAATAATTCATTTACTGAGTTCAGCATTTCAAAAGAGGGGACATCACCAACGAATGAATAGAAATTCATGTAATTACAATCATTTACCTTAGGAATAGAGGCTGAGATATCTGCTGCCATAAAATTGCCAGGCTAGGGGACGACGCATAGATCTTAGATTTAATATGAGCACATGAAGAAAAAATACTAGATCTTGCTTGGGGAATTAGGGCTTAAGTGATATTGCAAATCAAGGGTTGGATCTAGGGGTCTGCGGGATTGTGAGGTGTAGGATGGAGGAGGCTTTGCGTAGGGTGACTGGTGTACGCGGGTTGTGGTTCAAAGTGACGTGCGAGGGCGATAGAGCTCTGGGAAGTTAAGGCACGGTCATGGATTGGGGAAGAGCGCAAAATACTTGGATGGTAATGGCTGCGATTAGAGGTTTGAAAGATGTGAGGATTTTGAAGTGTAACGACCTGCTATTTCCAACCAACCAAATCGATAATAAAACCAATTTGAATTGTTCGAAACAACAAATTGTTATTGCGATTGGGTTTGATAGAATCAAATCACAGAATCACAGACATAGAATAATAGATCTCACAACGGAGTAAAATAATATAAAATATCAGATTTTAAATTTACATGCACAACGCAAGTTTAATACTTGAAATTTCATTTACACTTCAATGAATGATAGAATTTAAATAATAGAAATGAAGACTTTACATGTTTCCAGCTCCAAAAAGTGAGGTCTCAAAGCTGTAATACTCGGCCCAACCGAGCATAACGCAAAGAAAACATACTCGAGTCAGGACTAACATTCTTTTGCAAGTAAATCAATTTCAAGTGGAGTGTTTAAATAAATGAATTGTTAACTTAAAGGATGTTTGTGATTTTCATCCTTTAAGGATCTGTGGAACTAGATACATATTACATAACATGCTATTATAATAGTGTATATAGTAAATTGAAGTACTAAAATAGTAAGCGGGATTACGATGTTACCCTTACACCATTTATACTGTTGGCGTACATTTTCCATATAAAACACCAGTACGTTGGTGGATAGGGATGTTGTAACAACCCAAATTTCAGCACACCCAAATTTTTCGCAAAATGCTAAAAACCCAAGTCTACTGGAACCCGAGTTGATTTGTCTGGTATCCTGCAGAAAGGCACAGATAAAATACATCAGAGGTCACAATAAAATATCTCACAGGGGAACGAATAAAATATAATAGTAAATAAATACTTACCCTTATAATGACACTGTCTAATAAGTGTCTCTAAGCTGTAATCTCTCCAATCTGTCTGACTTACAGGTTTGTTATGAGGAGGGGGTCAGAACAAAAGTTCCGGTGAACGGACAAATTATACTTTCTATAAATAACACTACATACACCGTTCTATCACTGGTTCATCTTTATTAAGTTATTTTGGGTTTATTACACATTACACTTCTGATTTCACGTATAAATCGTACCCATCTACTCCCAAGTAGATTAACCTAATAAACCATATATATATATGTAGCTATATGCACAATATATCGAGTTACTTCCCATAGTACCCTCCTCGGATGGTCTTAATCACCGTACTGCGAAAATGTACAAGACCTTCATCGTTACACTACAAAAGCATATAAGGCTATGCTATGAAGGCGCACCATGTCTCCATCACTACGCCATGAAAGCGTACTTAGCTGCGCTACTAGAGCGAATAAGCTCCTACCGCTGCCCATAAAGGCTCTCAAAACCTGAGTTCTTCCACGGAACACGGTTAGGGGTTTTCTATACTATCAAGAATGGCTTCATTAGGCTCACAATACAGATATGAAATATTGGTTTATCTCTTCTGGTGGCTATGACCCCACCCGTCCTCCCAACTAATGAAAGACCTTTCAAAGAGCTAAGTAAACACCCTACCAACTAATCTAAACGTCCATGTGGTCCCTCATCTAATATCCCGATAGTGAAGATCATTGGCCTCTTGGTTTAGCTCTAGTCTTTCCCGTACTCGCTTCGACTGACGATGATAGGTATCTGACGACCTACTATCCTTTGTTGGGTTCTGACCATGAAGCCTCCCACGTTGAGGAAACTACTGAATCATCCTAAGATCATCCCAATTAGTCTTTAGGCAGCCCACAACCATAGATGCAGCCAAGGAATGCTCATTGGATGGAACCGTACAGACTATGCCTCTATGGGTACAGCTTCGTTAGGCCTACCATAGAGGGCCATCACGGAGTATCATCACGTCCCATCGAAGTCTTGTACTTCCTTCCAGCCCCGTCGAATAAGTTGGACGTGCGCTCATCGCGTCTACGAATGCCTATGATGATTTTCCTCATTGGGCTCTTCATCCCTACAAACTGGACCAAACACATGCCGATTATACGCTATGTCAAATTTATCCATTACGCGTTTCACTTACATTCGTTTTTCGTTGATTTACAATATTCATTAATCTATTTAATCGAATACTATTTATTTATAAATCAACTTTACAAGTTACCATAAAACCGCCTAGTCGCAAGACCATCATAGAATATCTTTAAGCTTATCAAACTTAGTTTCCAAACTCCTATTTATTTATAATAAGCTTTATTTCTTTCTTTTCACTTTCCAAATTATAACCTTTATGTTATAATCTCTCTTATACATTATTTCCACCGAATTGTACATATTATACTGTAGTTATAAATTTATATTAAGCCCTTTATCTTTTTATAACCTCTTTTAATTGTGTTACATTTTCTTCTTCTATCTTTACAATTTTTTTAGGAAGTTAGGTCTATTCCCAATTGATTGTTTACCAAAACTGTATAAAATTTATTTCCATAGTTTAAGGTAATGACTGCTATAGAAACCCATAATTGGAAGACATCTCTCTCAATTACTTTTAAGTTATTAAATAGTGTACAGTACGACTAAATCTCTATTTGCACTAATCTATGCCTTTATTTAGTTTTAAACTTGAAATTATGTTTCCTACTTTGTTTTTTTCTTCGGACTAAACTATGAAAATATATATCCTTTTTCCCAACCAATCAATCTAGGATATTTCTGGCTTCCAATTTTAATTACTATACAATAATTCATGTTTTTAACTTATTTTCCCCTTTTTTCATAATCACAGTAAATTTGGATACAACTGAGTTATGTCCCTTTTCCTGTTCCAACAATTTCTATATTCATTCCATTTTAAATTTGAAACGAAATCTTTTCAATTAACAAAGTAATTCTCAGATTAACCATTTAACTGCAAATTTACTATCCAAAAAATTAATTGTATCACGCCCACAATTACCGTATTATCTTTTGTTCATAATTCCAATTAAATTATGTTTTTCCAATGCACATAAATAAAAAGGATTAAAATTAGTCATATAAATTTAGGCGCACAATTTAATTATATATATTTTAACACTTCAGGTTTATGTATATTTTGCGCATAACCGAAATTCAACATAAATTATATATATTCTGACGTAGAAAAGGGGGAAAAGAGGAAGAACATAACATATTATAAATTCTTACAGGAATCAAACGATATAATATACTATTATAAGAAACCATAATTTAAATGCACTCACCTCGAAAAGAAATTACTCCAAGCTCAGATGACTTTATCTGAACATCTCTATTTTAGATCTATAATTTTTTGTCTCCAATTTGTAATTCATAAAGCCTAAATCTAAAATGTCAAATTTTTGAAGAATTGGACGAGAAAGAAGAGTGACAGGACTTTCGTGCTTATTTAGAAAAATACGAGTTTAAAGGCTATCCCTGCCCTTTTATTTATAGAGAGTCAAAACATTGTCGTTTGTCCATTTAAAATAATGCAAATCAGGCCGTCAATTTAAAATGTGCGCATGATTTGTTGTTTTTTTATAAATGTTTTTTTAACAAATAAATAGATTATATAGAAAAAAAGAGAGTAAAGCCATTCTCCAGTGGCTCACCTAAACAGATAAGTAGTTAATAAGCAACTACTTTAAGTGTGGAAAAGAAAACCAAAACGAAAAAAACAACAACAAAGAAACAAAAAGAAAGACTGCACCAAGGCAACAGTCTTCTCTAGAGATCCCCTAAGGAGTCCCAATAGCTCTCGAGACACCTGATACTCGGAAACAGCTCCAAGAACTTGCTCTAATATCGGAAAGATCATGGCATAGAGCAGTAGAAACTAAAGTGTTCCAAGGACCATTTAAATCCTGGCTCCATCTACATACCAACTCCCTTAGTGTATGCATCGATGTAGGCTCTGCTGCCGAGAAACCACCTAGAACAACCTACCTAAAGCCTACACTTAATAACAGATACGTAAGATATGGGAGGGGGAAGTGTCGATAAAAACTCGTACCACATTGAACCAGACCCCCACACACACTTAAAAAACAAAAAACCATACATTCAACCAATACCCGCATGGCGAGTAGATGAAGTAGATGAAGTAGATGATATATCAAAAATGCGGGCCAAGATATGCGAACAGGAACATAAAGCTCCCTTTAAAGGCCTTCCATGAAAGGCAATAAAAAGGACACTCTTGACCCTCCTAATAATGGAGGGACGACCTATAGCCATCTCGTCAAAAATAGCCTTATTCTGCGAGCGCCACAAATGCCAACAAATAAGGCATGGGACTAACCGGAACAAGATAGATGAAAGAGATTTCTGGGCTCTTCCGTCCCACCAAAAGTGAAACAGATCCTGGATAGAATACACACTAGCACAGAGACCAATCAGATTTTCGAAGTAGTTCCAGATATACATGACACAAGGCCATGGAAGAATAAATGAGCAACAGATTTCACATCTCCTGCTCCGGAGCAAAGGCATCGAGACACTATACTATAATAATGTCGATCCTCATAAGGTTGTCGTCTAGTGGCAAATCATTGTGAATTATTTTCCACATAAACAACAAAACCTTAGGAGGAATACGGGAGTCCCATATGAAAGAAAACAAAGGATTCATAGGACCGGGGATTCCTAGCCGAGTTCTAAGCTTCTCGAACTGAAAAGGGGCCACCATCATACCTGATTCCACCTTCATGAGAATCAGTAAAGGACTTCACAGCTTGCATATGTTTCCATGTATCACTAGCGTAAGACAGGGTATCGTTGAAATTTGCAGGCATAAGGCTACGATACTTGGTATGTAGAAACAACGCCCAAAGGGAGTTGTAAGAGAAGAACGTATCCCACAACTTACAGGTGTAAGCTATACAAAGATCCTGCGGAATATGAAGAACCAGACCACCTTCACTTTTGGGACGATAAATGATGTCCCAAGAGATCCAGTGATGACGACACACATTGTCCTTTTCCCCCCTAGAAAAAGGATGATGCCAACGACCAACAGGTACGGAAAAAGGAGGACGTCGGAGTCATAACAGCGAACACATGCATCCCTATAGAGTCAAGCATTGATTTTATGAGGACCGGTCTTCCTGCTTGAGAAAGAAGCGTCGCATTCCAGCGAAGGATTTCCCCCTAACTTTGTCAGTTAAGGGGTCGAAGACCGCATTGAGTTTCCTACTTCTGTATTGGAACATATGTAACAACCCGAAAATCTGGGCCAGTTTAAAATTTTTAAATTGGCAATTTTAGCGAGTTTTGATTATTTAAAATGAATTATTTTAAATAATATCGACGTGAAATTTATTTTGAATAGAATTCGACGTATATATTATATACGTCGTCGTTAAAATATATAATAATTATATATAATTATAAAAGGAATTGAAAATGGCGCGGTAGTTCGAAAATTCGATTTCTAATTTCAAATGAATATACAGAATTCAATATAAGTCAGAATTGAACGAAACAAGAAATATTTGAATCTGTATAACTATATCTTTGTAACGAAGTTGACAAACTGAGATTTCATCTTAGAAATGATAAGATATGTCCAGTTTAAAATTAGAAATAGTCGCTGTGGAATTTATATATATTTTTATATATATAAGGCCCTTAAAAATAGCAATTTTGCAAACGACCTCGGATTTCGACGAAACCAGTTTTGTTGGGTCCGTGATGTTAAGTTATTGCTGGATTTCAAATTCCATAATTTTTCGAATCAATATGTGAGCGTGGCAAAGGAAAACGCGTTAGACCATTTTTAGTTGATTTTAATCGACTGGAAAATGGCCATTTTTCATACGGTCTCAGAATTCGATGAAACTAGTTTTGTTAGGACCGTATCGTCAATACGAAGCTAGAAAATATTTTTCTGGAATTTTTCTAGTTAGTATGTGACCCCGGTAATTTGAAATGTACGTTTAAAATTCAATATAGAGATTTAAATGTAAATTCAAAGGAAACTGATCGAAACGGTCAAATCAGCTAGCGATACATATCCCATTGTGTTCGGAATGGGGGTAAAACGCTATGGACGACAGGCGGTGGGCCTCGTTTAGAGGTCGTAAATAAAAGTTGCTTTTTAGTGGTAAATTAATTAATTAAATAAAAAAAATCTTAAAATCTTATCTCCTCCCCCTTTAACCGTCTGGCCCCCCCCCCCTTTCTATCATTCGTCAGGTTCAAAAATAAAAAATAAAAAAAAAATAAAAAGCCATCGCGGATCGAAATCGAGAGACCCGCCTCCTCCTACATCGGCCGCCGCGGCGTGGCAGCTCAGGCGCGCCCCTCCTCCGATCTCCGCCTTCTCCTTCTTCCCTTCCTCCTGTACTCCTTACCGCACCCCCCCTCAAAGACCCCGAAGCCCTCAAGTTCGAACCGCCTACGCCCGGAGCCGCCACCCCAAACCCTAGGCGAACGCAGCAGCCCCCCCTGCTGCTCGGTTCGACGTAAGACGACCCCCCCCCCCCTCTTCAAAATACTGTAAGTATTTCAATGTATTTTATTTTTATTTTAATTTCGATTTTAGGTTTAAAACTGATTTTTAAGTTAAGTTAAAACTGATTTTTAAGTTAAGTTAAAACTGATTTTTAAGTTAAGTTAAAAACTGATTTTTATGTTAGTAAAATGATTAGAATTTTTATAGTAAAAAGATTAGGATTCTTGTAAAGAAAATACCATATTTGTGTAGAGGAAAAGTTCATATTTTTAATGAAGAATTTTTTTATTTGATGTTTAATGAAGATATGAAGTTAGATTTTTATTTTTATTTATCTAGAGATGAGATTTTTTATTTATATAAAAATATGATTTTTATGTATTGAACTTCGAATTAAAAATATGATTTTTATGTATTGAACTTCGAATTAAAAATATGATTTTTATATATTGAACTTCGAACTAAAAATTCGATTTTTATATATTGAACTTTGAACTAAAAATTCGATTTTTATATATTGAACTTTGAACTAAAAATTCGATTTTTATATATTGAACTTTGAACTAAAAATTCGATTTTTATATATTGAACTTTGAATTAAAAATATGATTTTTATATATTGAACTTCGAACTAAAAATTCGATTTTTATATATTGAACTTTGAACTAAAAATTCGATTTTTATATATTGAACTTTGAACTAAAAATTCGATTTTTATATATTGAACTTTGAACTAAAAATTCGATTTTTATATATATAGTGACTACGGGCAACGAAGATGACGAAGAGGCGATAACGAGGAAGACTTCTGCAAATGAAGAGCCGTGGAGCTAGGATAGCTATAAGTGAGAATTTCTCACCTTTCAATTTCTTTTCTAGTTATATATATATATACTAGGATGCAGACGGTGTTTAGTAGCACCCGACACAATCGTCCACAGACCATGGACTTGTTTGTTTGGCTGTTTGGTTATTGATTGCGATATTGGTTCGAATGTGGTTTGTGGTGTGAAAAATCGAATCGATAAATTGGTTAGGATTAGACGTGCGCCGTTATAAGGCGAAGGAGTAAGGCTAGGTTAGACTCTTACTCCAAATTTTGTGGTTTGCATAACGAATTGATTTGATTGATGTGTGAATGACGTGGGCCTTCACTAGTCCGGGGATAAGGCTAGGCCTCGTCCCGTTTCTAGTATCGTGCCGTTATGCCGCCGAAATTTTCTAAAATATGTTAGAAAAATAAAAATATCATTTTATTTAAAGAATGAACTGAAGAGAAATTCATATGTTGAAATAAAATGTTTTGTCGTTAAAATATATAAATTTTAACGTGAATGTGAATAAATAAAATATTCATTTGCAAACCAGATGGTTTGTTTATGTACACTTATTTGAAGGACATTGATTGGGTCGATAAATTTTACACATCGCCCAACTGCACAAATAAAATCTGTGTTTGATTGTTTGAAACCCTACACGGGTGTTGGGATGATATTTGACATACACTAATCCCGACTGTTTAGTTGTGTGTCGATCGATTGATTGACAGACTGTTATAAGCGTTGAATATTTATATTTGATGCTTATACAGTGTAGAATGCACTTTGGATGATGGTTGATTATTCATCGTTGTTGATATATGCATGTGTTGTAGAAAATCCATATAATTAACATTATATGGTAATTGATTGGGCCTCATTCCAGTATTTGAAAAAGAAATATTTGAAAAAGAAATATTTGAAAAAGAAATATTTGAAATAGAATATTTGAAAATAAAGGAATATATGAAGCCGTGTTGATTAGATTGACGCCATTTTGACGTGAACGATATTTATATCGATTTTAAACGATTTCGAAATGAATTGAATTGAAAACGATTTCGAAATGAATTGAATTGAAAACGATTTCGAAATGAATTGAATTGAAAACGATTTCGAAATGAATTGAATTGAAAACGATTTCGAAATGAATTGAATTGAAAACGATTTCGAAATGAATTAAATTGAAAACGATTTCGAAATGAATTGAATTTAAAACGATTTCGAAATGAATTGAATTGAAAACGAATTCGAATTAAATTGAAAGTGAATCGAAATGAATTCAAATTGAATTGAAATTTGAATTGAATAGAAATGAGTTTTGAAACGAATCTATAAAGAAGAATTCAATTTTGCTTTGAATTGAAATTGAAGTTGAAATGGATTTTTGAAACGAATTCAAAACTATTTATATAATTCGTTTTAAATAGAAATCGACGATATATATTATATATATTATATGTATAATATAATGGCCTGAATAGAACGCGCCGCGCCGCGGCAGTTCGTGAATTTCGACCATTTATTTCAAACGGACATTACGGGAGATCCGACCGTCGGATTCTCCTAAAACCGGAACCGTTGGGTTCGTATCGAAAAGAGCTTTCTAAGGAATATTAGAAATTTGAAATCTAACGGTTGGATTTGGAATTACGTCCAAATCAAATTCGAAAAAGGTCGCTGTAAGTGCAGTTCGATGGCCGTTAATGGAAATCGACTGTACGGGCCTTGATAAAATTATTAAAAATAGTAATAATTTGTGTAAAATCATAAGAAATGATTTGTGAAAGTTTGGGATGAAAAACTCCATATTTGAAAAGATAAAAATAGATTTTTATCGAAATGAACTAGTTTTGAACTAGAATTATAATTCTATTTATTTTTAAATAAATAAATTGAATTTGAAATGGTTTTGAAAATAACCAAAATTTCCAATGATTGCATTGGAGTGGATTTGAATCGAAATTGTCTTCGGAATATTTCGATGTTGGAATTCGTGATATTACAGGTGTTGTTATGGAAATTTGAAAGATATATATTTGTATCGTTATTTCCAATACGACATTTGTTAGTCATAGAATTCGATATTGAATATAAGCCGATATATTTTCTATTCAGAGCCTTGTATTGAATATCGAATGTGATTTGGGTTTGTCGTGAATGGTGTCTTCACTAACACTGTTCTTGAACCCAGTTGAGAAAAGATTAAATCTTTTTATTTAGATTTAATGAAGTGTACCAATTATATGATATTTAATTGGAATTGAATTGGTATTGATTTTTGGGTTTATCGTGAACAGTGTTTTAAATAACACTTGTTCTTTAACCCGATAATTAATGGAATGTGATTTTGGGTTTATCGTGAATCGTGTTTTAAATGACACTGATTCTTTAACCCAGATAATGATTAAAACTAAGTGGAGTTTTAATGAATCTTTAATTAGATTGAAAAGATCGAGAATGGAGTATCACCAGTTTTGCTCCAGGCGATAGTTAAATCTTTAATTAGATTTAAACGTGAAATGGTAATTGAATTTACCGATAACACTGTGGTGTTAGATATGAAGTATTCACAGTTTTACTTCATGGGATGAATAGGTTGGGATTGGGAAATTATAACAAATGATTACTTCGGTAAGGTTCGCTAATCCCGACTAGTTTGAATTGATATTCAAAAGTTGATTAAAGAATAAATTCAAGAATTTATCTTTGATAAAATTAATGGGAACCTTTCCCTATGAATGTGAAATTAGAAACTAACTGTCGGTTAGCTAAGTAGAATGATTTTCTGGATATTGATCTGATGTTGGTTTCGGCCTTCGGGGTTAACATTTGGGAAATTATTCTCTTGATTAATTTACGGTTAGTGACTGATGAATTGGAATGAGGCGTATGTTGTGTTTGTGTAACACTTTTATAATATATACGCGAGTTATTCGGAAAGTCCGGGTTTATCCCATTCTGAATAACTGATACGACGATAAGTCGAAGATGAAGACGATGGTCGAAGACCGGAGGTCTTCACGTCGTTTGGGTGATAACTGATGATCTTGATTGGGCTGTACACCCAAGAAGATGGAAACAGTTAGTGATCGTCCAGACGTACTTGGAGATCGATGGATATGCGGGGTACTAGGTGCCTCCGGTTTCGTTCAGACCCAGAACGGACTTGTAAATGGACTGTGTGTCTGACATTGGATTTCATTCTGTGTGACTGATATCGGTTGCATAGAGTGGTTTGCCTGTGTGGCATGCTAAGATGCAAATGATCGAGGCTTCTGTTGAAAAGCAAAGTCTTGTGGTGATGATCAAAGCACGGCCTTTGAGGCGTAGCTTTGTGTAACGTTTACCTCGCGTGTTTCACACCCGGTATGAACCAAAAACGGGAGACGGACCTCAGGGAGGGCATGCGTTTTCTTCTAGCTAGAAAGTGGCGTCAGTGGTTTTACACGCCCTGACGAGTTTGACTTATGTGGTTGTTGCTGTTGCGAGGCGCCTCGGATTGATCGGTCGTTCTCGAACCGATGGAGTCATTCGTTGGCTCATTGACACCCCAAAGGGTGGGGAAACGTAGTGTTCAGGCATTTTAATCCACATCGGTGGACCGGCCCTGACGATCCAAAGGCTTGACTGAGTACTTGCCTGAGACACGGGCTAGAGCGTCTCGAATCGGTTGAGGACTATCTTTTGCCTCGGTTCATAGACGGAAATCCAATTTCCAAATACGTGACATTTGCGGTTTTATTTGTAAACCTATATATGGCGACATAGTGGCATGGGACGCTCATGTCGCCTATGATTGATACTTATGATTTGAAGTTGTTTTATACACTATGCACTTATTATAGTATCAAATGATTTGTTTTAAACGTATCAAGCATTCTTTGGCTGTTATAAGGGAAAACCCTATCCCCCGGCTTGCGTTGCATTGTGTGATAGGACCTGGGTCTTATAACAGCTTCATCTTTCTTTATTTAGCATTGCGCGGTTTGTTATGCACTGGTATTCTTGGGAGGAAACCCGTTCCGTGTTATACGGCGTGGTCCCTTGATTTACCTTTGAAAATAAAAATTAATAACTGTTTTAGTTCTCACACCAGTCACATGACTGACCTGGAGTTTATTGTTTTAACCTAAACTCTGGGTGCCCTTATTTTGACACGGGCAACTAGTAGTTTTGGTTTTGCAGATTTATATTCATAGGATCCTGGTTTACAGCTGGAACGATATCCGGAAAGCTTTGTATCCGTATATCTCATTCTAGTTGTGTATTGTATTATTTTCCGCTGCTATGTATTTAAATGTAATTTAAATCTCTGATATTTCTGTGTAATATTCATTTATACTCTGTATATTCTTGTAATCTGATGCATTGTTGTAATATATAATGAAATGTTCTTCTGTATGCGTTCTATTGTGGTTTGTTCTCGAATTATCCGATGCTTTCCTTTACGGGGAAGCTGCGGGTTTTTACACGTGGTATCAGAGCTTTGGTTTACAAAGCAGAGAACAAGGCACATTAGAACCGTACGAAAGAATTCATCAGAAATTGGATTAGTAATATCCAACGAGAATGACTCGTTAGAGATGGGATCAGTAGTATCCTAGAACGAGTGTGAAGATTATATTTTTGAAAATGAAAACAAATTTTTGTTTTGAAAATTTAAATCAATTATTCGTATTTGATTATCTATTTATATTGAGTTGGACAATCCAGTATATATAGATTTTGCGTATACGTCTGATCCGCGTGTATACGAAGTTTTAATATACTGGATAGATATAGAATCATACTCTAGTGGTCCGAAGATGATTCTGATGACTGACTAGTCGTCATTAGTATTCATGTTCGAGTAACGAAGGTGTGATTTCTATATATTTCCATTAGACTGGTGTGAGAACCAAAACTAATATAGTTAGAATACATAGTTGTGATTTGGCATCAAAACATGATTTTTTGTATATATATCAAAGTTATGCATTTGAAAAGCTAATCAACTAATTGATTGATGTTTGTGTTGTTTGTTTATTTGTTTGATAATTTTGAACCATTTAGCCTAATTGGAACAAATATTGAATTGTATTGAAAATTGGTCGCATCTGCTTGCATATACATATACTTACATTGAACAGGTCATAGCAAGGAGGCTAGAGCAGAGAATAAAATTTGTTTGCCCGACAAATAGGTACATGTTTACTACATAATTTACTGAATTGTTTGGGTGATGATGATTTTATGAGCCTATTGGCTAGCCGCTTGGCTTTTTCTTTTTCTTTTTGAGATCTGAAGGACCGGGGAAGCTATTTGAAATTCCCCGATGCTCCCGGTGCAGGGGAGGTTATGGCGAAATTTTTCGAAAATTTAGGGTGTTAGCCAAATTTTTGAAATTTTAGAGAATTCTCAGAAACTGAAAAGTTGGAGAATGGAAGCCAGATCGAACATAGAGTTGATTAATCAAACCACTTTCGGCTTTGTTCCTTTTCGGGGACGAAAAGTTTTAAGTGGGGGAGATTGTAACAACCCGAAAATCTGGGCCAGTTTAAAATTTTTAAATTGGCAATTTTAGCGAGTTTTGATTATTTAAAATGAATTATTTTAAATAATATCGACGTGAAATTTATTTTGAATAGAATTCGACGTATATATTATATACGTCGTCGTTAAAATATATAATAATTATATATAATTATAAAAGGAATTGAAAATGGCGCGGTAGTTCGAAAATTCGATTTCTAATTTCAAATGAATATACAGAATTCAATATAAGTCAGAATTGAACGAAACAAGAAATATTTGAATCTGTATAACTATATCTTTGTAACGAAGTTGACAAACTGAGATTTCATCTTAGAAATGATAAGATATGTCCAGTTTAAAATTTGAAATAGTCGCTGTGGAATTTATATATATAAGGCCCTTAAAAATAGCAATTTTGCAAACGACCTCGGATTTCGACGAAACCAGTTTTGTTGGGTCCGTGATGTTAAGTTATTGCTGGATTTCAAATTCCATAATTTTTCGAATCAATATGTGAGCGTGGCAAAGGAAAACACGTTAGACCATTTTCAGTTGATTTTAATCGACTGGAAAATGGCCATTTTTCATACGGTCTCAGAATTCGATGAAACTAGTTTTGTTAGGACCGTATCGTCAATACGAAGCTAGAAAATATTTTTCTGGAATTTTTCTAGTTAGTATGTGACCTCGGTAATTTGAAATGTACGTTTAAAATTCAATATAGAGATTTAAATGTAAATTCAAAGGAAACTGATCGAAACGGTCAAATCAGCTAGCGATACATATCCCATTGTGTTCGGAATGGGGGTAAAACGCTATGGACGACAGGCGGTGGGCCTCGTTTAGAGGTCGTAAATAAAAGTTGCTTTTTAGTGGTAAATTAATTAATTAAATAAAAAAAATCTTAAAATCTTATCTCCTCCCCCTTTAACCGTCTGGCCCCCCCCCTTTCTATCATTCGTCAGGTTCAAAAGAAAAAAAATAAAAAAATAAAAAGCCATCGCGGATCGAAATCGAGAGACCCGCCTCCTCCTACATCGGCCGCCGCGGCGTGGCAGCTCAGGCGCGCCCCTCCTCCGATCTCCGCCTTCTCCTTCTTCCCTTCCTCCTGTACTCCTTACCGCACCCCCCCTCAAAGACCCCGAAGCCCTCAAGTTCGAACCGCCTACGCCCGGAGCCGCCACCCCAAACCCTAGGCGAACGCAGCAGCCCCCCCCTGCTGCTCGGTTCGACGTAAGACGACCCCCCCCCCCCCCTCTTCAAAATACTGTAAGTATTTCAATGTATTTTATTTTTATTTTAATTTCGATTTTAGGTTTAAAACTGATTTTTAAGTTAAGTTAAAACTGATTTTTAAGTTAAGTTAAAACTGATTTTTAAGTTAAGTTAAAAACTGATTTTTATGTTAGTAAAATGATTAGAATTTTTATAGTAAAAAGATTAGGATTCTTGTAAAGAAAATACCATATTTGTGTAGAGGAAAAGTTCATATTTTTAATGAAGAATTTTTTTATTTGATGTTTAATGAAGATATGAAGTTAGATTTTTATTTTTATTTATCTAGAGATGAGATTTTTTATTTATATAAAAATATGATTTTTTTGTATTGAACTTCGAATTAAAAATATGATTTTTATGTATTGAACTTCGAATTAAAAATATGATTTTTATATATTGAACTTCGAACTAAAAATTCGATTTTTATATATTGAACTTTGAACTAAAAATTCGATTTTTATATATTGAACTTTGAACTAAAAATTCGATTTTTATATATTGAACTTTGAACTAAAAATTCGATTTTTATATATTGAACTTTGAATTAAAAATATGATTTTTATATATTGAACTTCGAACTAAAAATTCGATTTTTATATATTGAACTTTGAACTAAAAATTCGATTTTTATATATTGAACTTTGAACTAAAAATTCGATTTTTATATATTGAACTTTGAACTAAAAATTCGATTTTTATATATTGAACTTTGAACTAAAAATTCGATTTTTATATATATAGTGACTACGGGCAACGAAGATGACGAAGAGGCGATAACGAGGAAGACTTCTGCAAATGAAGAGCCGTGGAGCTAGGATAGCTATAAGTGAGAATTTCTCACCTTTCAATTTCTTTTCTAGTTATATATATATACTAGGATGCAGACGGTGTTTAGTAGCACCCGACACAATCGTCCACAGACCATGGACTTGTTTGTTTGGCTGTTTGGTTATTGATTGCGATATTGGTTTGAATGTGGTTTGTGGTGTGAAAAATCGAATCGATAAATTGGTTAGGATTAGACGTGCGCCGTTATAAGGCGAAGGAGTAAGGCTAGGTTAGACTCTTACTCCAAATTTTGTGGTTTGCATAACGAATTGATTTGATTGATGTGTGAATGGCATGGGCCTTCACTAGTCCGGGGATAAGGCTAGGCCTCGTCCCGTTTCTAGTATCGTGCCGTTATGCCGCCGAAATTTTCTAAAATATGTTAGAAAAATAAAAATATCATTTTATTTAAAGAATGAACTGAAGAGAAATTCATATGTTGAAATAAAATGTTTTGTCGTTAAAATATATAAATTTTAACGTGAATGTGAATAAATAAAATATTCATTTGCAAACCAGATGGTTTGTTTATGTACACTTATTTGAAGGTCATTGATTGGGTCGATAAATTTTACACATCGCCCAACTGCACAAATAAAATCTGTGTTTGATTGTTTGAAACCCTACACGGGTGTTGGGATGATATTTGACGTACACTAATCCCGACTGTTTAGTTGTGTGTCGATCGATTGATTGACAGACTGTTATAAGCGTTGAATATTTATATTTGATGCTTATACAGTGTAGAATGCACTTTGGATGATGGTTGATTATTCATCGTTGTTGATATATGCATGTGTTGTAGAAAATCCATATAATTAACATTATATGGTAATTGATTGGGCCTCATTCCAGTATTTGAAAAAGAAATATTTGAAAAAGAAATATTTGAAAAAGAAATATTTGAAATAGAATATTTGAAAATAAAGGAATATATGAAGCCGTGTTGATTAGATTGACGCCATTTTGACGTGAACGATATTTATATCGATTTTAAACGATTTCGAAATGAATTGAATTGAAAACGATTTCGAAATGAATTGAATTGAAAACGATTTCGAAATGAATTGAATTGAAAACGATTTCGAAATGAATTGAATTGAAAACGATTTCGAAATGAATTGAATTGAAAACGATTTCAAAATGAATTGAATTGAAAACGATTTCGAAATGAATTAAATTGAAAACGATTTCGAAATGAATTGAATTTAAAACGATTTCGAAATGAATTGAATTGAAAACGAATTCGAATTGAAGTGAAAGTGAATCGAAATGAATTCAAATTGAATTGAAATTTGAATTGAATAGAAATGAGTTTTGAAACGAATCTATAAAGAAGAATTCAATTTTGCTTTGAATTGAAATGGAAGTTGAAATGGATTTTTGAAACGAATTCAAAACTATTTATATAATTCGTTTTAAATAGAAATCGACGATATATATTATATATATTATATATATAATATAATGGCCTGAATAGAACGCGCCGCGCCGCGGCAGTTCGTGAATTTCGACCATTTATTTCAAACGGACATTACGGGAGATCCGACCGTCGGATTCTCCTAAAACCGGAACCGTTGGGTTCGTATCGAAAAGAGCTTTCTAAGGAATATTAGAAATTTGAAATCTAACGGTTGGATTTGGAATTACATCCAAATCAAATTCGAAAAAGGTCGCTGTAAGTGCAGTTCGATGGCCGTTAATGGAAATCGACTGTACGGGCCTTGATAAAATTATTAAAAATAGTAATAATTTGTGTAAAATCATAAGAAATGATTTGTGAAAGTTTGGGATGAAAAACTCCATATTTGAAAAGATAAAAATAGATTTTTATCGAAATGAACTAGTTTTGAAATAGAATTATAATTCTATTTATTTTTAAATAAATAAATTGAATTTGAAATGGTTTTGAAAATAACCAAAATTTCCAATGATTGCATTGGAGTGGATTTGAATCGAAATTGTCTTCGGAATATTTCGATGTTGGAATTCGTGATATTACAGGTGTTGTTATGGAAATTTGAAAGATATATATTTGTATCGTTATTTCCAATACGACATTTGTTAGTCGTAGAATTCGATATTGAATATAAGCCGATATATTTTCTATTCAGAGCCTTGTATTGAATATCGAATGTGATTTGGGTTTGTCGTGAATGGTGTCTTCACTAACACTGTTCTTGAACCCAGTTGAGAAAAGATTAAATCTTTTTATTTAGATTTAATGAAGTGTACCAATTATATGATATTTAATTGGAATTGAATTGGTATTGATTTTTGGGTTTATCGTGAACAGTGTTTTAAATAACACTTGTTCTTTAACCCGATAATTAATGGAATGTGATTTTGGGTTTATCGTGAATCGTGTTTTAAATGACACTGATTCTTTAACCCAGATAATGATTAAAACTAAGTGGAGTTTTAATGAATCTTTAATTAGATTGAAAAGATCGAGAATGGAGTATCACCAGTTTTGCTCCAGGCGATAGTTAAATCTTTAATTAGATTTGAACGTGAAATGGTAATTGAATTTACCGATAACACTGTGGTGTTAGATATGAAGTATTCACAGTTTTACTTCATGGGATGAATAGGTTGGGATTGGGAAATTATAACAAATGATTACTTCGGTAAGGTTCGCTAATCCCGACTAGTTTGAATTGATATTCAAAAGTTGATTAAAGAATAAATTCAAGAATTTATCTTTGATAAAATTAATGGGAACCTTTCCCTATGAATGTGAAATTAGAAACTAACTGTCGGTTAGCTAAGTAGAATGATTTTCTGGATATTGATCTGATGTTGGTTTCGGCCTTCGGGGTTAACATTTGGGAAATTATTCTCTTGATTAATTTACGGTTAGTGACTGATGAATTGGAATGAGGCGTATGTTGTGTTTGTGTAACACTTTTATAATATATACGCGAGTTATTCGGAAAGTCCGGGTTTATCCCATTCTGAATAACTGATACGACGATAAGTCGAAGATGAAGACGATGGTCGAAGACCGGAGGTCTTCACGTCGTTTGGGTGATAACTGATGATCTTGATTGGGCTGTACACCCAAGAAGATGGAAACAGTTAGTGATCGTCCAGACGTACTTGGAGATCGATGGATATGCGGGGTACTAGGTGCCTCCGGTTTCGTTCAGACCCAGAACGGACTTGTAAATGGACTGTGTGTCTGACATTGGATTTCATTCTGTGTGACTGATATCGGTTGCATAGAGTGGTTTGCCTGTGTGGCATGCTAAGATGCAAATGATCGAGGCTTCTGTTGAAAAGCAAAGTCTTGTGGTGATGATCAAAGCACGGCCTTTGAGGCGTAGCTTTGTGTAACGTTTACCTCGCGTGTTTCACACCCGGTATGAACCAAAAACGGGAGACGGACCTCAGGGAGGCCATGCGTTTTCTTCTAGCTAGAAAGTGGCGTCAGTGATTTTACACGCCCTGACGAATTTGACTTATGTGGTTGTTGCTGTTGCGAGGCGCCTCGGATTGATCGGTCGTTCTCGAACCGATGGAGTCATTCGTTGGCTCATTGACACCCCAAAGGGTGGGGAAACGTAGTGTTCAGGCATTTTAATCCACATCGGTGGACCGGCCCTGGCGATCCAAAGGCTTGACTGAGTACTTGCCTGAGACACGGGCTAGAGCGTCTTGAATCGGTTGAGGACTATCTTTTGCCTCGGTTCATAGACGGAAATCCAATTTCCAAATACGTGACATTTGCGGTTTTATTTGTAAACCTATATATGGCGACATAGTGGCATGGGACGCTCATGTCGCCTATGATTGATACTTATGATTTGAAGTTGTTTTATACACTATGCACTTATTATAGTATCAAATGATTTGTTTTAAACGTATCAAGCATTCTTTGGCTGTTATAAGGGAAAACCTTATCCCCCGGCTTGCGTTGCATTGTGTGATAGGACCTGGGTCTTATAACAGCTTCATCTTTCTTTATTTAGCATTGCGCGGTTTGTTATGCACTGGTATTCTTGGGAGGAAACCCGTTCCGTGTTATACGGCGTGGTCCCTTGATTTACCTTTGAAAATAAAAATTAATAACTGTTTTAGTTCTCACACCAGTCACATGACTGACCTGGAGTTTATTGTTTTAACCTAAACTCTGGGTGCCCTTATTTTGACATGGGCAGCTAGTAGTTTTGGTTTTGCAGATTTATATTCACAGGATCCTGGTTTACAGCTGGAACGATATCCGGAAAGCTTTGTATCCGTATATCTCATTCTAGTTGTGTATTGTATTATTTTCCGCTGCTATGTATTTAAATGTAATTTAAATCTCTGATATTTCTGTGTAATATTCATTTATACTCTGTATATTCTTGTAATCTGATGCATTGTTGTAATATACAATGAAATGTTCTTCTGTATGCGTTCTATTGTGGTTTGTTCTCGAATTATCCGACGCTTTCCTTTAAGGGGAAGCTGCGGGTTTTTACAACATACCTAGGTGAGGTAAAGGAAGTGAAGCTGATTTGAAACCTGAGATGGTTTCAATCCAAGAGTTCCTATCTGCAAAAAAGTCCTGAGCAAGGATGAAACAACTTAGCAGAGTTCACGAGTTGGCCCGAGCTACTCTCGTATTGATGAACAAAGTCAAGAAGATGACTGAGCGAGCGTCGATCACTGTTTGAGAAGATGATAATATCATCTAAAAACGAGAGCGATAAGATAAGGATGCAACAACTAGGAAAGCTGAAACAATGGATTTAACCTACAGTCGTAAGAGAGTGCAAGTCATGAATAAAAGCCTCTACGGCAATGGTAAATAATGTTGGGGATCGCTTTACCGTAGTCCCCTTCCCGATCTGAAGTACTCGTGGGCTAATCCGTTTATGAGAACGGAGAACCAACAGTTCGAAACGAGTCGCCACATAAGGTCGACGAGGGTCTCTGGAAACTCGAAAGCACGAAGGACTTTGATGACAAAAAACTAAGACATGCGGTCGTATGCCTTATCCATGACAAGCTTGATAATTACATTAGACTCTCTATCTTTGCGATTGATCTGTGAGATAAGTTCCTAAGCTAAGAAAACATTAATTAGATAACCCTTAACAAAGCCTTCTTAGGACGAAGAGATAAGGCGATCCAAGTAAGGTGCTAGCTGAGTGGTTTGCACCTTAGAAATGATCTTGTTAGAGAAATTGCACAAACTAATCGGCCGAAATTCCGAGCATTCTCGTGGGTTTTTGAACTAAAAATGAGAACCAATTGAATGGAGGTCCAGCCCTGCGGAAGTGCTCCATTCGAGAAAAAAAACTGAATAGCAAGACAAAGATCTGATTGGGTAATGTAACGACTCAGATTTATTTTAAACATTTAAATATTATTTTGAATGTTGAGTGATAATATAAATGGATTTTTTGTTGAGTTTGTCGATTAAATAATAGAATACGATTATATTTTGGGTATATTGAATTAACGTAATAAAAAACAAATATAATTCGAAGATAAAACTAAATTGAAATAATTCAGGTGATCAATATAAATTTTATTTGTATATATATAACCGATAATAAAAAGGGTGCATTTTTTACAGGTCCCTATTAAGTTCGAAAATGTAAAAAAAACCCGGCGATAAAATTATGGTAAAAAACATCCCTATTTTTGAAATCGCTCTAAAATAATACCAGTTTTACCTTTACGCTGAATTTAAACACAACCAAAAATGATTTGAGTTCATTTAATAAGTCAAGCCACTCTATTAATCTCGCTTAACCCTAAACCCTCGGTTCTCCAAAACCCTAGAAATATTTCTGTTAAAATCAAAAGGCGGCCATCATCAATTTGATTGAGATCTTGCAATTTTTGCTCCAATTCTCTGTCGTCTTCACCCATCTATAAGATATGGCAAAAAAAAGGTATAAATCTTCTTGCGTTATTTCGTATTCGAGTCTTTTGTAGGTATCTTGCAAATATTTCTGCAAATTTTAAAGGAAAAGGTATGATGTTGAATAGAAGAGCTGTAGTATGAATGGATTAAAATTAATGTCGTAGTTGTGTGCAAATAGTTGATACATGTGCAGTTTTAGAAGCATATAACTTGAAAAGTTGCATTTATAGATGTAGTATTAGACGCAGATGCTTGATTTCCCAATTGTGGACAAATTATCTGCATTAGTCATATAATTTGATCTGAAATATATCAGTAGTGTAGGCTAATTGTCTAAAAATAATGTATATGTGGGTGATATGTTTAGTTGTTTTTTGAAGCAGTATAATAAGTAAGAAAGAAATTTTGCAATCAAACTTGCAAATATCAGAAAATAGATGATTGGTTATATGCAGTTGTTTTGAATCAGTGCATGCAACTTTGCATTTTGTTCATGCTTGATATTAGTCATAATTTTTTCTTGATGTTGGGTTGTTTGTACAGAAAGTTGCATAATTATATGAAACATTCAGAAATATTGCATGATTGTATGTATATAGTAAGAGTTCTAGCTGGATTGCAATATATTGTTATTAAAATCTGGAAACATATATGCATTTGTTAAGAATGCGTAAATTGTTGTTGAAAACAAGGCAAAAATGAAATGATGCTAAATTTTTTTGGAAAATCAGTTAACACCTCATTGGATGAATGTATTAGGAAAATTTTCATTGAAGTATGCATGTTTTTGAAATTAATTTAAAATTATATGCATTAAAGAAGTTCATATAAAATTATATGTGCATATTTTGAAGTTGTATGTAATTGTAAATGTTTTTTTAGAAAAGGTAAATGGGTCCATGAGTTTTATTAGAATAGTTCAGTAGTTAAATTAAGTGAAATAGTAGATAATCAAATAGCTGCATTATTGGGTGAAATTAGATTGAAATGTTGCATGCTTGTGTGCAGATGTAATCTAAAACTCACATTAATGATTGTAGTTGAGCAGAATTTTTTAAGTCAAGTGTACGAGTATCAAAATTTAAGTACACAATTGTATGCAGTTTTTTCTAAGTGTTGCATGCAAGTGTGCATATATAAACAGAATGTTATATAAATTTTTGTAACTGAACATATTTTGTTCGATCGAGTTTGCACATTTTAGAATGGTTTTTTTTATTGATATATAATTAATAGTTGAATTTTGATGATTTTTTTGGAATTCCGTAGATTTGTTTTTAATTTTTTTGCAAAAATGTTAGATTATTGAATGAAATATATTAGAAATGTTGTGTACAACTGTGGAGATTTAAAACAGAATATGATAGTAAGTTATGCAGTAAAATTATAAAAATTTCATTCAAGTGTACAACTATCAACATATAGTTGCATCATTGTATGCAGTGTAACTTAACTGATTCAGTAAAGTATGCCAATATTAGCATGTTAATAAGCGTATGCTGTTAAATTTAATTGTTGCATAAAAGTGTTTAGTTAATATGAATAGTTTAATATAAGTGTGTAATTGTGTGTATTTAGTTGCGTCAATGTTTGCAGTTAAATGTTAATGTTCTATTTGTGTATGCAGTTTGAGAATTGGTTTTCTTACAATTGTGCAACTATAATTGAATTGTTGCAATAATATATGCAATAAAGTATTATTGTTGCATTAGATTCTACAATTTTGTACTGTATGTTTAAAATTAATATTTATTTAAAGAGAATTATGGTTGAAATTGTGTAGTGGTCAACTGTTTTGTTATAATTGAGTGCCTTTAGTCAACGTTACAATAAAATTTATGTTAATTTTATTGCAGAAACAAAATGTTGAAGAAATTAAAGATGGTGTGGGGAATGCAGAAAAGGCCTTAGTTACAACTGAACAAGCAAGATAATCTTTACAGTTAACAAAGAAAAGAAAAATTGGTGACGTAGCTAGAGGAGTAAAAAAGGAAGAAGTTTACAGGAACAATTTGAAATCTTTCATAGATTTGGTTGACAGAATCAAGGAAGAAGAATTATTTACTGGTCAGCACAACTTTTTACTAGCAAAAATTCCTCTAGGAAAATTTATAGATATGATATTCGATGGTGTAATTTCTTCATCAGAGACGACTAAAAATTCTACCACTTTGGATATTATAACCAAAAGCTATAAGAAGCATTTGAAATATTTTCAGTTTGGAGACTTGATAGTAACATTCAAAGACGAAGATATTAAAAAGTTGTTAAACGCTCCAATTGAAGGTGAGATGATAAAAACAAGTGGTCATTTGAAGAAGGAGGATAAGGAGGATGAGGAGTATAAATCATTTGTAGAAAGACACTTTAAGAATGAAGTGTCAGTTAACAAAAGGAATATTGAGAGACAAATTTTCAGTACAATAGATGGAAGGTCTGAAGAAGAATGTTTTGATACTGTAAAGCTTGTATTTCGATATCTAGCAGCCACATTCCTTGTTTCCAATCCAAACTACACCTTACCTTGGACGCTAGTACCGTATTGTGTATGCAGCAAGAAGTTGATGACAATATCCTGGCCTAAAACCCTTCATAACCATATATTACGCCAAATTGACAAGTATCATGAAACACCACGCAAGATTAATGCTTGCGTGACGCTACTGCTGGTAAGTTTTATAAATTTAATACTTAATTCTGATTTTTTTTATTGTTTTTTTTTAAATCTTTTTTTGTTTTTGTTTTATGTAGTGGTGGATATGCGAGGAAACATATGTTTTAAAAACATCAAAGGAAGTGTACAACAGCTCGTTATACCCATTCGCTGGTAAATGGGATATTACATTGTTAACGCCAGCAATGCTCTTGAATATCACTTTCAACACTGTAAGATCCTTATTCTCTTTTTCAGTTATTTGTGAGAACTATAAGTGCCAGAATAGATTAAGTTATGTATGCTGTTAAAATTTATTTATGTGTGTATATATATACATATATTTGGTATATTTGCGTACTGTATGCATGTTTGTAAAAACAATCGTAATGGTGTGAAAGTATGTAGAAGATATCAGTAGGTTTGTGAAATTACTCAGGAAGATTTTGTGGTTGATGTTTTAAAAATGTGATATATAGTAGCATAATTACATGATGATTCATCTATTTGTAAAACAATATGCATTTATTGGGAAATTTTAATGAATTTGATGTCGAATACTTTCATGTTTTTATTAATTATTTTGTATAATATTGTAACCTTGTATGCAAATATCCGAGTCATGGATTAAATATTACTTGTTGCTTTTGTTTTGTAGGATGAAGAAGAAAAAGAAATGAAGTTGCTAAAACAATCTATTGAGAAGGATGCTGAATATCAAGCAGTGTTTAGTAAAACAGAAAAAAAAGTACAAAAAGATGATTGCGCAATTAAAGTTGGAGAATAGGAAGTTGAAAGAGGAGATTTCGAGGTTGAAAAAAAGAGTTGAAAAACTTGAGGCTGAAACGTCATCAGCAGATAGTGAAGAACAGCAGCAAGCAGTACAAGACGATGAAGATGAGATCGATGTAGAAGATGAAGAAAAGGACGATAGTGCAAAAGATGAAGCACCAGATCATGATGAGATGAACGTAGATGACGATAGTGAGGAGAATGACAGTGGGAGTGAAGAAGATGAGGAGCAGAAAAATGATAATGAAAAGAAGTGTGTGAAAAAAATGAGCCGCAAAAAGGGAAGAAAGAGATGGTCAAGGAGAAATGTGTTTTAAAATTGTTGATAGATCCTATGAAAAAACAAACTAAGTTGGGTGGACAACCAAAGGAGCAGCGCAAAATGGTACACGAGCCAAAAAAAGAGCAGATGGTCAATGTAGAGGTACCAGAACATGAAATTTCAGAGATGGAAAAAGGTAATCTTGTTGCTTCATAATGCAAATTGTGAACAATTATACAAGTGCGAATGTACTAATATTTACTGCATGTTAGTCTGAATATTATAATACTTATTGCATGGTTATGTGAATAAAATAGCAGAAATTGATTAAAGTAGTAAATAGTTAAAAAAAAATACTAGCATGATATTATTCAATTAATTTAAAATATAGTATGCATGTATGCACATATTTAGAACACTACCATGCAATTAATTTAAAATATAGTATGCATGTATGCACATATTTAGACTTGTGTGGTTCCCTATGTTATTACACTGTGAGTAATTGCATGGTAGTGTTCTAGTAAGTGTAATTGTTTCATTATTATCTGCATATATTTAGAATTATAAATGCCAGTAATTATTTGTGAACAGATGTCGGAAAAGTGCATGACGAAGACATGGAGATGTTGAATGGAGAAGAGCAGGACAAAGTTCAGGAGAAGGACAACAATGTTGTTGATGATGATGAAGTTAATGAAGAAAATACACCAGCGGTTGAGAAAGAAGAAAAAAATTAAAAATGCAGAAGACAATACAGTGGTAGATGAGGTAGACAGGGAGAAGGAGAAGGAAATGAGAAGGGAAGAACATATAAAAGGTAATTTACGAAATTGTAAATTTATATAAATTATCACCAAAATAAATTAGATATATATTCAAAATATGTATAAGTTTGTTTTATGTTCTTATTATAAAATAACAATTGTTGATGCTAATATTACATACATTATAAAATTTGAAAAATAATAATTGGTTACAAAATAATTGCACTCTTTTGTGTTTATATTTTCTGATGTTTACACCAAAATTTGGCAAAACAACCAAAGTATTGCTTAACGCGTCTCCTAATTGGAGGCGGAATGCTTAGAAAGCATGTCACCTTTTCATAGGCAAGGCGTAAGAATACCTTTTTTATTATATGAGGCCATATCTAATATATCAAAACACCAAAATGCGAAAAGAAGACAAGAGTTTATAGTGTTTCGACTCTTATTCAAGTCTACATCCACTTTGAAGATAGAATCTCATTATTCACCAAGAAATTTTACAACATTTTCTCATTTATACATTCATAAGAGCTCTTTTGACATGCATTCATCTTTACACTCCTTTGAGAATGGTAGAAAGCTTGAAACACTTATGCTTTTCCCTCCATGGAAGCCATGATCATATGCTTGATAGATCTTCGATAAAGCATGAAGAAGAGATGTTGAAACGTTTGGAGAAATCCAAGAACCAATTTGGCAGCACCTCCTCTTGTTTCCGGAAAAGTCCCCCTCAAATGATGGAGGTGGGGTGCTATTTATAGGCGAAGGAATGGCTGAAATCTTGAATTCAGGGTTCTGGTCGGTATTTTCAGGTATTTATGAAAATGCCACTGCCAGTTGTCACCAGCTGTCATGTTACTTCATGTATCGCGACCGACCAAGAGCTTTTGCTGAAGGACAGAGCGACCAGCTGTTAACGAACGACCAGGAAGCTGGAGCAATAAAGCGGACCGATCAGGTTGAAGGAACATGATGACGCTACCTCTGGAAATGTGGGCCGACCAGAGATCTTTGACGTAAAGCGGACCAACCCTGAAGCTTTGAAGCTAGTCGGAGCGATCAGGCTATCATGGAGATCAGATCGACCAGCTACGATAGGTTGGAGCGATCCACAGGCTTGTGTTTAAAGCAGAACGACCAGATGTCTTCCATATTTGGAGCGACCAGATGTTTTATTGAGCTTTTCGGTCGAGCGAGCCAAGAGGGAGATGGGGACCGATCTGGGTTGAGACCGATCACCCATGTAATCATGCTGAGCTTATTTGGACTGGTGTGTAAAGAAAACCGATCAGCTCGCCATCACAAACTACGCCGACCCAAACAAATCCAGACTGACTACTCTGCTTGGAAGAAAAGGCGACCAGGGGGCGTGTGAGGAAAAAGGCGACTAGAGGTCTCGCCTACAATGACCGACCCTTCCTTAATTGTCACAGAACCGACCCATTCTTCAAATGCACAGAACCGACCCATACAAACTTGTTGATATCCCATCGATCGATATAGGTGGATAACATTTTGCCCCTCAGAGTTCCATAATTTTTCACGAAAAACTATGGACTTCGAAATATTAGACGATACACCAATGGATATTAGGTTTAACTAGGGTCGGTTTTAAAATTTATTCACAGGGGTCGGTTTTCTCTCTTCAGGTTGATTCGGTCCAGTGGGTAACGAGACGGGCTGGACGTCCAAGCTATATAACTTCTCCTTGACCCTTGGTGTTCCTCATTTCTCTCAACCCTGAGCTAATTCATTTTAATGGCGGCATCTCTTTGAAGAAAATTCTACAATCTCCATTTCGTTCCACCGATTCAATTCAGAAATTCAATCCATCTACGGCTGCTTACCTTGAATCTTCGACAAAGATTTGAATCTCAGTTGCTCGAGCTGAAGCCTGGAAGTCCGATCCAAACTCCTCCACCTAGTTGATCTAATTGCAGGTATAAGTCTCTATTTTATTGTTAACTCGAGAATGATGAATGTTGGCTTTTGAATTTGATTGGATTCCGCCTTGGGTTGAGCTGTATTCGAACTGGTTTCGACGTATAATTGTGATTTGCAGTAGGATCCTTGAATCTGAAACCCTTTGTGTATTGAAATATATTTGACAGTAATGTAGTATTTAACTTGAGTTTGTGGATCATGATTTTAAGATGAGGATCCTTGTAGTTTTTCTTTTTTGCGATGATGATCATAATATGTTTGAATGGCTGACACATGCATAATTTTCTGCTTAAACCATTATTTCATGATATTTTCATTAAGCATTCGCATTGAATAATCATGCTAACAACACGTTTATATAAATGTTTGATTTGATGAAGCTATGGTAACGTGATGCACGTATGATTTTCCATCTAAAATCATCCCTTTACACTGCTTGTATCACATATTTGTAGCAGTAACCACGTTTGCTTTTAAAGTACGACCGACTCAGGCCGATTTTTTGTGTGTATTGCCTCTAAAACCGACTAGCTTCGAACCGACTAGGGCTTTGTTTGATCGACCTGAGGTGAAGTTTGATACAAACCGACCTAGGCAAGTTTTGAGCGACCAGAGCTTTAGTTTTTGAATGATTTTAGCGACCAAGAAACGGTCGGTTTCGTGTGACCGGAACTTTACTGGTCATGAGCGACCAGTCACTGTTTTGGCTTTGAACCGACCTGACCTTTAGCTTGCAGCACCAACGACACTTGAATTTGATTGTTGACCACAAGTTTGTGAAATTCTTGTGCAGGATGGATATGTCTCGAGAGGAGTTTGTAAAGAGATATTTTGATAGGGACGCTGACACGACCATCCAGCCTTCCGTGAACTCCCCTCCACTTATTCGGCCTTCTTATCCTGAACTCCAAGCTGTTATAAATAGGCCCCGTTATGCCCCAGGAGTATGGGATGCTAAATTTGCTCGACGCCTTCCCGATTGGAATTTACAAGGAGTTACTTCAAATGTAGATGTCTCTTCTTCTGATCGTCAGATTATATCCAGTGATATGAACGTTGTTAAATCAAGATTACTGAGCCGAATGGAGGATGCTTTGGAGCAGTTTGATAGACAAATGGTTATGCTGAAGGATCAAACCGCTCAGAAACTTCAAGATTGGTACACTCCGGCCGGAGATTTGGATAAACTTCATAGGGAAAATCTTGAGCAAATTGCTATCTTGGAAGGGGACAAGATAAATTGATTCAAGCTTTACGAGCTCGAGATACCATCATTGCTGCTTTCCCAAAAGGTGATATTGAACTAGCAGGTTCCTTTGACAAGAGGCATGCTTCTAGTGCTTCCTCCTCAGGTTCTGTCCCAGCGAAGAGGAAGGTCGGGAGGCCTAAGAAGCGCCCGATTGTATAACCCTCTTTGTTTGATGATCTTTTCATTCTGAACTTTTAATTTAGACTGGTTTGTAGTAAGCGAGTGCCAGCCCTCGCCTTTGGCTTCTAGACTGGTTTTTGTTAGTACTCTATGTATGTACTTATGATGTTGGTGGTTTCGCTTTGGTATGTGTATGTGATGTGCTTATGTGTCACGCCTTTGTACTTTTAACCTTGCTATTACGTTTTTTTCCGCACATTCTGGTTTGTACACCACGCTTGCATATCCCACTTTACACATTTTGCTCGTTTATGGATGTTTGAACTATATATGGTTGTAGTGATCCTTTGGTACGTAAGGAATCAAACAGTCACTTTTTGTGATATGATATGCCCCCGTACCAATGGAATATTTCAACCCTGATATATTGAAAACGGTTTTAAGAATTGGATGATTTAAGTTGTAATCAGAATTTAAAAAGTGTCTGTCATTGCACTGTAACATTTGGAGCTTTTTGTTCTTCATACAAACTTTACATGTATTATTTGGAATTCTCCATTTTTTGCATCTGGGCGGAGTAGGTATTGAGAAATGAGTGGACACCTCTTGAAGATGTTTTTTGCCCAATTTGTGACGTTATTTGGTCAGATATTTACCGACCTTTGCAGTCGATCGGGTGCCCCCGGAGAGGTCTTGGGTTAAAGACTCAGTTTGGCAATAACGTGGTCAGTTTTTTGTTGACTTTAAGTTATTTGACTGAGTACCCCCGGAGAGGTTTTGGGTTAAAGACTCAGTTTGGCAATAACGTGGTCAGTTTTTTGCTGACTTTAAGTTATTTGACTGAGTACCCCCGGAGAGGTTTTGGGTTAAAGACTCGGTTTGGTAATAACGTGGTCAGATTTGTACTGACTTTAAGTTATTTGACTGAGCACCCCCGAAGAGGTTTTGGGTTAAAAACTCAGTTTGGTAATAACGTGATCAGATTTGTACTAACTTTAAGTTATTTGACTGAGCACCCCCGGAGAGGTTTTGGGTTAAAGACTCAGTTTGGTAATAACGTGGTCAGATTTGTACTGACTTTAAGTTATTTGACTGAGCACCCCCGGAGAGGTTTTGGGTTAAATTCGTGTCTGCCTAGTTCCGCGGAGTGGGTATTGATTTTGTTGGACATTTGAGTTGATTAAGATGCCTTGGTTTCAGGAGTCCACTGGAAATTCTTTCTTTCCTTTTTCAATGCATCAAAGAGGGGGATACACCTGTCTGTTGCCTTTGAAATGAAACGGCTTAGAGCTGCTACCTTTCCATTCAAACTTTGGAGTTCCTTTTTAGTCCGCGGAGCTCGCATTTCTCGCAAGGCAACCACCTGTGCTGGGTTTGCTTCAATGCCCCGAGCGTTGACCATGAAGCTAAGAAACTTCCCAGAAGCTACACCAAATGAACATTTGAGTGGATTCAGCTTCATGCCGTATCTCCTTAGGATTTGAAACATCTCATCAAGGTCTTCCATATGACTTTTTGCTTCCTTGGACTTCACCAACATGTCATCAACATAGACCTCCATGGTTTTTCCAATTTGCCCTTTGAACATTGAATTCATTAGACGTTGATACGTGGCACCTGCATTTTTCAAACCAAACGGCATTACCTTATAACAATATAAACCACGATCAGTTATGAAACTAGTACTATCCTGGTCCGGCTCGTGCATCATGATCTAATTGTAGCCTGAATATGCGTCCATGAAAGACAACAGTTCATGCCCCGTCGTTGCATCGACAAGCTGATCAATTCGAGGCAGGGGAAACTGTCTTTTGGGCACGCTTTGTTTAGATCAAAATAGTCAACACACACCCGCCATTTGCCATTTGACTTTTTCACAAGAACTGGGTTGGACACCCATTTAGGATAGGTGGACTCGCGAATGAAGTTGTTCTTTAATAGCCTACCCACTTCATCCTCCAAAGCCTCAGATCTCTCGGGGCCTTGCATCCGTCTTTTCTGTTTCACAGGATGTATACCAGGATCAATGTTCAGCTTATGCACAATCACTTTCGGAGATATTCCACACATATCTGAATGGTCCCAAGCAAAGACATCCAAATTCGTCTTTAGAAAAACAATCAATTCTTTTTGCAGCAAAGGATCCAACTGAGAGCCTATCTTTACCACCTTATCTAGATCGTTATCATGGACCTGTATAGAAATGGTAGCTTTAGCCGGTGCTGCCCTTTCCTCCCCTGCACTGGTTTTTCGCGGACCCATATCTTCTTGCATGTCGTTGTATTCTCCAGCACAGGGGGAGGTCATTAATTGCTATAAGGGGGCTTTATGGATGCAAAGAGGAGTCTCCACATCCTTCTTGATGTCATACTTGCGAGCTTCAATCAACTCTGCCATATAGCAGTCTCTTGACTCTTGAGGATCTCCATTGATTACTCCCACTCCATTTGCAGTTGGGAACTTCATCGCCAAGCACCATGGAGCAAGAGCTATCTTGAAAGCAGCTAGCGCTGGTCTTTCCAAAAATGCATTATACCCTAAAAGCGAGTCTATTATCACAAAAGACTGCATCATGGAAACTTGCTTCTTCCCCTCACCAAGCTCTACGAGGAGATCTACTACACCAATAGGCTGAGTTGGTACACCAGTGAAACCGTGTATTTTATTTTTACTTGCTCGCACATTATCCATGGACAACCCCATTTTAGAGAAAGTATTGTAAAACAGGACATTTACAGATGCCCCATTATCAATCAGTACCTTCTTTACTATTGCTGGACCCAAGCCAATAGTGATCACCATTGGATCAATGGTTGGAGTCAATAGTCCACTAGAATCCCGATCTCGGAATACCACATCTTCCCAGGATGTTTTTGGCATTTTCCAACGAAGTGAGTTATTGCAAACTTCGAATCCATTTTCTTTTGAAGCACTGCCTAGTTCATTTGTATACCTGACAATATCCTCCCAGGTATCTCCTGCAGGATAAGGTCCACCACTGATCGTGTTGATAACGGGTCGAGAACCATTTGCAGGTGTTCTTCTATCTTGACTTGGATGAATCTGCTGCCCTTGAGTAGGCTCAGTATCTGACGAACGTTTCACATACTCCTGAAGACGGTTTTTCCTTATCAACTCTTCAATCAGATTCCTCAAGTGCCGACACTCATTTGTGTCATGACCCGGTCGATTATGAAATCGGCAAAACCTTCCTGAATTTGCAGCCTCTTCGGACACCTTTATTGGTTTTGGGCTTGGATAATCCTCCGTAGCCTTAGTTGCCATGTATATGTGCTCAAGTGTATCATTCATCGGAGTAAGGTCCGTAGGCTTGAAGAAGCGCCGCTTTTTAAAATCCTTATCGTTCTTGGCATTGTTATCGTTTCCTCTTTTTTGCCCCCTACCTGAATTTATTTGATTGGTTTTTGTAGAAGATTCTTTTTTCTCCAGAACCACATTAGTTTTGGTCTTGCCAACCGAATAAACGGGATCATCTTCATGACACATGTATTCCTCGGCTTTGTCATAGAATTTCTCTAATGTATTGGGCTTCTTTCTCTTTAACCACCTTCCAAATTCAGAATGTTTATCTATGCCCCCCTTCAAGGCCATTAGAATTAACCTTGGCTCATGGGTCCCTACTTCAGCAGCGGCAGCATTAAAACGACTTAGAAAAGATCTAATCGTTTCACCCGGGACTTGTTCCAACTCGTTGAGGGACATAATATCTCTAACCTTCGTTGTTTGGAGGCGGAACTGACCTTGAAAGCATCTTGCTAGTGTGAAAAAATTATCAATAGACCTGGGAGGCAATTTAGTGAACCATAATGATGCTACTCCTTCCAAGTACACTGGGAAGTATAAGCACTTAAGCTCGTCAGTTGCTTGGGCCCCATCCATGTGTTGGTCGTATCGAAACAAAAACACATTTGGGTCGCCTGTCCCATTGTAGGCTTGGATTGTAGGTGGCTTGAATTTCCGCGGGAAGGTTGCCTTTTTGATTCTTTCAGTGAGAGGGGTTTTTGATGGCACGAACTCCCATTCAGCCTCACTATCGTTTCGAGATTTGCTTTCTTTCATAAGCTGTTGGACCATTTTCAGGAGGTGTTCCTTCTCGTGGAGGCTATATGCGGGGCGGACGCTTTTGTCTCGACCGGCAACTTGCTTAAGCAAGCCATCACAGTTGTGACTCCGGGGTCCTGGTCTTTCATCATTAGAAAGTGCCCCTTTGGCAGAATTGGCCGCTTGACGAGAAGTAATTCCCGCGTTATGGTTCCGATCAACATGCTTCGAATTCTCAAGCTTTCCTTTATTAGAATCAGAGATCTGTTGGATAGATTTATCTTGGTTCGGACTAGAGGAAGAAGAACCGGTACCTTCTGCATGAGCAGGCTTTGTGGCTACCTTTGTTGTAGCGGCTTGAAGAGCAAAGAGTGAATCTAGCCCTGCCATTATGGCCTTGTTAGCTATTTCCTGCTGTTGTGTCAGACCAACGACGGCTTGATCAAGCTCGCCTCTTGTGACATTCACGCCTCCATTCGATGTTTCGCCTACTTCACGCCGGTTGACAGCGGGGGTTTCCTCTCGATTTCCCTCATTAGATGCTCTAGCCCTTGCTTCCTTATTTGCTTTTGGCGGCATTATTCTAGAAAGTAGCTTAGACTTTGAGGAGAGTTCGTCAGAAGGCCCAACTCGTAGATTCGAGTGGTCTATTTTGAGACTAGGCTCAAAAAGTCCAAGATCTTCACAATATATTTGATGTCAGAAAGTAGATCGGCCCCACGGTGGGCACCAAATTGTTTACACTAAAATTTGACAAAACAACCAAAGTATTGCTTAACGCGTCTCCTAATTGGAGGCGGAATGCTTAGAAAGCATGTCACCTTTTCATAGGCAAGACGTAAGAATACCTTTTTTATTATATGAGGCCATATCTAATATATCAAAACACCAAAATGCGAAAAGAAGACAAGAGTTTATAGTGGTTCGACTCTTATTCAAGTCTACATCCACTTTGAAGATAGAATCTCATTATTCACCAAGAAATTTTACAACATTTTCTCATTTATACATTCATAAGAGCTCTTTTGACATGCATTCATCTTTACACTCCTTTGAGAATGGTAGAAAGCTTGAAACACTTATGCTTTTCCCTCCATGGAATCCATGATCATATGCTTGATAGATCTTCGATAAAGCATGAAGAAGAGATGTTGAAACGTTTGGAGAAATCCAAGAACCAATTTGGCAGCACCTCCTCTTGTTTCCGGAAAAGTCCCCCTCAAATGATGGAGGTGGGGTGCTATTTATAGGCGAAGGAATGGCTGAAATCTTGAATTCAGGGTTCTGGTCGGTATTTTCAGGTATTTACGAAAATGCCACTGCCAGTTGTCACCAGCTGTCATGTTACTTCATGTATCGCGACCGACCAAGAGCTTTTGTTGAAGGACAGAGCGACCAGCTGTTAACGAACGACCAGGAAGCTGGAGCAATAAAGCGGACCGATCAGGTTGAAGGAACATGATGACGCTACCTCTGGAAATGTGGGCCGACCAGAGATCTTTGACGTAAAGCGGACCGACCTTGAAGCTTTGAAGCTAGTCGGAGCGATCAGGCTATCATGGAGATCAGATCGACCAGCTACGATAGGTTGGAGCGATCCAAAGGCTTGTGTTTAAAGCAGAACGACCAGATGTCTTCCATATTTGGAGCGACCAGATGTTTTATTGAGCTTTTCGGTCGAGCGAGCCAGGAGGGAGATGGGGACCGATCTGGGTTGAGACCGATCACCCATGTAATCATGCTGAGCTTATTTGGACTGGTGTGTAAAGAAAACCGATCAGCTCGCCATCACAAACTACGCCGACCCAAACAAATCCAGACTGACTACTCTGCTTGGAAGAAAAGGCGACCAGGGGGCGTGTGTGGAAAAAGGCGACCAGAGGTCTCGCCTACAATGACCGACCCTTCCTTAATTGTCACAGAACCGACCCCTTCTTCAAATGCACAGAACCGACCCATACAAACTTGTTGATATCCCATCGATCGATTTAGGTGGATAACATCTGCTGAGATGTTAACTGATTTTTCCAAATACATTTATCTGCTAGGGTGATAACTTGTAATGAATGTTTTTGTGTAGATATTAAAAAATTTGTGCTTGGTTTTATTGTTCTACCTAGAATATTATCACATTTATGTCCAATTATTTGGATAGTCGCATAATTATTTGATTCTAGACACGTGTAATTGAGTCTGTTCTGAATAATTTCATGCTTGTGTGCACTTATTTAAAATTTATGCGTCTTTAGTAACACATATTTATATACTGATGGGACTAAGTTTGTTTAAATAGATAACAATAAGATAAAGGATGATGATATTGTTGCTGAAGGTGTTCAAGATCAAAAGGAGGTGGCGATAGAACAACAGCAGGATAATGTACACGGCAAAGACGAAAAACATATTATGGATCAGAAGAAGATAGAGGGAAAGAAGTGGGAACTTCGGTCTTTAAAAAGGAAGAATGGTAAAAAATATATTAATTTATGAGTGTAAAAATGTTTCAAATATATATATGTTAGTTAAGTACAGTTTGTATATATTTGTTGTTAATTTCAGATAAAGGCAAAATGAAGCTGAAAGAAATGGAGACTGTGGTAGTGGAGGACTTTGAAAATGTTTCTAGAAGTGAAGAAACACAAATGGGTACCAAACTGAATCCTAGAAAGTACAATAATGTCATGAATTTGGAGGAGCATCAGATTAAGCAAATGGAAGAGTTTGTTTATGTGACTGGACTAAGGTAAATTTATTATCCAGTTTTAATTAGGTACGAATAATTTGCATTGAAATATTATTTTGCGCAGTAGAAAATTTCAGTATTTGTAATACTTGGACAAAGAATTTAGAAAACATGTATACCTATATTCAAGCTTGTAATTTCGGTAGGGATTTTATTTAGAGTAATATTTACAATTGCATAAATATATGCAAGTTATATACATAATTGCATACATATATTAAAGTAAGCAGGTGTACTTTGACACAGTAGTAGAACAACATGCAATGTATGTTATTTTTCTTAAATTTGTTAAATAACAGCAAAAGCGCTTACCTAAATGGGAATGAAGACATTTGCATAGTTGGAACTGTGTGGGCGGATCTGATACATGGCTATTTTATTGACTCACAGGTATAACTGGAAAGAAATAGTATTTTAGTTTGAGTAATTACAGAAGTAAGTAATAAATACTACTTGTTTTAATAGATTATCGACTGGTTTGCATATGAACTGCGGAAGGAACACCCAGAAATTCTATGCTTGAAAACTATAGCTTCTGTAAGTATTTTCTTATTTTCAATAAAAAGTCAGTGAGACCAATTTTTAATTTTTCACTGAATTTGAACATTTACATACTTTTCTTAAAATGAAGTCAATGCGACAAGTAAAAAAATTAGTGGATATCGCAGTGAAGCAAGAGTATAAGTCTTGTACAAAAATATTCATCCCTATACAGCATGGAAATCATTTTTCGCTGTTAGAGTTTGAAAAAGAAGAGAGAAGATGGATACATCATGATTCGAATAAACCAAGACGTGATGGTGGAGAAAAACAGAAATTAGCGAAGAAAATGGTATGTGTGTTGATAATCGTAATAATTCTTGCAGTAATATCTGCATTAACTCATGGCTTAATGTGTTGAACAGAGAACGTACGTCCATGCTTTTGTGAAAAAAATGCTGGGGAAGAATTATGTGGAACACAAGGATATTGAATTTACTAATTGCCCTCAGCAAGGATAGACGTAAGTAAATAGATTTAGCAATATGGCGTATTACAGTACATTTCTGTAAAGTTAATTCAGTATTATGTGCGGATAATAGATAATAGTTCCAATAAAAATATAATTATTGAAAATAATTTTATATGGTTTTCTATTTTTGCAGAGTTGAATGCGCAATGTTTGTGATGAATTTTATCCAGCAAAGGTCTGAGAACAGGGAACTAGATGAAGAAGATGAAATTTACAAACCACAAGCAATGTATCTTCAAAGAGCTAGTCTTGCTTACAAGATTCCAAATTGTAAACCACATAGTTGGAATTCAGTCGAAAACTTGACACAAAACTTTTTTCTGTCTTCAGCAAACAAGATAGTATAAATTTGTTAAATGATGTGTAAGGTTGATGTATATATTATCAGTGGTATTAAGTAGTCGAACTACGGTGACAATGTTATGTACTTCGTTAGCTGGAATGGTGGCATATTTTATGTTTTGAACGAAGTATTTTGAAATTTATCACTGAATTATAGTTGTTTCTAATTTGTTATTTTCCTGTATGCAATAATTTGTAATACTTGCATACTTTAGTACAACTGTTGACTAATTTTGTACATTATTGTTTATGTAAATGAAATAAGAAAACGTATGCAGTTATAAGATAGTATTTTTATGTACAAACGTAAAGAGGAATGTTGTAAACAATATGTTCGCTGAACATATATTACATACTAGCATAGAACTATGTATTCTTTTTATAAAATTGAATAATCTAGTGCAAATACTTGTAGAATTAGTACAACAATCGATGTTACTAATATTAAGCAATTGTTGATTAATGTTACACATGATTTAAAAAAAACGTAGGTTAATATAATGCATGTTTTAAAAATGAAACAAGAATTCAAAGATATAAAAGAATAAACCTACGGACTGAAAAATTGCATGCTTACAACCAAGTAATAAGAATAGTTGCATATATTTATGCAACATAATTTAATAATTGAATACATTATTATGTGATATACATGCAGTCAAACATAGATGCAGCAAATCAGATTTGCTTCGTACTTTTATGCGTATGTGAAAAAATCCTCAAGGTTATCTAAGTAATCAATAAAAATGCATACACGTATGCAAGTATTAAAAATAATTGCATAGAAATGAGCTATTTAAAAAGTACCAGTACAAATCAAAGAAACTGACATTAAATTATTGTAATAAATTGAATAATTGCATATTTATATGCACATTAATGTAATAATTGCATATTTATATTCAGATAAATTGAATAACATTAGAAACAGAAGTAATGAAATGAAATAAATGATAATAAACCAAAAATTAACATGAAATATAATGAACTGAAATCAAATTTGAACATAATAGTTCAAAACATTATTCATTCGAACAAAGATTACATTTATTCGTTTAAAAGAAAAAAAATTAGTTCGCTGTTGAAGAACAAGTCCTTTTGTTATGACCAAGCTTCTTGCACACAGCACATCTAGTAGTCTTTGTGAATTCACCGACTGATTTTAACCTTTTAGAAGAGGATGGACGACCAGTCATTCTTCTACCTTTTGGAGGAGCTATAATTGCATCTTCGACAGCCATGTCTTCACCCATATAATTTATGACTGGATTGATAGGATGTGAATAGGTGAGTTGAAAATGTCCAACTTTGAAATAAGATTCAATGTAGTCGTACACAGATAACGTATCACAGCTTAAAATACTTCTGATGGCGTAAGCGCAAGGAAACCCGCTAATTTGCCACACATTACATGTACAAACTTGATTGTATAAATCAACAAATTGATGTACTGGAGAATGAACTTCAAAATTATATTCACTTGATTTGATAACAAACCAAGAAGCACCTTCCAAATGTAGACTTCTTAATCGAGTTTCAATAGCAGGACATAAAACGCTGTTCCAAGTAGAAGCTACTTCACGATGATCAGACATGAGTTTCATTAACTTCATTCTAATTTTATCTAAACAAGCAGTGATTGGTAAATGTCGTTCTTCCAAAATCCACTTATTAAAACTTTCTGAAAAATTAGAAGACATTTCACCGTAACGACAACCAGGGAAGAATACGTTAGTAAATTTCTCAAATGGAATTCCACTCAAAAAGTTTGTTGCGGTCGATCCGCCTACATCTCTAAAATTCTTCAAAGCAGCATTGAAATCAGACAAATTATATGCATAAGCAATTCTTGAGAACGAATCCAGCAACATCCTTTTATTTGTTTTTGAAAATTGCAATTTTAAAGCAACTTTTAAATTGTTGGTCAAATGATAAAAACAGGATCCATGGACTGAATTTGGAAACACCTGTGGAATAGCAACAAGGATACCTGGATGACGATCAGATATAAAAACATAGCTTCTACAATCTTCTTTAAGAAACTCTCTAAGTTGTTCACAAAACCAAATCCAATTATCTTCATCTTCTCCAAAAACAATTGCAATTGCTATAGGGAAAAAACCTGTTTTTAAAAAAAATTGTTTAATAGTGGAATAAGGAACATGAATATATTTTTTTGAAAAAAGGATAATTGTGGGAAATTTAGTAGAAATAATATAATAGATGTTATAAGTGAGATTTTTTTTTTTAAAAATATGCAACCATTTTAATTCAAAATGTTACATAATCACTAACAGATGCACAATTTGATGCAGGTTGTAAAAATAATTTCATTTCTAGCTGGTAACAAAAAAAACAGTTGCTTGAGCAACGTATAGACAGAATAATTGCATGATAGAATGCATATATTCATATAAGTTGCATATGAATGTGAAAGATTTTTGACTATTTGTATGAAGTAGTAACAAAAACTGAATTAATTTAATGCTTATGTTAATTAATTTTACAGTATTTTATGCACGTCTAAAACTGAAAAAGCATAGTTATATTTGTAACATCAGAATAATATCATAAAAGGATGCAATTTTTTTAAATAATGACATATGTAAATGCACATTTTCAAACAAATAGCATTTAAAACCGTTCAAAATAAAGAATATTGAAAGTCAAAATAGGAAAAATATAGTAAAAAATGTGATACCTTCATTTCCATTTTTACCAGTAGCAGCCATTAAACATCCTTGAGCTCTACCCTTCATAAACATAGCATCAACAAAAATTAGTGGTCGACAATACTGAAATCCAAATGCACAAGCCTCAAATCCAATAAAAACCCTCTCGAATTGACTGGTAGAATCATTGCACTCCAAAACAACTGTACTTCCAGGATTAGTAGAAAGAACTGCATCACAAAAAGACTGCAAATGATGGTAGGACATTACGTCGCTACCATGTAAATCATCTAATGTCAATCTCTTTCCACTATAAGCATAATAATACTTCAAAATGACATTATACTCAGTTTGAAACAAATTAATAATGTCCTTTATCTTCATTAAAGGATTTGCATGAGTATGATCACAAACCAAAAGCTTAATCAGTTTACTGGATATAACGGGAATGTTTATATCATGAATTCCAGCACCACAATTGTGTTCCGGTTGTAACCTCTTTACAAAAAAATATCCTGGAAGATTAAACTTGAGTGAAGCATGAATCCTGAAACAACAATTTTTTTAGAGCAAACAGTAGTAACTCTTTCTTTATCATTCTTAATCAAATTAAGCTTATAACTAGTTTTCATACTATACATTATCAAATAAAGTCTAAACTCAGTGACACCTCCTTTAAATTGTTGACCAACACCAGAGAAAACAGATTTGTTCAAATCATATTTCAGTAATTGCTTAAATTGGTTGTTCGACTCACTGGTACTACCAAAAGAAGAATCACTAATTAAAGATGAATTACTATCAGGAGCAACTGAAGAATTACTTCGATTAACGTCAACAACAAAAAAACCAAGTAATCTTCACGATAATGTGCAGCCAATAAAAGAATGGATTGAAGATCAGAATTACTTTCTATATTTCTTCTCAAACCATCTCTAATGTGATACAAGTCCAACGACCACGGACTTAATTCAATCAATTTACCACAGACAACATCTATAACGGTATCAACTGTACTATCAAAATAGAGACGAATAGAAAAACTATCATTCCCATACTTGAGTAGCACCAACACACCAATATCTGAAGGACCACTGGGGGAAAATGAAAAAATAAAAATTAATCAGCAACGTCAGCAGAAGCCAAATAAAATTACAATTGCAAAAAACATAGGAATACAATTAAATGCATACAAAGATGCAATAAACTATAATAACTGTATATATATCTGCAAAAAATCCATATATTTTGGAAATTTTAAATTTTAAAGAAAACCTGAACACATAATTTATGCATAAATTAACCCAAAATAATAGAATCAAGCAACTAATAAACAGGCACACCAGAAAAAACTTAATTTCAGTAGTTTGCATAATTATAAACAGAAAATTTACATACTTACACACAAATTTCCTGAGTACATCCAAAAACACTTAATATACCAATATTTGCATTTATATATGCTCATATATATAGTATATGCATACTTTTATACATTTACGAACAACAGATGAACTGAAAATCTGACAGATTAATTTATAATACTGTAAATTCATAAACAAAAAATGAAACTTTATAAAATATTTGAATTAAACATCAATAACACTAGACAATTCCATAAAAAAACTATTGAATCAACCAATACAGATCGAAGAATGAAAACCAGCAGAAAAAATTTAAAAAAAACAAATAAACACATATTTTACCTAAAGGAAGATGAAGCCATTTCATACACAATCGTTCAATGTAAAAAATCACTGGAAAAATTGCCAATCAATTTCAATATGTACTGGTCGGAAATAGAACCTCAGAAACGAAATGAAGCCGCCATTAGCAGGAGTAAAATGTGGAAGAAGAAACTAAATCACGAAAAATCCTTAGAATTAATCGCAAGTTCTGTAAATTAGCCGATAATTAAGGAGTAATTAAAAGATAATTAAAGAAAAAAAACTGGCGGTAATTAGATCCGTATGTTCAACCGAAGTAGTGAAAATGGGCAAATTAGTCACAAATACGAGATTAGTTTAAAAAAAGGATGTAATTTAAACTTTTTATGGGGGAGGATGTGAGCTTAATTAGGATTAATTCTAAGGATGTGAGCCTAATTTTCACTAATAAAAATTTATTATCGAGAAATTGTTTGTTTTGAATTTAAAATAATATTATATCGATTTAATATGGTACTTAATAATAATTAAGTTATAAACAATCTCGGTCTTCGATGAATCTAATTTTATTGGGTCTGAAGTGTAAAACCATAGCATTATGTCAAGTTTCATCACGAATGGAACCCGTTTGTGATAGTTTTAGTATGAAACTTCAGCAGTAAGTTTCATGCCAATATTTTATTAATAAATCCATTGGCTTCTTAAACACACTTCAGTAATCTTCCTTAGGAAGCCATCCTCTATCTTCCCTTTGAAGCCTATTCACTTCTATATATTTGCTCCTTTGTTTTGTTCATTTCCAATTCACAGCAACCAAAATGAATTTGTTTCTTTCATACTTCAGGGATCAAAATCAACCCCTTTTCTTTCTTTTAAACCAAATCGCTCCTCCTTAAAATTCATTCGAAAATCTCTATACCACCGAGTATATTAAAAAAAATACAAATAAAAGCTCTGTTCGAAGCAGTAGGGATCAAAATCAAAATCCGGTTTTCTCTAATTCATTCGAAAGTAGCTGAGTCCTCATGTTCTTCAAAAATCGAAATCTTCGAATTCGTATACTCCATAAAAAGAAAAGATTTTAGATCTATTCCCCACGTTTATCAATGAGATTTTCGCAATACCTCTCGTTTAGGGTTCAGCCAGATTTCGGAATGTCTCAATTTAAGTGCGGCAATGCTTAAGTTGCAAGTGAAGGTCTGTATGGTTGTCTTGGGCCCGTTCGATGTTGGCGTGGGGTTATTGATAGAAGGGCGCGAGATGTAGAGAAGTTTTTGAGATTTTTGGGGGAGGTTTGTTTCGTACGGTGTTGGAGAGATCGATGGGGGAAATTACTGGAGTCGCGGAATGATGGGGAGTGATCTAACTCAATGTGAGGGTGAGGGGAAGAGAGGAGAGAAAGGCCGCTGTTAGTAGGAAAAGACTAGAGCGTGAGTTCTTAGCGGAAAGGGAAGAAGCAGCCTGTGCATTCAGATTGAAGGAGGAAGCTGCGTTATCGGGTTAAGGCCTAGTAGAAGATCTATAACATGTTCCTTTTTTAAGGTGGTGAGGGGAGAAGTCAGGGAAGGAGTCGCTGTATTAAATTCATGGAAGAAAAAGGGATTAAGGTATATTTTTTATTTTTGAAATTTTAAAATTTATATGGAGAATTGGGTTATATAATTAGAGGCTAATTAAATAAATTTGTATAAACCTATATATTTAGCTAGGGAAGTAATTAAATTGTAAACTAACCGTTGAGTATGGAATTTACGTTTAATTTGGATTTAGTTTGCATGTGGTTAGTTTATAAAATTAGATTAATATAATGCGATATCTGAAATTTATTAATGTTGTTTTAAACAGATGTATGAAGGAATCATTGTGAAATCTATATAATAGGCTTCATTGGGATATTCAGCAAATAAAAATCATGGTGAGTAACTCACTCTCTGGATTTTATTTAAATATCATTTTCTGTTTGTTGGTTGTTTGGATGCGTTTAAATATTTTTGTGGCTATTATAATTATATTAGTTATTTAGGCTTGGTGTTTGTGACTATTATATATATATATATATATATATATATATATATTGGTGGTTGGATATTTCCCGCAGTACCATTAGCGGATGCCCACAGTATCATTAGTAGATGACCCTATGCGCCCTACAATATGATAGTGGATGACCTTCTATACCATAATATCCTGCCTTGAAGCAAGATGGATATTATTTATGTTAGCTAACGTCTGTGGATGCAGGAAAAACAGGTTGGAGGGATCCAACTGGATTTCTCAAAATTTATTATTTGTTTGTTTTCACATATTATCATATATGATATGTCAAAAAACATGTGATTAAAAATTGAGTGTTTTGGGTGTTTAAATATCACCGGGCCTAAATGTTGATTTATAAAAATATCAAGAAAAGAGATTTTGAGATTTAAACTAGAAATCTATTTTTTCTAAAAGTAGAATTTGAATTTCGAATGGGCTAAGAATATTAACTTGTTTTGAATAATAAAAAACAAGTAAAGAAATTTATAAACGATGTTTGTAAAGTAAATAACACGGGAGTTGAAGTGAATTTAAAAATGATGTTTATAAATTAAATAAGGCGGGAAATTTAAATGAATTTATAAACGGTGTTTATAAATGAAGGGAAATAAATTATCATTTGAAGATTTGAATATTTAAATTCAAATGTGAATTTAAAATGAGAATTGAGAATCGTTTTAAATAGTAAATGATGGAATTTATTCCGATATTCGGAATGTAAATAAAATTGAATAAATCCATAGGATTTATGTTTGAATTCGACTATGACGGATTTATAAAAAAATAAATTATTCACAAATAAGATATTTAAATTGTATTAGATAGAAGCTGGAATAAAGTATGAAAATAGATTCTATATTTATATAGATAAGTTATAATAAATAAAATATTTCAAAATAAGGTTTTGGTTTTAAAATAGGTTTCGAAATGGAAACTTATTAATTATAAAATAAGGAAGTTAAATTATAAACGATATTTATAATTTAGTGAGATAAATTATCATCAGATAATTTAGAAGTTTAAATTCAAGTATGAATTTAAAAATGAATTGGAAATCGTTTCCAAAAGGGAATGACGGATGTTATTCCGGAAATTCGGAATATAAATAGAATTGAGATAAATCTAATAATTAGAATTTGGTTATATTGAATTTTATAATAATTTATTTATAAAGGGAATTGGAATTTAATATAGTAAATTGAGTTATACATAAATTTATAACCGAGTAATGAAAAATCGAAAATTAGAGATAATCAGAAATATTAAATTGGAATTGAAAACTGGATTTAATATATACTAAAATATATATTAGAACGAGATTGAAAGTTAAATTATACGGAGTTTAAACGTTTATATTTAAATATAATTTAAACCAAACTCGTTGCGGCGCAGTAGGTCGTAATTTGGCATTTCGAACTTCAATTGAGTATATAGAGCTCAATTTAAGTCGGAATTTCTTTGAAACAAGTTTCGTCAGGACCGATTTGATAATAATTTTCTAATGGAAGAGAAAAATCTAGATTTCGTGTTATATATTTTGAATTATGTCAAAATCAATTTTTCAGAAAAACAGCGCCATTATCGTTATTAAACCATAACGGTTTATGCAATAAAAATGAAGTATTTTAAATTAAAAAATATGGATTTTTATTTTAAAAATCCAGATTTGAGTTATAAAATAAATATGAACTCAGGGGTAATAAATGAAATGATTTTTGAAACAAAATTAGATTTTTAATTATTAAATAGAATTAACTAATTTGAAGAATAATTAGTAATGGAGTTTTGAATTGAAATTGGCCTTTGAATAAGTGAATTGGGTTTGAAAATTGAATATTCGAAATTGAATATGAAACTTGAGTTGAAATTGAAATTTGATCGGTTTATAAGTCAATTAGAATTTATTTTTGAACGTGTTATGTTCAAACAAAAATGAAATGGGCAAAATGGCTAATTAAAGTATAAATTTGCGAATTTAGTTAAAAATGATTGGATTGAGTTAGAATAAATTGGGAATGGACGTATATGGGTTAGACAGGTACGCAATGAAGTACATGAAGATTTTAATTCGAGTACCCAACAAAAAGGTACACCTTTAAATTCCATATGAGTTTTTATGCGCCGAATCGGCAAGCCGCTTAGCTTTTTGATTTTATTTTTGACTGGAAAGGGCCTAGAGAGGCGAAATGGAGTTTGAGCTATTGACCGGTACAAAGGAGGTGCTGGCAAATTTTCTGAAAATTAAAGGAGTTAGAATATTTTTAAGAAAATTTGATACTAGGAAACAATATATCGATATACATAGAATTCGATAAAGAAACGAACTTAAAATTAGAATATTATAAACAAAAAGGAAATCTATAAATTAAATCTGGTAAAGATAGAAGAGAAACATATACACATTTAAAAATGAAAAACTGGTTTTTATGGTGTTGAATATTTGAGGTATGTGGTCTTGTCTGTTTTGAAGTTAAGGATGTTTTCAGTCAAGATCTGAAAGGTAGTTATACCCCAACTTGATTGATTTCATTATTAACCGATAAATAACAAGATTCAGGCTCGAAGATAAATGTTCGAATAAGATTTAGTTGAATGCAGTATTCTGGGTTGTTGTAACGATGTTTTACACAACATTCGTTCTAACCCAAGTAAGTGAAATTTTGGGAATATAAATAGAAAATATTTTCCTAAGTCTAAAAACGAATGGTCGTGAAAGAGATAAGTAATTGGAATGTTTTCCAATTATAAATAGAAGATATTTTCTAGGTATAGAAAATAAAAGAAGGTGATATATGAAAATGTTTTCCTAATAGCGTAAGAGGCCAAGATGATTGTTGAAATATTAGGTTAACAATTATTTATAAGGAAACGGAGAAGTGATTTAATTAATGAAATATTAATTAAGGGACCCAGTGATTTTTTGATGCTTTGGATGAATGTTTGTTTTTTCCTTCGATAGTATAAATTGATTTTTTTGTTGAGTTTGTCGATTAAATAGTAGAATACGATTAAATTTTGGGTATACTGAATTATCGTAATATAAAAACGAATATAATTCGAAGATAAAATTGAATTGAAATAATTCAGTTGATCAATATAAATTTTATTTGTATATATATAACCATTAATAAAAAATTATTATCGAGAAATTGTTTGTTTTGAATTTAAAATAATATTATATCAATTTAATATGGTACTTAAAAATAATTAATTTATAAACGATCTCGTTCTTCGACGAAACCAATTTTATTGGGACCGAAATGTAAAACCATAGCAGTATGTTAAGTTTTTGACCATAGCAGATATTTTCTAAGTATAGAAAATAAAAGAAGGTGATATATGAAAATGTTTTCCTAATAGCATAAGAGGCCAAGATGATTGCTGAAATATTGGGTTAACAAATATTGATAAGGAAACAGAGAAGTAATTTAATTAATGAAATATTAATTAAGGGGCCCAGTGATTGTTTGATGCTTTGGATGGATGTTTGTTTTTCTTCGATAGTTAAATAATCGACTATCGAAGTTTTTGACCATCGTTGTCAATATGGAGAGACCGGTTGGATTATTATCCAAGAACCACTCCATATTGGCAGTAGCGTTGCAAATCAGATTATATGAAGACATATCGAACACGGAGTAAAGTGCAAGGTCTTTTTCTGTTAATCCTAGGTAGAAATTTTCTAAGATGGAATAATGGAAATTGTGCCTTCGGTTTCGTTCAGTCCCAGAACGAACGTGTATGGATGAATGTCTAACAGAGTATTTCCAATAATCTCATATGTTGTTTTGTACAAATTTTCATCTAGTGGCGAAGAATTTAATCTCTTAGCATAATATTCAGAATATCTTTGTGCAAAACAATTACTGATTAACGGATCTGATAATGTACCATTCAAAGTGATTATGCTATCAATGAAAGGTAAGTAATCATAACCTCAAGACTCGTAACTGGGAAATGGTATAAAATCTGGCAGGTCGCATGGCTAAGTGGGTCGCACCCAAGTAGGGTGTATTGTCACCTCATATAGGGAAATTCCATTTTCTTCTTTAATCTTTCGATGCTGTCCCTTTCGGGAAATGGTTGCTGATCCCAACTGTTGGTGACAACACGTTCAGTACTCTCAAACGAAATGAGGGGTCCTTCACGTTTAGCCTGGGTTGCAAGATGTTCTTGTTGAACCCAGTGTATTCCTCTCTGGAGATAAACTGTTAGCAGGTGGTCCCATACCTTGCCAGTTGGAATCCATTATATAATAAGCGTCCGCGGTTTTGATTGTATACTATATATGTAGAGCGTGAGATGCAAGTGTTCCGCTAGATTGATATTTTTTTTAGACACTATTATAATATCATAATAATATTGATTTCAAAGAATGTTTTTGGGTTATCGTAAGGTAAAAACCTTCCGTGTTTATGTGTGGATCGGTCTTACGATTATCTTTTCTTTTCGAAAAGATTTTTTTTAAAAGTTAAACCAAGTGTTTGGAGTTTACTCACACCAGTCTCATGACTGACCCAGAGTTTATTTTGTTTTGTTTTACCCTAAACTCTTGGGTGCCCAAATTTGTACGGGAAGTCAAGTAGTTCAGGTACTTACAGATATACTTGGAGGAGATTGGAGTAGGAGGCTTCAGTGTTATTTAGTTATTTTTATTTCCGCTATGTTGTAAGTGTTGTACTTTGATAATGTTTTGTATATACAGTAAAAAAATTGTATTCTAAAAGCTGTTATATATATATTATATTTTATTCCGTTGCGATGTGAGATTCTGTGTTGTTCCGTTCTGTCTTCTATCTATTTTCTTTTATTCTAATTTTCTTTCTTTTTCATCCTTTAACTTCTTTCTATTAATGATCCGGTAATTTTAGTGTTTGGTTAGTCGATATGGTATTTGTATCGATAATCTAGATCAGGAAAATGACGGTTCGTTACAAATAATCGGCCAAACACTACGGTAGAAAACCCCATTGAACCCATCAGTTCCACTTGCGCTATCCTTGCTAAGATAGAACACGCAAAAACTAATCTCCTCCGAGGATGGAGGGTTGGAGAGCTTGATATACCCTCCCCTGGAAGGAAAATCCTCGGGATATAAGACAACAGTGAAGAATCAGAGATGGAAACCGTTAGATAACCCAGAAAGGATTGGAAATGGTGTAAAAATAGTCTCTTTGACTTCCAAAGGGGTGGTAGCCATCGAGAGATCAGGACGAAGGATCTGCCAGATCGACATGATAGAGTTCTTTTTATAAACACTAATGTTTAAACGCTACCCTTTAAATATAATAATCTCATTAATTACTAAACTACTTTGATTATGCATATATATGTATCCAATATTAATTGATTCTTATATGTTATAATTTCTTACCTATTTGAACATGCCAATTAATAACTCAATTGATTGAATGCTAAAAGTTATACCTTTTTAATTTATTCTTATAAACATAACTACCCATGTTTGATGTTTGTACGCCTTCCAAATATTTCCTTTCTTTTTAACTTCGAAAAAAACAATTCTATAAATGACATTTTCTTCTAGCTAATTAATTTACATTATTAGCTAATGTAACTATGGCATTTTCTTTAATAATTGACACTATTTTAAAACATTCACCAATTGCCAATTAGTCAATTGACATGTTTTGTTATTTTAATTGTTATCCAAGTTAATTCCTATACGCAACTAAATCACACATTTACAAATCATGTATTTAAATTACTAATTCATTACCCAAATTATTGACATATATGTTTCCCTCTTTTATTAATTGGCACTTAGTTAATTAATTTCTTTATTGATTGATTGCATCAATTGTAAATTAATATATATATATATTATTTAATGTATTCCCCATGTACTTTCTTTTTGTGTGCATGCACCATTATATTATCTTTCAAAATGTATGAAAGTATTTGACAAGCGTTATATTTTTTCCACTTGTAGTATGTTTTAATTATGGCAACAACTCTCATAAAATGGCTACTAATGTCCCTTTTCTTTCTTATTAACGTTAATTATAGAATTGTACATTTTTTCTATTAATTTGCCATGTTATATGTACATACATATCTTTTAGTGTGAATTAATCACAACAATTAACTACCATTAATGGAGTACAACAAAGAATAACACTTTTTAACTGTATATATACATGTATTTGAATTCTATCTTAATTGCATGCATTAAAATAAATTTCCCTTTTTAAAAACAACCGTTATTCCTATTAATTAGTTATATATGAACTCTTCCTCCGTAATTTTTTTATTTCCCATGAATGCTATTTTATTTAATTCTTTTCCATTGCACACATAGGCTCAACATTATAATTTCAAAGCTTCTTTATTCCCATTCATTCAAAATGTTTTTTTGTTAATGGCGACTTACTCCTTATCACCTCCTCCTCCTCCGATCAAATTCGTTTCACGCAAATATAAGACCCTTCTACTACTATCTATTCCCTTCCATCCAACCCCCTTCATCCTCCCCAAACCTGTTGCTTCATCAAAACGCCCAGCTCCACCGCCGCTATCTTCACCGAAGCTAACATCGAGTTTGGCTCACTCTTCATCGTCTAGTTCATGCTTTCCCAAAACCTATGCATAGGTGGCGACTACATTACCGCCTCACCCACCTCTCATCTCCAGACCACCGATGATAAAGTGCAAATGCCTGCTTGAGCTTCAATTCAATTTACAACACGATAACATTCCTGAAGTTGGAGGGTCGCTGCTTATGATGTTCTGGTAAAGGACATGTGGCAAAATCATGTAGAGATTGCACCATATGTTATTATTGCAGTCTTTTTGGCTATTCATGCACACGTTACCCTAAAAGGACCAGTTCTTTTATGTACGAGAGAAATGATGGTGTAACGCATTTTTCCAATACAAATAAACGCTTAGCTCGTATTCCAAACCGTCAGGTAGCAAGGATTTAGAAGGAGAGGGCCCACATATCGCATCGTAACTCAAATCAAAATTCAAATCACACCATAAATACAAATCTTAATCCACCTTTTCATGAACCCACTTCTCCATCTAACTCGTCTTTACCCCCTTCCCCAGTCAAAAAACCACCACTTCCATTTACCATGGCCGATGCCTTTCTCTGCCTCACCGCTACCATAATCAATGGCTTTTGGACGATAGAAATACTCTCCCACACCTTAACATCCAACCTGGAACATGACAAGTGGCCCATCTAGATTCTATCTGACAATAGTTTCCTCTTAAATTGCCAAAAATCCACCATTATAAACCACTCCTTACACCTTAAAATCTTGTTCAAACCTGGTATCCTCATCCAATCACGGCCTAGCTACGAGCACTCTCCACCGCCTTCCCTCGAACCATAAACTTGGGCCAGGGTCAAGGGATTTTTAGAATTCCTAAGTAAAAGCAGGCATGTAATCCAAGAAGCCTTGAGACCCATAAGCAGATTAATTGAAGAGGACAAGTGTGACTGGTCTTATATGGATCACTCTTTTCTCTACGTCAAGATGCAGTTTTATGAGGGGACCACAACTCCTTGTCAATACATGACCCGCCTGAATAATGAAGAGGTGAAGCTTACTATTGATCGTTGGATGCACTCTATCCAAGCATAAGACCAGAAACCCGGATCATTGGGATTGATTATAAGCGTGGTGGCTTTATCTTTCAAGAACAAACTCCTCCAGTGGTTGCTATAACAGAATATCGATATGATGCCATGTTACACGAAGCTGCGATGAATGCCTCTCTTCCCCTTGACATGCAAATTGAAAAGCACGATGCCTCTTTTGCCTTACTGAACTTAGAATCCAAATTCAACTCCCCTGTGTCTAGATGGGACCCGCTGGTGGACTTAGACCTCTTCATTCCTCTATATCAACAGATTCCCCTTTAGCCAAAACAGGAACAACAAGACCCCACTACAACGCACCTCACACCAACTTGTGTCTGCAGGAGCTCCAGACTCAATCGGGCCAAATCTCTTCCTGGCTGATCTGGTAGTTTTTATGAAACTGTTGTTTTTTCATCTTCAATAAGGTGTTGAATATAAAAATGGCACGTTGCATAGGCGTGAGTTTGCATGATGAACACTACACTGCCATGCAAACACTTGAACTGGAGCGCATTTCCTAATCCCAATGAAGATTGTTTCATTTAATATTCGTAGGTTGGGGGACCCCACTAAGTGTCACGCTGTTAACCTTATTATCTCCTTGCATAAATCGATATTTTATTCCTGCAAGAATCAAAACTCTCTGATCCATCCCCATCTACTATTAGACGTATTTGTGGGCCTTCCCTCTCTGGTTGGGCCTACGTTGATGCTGTGGAAACTCGGGGTGGATTAACTACTGCTTGGAATGAAGCTTCTTGGTCCCTCTATCAGATAATCACACATTCATCTGTCTTACACGTAGCCCTTCATCATCTTCAAACTAATTCGATCTTTTTTCTAACGAATGTCTATGGCCCATGGGATCCAAATGAAAGAGAGAATCTTTGGAATTTTTGTCTAATTTAACACCACAAATCAACGGCCCATAGCTTATTAGAGGAGATTTTAAAACTACCAGGATCGCTGTTGAAAGAAATTCAGGAAAATTTTCCCATGATTCTGTTGCTTTGAATTCCTTCATACAGCCATGTGCACTAGTTGAACCACCCGTCAGTAATAGGCTGTTTACCTGGTATAACCGCAAGCTTGACCCTTCTCTAGCTAAACTTGACCGCTTCTTATTTAACCTAGCATGACCTCCGTCCACTTTCTTTGGTCAATGGCCTCGCCATAATCATCTCTTATCACTGCCCATTATTATTGGATACTGGCACTTCGAATGTCCCGAAACGTCCCTTTAGATTCGAAAAACTATGGCTTTTAGAACCTTCCTTTGATAATTTTGTCAAACAAGTTTGGGATCAGCCACCTGTGTTGCAATCTACCGCTGCCAGAGTGGTGTCTAAACTCCGATCATTACGTAAAACCAACTGTCCTTGGGCCAAAAATGTTTAGGGCTCTCTCAAATACCGCATTTCTACTACTCAAGAAGAAATACAAAACCTCAATATTCTCAAAGAATCTCGCTCACTAAATGAGGAGGAAGCTACTAACCTTAAGGATCTTGAACTGGAACTAGATAGACTCATCAAGCAAGAGGAGATTGGATGGAAATAGCGATATAAAGCTAAATGGACTGACGAAGGTGATAAAAATATGGCATATTTTCATCGGCTAGCAAATGGTCACCGTCGAGCCACTTTCATCTCTGAAATCACCCACAAGGACACAACTTTCACTGATCCTTCTAACCATCGACATCTATTCACCGACTTCTACCATAATATCCTTGGCAAAAACTCCTCCTACTTCCTGACATCCATTTGAATCTCCTACACACCTCCCCCTCCCCGATTCACATTGATCACCCCTTTCAACGAAGAGGAAATCTGGATAGCTCTCAAGGAAAATGTTAATGATAAGGCTCCTAGTCCTGATGGATTTGGTCCTCTCATCTTAAAACTCTTTTAATCCACTGTTAAATTCGATATTCTAGAAATGCATGCCGAGTTCCAATACAATCCCTTAGCCATCGCCAAACTCAATTATGCCAACATCATTCTCCTTCCCAAAACCCCTGGTGTAGCAAACACACTCACCTCCCTTTACCCCATCATCCTTCTCAACACAACCTTCAAGATCATCACCAAAGTCCTAGAAAACAGACTTCAAGCTGTAATCGCATCCTTGATAGGCTCCAAACAACCAGCCTTTATTCTTGGTCGCAACATTCTCGACTGTGTAGCAGCTGCACAGGAAGTCATTTCCTTTTTCAATTTTACAGTGGCACCAGACGCAATGTTCAAACTTGATTTCTCTAAAGCTTTTGACACTGTTAATTGGAACTTTATCCTTGAATTGATGGCACATCGTGGTTTTCTTACTAAATGGTGCAACTGGATCAAATGTATCCTGAGCAACTAGTTTTTCTTCCATCTCCATCAATGGTGAATCGGGTGGGCATATTGAATTCAAAAAGGGTTTGAGCCAAGGTAACCCGCTTTCACCGCTCATTTGCATTCTCATAGCCGATGTTTGCAACAAAATGGTCAAGGCTGCAACGTTAAACAACTTTCTTGTTGGCGTCAATCTTCCCAATTCCTACTTGTCAATCTCCAACCTCCAATTCGCCGATGATACCATTCTGTTTGTCTCCTCCAATCCAATTCACATCCATTGCCTAAAATCCTCCCCTACTCTTTTGAACTTATCTCTAGCCTCTCTTTTAACTTCAGCAAAAGTTCCATCATCATTTTAGGCAATTCTTCTGACCTGGGTCTTTCTATCTCCACTAATTTAAACTATAAGCTAGACACTTTCCCTCATCACCAAAATTGAGTCCAGGCCGGCTCGATGAAAAGCGAATTCGTTGTCTATTGTTGGTCGTCTCATCCTCGTCAATTATGTCCTCTCAGCCATCCCTTTCTATTGGATGTCCTTCCAAAAACTTCAAGTCTGGGTCATTAACACAATAGATACTATTAGAAGCTCCTTCCTTTGGAATGGGGATGAAGCGAAGCGGCTAATTAACTGGCAAATTGCCTGCTTACCTTCGGAACATGGTGGTATTGGAATCATCAATCTGACTTCCCTCAACATGGCCTTGCTCGAAAAGTGCATCTGGCGCCTTTTGGAACCAGGTGCTTTCATTTGGAAAGAATGGATCCTCCTACTTCACTACAACTCTAATCCTACTTCGTGCTACACTTTTCCTTGAATTCCTGATCCTTTCTCTTCTGGGAAGGCATGCTATCCAGTCTTCCCCATATAAAATCCCTCTTCCATATCGAGCTTGGCAACGACAACAATTGTCTCTTCTGGTTTGATATTTGGCACGGTCAGCTTCCTTTTTCTCGATCCTACTCAAATCTAGTTTCTTGTTGTTCGACACCTACTTTATTTGTTTCCAACATCTTGGGCCTTTTTCCACCTACGTTGTTTGGGCTTGAAGTATCGAACGATCTTTCTCATGTAAGTGATACTCTACAGTTCATCCGTTTAATCAACATACCAGATCGATATTTCTAGGCTTTGAGCCCAACAAAAGGTTTTTCGAATTCATCTTGCTATAGATATATCTCCCACCTTGGTCATAGTTTCGCCTTTGCTCGCGTCTGGAAATGCCATCTCCTACCTCGCATTATCTTTTTTCAATGGTACCTTATCCACGCATGCATAAATACTAGAGATAGACTCCGCATGATGAATATCGAAGTGGATCCATTGTGTACCCTATGCTCTTTTTGCATGAAGAATCGATCAACCACCTCTTCCTGGATTGTGACTTCTCTTATTCGGTTTGGGCAGCTTCGAGTTCATATCTTATGGGCTTCATCCTATATATCCCTTCATTCTTCGAATACTGGCATCATAATCCTCTAGACCACAAACTTGATTCGTTTATAGCCATTTTTAGTTAGTGTATTTGGAAATAACACAATGCATACATTTTTAACAAGCCAAAGAGGCACTTTGCAGGTGTTTGTAGCTTTATTTAGTATTCGTTTGATCTCTAGACAGGCTCGTCTCATCCGGCTCGCTTTAGGCAAACGCCTCCAGCCCGACCCTTACTTGGAACTCAGGAAAGCAGTTCTGCCGCCCTACATGGATAGACCCATTAGCTTCAAGCCTTCTATTTCTGTGTAATCTATGTCGTTGTACTGCTTGTTGTTTATATCATCATGCTACGTATTATTATATGCTGCTTTTGGTTTTTGGATGACTTAATGGATTGCCTCGTGTCCTAGACTACTTTGTTTTGTACTGGTGGGCCTGTCAACCAGAATGTTTAATATATATATATATATATATTTGCTAATCGGCAGTGTAGCAACACGCTACACACTTGTCCTGCTCTAAAAAAACGTTTGAATTTCAAATTATATTTGTAACTCCTTCATATTAGCTCTAATTTGTACAAACTTTATATTAATAAATCAGAAAATTGTCATGGATGCAATGGCGCAACTCGCGTAGCTTAATTCTGACAATTGCAAAAATATCTATTTTTCACTATATGTAAATTTTCAATTATTTAATTGTATAAAGATGCGGGGTGTACGGATGCTCCGTGACACGGCAATGTTAAATCAAAATCGCAGGGGGATCGATCAAGATAAATATGAAAAGGCATGCGAAGCAATACCCAGGGTAGGATTCTACCAGTTGCACTCCCGGGCTGGTGGTAACGCATAGCTGCAACTACCGCCCACCTCGGCCAACACTCCTGTAATCAAGATGTACGCCAATCAAGTCAATCAAACCGAGGAACTGAGATAATAATAGGGATGATCAACCTACTTGGTTACGGTATATCTCCTGTTTTGGTCATTTTGATTTAATTTTAATTATGAACCGAAGGTCAAAGCTATCCATCATCATTCTCTTTCTTTAAATCCAGTAATTGTCGCCAAATCCATCCCACTTTATTCTAGATTCCCCACCACATGCACAATTGTTAAAGTGGTATCAGTATTGGCAGAGAGTATGGCAATACTGACTCCGTTCTCTTTAACAACACAATTGCTTATTTCACACTGTGGTCATAAAATTTGAAATCATATTCAATATCGCAAATCAATTCCAGACTCTTTGCGGCATTTGATCGCTTAGTCATGACAGGAGGAGTTTCCCTCTTACGACCCGGAGAACTTCCTTCTCTCTCTGGCTCCACTGTATGTTCCCTTTCTAGTGGTAACTCCCCGGATTATTGTACATTTTTTGGGAGTAATCCCGTCCGATGAAGAGCCTCTTCTTCCAAGATTTTCTCCATAGATCGAACTTTCATAAGGATAGCTCTCAACTGTGCCAGACGCCCATGATACACATCACCCTTCGACACTAGAGGGATTACTACCGCAAAAAATTCAAAGATTAACACAAGGTTTGGGACTTAGCAAGCTTCAAACAAGAAGAAATTAAGGATACTTTTTTATTAATAATAATATAATAAAAGGGAGAAACTAATCATTCTCCAATGGCTCACAAAAACAGTATCCAAAAAACAGAAACCGTGCACACACAAAAGAAAGAAGACAACGCCACCACCAAACAAACCAGTGGAAAGACTAAAGACAACAACGACAAAAGACTAAAACTAGTAAGGTGAAAGAGCAGCAGGCGGAGGATCCGCAAACCAAACCAACATTCCACAAAGAAAGTCATAGTTCGGAATCAACAGACATGTCCTCCAAAGGAATCAGAAGGCATAAGAAGGTAGACCCCAAGATTCATTTCTGAATCTCGGTAAACACCGGCTTCTCCGGCTCATGTAAGACATGGTGGGAAGCGAGACAAAAGCCAAGGAAAATGGATAAGCCTCATGCTCTACCAACATCCTCAACAACACCTGCTCCACTGACCCTCCTTTAGAGCGTCCATCAGCTCTAGCCCGATGAAATCCAGCACCTAAAAGCCAGGATCTAAACAACTAGCAAACAAAAACCCGAGGGGGGGATGCAAAGATAAAAGTAGCAATAATGCAAGTAAAGTTAAATAAAAGTAGATGCAAAAGCAAAAAACAAAACTCAGCGTCTCGAAAACCTCGGAGGACAGCGAACAAAGAACCGTCCGTTCTTAAACATGCCGAGTCTGTTCCACGACCCCTCGATGAACCGTGCACTATGAACCGCCTCTAGGAATTATAAAAAAGGTGCATCTTTGGGATCCTCTTGATATAAAACAAGAATCGGATGTCCTCTTTGGTAGATTCCACTCGCATGTACACTCTAAACAAACGGCAGGTACCGAGGAGGAAGGCGCACCCATTTGGGTGAAGTTGCGTAGGCGCTAAGAAGAAATAACACAACATGTTGCAGATGAAATCACAAGACGGGGGCACACACCCATAGACGCACATGTGCGTGTTCCATTCTGTGTTTCCTTCTGGTGGAGCATGCGCCCGGTCTTCCTTTGAAGGAACTTGAACTTCGGTTCATGGTATGCTGAACCTTACACAAACGTGCCTTAGCGCAGTTTCATCCATGCTCGAAGGTCCCGAATCTGGTGGGTTGTCAACTATGACGGCACCTTCCATTGCATTCGGAGCCTCGGGGGTCTCACTCCTCTCAATGTCTACGTCCTCCTCCTCGGGTTTCTCCTCAACTATAGTGGCCCCTCCTGGCACTGACGGTTCAATCAAGTGCTCGATCGTCTGTTGTTCTTCAAAATGTAAGCCACGGTCGGGTGCTTTCGTTAAACCTATAGTCTAGGAAGGGGTTTACTCTGAAAAAGTATCAAGCTTGTTGTCCCTAGAACTAGTGTTGTTAGTTAAGCCGGATTGGGATGGTGAGTGTTGAGAAGCTCCAGCTTCCAAGTATTGTTGTGTTTTGTATCGTATCTCCATTGCTAGCTAGACTTCAATATAGTTGCATTAGGCATCATATTTAAAACATGTACCCCTCGTGTTGGTGTAAGATAACATGTAGACGTGCAGTGAAGTGCGGTGATAATACGATGATAAATGGATAGATTCGGGACACGGTGACGATCACTATCTCTTTAAATAGTAACTTTCTCCATCATCGATCGACATCGTCAGACTCGCGTTGAGTAGCAGTCACATCGTGATTAGAATCGGGAAACAATAGTCCAAGTTCTTGTCCATAGTCTAGGTTATATGCTCTAAACCCAATGTGCAAATTCCAAATCCCGACCGATCACGAGAACATCGCAAAAACAATGCGAGACAAGGCATGCCACATCAAATAGATGCAAGGAATCACTTCGTTTGAGTGATGCGAGATCGCATCCATTATGATGATAAATCTTGCCTCGCCAGAGTGATTTAAGATAGCATCACCAGGATGTGCGACCTCGCATCAGCCAGATGTGAAGCCTCACATCTACTAGTGATGCGAGATCTCGCATCACTAGAATATGAGACCTCACATCATCCAGATGTGAAGCCTCGCATCCACAAGTGATGCGAGATCTCGTATCACCAGGATGCGAGACCTCGCATCACCCAGATGCAAAGTCTCGCATCACCTAAGTGATGCGATGAACTAGCATCACCAGGATGCGAGCCGCCACCCACAAGAGAAGCGATACGCCTTCTGCCTTTTCTGCTCCCACTCCATCCTTACTTTTCATCTACCATTAATTCCAAAATCGAGAACTGGATATCGAGATCGTGAACTCGAAATCCTCAACTTCAGACATGAACTTGATCCTGAAATCGGCTCCAACAACCAATTCATCATCTCAAGAATCTAACGCCCACCTATGAGTTTGAATCGGGTTCATTTTCCTTGGACAAAGATGCAGTGGATCTGATGCGAATTAAGGCAAGAAAAAGTGAGTGAGAAGGGGGAGGTGGGGTTTATATAGCGGGAGAGGAGATAAGCGGGCCTCAGCCCACCGGGGAGCCATCGCACCCCGTTGCAGATGTGATCCTTCACATCCCACGGGGATGTGATCCCTCACATCCCATAGGGATGTGATCCCTCGCACCCCCCAAGATGCGATTTCTCGTATCCCACCCCAGGATGCGAGGTACTCCTCAAAATATATATATTATAGAAATTGGTTCCTTAATATATATATATATATATATATGTGTGTGTGTGTGTGTGTGTGTGTGTGTATATGTATATGTACTATGGTTGGTGGGCTGGTGGTTAATTCCACTATAAAAAAGGTAAAAACATCGTAGATTTGGAAGTATTCGGGCTAAATGGCGATTCTGGCTTTTTTCTGAACGTTGAGATCCGAGTTAAGCTGGATATTTGCTCTAACCTACCATTTATTTCCTAACCTCTTTGATATAAACTGGGAAATTGAAATTTCCTGGTTTAATAGCGCAATATGTTTCAAGATTTAATTTTTGGTGCATGAAGATTTCTACACCGACTTTGATCTTTGTTTCATATGTATGCAGTTTGAACTTTCAAGTAATAAACCTATTGGTATTGGATTACTGAAATGTTGAAATACCAACAATACTCTTGGATTTTAACTGAACTAAATCTATTATTCGCCTATTTCTATAGCTGCCTCTTAAATTCATGTGCACTCAGTTTATGATTTTGGGAAGTAGGTCCCTAGAAATTTCACTGAGGATGGTTTTGTTCTCATTTCTTTAGCACATTTGTATTTGGAAAGATGTTATAAGGCTGCGAGTTCTTTCATGTTTTTTACTTTTGCTTTTGGAGATAGATTCGTTTCTGTTAACAAAAATGTTTTCGATTATATTTCAAGAAGGGACGAGAGTGCTAAAATTGGGAAGAAAATTCAGTGATTGGGATATGTTAGCTCTGTTATGTATTGAACCATTGAAGGAACGGTTAGATTCAAGACTCTATCCCCCCAAACTTCACAGTTGCATATCAAATTCGTGCGTTTAAAAACAAACAGTTACTTCTTAGAGAATTATAAAATGATGTGGGTTAGTGGTGCAAAAGATGTGGAGAAGTTGGATAAATTCAAATGGATAAAATGCAATTGCTGTATTAAACAACGTGAGGTTCAGTTTTGCTAAAGTTTGCAGAAGAACAGAGTTGTTCGAAAATGGACCAGTAAGCAAGTTAGTTCACGTGCGTGGGAAGGCATGAACTTATTTTCTTTACATTTGTTTTTAGTTTATACGAATGTTGGCTTTATGCATGTTTGTAATATTTGGTTATGTTCTGTTATTTTACCAGTTAATAAAAGCATACAAATTTTCAAAAAAAATGTGTATGTACGTACATATGTGTATACGATACATGCGTGTGTATACGTGTTCATGCATCGTATCCTTAACATACATATACATAGGTTTAGGGAAACAGTGGATGACCAAGAACAAAGTTCTCGAACTTCGAGGGATTTTCGACCCGCAATTCCAGTTATGGCCACGAGCACGAGGTTTCAACGTCGCGTTGATCAAGGCCGATTTGTCTTAACCGATGGTATGTCCATAAGTCTAAATGACCACAAAGCACGCGTCAGACGCTCAAATCAACGACTCGGTAGAGCTCCCTAAAACCTCACTCGCATGGTTGTAAACCAACAACACAGTTATTACCTGTACTTTACTCTCAAATCTTGATCGCATCGCGCAAAACCACATGAAAGCGTATGAGCGTACGTGCGATGCGGTGTCGACAATGAATAGTTTACATTACGACATAAACGAGAGTCGACCACTAACGTTTAAATTTATGAGTAAGCAGGAATTAGATGTTCAAACGAGCTACCAAAAATCCACAGTTCTCAACACGTCCAATGGAGCGTTTGCGATCAAATAATCAGCAACCTATAGATCTCGCCATTTTCCAAAGCTCCTTTTTCGACTCCAAGTACATCATGTCAAGATAAAACGTTCTTTGGGGGGAAATGTTAAACGGCATTTTAGTTCGATTCCCCAAAAGAACACAAGACCCACACGACACGACGTGTCGCGTGGCACCAAAGCTCGAAGTTTTGTCAAGACACTAAAGATTCAAGCCGAGAAGAGGTCGAGCGAGCAATGGCTTCACACCTCCTCACAAGGCCTACATTGCATCACATAACCACTTGCATTGCCTCACATCAACTCACCTCGCAACACTAGCATCACTTCACAACAATTCGCCTCGCACCACGTAAATCGCATCACTCTACCCGCAGCTCCCGTCGCATCGCATCTGCCAAGATGCGATGGAAATCGCATCTCTCAGATGCGATGGCAATCGCATCTCTCGGATGTAATGGATTCACATCCTTTAGGATTTGATTCCATCACATCACTCAAGATACGATGCCACCACATCCAACGAGATGCGATGCCATCGCATCCTATGGGACGTGAGGTCGTCGCATCAACAGATGCGATGTCATCGCATCCACCGGATGCAATGTCATCGCATCCACCCAATGCGATGTCATCGCGTCCACCCAATGCGATGTGATCGCGTCCACCTGATGCGATGTCATCGCACCCAAAGGATGCGATGCTCCCGTGTATACAACGCATCCGACATGAGGGATGTGAATTTTCTTCCTACCAACCACATGTAATGCGATTTTCTGGTATGTGCGATCCCCTGATGCAATTTTATGTTGTGTGGTCCCCAAATCCTACCTACTCCCTCCTAACTTTTCCACTATAAATACCCCCATGCTCTTTTATTACAAGGGTTGGATTTTCTGATTTGACATCTCTTAAGAGCTCTAATAACTCATTAATGGTTGCATAGCGCTTGAGGAAGAAAAAGCATAAAAACCACTTTTTCCCAAGACTCATATACGACAACCATGACTCCAAATTACGTGGAAACACTTGTAATTAAATGCCTAGATGATGTTCATGGCTTGTAATATATTGTTGTGAATAAAATATCAGCAAACTCCTTCAAAGTGGACGTAGGCCCCTCACGGGACCGAACCACTATAAATCTACCGTGTTATTTACTACTTTCTATACTTTCTTTCTCACGCGAAACATAATTCTCTAAGTAACGGTGAATCTTTGGGTATTACGACATTTTTTGCTGTCAACAATAGTTAGATTTTTTATTTAAAATAGTTTGATGTAATAGTTATAAATATATATAGGTTAAATTTGATTTATAAATGTCTTACTTTTAATAATATAAGAGATATATAGTTAAATGAAATATATATAAAAATAGTTCTATTACAATAGTTGCAAAATATATTTAGCTATGGAAATGAGTAATAAAACAAAAATTGGTTTTAAATAAAATAGTCTGCTAAAATATAAAATAAAACAAATTTAAATAGATAGTCTAAACCAATCACAAATCTCCGTATTTTCAAAATTCGACTTAACGTTAATTTAGATTTCAAATTTTAGTTCAATTTAATTTAAACTCACTTGGTATAAATTTCAATTTTCAAACAGTGTGTTAAGCCATTAACTCAGTTTAGTTTGAGACCTAAATTGAAATTTATTTCATTTTATTGGTTTCAACCAATATTTGCCTTTCAAGTGTTAAGTCAAAAAGTTAATATTTACCATTTAAAATAGTTAAACCATTTAAGCTTAATACAATTTTTATGTCAATTGACTCAAATCTTTCCATTCAGCTAATTTATCAATTTTTAAATTTTAAACCCTTTAAAATCTTTAATCAACTTATATATTAATTTTCAAACAAAAAATCTAAAATTTTAAATTTAATTAGAATCATTCACTAAGTCAGTTTAGCATTTAACTTATAAATTCGAGTTTAAATATTTAAACATTGATTTAAACTCAAAGTATACAATGAATATCAAAAATAAATTTGATTTATCAAACATACTTATAAAATTCTAAAAATAATATTATCTTTAATAACAATCTAACCTAGAAAAATCATATTAAATCCTTTCATTAAATCAATTTATTTTAATTTGTAAATCCAAGTTAAAATATTATAAATTATAATTTAAACAAAATATCCAAATTAAATTTCAAAAAAACGATACATTCTTATACAAATTCAGAAGATAAGTTTCAACTGACCATTGTGTCCGTATATAATTTTCTGTCATATGGTCAAGTGATACAGATATATATCATTTCAATCCGCTTTAAAATTTTGAAATCCTGAGTACATATCATTTCAACCCGCATCCCAAATCGATTCATTTCCTAAATCTATATAATTATTTCGGTATGCATGATTTCAACCCATAGTGATTCCTTAAATATACGGAAACCTGCATTATGATTTCAAGGATGTTACAAACAATGGACAATCCAAATATACAACAATCATAAAAATCATCATCGAAACATGCATCCCACAAATTACTATTCATACAAACAACAATTAACATTTTATAATTTTGACTTAATAATTCATGCAATTTATTTTAACACTTCAAACGATATCGAATACAAATAAAATTTAGTCGTAAGTGAGAGAATACTCACCTTTAAGAGGATTAGTTGCTGACAAGCGACGTCATTAAATGATTTGAATTTCGCATGCGAGCTATTTGGATGCGATAACAGCTACACTTCCACGAACAAACTCCAACCCAACGGGAGTATTTCTGAAGGCAATTACCTAGATATGTGAACCAGCAAGTTGTCCTGTGCACCCAAATCCGACATTATAACCCAGCACTCCACTGTCTTAGTGTCATGCCTGATTCTAGCTTATGCTACCAACTCAATGGTAACTGGGTCCGACTCCGATTGGTGCTGCAGGTAGAGTTAGAGTGCCGAAGGATGAAGCATGAGGTATGTGGGAGAAACTAGGGTTCGGGCAGCGATCATGAACTCGGAGGTAAGGGGTGCGAGATTTGTGGCTTTCGATTCTGAGAGGAGGCAAATAAGTGATTTCTCGGTGGCTATTTTTTGCAAAAGAAAGGCCGAGTGACGACCTGAGGTGGCGGTGATCTAGATCGACGCCTTGATTTGCTCGCACAACACAAATGATGGATTTTCTTTGGGAAAAAGGAGTGAACTGATTTCAATTTTCAGCCATTTTTTCTTCTTTCCATTCAATTCAATGTATAGGGAAGAGGACGAGGGAAAAGGAAGTAAAGAGGAAAGGGAAGAAAATGACGTGTGCTAACTGTCTCTGACATTTCAAAGGTGTTTGTTACCAATATTTTCTTTTTTTGCCTTTATTCGTTGTTTGTTTTTTCTTATTCTTTCCTTCTCTGTTCCTTTCTTAATTAAAATTTCTTGTTGAACGTTCCAATTTTGCATGATCATGTGGATCGTTCGATTGACGTGAGATCTGAGATCTTACAATAATTTATAATTCCGGATCAAATGAGACGGGTTTTGTCAAAATCCAAGATTGGTTGCAAATGTGATATTTTCTATATCAAAATATTGATTTATAATACAATTCAAATACTAACCTAATTCCATAATATATTTTTATTGTTTACAAGTTTGCAAAATGGTTTTATGATCAATACTGATTAACAAAACAGAGTCGATTGAAATTATTGAATCAGTTTTAATTAATATTTAATCATCAAGTCAATAAATTAAATTTCAGTTAACTATATTAATTTAGAATGTTCAAATTTACGAGTCATTGCATGAAGAGCGAGAATTGATTTGATTTGAGGAAGAAGGTAACTTGGATGAGGAGAAAGAAAAAGAAATTTGGGCCAAATGAAAAAGATGTGAAAAAGAATCTGGAGAAGGAGAAACCAAGAAGAAGGATTGTAGTGATTTTCTTTTGTTTGGTTTTCACTTGCCTTCAGATCTGAGAAAAACGAGGAGGAAGAACAATGTACACGCATATTTAATCTTATAAATTTTGAACACGTGTAATTTTTTTTTAATATTTTTTTCCTTTACTTTATTTTTGTTTTTCTTTTCTCTTTTTTTCTTCTTATTTACTTTAATTTTTGTCAAGCATTATTTCATGTTCGCACGATTACATAGATCGTCAGATTGACATGAAATTTGAGGTTTTACAATAATTTACAATTTCATATTTGATAAAACTGTTTTCATGAATTCCGAGATAGTTTACAAAATGATATTTTTAGTAGTTTTCCCAGTTTAATATGGTTACCAAGAACACTTGAAATGCGACTAATTCCTTTGATGTGCTCCATTTGCCAAATTTATATCTACCGGTCAATTCCATATATGAATGTAAGAGAAACACTTTAGTGAAAGTCATTTTTGAAGACCATTTTTTTAGAATTATGATCCTTGAATTGAACATGTAAACTCAACCATCAGAGCATATTTCCAGTAGCAATTCACATATTAACCCCTAAACAGACCCAATCAACCATCAGAGCACATATTTTCTAAAATTGCTTCTCAAGATCATAAACGGGTACACATGAAATTGATGCAATTTTGAAAGTAGGCAAGACAGTGGATATTGAGCATCTGCTACTATCATTAAATTAATGCAGTTGCCTCGTGTATGATATTCCATTGCTTATCACTAAACCAGATACAACAAGACTTTTCATTTACAACCAGTAATTTGTTGAAGATGTAAATCAGATTTACAGCAGATATAACTAGACAAAGTGATCTAACTACAGAGATTGTATGTCATGAATTGATAAATAAAATAAAAATAAGGAAGGATATGGTCATTTTTCAAATTAGTGTTTGGTTTACCATTTTAAGTTTTGAGTTTTCATCCATACAAGAATACACACGATATATATATATATATATATATTTGTTGTTGAAAATAATTGATTTAGAAAACAAAACTAATATACAAACTTCTCTTTTTTCTAGTTTGCATGATACTTTGGTATCTCGTTTGGAGTTAATATGAATAAATTGTGATTAAAACGACGTCCAGTTAATTTGGACACCGAATTTGAAATTGAAAACGTAACAAATAGTTACTTTATCCTTATTCCACTTAAAATCAATTTGTGTGCTTACAGTTTTCTAGAAGCAGATCACTTTTTCTTTATTCTTCCTTTTTACCAAACAAACCCGTCTCAAAATTCAACAAAAGCGCATGATACTAATGGCATTATGAAGCTAGCAAGGAAGGCCACATCTATGCAAACTTGGGGACTAAATTATAAAGCGTGGAGGTGTAGCAGGTCGAAAAATAGAGATTCAAGCACAACATGGTGCATGACTCATGCTTTCTCTCTTCGTATAATGCAATTTTGATTCTATGGATATGATATGCAAGCTATAATACTGTAGAGTAATCGTCCATAATTAAGTTTTAAATGGGTTTGGGAGAGGAAATTTGATGTAAACAGTAGATTCTAAACTAGGTTTCACTTAACTGTGCTAGAATGAATATATCACAATTCTAATGAAATGATGTGTAAACAAGACATTGAGATGTGAGGATATTGCTTGGGTCGTTCTCAGGTGATCAGAAGTGGATTAGAGGCGTCTGAAAGTAAGACGTTATAGTGGAAAAACGAAAATTACGATTTAGAAATTTCAAAAAACTTGTGTAGTATATATGGTACACTAGTTGGTGAAGTTGTTCTACAAGTAGTCTATTTTATGTGTCAAGTTGATCTTAAACCTTTATGTGCCTATATTAAATTCTATCAACTTGAGTCTTTTTTATTTCCTTTCTAAAGGCGTTCGAAGGTTGTTGACGAGGTAAGTGAAAACCCAGCGACCTCGAGTAAATGCATGTGATGTTTGATCATTGATTGAAACAGTCTGAGTATGTTGTTGTAACATGTAAAGTGCAGCAACAATGGTAGTGAATTTGAACAGTCCTATGACATAGATGACATAGGATATAGAAATTATTATAGTCATGTGATACAAGTATATATAGTCCAGGTATTGAGCGTCGATAGACTGTATGGATGAGCTTGATGTTAAGTGATCTTTTAAGATATAGTATGTTATAACCTGACGTTTCAAAGTCCCCATAACTGCATAAATCCTAAAACAACGAGTCGTTGATAAATAATTGTTGACATGTTTTTTGGTCAAAACTGTCACATGTCAAGTATTTGGTTTGTAACACGTTCAAACATGAAGAACGTCTACTACAAGGCTTTACACTATGACTCTTAGGCGAACCTTCAGCCGAGCCGAAGGCGAGCCGTCAAGTGGGTCTGAGCACAGCGCCGGTGGAGGTCCGGGGTCCTACAGTCCCGGCGGCGATCGACCTAACTGGTTCGGTCGAACAAATGAGCACCTCCCGATTCATTCGATTTTCGTGAAAAGGAGAAGAGATTTTCGTACCCATCCAGCGTCTCGGATCCCTCCAGAACCTCGCCACCCAGCACTTTCGGATCCTGACCATTCTTCCTATTTTGTATCCCGTAGAGGGATACAAAATTTCGTATCCCCTGGAGGGATACGGATTTCGTATCCCCTGAGGGGTATGAATTTCATACCCTTCACCAGGGGGTACAAAATTCTATTACTGGGCACTTTTTGGGTCCGAAATTCAAGGCTTGTGGGTCCCGTTTTCTACCTACTCCCACCTAGCCTCCCTCCTGTAAATACCCCAAGTCTTAGCCTTCATTTGGATCCTTCTCACTGGGAATTCTTCGACTTTTAGAGTTCCAAACACTCATTAATGGCAGCCATCTTTCTCATCTTGAACATTGGAGATGGCAAGAATAATTAAAATGTGACCTACACGTTTTCCATCAATACTTAGGCGTTAAAAAGGATGATTACGCTACACATGGGCTCTTTTGGACTTCTTGGGCATTAAGAATAATTTTAGGATATAGTTGACCAAGTCGACTCATCTAAAGGAAGAAGAAGAAGGGCATTTTAGTCAAAGTGTAGAATTAACAAGGACATTGTTATTCTATTGTAATACTTTGTACTCGAATGTCATCTAAACTTGTAAAGCATTGTAACTGGATATCATATGATGAATGATCATTATAAAGTGGACGTAGGCGTTAGTGCCGAATCACTATAAAATCTGTGTCTCCCTGCATTTACTATATTTATTTTGGAATTGCTGTGTTCACACCACACATACACATTGGGTGTTGGCGTACGACAATTTTGCCCATCAACATTTTGGCGTGCCAAGTAGGGGATGCACAGCTTTGACCTCTGCTTTGGATAAGTTCCTCGGATCCGTCTTCAGATTTCATCTTAAGTTCTCGACTTCGACTCGATTACTCGCTTTTCACCATGACTAAGCACAAGAAGCTCCCAGCTATCACTGAAACTCACGACGCGGCAGGAGATGAAGGAAATCAAGAACTTTCTTTGCCTGGAGTCCCATCGAACTACGTCATTCGGGAAGAGGTCGATGGGATGATTAAGAACCTCGCTACGGATTTGAACGCTCGACTCGAGCGACAAGAAGATTCTTTCAATACCTTCCCTGCTTGTATTGAAGACAGGATAAGGAACACTTCAAGGCCGACTGGCCAGGCAGATATTATTGGAACTAGTACCAATGTTCCTCCACCTACGACTCGGGACTTGGGGGCAACCCCGCAAACTAATCAGCGGGCTGACGCCGCTCCTCGAAACGGTGTCGGTCCCGCTACACTCAGGGGCACCGCAAATCCCGACGTCGCTCCGGCCCGTGACACTTTGGCCGGACAAGTCGTGGGCTCCGCTGTTGGTAACTTAGCTCAATTGTCAATGGGCGCAGCTTTGGATGGTAGTGCTCCCACGGTTCCGGGGTCAGGACTGCGCCCAATGTGGCCCTTCAGGTTGGAATCCAACCAGACTTTCTTCTCAATCAACCGATTCCCAACTTGGCTTAAACATTTGGGGCACCAGTGTCTCTTTGGACAATCTAAATCAACTAATTTCGGAAACGGATCAGAGATTGCGGATGTCATCCGTCGGTTCACTCATGGTGGTGCCTCCTCTACAGGCATGGATTGCGTGACTCGCAGTCCGCTTTCTTTGGATATCAGGAACTCTCGTAACCCACTTGATTTCAAGCTACCAGTCTTAGATCCTTATGATGATCGCAAGGACCCGACCGCTCATCCCATGAGATACATTTGACATATGGAAGTTCTCTCAGCTTCGGAAAATGTCATGGCCAAGTGCTTCTCGCTCTTCTTAACAGACATTGCTGCAATGTGGTGCGGATAGTTGGAGTCGGACTCCATTACTTGTTGGAATGCTTTGATTACCCATTTGTGGAACAATTTAGAGTCAACATAGCTCGCCTAAAAAGCATCATGAATCCCTACGGCATTAAGCAGAAGTCCAGCGAGACTCTACGGAAATTCTTGAAACGCTTCAATGTTGTGGTCGCTTCAGTCGACAGACCTAACCCTTCCATGGTTTTAATGGCCGTAGTATCTGGCGTTCTAGATAAATATGAATTCAGAACTTCACTGCACCGCGACCCACCTAGGGATCTCGGGGAATTCTATTTTGAAGCTGAAAGGTTCCTTCGAGAAGAAGTTGCGAAGGCTGATAATAGCAAGAAGGTTATCGATGTTAATGCTGTCAAGGACGTAAAATCGTCCGATTCTGGAAAAGCTAAAGATTCTGGTTAACAACCTCCTTCGGGGAATGACCGTGATAGGGCTAATAGGCAACATAGGTTCCCGAACTACTTGGAGCTTACTCACACTCTCGAGGAAATCTACCGGGATGTTCACCCTATTGCTCCCTTTAGAAAGCCTCCCGCTCGAGAGCCCCCTCGACAACTAAGTGATCCCAACCTATACTGCATATTTCATGAAACCGATAGTTGCAATACAAACGAGTGTCATTATCTCAAGAATGCTATAGAAGAGCGTGTCAGAAGTGGAGAGCTGGCACGGTTTGTCTGGACCCTTCAAAGGAATCAGGACAGGCCCGAGACCAGCAACTGCCGCTGCGGCATCATCATCAACTAAATCTATCAGTGGATCTGATGTCTAGGGTCCAAGCCTCCTTGGCTCAGTATCTTACGACTTTTCGGTCTTCTAGTCTTCTTATGGTTTTCTATGGCTCTCAAATAATGCGCTCCTCACTTATGGCTTTCTCATTCTGGCTCTCTAGGCTTGGTTATTTGGGCTTCGGCCAGTGGCATTGTATTTAAGGACTTTAGTCCTTTGGATGTATCCTTCCCTTTGGTTATTATGGTTGTAAGATGGTTGAGTCAGCATACTCATGTACGAGAGTTGTTATAATCCCTAGGCATGCTCTTTGCTCGACAAAACACCATCACCCTTTCTGGTTATTAATGAAAAGTTTACTTTCTAGGCTTTGAATTGTGAATGGTTATGTTTGTTTACCCATGTAATAGGGACCGACGAGATCCTAGGCATGCTCTTCATGAACAATAAACTATTCACTTTCCTTTACGAATGAACTTGGAATCAAAAAACGGCCAAGTCCGCCTACCCATGCACGAGGGCACCCCGCTCCCTGGGTGTAACGACCCGAACTTCCCCGGTCTCCGAAGAGAAGAGAAAGAACGAATTACTTTGAGGATAAGACTGAACAGAACGCAGACAGAAGAACATTTCATTGTATATTACAACAATTCCATCAGAATACAAGAATATATAAAGTATAAATGAATAAATATTAAACAGAAAATATCAGAGATTACAATACATTACATAGCAGCGGAAAAATAATACAATACACAACTAGAAGTAATACACGGATACAGAGCTTTCCGAGTATCGTTCCAGCTGTAAATCAGGATCCTGTAGATATAAATCTGCAAAATCAAAACTACTAGCTGCCCGTGTCAAAATAAGGGCACCCAGAGTTTAGGTTAAAACAATAAACTCCAGGTCAGTCATGGGACAGGTGTGAGAACTAAAACAGTTATTATTCTTTATTTTAAAGTTCGGTAAATCAAGGGACCACGCCGTATAACACGGAACGGGTTTCCTCCCAAGAACACCAGTGCATAAAATAACAGTGCAATGCTAAATAAAGAACAATGAAGCTATTATATGACCCAGTTCCCATCAAACAATGCAACGCAAGCCGAAGGATAGGGTTTTTACCTTATAACAGTCAAGAATGCTTGGTACGTGAAATTTCATCTTTTATTATTACTATACGTGTATAATGTCAAAACAATTTCAAATCATAAGTATCAATCATAGACGGCATAAGCGCCCCATCCCACTATGTCGCCATATATAGGATTACAACTAAAATCGAAATGTCACGTATTGGAAGTTGGATTTTCATCTGTGAACCAAGGCAAGAGATAGTCCTTACCAACTTCGAGACAATCTAGCCCATGTCTCAGGGTCAGAGCGCATTGACCCTTGGATCGTCAGGGCCGGTCCACCGATGTGGATTAAAATTCCTGAACACTACGTTTCCCCGCCCTTTGGGGCGTAAATGAGCCAACGAATGACTCCATCGGACCCGGATCGTCCAATCTAACCGAGGCGCCTCGCAACAACCACATAAGTCAAACTCGTCAGGGCGTGTAAAACCACTGACTCCACTTCTAGCTAGAAGGAAACGCATGCCCTCCCTGAGGTCCTCTCCCGTTTCTGGTTCACAACCGGGGTCTGAGGCTCGCGAATTCACGTTACACAAAGCTTTGCCACACAGGCCATGCTTTGATCATCAACCACAAGACTTTGCTTTTCAACAAAAGCCTTGATCCATTGCCACTTAGGCATGCCACACAGGCAATTCATTCCATGCGATGGATATCCATCAATATATAACCCCTGAGCTCGTACGTCTCAGAGAAGGGCGTTAAGCAAGAGAATAAATTCTCCGCCACCAAACAGATATATATTTAATAGAAATCAATCACACAGACTGAAATCCAATGTCAGACACACAGTCCATTTACAAGTTTGTTCTGGGTCTGAACGAAACCGGAGGCACTTTCCTCGCGTATCCATCGATCTCCAAGTACGTCTGGACGATCACCAACTGTTTCTCTCCTCTTGGGTGTACAACCCAATCAAGATCATCGGTAATCACCCAAACGACGTGAAGACCTCTGGTCTTCAACCACCATCTTCACCTTCGACTTATCGTCGTATCAGTTATTCAGAATGGGATAAACCCGGTCTTTCCGAATAACTCGCGTATATGATAAACAAGTGTTAAACAAACACAACATACACTTCATTCCAATTCAGAATAATCTTTTGTTCAAATATTCTTATATTTTGGGAAAGGTTCCCATTAATTTTATCAAAGATAAATTCTTTAAATTTATTCTTTAACCTCCTTTTTGAATATCAATTCAAACTAGTCGGGATTAGCGAACCACACCGAAGTATTCATTTATTTTATTTCCCAATCCCAACCTATTCATCCCATGAATTAAAACAGGTAATACTTCAAATCTAACACCACGGTGTTATCGGTAAATTCAATTACCATTTCACGTTCAAATCTAATTAAAGATTTAACTATCGCCTGGAGTAAAACTGGTGACACTCCATTCTCGATCTTTTCAATCTAATTAAAGATTCATTAAAACTCCACTTAGTTTTAATCTTTAACTGGGTTAAAGAATCAGTGTCATTTAAAACACGGTTCACGATAAACCCAAAATCACATTCCATTAATTATCGGGTTAAAGAACAAGTGTTATTTAAAACACTATTCCCGATAAACCCAAGAATCAACACCAATTCAATTCCAATTAAATATTATTTAATTGGTACACTTCATTAAATCTAAATAAAAAGATTTAATCTTTTTCTCAATTGGGCTTAAGAACAGTGTTAATGAAGACACCATTCACGACAAACCCAAATCACATTTGATATTAAATACAAGGCTCTGAATAGAAAATATATCGGCTTATATTCAATATCAAATTCTGCGACCAACAAATATCGTATTGGAAACAACGATATATATATATATATCTTTCAAATTTCCATAACAATATCTGTATAATCACGAAATCCAACATCGAAATATTCCAAAGACAATTTTGATTCAAATCCATTCCAATTCAATTGTTGGAAATTCTGGTTTCTTTTAAAACCATTTTCAAATTCAATTTATTTATTTCAAAAATAAATTGATTTTAATTCTAGTTCAAAACTAGTTCATTTCGATAAAAAATCTATTTTTGTCTTTTCAAATATGGAGTTTTTCATCCCAACTCTTCCCAAATCATTTCATATGATTTTACACAAATTATTACTATTTTTAATAATTTTATCAAGGCCCGTACAGTCGATTTCCATCAACGGCCATCGAACTGCACTTACAACGACCTTTTCCAAATTTGATTTGGACATAATTCCAAATCCAACCGTTAGATTTCTAATTTCTCACATTCGTTAGAAAACACTTTTCGATACGAACCCAACAGTTTCGGTTTTAGGAGAATCTGACGGTCGGATCTCCCGTAATATCCGTTCGAAGTCAATGGTCGAAATTCGCGAACTACCGCGGCGCGGCGCGTTCTATTCAGACCATTATATTATATATATAATATATATAATATATACTTCGTCGATTTCCTTTTTAAAACGTATTTTATAAATCGTTTCAAATTCGTTTTTAAAACGATTTCAACCTCCTTTTCAAATTCAAATCAAAATCGATTTTTTTCAAATATAAATTCATTTTAATTCCATTTCAAATCGATTTCAATTTCAGTTCGTTTTATTTTCAATTCAATTTCAATTCAAATTCATTTCTATTCAATTTCAATTCGAATTCATTTCTATTCAATTTCAATTCGAATTCATTTCTATTCAATTTCAATTCGAATTCATTTCAAATTGATTTACATTCAATTTCAATTCGATTCGAATTCATTTTATTTTCAATTCGAATTCGAATTCATTTCAATTCAATTCGAATTCTAATTCATTTCAATTCAATTCGAATTCTAATTCATTTCAATTCGAATTCTTATTCATTTCAATTCAATTTAATTCGAATTTCTTTTCTATTCAATTCAATTCGAATTCATTTTCTAAAATATTCGATTATTGAAATCACTTTTCAATATTCATTAAAAACAAATAAAATCGATATAAGTATCGTTCACGTCAAAATGGCGTCAATCTAATCAACACGGCTTCATATATTCCATTTTCAAATATTCTATTTCAAATATTTCGTTTCAAATATTTCTATTTCAAAACTGGAATGAGGCCCAATCAATTACCATATAATGTTAATTATATGGATTTTCTACAACACATGTACAAAATAACAACGATCAATAATCAACCATCATCCAGAGTGCATTCTACACTGTATAAGCATCAAATATAAATATTTAACGCTTATAACAGTCTGTCAATCAATCGATTGACATACAACTAATTATTGGGATTAGTGTATGTCATATATCATCCCAATACCCGTGTGGGGTTTCAAACAATCAAACATAGATTTTATTTGTGCAGTTGGGCGATGTGTAAAATTTATCGTCCCAATCAATATCAGTCAAATGTGTGTATATAAACAAATCGTCCGATTTGTTTATATTTATTTCATTCTAAATACACGTTAAAAATTCTATTTTCAACTATAAAATATTTTTAACTATATAAATATTTTATTTCATTTCACATTACATCACACAATCAACTACACATCAAAATCAAACAAATAAGCATACAAGCCGTCCATGGTCTGTGGACGACGGGTGTCGGGTGCTACTAAACACCGTCTGCATCCTAGTATGTATTTCAAACTAGAAATAAATTAAAGTAAAAGTGAGAAGTTCTCACCGACTAGCTAATCCAAACGCCACGACTCTTCATATGTAGAAGTCTTCGTCGTGCTCGCCCTTCGTCAATTTCGTTGCCCGTAGCCACTACATATATAAAAATCACATTTTTACTTCGTTATTCAATATATAAAAATCGAATTTTTATTTCGTTATCATGTATACAAAAATCACTTCTTTCGCATATATATAAAAATAATCAAATCTTTTCATATTTAAAAATTTCACCTTTTCTATATTAAAGATATGATCTTTTCGCTTTCAAAAATATGATCTTTTCGCTTTCAAAAATATGATCAATATGATCTTTTCTTTATTAAAAATCATAACTTTTTTTTAAAAAAATCAAATCTTTTTATACATAAAAATCTCAACTTCACTACGATGTTCACACTATAAAAATCAAAACTTTATCGTAGAAAGATCAAATTCTTTTCCTGTTAAAGATCAAATCTTTATTCCTAAGCTAAATATATAAAAATACATTTTTTTAACTAATTTATTTGTATAAATAAAACTGAAAATCATAAACTGCAAATCCTAGATCCACTAAACTGAAATCAAACTAAAAACTGATTTAATTAAATTAGATTACTTTTTCTTTGAGGGGGGAGGGTTTACTGTCGAGATGGCGTCAGAGGCGGGTCCGTTCAGGTGGGAAATGGAGCGCCGGAGCCAGTCGAGGTCGGAGGCATCACGGCAGATGGTGGCGGGTCCCTGTACGGCGGCGCTAGGGTTTGGTCTGAGGAGGGTTTCAGGTTCGTATGGGGAGAGAGGAGAGAAGGGTAGAGGAGCGACAAAGGGGGGGTCTCGCCTGAGGTAGAGCGGCGGCGGAAGGGGGGTAGCGGCGGTGGGAGGCGGGTCTCGAGGGAGGCGACGGGTTTTTTTTCGATTTGATTTGAAAAGTAAACGGGGGGGGGCTGAGAGAAGGTATAGAGGGAGGTTATTTATTTATTTATTTAATTTCCAAAATGGTACTTTTTATTTCGACCTCGAAACGAGGCCCACCGCCTGTCGCCCATAGCTAATTACCCTCATTCCGAACACAATGGGATATGTATCGTAGGCTGATTCGATCGTTTCGATTAGTTTTCGTCAAAATCAACATATAACCCTATATATTGAATTTGAACGCGCATTTCAATTTACCGGGGTCACATACTAACTCGAAAAATTCCCGAAAAATGTTTTCTAGCTTCGTATTGACGATACGGTCTTAACAAAACTAGTTTCGTCGAATTCTGAGACAATTGGAAAAATGGCCAATTTCCAGTCGATTAAAATCAACTAAAACTGGTCAAACGCGTTTTCCTTTGCCACGCTCACATATTGATTCGAAAAATTACGAATTTTGAAATCTAGCAATAATTTGACATCACAGATCCAACAAAAGTGGTTTTGTCGAAATTCGAGGTCATTTGCAAAATTTCCATTTTTAAGGGCCTGAATTCCATAGCGACTATTCATAATTTTCAACTGGACGTAACTTTTGATTCCCGCTATGAAATTTTGATTTTTCGGATTCGTTGGAAAGATGTTCACAAATAGATTCTAATATTTTTGGTTTCGCTAAAATCCGGTTTATTTTGAATCCTGTACATTCATTTGAAGTTTGAAATCGAATTATCGAACTACCACGCCATTTTCAATTCATTTTATATATATAAATAAATATTTATATTCTAACAACGACGTATATAAATATATACATTCTAATTCTATTCAAAATAAATTTCTCGTCGATATTATTTAAAATAATTCATTTTAAATAATCAAAATTCACCAAATTTTCCAAAATAAAATTTTTAAATTGGCTCGGATTTCCGGGTTATTACAATCTCCCCCACTTAAAACTTTTCGTCCCCGAAAAGGAACGAAGCCGAAAGTTGTTTAACAATTCAACTCAACTTCCAGTATTTTCACTACGGCTTAAGTTCTTCAACTTTTCAGTTTCTAAGAACTTTTCAAATTTTTCAAAAATTTGGCTAACACCCTAAATTTTCGAAAAATTTCGCCATAACCTCCCCTGCACCGGGGACTTCGGGATATTTCATATAGCCTCTAATGGCCTTCTTCAACTCAAAAGAAAAGGAAAAAGCCAAGCGGCTAGCCAATCGGCTCATAAAATCATCATCACCCAAACATAACAGTAAATTGTGGTAAACATGTACCTATTTGTCGGGCAAACAATTTTATTCTTCTTCTCTAGCCTCCTTTCTACGATATGTTCAGTGTAAGTACATGTATATGCATGCAAATGCGACTAATTTTCAATACAATTCACTATTTGATTCAATTTGGCTAAACGGTTCAACATTTAATTAATTCAAACAATAATCAAACAATACAACCAACAATCAATTAGTTGATTAGCTTTTCAAATTCATAGCTTTGATATATAGTCTAAAAAATCAGATTTTTGATGCAAAATCACAACAATAAGCCCTATCTAATTTTGGTTCTCACACCAGTCAATAGGAAATATATAGAAATCTCACTTTCGTCACTCGAAAATAAATACTGGTGATGGTATACTTCATCATCAGGACAATGTCCGGGCGACTAGAGTGTGATTCTATATCTACCCAATATAGTAAAACTTCGAATACACGCGGATCAGACGTATATGCAAAATCTATATATACTGGATTGTCCAAATTCAATATAAATAAATACTCAAATACGAATAATTGATTTAAATTTTCAAAATAAAAATTGTTTTCACTTTCAAAAATATACTCTTCACACTCGTTCTAGGATACTACTGATCCCATCTCTAACGAGTCATTCCCGTTGGATATTACTAATCCAGTTTCTGATGAATTCTTTCGTATGGTTCTAATGTGTCTTGTTCTCTGAGCTTTGTAAACCAAAGCTCCGATACCACGATGTAACGACCCGAACTTCCCCGGTCTCCGAAGAGAAGAGAAAGAACGAATTACTTTGAGGACAAGACCGATCAGAACGCAGACAGAAGAACATTTCATTGTATATTACAACAATTCCATCAGAATACAAGAATATACAGAGTATAAATGAATAAATATTACACAGAAAATATCAGAGATTACAATACATTACATAGCAGTAGAAAAATAATACAATACACAACTAGAAGTAATACACGGATACAGAGCTTTCCGAGTATCGTTCCAGCTGTAAATCAGGATCCTGTGGATATAAATCTGCAAAACCAAAACTACTAGCTGCCCATGTCAAAATAAGGGCACCCAGAGTTTAGGTTAAAACAATAAACTCCAGGTCAGTCATGGGACTGGTGTGAGAACTAAAACAGTTATTATTCTTTATTTTAAAGTTCGGTAAATCAAGGGACCACGCCGTATAACACGGAACGGGTTTCCTCCCAAGAACACCAGTGCATAAAACAACAGCGCAATGCTGAATAAAGAACAATGAAGCTATTATAAGACCCAGTTCCCATCACACAATACAACGCAAGCCGGAGGATAAGGTTTTTACCTTATAATAGCCAAGAATGCTTGGTACGTGAAATTTCATCTTTTATTATTACTATAAGTGTATAGTGTCAAAATAATTTCAAATCATAAGTATCAATCATAGACGGCATAAGCGCCCCATCCCACTATGTCGCCATATATAGGATTACAACTAAAATCGAAACGTCACGTATTGGAAGTTGGATTTCCATCTGTGAACCAAGGCAAGAGATAGTCCTTACCGACTTCGAGACAATCTAGCCCATGTCTCAGGGTCAGAGCGCATCGACCCTTGGATCGTCAGGGCCGGTCCACCGATGTAGATTAAAATTCCTGAACACTACGTTTCCCCGCCCTTTGGGGCATAAATGATCCAACGAATGACTCCATCGGACCCGGATCGTCCGATCTAACCGAGGCGCCTCGCAACAGCAACAACCACATAAGTCAAACTCGTCAGGGCGTGTAAAACCACTGACGCCATTTCTAGCTAGAAGGAAACGCATGCCCTCCCTGAGGTCCTCTCCCGTTTCTGGTTCACAACCGGGGTGTGAGGCTCGCGAATTCACGTTACACAAAGCTATGCCACACAGGTCGTGCTTTGATCATCAACCACAAGACTTTGCTTTTCAACAAAAGCCTTGATCCATTGCCACTTAGGCATGCCACACAGGCAATTCATTCCATGCGATGGATATCCATCAATATATAACCCCTGAGCTCGTACGTCTCAGAGAAGGGCGTTAAGCAAGATAATAAATTCTCCGCCGCCAAACAGATATATATTTAATAGAAATCAATCACACAGACCGAAATCCAATGTCAGACACACAGTCCATTTACAAGTTCGTTCTGGGTCTGAACGAAACCGGAGGCACTTTCCTCGCATATCCATCGATCTCCAAGTACGTCTGGACGATCACCAACTGTTTCTCTCCTCTTGGGTGTACAGCCCAATCAAGATCATCAGTAATCACCCAAACGACGTGAAGACCTCCGGTCTTCAACCACCGTCTTCACCTTCGACTTATCGTCGTATCAGTTATTCAGAATGGGATAAACCCGGTCTTTCCGAATAACTCGCGTATATGATAAACAAGTGTTACACAAACACAACATACGCTTCATTCCAATTTAGAATATTCTTTTGTTCAAATATTCTTATATTTTGGGAAAGGTTCCCATTAATTTTATCAAAATAAATTCTTTAAATTTATTATTTAATCTCCTTTTTGAATATCAATTCAAACTAGTCGGGATTAGCGAACCACACCGAAGTAATCATTTATTTTATTTCCCAATCCCAACATATTCATCCCATGAAGTAAAACAGGTAATACTTCATATCTAACACCACGGTGTTATCGGTAAATTCAATTACCAATTCACGTTTAAATCTAATTAAAGATTTAACTATCGCCTGGAGTAAAACTGGTGATACTCCATTCTCGATCTTTTCAATCTAATTAAAGATTCATTAAAACTCCACTTAGTTTTAATCTTTAACTGGGTTAAAGAATCAGTGTCGTTTAAAACACGGTTCACGATAAACCAAAAATCACATTCCATTAATTATCGGGCTAAAGAACAAGTGTTATTTAAAACACTGTTCCCGATAAACCCAAGAATCAACACCAATTCAATTCCAATTAAATATTATTTAATTGGTACACTTCATTAAATCTAAATAAAAAGATTTAATCTTCTTCTCAACTGGGCTTAAGAACAGTGTTAATGAAGACACCATTCACGACAAACCCAAATCACATTTGATATTAAATACAAGGCTCTGAATAGAAAATATATTGGCTTATATTCAATATCAAATTCTGCGACCAATAAATTTCGTATTGGAAATAACGATATATATATATATCTTTCAAATTTCCATAACAATATCTGTATAATCACGAAATCCAACATCGAAATATTCCAAAGACAATTTCGATTCAAATCCATTCCAATTCAATTGTTGGAAATTCTGGTTTCTTTTAAAACCATTTTCAAATTCAATTTATTTATTTCAAAAATAAATTGATTTTAATTCTAGTTCAAAACTAGTTCATTTCGATAGAAATTTATTTTTATCTTTTCAAATATGGAGTTTTTCATCCCAACTCTTCCCAAATCATTTCTTATGATTTTACACAAATTATTACTATTTTTAATAATTTTATCAAGGCCCGTACAGTCGATTTCCATCAACGGCCATCGAACTGCACTTACAACGACCTTTTCCAAATTTGATTTGGACATAATTCCAAATCCAACCGTTAGATTTCTAATTTCTCACATTCATTAGAAAACTCTTTTCGATACGAACCCAACGGTTCCGGTTTTAGGAGAATCCGACGGTCGAATATCCCGTAATATCCGTTCGAAGTCAATGGTCGAAATTCGCTAACTGCCGCGGCGTAGCTCGTTCTATTCAGGCCATTATATTATAAATATAATATATACTTCGTCGATTTCCTTTTTAAAACGTATTTTATAAATCGTTTCAAATTCGTTTTTAAAACGATTTCAACCGCCTTTTCAAATTCAAATCAAAATCGAAATTTTTTTTCCAATATAAATTCATTTTAATTCCATTTCAAATCGATTTCAATTCAATTTCAGTTCGTTTTCAGTTCGTTTTCAATTTCAATTCGAATTCATTTCTATTCAATTTCAATTTGAATTGATTTCTATTCAGTTTCAATTCGAATTCATTTTCAATTCGAATTCATTTCAAATTGATTTACATTCAATTTCAATTCGATTCGAATACATTTTATTTTCAATTCGAATTCTAATTCATTTCAATTCAATTTGAATTCTAATTCAATTTGAATTTTAATTCAATTTGAATTCTAATTCATTTCAGTTCTAATTCATTTCAATTCGAATTCTAATTCATTTCAATTCGAATTCTAATTCATTTCAATTTGAATTCTAATTCATTTCAATTCAATTCGAATTCTAATTCATTTCAATTCATTTTAATTCGAATTTCTTTTCTATTCAATTCAATTCGAATTCATTTTCTAAAATATTCGATTATTGAAATCACTTTTCAATATTCATTAAAAACAAATAAAATCGATATAAGTATCGTTCACGTCAAAATGGCGTCAATCTAATCAACACGGCTTCATATATTCTATTTTCAAATATTCTATTTCAAATATTTCGTTTCAAATATTTCTATTTCAAAACTGGAATGAGGCCCAATCAATTACCATATAATGTTAATTATATGGATTTTCTACAACACATGTATAAAATAACAACGATCAATAATCAACCATCATCCAGAGTGTATTCTACACTGTATGAGCATCAAATATAAATATTTAACGCTTATAACAGTCTGTCAATCAATCGATCGACATACAACTAATTATTGGGATTAGTATATGTCATATATCATCCCAATACCCGTGTGGGGTTTCAAACAATCAAACACAAATTTTATTTGTGCAGTTGGGCGATGTGTAAAATTTATCGTCCCAATCAATATCAGTCAAATTTGTGTATATAAACAAATCGTCCGATTTGTTTATATTTATTTCATTCTAAATACACATTAAAAATTCTATTTTCAACTATAAAATATTTTTAACTATATAAATATTTTATTTCATTTCACATCACATCACACAATCAACTACACATCAAAATCAAACAAACAAGCATACAAGCCGTCCAGGGTCTGTTGACGACGGGTGTCGGGTGCTACTAAACACCATCTGCATCCTAGTATATATTTCAAACTAGAAATAAATTAAAGTAAAAGTGAGAAGTTCTCACCGACTAGCTAATCCAAACGCCACGACTCTTCATATGTAGAAGTCTTCGTCGTGCTCGTCCTTCGTCAATTTCGTTGCCCGTAGCCACTACATATATAAAAATCACATTTTTACTTCGTTATTCAATATATAAAAATCGAATTTTTATTTCGTTATCATGTATACAAAAATCACTTCTTTCGCATATATATAAAAATAATCAAATCTTTTCATATTTAAAAATTTCACCTTTTCTATATTAAAGATATGATCTTTTCGCTTTCAAAAATATGATCTTTTCGCTTTCAAAAATATGATCAATATGATCTTTTCTTTATTAAAAATCATAACTTTTATTAAAAAAATCAAATCTTTTTATACATAAAAATATCAACTTCCCCATGATGTTCACGCTATAAAAATCAAAACTTTATCGTAGAAAGATCAAATTCTTTTCCTGTTAAAGATCAAATCTTTATTCCTAAGCTAAATATATAAAAATACATTTTTATAACTAATTTATTTGTATAAATAAAACTGAAAATCATAAACTGCAAATCCTAGATCCACTAAACTGAAATCAAACTAAAAACTGATTTAATTAAATTAGATTACCTTTTCTTTGGGGGGGGAGGGTAAACTGTCGAGATGGCGTCAGAGGCGGGTCCGTTCAGGTGGGAAATGGAGCGCCGGAGCCAGTCGAGGTCGGAGGCATCACGGCAGGTGGTGGCGGGTCCCTGTACGGCGGCGCTAGGGTTTGGTCTGAGGAGGGTTTCAGGTTCGTATGGGGAGAGAGGGGAGAAGGGTAGAGGAGCGACGAAGGGGGGTCTCGCCTGAGGTAGAGCGGCGGCGGAGGGGGGGGGGGGGGGGGTAGCGGCGGTGGGAGGCGGGTCTCGAGGGAGGCGACGGGTTTTTTTTATTTCGATTTGATTTGAAAAGTAAACGGGGGGGGGGGCTGAGAGAATGTATAGAGGGAGGTTTTTTTTATTATTTAATTTAATTTCCAAAAAGGTACTTTTTATTTCGACCTCGAAAGGAGGCCCACCGCCTGTTGCCCATATGTATCGTAGGCTGATTCGATCGTTTCGATTAGTTTTCGTCAAAATCAACATATAACTCTATATATTGAATTTGAATGCGCATTTCAATTTACCGGGGTCACATACTGTGACAAAAAGGAATTTCGCTCGATCCGAATCAGTCGCTAAACCGATCTAGACCATTCGAAACGCCTGATTGTTTTGAGAACAAGCCACAACATAACGCAGACGGAAGAACATTTCATTGTATATTACAATAATGCATCAGATTACAAGAACTTGTAGAGTATAAACAAATAAATATTACACAGAAATATCAGAGATTTAAATTACATTTAAATACATCGCAGCGGAAAATAATACAATACACAGCTAGAGGAGATATACGGATACAAAGCTTTCCGGATATCGTTCCAGCTGTAAACCAGGATCCTGTGAATATAAATCTGCAAAACCAAAACTACTAGCTGCCCGTGTCAAAATAAGGGCACCCAAGGTTTAGGTTAAAACAATAAACTCCAGGTCAGTCATGGGACTGGTGTGAGAACTAAAACAGTTGTAAATCTTTATTTTAAGGTTAGGTAAATGAAGGGACCACGCCGTATAACACGGAACGGGTTTCCTCCCAAGAACATCAGTGCATAAAACAACAGCGCAATGCTAAATAAAGAAAAATGAAGCTATTATAAGACCCAGGTCCCATCACACAATGCAACGCAAGCCGGAGGATAGGGTCTTTACCTTATAATAGCCAAGAATGCTTGATACGTTTAAAACAAATCATTTGGTACTATTATAAGTGTATAGTGTATAAAACAACTTCAAATCATAAGTATCAATCATAGGCGGCATGAATGCCCCTTACCACTATGTCGCCATATATAGGTTATACAATCGAAATCGCAAATGTCACGTATTGGAAATTGGATTTCCATCTATGAACCGAGGCAAAAGATAGTCCTCTACCGATTCGAGACAATCTAGCCTACCATGTCTCAGGATCAGAGCTCAAGTGACCCTTGGATCGTCAGGGCCGGTCCACCGATGTGGATAAAAATTCCTGAACACTACGTTTCCTCGCCCTTTGGGGCGCAAATGAGCCATCAAATGACTCCATCGGACCCAGATCGTCCGATCAAACCGAGGCGCCTCGCAACAGCAACAACCATACAGGTGAAAAGTATATAAATGTCAGGGCTGGTAGGTCACTGACACCACCCTAGCTAGAAAGAAACGCATGCCCTCCCTGATGTCCTCTCCCGTTTTTGGTTCACAACCGGGGTGTGAGGCTCGCGAATTCACGTTACACAAAGTTGTGCCACACAGGCTGTGCTTTGATCATCACCACAAGACTTTGCTTTTCAACAGAAGCCTCGATCAATTACATCTTAGCATGCCACACAGGCAAACCACTCTATGCAACCGATATCAGTCACACAGAATGAAATCCAATGTCAGACACACAGTCCATTTACAAGTCCGTTCTGGGTCTGAACGAAACCGGAGGCACTTTCCTCGCGTATCCATCGATCTCCAAGCACATCTGGACGACCACCGATTTATTCCCTCATCTTGGGTGTACAGCCCAGTCAAGATCATCAGTAATCACCCAAACGATGTGGAGACTTCCGGTCTTCAACCACCGTCTTCATCTTCGACTTATCGTCGTATCAGTTATTCAGAATGGGATAAACCCGGTCTTTCCGAATAACTCGCATATATTTTAAATAAGTGTTACACAAACACAACATATGCCTCATTCCAATTCATCAGTCACTAACCGTAAATTAATCAAGAGAATAATTTCCCAAATATTAACCTCGAAGGCCGAAACCAACATCATATTAATATCCAGAAAACCATTCTGCTTGACTGACCGACAGTTAGTTTCTAAATTTCACATTCATAGGGAAAGGTTCCCATTAATTTTATCCAAGATAAATTCCTTGAATTTATTCTTTAATCATCTTTTGAATTTCGATTCAACTAGTCGGGATTAACGAACCTTACCGAAGTAATCATTTGTTTTAATTTCCCAATCCCAACCTATTCATCCCATGAAGTAAAACTGGTTATACTTCATATCTAACACCACGGTGTTATCGGTAAATTCAATTACCATTTCACGTTCCAATCTAATTAAAGATTTAACTAACGCCTGGAACAAAACTGGTGATACTCCATTTCGATTATTTCAATCTAATTAAAGATTCATTAAAACTCCACTTAGTTTTAATCTTTGACTGGGTTAAAGAATCAGTGTCATTTAAAACACGGTTCACGGTAAACCCAAAATCACCTTCCATTAATTATCGGGTTAAAGAACAAGTGTTATTTAAAACACTGTTCACGATAAACCCAAAAATAATACTAATTCGATTCCAATTAAATATTATTTAATTGGTACACTTCATTAAATCTAAATAAAAAGATATAATCTTCTCTCAATTGGGTTCAAGAACAATGTTAATAAAGACACCATTCACGACAAACCCAAATCACATTTGACATTAAATACAAGGCTCTGAATAGAAAATATACCGGCTTATATTCAATATCAAATTCTACGACCAACAAATATCGTATTGGAAATAACGATATATATATATCTTTCAAATTCCCATAACAATATCTGTATCCTCACGAAATCCAATATCGAAATATTCCAAAGACAATTTCGATTCAAATCCATTCCAATATAATTATTGGAAATTCTGGTTATTTTCAAAACCATTTCAAATCCAATTTATTTATTTAAAAATAAATAGAATTATTATTCTAGTTCAAAACTAGTTCATTTCGATAGAAATCTATTTTTATCTTTTCAAATATAGGATTTTTCATCCCAATTCTTTCTAAATCATTTCTTATGATTTTACACAAATTATTACTATTTTTAATAATTTTATCAAGGCCCGTACAGTCGATTTCCATCAACGGCCATCGAACTGCACTTATAGCGACCTTTTCCAAATTTGATTTGGACGTATCTCCAAATCCAACCGTTAGATTTCAAATTTCTAATATTCGTTAGCTCTTTTCGATACGAACCCAACGGTTCCGGTTTTAGGAGAATCCGACGGTCGGATCTCCCGCAATAGCCATTCGAAGTCAATGGTCGAAATTCGCGAACTGCCGCGGCGCGGCGCGTTCTATTCAGGTCATTATATTATATATATAATATATACTTCGTCGATTTCCTTTCGAAATAAATTTTATAAATCGTTTTAAATTCGTTTTCAAAACGGTTTAAACTTCATATTCAATTTCAAATCAAAATTGAATATTCCAATATAAATTCGTTTTAAATTCATTTCAAATCGATTCCAATTCAAATTGATTTCTAATTCAATTTCAGTTCGTTTTCAATTCAATTCAATTTCAATTTGAATTTCAATTATATTAAATTTCAATTCGAATTCATTTATATTCAATTTCAATTCGAATTCATTTATATTCAATTTCAATTCGAATTCGTTTTATTCAATTTCAATTCGAATTCACTTCTATTCAATTTCAATTTGAATTCACTTCTATTCAATTTCAATTCGTTTTCAATTCAATTCAATTTGAATTTGAATTTCAATTCTTTTCAAAATATCAGATTTTGAAATCACTTTCGATATTCATTATAAAATGAATAAAATCGATATAAATATCGTTCACGTCAAAATGGCGTCAATCTAATCAACACGGCTTCATATATTTCTATTTTCAAATACTTCTTTTCAAATATTTCTATTCAAAACTAGAATGAAGCCCAATCAATTACCATATAATGTTAATTATATGGATTTTCTACAACACATGTATATATCAACAACGATGAATAATCAACCATCATCCAAAGTGCATTCTACACTGTATAAGCATCAAATATAAATATTCAACGCTTATAGCAGCCTGTCAATCAATCGATCGATATACAACTAAACAATCGGGATTAGTGTACGTCAAATATCATCCCAATACCCGTGTGGGGTTTCAAACAATCAAACACAGATTTTATTTGTGCAGTTGGGCGATGTGTAAAATTTATCGTCCCAATCAATATCAGTCAAATGTGTGTATATAAACAAATCGTCCGATTTGTTTATTTTATTTCATTTCATATACATGTTAAAAATTCTATTTTTAACTATAAAATATTTCTAACTATAAAAAATATTTTATTTCATTTCACATCACACAATCAACTACACATCAAAATCAAACAATCAAGCATACAAGCCGTCCATGGTCTGTGGACGACAGGTGTCAGGTGCTACTAAACACCGTCTGCATCCTAGTATATATTTTAACTAGAAATAAATTAAAGAGTGAGAAATTCTCACCGAATTGCTAATCCAACATCACGACTCTTCTTGGGTAGAAATCTTCGTCGTTCTTGCCCCTTGTCACTTTCTCTGCCCGTATTCTCTACATATGTACAAATCACATTTTTACTTCGCTATTCAATATATAAAAATCGAATTTTTTTTCTTTGCTATTCAATGTATAAAAATCAAATTTTTACCTCGCTATTCAATATATAAAAATCGATTTTTTTTTTCTTTGCTATTCAATGTATAAAAATCGAATTTTTACTTAGCTATTCAATGTATAAAAATCGAATTTTTACTTAGCTATTCAATATATAAAAATTCTATTTTTGCACTGCTATTCTCTATATAAAGATTTCACCTTTTCAATATTAAAGATTTCGCCTTTTCAATATTAAAGATTTCGCCTTTTCAATTTTAAAGATTTCGCCTTTTCAATTTTAAAGATTTCGCCTTTTCAATTTTAAAGATTTCGCCTTTTCAATTTTAAAGATTTCGCCTTTTCAATTATAAAAATCTAATCTTTTCTATTTTAAAAATCTAATCTTTTCTATTTTAAAAATCTAATCTTTTCTATTTTAAAAATCTAATCTTTTCTATTTTAAAAATAATCACGTCTTTTACCACATAAAAATCACTTTTAAAAATCATATAAAATCAGATTTTTTTTCCTATACTAAATTTAAATAAAAGAAAACTGAAAAATAAAATTAAATAAGTAAATAAGACTTACTTTTGAATTTCAGAAAAGGGGGCGGCTGGGGGTTCGTTTGCGCGCTCGTCGGAGGGGGAGAGGATCGAAAGGAGAAGAAGGGAGGCGGAGGGAGGAGGTGGCGCAGGCTCGGGGTGGCATCGGGGGTGCGGTGCGAGGTGGGGCGCGGCATAGGGTTTCAGGGTTGGGGTTTTTTGCGATGCGCTGGGGAAGAGGAGGTGGGGACTGGAGGAGGAGATGTGGTGGGGGAAGGGGAGAGCGGAGACGGAAAAGGGGGGCGCCTAACAGCGCGGTGGCGCGCTGCTCGGAGGAGCGGCGGCGCTCCTCCCTGTTCTTTTTTTTTTTGTATTCGATTCTGAAAATCGAAGAAGGGGGTCAGAGGGTATAGGAGAGGGTTTTTTTTATATAATTATTTTATTTTTCACCAAAAAGCAACTTTTATTTTCGACCTCAAAACGAGGCCCACCGCCTGTCGTCCAAAGCGTATTACCCCCATTCCGAATACAATGGGATATGTACCATAAGCTGATTCGATCATTTCGATCAGTTTTCGTCAAATTCAACATATAACTCTATATATTGAATTTGAACGCGCATTTCAATTTACCGGGGTCACACACTAACTCTATAAATTGCAGAAAAATATTTTCTAGCTTCGTATTGATGATACGGTCCTAACAAAACTAGTTTTGTCGAATTCTGAGACCGTTTGAAAAATGACCATTTTCCAGTCGATTAAATTCAACTAAAATGGTCAAACGCGTTTTCCTTTGCTACGTTCACATATTGATTCGAAAAATTATGAAATTTGGAATCTAGCAATAATTTGACATCACGGATCCAACAAAAGTGGTTTCGTCGAAATCCGAGGTCGTTTGCAAAATCTTCATTTTTAAGGGCCTGAATTCCATAGCGACTATTCAGAATTTTCAACTGGACATATCTTTTGATTCCCGCTATGAAATTTTGATTTTTCGGATTCGTTGGAAAGATATTATCAATTAGATTCCATTATTTTTGGTTTCACTAAAATCCGGTTTATTTTGCACCCGGTACATTCATTTGAAGTTTGAAATCGAATTATCGAACTACCGCGCCATTTTCAATTCCATTTATAATTATATATAATTATTTATATTCTAACGACGACGTATATAATATATACGTTCTAAATATATTCAAAATAAATTTCTCGTCGATATTATTTAAAATAATTCATTTTAAATAATCAAAATTCGCTAAAATTGCCAAAATAAAAATTTTAAACTGGCCCAGATTTTCGGGTTGTTACAATCTCCCCCACTTAAAACTTTTCGTCCCCGAAAAGGAACAAAGTCGAAAGTGGTTTGATTAGTCAACTCTACGTTCGATCTGGCTTCCATTCTCCAACTTTTCAGTTTTTGAGAATTTTCAAATTTTCAAAAATTTGGCTAACACCCTAAATTTTCGAATTTTTTTGCCATAACCTCCCCTGCACCGGGAGCCACGGGAAAATCCCGAAATTGCCGTATAGGCCTTCTGATCTCAAAAAGAAAAAGAAAAAGCCAAGCGGCTAGCCAATCGGCTCATAAAATAATCATCACCCAAACAAAACAATAAATTATAGTAAATATGTACCTATTTGTCGGGCAAACAAATTTTATTCTCTGCTCTAGCTTCCTTGCTATGACCTGTTCAATGTAAGTACATATATATGCAAGAAAATGCGACCAATTTTCAATACAATTCACTATTTGATACAATTTGGCTCAAGGTTCAACATTTTAATTAATCAAACTATAATCAAACAACACAATCAGCAATCAATTAGTTGATTATCATTTCAAATTTATAACTTTGATACATAGTCAAAAATCAGATTTTTGATGCAAAATCACGACAATAAGCCCTATCTAATTTTGGTTCTCACACCAGTCAATAGGAAGTATATAGAAATCTCACTTTCGTTACTCGAAAATAAATACTGGCGACGGTGCCCCATCTCCAGAATTATCCCCGGGCAACTAGAGTACGATACTATAACCATCCAGTATATTAAAACTTCGAACACACGTTTGCAAGACGCATATGCAAAATCTTTATATATCGGATTGTCCAAATTCATATAAATAAATAATCAAATACTAATAATTGATTTAAATTTTCAAAACAAAAATTGTTTTTACTTTAAAAATATACTCTTCACACTCGTTCTAGGATACTACTGATCCCATCTCTAACGAGTCATTCCCCTTAGATATTACTAATCCAATATCTGATGAATTCTTTCGTATGGTTCTAATGTGTCTTGTTCTCTAAGCTTTGTAAACCAAAGCTCTGATACCAACTGTGACAAAAAGGAATTTCACTCGATCTGAATCAGTCGCTAAACCGATCTAGACCGTTCGAAACGCCTGATTGTTTTGAGAACAAGCCACAACAGAACGCAGACGGAAGAACATTTCATTGTATATTACAACAATGCATCAGATTACAAGAACATACAGAGTATAAACAAATAAATATTACACAGAAATATCAGAGATTTAAATTACATTTAAATACATCGCAGCGGAAAATAATACAATACACAACTAGAAGAGATATACGGATACAAAGCTTTCCGGATATCGTTCCTGCTGTAAACCAGGATCTTGTGAATATAAATCTGCAAAACCAAAACTACTAGCTGCCCATGTCAAAATAAGGGCACCCAGAGTTTAGGTTAAAACAATAAACTCCAGGTCAGTCATGGGACTGGTGTGAGAACTAAAACAGTTGTAAATCTTTATTTTAAGGTTAGGTAAATCAGGGGACCACGCCGTATAACACGGAACGGGTTTCCTCCCAAGAACATCAGTGCATAAAACAACAGCGCAATGCTAAATAAAGAAAAATGAAGCTATTATAAGACCCAGGTGCCATCACACAATGCAACGCAAGCCGGAGGATAGGGTTTTTACCTTATAATAGCCAAGAATGCTTGATACGTTTAAAACAAATCATTTGGTACTATTATAAGTGTATAGTGTATAAAACAACTTCAAATCATAAGTATCAATCATAGGCGGCATGAATGCCCCATACCACTATGTCGCCATATATAGGTTATACAATCGAAATCGCAAATGTCACGTATTTGGAAATTGGATTTCCATCTATGAACCGAGGCAAAAGATAGTCCTCTACCGATTCGAGACAATCTAGCCTACCATGTCTCAGGATCAGAGCTCGAGTGACCCTTGGATCGTCAGGGCCGGTCCACCGATGTGGATTAAAATTCCTGAACACTACGTTTCCCCGCCCTTTGGGGCGCAAATGAGCCATCAAATGACTCCATCGGACCCGGATCGTCCAATCAAACCGAGGCGCCTCGCAACAGCAACAACCACACAAGTGAAAAGTATATAAATGTCAGGGCTGGTAGGTCACTGACACCACCCTAGCTAGAAAGAAACGCATGCCCTCCCTGATGTCCTCTCCCGTTTTTGGTTCACAACCGGGGTGTGAGGCTCGCGAATTCAAGTTACACAAAGTTGTGCCACACAGGTTGTGCTTTGATCATCACCACAAGACTTTGCTTTTCAACAGAAGCCTTGATCAATCGCATCTTAGCATGCCACACAGGCAAACCACTCTATGCAACCGATATCAGTCACACAGAATGAAATCCAATGTCAGACACACAGTCCATTTACAAGTCCGTTCTGGGTCTGAACGAAACCGGAGGCACTTTCCTCGCATATCCATCGATCTCCAAGCACATTTGGACGACCACCGATTGATTCCCTCATCTTGGGTGTACAGCCCAATCAAGATCATCAGTAATCACCCAAACGATGTGGAGACTTCCGGTCTTCAACCACCATCTTCATCTTCGACTTATCGTCGTATCAGTTATTCAGAATGGGATAAACCCGGTCTTTCCGAATAACTCGCGTATATTTTAAATAAGTGTTACACAAATACAACATATGCTTCATTCCAATTCATCAGTCACTAACCGTAAATTAATCAAGAGAATAATTTCCTAAATATTAACCCCGAAGACCGAAACCAACATCAGATCAATATCCAGAAAACCATTCTACTTGGCTGACCGATAGTTAGTTTCTAAATTTCACATTCATAGGGAAAGGTTCCCATTAATTTTATCCAAGATAAATTCCTTGAATTTATTCTTTAATCATCTTTTGAATTTCGATTCAACTAGTCGGGATTAACGAACCTTACCGAAGTAATCATTTGTTTTAATTTCCCAATCCCAACCTATTCATCCCATGAAGTAAAACTGGTTATACTTCATATCTAACACCACGGTGTTATCGGTAAATTCAATTACCATTTCACGTTCCAATCTAATTAAAGATTTAACTAACGCCTGGAGCAAAACTGGTGATACTCCATTTTGATTATTTCAATCTAATTAAAGATTCATTAAAACTCCACTTAGTTTTAATCTTTGACTGGGTTAAAGAATCAGTGGCATTTAAAACACGGTTCACGGTAAACCCAAAATCACCTTCCATTAATTATCGGGTTAAAGAACAAGTGTTATTTAAAACACTGTTCACGATAAACCCAAAAATCAATACTAATTCAATTCCAATTAAATATTATTTAATTGGTACACTTCATTAAATCTAAATAAAAAGATTTAATCTTCTCTCAATTGGGTTCAAGAACAATGTTAATAAAGACACCATTCACAACAAACCCAAATCACATTTGACATTAAATACAAGGCTCCGAATAGAAAATATACCGGCTTATATTCAATATCAAATTCTACGACAAACAAATATCGTATTGGAAATAACGATATATATATATATCTTTCAAATTCCCATAACAATATTTGTATCCTCACGAAATCCAACATCGAAATATTCCGAAGACAATTTCGATTCAAATCCATTCCAATATAATTATTGGAAATTCTGGTTATTTTCAAAACCATTTCAAATCCAATTTATTTATTTAAAAATAAATAGAATTATTATTCTAGTTCAAAACTAGTTCATTTCGATAGAAATCTATTTTTATCTTTTCAAATATGGGATTTTTCATCCCAATTCTTTCTAAATCATTTCTTATGATTTTACACAAATTATTACTATTTTTAATCATTTTATCAAGGCCCGTACAGTCGATTTCCATCAACGGCCATCGAACTACACTTATAGCGACCTTTTCCAAATTTGATTTGGACGTATCTCCAAATCCAACCGTTAGATTTCAAATTTCTAATATTCGTTAGAAAGCTCTTTTCGATACGAACGCAACGGTTCTGGTTTTAGGAGAATCCGACGGTCGGATCTCCCGCAATAGCCATTCGAAGTCAATGGTCGAAATTCGCGAACTGCCGCGGCGCGGCGCGTTCTATTCAGGCCGTTATATTATATATATATATATATATATATATATAATATATATACTTCGTCGATTTCCTTTCGAAATGAATTTTATAAATCGTTTTAAATTCGTTTTCAAAACGGTTTAAACTTCATATTCAATTTCAAATCAAAATTGAATATTCCAATATAAATTCGTTTTAAATTCATTTCAAATCGATTCCAATTCAAATTGATTTCTAATTCAATTTCAGTTCGTTTTCAGTTCAATTTCAATTTGAATTTCAATTATATTAAATTTCAATTCGAATTCATTTATATTCAATTTCAATTCGAATTCGTTTATATTCAATTTCAATTTGAATTCGTTTTATTCAATTTCAATTCGAATTCACTTCTATTCAATTTCAATTTGAATTCACTTCTATTCAATTTCAATTCGTTTTCAATTCAATTCAATTTGAATTTGAATTTCAATTCTTTTCAAAATATCAGATTTTGAAATCACTTTCGATATTCATTATAAAATGAATAAAATCGATATAAATATCGTTCACGTCAAAATATCGTCAATCTAATCAACACGGCTTCATATATTTCTATTTTCAAATATTCTATTTCAAATACTTCTTTTCAAATATTTCTATTCAAAACTGGAATGAAGCCCAATCAATTACCATATAATGTTAATTATATGGATTTTCTACAACACATGTATATATCAACAACGATGAATAATCAACCATCATCCAAAGTGCATTCTACACTGTATAAGCATCAAATATAAATATTCAACGCTTATAGCAGCCTGTCAATCAATCGATTGACATACAACTAAACAATCGGGATTAGTGTACGTCAAATATCATCCCAATACCCGTGTGGGGTTTCAAACAATCAAACACGGATTTTATTTGTACAGTTGGGCGATGTGTAAAATTTATCGTCCCAATCAATATCAGTCAAATGTGTGTATATAAACAAATCGTCCGATTTGTTTATTTTATTTCATTTCATATACATGTTAAAAATTCTATTTTTAACTATAAAATATTTCTAACTATAAAAAATATTTTATTTCATTTCACATCACACAATCAACTACACATCAAAATCAAACAATCAGGCATACAAGCCGTCCATGGTCTGTGGACGACGGGTGTCAGGTGCTACTAAACACCGTCTGCATCCTAGTATATATTTTAACTAGAAATAAATTAAAGAGTGAGAAATTCTCACCGAATTGCTAATCCAACATCACGACTCTTCTTGGGTAGAAATCTTCTTCGTTCTTGCCCCTTGTCACTTTCTCTGCCCGTATTCTCTACATATGTAAAAATCACATTTTTACTTCGCTATTCAATATATAAAAATCGAATTTTTTTTCTTTGCTATTCAATGTATAAAAATCGAATTTTTACTTCGCTATTCAATATATAAAAATCGAATTTTTTTTCTTTGCTATTCAATGTATAAAAATCGAATTTTTACTTAGCTATTCAATGTATAAAAATCGAATTTTTACTTAGCTATTCAATATATAAAAATTCTATTTTTGCACTGCTATTCTCTATATAAAGATTTCACCTTTTCAATATTAAAGATTTCGCCTTTTCAATATTAAAGATTTCGCCTTTTCAATTTTAAAGATTTCGCCTTTTCAATTTTAAAGATTTCGCCTTTTCAATTTTAAAGATTTCGCCTTTTCAATTATAAAAATCTAATCTTTTCTATTTTAAAAATCTAATCTTTTCTATTTTAAAAATCTAATCTTTTCTATTTTAAAAATAATCACGTCTTTTACCATATAAAAATCACTTTTAAAAATCATATAAAATCAGATTTTTTTTCCTATACTAAATTTAAATAAAAGAAAACTGAAAAATAAAATTAAATAAGTAAATAAGACTTACTTTTGAATTTCAAAAAAGGGGGCGGCTGGGGGTTCGTTTGCGCGCTCGTCGGAGGGGGAGAGGATCGGAAGGAGAAGAAGGGAGGCGGAGGGAGGAGGTGGCGCAGGCTCGGGGTGGCGTCGGGGGTGCGGTGCGAGGTGGGGCGCGGCATAGGGTTTCAGGGTTGGGGTTTTTCGCGATGCGCTGGGGAAGAGGAGGTGGGGACTGGAGGAGGAGATGTGGTGGGGGAAGGGGAGAGCGGAGACGGAAAAGGGGGGCGCCTGACAGCGCGGTGGCGCGCTGCTCGGAGGAGCGGCGGCGCGCTGCTCGGAGGAGCGGCGGCGCTCCTCCCTGTTCTTTTTTTTTTATTTGATTCTGAAAATCGAAGAAGGGGGGCCAGAGGGTATAGGAGAGGGTTTTTTTATTTAATTATTTTATTTTTCACCAAAAAGCAACTTTTATTTTCGACCTCAAAACGAGGCCCACCGCCTGTCGTCCATAGCGTATTACCCCCATTTCGAACACAATGGGATATGTACCATAAGCTGATTCGATCATTTCGATCAGTTTTCGTCAAATTCAACATATAACTCTATATATTGAATTTGAACGCGCATTTCAATTTACCGGGGTCACACACTAACTCTATAAATTGCAGAAAAATATTTTCTAGCTTCGTATTGATGATACGGTCCTAACAAAACTAGTTTCGTCGAATTCTGAGACCGTTTGAAAAATGGCCATTTTCCAGTCGATTAAATTCAACTGAAATGGTCAAACGCGTTTTCCTTTGCCACGCTCACATATTGATTCGAAAAATTATGAAATTTGGAATCTAGCAATAATTTGACATCACGGATCCAACAAAAGTGGTTTCGTTGAAATCCGAGGTCGTTTGCAAAATCTCCATTTTTAAGGGCCTGAATTCCATAGCGACTATTCAGAATTTTCAACTGGACATATCTTTTGATTCCCGCTATGAAATTTTGATTTTTCGGATTCGTTGGAAAGATATTATCAATTATATTCCATTATTTTTGGTTTCACTAAAATCCGGTTTATTTTGCACCCGGTACATTCATTTGAAGTTTGAAATCGAATTATCGAACTACCACGCCATTTTCAATTCCATTTATAATTATTTATATTCTAACGACGACGTATATAATATATACGTTCTAAATATATTCAAAATAAATTTCTCGTCGATATTATTTAAAATAATTCATTTTAAATAATCAAAATTCGCTAAAATTGCCAAAATAAAAATTTTAAACTGGCCCAGATTTTCGGGTTGTTACACATACTAACTCGAAAATTTCCCGAAAAATATTTTCTCGCTTCGTATTGACGATTCGGTCTTAACAAAACTAGTTTCGTCGAATTCTGAGACCGTTGGAAAAATGGCCAATTTCCAGTCGATTAAAATCAACTAAAACTGGTCAAACGCGTTTTCCTTTGCCACGCTCACATATTGATTCGAAAAATTACGAATTTTGAAATCTAGCAATAATTTGACATCACGGATCCAACAAAAGTGATTTCGTTGAAATTCGAGGTCATTTGCAAAATTTCCATTTTCAAGGGCCTGAATTCCATAGCGACTATTCAGAATTTTCAACTGGACGTAACTTTTGATTCCCGCTATGAAATTTTGATTTTTCGGATTCGTTAGAAAGATATTCACAAATAGATTCTAATATTTTTGGTTTCGCTGAAATCCGGTTTATTTTGAATCCTGTACATTCATTTGAAGTTTGAAATCGAATTATCGAACTGCCACGCCATTTTCAATTCATTTTATATATATAAATAAATATTTATATTGTAACGACGACGTATATAAATATATACGTTCTAATTCTATTCAAAATAAATTTCTCGTCGATATTATTTAAAATAATTCATTTTAAATAATCAAAATTTTCCAAAATAAATTTTTTAAATTGGCTCGGATTTCCGGGTTATTACATTGGGCATGCTCTTTGCGAATGACGAACCGTTGGGTTTTCTTTGGGCTTTACTAAAAAATACCCAACTTTTATAACTTTAATAAAATTACTTCGCAAAGTAAGGACGCTTACTTGTGAAGTATGAAATTGATAAATGAGATTGCAAACTCTAATAACCGTCTGCCTATCTTGGCTTCTCGTCTTACTTCGATGAGATCGCCTTGACTCGTGGCGAGTGTTGGATCGTGCACGATCCTGCTCATTTGGATTAGTGGGTCGCCTTGTCAACGATCTTGGATTACATCGGGTGGACTTGTCAGTAACACGACAAGAATATCAACTCGTGACTATCTTGGCCTCTTGTCCTACTTTGATAAGGTCGCCTTGACTCGACTTGCCAAGGTCATCTCCCTAACGTGAGAATTCCTTGAATGCCACTTGCCAAGGTCATCTCCCTAACGTGAGATTTCCTTGAATGCCACTTTCCAAGGTCATCTCCCTAATGCGAGATTTCCTTGAATGCCACTTGCCAAGGTCATCTCCCTGACGGGAGAATTCCTTGAATGCCACTTGCTAAGGTCATCTCCCTAACGCGAGATTTCCTTGAATGCTACTTGCCAAGGTCATCTCCCTAAAGCGAGATTTCCTTGAATGCCACTTGCCAAGGTCATCTCCCTAACGTGAGATTTCCTTGTATGCCACTTGCCAAGGTCATCTCCCTAATGCGATATTGCTACTTGCCAAGGCCATCCGCTAATATGAGATTTCCTTGAGCGCTCTAACATGCCTTAGCCATCTTACCCACGTGAGATCGCCTTGAATACAGTCTATCAAATGTATACAATGACCTGTGCCAGCCTTGTCGGTAATATGGCAAGACCACTCATGTATGGTTATGTGTATACCTTTTTTATGCAGGTTACTGGGCTCCTCCAGTCTCTCATATATTCAGGCTATTCTGGCTTTCTACTAATACGATCCCAAGCGATCGTCGGATTTCTTTCCTTAATATGAACCCAAGCGATCGTGGTCTTCCATTAATATGATCCGAGATGAACATGAACTTCTACAAATACGATCCCAAGTGATTATGGTTTTCTGAATAATGCGATTACTTTTGTTGGATTTCTGGCATTCAGGTTTTCGGGTTAATACGATCTGGCATGATCATGGGTCTTCGATTTTGTGGATATAGAAGCTTACTCCAGACTTCTTCTGGCTTTGATTTTTGAATTTCTCCTATCCTCGCAAAACACACCTTCCATGGATCAAGCAAGATATTGTTTAGGGGGCAAAGTGTTGACACGCTTTTCGGTCAAAGCTTTGACATGTCAAGTATTTGGTTAGCAACGTGCTCAAGCATGAAGAACGTCTACTACAAGGCTTTACACTATGACCCTTAGGCGAACCGTTAGCCGAGCCGAAGGTGAGCCATCGAACAGTTCCGGGCGCAGCGCCGGTGGGGGTCCGGGGCCCCATAGTCCCCGCGGCGATCGTCCTAACCGGTTAGGTCGAACAGGTGGCACCTCCCGATTCATTCGATTTCCGTAAAAAGGAGCAGAGACTTTCGTACCCATCCAGCATCTCGGATCCCTCTGGAACCTCGCCACCAAGCACTTTCGAATCCCGGTCATTCTTCCTATTTCGTCTCCCATAGAGAGATACAAAATTTCGTATTCATCACGGGGATACGGAATTTCGTATCCCCTGGAGGAGTACGAAATTCATATCCTTCAGAGGATACAAATTTCGTATCCCCTAAGGGGTACGGATTTCATACCCCTCACCAGGGGGTACGAAATTCTACTGCTGGGCACTTCTAGGATCCGAAATTAAGGCTTGTGGACCCCGTTTCCTACCTACTCCCACCTAACCTCCCTCCTATAAATATCCTAAGTCTTGACCTTCATTTGGATCCTTCTCCCTGGGAATTTTTCGACTTCTAGATCTACAAACACTCATTAATGGCAGTCATCTTTCTCATCTTGGCCATTGGAGATGGCAAGAATAATTAAAACGTGGCCTACGCGTTTTCCATCAACACTTAGGCATTAACAAGGATGATTACACTACACATGGGATCTTTTGGATTTCTTGGACATTAAGAATAATTTTGGGATATAGTTGATCAAGTCTACTCATCTAAACTTGTAAAGGACATTGTTATTCTATTGTAATACTTTGTAAGAATAAAGGAGGAAGAAGAACGGCATTTTAGTCAAAGTGTAGAATTAACAAGGAAATTGTTATTCTATTGTAATACTTTGTACTCGAATATCGTCTAAACTTGTAAATCATTGTAATTGGATATCATATGATGAATGATCGTTATAAAGTGGATGTAGGCGTTAGTGCCAAACCACTATAAAAGTTGTGTCTCCCCGCATCTACTCTATTTATTTTGGAATTGCTATGTTCTCACCACATATACACATTGGGAGTTGGCGTGCGATAATTTTTCCCATTAACAATAATATTGATGTATAGAGAGAGCATAAGATAAAATGTATACTAACTAATAACTTCCAGAGTTTCGCAGCGAATGCCATACATAATACCATATTACTCAGGTACATATTTGACACCTTAACATAAGATATACAAAACAAACTAAATCAAGTCTGCACGCTTTCACTTCATGATTTTAAAATACAAATTATACACAACATTTATATATTTTTAATATTTACGATATGTATAAATTAAGACTTATTGGTTCATTACGTCTCCAGATTCCATTAACCAAAATATATTGATGGAAAAATATGGGAGTGAGTCAAACATACATACGCCTGAATAAGTGAAGCTAATTTAATATAGGTATAATACTGCGATAACGATATTACATAATTAATATAGGTATACTCATTGGGCCAGTTCGCAATGGAGGATATAGTGAATTTAAGAAAAACAATCCATTATTGGATCTATATTATACTTATGATGTCTAACTTATTTGTAAAAATTCTAAATAAAATAACTTATTTTATTTAAATTATTAATCATAAGTATAAATTTATTAAATTAATATTTATTTAATTATAAAAAAGCATATACCATGTACATGTATATTGTAACAACCGTCGTTTTAGAAGTTACCTGCTGTAGTAATTAATGAATTATAAAAAGAATTATAATTTGTTAATCAAGAAAGAAACGTCTTTTAAAATATAAAATTGAGCTTGGTTAGAGTTTTAGTTAATGTAAATTGGAAATTTTGAGAATTGGGAGAGGAAGAATATTTGTTGTGTTTGGGAATTTGGTGAAAGTGTGCGAGATTTGTGCGTGTGTATGCATATATACACAAATGTATATCAAGCTTTGAGATAAATTGAATTTTAATCAAATAATCATAATTGAGATATAATAAACATTGCCACTATTTATGATGAGTGATTTTTAAGGTAAAAATAAGTGTTTATGTTTTGGGCTTCTAACGTAATGAATTGGCAAAATAAAAGTAATAATTATTTTGTGTCAACGGGGTTTCCTTAAGCACTTGTTGAAAATAAAATGTGAAATGCAATTTTTGTTAAAAATTATATTTATATACATGTTGAAAATAATTTTCATAAGTTCGTAGAAATTTTCTATAGTAAAATATAGTTGTTGGTTTATTATCATCTTTAAACTTTTAAGTGCTTTACAAAAATATAAATGTGAGGATGTAAAGTTTGTAAATTCTCATTACTACCTTTTAAATGGTGGAAAAAATATGATAAATAGATATTTATAAATTTATTAAGTATATTTTGGTGCAAATTCCATGTTTAAAAATGAAAATATGTTGTAACTTATGTAATGTATGTGACCAAAACATAGTATTTTGGGATATTTGGACTAAAAGTGTTCATAAAAGGTTAATTGCTTTGTTAATGACTTATTTAGGCCAAAATGGGCCTCAGTCCTTTATTAAGAAAAAGGTTTCTGGAGGAAGTAAGAAACAGTACGTACTTCTTCCTCCTTTCCTCATTTTTCTTAAAACCAGAAAGAACATAAAAAAGAATTAGAAAGAAAACCACTCCAACCAAAACCATTGCTTCTAAATCTTTCGAATTAGCGAATTTGGGTTGCAAATTGAACTCTCCAGCGGTAATTCTTCTATAAACTAGTTTATCCCATCAATTTCCTTCCTTTCAATATTTTCATTTACTGTAATTATAGTTTTAGGCTGGCATGTTTTGTAACTTCCTTAGCAGGCTTTAAGAAGACTATTTGAAGCTTCAAGAGCTAATTTTGCATTAATTTCTTACTTTTGATTCTCATTTTAGGTGAGTAAACCTCACAATTTCTAGTTGAAAATATCAATTGTAATTTTCTCTGTGTTATTGAACCTTTGGGGAAGAACTGATTTACTATCAGTTCTTATTTTAGTAAAATGGCCATAACTTTTGACCCACTGGTCGGAATTTAAATATCTTAGTCACTATGGAAATCTTAGCAACGAATCTACAAGTTTCTCCTTATTCATTTTGCCAGATTTTGAAGTCTTCTATGCCAAAAAATCGTATTTTTTTATCGTTGTCTTGTCGAGTATATATCTACAGGCTGAGTTTGAGAGTGTTATTAAAATGGCCATAATTTTTGAACAAGAAATCGGATTTTGTTCTCTTGATCATTCTGGAAATCTTAGAAACTAAGATACAAGTTTCCTTTTATTCGTTTTGCCATATTTTGAAGTCTTCTATGCCAAAATCGTATTTTTTTGTCGTTGTCTTGTCGAGTATATAGCTCCATGATGAGTTAAGAGTGTTAGTAAAATGACCATAACTTTTGAATTACTAATCGGAATTTTATAATCTTGGTCATTCTGGAAAGCTTAGAAAGTAAGTTACAACTTTCTTTTTATACGTTTTACCGGATTATGAAGTCTTCTGTACCAAAATTGTATTTTTCTGTCATTGTCTTGTCGAGTATGTAGCTACAGGCTAAGTTTGAGAATGTTAGTGAAACGACCATAACTTTTGAATCACTGATCGCAATTTTATTATCTTTATCACTCTGAAAAAATTCGAAATTAAGCTACGACTTTCTCTTTATTCATTTTGTCATATTTTGAAGTTTTCTAAGACAAAATTGTATTTTTTTGTCACTATCATGTCGAGTACATAGCTACAGACTAAGTTTGAGATTGTTAGTAAAATGGTCATTACTTTTGAACCACTGACCCGAATTTGATTATCTTGGTCAATCCAGAAAGCTTGAATTATATGCAACTACTATTGTTTAGAGTGTTTTAAAATATTTTGTTGTTTGCTAGCTCAAAATTGTGGATTTTTTTCCGTTGTCCTGTGTTTTGCTTCGTGTTGTTACATTTGGTGTTTCCAAACTACTTGAAACTATTTTGCATATTGTTGGCGTTGGTGATCGCCATGTAAATGGCAAAAAAATTTGCAAGGAAACCCATATTTAACTACAATTCATATTATCAAATCGATGTCGTTTTGAGTAAAAATCAATGGTGTAATCTCATTTGAGTCTTGTCGTCTCTGTACACGTTTTAATAGCTGTTTCAATTAAATATTTTCCAAATGGTTTTCAAATCTCGATGACTAATTATATGTATTTTCAAATATTTTATTAAGGTATAATCAATATTACCCCCGCTATAGAAGGATTGATTACAAAGATAGTGATTTTGTATATTTCTCGGGAAATTGTTTTATAACCCGTTTTCTCTAAAACCATTTTCTATAAAAACATACACACACTACTTCACCTTTCGAGAAGACATGACTGCGATTAAAGGATATTGTATGGTATGGGAAATGATGGTATATAACATCGGTCAATTTCAAGACTCATCAACCGAAAAAATTGAAGTTTTCCCGTGTGGTGTATTTATACTGTTCTTGTGATGCTTAGTGTGATGTAGACTAACTTATGGTAAATTGATTTGTGAAACGTGCGGTACGGGACATATTGATTTCATTTTTCGGGTTGCTATTTGTAAGTCTGTGACACATTTTTGTAATGGCAATACTAGGCCTTTGGGTCAATTATGATGTGATCTCTGGGTAAATCCAATAACTTGTTGTTGTTTGGGTAGATCCGACAGCTGTACATCTGGGTAGATCCAATATTGCATTGTTCCTTTGGGTAGATCCAATATGTTAATGTAATTCTGGGTAGAACCAATATTATTGATGAAATACTAGGTAGAACAACAAACTGTTTTGGATAGATCCAAATATTTTGCCAATCCTGGGTAGATCCAAATATCATAACTCTAGGTAGATCCAAATGTGTGATTTCTTGGTAGATCGAAGTATTATAACTTCTGGGTAGACCCAAAAGTGTACTCTTTGGTGGACCCTAAATTTATAGTACTTGGCATATAAATTCATTTGTTGGTGTTACCCGTGTAATCTTGTAGATAGGATCTAATTGTGTGAATTGGTTGACTTTAGTGTATGATGTTATTTGGATCCAACCTTACAGATGTGTTGATCCGAAGCCATTGAGCTCTTCAATGTTGTCCATGTAATGTTTATTCAGTGAATAAACTCATAAGTGGGTTTATTAGTTGTCACTTGAGGCAAGTTGTGTACATCCTTGACGCGTTGTTTCGCGAGTTAATCTATCTTGGAGTATATGGGTTCTAAATCCTTAAAGGTCGTTTACATATGTAAATATTTAGAGTTCACGACGTAGAGCTTTTCATGTCGTAGCATTCCTTAAAGAGAATATCACCCTTCATGCATCTTATTATCATTATTATTATTTGTGTTCTAATATTTCAACGAGACTGACCCATGTGTGTAAATGCTCAGGTCAGACCGAGTTCTTGCAAGTAATTCATGAGATAGTCCTTTTTATAGCTTAGCCTTACTCCCGGATGACTCACCTTGTTTAGCTCCTTTATGCATGTTCAGTTTTTTACTTATTTATGTGCTAGACACCTTTTGATGTATATATTCTTTGGAGGGATGTATCTGTGTATATATTCGTATTATACCTGGTGTATGTAAAATTATGTATCTATGAATGTGTTATGTGTATATTATACTATATCTGTCTTGTTTTGAATTGATACTACAACCATTGTGGAACTGTATTAAGTAATAAGTATATTGAACCACAATTGAAAAAAAATAAGGAGCATTCCTCGATGACTAAGGACTTGTACAAGAATACGAGTGGTCACTCTTATACATCCCTATTCTCCACCCTAACAGAAGCATTACTATGTAATGCTCTTTATTAGGGTAGGTCTCGGGATGGTGCATCACAGTTTGGTATCACAACAGGATTTAGAACAAAGCATGATAAATCACAGAATAACACACAATACATTACATCGAGGTTCATTATAAACTGTGTATCATCCCTAACTTTGAGTCATCACTAATCGAGTGCTTAACCTTTAATTTCCTTTGGGTAGATATAGGAGGGGGAATACATTTAGGAATGTCTAATTTATGTAAAATTACGTAGTATTCCTTACTGCTGAATATATGAATGCATCTTACTCTCTATGTTAACCCGATCTTATCTTATCTTATCATTTTAGTTGATGGATGGTCGTGGGAAAGAGCAGTCTTTAGGTTCAAGATTGACTAGTAGTTCGGATCCCGAAGACAGGGTTGAGCCATCCAGTGCAGGAGGGCGACTGTGGTGACCACACCGGAGGGCAAACCTAGGCAAAGAAGATATTTTGGTATGACTACTTTTGGCCTACCATAAATTGAGATGTGTTTATGATATTTTTCGTTAACACCAAAATATGGGGTTATGATTGTAGAACTAGAGTAAACTACGGATTATTTAGTCCCTACAAGCTTGAGTTAGTTCACACTTTCCTAGATATAAAGGTCCCAAGTCCAAATATTAGTTACTCTTCCTTCAAGAGGTGAGTATCACACTTATGAGACTTTAAGAACCAATAGCTACCTTGGTATGAGGATTTCATAAGCTCGTCATAATTAGAAAGCTAAACGGTTTCGGAAGGGTTATTTTGGTCATTCATAAGCATAGCATAACACATTCAGAAACATAATAAAGTATAGTATAATATGCAAAATAATAAGAACACAATGATTTATAGTGGTTTGGTTCAGATTGAACCAACGTCCACTTTAAAGGCTTTGATTATTTTATTTATGGAGGAGGTTACATAAAAATCTCAAAATTGATTTACAAATTAGGGTTAGGTCTCTTAGAAATGAGAACAAGATTGTGCAATGAGGAAAAGTCCCCCAAAATGTGACCCTTAGGGTCATATTTATAGAGGAATTGGTCCTTATTCTGTTGCTTCTCGTTGTCACTTTTTTGGTGTCACCTCTCTTCTTTCGTCACTATGGCTTCATTGTCGTCACCATTCTGGTCTTAGTGTCATCACCATTCTGGTTTTGGTGTCGTTGCCATTCTGGTTTCACCCTTCTGGTATCCCCTTTCTAGTATCACCTTTCTGGTTTCGGTGTCATCACCATTCTAGTTTCGGTGTTTTCACCATTTTGTTTCGATGTTGTCACCATTCTGGTTTCGGTGTCGTTAACATTCTAGTATCACCCTTCTGGTATCGCCTTTCTAGTATCACCTTTCTGGTTTCTGTGTTGTCATCATTCTGTTGTCGTCACCACTCTGGTGCCATTTTCTGCTTTCGTCACCACTCTAATGTCTTTTTCTGCTATCTTCACCACTCTGATGTCGTTTTCTGCTATCATCACTGCTTTGGTGTTGTTTTATACTATCGTCAAGCACAATAGTAACCTTGTTTCAGCCATTATTTCCAAATGATACATCCGTTTGATTTATGTGACCAATCTACGAAATGGGAAACCAACATCTGAATCCATTGGAAGTAGTTTCAGGTCTAAATCTCTTACTAATCAAAAGTTATAGGAGAAACAATATTTCGTTTTCTACTTTTGGTGTCAATATAGCTGTCCCCAAATCTTTTTCTCCTTATCGGTTCCCCAGCTCTCGGAGTTTACTTTCGACATCACCTTAGCTACCTTCAAGGCTTTTTCTACTTGGTCTCGGTTTCATTGCCCAAAACCCTTTGTTCTTCTGGCTTTAGAACTTCCGCCTCTTTATATTTGGTTGATGCATGTTAACAGTTAGCCCCCCTCCCCCGGTATAAAGAGGCTTATGTTCTTTAGGACACAAATTCCCTGATTAAAGTACTGCTTTCCTGTAACTCAAGAAGCATTAGAGAAATATTTGTAATTAGTTTCGTATACTTCTGAAACACCCCACCTCCGTTAGGGTCATTCTCAAAGGGAATGCCCTAATTTTGGTGGAGGTTTATAAGTATAAGTCACAGATACACAAGACAGATATAAATACACATATTTTTGAACAGCGGAAAACAACAGCAATTTTTATTTCAACAAAATACGTGTTACACAAACCACGTCATAATTGTCATACAATACTTCCAAAAACCATTACATTCTCATAACTGTCTTGATTTCATAACTTAAAGAAGCATAAAAACAAAAGTAAACTGCATAAGTCCCCATAGTTGCAATCCAAAGCCATAGTCCAAAACGAAAGAGATCCAAGCAATACATTCTTTCTCTTTATGCTGGATGTGAAAACTGGTCAAGCTGCGGTATTCCCTCCCTGTGGACCTGGGGGGGGGGCACGAAAGAAAAGAAGACGAAAGAAAAGTAGAGTCAGACATAAAGCCTGAGTAAGTCTAGGACTATTTAGTTTATGAATAATGAATTGGGCATGATAAGTATAAACTGGAAATGGGAAAGCACCATAAACTAAGTTAAGTTGTCTAGAGTCGAATATACTATCGTACCCCATATTAATCTATGCATCCATATAAACTAGTTCCCAACAGGCACCCCATAATCAGGGTGAAGTGATCCATTTCTAATGATCGATTCCTACTCGCATAATTACATGTGTCTTACGGCCCCCGTTGTTGTAGTTACCTATGCTGGTCCCACCATGGGGTGTATCAAGTCCCATGGTGGCGGCCCGACACAATCCTAGAATGCACAGGTATACTACTGGTGCCCAGTGCCTTATTTTTCTGCGCCGGAGTGTGTGCACGCCCGCACCCCTTTAGAACCTACACTGCTGCACCACCGCCGTCGATTTGACCTATTACAGTCAGCCCAGTAATCATGCCCCACCCTTCCTAGTTCAGGGTATCCTGATACACCTTGTAGGGTTACTGCTGAAAAGGGTCCCCCGCTACTAGGTTTTCTATTTCTAGCCAACATGCTAAGTTGGTTAAGTGTTTTGTAAACCTAACCCCCAATCAGTCTGTATAGTTTAGCATGTTCCATTTTGATTAAGTATTACTTAATCCTATCAATCCTGACTCAGCCTTAATTGTCTTATTAAAGCCTCGACCTCTCACATTAGACAGGTATTGTTGTGGCTGCCTGTTGCCGGTTGGGTCCGGGCAGTCTTACGCCACAACTCAATCTAACCTCGGGTCTTTATTGGGCTTCGTGTTTAACCACCCACATTGGATAGGTATTGTTGTGACTACTGGACAACCGGGCAGGTTTACATCACAACTCAATCCAACCTCGGGTTAAACACATCGTATTTTCTAAATTTACATATTTTGTCTCTTTTCTTTTTATATGTAAATATTTGCGGCCCATTATTCAAATTCATCTTTATTGGGTAAAATTAATTTACACCACTTAATTGTTTTACAAGGTCGTTGGCATGCGTCAAACATGCCAACACATATGTTTTATATTTTAACCCAAACGTCATTACTCCCGTTTTATACGTTCGCTACAATATAACATATGTTGGGGTTTTACATTTAAACCCAATTTAGCCACATGAAAAAGGGGAGGCTTAGAACATGGTGTTTATATATTTAAGTAACATAAAAAGGGGAGTGTGAACGCATGAGCTTGCAACATAGCGAACTAATTAACATAAATTAGGCACTTGTGAACTTGCATTGTAATAGCATATAATCATGGCATAAACATACCTATACATGAATCATGGTTTTTAATCTATTCACATAATCATGGCATAAACATACCTAAACATGAATCATGGTTTTTAATCTATTCATGTAAACTTGCAATTGGAATGTAAATCTAACTTAATTATATGTCACATAAAATTATCATATGAGTTTGATAACAACATAGGCCTAAAACATGTTTCCAATATAACACCAAACGTAATCTAGTCATGTTCATAGGATTAACACAAGTTCACAAAGATGCTTGCTTTTGTCACTAATACAAAAGCATGGTTTTACACTTGAATCATGACGCCAATTCCAACATAAATTCATATAAATCATAATACCCAAATGGATCCAACTACACTAAAACTGATCATAAAAAATGTACATCATGTTGGCATAATAGTGAATCATATACTTGCATGAATCCCAAATAAACTACCACAAACATATAGTCGTTAACATAAATCATATACTTGCAATTATCCAATAGGTGTTGAAATAAACTACCACAGACATATAGTTGTTAACTTTCAACATGAATCACATTACTTGCAAATATCCAATAGGCATAACATCGGTATACCACAATATCCCAAATCGATTCGTAATTAGAATCATAGCAACGTACAATTATGAATTATTATCACCACAAATTAAGTACAATTCCATTTCTCATTTTACACAAATCAAAACACAATTATTAATTCACATCGGAATAGCACTCTACTTACAACGTATGACGAATCTTCAATTTAGGAATCTGAATTCTGAATTTGGAGATGCTATCCTTTGCTGTAGGCGTTGATTTGATTTAATTGACATTACTTTAAGCTTTTGAATTGTCTCCTAATCGTCTCTCAATTTTGACGACTTTTCCTAGTCTTTCCTCAGTAGCATGACGGTCTCATTCTCATTTTTATTCATATGAATTAGGTGGAGTCTTAGGTCCTTTTTATAGAGTTTGTGAATTGATTAGGACCGTTGATGGAGCTTGGATTAATATTAGTCGTTCGTTTGAAGGAGAGACCAATCGGGAGCTGACACCTAGCCCTAGTGACAAGGCAAGGCTCAGAAATTCGGCCAAACACAGACTAGGCCAGCCAGGGGGGCTGGGTTCGACCTGGCTCAGGGGCCAGGTCGACACGCCAGTCGACACCGTGTCGACTTGGCAGTCGACACGGGTGACCCAGGTCGACTACCCAGTCGACCTGGGTAGCCCCTGGTCGACTACCCAGTCGACCTGGGTGCCTTGGGTGGGAAAATTCCCGCCCTGGCCAATCCGGCCCGATTTTGAATTTTGAATTGGTTTTTCTGAGCTGTTTTGAATTTTAAACTGAATTCTGAAACTTTCGGAGGCCATATCTTCTTCATACGGAGTTCGTTTTACGCAAACTCGGACTCTATCCCAAGCAGAATTCCGAGACGAACGCAATGGCATATCCCGTTTCCTTTAATTCTTTGATTTGAAATTAATTATACTTTAATTTTTGAATTTCACTGTTATAGAATACACGGGGTGTTACTTTCTCCCCCACTTAAAAAGGATTTCGTCCCTGAAATCTTCAAGTTCAGGAAGAATGTATATCCTAACATCCAAACGTCCATCTACTCATCCATCAAACACGAGTATCCATTGTCCTTAAAAGACTTCTAATGCTTCATGATCATATGCAAAGTGTGTGTACATGTACTTATCTAATGCAAAATCAGGCGGCCTACTGATTCAGTTGACCTCCTTAATGCAAATTATGTAAGTGTCATGAATACATTATGTATCCAAATTTTCCTATTCATGATTCTACATGAGTGCACAATCATTCATATATAAATGCAACATCCATATGACAACACATTAAACTTCGACCATATATGAATATAAATGCATATATGCATATGCAGTATGAAGTGACTGAGCTGATCTAAAACCTAGATTGTGTGTGTATATGCAACCACGAGCAACCACTAGCAATCACTTGCAACCACTTGCAACCATCATCCATAACCTGTTTCAATTACATGTTTTCATCCAAAGGGTTTCTACCTAAAAGATAAGGTCGAGGAGATATACCTAAAAAGATAGATAAAAGCGCAACTTAAGGAAAAAGAAAGATCAAAGATGTACCCTTGAAAAGAAAAGGGTATGATGCGCGTATTCTAGCCTCAGTTTCCCAAGTCGCGTCTTCCTCGGCGTCGCTCCACTGAACTTTGACGAGCTTGACTTCGCGGTTGCGTAGCTTTTTCACTTCAGTTCCTAAGATGCGGGATGGAACTTTCCTCACGGTTACTTCGCGTTCCACTTCAGCTTCCTCAAGGATGTTTGGATCTACCACTTCAGCAGATTCATGTAGACATTTTCGGAGGTGCGAAACATGGAAAACGTTGTGAACTCCGGCCAGCTTTTCGGGTAGCTCTAATCTATAGGCCACTTTCCCAACTTTCTCGATGATAGGAAATGGCCCTACGAACCTTGGTGCTAGCTTTCCTGTGGTTCCAAAACGAACAACGTTCCTTAGCAGAGATACCTTAAGAAAAACTCTGTCCCCAACCTCAAATTCAAGGTCGGTCCTCCTCTTGTCGGTGTAGGATTTTTGTCTGTCTTGGGCTGTCTTCATCCTTCTTCGTATTAAGTCTACTTTCTCTGAAGTCTCTCGGATCATATCTGGTCCAAGTATGAGCTTATCAGTAGACTCCCACCAACAAGTGGGCGATCGGCATAGTCTTCCATATAAAGCTTCGAAGAGCGCCATTCCGACGGTGGCTTGGTAGCTGTTGTTGTAGGCAAATTCCACCAAAGGAAGATGGTCTTCCCATGTCCCTCCGAAGTCAAGGACGCACAGTCTTAAAAGGTCCTCCAAAACTCTGTTCACTCTTTCCGTCTGGCCGTCGGTTTGGGGGTGATAGGCTGTACTCAAGCATAACTGTGTGCCTACCGCTTCTTGCAGACCCCGCCAAAACTCACTTGTGAAGATAGGGTCTCGGTCACTAACAATGCTGGATGGTATTCCATGGAGTCGAAAAATTTCCTTGAGATAAAGAGATGCTAGGGATGAGGCAGTTCTTTTACTCTTGACAGGTAAAAAGTGGGCGCTTTTAGTAAGCCTATCCACTATTACCCAAATGCTAGTGTTTCCTCTTCTAGACCTAGGCAGCCCATCAATAAAGTCCATTGAGATGCTATCCCACTTCCACTGCGGGACCTCTAGAGGATGGAGCAGACCGCCAGGCTTTTTCTGTTCCGCCTTAACCTGTTGGCAAACCATACACTTTGAAACGAATTCTGCCACGTCTTTCTTCATGCCGCTCCAAAAGAAAGTTCTCTTTATGTCCTCATACATTTTATCTCCGCCTGGATGTATCGTCATCTTGGAGTGATGTGCTTCCTCGAGAACCGTCTTTACTAAATCCCTTGTCTGTGGGATGCATAGTCTTCCGTCTCGCCTTAGCCAACCCTTATCGTCGATGGAGTATCTGTTGAGGTGACTTGAAGTCTCACCCCTAATTAACCTATCAGTCGTCTCCATAAGCTGAGGGTCTTCGCGTTGTGCTGTCCCTATTGAGTCCACTAAAGTCGGGCGTACTTCGAGAGATGCTAGCAAGCCCGGTACAAAATCGGAGGAGGGCCTAAAGTCAAAGCTGGCTATAAACTCTAGGCTTTGCCTTTCAACAAACAGCGGGCTTAGGGTCAGTTTCTTTCGGCTCAACGCGTCTGCCACTACGTTGCCTTTGCCCGGAGTGTAGGAGATCTCGAAATCGTACGAGGCAAGAAACTCCATCCATCTCTGTTGCCTCAAGTTAAGGTCCTTCTGCGAGAAGAGATATTTCAACGATTTATGGTCAGTGTAAAGTTCGAACTTCTCACCTAGGAGATAGTGTCGCCAAGAATTGAGTGCAAAGACGATGGCAGCTAACTCAAGATTGTGGGTCGGGTAGTTCTTTTCATGCACTTTCAACTGCCTTCCACCATAAGCTACTACCCTTCCTTCTTGCATTAAGACAGCGCCTAGCCCTGTCCCACATGCATCTGTATAAACTATGAACATCTTGCTTCCATCTGGCAACGTCAAAACTGGGGCTGTTGTAAGAGCCCTTTTTAGTCGTTGGAAAGCAAACTCGCAATCCAAGTCTCAATTGAACACTAGATTCTTCTTTGTCAGCCTTGTGAGGGGAGCTGAGATTTTCGCAAAATCCCTTATGAATTTTTGGTAGAAACCTGCTAGTCCTAGAAAACTTCGGACCTCAGTTGCATTCCTTGGCGTCTTCCAATCCTGCACCACTACTACCTTAGTTGGGTGCACAGCTATCCCTTCTTTGGATACTATGTGCCCAAGGAACCTCACTTCCTCTCTCCAAAAGTGGCATTTGGAGAATTTGGCTTTTAGCTGATGGACTCGCAGAGTTTCCATGATTGCCCTTAAGTGATGAGCATGCTCTTCCTCATTCTTTGAGAAGATCAAGATATCGTCTACGAAGACCACCACGAACTTGTTGAGGAATTCTCTGAACACCCTACTCATTAGGTCCACGAAGTAAGCGGGTGCATTTGTCAAGCCAAAAGGCATGACAAGCCATTCAAAGAAGCCGTCTGGGGTTCTGAATGTTGTCTTATCGATGCTATCCTCAGCCACCCTTAGCTGATGAAAATCGGTCGCCAAATCGAGTTGGGAGAAAACAGACGCTCCTACAAGCCGATCAAACAGATCGTCAATTCTGGGGAGAGGGTGCCTATTCTTTTTTCGTTAGCTTGTTGAGCTCCCTATAGTCAACACATAGACGGAGTGAACCATCCGCCTTTGTAGCGAACACCACTGGAGCGCCCCATTCTGAAATGCTCCTCCTAATAAACCCCTTCTCTAGAAGCTCTTTAATCTGTTTACTGAGCTCTTTCCTTTCCCGCGGAGCCATATGTCTAACGGGCAACGCAACGGGCTTTGCATTATCTACAAGATATATGCGGAAGTCTATCTCCCGCTTCGGAGGTAAGCCCTTCACCTCTTCGAAGACATCCGGATATTCCCGGACCACTCTAACCGATTGCAAATTTTCAACAGAAGCATCTAGCGATTCAAGATAACTAAGCATAACCGCATACGAGGGATTACAAGTAATTTCCAGAGTGTTACCGAGTTGGGTCAGAAGCCTAACCACCCTTTTCTCACAATCAAGGATGGCACCATTACTAGATAGCCAATCCATGCCCAATATCAAACCATATCCCGAGAAGCCCAAAACAAAGGCACTACATCTAAATTCTACATTTAGAATAGAAATTTTCAATCCCACACCAATCATAGACAAATGAGCCGGGCCCCCGATTGGATTTGAAACAATTAAGGGGTCCTCTACCATACTAGTTTCTAGGTGCAGAGATTCTACTAAAGAAGATGAAATAAAGGAGTGTGATGCGCCAGAATCAAATAAGGTGCGAACTTGGTGATCATAAAGATAAACTACACTTTCTACAGAAGTATTTATACCTCGTTGTTGCAGAGGTGGCGCTTCTAGCACATGAACCTGTGCCCCTGAAGTGGATCCATCTCTCTGCCCCTGCCCTCGTTTCTTTGGGCAATCCTTAGCCATGTGGCCTGTCTCACCGCAAGGAAAGCACCCACCATTCATCTTGGCCTTCTTTTTCCGGCAATCTTTCACTAAGTTCCCCACTTTGCCATAGAAATTACACTTCCTCTTCTCTTTGTTGTCTTTCCCGTCCTTCTTAAAGTCTGTCTTCTTAGGCTGTAAACCCTCTTTCTTCCCTTGAGAGCTTTCTGCCTTTGTCTCCTTCTTGCCCTTATCCTCTTCGTTCAGCAATGCCATCTGTACCAATCTTTCATACGTAGCTCCCATGGGTATATGGGTCATGGCCAAACTGTGTAATGGCTCATTCAACCCTTTGACAAAACGGAGAGCCTTCTTGTGCGGGGTGTGGACTAGTCCAGTCTGAACCTAGCCAGCTCATTGAACTGATTAACATACTCTTTGACTGTCATATTCCCTTGCTTAAGAAATAAGAATTTTTCCAACTGCAGACTCCTTTCAGCGTCTGAGAGAAATTTAGCCTCAAACCTTGCCCTAAAGTCCTCCCATGTTTCCACTGGTCTTTCTGCATTGGTGACTTCCCACCAGTAGGAAGCCTCGCCTTTAAGTAGCCATACTGCCAGTTGTACCTTCTTCCTATCTTCTACCTCAAAGATGACGAATAAGTCCTCGGTTTCCTTTAGCCAATTCCTAGCTGCCACGAAGGACTCAGTTCCATGAAAGTCCTTCCCTCCCATAGCTTTAAAATCTTTACGTATCTTAGCAAAAGTATTACCCCGTGGAGGAGGTGGAGGAAGAGGTGTTGCTGCAGCTGGTTGATTTCCTGCAGCTGGGGGAGGAGGAACGGTAGGACCTGGCTGAGTGGCCCTTGCTTCTAAGAATCGTCTGAACCAACCAGGTATTGGTATACCCTCTGGCAAGTTAAGTTCTTCGGACATGCTGAAACAAAAAGGATAGATTCAAAACGAAGGATAAAAGATAGTACCTATGGCTTTGGGGGACTATGCCTTTTTAAAATAAAATAATATTTTATCTCTTAAAAATGCTTCTTTAAATTTTCTTTTGAAAATAAATTTTCAAAACTTTTTATCTTATCTGGTAAACCTATGCTCTGATACCAAGTGAAACACCCCACCTCCGTTAGGGTCACTCTCAAAGGGAATGCCCTAATTTTGGTGGAGGTTTATAAGTATAAGTCATAGATATACAAGACAGATATAAATACACATATTTTTGAATAGCGGAAAACAACAGCAATTTTTATTTCAACAAAATACGTGTTACACAAACCACGTCATAATTGTCTTACAGTACTTCCAAAAACCATTACATTCTCATAACTGTCTTGATTTCATAACTTAAAGAAGCATAAAAACAAAAGTAAACTACATAAGTCCCCATAGTTGCAATCCAAAGCCATAGTCCAAAACGAAAGAGATCCAAGCAATACATTCTTTCTCTTCAAGCTGGATGTGAAAACTGGTCAAGCTGCGGTATTCCCTTCCTGTGGACCTTGGGGGGGGGGAACGAAAGAAAAGAAGACAAAAGAAAAGTAGAGTCAGACATAAAGCCTGAGTAAGTCTAGGACTATTCAGTTTATGAATAAAGAATTGGGCATGATAAGTATAAACTGGAAATGGGAAAGCACCATAAACTAAGTTAAGTTGTCTAGAGTCGAATATACTATCGTACCCCATATTAATCTCTGCATCCATATAAACTAGTTCCCAACAGGCACCCCATAATCAGGGTGAAGTGATCCATATCTAATGATCGGCTCCTACTCGCATAATTACATGTGTCTTACGGCCCCCGTTGTAGTAGTTACCTATGCTGGTCCCACCATGGGGTGTATCAAGTCCCATGGTGGCGGCCCGACACAATCCTAGAATGCACAGGTATACTACTGGTGCCCAGTGCCTTATTTTTCTGCGCCGGAGTGTGTGCACGCCCGCACCCCGTTAGAACCTACACTGCTGCACCACCGCCGTCGATTTGACCTCTTATAGTCAGCCCAGTAATCGTGCCCTACCCTGCCTAGTTCAGGGTATCATGATACACCTTGTAGGGTTACTGCTGAAAAGGGTCCCCCGCTACTAGGTTTTCTATTTCTAGCCAACATGCTAAGTTTGTTAAGTGTTTTGTAAACCTAACCCCCAATCAGTCTGTATAGTTTAGCATGTTCCATTTTGATTAAGTATTACTTAATCCTATCAATCCTGACTCAACCTTAATTGTCTTATTAAAGCCTCGACCTCTCACATTAGACAGGTATTGTTGTGGCTGCCTGTTGCCGGTTGGGTCCGGGCAGTCTTACGCCACAACTCAGTCTAACCTCGGGTCTTTATTGGGCTTCGTGTTTAACCACCCACATTGGATAGGTATTGTTGTGACTACTGGACAGCCGGGCAGGTTTACATCACAACTCAATCCAACCTCGGGTTAAACACATCGTATTTTCTAAATTTACATATTTTGTCTCTTTTCTTTTTATATGTAAATATTTGCGACCCATTATTCAAATTCATCTTTATTGGGTAAAATTAATTTACACCACTTAATTGTTTTACAAGGTCGTTGGCATGCGTCAAACATGCTAACACATATGTTTTATATTTTAACCCAAACGTCATTACCCCCGTTTTATACGTTCGCTACAATATAACATATGTTGGGTTTTACATTTAAACCCAACTTAGCCACATGAAAAAGGGGAGGCTTAGAACATGGTGTTTATATATTCTAAGTAACATAAAAAGGAGAGTGTGAACGCATGAACTTGCAACATAGCGAACTAATTAACATAAATTAGGCACTTGTGAACTTGCATTGTAATAGCATATAATCATGGCATAAACATACCTATACATGAATCATAGTTTTTAATCTATTCACATAATCATGGCATAAACATACCTAAACATGAATCATGGTTTTTAATCTATTCAAGTAAACTTGCAATTGGAATGTAAATCTAACTTAATTATATGTCTTATAAAATTATCATATGAGTTTGATAACAACATAGGCCTAAAACATGTTTCCAATATAACACCAAACGTAATCTAGTCATGTTCATAGGATTAACACAAGTTCACAAAGATGCTTGCTTTTGTCACTAATACAAAAGTATGGTTTTACACTTGAATCATGACGCCAATTCCAACATAAATTCATATAAATCATAATACCCAAATGGATCCAACTACACTAAAACTGATCATAAAAAATGTACATCATGTTTGCATAATAGTGAATCATATACTTGCATGAATCCCAAATAAACTACCACAAACATATAGTCGTTAACATAAATCATATACTTGCAATTATCTAATAGGTGTTGAAATAAACTACCACAGACATATAGTTGTTAACTTTCAACATGAATCACATTACTTGCAAATATCCAATAGGCATAACATCGTTATACCACAATATCCCAAATCGATTCGTAATTAGAATCATAGCAACGTACAATTATGAATTATTATCACCACAAATTAAGTACAATTCCATTTCTCATTTTACACAAATCAAAACACAATTATTAATTCACATCGGAATAGCACTCTACTTACAACGTATGACGAATCTTCAATTCAGGAATCTGAATTCTGAATTTGGAGATGCTATCCTTTCCTGTAGGCATTGATTTGATTTAATTAACGTTGCTTTAAGCTTTTGAATTCTCTCCTAATCGTCTCTCAATTTTGACGGCTATTCCTAGTCTTTCCTCAGCATCATGACGGTCTCATTCTCATTTTTATTCATATGAATTAGGTGGAGTCTTAAGTCCTTTTTATAGAGTTTGTGAATTGATTAGGACCGTCGATGGAGCTTGGATTAATATTAGCCGTTCGTTTGAAGGAGAGACCAATCGGGAGCTGACACCTAGCCCTAGTGACAAGGCAAGGCTCAGAAATTCGGCCAAACACAAACTTGGCCAGCCAAGGGGGCTGGGTTCGACCTGGCTCAGGGGCCAGGTCGACACACCAGTCGACACCGTGTCGACTTGGCAGTCGACACGGGTGACCCAGGTCGACTACCCAGTCGACCTGGGTAGCCCCAGGTCGACTACCCAGTCGACCTGGGTAGCCCTAGGTCGACTACCCAGTCGACCTGGGTGCCTTGGGCGGGAAAATTCCCGCCCTGGTCAATCCGGCCCGATTTTGAATTTTGAATTGGTTTTTCTGAGCTGTTTTGAATTTTAAACTGAATTCTGAAACTTCCGGAGGCCATATCTTCTTCATACGGAGTCCGTTTTACGCAAACTCGGACTCAATCCTAAGCAGAATTCCGAGACGAACGCAATGGCGTATCCCGTTTCCCTTAAGTCTTTGATTTGAAATTAATTATACTTTAATTTGTGGATTTCACTGTTATAGAATACACGGGGTGTTACAACTTCAATATAAGGATGCAAGAAAGAACGTTGGACATTAAATGGCAGTACAAGAGTTTAAACCCTAAAATTTTGAGTCTTTCATGAGTTTAAATATGCAAAATGTTAACTGAATAATGTATCCATGTGGGTCCTTATACTGGTAGCTCTGTGACGACCACCTATAACCCCTGCACTAAACAAGGGAATTAATGCGCTGAAAGGTGTGCCAGGCAGCCATGGACGATCATCAAAGTAGGTAAACACAAGCGGAACCTGTCGTAGAACTCACAACGCAAGGATAAAATATAATAGAACTTATACAACAGGTAATAGTAATGAAGCATCATATAGCAAACTTTTCAAACCTTAACAACATACAGAAAGATTATCCAACGAATATCAAAGTTTGTACATAAGGCCTCACTACAACCCTCATAGAGCACTCAACAGCGGAAATAGAAATACTAGATAGTAATAAAACTGGTACATCAGCCTCCTGCTCGCCTCCGCACCGCATCATCGTCCTCACTAATAACCTATAACCTGCTACTTAGTCTTCCCATCCACAATCGGATGAACAACCCAAGGTAATAAAAGGAAACATAAAGCCTTGAGTCAGACAACAGTCTTAGTGAGCGATAAAACAACTAACAAATTTCAACAAGAAAATATATGAGAATAGGTAGATTAACAAACCAATCTACCAACCATCAGAGAAGAACTCAACTCATGTATTCCCCTACAATAGACAGTGATAGCCTTTACATTAAGAAATTCAACCATTCATCTATGGATATCATAACACTCATTCAATCATGGTAAAGCACTCATAATATCCAGATTATATATATCTCATGTAGACCATCCTAATCGAATTCAACATCCCTTAAGTACAAGCCCCAGAGGCCTAAACCAATATCAGCCAAGCCCCCAAGAAACATCTCCTTTGACTTTGGACAACCTACATGAGATGGTACAAATAAAACAACCAATCATCCATGACTGACTCTGGCTACCACCGCCAATCCTGCTTTGAAACCATTGTTAATCGTACGACGACCCATCATGACTTCCATATGTCAAGGGCTAATGGTAACCCCAGTTCTAGCACAACTCCATACGCCATCATGACCCGTATGTTTGTCTTCTCAAATCTCAACAACTAGGCCCTTCACGACTGCCCAAGGTACGAGGCCCTTCATGACTGCCCAAAGTACCCCTGCTTTGAGTCTGCTAGAATTTACGATAACGATAATCTATCAGCCTTCGCATCTCTAGCCATCTACTCTAATGACTATTTATTAACTCAAGTCCTCCTTGAGTATCCATCATCCATGAACTCAATACATCCTTGAGTCGACTTCCCATTTGTTGCCCTACACCGATCAACGAACATATCACTTCGAACATCCTAATCTGGACTCTTGTCGAAGCCACCATCACCATTGAACCAAAAAACTTCAATATAAGGTTCAATATAGTCTATAGCATTATCACCCTATTCAGGACACTTTTGAGGGGTTATACCATTCGTTGTTCCACACTGATCAACGAACACTTTTCAACACTTCCAAACTTCCGAATTGTATTCACTTAGAAGTCACATCATCACTGGAAATGTTCGACTAGAAATGGCTGATCAGAATAGGCCGACCCAACTTTAGGCCGACCCAACTTTATGCCGACCCACTTTGTGCTGACCTAACTTTAGTCTGACCCAACCTATGGCCGACCCAACTTCTTCTGACTAGCCGACCCACCTCTGAATGACTAGGCCGGCCCACTTTTTCTGACTAGGCCGACCCACTGTTTCTAACTAGATCGACCCATTGTTTCTGACAAGGCCGACCCAACTTATGGCCGATCCAACATTAGGCCGATCTAACATTAGGCCGACCCAACTTATGGCCGATCCAACTTATGGCCGACCCAAAACCTGCATATTGCAATTCAACTCCGATTTCGATCAAAACTTCACCAAACGATAGAATCGACGAAACCAACTCATCTAATTCATCCAACATGACCACAAGCATGTTATGAAACCATCATCAACATGAATACAACGATTTTCACCAAAATTACGCAAATCACTCCAAATCATGAAAAATGATCATACGAACAAAATTATAGATCTAACTTGCATAAGCATATGAAATATCATGGAAAATTTCCTATCTAAACTTACTAAATCATATCATATGGTGATTAATATGAAAATGGACTAAATACGGCATAGATCTATGGGAAAATGATTGAATATGATGAAAAACATAATCAAACACTCATACACTTCATTAAATCCATGTGAGAGATGTAAATCACTCACCGATTTGCCGAAACAAGCTAAAATCAATGGAAAAGGAATATGGACAGCAAGCACCTCGCACTAAACACCTTGATCCGATGAATCATTGCTTTAATTGCCATAAATCTAGCCTTCAATGGTGTAGATCTATGATTTCCCTCCTTAGATTTGGATTTTTAATGGTGGAAAGGTGTTAGAGGAAGAGGATGTCAAGACGTGAGAGAATTGGAGAAGTAACCTATTCTCCATACCCCCACCCCCTATTTATAGTTTCCACTAACCCACTAATGGGCCTCCCCAATTCAGCCCATTAGGCTCTCCAAACCCGAACAGCCAACTGAAAAACCTTAAAACAATGATTTCTCCCAAACCGCTGAGCCAAATCCTTAATGTAACCACTCCACGGAAAGGCAAACATCAATTTCTTTCCAATGGCATAGATCTCATCCTCTTATTCGACCTAAGTCAAAAGTTATGCCCTGTACAAGACTGATAGGGGCAAAATGGTCACAAACAAAACCGGTAAAAATTATGGACATGTCTCACATCCCCATAAGCAACATATTAAAAGATGAGAATGATCCAACCCTCAAGGAATAAAATAAAAGTTTTTTACGATCTTCCGATCCGTAAAATGCGGGCTGTTACATTATCACCCCTTAAAAATTTCACCCCCGAAATTCCAAGTAACATAAGCAACTACAACAATTCCGCACGCCTATCATCCATGAGAAGCATATTTTATCATCTAAACTAGCAACCATCAAGTCATGCATCCATAGTCTTATCCTAACACGCAGAATTCTAACAAATAACAACAAGATACAACGATATAATGATGATACGATATCAAAGGGTCCTACCGACAAAGAGTTCTGGATAAGCCGCTCTCATGCTTTCTTCCATCTCCCATGTACAATCGTCTCCATCTTCACTATATTGTACCTTGACTAGCTTAACTGTCTTCCTCCTAAGCTGTTTCGTGTCATTTCCCACAAGATAAAGCGGCTTACGAGATTTCGGAACTGCGGCCTCTACTTCTAAGTCTTCGTACTGCTCTGGAGATACCACCACATTTGAATCACGCACGAATTTCCGTAGAAACGACACATGGAACACATTATGCGCACTCGACATCTTCTCGGGTAACTCCAATCTATATGTGAGCTTTCCAATTCGCTCGACTATCGGAAATGGTCCAACAAACCTTGAAGCTAACTTTCCTTTCTTACCAAATCTAACCATGTGCTTCAACGGCGAAGCTTTCACGAAAATCATATCGCCCACGTCGAATTCCAAGTCCTTATGACGTTTGTCGGCGTGACTCTTATGACGGTCCTAGGCTGCCTTCATTCGTTGCCGAACTACCTCGATACAATCCGAGGTTTCTCTAATCATCTCTGGCCCCAGTACCAACTTATCTCCAGTTTCTAACTAACATGCTGGAGAATTGCACGACCTCCCATACAACGCTTCGTATGGTGTCATCCCAATGCTAGACTGGTAGCTATTATTATATGCAAACTCAACTAGTTGTAGACGGCCTTCCCATGATCCTCCGAAGTCTAACACACAAGCCCTCAGGAGATCTTCTAAAACTCGATTGAATCTCTCGGTCTGACCATCAGTTTGGGGATGATATGTCGTACTCAAGCACAACTCGGTTCCTAAAGCTTCTTACAAGCTTTTCCAAAATCCACTCATGAATAATGGATCTTGGTTACTCACTATACTCTTTAAGCCACCATGGAATCGAACTATCCATTTCACATAAAGTTCAGCCAATTTCGATGTCGTCCTAGTCGACTTGACAGGAATGAACCTTACACTTTTGGTCAAGCGATCCACGATGACCCAAATTCCTTCATTTCCTGCCCTAGTTATAGGAAGTTCATTGATAAAGTCCATCGATATCTGCTCCCACTTCCATGTTGGAGCTTCCAATGGATGAAGCAAACCACTCGGCTTCTTCTGTTCAGCTTTCATCGACTGACAGTTCATGCATTTGGAAATGAACTTTCTAATATCTCGCTTCATCCCTTCCCAGTAGTAGACTCTCTTCATGTCTTGATACATCTTATTGCCAACAGGATGAATCGTCAACTTCAAGTGATGACATTCATCTCTCAATCCGTCGATATTAGGAACAACTAATTGCCCTTGCTTTCGAATTCAACCTTCTCGATCGACCTCGACTCTTTATCTTCTGGTTCCAGTTTCTGAATGAACTCGACAAGCTTCGCATCTTTCTTTTGGCTCTCGCCAATCCTTTCGATAAGAGTAGGTCTTATCGACAAGCTTGCCAACATTTCAGGTTCCAACTCACACCTTGGCCTGAAATCGAACCTTGCCAAGTACTCGACGCTCTTCCATTCCGAAAACATCGCTCCCAAACTTGCGTGTCTTCGACTCAATGCATCTGCAACTGCGTTGCCTTTTCCAGGAGTATAGGCTATATCTAAATCATATGACGCCAGAAACTCTAACCATCTTTGCTGTCGAAGATTCGAATCCTTTTGGGAGAAAAGATACTTCAACGATTTGTGATCTGTAAACAACTCGAATCGAACTTCCAATAGGTAATGTTTCCACATCTTCAGAGCAAATACAATTGCCGCCAACTCTAAATCATGAGTTGGGTAATTCTTCTTATGAGGCTTTAGTTGTTGACTAGCATAGGCCGCAACCTTATCCTTTTGCAACAATATTGCTCCCAGTCCAGTACCACATGCATCGTTATATACCACCATCTCTTCATTCCCACTCGGGATGGTCAACACAGGAGCACTCGTCAGTCTCTCCTTCAGGATCCCGAACGCTTGTTCACACTTTTCATCCTATGTGAACACTTGGTTCTTCTTTGTCAATCCTGTCAACGGTGCAGCTACCTTGGAGAAATCCTTGATAAACCATCGGTAATATCCTGCCAACCCAAGGAAACTCCAAACATCCGTCGCACTCTTAGGTCTATCCCAGTCCTGGATTCTTGCCACTTTATCGAGGTCAATCGCTATCCCATTTCCAAAAACAACATGACCTAAGAACCTCACTTCATTCTTCCAGAAGAGACACTTTGAAAACTTAGCTCTCAGCTGATGCTTTCGCAAGATCTCTAACACAACTCTCAAGTGTGTCTTATGTTCTTCCTCATTCCTGGAGTAAACCAGAATGTCATCCACGAACACAAGCACAAACTTGTTCAACTGGTCTCTGAATACTCTATTCATAAGATCCACAAAATACGCTAGCGCGTTAGTCAACCCGAATGGCATCACCAACCATTCAAAGAAACCGGATGGTGTCCTAAAAGAAGTCTTCGGTACACTATCCTTAGCCACTCTCAACTGGTGAAATCCCATTGCCAAATCCATCTGAGAAAATATTTTGGCCTCATGAAGCCGATCGAACAAGTCATCTATCCGTGACAACGGATACTTGTTCTTTTTAGTCACCTTGTTCAGCTTACGATAGTCCACACACAATCTTAACGAGCCATCTGCCTTGGTTGCAAACACGACCGGTACACCCCATTCGGATACACTCGTCCTAATGAATCCTTTTCCCAAAAGGTCACGAACTTGCACCTCCAACTTTCGTTGTTCCTTAGGTGTAACACCCCACCTCTGCTAGGGTCACTCACAAGGGAATGCACTAGGTTTGGTGAAGCATTATCGAGGTAAACATGCACAGAAATATTACAAGACAGAACATATATATATAAAAACAGCGGAAGTAAAACAAATCTCACTACCTTATAAAATAAGGTCTAAATCCTTTTACATCAGAATACATCAAAACCTGTCTTGCAATAATAAAGAAGCATAAAATCATTTCATAAATTATTCCCCAAGTAAAACAGTAAAGTAGCCATAGCCAAGAAAAGTCCAAGCCATGCGTGATGACCTTCAAGCAGAAGAAGTCCGTACTAGATAACATTGTTTCCTCCCTGAAACCTGGGGGGAAACGGAAGACAAAGAGGCGAAACAAAACGGGGTCAGTCATAAAGACTGGTAAGTCCTATCTACTTCCAGTATAAAAACAGGTAAAGGTAACATGACATGCATAAACTGAAAGTAAACATAAGGATGACTACAAGATAGATAAACTAAAACAGGCTGAACTACTATAGCAAGGTAAACTAAGATATCATGATAAACTACGGTGTCATGATAAGTCAAGGTATCACATCGTCCAGTTTCTATCAAGTATAATATCCCGAGGTATCTATCCTGTATAACGTCCCACGGTATCTATCATGTATATTTCTCATGGTCCTAACATGTATATTTGCTTTGCACCTCTCGTACTAGTATCCCCACCCGCGTCATGTGTAACTATGAATGTCCCTTGCCCAGTGTCATGTAATGGTCCATGTCAACCTAATATATAGCATATGTAGGTTTTCCCAACTCGTATGTTTCTTTCCATGTATAAGTTCAGTCCTTTGCCGTAGGCCATACGGGCTTTCCCATGTAAACGTTTTATCCTTGAGGTTATTTTGGACTGCTACCTTTGATCCAGTTATGTTTCCTTACCATGAACTATCGCGCGTCCACTTAGGATTTATGCCACCTAGGACCACTAGGGATTATGCTACCTAATGAACGTTCCCGTGTCTCGGTTTGGGTTCAGGCCACCTAGGGCCACTAGGGATTATGCCACCCGTCAACCGCGCCCTTTATCCCGCGTATGTATCGTGAATTGTTTTCCATGTCTAGACGCACATGTTCCTCAATGTGCCATCCGAGTTCCGTGCCAGGGCAAATCAAGAAATACGGAACTCGGTCGGGAGCTTTAAGTCGTCTGCTGATGCAGATATCAAGGTCTGTTTTTGTACCCGTGGCTATGGTCCCACGTGACCCCTCCCTCAACTACTGAAAGGCAATCCAAGAAAAATCATGTATGAGAACTACACTAAGGCCCATCGATGCCCACTTCCAGATAGCCAACCTCACCCATAACTCGATAGCTAGTATATGGTCTTTTGGGAGTTCTCTGCCTTTCCGTACGTACACGATTGACTAAAGATGGTAGGTAGTCGGCGACATGCTATCCCGGGGCAAAATCAAGTATCGTCGACTCCACGCTAATCCATCCCAGTCTTTAGGTCGCTCGCATAGCAACCAAGGCATACTCTTGGCTCTTCTACCGCAGACCTTAACCTCTGTGAGGCCGGGTTTCATGGACCACTTGCCACCTCACAGAGGGATACCAAGAGTACCCTCACGTTCCCCGAAGCTTCCGCTTCATCACCCAGTTCGCTGGAGCTTTTATCCAAGTCAGATAACTTGCTCCTCCTCGTATACTAAGCGATGACCTACCGTACCAGGTTACTCATCTCTTTATGAACTAGTCCCATGTCCTTAGCTAAGAATTATTACTTAGTTACCCTTAACTAAGGTTTACCACTTAGCCCCTCTTTCCGCTATCCTTGTTAACTACGATTTCCAACCTAGTCCCCTGAGCTAGGGTTTAGTCAAATGGGTTAAGTGTTATTATCCAAGTTCATGACTTAACCCGCCTACGAATCATGTCAAGATTGGCTAAGTACTCAAGTTCAAGGCTTAGCCCTACAGGTTGGTTAAGTGTACCAAGAAGCTCATGACTTAACCTTATCAAGTCAAACTGGTTAAGTATTTATTTGTCTTAACCCTATCAGATTATCATGTTAGATTGATTAAGCATAGATGATCTTAATCCCATCAGATTATCGAGTCGGATTGGTTAAGTATGGGTTAGCTTAGCCCCATCCACTAATCGTATTACAATGGTTAAGCCTACTTTTAAAAGGTCTTGTGACTTAACCCTATCAGATTATCATGTTAGATTGGTTAAGTATAGGTTACTTAACCTCATCAAATCATCACGTATAATTGGTTAAGTATAAGTTACTTGACCCCATTAAATTATCATGTTAAATTGGTTAAGTATTGGTTACTTAACCCCATTGAATTACCAAGTTTAGATTGGTTAAGTGTTTAACTTAACCCCATCGAATTCCCGTGTTTAGATTAGTTAAGTATAGGTTACTTAACCCCATCTAATTACCGTGTTTAGATTAGTTAAGTCCTAATTACTTAACCCCATCTAATTACCGTGTTTAGATTAGTTAAGTCTTAACTACTTAACCCCATCTAATTACCAAGTCAGATTAGTTAAGCGTAAATTACTTAACCCCATCCCCTAATTGTCTTGTATGGTTAAGTGTCATTAAGAAATCAAGCCCGGTCCCACTTAACCTACCCATTCGTGTCATATCGGTTAAGTGTCATTAGTCAAATTTACTTAACCTTATCATGTGGCATTAATTTAATTAATGCAATCTCAACCTCTCACATTAGACCTTGTTGTGGTTACTAGTTAAGCCGGGCGGGTCCGGGTAGTTTTACACCACAACCCAGTCTAACCTCGGGTCTTAAGTGCGACATGACCAACTTCTCACATTGGATCCTATTGTTTGTAGCCACTAGTTAAGCCGGGCGGGTCCGGGTAGATTTATGCTACAAACTCAACCCAACCTCGAGTTGGCCACCTTCATGTTTGGTCTAGTGTCATATTACACCTACAATCCATACGTGTCTAATTTCAAGTCCCATGTTTACCCCACGTGTCATGCCCCCATTTTGGTTCAACTTACATGTCGTGTTCACATGTAACCTCAAGTCAAGTTTTCATGTCATATTCACGTTTATCTAACTACCCCCAAAATCGTGTTTTTCACTTGAGTAAAAGCGAGTCAACATAGTAGGTATACTATGGCTACATATAGACCCCAAAACATGCACGATGCCACAAAAGGGATTGGCTCCAAACATGCATGGTATCACAAGGGGGTTTGGCCTTAAAACATGAATGATAGTGTCATATAGGGATTGGCCATAAGCATGCATAATGTCATAAAGGATTTGGCCACAAACTTGCATATTATCATAGGAAATTTGCCCATAAACTTGCATGTTGTCATAACGGGATTTTACCTTACATAAACATGATATCATAAGGGGGTTGATTTCATCTACATGCATGAGCCCCAAAGTCCAATTCATGCAACTATTTCACAAGTCAAAGTGACTCTAAGTGTTCATGCTATCATACTACAAGTAAAGGTCCAATCTTGCATGGCAAACTAAGTCCAATGCAACATGAATAGCACGGTTTAGTCGCTAAAACATAACCCAAAGTCATATGTTCATGATAAAGGAGCAAACTAGGCTCGCATAGGTTATAGCATTCATGTTTGACCATATTTTATTCCATGCCATGATTAAAACTACCGTTTAGATCTAGAAGTAGCTAGAACTTACATAGCGAGACTTAGGAAAAGGATCACGCATCATCTTGACGAAGAAAGGTGGCTCCTTTGTCGAAGAACCGTCATGAAACTCGCATAGCAACGTTGATTTGGCCTCTATTTGGTGTAGCAAGCTTGTACCTTTTGATTTGAACCCGATTTGAATGCATAGTCTCTAGGAATTGGAGATGTAGGCCATGATCAATGTAGATTTGGGCAGCACTTCGTTGCAAGAGTGAATTATGAGGGGTTTAGGGTAGGCTTAGGGTCTTTTTATAGAGATTAGGAGTAGTTTAGGCCGTTAGATTAACCCTAGGATAGATCCAAGCCCTCAAAAATCGTCACAAGCCTCCAAAACCGAGCCAAACAGGTGCACCAGGCTGCCTCGGTCCGACCAGGCAGGTCGACCCCCAGGTCGACCCTGGGGTCGACTCCCCAGTCGACCTGGTTGGCAGGGGGTCGACTCCCCAGTCGACCTCCCCTGGTCTGGCGGGAAATTTTCCCGCCTCTTCTGAATTCTGAAATTTGAATCTGTTTTCGTTTTCGAATTTTTCGTGAAACTTCGCGAGGCCCTATCTTGGTCATACGGACTCCGATTTACGAAATTTCGGACTCTATTTCGCGTATTTTTTCGAGACGAACGCAATGGCATGGCCCGTTTCTCCTGATTCAGATTTTATAATTTAATTCCGCCTTGATTCTCGTCTTAGCATGTTGTAAAAATCCGGGTTGTTACATTAGGCGCCATCTGCCTAAGAGGCATAACAATTGGTCTTGCACCCTCGACCAAATCGATCCTACACTTGATCTCACGATGCGACGGCAACCCTTTGACCTCGTCAAAGACATCCTCATACTCATTAGCGATCAGCATAGATAACAAGTCTTCTTGTGGAATCCCAAGCGAATATAGATAGCTAACGAAGACACCCTCTTCGCGCTTACATCTAATCAATAGTTTTCGTCCTTCCACATCCCCGACCCTCACCTCTAGCTTCTCGAAATTCACCCTTGCCGCATACCTCTTGAGCCAATCCATGCCCAAGATGATACCAAACCCAGCTAAGTTAAGAACAAAGCAATCACACATAAAAGAGCAACCATGACTCGACAACACTAGACCACGACATATCATGCAAAGATTTGACGAACCCCCAACTGGATTAGTCACTACGAAGGGTATATCACAAATCTCAGGTTCCAAACCCACGAGACACACAAGCTCATTGCAAATGAAAGAGTGTGATGCTCCAGTATCAAAAAGCACACGAACTGAAACACCATTAATAGAAAGAGTACCTTGCACCACGACACCCTTTCCCTTTTCCTCAATAGTAGGAGCCCTTGAAGAAGATGGCACGACTTCCAAAGCATATGCCTTCACAATCTGCTTCCCTTCAGCCGGTTCCGGACAGTCCTTTTTGAGATGCCCAGCCTTGCCACAATTATGACACTTCCTCTCAACCTTCGGATTCTTACACTCATTGGCAAAATGGCCTTTCTGTTGGCAGTTAAAGCAAACCACCTCACTCTCAGGTTTCTTTTGGCCGTCTTTTCCCTTCTGTTGTTGTTGTTTCCTCTTCTTATTATTACCATTTTGCTGTGGTTTCTGAGCCTCTTTGGTTGCAATGACAACATTTACTTCCTTAGGAAACAAGCTCTCATGACGAATAGCTTTTTCCACAATCTTCTCAAATGAATCATCAAGATGGTCCACTAACGCCTTTCCGATATAAGCATCCAAACCCAAGACAAACTTCTTGTTTTTCTAATAGGGTGTATCAATGTATGAACGAGCATATCTAGACAAAGATTCAAAGTCAGAGATATAGTCAAGAACTGATCTGTCATTTTGCTTCAATTCCATAAACTTCTTGAAGAGAACGGACTTTTGAGCAGTGGAGATAAACTTTGCTTCAAACTTAGCTTGGAATTTCTCCCATGAAATCTCTTCCTCTGGAGTCTCGAGTGTGACAGAATTCCACCATTCCATGGCCCTACCCTGCAGTTGCCTTGATGCAAGCTTTCTCTTTATTGCATCCTCAATACCCAAGTCTCTAAAGATTCGGACACATGAATCCATCCACCTCTGAACCTCTTCAGCTGGTTTAGTTCCCTTGAATGGTTTTCCCTTTAGAGATGTAAAGTCCTTACATAGCTTTGCAAAATCTACTACTCTAGGAACTTGCACACCAACATCTACCATTGCTGCCACTGGAGCAGGTACCCATTGCATAATTGCTTCTGCCATGGCTTCATACATGGTCGGGTAATTAGGTTCACTGCCATTTCCCCCTCCAGTATTAGCTCCCCTACAAGTATGTCTTGATTCTCGTCTACTCATTCTAAATCTGCAATTTAGAATAATTAGCCACATTCAAGAAAAACTGCTAAAGAGATACAACCGCTACTACTATATATGCTAATATATATAGTAAGCATCCAACTGAAATTTACAAGTATGTCTCTCATACGTAATTACATCTTAGAACCTTGGCTAAAATCATTAACTAGAGCTTTGATACCAAATGTGACGACCGCCCATAACCCCTGCACTAAACAAGAGAATTAGTGCGCTGAAAGGTGTGCCAGGCAGCTATGGACAATCATTAGAGTAGGTAAACACAAGCGGAACCGATCGTAGAACTCACAACGCAAGGATAAAATATAATAGAACTTATACAACAGGTAATATTAATGAAGCATCATATAGCAAACTTTTCAAACTTTAACAACATACAGAAAGATTATCCAATGAATACCAAAGTTTGTACATAAGGCCTCACTACAACCCTCATAGAGCACTCAACAGAGGAAATAGAAATATTAGATAGTAATAAAACTGGTACGCCAGCCTCCTACTCGCCTCCACACAGCATCATCGTCCTCACTAATAACCTGTAACCTGCTACTTAGTTTGCCCATAAACAACCGGATGAACAACCCAAGGTAATAAGAGGAAACATAAAACCTTGAGTCAGACAACAGTCTTAGTGAGCGATAAAATAGCTAACAAACTTCAACAAGAAAGTATATGAGAGCAGATAGAATAACAAACCAATCTACCAACCATCAGAGAAGAACTTAACTCATGTATTCCCCCACATCGGACAGTGATAGCCTTTACATTAAGAAATTAAACCATTCATCCATGGAAATCAGAACACTCATTCAATCATGGTAAAGCACTCATAACATCCAGACTATATATGTCTCATGTAGACCATCTTAATCGAATTCAACATCCCTTAAGTACAAGCCCTAGAGGCCTAAACCAATATCATACAAGCACCCAAGAAACATCTACTTCGACTTTGAACAACCTACATGAGACGGTACAAACAGAACAACCAATCATCCATGACTGACTCTGGCTATCACCGCCAATCTTGCTTTGAAACCGTCGTTAATCGTACGACGACCCATCATGACTGCCATATGACAAGGGCTAATGGTAACCCTATTTCTAGCACAACTCCATACGCCATCATGACCCGTATGTTTGTCTTCTCAAATCTCGACAACTAGGCCCTTCACGACTGCCCAAGGTACGAGGCCCTTCATGACTGCCCAAAGTACCCCTGCTTTGAGTCTGCTAGAACTTACAATAATGACAATCTCTCGTCCTTCGCATCTCTAGCCATCAACTCTAATGACTATTTATTAACTCAAGTCCCCCTTGAGTATCCATTATCCACGAACTCAATACAACCTTGAGTCGACTTCCCATTCATTTCTCTACACCGATCAACGAACATATCACATCACTTCGAACATCCTCATCTGGACTCTCGTCGAAGCCACAATCACCATTGAACCAAACAACTTCAATATAAGGTTCAATATAGTCTATAGCATTATCACCCCCATTCAGGACACTTTTGGGTGGTCATACGATTTGTTGTTCCACGCTGATCAATGAACACTTTTCAACACTTCCAAACTTCCCAATTGAATTCACTTTGAAGTCACATCATCATCGGAAATGTCCGACCAGAAATAGCCTACCAGAAATGGCAGAAATGGATAACCAGAAATGGCTGACCAGAATAGGCAGACCCAACTTTAGGCCGACCCAACTTTATGCCGACCCACTTTATGTCGGCCCAACTTTAGTCTGACCCAACCTATGGCCGACTCAACTTCTTCTGACTAGGCGACCCACCTCTAAATGACTAGGCCGACCCACTGTTTCTGACTAGACCGACCCATTGTTTCTGACTAGGCCGACCCAACTAATGGCCGATCCAACATTAGGCCGACCCAATTTATGGCCGATCCAACTTATGGCCGACCCAAAACCTGCATATTGCAATTCAACTCCGATTTCAACCAAAACTTCGCCAAACGATAGAATCGACGAAACCTACTCGTCTAATTCATCCAACATGGCCACAAGCATGTTATGAAACCATCATCAACATGAATACAACGATTTTCACCAAAATTATGCAAATCATGAAAAATGATCATATGAACAAAACTATAGATCTAACTTGCATAAGCATATGAAATATCATGGAAAATTTCCTATCTAAGCTTACTAAGTCATATCATAGGGTGATTTATATGAAAATGGGCTTAATATGGCATAGATCTATGGGAAAATGATTGAATAAGATGAAAACATAATCAAACACTCATAACTTCATTGAGTCCATGTGAGAGATGTAAATCACTCACCGATTTGCTGAAACAAGCTAAAATCAATGAAAAAGGAATCCGGAAAGCAAACACCTCGCACCAAACACCTTGATCCGATGACTCCTCACTTCAACTGTCGTAGATCTAGCCTTTAATGGTGTAGATCTTTGATTTCCCTCCTTAGATTTGGATTTTTAATGGTGGAAAAGTGTTAGAGGAAGGAGGAGCTCAAGACCTCCCAATGAGATAATGGGAGAAGTAACCTATTCTCCATACCCCTCACCCCCTATTTATAGTTTCCACCAACCCACTAATGGGCCTCCCCAATTCAGCCCATTAGGCTCTCCAAACCTGAACAGCCAACTGAAAATCCTTAAAACAATGATTTCTCCCAAACCGCTGAGCCAAATCCTTAATGCAACCGCTCCACGGAAAGGCAAACATTAATTTCTTTCCAATGGCACAGGTCTCATCCTCTGATTTGACTTAAGTCAAAAGTTATTCCCCGTACAAGACTGACATGGGTAAAATGGTCACAAACAAAATCGGTAAAAATTATGGACATGTCTCACATCTCCATAAGCAACATATTAAAAGATAAGAATGATCCAACCCTCGGAGAATAAAATAAAAATATTTTACGATCTTCCGATGCGTAAAATGCGGGTTGTTACAAGGGTTCATCTATCAAGGGTTCATCTTTTGAAAATTTGGAGTAGCAAACCCAAAATCCAAACATAGGTACTTGTAATAAAAATTCAGAGGTTCATAATAGAATCTCAATGCCTAGGTTTAGTTATTTATTATTTGAGTACTAGAATATCATTTTCTGAGAAACATGATGTGCTACTAAAAGTAATATGATTTTCATAGCATTCAATATTTCACTTATAATGTATCAATCATTGTTTTATATCAAAGCTTATGATAAGGAAGTTAGAAGTGGAAAAAAACATAAGTTTAGAAATCCTCCCTATATAAGATATCGAGAAACCATAACCTTTGTTTGGAGATTTTAAATAAAAGACTTGAGGCACCAAGCTGGGTACTTAAAAAAATTCTCTTTTCATAAATAAGGTTGTTGGCCTGAATTTCATACTTGGGCATGGTGACATAATCCCGGAACTTCTTACCTGGAAATGAGAACAGAAAATTCGTAACTGGATTCAAGTGTTAGAATAGTGCAAATATAAAGGTTCATTTCTTAAAGTATTATAAGTTCAGAATGTTCATCTGGAATAATGAGGGTGTTGATGACAAAAAAATGTCGTAAACAGCCAAGATTCTTAATAACTAAGAATTATAGTTTCACGAGGAAAATAAGTGCGGAAAACAGTAAATAACACGAGAGGTTATGGTGGTTCAGCCTCGGAAGAGATATACGTCTACTTTGGAAGAGTCATTGGAATATTATTAATAACCAAGAGTTACAAGGTTGAGAACATCTCTTTACATACATCTCTAAGTTATATGATGTCATGAATATCATATATTAATATATTAAGAAAAAGACACTTTTGTCCTTCTTCTTCCTCAAAGTGGAGATGTCATTAAAGAGGCTATTTGGAGCTCTCAAGAGGTGTCAAATCACCAAATTCCAACCCCTTTGAAGTGTGAGGTCAAGGGGTATTTATAGTGGAGTGCTTAGGCCTGAGTAGGTAGGACTAGGTAGAAGTAGGGGACCACACCAGGAATTTCGTATCCCCTAAAGTCGGCCACCAAAATCTTGTATCCCCCAGTGCACGTGCCAAAAACTTCGCCCGCTCCCCAGGGTACGAATTTTGTACCCCTTGGGGTACGAAATTTGTACCCCGTGCGGTATGAAATTCGTACCCTAAGGGGTATGAAGAATACTAAGAAATGGGCATATGGGGGGTCGAGGCTAGGACTTGTGGTCTCCCGAGGTCCGAGGTATTGGTTTGGAAATATTTAGAGGAGCGGTAAGGTTTCTGTTGGCATGATCCCTTCTCGGCTCATTTCCTTCATTCCTTGGCGACGCTCTCGGCTTTGGCTTCACGCGATGCATTGAGTCGAGCATGCCTTGCGTACCTTTGGGAACCGGACCAAAAGGCCGATTAACATTTTCCCCCCAAATTACGTCTTGTCTTGACATGATGTGCTTTGTATTATTTGAAGTAGTTGTCAAGTTGTTGACCTTTCCTGTAAACCTAAGAAAAATAAGCATTAGTCATTGAGCTCGTTTACTATAGAGCTGTAAATGAGTCGTGGTGGGCGCGACGGTGTGTTTACGTCGCTAAGTACTTGCGTTGCCTCGTGCTTGCGCGTTTGTAACGATTTGTATACATGTGCATAGAAAATATACATGCGTATGCATCGTCACTATTTTTCATCTCTCTCTCTTTTTTGCATACCCTCGTACAGGTGCGAAATTTCGTACCATTGATTTGGGTGTAGAATTTCGTACCCTTGGTGGATACAAAATTTCGTACCCTGGGGGTATGAAAAGGCAGGACGGAAAACGAAGGGACACTTCCCTTTTATTATAAATAGTCCCTTCTTCCTATTTTCTCCTTATTGTTTTTTACCTTGACCGCCATTGATTACAAAGCTCCAAGCTTTTGCACTTAGAGGAATTCGAACGTGGAACCTGGTGGGTTTCGAGGGCCCTTAGCGGCACGAGCCCAAGACGAGAGGAGAAGAGGAAGTGGGAGTCGAGGAGACGGGAGAAACTCGCACCCCGACCAGGCACGAAATTCGTGCCTAGAGGGGTTCGAGATTCGTACCCGGCGGGGTACGAAACTTGAGCCCAGCGGGGCACGAGATTTGTACCCCGTGGGGTACGAATTTTGTACCCCGTAAGGTACGAATTCCATACCCCCTGGGGTATGAATTTCGTACCCTGTGGAGTGCGAATTTAGTACCCTGTAAGGGTGTAAACTCCTGTGCTCCTACCGAGGTGCGAAGCCTTCGTGCCTCTCCGGGATCCCCGACCTTTGTTGTCGTGTAGCGCGCTTCCTCCGGAACCCTGAATTTTCTACTATCCACTTATGGGTTCACATCTCTCTTGTGTCACTTGCGTGACTGCACTAACGCGTATGTAAATGACCACATGGTCAATGACTTGAGATCTCACATAGGATAGCACATAAACTAAGACTATGACTGAATTGTTTGAATTTCTTTTGTATATCTTGATTCTACATAACACTGCATGCACATGTTAGTCTACACCAACACGAGGGGTACAGGTTATTCAACTGCGATGTCTAACGCTAGTGTGTTAAAGTATAGTTAGCGATGCATATAAGATCCATGACCAGGAAGACTACGGAAGTTTCCTTGCCGTCATCGCATAGTTCTGACTCTAATAGCAATGCTAGCTCGATGGGCAGCAAGCATGAAACTACTGAAAGATCAACCCCTTCTCAGACGACAAGTTTACCTGAAGTGTTTGAGCATGGAGAACAAACTGAAAGACAACACTCTCTGGTTGTATACAAAGAGGTAGAACACGTGGGCATCGTTGAGAGGGACGCACCGGCGGCTCCAGTGACCCCGGATATGTTGTCCGATGTAGTGATTCTTGAAAATCCAATAGATTCGATGCCATTGTACATGGATGCAACGACAGTTAGGAAAATGACGTTGCGATTCAATATTCCTATGGATCATGCCCATGCACCAGGAGAGGGAGGTAGGTCTCACGCGCCGCTCGAGGGTCTTACTGCTTGGAATTGACAAGCTCATGTTTCTGGGTGCGTTCCCCCAGCCAGTGACTTCATTCGGGACATGATGTACTACTTCCGCATTGCACCGTCGCAACTACACCCGAATTCATATGCTTCGCTCTTAGGCACTTATGCTCTCTATCGTGAGTACTTGCACTTAGAACCTAATGGGGAAGATATCTGGTACTTGTTTCAATTAAAGAGAAGGGCCAGCATGTCACCTTCCCAGTGGTTCTTGGAAGCATCACCTGCCACTAAGTTCTTTGTTGGGACGTAGCCCAAGCCGTCAGTGTTCAAGCATGAATGGTTCTTCGCGCGTTGTCCTTCTGGATTTGTGAGGAGATGGCTGGAAGGAAGTAAGCTTTCTTTAACTCCGCCTTTTACTGTAAATTTTGCGGATTCACTGTCTCATATTTGATTTCATTTTAATCATGACAGGGAATCCTGAGGCACCCACTGGCACTGAGTACCAACAACGTCTCGAGACTTTACGAGCGATTCCAGTGGAGTTTCGTAAAACTGACACAGTTACAAGTCAGGAGCACCTTCGCCCTGCAGGGTTGCTCCCTGATGATCGGATTATAATTCGGCTCGTTGTTAGAGGCAGTGAGCTGAAAGAGAAGGCGGCAAGGGACAAGGGATCTCCTAGCCGGAAGAGAAAGATGCCCTCCGCTGGGCCCAAACCGCTAAAGGCTGCTAAGTCACAAGGAGACATTGGTGGAGACGAGGCCGGTGGTGAGGAGATAGTTTCTCGGGATGAGGGTCCGTTGGATGCTCATGTTCTGCCTCCGACAGAAGAGGCAGAGGGGGGAGGGAGGAGGGGAGTGTCGTCCATGGCACAGTCTCCTGCGACTCCTTAAGAGACCGCCACTTCACTTAAGGCATATGACCAGTTTGACGGTCTTAATAAGCTTGCTATAGACTTGTCTCCCTGGATGGGTACGACAGGTATGGATGAGCTAGCTCTAGCTGCGAAGGGGATTATTGCTTCGAGTGGACCATAATTTGGTCTTTGTTGAGAGAACACTTAGGGCATACACTCATAAACACCGCATAGCATAGAGATTGTCCGTGTGCTAGAAGTATCTGACTTTGAATTTCTTTTTTTGCAGGTGATATGGCAAGAGGACGCGGAGGACGAGCTTACGAGCATGAAGGTCGCTGATATCCCAGGAACCCGTTTTTTGATAGCTTTTGGAGAGGGACTAGCCTATGTGGTGACTCCCCACCTCTACAAGATCATAGCAGTGAGAGTCGTCACCGAGATAGGTCTCGACGATCTCTGACTACCCCCAATCTGAGCATCAGTAGGAGATTCTCGGCTCGACTTAGGGGCTTAGGGCGCTTGTCAATGACAGCTCCTTCACACACAATGCCTTTGGCTTCCGTCCAGACCACTAAGGGGAAGGAGTCATCACTTAGCAAGCCAAGGCCGAAGGGAGAGACTACAACGGGGAGGCAAGATCTAGTGGTGCCTGAGAAGTAAGAGCTCGACATGATGAAAAGAAGGTGTTGCTGAAGCAGAATTTCCCTTGGCATTTGAAACACACCACCTCCGTTAAGGTCACTCACAAAGGGAATGCCTTAATTTTTGGTGGAACATTATAGGTAAAAGACACAGATAACTTACAAGACAGACATATATAAGCAGCAGAAAACTAAATTTATTTCATTCGTGGTTCATAACAAAAACATTACGGCAAACTGTCTCAAATCAACTACCAAATCATTACATCAGAATCTTTGTCTTGATTATAACATAAAGAAGCATAAAACAAAATAAAACTGCATAAATCCCCAAGTAGTAGTGTGTCCAAAGCCATAGCCAAAGATAAGAAGTTACAAACTATATATCACAGAGTCTTCAAGCTTGGAAAGATGAACGGTCCAAATTAAGCAGAGTTATTCCCTCCCTGGGTACCTGAGGGGGGAGGGCGGAAACGGAAGAAAAGAGAGCAAAAGAAAAATGGGTCAGACATAAGTCTGGTAAGTCTAGTGATTATTCAACATGTAAACTGATAAGAGAACCATGACTTGAATAAGCTGGACACAGGACAATAACAAGGAAATAAGGTAACATAGGAAAAGGCAAGATAAACAAGGCAAGATAAACTAAACATACTATCGCACTCATATCCATATTCTCTGCACCTACTAGATATTTCAACCATCATCATGAGTTCAAACCCAGAGATCCCTTTTTATCGATCGGATCCTACTCGCACGCATTTACTACTTATGTCATATGGCCTCGCTCGATTGTAGATACATGTGCTGGTCCCACAATGGGGTGTATCAAATCCTATGGTGGCAACCCGACACGATTCAAGATGCACAGTGTATAACTACTGATGCTCAGTGCCTGCTTTTTCCACTCCGGAGTACGTGCACGCCCGTACTCCGTCGGAACCCACACTGACGCACCAACCGTCGTTGTTTTGACCACTTATAATCAGCCCAGTAATCGTGGCCCACCCTGCCTAGTTCAGGGTACCATGATACATCTATGTGGGTTACCGCTGAAATAGGTCCCTGTTATTAGGGTTTCCTAATCAACATGTTAAATTGGTTAAGTGTCCAAGTTATTCTAACCCCACCCATCAGTTTAGTTAACATGTTGTATTGGTTAAGTGTTGCCTTAATTAATTTAACCCTACCATTCCTAACTTAGCTTTAATTCATTCATTAAAGCACCAACCACTCACATTAGACAGGTATTGTTGCGGTCACTGGATGTGCCGGTCGGGTCCGGGCAGTTTTACACTGCAACTCAGTCTAACCTCGGGTTCTTTTGGGCTCGATGCACTAACCTCTCACATTTGATATATATTGTTACGGTTGCTGGATGTGCCGTGCGGTTCCGGACAGTCTTACACCGTAACTCAATCTAACCTTGGGTTAGGCATATTCATCTTTTCTAAATTTACATATTTACCTCTTTATATTTATATGTAAATTATTGTCATTCAAGTTAAGCCCCACTTTCCCTTTTTAATCAAGTTCATAATTTTAGGTATAAAAATTTATACCACTTTATGCCATAAAACATTTACAAGTTTATGAGCCAAATATGCCAATTATATGTATTTTCATGTTTTTCCCCGAATGTTACCCCCGTTAAACGTTCGCATAAATCACATAAAATGTTAGGCTCGCTACATAGCCTAATTCATACACAAAAGGGGAAAAGAGGAACATGTAATAATTTCAACATCATAAAAATATGGATCTAACTACACATGTGTCATATGAATATGGCATAGAACAATATACATTTAATTATGAACTTGCAAATTTAGATCTACTCAACATGAATCGTGAAATAGAGGTTTTACATAGAACTACATAAACTGAAAATTAGGCATGTAGTTGCGAACTTGCAAATTAGTTGGATCAAATTTAACATGAACCTAATCAAATTAGAATGTAGTTTTGGTCATATATGTGATCATGGTTGAACTTACATAAACATAGCAAAATTCCCAAATTGTCATACAACATATAGGTGTCATTACCAAATCATACAACTTGAACGTCATCGCCAAATTTATACAATATGGTATGTCATCGCCAAATTACAAAATATGATGTGCCATCGCCAAATTATACAATATGATATACCATCGCCAAATTATAATATGTCATCGCCAATTTTATGTCATCGCCAAAGTATACAACATAATATGTCATCGCTAAATTACACAACGTACATGTCATTGGCTAATTATACCACATATGGATTCATTCAAAGCATCAACATTTCTCATCAAATTACATACAACAAGATCACAAACTTAACATGATAAGAGTCATAGTCTAAATCAATTTAGTTTTAAAAGAAAAGGATAGGCATAAATTTACATCAGGCGTTGTTCTACATCGAGTTATTTAGTCACGATTCTAATATCATTTAGGTCTAAATGATAACTGGACTTACAAAAAGGAGACTAGTCTTGTGTTCTGGGATCTGTATTCTAAAATTGAATAGCTCTCCTTTGTTGTAGACGTTGAATTCTCTTAGTTGAATTAGATTTGATTTGTAATTCCTAACTTGCTTTCTAGTTGAAGGAGAATGGCGGTTATTCTAGGCTAAGTACTGACAGCATGACGGTCTTAGGAATATTTTTGTGTGGCTTAGGGTTTAGATTTAGGTTGCTTATATAGAAGGTTGATTTAACAGGAGACGTCAGATTAACTTAGAGCAAATCAAAGCCATTCAAACCTAAGAGAACCAACCAGAACTTGCCACACAAGCCCTAATGACACAGCAAATTGTCACACAAAGAAACACGTCAGATTTTCAGATCTGACCCGAGAGGGAGGTCGACCCCCAGGTCGACCTGCATGGGGGGAGGTCGACCCCCTGGTCGACCTCCTGGTCGACCTGGCCTTGGGCGGGAAAATTCCCGCCCAGCCCGCTTCTGCTTCTGATTTTGAATTTTGAATTTTCTGAACTTTAATCTGGGCTGGTTTATTTAAATTCTTGAATCTTCTGAAGGTCATAACTCCTTCATACGGAGTCTGATTTACGCAAACTCGGGCTCTATCTCAAGCAGAATTCCAAGACGAATGCAATGGCGTAACCCTTTTCCCTTAATTCTCACATTTGTAATTATTTATTCTTTAATTCTTTACTTTAATGTTTACATAAAATACAGGGTGTTACATTCTCCCCTCCTTAAAGGATTTCGTCCCCGAAATCTTCGAGTCAAGGAGAACGTATATCCTACCATCCAATCGTCCATCTACTCATCCATCAAACACAGGCGTCCATTGTCCTTAAAAAGACATCTAATGCTTCATGATCATATGCATAGTGTGTGTACATGTCCTTATCTAATGCAAAATCAGGCGGTCTACTGATTCAGTTGGCCTCCTTGATGCAAATTATGTCAGTGTCATGCGTCCATTATGTATGCAATCATGCCTAATCATACTTTCTACATGAGTGCACAATCATTCATACAAATGCAACGTCCATATGATAACACATCAAGTTTCAATCATATACAAATACATATATGCATATGCAATATGAAAGTGACTGAGCCGATCTAACACCTAATGTGCGTGTATATGCATCAACGAGCAACCACTAGCAACCACTTGCAACCATCAATCATAACATGTTTCAAATACATGTTTACATCCATTGGTTTCTACCTAAGGATCAAGAATAGCACTGAGGAAAAATACCAAAAAGATAGATACGAGCATGAACAAACTTAAGGAAAAAGAGATCAAAGATGTACCCTCAAAAAAGAAAAGGGTAGGCTGCGCGTATCTTGGTCTCAGTCTCCCAAGTCGCGTCTTCCTCAGCGTCACTCCATTGAACTTTAACAAGTTTGATTTCGCGGTTGCGTAGCTTTTTGACTTCTGTACCCAAGATACGAGTTGGAACTCTTCTCATAGTCGCCTCTCGTTCTACTTCTACTTCCTCTAACATGCTTGGTTCCACCACTTCCGCAGACTCATGTAAGCACTTCCGTAGGTGAGAAACGTGAAAGACATTATGAACTCTAGCCAATCTTTCGGGCAGCTCTACTCTGTAAGCCATCTTCCCAATCTTTTCAATGATAGGAAACGGCCCAACAAATCTTGGTGCCAACTTTCCTGTGGATCCGAAGCGAACGACGTTCCTCAAAGGAGATACTTTAAGGAAAACCCTGTCTCCAACCTCAAACTCAAGGTCGGTCCTTCTTTTATTTGCGTAGGACTTTTGTCTATCTTGGGTAGTCTTCATTTTTCTTCGTATCAAGTCCACTTTCTCTGAAGTTTCTCTAATCATATCTGGTCCAAGTATGAGCTTGTCTGTAGACTCCCACCAACAAGTTGGTGATCGGCATGGTCTTCCATATAAAGCTTCGAAGGGTGCCATGCCTATGGTGGCTTGGTAGCTATTGTTGTAGGCAAACTCCACCAAAGGAAGATGATCTTCCCATGTTCCTCCAAAGTCAAGAATGCATAATCTCAAGAGATCTTCTAATACTCTGTTTACCCTCTCCGTCTGACCATCGGTTTGGGGGTGATAGGTCGTGCTTAAGCATAGCTGTGTGCCTATAGCCCCTTGCAAGCTCTTCCAAAACTCACTCGTAAAGATAGGATCCCGGTCACTCACAATGCTGGAGGGTATCCCATGGAGTCGAACTATCTCTTTAAGATAAATGAATGCTAAAGATGAGGTAGTCCTTCTACTTTTAACGGGTATAAAGTGAGCGCTTTTTGTGAGCCTGTCCACTATTACCCAAATACTGGTATTGCCCCTTCTTGACCTAGGCAGCCCATCAATAAAGTCCATTGAAATGCTATCCCATTTCCACTGTGGGACCTCTAGAGGATGAAGCAAACCACCATGCTTCTTTTGCTCCACCTTGACTTGCTGGCATATTAAGCACTTAGAGACGAATTCAGCTACATCACTCTTCATGCCATTCCAAAAGAAAACCCTTTTTACGTCTTTATACATCTTGTCTCCACCTGGGAGTATGGTCAACTTGGAATGATGTGCCTCTTCGAGAACCTTCTTCACCAAATCCCTTGCTTATGGGACACATAGCCTTCCATCCCGCCTCAGCCAACCCTTATCATTGATGGAGTATCTATTGAGGTGACTAGAAGTCTCACCCCTAATTAGCTTATCCATCACATCAACTAGTTAAGGGTCTTCACGTTGCGCGGTTCCTATTGAGTCCAAAAGAGTAGGCCGCACTTCTAGCATGCTAACAAACCAGTCACATGATCGATGGAGGGTCTAAAGTCAAAATTGGCTATGTATTCCAAGCTCTGCCTTTCTACAAAGAGAGGGCTTAAGGTCAGCTTCTTTCTACTCAAGCCGTCTGCTACTACATTGCCCTTGCCAAGGGTATAGGAAATCTCGAAATCGTAGGATGCCAAGAACTCCATCCACCTTTGTTACCGCAAGTTAAGATCTTTCTGCGAGAAAAGGTACTTCAACGATTTATGGTCAGTATTTAATTCAAATTTCTCACCTAGGAGATAATGGCGCCAAGACTTAAGCGCAAAGCCGATTGCAGCCAACTCTAGATCTTGGGTTGGGTAGTTTTTCTCATGTACTTTCAACTGTCTGCATCCATAAGCTACTACCTTCCCTTCTTGCATCATGACAACACCTAGTCCCATACCACATGCATCCGTGTATACGGTTAGCATCTTGCTCCCATCCGGCAATGTCAGAACTGGGGCTGTTGTTAGAGCCCTCTTTAATCATTGGAAAGCAACATCGCAATCCAAATCCCAATTGAAAGTTAGGTTCTTCTTCATCAACCTTGTAAGCGGAGCAGAGATTTTCGCAAAGTCTTTGATGAATTTTCGGTAAAAGCCCGCTAGCCCGAGGAAGCTTCGGTCGCTTTTCGTGGAACCTTCCAATCTTGCACCGCAACTACTTTTGCGAGGTCCACAGCTAACCCTTCCTTGGATACCACATGTCCAAGAAACCTTACTTCCTCTATCCAGAAGTGGCATTTGGAGAATTTGGCTTTCAGCTGATGTGCTCGAAGAGTATCCAAGAATTCTTTTAAATGCTGAGCATGCTCTTCCTCACTCTTTGAGAAAATCAAAATGTCATCTACGAAGACCACCACAAACTTATTAAGGAACTCCCCGAACACCCTGCTCATCAAATCAACGAAATAAGCGGGTGCATTTGTCAAGCTGAAAGGCATGAAAAGCCACTCGAAGAAACCATCCTGGGTTCTGAATGCAGTCTTATCAATACTGCCTTCAGCCGCTCTTATCTGATGAAACCCGGTAGCTAGATCTAGTTAGGAGAAAACCGATGCACCTACAAGCTGATTGAACAAGTCGTCTATTCTTGGGAGTGGGTGCCTATTCTTCTTGGTCAGCTTGTTTAGCTCCCTATAATCCACGCATAGGCGAAGCGAACCATCCGCTTTAGTTGCGAACACTACTGGAGCACCCCATTCAAAAATACTCCGCCTTATAAACCCCTTCTCAAGCAACTCTTTAACTTGCTTGCTGAGTTCTTTCCTCTCCCTTGGAGCCATGTGTCTAACAGGTAGAGCAACGGGTTTTGCATTATCAACGAGGTATATGCGAAAGTCTATCTCCCGCTTCGGAGGTAAGCCCTTCACCTCTTCAAACACATCCGAGTATTCACGGACTACTCTAACAGATTGCAAGTTCTCAACAGATGCATCAAGAGATTCTAGATAAATAAGCATAACATAGTTCATGGGATTACAAGATATTTCGAGAGTGTTACCGAGGCGAGTCAAAAGTCTAACCGCTCTCTTTTCACAATCGAGGATGGCAACGTTACTGGATAGTCAATCCATGCCTAGAATCAACCCATAGCCCGTGAAGCCCAAAACATAGGCATTACATCTAAACCCCACACTTAGTACAGAAATTTCCAAATCCAGACAAATCATTGACAAATAAGTTGAGCCCCCAATTGGATTTGAAACAACTAAGGGATCCTTTACTAAACTGGTGTCTAGGTGCAGAGATTCAACTAAAGCAGTAGATATAAAAGAGCGCGATGCGCCAGAATCAAAGAGTGTACGAATAGGATGATCAAAAAGATAAACTAAACTCTCAACAGAAACATTTCTACCTCGTTCTTGCGGAGGTGGAATGAGAGCATGGACCTGCCCTCCAGAAGTAGATCCAGCTCTCTGCCCTTGCCCTTGCTTTCTTGGGAAGTCTCTTGCCAGGTGTCCTGTCTCGCCGCAATGGAAACAGCCACCCATCTTCCTCTTCTTCTTTCTGCAGCCCTTAACCAGATGTCCAGGAATGCCACAAAAATTACACTTCCTCTTGACACGGGGTTTGTTGTTTTTCCCGCCCTTCTTGGAATCTGTCTTCTTGCTCTGTGATCCTTCCACTTTCTTATCTTGAGGTACTTTCACCTTTGTCTCTTTCTTGCCAACCTTATCTTCTTCTTTTAACAGTGCCATGTCCAGCAGTCTCTCATAAGTCGCACCCATAGGTATATGGGACATAGCTACGCTGTGCAGTGGCTTATTCAATCCTTTAACAAAACGGAGAGCCTTCTTATGTGGAGTGTTCACTAACTCCAACCCGAACCTAGCCAGCTGGTTGAATTGGTTAACGTATTCCTTGACCGACATACTCCCTTGTTTAAGAGCTAAGAACTTCTCCATTTGTAGGCTTCGTTCAGCTTGTGAGAGGAATTTCATTTCAAACCTCATTCTAAAATCCATCCAAGTTTCAATTGGTCTTTCAGCGTTAGTAACTTCCCACCAATAGGAAGCTTCATCTTTGAGAAACCATACCTCCAACTGTATCTTCTGCCTATCATCCACTTCGAAGATATCGAACAAATCCTCAGTCTCTTTGAGCCAGTTTCTTGCTTCCACGAAGGATTCATTTCCATTGAATTTCTTTCCACCCATGGCCCGAAAGTCCCTACATATTTTTAAGAAAGCATTTGCATGCGGAGGAGGAGGAGGAACCGCAGCAGCTGGGGGAGGAGGAATGTCTGTTGGGCCTACGACATTACCCTTAGCCTCTAGGTACCTTCTGAACCAGCAAGGTACCGGCACGCCCTCTGGAAGGTTAAGATCCCCAGACATGCTGAAATGAAAAAGGAAAGATTCAAAACAAAGGACTGAAAGATAGTGCACATGGCTTTGGGGGATTATGCCTTTTTAAAATAGAACACTTTTTCTTGAAAATTGCTTCTTTAAACTTCCTTTTGAAAAACAGTTTTCAAAATTTTTATCTGATCTGGTAAACCTTTGCTCCGATACCAAGTGAAACACCCCACCTCCGTTAAGGTCACTCACAAAGGGAATGCCTTAATTTTTGGTGGAGCTTTATAGGTAAAAGACACAGATAATTTACAAGACAAACATATATAAGCAGCAGAAAACTAAATTTATTTCAATCGTGGTTCATAACAAAAACATTACAGCAAACTGTCTCAAAACAACTTCCAAATCATTACATCAGAATCTCTGTCTTGATTATAACATAAGGAAGCATAAAACAAAATAAAACTGCATAAATCCCCAAGTAGTAGTGTGTCCAAAGCCATAGCCAAAGATAAGAAGTTCCAAGCTATACATCACAGAGTCTTCAAGCTTGGAAAGATGAACGGTCCAAATTAAGCTGAGTTATTCCCTCCCTGGTTACCTGAGGGGGGCGGAAACGGAAGAAAAGAGAGCGAAAGAAAAATGGGTCAGCATAAGTCTGGTAAGTCCAGTGATTATTCAACATGTAAACTGATAAGAGAACCATGACTTGAATAAGCTGGACATAGGACAATAACAAGGAAATAAGGTAACATAGGATAAGGCAAGATAAACTAATCATACTATCGCACTCATATCCATATTCTCTGCACCTACTAGATATTTCAACCATCATCATGAGTTCAAACCCAGAGATCCCTTTTTATCGATCGGCTCCTACTCGCACGCATTTACTATTTGGGTCATACGCCTCGCTCGATTGTGGATACCTGTGTTGGTCCCACCATGGGGTGTATCAAATCCTATGGTGGCAACCCGACACGATTCAAGATGCACAGTGTATAACTACTGATGCCCAGTGCCTGCTTTTTCCACTCCGGAGTACGTGCATGCCCGTACTCCATCGGTACCTACACTGACGCACCAACCTAGTTGTTTTGACCGATTATAATCAGCCCAGTCATCGTGCCCCACCCTGCCTAGTTCAGGGTACCATGATACATCTGTGTGGGTTACTACTGAAATGGGTCCCCGTTACTAGGGTTTCCTAATCAACCTGTTAAATTGGTTAAGTGTCCAAGTTAACCTAACCCCACCCATCAGTTCAGTTAACATGTTGTATTGGTTAAATGTTGCCTTAATTAACTTAACCCTACCATTCCTGACTTAGCTTTAATTCATTCATGAAAGCACCAACCACTCATATTAGACAGGTATTGTTGCGGTCACTGGATGTGCCAGTCGGGTCCGGGCAGTTTTACACCGCAACTCAGTCTAACCTTCGGTTCTTTTGGGCTCGATGCACTAACCTCTCACATTAGATATATATTGTTATGGTTGCTGGATGTGCCAGGCAGTTCCGGGCAGTCTTACACCGTAACTCAATCTGACCTCAGGTTAGGCATATTAGTCTTTTCTAAATTTACATATTTACCTCTTTATATTTATATGTAAATTATTGTCATTCAAGTCAAGCCCCACTTTCCCTTTTTAATCAAGTTCATAATTTTAGGTATAAAAAATTATATCACTTTATGCCATAAAACATTTACATGTTTATGAGCCAAATATGCCAATTATATGTATTTTCATGTTCTTCACTCAACGTTACCCCCGTTAAACGTTCGCATAAATCACATAAAATGTTAGGCTCGCTACATAGCCTAATTCATACACAAAAGGGGAAAAAGAGGAACATGTAATAATTCCAACATCATAAAAATATGGATCTAACTACACATGTGTCATATGAATATGGCATAGAACAATATACATTTAATTATGAACTTGCAAATTTAGATCTACTCAACATGAATCGTGAAATAGGGGTTTTACATAGAACTACATAAACTGAAAATTAGGCATGTAGTTGCGAACTTGCAAATTAGTTGGATCAAATTTAACATGAACCTAATCATATTAGCATGTAGTTTTGGTCATATATGTGATTAAGGTTGAACTTACATAAACATAGAAAAATTCCCAAATTGTCATACGACATATAGGTGTCATTACCAAATCATACAACTTGAATGTCATTGCCAAATTTATACAATATGGTATGTTATCGCCAAATTACACAATATGAGATGCCATCGCCAAATTATACAATATGATATACCATCGCCAAATTATAATATGTCATCGCCAATTTTATGTCATCGCCAAAGTATACAACATAATATGCCATCGCTCAATTACACAACATATATGTCATTGGCGAATTATACCACATATGGATTCATTGCAAAGCATTAACATTTCTCATCAAATTACATACAACAAGATCACAAACTTAACATGATAAGAGTCATAGTCTAAATCAATTTAGTTTTAACGGAAAAGGATAGGAGTAAATTTACATCAGGTGTTGTTCTACATCCAGTTATTTAGTCATGATTCTAATATCATTTAGGTCTAAATGATAACTGGACTTACAAAAAGGAGACTAGTCTTGTGTTCTGGGATCTGTATTCTGAAATTGAATAGCTCTCATTTGTTGTAGACGTTGAATTCTCTTAGTTGAATTAGATTTGATTTGTAATTTCTAACTTGCTTTCTAGTTGAAGGAGAATAGCGGCTATTCTAGGCTAAGTACTGACAGCATGACGGTCTTAGGAATATTTTTGTGTGGCTTAGGGTTTAGATTTAGGTTGCTTATATAGAAGTTTGATTTAATAGGAGCCATCAGATTAACCTAGAGCAAATCAAAGCCAATCAAACCTAAGAGAACCAACTAGAACTTGCCACACAAGCCCTAATAACACAGCAAATCGTCACACAAAGAAACACGTCGGATTTTCGATCTGACCCGAAGGGGAGGTCGACCCCCAGGTCGACCTGTATGGGGGGATGTCGACCCCCTGGTCGACCTGGCCTTGGGGGGAAAATTCCCGACCAGCCACCTTCTGCTTCTGATTTTGAATTTTGAATTTTCTGAACTTTAATCTGAGCTGGTTTATTTAAATTCTTGAATCTTCTGAAGGTCATAACTCCTTTATACGGAGTCCTATTTACGCAAACTCGGACTTTATCTCAAGCAGAATTCCAAGACGAACGCAATGTCATAACCCGTTTCCCTTAATTCTCACATTTGTAATTATTTATTCTTTAATTCGTTACTTTAATGTTTACAGAAAATACGGGGTGTTACAGCATTACTTCGATGTGATGATATTCCTTCCTGACCTTAGTCCACCTCCTGCTAGGGATTCTGGGGAGATATGGATGCATGTGAAGGCTGCGTATCATCAGGCTAACGGGCTTACTGGGTATTCCTACCATCTCTCGGAGCTGATTGGGAGGAAAAACTAGGAGCTCATCAACCAGGGGTTGAACATTGATGCTGAGCGGACCACCATCATTAATTTGAATAAGGAAATAGGTGGGTCTTCTCCTTGTGTTGTTGTAAACATGTTCTCATTCGCCTTTATACTTTTGGGTGTTAATTCTTAATTTCGTTGTTACAGTGGAGATGATGCATGCATACATGATACTGAAGAAAGAGGCTGCGCATGCCGACTCAACTTTTAAGGACACGGTGGCCTCTTTGACTATTGAAAACACGACCCTGAAAAGAGACAAGGCTAAGCTGGAGAAGGCGTATGCCGAGCTGGAATAAGATCAAGAGTGAGTAACCCAGCTTCAGAATGATAACATTGTTTTGAAAGCGGATAATGAGAGGCTAAAGGCGGAGAATGCATAGGTTATTGAGCTGAGAAGGCAGCTTGAGGTGATGAAGAAGGCAAAGGAGGATGCCAAGGCTAGTAACAGGGATGTGTTGAGCTTGGCAGATGGATTAAAGGCCGAGCATTTGAGAGGTGGAGCAGTTGAGAGAGGAGCTTAAGGATACCGAGTTTCGGGTAGAGGCATCCTTGGTGGAGCATATCTGGAATATGTATGTCAAAGTTCTTAAGTTCCGCGGGCTCTCATGGGTTGAGGACTATGCCCGAGAGCTGGCTCAGACCTGGGAGAGATTGGTGTCGTATGAGGCTTACTTAAGCCAAGTAGCTATCAGGTCATTGGATGAGCGCCAACTTATAATTGATCTCCTGACTATTGAGGAGCATGAAAAACTAGAGGAGGGGAAGAAGCTGTTGCAGGAGGATGCAGAGAGAGAGGTTGGCGAGGCTTACTACTGAAAAAGGGAAGTCTATCGTGACTGAGAGTGTGGTGGTAGTAGAGACCTTCACAAGATGAGGCTCTTATCATCCATTGTCCCCTGAATCCACCATGACAAGTGATCCCGCAGTCTTGGCTCGGGCATCGACCGAGTATGATCCTGAATATTCGGGACTGGGAGAGACCGGATTCACTTTATCGGCGATGACGAGCACACTTGCCATCATTCCTACACCATCCCTGACTGGAGGTAAATTTCCGTTACTGTGTATTCCTTAAGATGATGTGATTACCGAATTTGTAGACTAAAAGGATGTGTTTTTACTGTGCAGCCCTTCCTGAATCTACCATGACACCGGGCTTTGCCCCCCTGATTCCACAGACAATAGGGTATTGGCTAGAGCTGCAAGGAATGTAGCTTGGAGTAGGCGGCGGTCAGTAGGATACTTTTTCAGACATCAGGCTAGTGTCCAGCGTTCATGAGTGCTTTGCGGAGGAAAGAGAGGTGGTAAATAGCCAGAGTGCTCGCGTGATGGGCCCAATGGATGTTGATGTGCCTTCGATGCAGGCCATGGTCGATTCTATGAAGGTGTGGATGGTGGCTAAGTGTGAGGAGAAAGAGGAGAAGAGCCGGCAGGACGAAGCTGCTAGACATGAGGCCCAAATGAAGGCCAGGCAGGATGCTGAGGGGAGAGCCACTGCTATGGCTGAGCAGAGGAAGGATGAAGATGAGACGGAAAAGAAGAGAGCTTCGGATGAGGTCTAGAAAAAGGAGGACGAAGAAGTCCAACAGAGGGCCACCGAAACCCTTAAGAAGCTTAAAGCTGATGATGCCTCGACGCTTAAGTCCCAAAAATTGGCTGGGAGAAAGGTGGCCAAGGAGGCCAAGAAGAAATCGGAGCAGGAGACTACATAAATCACTGGGAAGGGTGATGCTGTGATAGCCCTTGCCGCTGGTGCTGCCCCCAAGTCGTTGCACTTCACTACCCCTATTGAGATCACAAAAATTTCAAGCAGTGATGGGAAAGGCGAGAGGCGCCTCCCGATCTCTCACGAGTCGAAGACCCCTCCAAAAGGCAGGGGAGGAAAAAACAGATCAGGAAAGAAGAGACCCAGCACGATTGGTGAGCCGTCTAGTGTAGAATCTGCAAAAAAGAAGAAGCACAAGAAAAAAAGGCATGATTAGTGTTAGCAACCGTAGTAGATGTTACCATCATTTTGGTTATGTAGGCCGATAGTACATGCGAGTACGGCCCTCGCTTTTGGTTTTTCAAGACACGGTGTGGTTCTCATGTACACCCTGTCATTAGAAAAGGAAAATGCCAGACTCGTAGCTTATTTAGTGTGTGTGTGTGGAAATGAATGTGAATTAGTAAAAATTGTATTTCGTGTTAAGTGTTCGAATGTTCATCTCATGTTTTCCAGCGTCCTGTACTTGCACAAGCGTACTTATTGTTACACTAACAGAAATACGATTGGGGATCTCGTTCTGGGGCATTTCCAGTTGTGGAGATCGAGTGCCGGTTTCTGGAGGATTCCCTCCGCCCAGGAACCCCGTGGTAGTGGAAAATCTATAGGTGCTTTCTACCTTGGACTACCTAGAGAGGTCCAAGTAGGTTGAAGGCATGGACATCGCAGTTCGTCCAGTGGGGCGGCTCTCCCGTCGTTTATTCAGGGTATGAGTGTAGGCATCGTTTATCGCCTAAGACAGCCCGGATGATCAGCCCGTAGGGTCCGATCGTGGCCATGGGCTGCACCTAAGCCTTGAGAGCTTCGGGGAGGAAACGATTTAAGGTCAGTCTCGGCGCTGTGCCAAGATTCGACGGATGCTCGAATCCATGTGAGAAGTTTCACGTTAGATTGGTTGGTGGGCTGCCCCTAAGTCCGGGGACTTGAGAGCGGAATGATTTATCCTCGGTCTCGGTGTTGGGCCGAGATTCAAGCTAGAGGTTGTTTATACTCGATCGCTTCGTGGGCCAGGGACTCGAGTAGCGGTGTCGGATCCCGTGCTCGGGGTGCCGATCGGTGCCAGTAGTGTTGTCCTCGATGTCGGCTCGAGGTTTGGATGGCAACATCGGCTCCCATGCCGGGGGTGCCAATGCGGCGATCGAGAGTTTTTGCATACAAATCAGTTGTGATAATCAATCACACATATCGTGCAAGGAGTAAAACATGGAAAGGAGACAGGAAACTGAACATCATTTCTACTGATAACTTTGGTAGTAATAGCCATTACAATGCTTGAATTGTAAGAAAACAAAACATCATTGGAAAGCACAAACAACTGTACACCAAGTTATGTGAAATAATGTTGGAGATGTTCGTTGTTTCATGCCCTTGGAAGTTCGGCTCCGTCCACGGTTGCAAGTTTGAAAGTTCCATTTGTGAGTTTATGTTGTATGGCATATGGGCCTTCCCAGCGAGGACCGATGTCGATCGGTTGAAGAAAGACCCCTTTTGGACGAGGTCACCGATATTGAGGTCCTTAGGACGAACTCTGGAGTTGTAGTATCGGGCTACTCATCGTCGTTGGGCGACAGCTCTGAGTTCTGCTTCGTTTCTTTTTTTTCCGAGTAAATAGAGTGATTCCATAAGTAAGTCTTGATTGGTTCGTGGACCATAGTAGGTGACTCGATGAGATGGAAGTTTGAGCTCATTGGGGATGACGGCTTCGGATCCGTAGGCAAGGGCGAATGGAGTGTTTCCGGTGGTAGACCTGTGGGTGGTCCATTAGGCCCATAGGGACAGAGAAAGCTTGTCTTCCCACCTGCCCCCAGCCTTTTCCAGGCGCTTCTTGATAATGGATTTGATAACTTTGTTAATAGTCTCGACTTTCCCATTGGCTTGATGGTGAGCTACCGTTGAGAATCTTTTTTCGATGTTGTGCCACTGACAGAAGGTCTTGAACTCTGCATTCTCAAACTGGGTTTCATTATCAGAGACGATGGCCTGAGGGACCCATAGCAGGTGATGACATTGTGGACGACGAAGTTGATTATCTTCTTGGTGGTGATCGCGGTGAGAGCTTCGGCTTTTGCCCATTTGGTAAAGTAATCAACTGCGACGACAGCATAGTGTGATCCGCCTTTAACCATTGGAAGAGTTCTGATGATGTCTATTCCCCACATAAAAAACGGCCAAAGACTGACCATTTGTGTCAGTTAGGTAGGCGGGGCTCTTAGAATCTTTGAGGAGCGCTGGAATTTGTTGCACTTGTTAGCATAGTTTGGGGCATCTTGATCGAGCATGAGCCAGAAGTAGCCATGCCTGATGATCTTTCTCGCTAAGGTTTGCCCTCCTGTGTGGTCACCGCACTCACCTTCATGTACTTCAGTTAACACTCGATTGGCATCGTTACGGGCTATGCACCTTAATAACGGGACAAAGAAGCCTTTACGGTAGAGTACTCCATCCATGAGAAGGTAGCGAGCCGATTGGCGAGTGAGCGCTCGTCTTTCTTTGTAGCGTCCCGGGAGGGTCACGTGTTGTATATAATTCTTGATCAGTGTCATCCAAGACTCAGGCTCGGTTTCAGCGTTATGACCACCTCGTTTTGCATTTGCTTAATGCTTGGTGAATCGAGCACTTCGGCTGGGGAGAATCCCATGAGCTGTGAATCCTCGGAGATTGCCAGCTTGGCTAGCGACTCTGCTCTTTCATTTTGTTTTCGGGGAATGTACGTGATGATAAAGTGGTCAAAATTGGTGACAATTCCTGAACCCGGGTCAAATATAGGGAAAGCCATTCCCCTTTAGCCTGGTATTCTCCCTGTACCTGGTGCACGATGAGTTGTGAATCGGAGAAGATTTGGATGGTTCCTAGCTTAAGTTCGATCGTGATTCTAAGTCCGACTATCAAAGCCTCATATTCTACGTCGTTGTTAGTAGCAAGGAAGCTGAGCTTTAGTGCATAGCATATCGAGCATTCCTCTGGAGTAATGAGCACGACTCCAGCTCCGGAACATTTGCTGTTAGAGGACCCATCCACAAATAACTTCCATTGAGTGTCGGGACCTTCGATGTTCTCTGTTGGAGTCTCCTCGGGAGCGGTGAATTCTACTATGAAATCGGTGAGATCTTGTCCGAGGATGGATTGGCAGGGCATGAATGTAATTTCAAATTGACTTAGCTCCATACTCCACTTTAATAGTCATCCGGATGCCTCGGATCGTTGTAGGACCGGTCATAGCGGCTGGTCGGTATAAACTTTTATAGGATGATAATGGAAGTATGGTCAAAGCTTCCGAGAGGAAATCAAAAGGCAATATGCTAGTTTCTCAAGCTTCAGATAATTCTTTTCTTCTCCCATCAATCGCTTACTGATATAGTAGACATGTCGCTGAACATGGTCTTCAATGCGCACCAATGTCGAGCTGATCGCCTACACGGAAACAACCAAATAAATGTATAAGTCTTCATGGTCGATAGGTTTGGATAGGATAGGTGGTCCCTTTAAGCAATTCAATAAATATTTGAATGCAACGACGCATTCTAGGGTCCATTTGAAGTTGCGCTTCCCCCTTCGAAGCAAATAGAAAAAGGGAATGCATTTGTTTGTAGCTTTGGAAATGAACCGACTTAACGCGGCGACCTTTCCGTTTAAACTTCGGACATCTTTGATGTTCTGGGGAACTCGAATATCCTAAATAGCTTGGATTTTTCTTGATTGGCGCCTCGGGTGTTGACGATGAAACCCAGGAATTTTCCCAAAGCGACTCCGAAGGAGCACTTTGAGGGATTGAGTTTCATGTCGTATCGGCGGAGGACATCGAACATTTCAGAGAGGTCGTAGAGTGGTTGCTTGATATTTTGGATTTTACTAGCACATCATCCACATATATCTCCATGGATTTTCCAATTTGGTCTTTAAAGAGGCGGTTAACCATTCGCGGATAAGTGGCTTCTGCATTCTTAAGTCTGAAAGGCATGATGCAGTAGCAATAGAGTTCAAGGTTGATTATGAAAGAGGTGTGATATTGGTCGCGAAGATACATTGGAATCTGATTGTATCCTGAGTAAGCATCCATGAAAGATAACAGCTGATATTCGGTTGTTGAGTCAACAAGTTTGTCAATCTTTGGAAGTGGGAAGTTGTCCTTGGGGCATGCCTTGTTTAGATCGGAGAAGTTGATACATGTTCGCCACTTGCTATTAACTTTCTTGACCAGAACTGGGTTGGAGATCCATTCAGGATAGTAGACATCGCGGATGAAGTTGTTGAGTAGCCTTTCTACCTCTTCCTTGAGCGCATTGGACCTTTCAGGTCCTAAGAAGCGGCGTTTCTGCTTGACCAAAAGTAATGTGGGGTCGAGGTTCAACTGGTGGCAAGCAATTGCGAGGTCGATGCCTCTCATGTTTGAGTGTGTCCAGGCGAACACGTCAAGGTTGGATTTTAAGAAATCTACAAGATCTTCTTTTATTGCAGGGTGGAGTTGCGATCAGATTTTCATGATCTTCGATGAGTCATCTGGGCTAATTGGAACGTCCATCGTTGGTTCTACTGGAGTATCCCTTTCATGGTCGGGCTCTTCGTCCTCCCTCGGATCGAGATCGTCAGGAAGACGACTGTGGTGCCTGAGCCAAGGCTCAGACGCCTTTGATTGCTACGCGGAGATGTTTTTGGCACAAGAAGGAAAAGGCACAGCCTTTCCCTTGTCCTTGTTGCACGCGTTCTTCCATTCCCCTACGTAACAGTCTCTTGCGGTTACTTGATCACCTTTAACCTTGCCAATCCCGCTTTCGGTTGGGAACTTCATTAGGAGAGACCATGGGGACATGTAGATTCGGAATTTCGTAAGGAAGTGACGTCCAAAGAAGACATTGTATGGAGAGCTGATGTTGATAACCACGAAAGTGAGGACTCAGATCTGGCTTCGATCTCAGCTACCGAGTTCAATGGGCAGGTCGATCATGCCCACTGGGTGATTGGAGGATCCTTTAAAGTGGTGGATTGTGACATGAAAAGGTTTCAAATCCTTGAGTTTCAACTTCATCTGATCATAGGCAGCTTTGAAGATGATGTTGATCGAGCTCCCCGAGTCGGTTAATGTTAGACCCAAAAGTGGTTCTAACACCCAAGTTGATTAAAAGCAAGATGAAATGAGACAAAAATAAAAATGAACACGCAGGATTTATAGTGGTTCGGCGAAGAAATGCCTACGTCCACTTATTTTTCACTATATTCAATAATTCAGTTGCAAATACAATGTAAGATTCACTCAATTCCACTCACAACTCACTTATATTCACTCAATTGACTAAAACAAAGAATGAAAGATGATTTGGATTCTCCGGGAGTTATGGAGTTCGGATGATGGAGGTAGTTGAATTCTCAAAGTGCTGAAAAAAGATCCTTCTCTTTGTCTCCAGACGGGGTATTTATAGCTGTGAATTTGCTTGAAACTTGGTCCGGGTCGGGGCCACACGTCATCCATTCCACCATCTTCGGGTTCAGATGAAATATTATGTTGACAACGCATCAAAGGAACAGACGTTATGGGTAGGAACTGGTCATAGCCGGTCCAGATATCCAGGCGCTTTTGCAGGAGAATAACAGGGAGCATGGGTTCGGGTCGGAGACGCGCAGATAATGGGTTCGGATCGGGATACCCGATCCGAACCGGATTGGCTTAGATGCGATGCTCTCTTCTTCTCTAATCTGCTCTGCTCCGATCCATTTTCGTGGCAAACAGGTGGCTTTCCGATCCAATCGAGATTTAGTTGCCCTCCGATCTGCTTAGTATGCCTTACCAATTTACTCAATAGGAGTTCACCGATCCGAACAAAGGACTCTTTCCGACCCGAACCGATGGTTTGCTCTGACCCGATCCGAACAGCTGCGGCTATCCAATCTAGATTGTAGTGTCTTCTCCAATCCGAACCGAAGTCTTCTAATTAAAAATGCCCTTCAATGTCTGGTTTCTTGACTTTGTGTTGCCTAGTTCACAAAGTAGGCTAACATTTTGCCCCCTCAAAGGATGCTTCTGTTGTATACGAAGCGTGCTTTGATGTCGTTTGAAATGCTAGTCCTTGAATCAGAACAGTCAGAAAGTCACTTCTGTTCGTTTGTGAAGATGCGTTGCTTTATGAAGACATGTCTCTTATTGCTTATATATATGTCGTGAAATACTTGATTCATTTTCTTCATTTTTGAGTCAAGTCCAGAAGTCCTTCTCAACATATAGTATTCTTCTTAGGTATGTTCTTTCCTAGTTTTTCTTTTAAATCCAATTCGAATGCTAGAGGAATGCACAGATTTCTACCCGGTTCGGTGTCCGACCCGAGCACCTTTTCTTCCTGTTTCGCTTTGCACTGGGTTGATGGGCCAGAAGATGTGGGCTGGCTTGGACTCGGTCCGAACGGAGTAAAATACGGGGAATACAAAGAGCCATCTCACGTCTTATATAAACTCAACCACCCAAACTCTTCTACCTTCTTTACTCCCACAATTCTTTTTCTCCCAGCCTTATACCGAAACCCCACTTCCTAAAAAATCTAAAAACTCCAAACTCCTCGTTTCAATCTTCGAATAACACATCTAGGTATTTTAAATCTCCGATTATTTATGTAATAACTAATTTCAACTAGAATTTGCGTTTAAATCGAGCGATTGGAGTGTGGTGTTTGTTGAACTCCGACGCCTGGATCTCCTCCACCGTTTGTCATCTTCGTTGATGGCGTCTTCGCCGTCTCGAGGTAGCAATGGGGGTCATTGGGATCCAGCGTTAAATGTTCAAGCACATAAACGCTTAACTTCATTTGAGTCTAGTGAAATTTGAAGACGAGAAAGGGGAGAATAGGAATTGGGTTCGGTTCGGGTAAGGAAGTGCTGTAGCAGCGGAGGGGAGGACAAGTTCATACGTTAGGATCGGGTCGGAATGAAATGCAATGTGGAGAAAGCCATGCTTGCCCGACCAGGTCGGATTGGAGGAAGAGATAGAGAAAGGAAAAGGACGTATGGATCCTTTTGTTTGCTGAACCGTTCCGAATGCTTATTCCGATCCGGTGTTAAACTGCTAAATATGAACGTCTTCTCCGAACCAAACAATACGCAGACCCGAGCCGATCCCAGCTATATGCACATCCGATCTGAACCCAACAATAAGCACACCCTACCCGAACTGAATGATATGCATATTCCAACTCAAAGCACAAGACTTTATCCAACCAGGGTTAATCAGTGCCTGACATAATCTTCAACTTAATGAACAGTTAGGGTAGTGCCTTATGAACGTAAACGATCATCAAGATTTATTCTGAACATCGCCGCTCCGTTAGAACTTCGCATTATGCTTTTAAGTGTTTTTCTTCTCATGTTTTGCACACCACACACACTTTAGCTCACACATATGCACAGGGGGGCACGGGATAATTTACTCTAATCCGTGCTATTGCTTCTTCAATAGTTCTATGACAATGAGGCCCAGACGCTCTTCCCGTCTAGCTGAGAGGAAAGAAGCCTCGGAAACTTCTAACAAAATCACTCTTGGGGATATATCTTCTTCGTCTGATCCAGAATGGGACAGCGAGGGTCCAGATTACGGGGTTGGACATCGGGAAAGTGACGAGGTGTCTTCAGAGAATGAAGTTTCTCTGGGTTTTGAGGAGGAAGGAGGGATTGGTGACAATCGAGCACCCGATGAATTTGAATCAGCCATCATATTGGAATCACCCTCGGACTCCGTTGAATCAACAATTGACAACGATCGACTTGTCCGAATTTGCCTAAAATATGGAATAATGAAAAGGGACACCCTAGTGCCCTCACGCTCTGACCGTCCCCACAACCCTCCAGAAGGATATATGACGGTCACTCGATTGATGTGCATGGTCGGCGCCATTCCTCCATTCTCTCCTTTCATCGTTGATTTCTTAAGACAAATGCGGATTGCCCCCATGCAGTTGCATCCCAATTCATATGCCTATTTGCACACCTTGTACATAGCATATCGTGAAATCCTAGGCATAGAGCTCACGTTCGATGACGTTCATTTCTTTTATAATTTCAAGCATCGGACCCGAAAGACTCCATCCTTCTGCTACTTTGAATCAGTCCCAAAAAGGAAGATAATCTCTGCACCATTTAGCAGTAAAGCTGGAGATTCCAGACTAGAATGGTTCTACATAAAGCAACAGTCTGGATGCGCCAGGAGATGGACAAAATCAAGTAAAGCGTTGATTTTTTGAACCCGGACTCTATACACTTGAATCATCACCCTGACCTGTTTTCCTTTTTGTTTGCAGTCGACAATCCCAAACAGATATCAGATCAGGTGTTCTTCGATCGGATGCACCGACTTCTTAATGGCGATCAAAAATTCTTGACTATCGACGAGGTCCTTAAAGATGAATACCTTCACTTTCATGGGCTGCTATCCGTTTTCCGTAGCATCGGCCATGGGACGGTCCCTTACGCATACATTCCTCCAGTGGAGATAGTTCCAGAGACAGGAGAAGGCTCGGGAATTCCTACAGCGCCTCTTCAAACTTCACCTTCTCCATCTTCCACACAAGATGATGAATTGGCTAATCTGGCCGAAAAGCATCGTGAAGGGTATATTGCCCCCGAGGAAACTACTTCTTTGGACAAGTCAAAATCCTCCCAAGAGTCGCCACTTCATGCTTCCGAAGGGGATGTTCCTAGCACTGATGAGCACATATTTCAGGGTTTGGGGGATCTCCCCTTACCTGAGACTATATATACTTCAGAGGATTTCAGGAAGGATCCTTTAGTCTTCACCTCTTCTGAAGAAACTACTCCCGCTAAGGCCAAAGAGCCTGCCCGCACTAGTCTAGCTTCAGACTCGGGTTGGTTGGGGGGAAACACACCACTTAGGATGCACTTTACACCACAGCATTAGCATTCGTTGCACTTCTTTCTCCATGAATCCATTAATTCTAAACTTCGTTTATTTTATCGTGCAGGTACAATGTCTCGATCCTACTACGATATAAGAAAACTTCATCGTAGCATGTCCAATCCTCCTCAGGATGTCGAGTATGATCGCCGGGATGATCGTGGTAGGGAGGAGAGAAGACCTTATGATCCCTATCGTTCTCGACCCTCACGTTCCCGCTCACCAGTTAGGCCGGAACAAGAGAAATACAAAGGTTACCAAAGCCGTAGGGAGGAGGACAGACCACAATCCAAAGACTCCTCCTCTTCCTATGAGAAACGCAGTAGAGAGAAAAGTCCTCCAAAGGAAACCGGGTCTCGAAGTAAGCAAAAGGTCCCTGCTACTAAACGACCTAGGACAGACAAAGAGACTACAGAATCCTCTTCAGGAAGGGACACCGAATTGACAATCCTCGCTCCTCCCCCACCAGATGCGGGAACTACAATAAAGCGGGCATATTTGAAAGAGCAATTTCCCGAACACTACTTCGAAACTCTGACTTTTTTACCTGCCCTCGAACCTATTTCGTCTAATTGGGCAGATGAGGCCAAAGCAAAGATTGATGCGGTGCAAAAACAATATACTGAGATGTTCAAGTATTCGCGCAATCTTTCTAAAATCATCCGTACTCTAATCACAAATACTGATTCAATGCAAAAGACCGCGGAGGAGGATACTAAGGCCTTAAAAGATCTAGGAAAAGATTTGGAAGACACTCAAGCTCAGCTAGCGGTCGCTCAAAGGGACGCTTCTAATTTCAAACAACAATTCGAGAACATGCAAAAACGTTATCACGATTTGCTTGAATCTCATACTCAGGAGCGTTCTGAATTAAAAAAGCAAGCTGATGAGGCCAAGTCAGAGGCTGCTAAGACACGCATTTCTTATGCTGAGCTTGAGCGGAAAAACGCCGAGTTAGCAAAGAGGAGTGCTGAATTAGAAAGGAAGAACGCTGACTTGGCTTCAAAGTTGTTGGAGGCAGAGAACAGGGCTGCTCTGGCCGAGGGCAATGTGGAGTGTGCTATTAAATCTGCGGAGGATGCCCGCAAGCAACTATCAGAGGCGGAGGCTGATATTCAGGGCTTCGGCGAGCTAATGATTGAATTCTTCGCACACATTATTCGTCGTCGAAACATTTCTTGGATCGAGGACTATCCATCCACTCTGGTTCAAGTATGGAATCAAATCGTTGAGTGGGAAAAAGAAGAACTTAAGGTCGATTTTCTTGATGAAGATAAACTGATGGAGAAATACTTGAGAGATGATGAACCGGAGCGTCTAGCTGAAGGGTGCCGCCTCATTGCTGAGGCCATGGAAGAAGAGAGACGGAAGTCTAAACAAAAAACCATTCTCAAAGCTGGTTCCTCTTCTTCTGCCCCTGCAACCTCCGAAGTAGAAGGGTATGATCCCGAAAATCCGGGAATTCCTCGAACAACCCTGCTATCCCCTATTCCTGAACTAACTCCAGAGGTAGTGGTCACCCCTGTTGATAAGTCTTCGGAAGGTATCGCTATCTTTTCTCCTCAATTTGCCAAAGCTATTTCTACCTTTCGCCACGTGATTGATCAATCGATGAGAGACCCTTTGTTTTCGCCTGAGTTGATAACTGTTGCTTCTCATTCTGTAGGTGTTGAATCATCCGAAAAGACAGATGTAGCTCAAGGAGCTGTCGCTGGGACAAAGCCCGCTGATAGGGCCAAAGAAGGGGAAGACAAGGCTGCTTCTATAGACTTGGGGGAAGGAAGTGAGCCAACTAAGGTCACCACTCCCCATGATGAAGAAATGATAGCAGCTTTAGAGGACGACGGAGGAGACGGGGGGCGTGAAGAGGAACCGGAAGTTGCAATAACTGGGGAGTCGAAAAGCGCTGATGATGTTACCTTGGCTGCCATGAAGGCTGATCAAGATAAGCGCTTGCAATTAAAGGCCGAAGAGCTAGACCCTGAGGTCCTCAAGCCCCTCGCAGTTGTGGATGCGGGATCAAGGTTAGTTGTTAAGCTCTCAACTAGATCTATTACAGAAGAACTAGCTAAAAAATCTTCTCTTGATTCCAGTGCCCCGCCCTCCGGGAAGAAGTCTACTGGCTCCAGTACCGCATCTTCAGGGAAAAAGAAATCGAAGCGAATCTTGACCGAAGCCGAGAAAGAAGCAAAGGATGCGGAGAAAGCCGCCAAGAAATCCAAGGCTCATTCCAAATCTAAATAGTGGATTGTCCTGTATCTTTTTAGTATTTTTGTGAACCAATAATTGCTGCTACAAAAGCAGCTCCTGCACTTTCTTTTCTAGCTATTTCCCTGTACAAATTCATTCATCTGTAAATAAAAATAATTCACTTTTTGCCATGTTTGTTTGTTAGTAGTTATGCATGTCTACAGTTGTGAAACGAAATTGTGGAGGGGGAAATATGTGTATGCATATGTGTCCCCAGTCAATTTCCACAAGTTATTCAATGCTTAACCAAGCAATCTGAGTGCCCCCAATTCTCTGACGGGATAGCACTTCCTGTGTCGTCAGTACCTGTCGTTTTTTTTTCTGGCATTTCTTTTATACTCTCCCTCTTTCTCTTGAGAGTTAGAGTTCGAGTTCAGTCATCTGTTTATTCCCCGGTCGTTCAACGGGGAAAGATTTCTTTCTCGGCGCTCAGTCGGAGACGCCTTTATACTCTCTTTCTCTCTGGAAAGTTAGAGTTAGGAGGAGAATTTCTTTTTCAGCGCTCAGTCGGAGACGCTTTTATACTCTCTCTCTTTCTCTGGAGAGTTAGAGTTAGGAAGAGAATTTCTTTTTCAGCGCTCAGTCAGAGACGCTTTTATACTCTCTCTCTTTCTCTGGAGAGTTAGAGTTAAGAATGTCGTTTTCTCATTCTTTTATGTCTTATTGCACAAATATTCGTTGTGCTTCTTTTTATGTCTAAACTGTTTTCCACCTTTTTAGGCTCTGAGTTATCCTGTATTTTATAATCACAACAGAATAACTGATGAATGTAAATGCATAAAAGTAAATAACACACAATATTTTTATAGTGGTTCAGCTAAGTCGTAGCCTACATCCACTTTATAGTCCTTTATTCATATCGTCAGATTTTCCCAAGGCAAGTCGTGCCTTATTACAGAGTTCACAGGAAAAATAACAAAAAGTACAGCATTTCTAATCCAAATATCGCATTAAGTGTTGGGCATTCCATGCTCGAGGGACTTCTTCGCCATCTACGGTCGTTAACTTGAAGGTTCCTTTTTCAAGTTTCCGTTGGATGACAAAGGGTCCTTCCCATTTTGGGCCGAGGTGAGGAAGGGATGGAAAAACTCTCTTTAGCACCAAATCTCCTGGTTCAAAAGTTCTGAGGCGAACTTTTTTGTCATAATAGCGTGCCATCTGACGCCGATGTCTTGCTGCACGCAAATCTGCCTCGTCCCTTTTCTCTTCGACTTCATCAAGAGACTCAAGTAAGAGTGCCCGATTCGTCATCGGGTCATAATATGTCACCCTGTGGGAAGGAACTTCCAGTTCAACTGGAATTACTGCTTCTGAGCCAAAGGAGAGAGAGAAAGGGGTATGACCGGTGGCTGTCTTAAATGTCGTTCGATATGCCCACAAAGCTAGGGGCAATTCGTCAACCCATCTTGCCTTTGCACGCTCTAACCGTTTCTTGAGGATGGATTTTATAACTTTGTTTATTGCCTCTACTTGTCCATTCGATTGCGGATAGGCAACTGCAGTATATCGCTTGTCTATCTTATACTTCTGACAGAAATTTCTGAACTCAGTACTATCAAACTGGGTTCCGTTGTCAGTTATGATCGTCCTTGGAATCCCGAACCGGCATATAATATTTCTGACCACAAAACTTATCACCTTTCTTGTTGTAATCTTGGTCAAGGGCTCAGCTTCCACCCATTTCGTAAAATAGTCCACGGCCACTATTGCATACTTAGCTCCGCCTTTAGCAATTGGTAAAACTCCAATGATATCAATTCCCCACGTGGCAAATGGCCAAGGACTCACCATCGATTTAAGTTGGGTCGACGGTGCCCTGGGGATTTTGGCGAATCTCTGGCACTTATCGCAGCGTCGTGAATAATCAGCTGCATCTTTATTGATCGTAGGCCAGAAGTATCCGTACCGCAATATTTTCTTTGCTAAAGTTTGACCTCCTGTATGATCTCCACACTCACCTTCGTGTACTTCTCTTAGTACACGCTTGATGTCGTCGTGTGCGATACATCGTAACAGGGGCATAGAAAATCCTTGCCGATAGAGAGTATCATCTTGTATGACATATCTGGTAGCTTTGCGAACTATAGCTCTTTTCTCACTCTTCTTTGATGGGAGTGTCCCATTCTTGAGGAAATTCTTAATTGGAGTCATCCACGACTCCTTCTCTGGTTCTGCTTCAAAGGTGAATTCAATTTCCATTGACTCAAAGCTTGGCGACTCCAACGTTTCAATTGGAATCATTTCAGTCTCCTCTGGATTGTCGGAACTAGCCAGCTTTGCTAGTCTATCCGCTTTCTGGTTTTCAATTCTGGGAATATGTGTTATGCTGTACCGATCTAAGCTATTCAATAGCTCTTTCACTTTCTTGAGGTAGGTGATAAGTCGAGGTCCTCGAGCCATGAATTCCTCTCGCACTTGACAAACAACAATTTTAGAGTCACAGAATATGTCTAATATTTTTACTCCAAGGTCTTTAGCAAGTTTCAGCCCGGCAATCAGGGCTTCATATTCAGAGTCATTGTTAGTCGCCGAAAATTCTAATCGCAGGGCGTAATATAACGACCGTCCCTCGGGAGTGACTAAGACAATTCCAGCTCCGGACCTTCGGTCATTCTTAGCTCCATCTGTTTATAATTTCCACGGATTCATCTCTAGCTCATCCTCGGATTTAACCACTCGGTCATTGATTATTTCCTCCTCTGGAATGGTGAACTCCGCAATAAAGTCTGCTAGAGCTTGCCCCCTGATTGACTTTCGTGGTTGAAAATTCAAATCAAACTGACTTAGTTCTATGTTCCATTTGATCAACCTTCCCGATGCTTCGGGTCTCTGCAATACCTGCCTTAAGGGCTGGTCGGTGTATATGGTTATTGGATGGGCTTGGAAATAGTGACGAAGTTTTCGGGATGCGATCAGGAGGCTGTAAGCGAGCTTCTCAATTTTTGGGTAATTGCGTTCTGCCGCTGCTAATTTCTTACTTACATAATACACCGGCCTTTGTACTTTGTCTTCTTCTCGAACCAGGGCCGTGCTGACAGCATGAGCCGAGACTGCCAAATAAACAAATAATTCTTCGTGATCTACGGGCTTTGATAAAATCGGCGGTTTCTCTAGCAGTTCCAACAGATTTTGAAAGGCCTCAACACAATCCGGAGTCCACTGGAAGTTCTTCTTTCCCCTTTTTATCAAATCAAAAAACGGAACACATTTATCTGTGGCTTTGGAGATGAATCTACTCAGCGCCGCTACTTTCCCCGCAAGACTTTGGACGTCTTTAATTCTCCTCGGTTCTTCGATGTTTCTAATCGCTGTTATCTGGCTAGGGTTGATTTCAATTCCTCGGGAACTCACAATGAAGCCAAGGAACTTTCCTGATGCCACTCCAAATGAGCATTTCAGAGGATTCAATTTCATCCGGTACTTTCGCAAGATACCAAACATTTCCGCTAAGTCTTGCGTATGGCTGGAAGACTGCTTTGATTTGACAAGCATATCATCCACATAAACTTCCATAGTTTTTCCTATTTGATCATAAAACATTCTATTTACCAAGCGCTGATAAGTAGCTCCAGCGTTTTTTAACCCGAATGGCATTACAACATAACAATATAGCCCCAAATTCGTAATGAAACTCGTATGTTCTTGGTCTGGTACGTGCATAGGAATTTGGTTGTATCCAGAATATGCGTCCATGAAAGAAAGAAGTTCATGACCTGCTGTCGAATCTACAAGCTGGTCAATCCTGGGAAGCGGGAAACTATCTTTCGGGCAAGCTTTGTTTAAATCTGAAAAGTCAATGCAAGTCCGCCACTTTCCATTTGGCTTCTTTACTAAGACGGGATTCGATATCCAGTCGGGATATGTCGAATCTCTAATAAATCCATTCTGCTTCAACTTCTCTACTTCCTCTTTGAGAGCAGCCGACCTCTCTGGGCCCAGCATGCGTCTCTTTTGCTTCACAGGCGGATGCTTCGGATTTACATTCAATTTGTGACTTATAATGGATGGTGATATCCCACACATGTCAGCATGGGTCCAGGCGAACACGTCTAAGTTTGCCTTCAAGAAGTCCGTTAGTTCTTCAGCACGACGTGGATCCAATTGAGAACCAATCTTCAAAACTTTCGTCGGATCAGCTTTATCAATGGGAATTTCCACTGTCGCTTCATTAGGAGTTGCATTCCTAGCCTCTGGTTCCTCGTCCTTTCTGGGATCCAGGTCTTCAGGCGTTTCTTTGGGCAACTCCCTCGGGGTCAATCTCTCTAATTGCTATGCCGAGTCCCCCTTTGAGGGAGACGAGGCATCCTTACTCTCAACATTAACTCCTTTCATCAACATCTTTAACTCGGCCACATAGCAGGCCCGTCCGGAAACCTGATCCCCTCTCATTACTCCAGTTCCGGCTTCGGTTGGGAACTTAAGTAACAAGCACCAAGGGGCGATACAAACTCTAAATTCAGCGAGGGCAGGTCTCCCTAAAAATGCGTTATATGGCGAATCTACGTCCAATACTACGAACTGAAGCATTCGCACTCTTCTACGTTCTCCTTGCCCCAGGGTCACGGGCAACTCTATGTATCCCATGGGAGCTGTCGTCGCTCCGTTGAAGCCTCTAATCCATCCTTCACAAGGTTTCAGATCTTCGGACTCAAGCTTCATCTGATCAAATGACTTCTTGAACAAAATATTAACGGAACTTCCGTTGTCTACTAATACCTTATGGACCAAGGCCGGCCCAATGGTGGTAGTAATAACCAACGGATCATTGGTGGGTGATTGTATCCCAATATTGTCTCGGCTTCGAAATACCACGTCGTCATACATGGTCTTCTGTTGTTTTATGGGGGCGACATCTTCCAAATCATCACCTTCATTCACGTCTAGATGCTTGGCAGCATTCACATATTGTTCCATTGACCTAAAACTTCGGATTGCCGGGTGAGGTCCGCCTACAATGGAGTTGATGACAATTCCTTTACCTTTCTGCTGCGCTGTAGGCTTGGGAGCAGGTAGGATTTGTTTTGGAGCCTGCTCTCCTTGCCCCCTGTCCCTCGGGGCAACCTTGTACTCATCCAACTTTCCTTCACGCAGCAGCTTCTCAATTACATCCCTCAAATGCTGACATTCATTGATCGAATGCCCATGAGTTCCGTGAAACAAGCAGAATTTCCCTGTCGCCATTTCTTTCTCGGTCGAATCACGAGGTGGCGGTCTTTTGTACTGCAACACATTGTACGTATCCAGGTAAATATTTTCCAGGGTGTCGTTCAATGGTGTATAATTCTCGTAGTTCTGGAATCGGGGTCTTTTGTTAGGGTCACTTCCCCTATTTCTGTTTCTTCTGTTACCGCTCGAATTACGGTTATTGTTGTTGTTTCCCCCACTTCCAGTATTGCTATCTCCACCCTTGTTTCCTACATTTACTTCAACCTTTCCAGAATTCTCCCCCGACTGCTTCACGGCGATATTACTCTACACATTCTCCTTTGAAGCCGTCTCAGACTTTCTCTTTCGGTTTGCCCTGGCCTCCTCTCGCCTTAAGTAAATATCGGCTTTTTCGTAGAATATTTCCCTTGTGGAGGGTGTCTTCCCAGAAAGGTAGTCTCCAAACTCAGATTCAGGATCGACTCCTTCCTTCAATGCCATCAGAATGGTGGGCTCATGCGGGTCACTGACCTCAGTTACAGCTTGGTTAAAACGATCAAGATATGCCCTTAAAGATTCTCCTGGTGCCTGTTTGATTCTCGATAATTCAATAGCACTCTTGGACTTTCGGGCATGTAGTCGGAACTGGTTCATGAAACGCTCGCTTAGTTCCTTGTAGTTAGAAATCGAACGAGGAGGAAGTCGGGTAAACCAGAACAACGCCACATCTTCTAGGTAGATTGGGAATGCTTTGCACTTCACTTCATCAGGGGCAGCAGCAGCATTCATGAGCCACGAATACCGCATCAAATGCTGTCCCGGATCAGTCCTTCCGTTGTACTTGTCCATCTGTGGCAAGTTAAAACGTCGGGGAAATTGGAAGTCGAGGATATCGTCGGTGAACGGAGTATGGCTTCGCTCAATGCCATAATCTTCATTTGTATAATTCCGGCTCTCTGACATGATCTGGCAAACCATTGCCTGTACATCAGCATTAGTTAAGGGCCGCTCAGGTTCCCTGGCCCTAGCATCCGAGTTCCTTCTGGGCTCTTGTTCAGGAGATGCCCTTCTTCTTCGAGCTGCCTCTGCTCGATTCCGTTCCCTGCGTTCCCGGTCGATCTCGGGAAGAGGGGACTGGAGTCTTTGCCCCCGAGTGGGGTCATTGTTTCCTAATGCTCGTGCGATATCCTCACGAGATCCCAAAGATCCAAATGTCAGCTGCTCCACGTTCTGAGGTCGTTCGAGTGGCCTTCGTTCACGGGGCCTCTCTTCCTCGGAAGATGAAGATTGATCTACTGGTGTGTGACGAACCGGTGATGGAGTTCTCTGTCGACGGAGCTCACTAATCTCCCGACTCATGAGCCTCATATTTTCCTGCATCATGAGATTAGTGCGCTCGTGAACTTTCATGGCCTCCCTCGTGCTCTCAAGCATGTCAAGCAAGCGCGAGAAATCTCCTTGGGTGATGGGCGCAGATGGATTGACCTGATCACCAACCCTGGTAGCTGGAATTGGAGCATTCGTAGGGACTCGAGTAGAGGTTCCAGCTTCACCAAGCATCGGGTCGGATCGGAGGTAGGAAGTCGGATCGGTTCGGAGCTGGGGAGCCTGGTCGGATCGGTGCGTGGCAAGCAGCTCGGGTCGGTTCAGATTGGGGGAATGCACTGCTTCAGAATCTCCTACCCGGATCGGATCGGAGTTCTCCCCCTGCTGGCGGCTCGGATTTCCTGCATTGGTTCTTCCTGCTGCTGAACTCTGCCCCCGAGACCTTATTACAACAGCATTTTGCTGATCTTCGCCAGCTCCATTTCCTCGAAAAGGTTGAACTTCCTTGCCTTTTCCTTTGGCCATGAGTTTTTGACAATCACTTCAACGAATATAAAAAAGCGGAGAAACTTAAGGATTCACTTCTTTGAACTCAACGGTCCAAAAAGTAGAAAGAGATCCCGGAAAATAAAGAATTTAGATGAGGGTTCTCAGTGAAAGCACCAAAATGTTAGACCCAAAAGTGGTTCTAACACCCAAGTTGATTAAAAGCAAGATGAAATGAGACAAAAATAAAAATGAACACGCAGGATTTATAGTGGTTCGGCGAAGAAATGCCTACGTCCACTTATTTTTCACTATATTCAATAATTCAGTTGCAAATACAATGTAAGATTGACTCAATTCCACTCACAACTCACTTATATTCACTCAATTGACTAAAAAAAAGAATGAAAGATGATTTGGATTCTCCGGGAGTTATGGAGTTCGGATGATGGAGGTAGTTGAATTCTCAAAGTGCTGAAAAAAGATCCTTCTCTTTGTCTCCAGACGGGGTATTTATAGGTGTGAATTTGCTTGAAACTTGGTCCGGGTCGGGGCCACACGTCATCCATTCCACCATCTTCGGGTTCGGATGAAATATTATGTTGACAATGCATCAAAGGAACAGACGTTATGGGTAGGAACTGGTCATAGCCGGTCCGGATATCCAGGCGCTTTTGCAGGAGAATAACAGGGAGCATGGGTTCGGGTCGGAGACGCGCAGATAATGGGTTCGGATCGGGATACCCGATCCGAACCGGATTGGCTTAGATGCGATGCTCTCTTCTTCTCTAATCTGCTCCGCTCCGATCCATTTTCGTGGCAAACAGGTGGCTTTCCGATCCAATCGAGATTTAGTTGCCCTCCGATCCGCTTAGTATGCCTTACCAATTTACTCCATAGGAGTTCACCGATCCGAACAGAGGACTCTTTCCGACCCGAACCGATGGTTTGCTCTGACCCGATCCGAACAGCTGCTGCTATCCAATCTAGATTGTAGTGTCTTCTCCAATCCGAACCGAAGTCTTCTAATTAAAAATGCCCTTCAATGTCTGGTTTCTTGACTTTGTGTTGCCTAGTTCACAAAGTAGGCTAACAGTTAATATCCTTCGAACGGAAGTTGGGCCGATCAAGGTTGTGATCACGAGAGGATACGTGGTCGGGATTTTAATTCCAGTTGATTCTCTTTCGCGGAAGATGTTGTTGTCCTTCATGGTTTTCTGAAGCTTAGAAGGGATGGACTCGTCTACAGTGGAACAAGCTTCATAGGTGGCGTGCTTGATAGAACTCTCATACTCCTCCATTTTTTAGAAGCTTTCATGTATGGGGTAAGTCCCTCCGCATATTGTGTTGATTACGATTCCCCACTTCGGGTTCGACGGACCAGGAGCTATCTTGGTTGAAGCTGGAGGTGCTGGTGCAGAAGGATCTGAGTTTGCTTCGGGAGGAAAAGGTTCTTGAACATATTGCTCCAGGCGCTTTTTGCGGATAAGATTTTTGATTGTGTCCTTAAGTTGACGACGTTCATTGGTGTTGTGTCCTTACAGATCGTGGAATCGGCAGTACTTGTCGGAGTTCTTCTAGCGATCGGTGGGCTTTCTATAGTGTGGCTTCTTGTACTAGAGTGTGTTGCATGTTTCCAGGTAGATCGTTTCTAAGTCTTAATTCAATGGAGTGTAAGTCTCAAAAGCTTGGTTGCGGCCGAGCCTTTTGGGATCTAATGGAAACGGGTTGTTGTTGCGACCGCTTTGTCTGCCGTTGGCGGGCTTTGATTTGTAGGGCCCTGCACCCTTGTCTTTATCGAAAGGTTCTCCGATTAGTTTCCCTTTAGAGCTGTCGCCTATGGTATCGGCGTGCAGATTGTTGGAGGAATTGGTCCGGGTGATTCGGTTGGGCCTCGCTTCTTCTTGACACAAGAATTGTCCGACCTTCTCATAGAAAGCGTCGAGACTCTTGGTTTGCTTTCTATCAATCCAAGCCCCAAACTTGGATGTGGGGAGGACTCCTTTTGCATATTGGAAAAGAAATGTGCGAGGCTCCGGATCCTCCACCTCGGCGAGGGCAGTGTTAAATTGGAGGGCGGTTACTCTTATATGATTCGGCGGGACCTTGGTATATGAGTAAGGGTGTTCTTCGGAGTCGGCACATGCATTCTAAATTGCTTAACTAGTTCTGTAGCCAATTGGCCGAAGTTGTTGACCAACTCGATCGCAAGGCGAGTGAACCAGAGTAAGGTTATTCCTGATAAGAAAACCGGGCAGCACTTGCATAGAATCCATTTGCCAGACATAGTGATTGAGGAAGGCACATGGATCGTTCATGTCGTCATAAAGTGGCTCTTGGGGCATACTGAAGCGTCGAGGTCGTTCGGCTTCGTGCACGATCCTTGTGAAGGGATTACGCCTTGGGTGAGTCAACCATGAGTCATTGGCGTTACCTCTCATTTCCCACATGATCCTTCAGACCATGCCGGGGAGATATGTCAGAAGCGGATCCGCTGGCGGGATCCATGGATTTGCCGGACCTCCAGTATTCTGCTCCGCGGTCGCCTTCTATGATGCACATCCGGGTCATTTTCTTCCATATCCTCAACATCTATGATCTTGTTTTGGTATGGATGATAAGGCTAAGAAGGTTGACACACATCTTGATCTGGAAAAGTGTGAGCTGCTGGGAGAGTAGCTCCTTGATCATGTACGGCGGCAGTCGGTTCTACTGAGGCAGGGGTCGGCTGCTTGGTCCCAATTCATCATTGATAATTAGTGTAAAAATCCGGAAAATCAGAACCAATTTAAAAATTTTATTTTGGCTATTTCGATGAATTTTGAATAGTTAAAATAATTTATTTTAAATAATAACGATTAAAAAATTTAGTTAATCGAAGTTAGAGCGAATATATCTATTTTAATTTCAAAAGGAATTAGAAATAGTACGGTAGTTTGAAAAGTCAAAGTTGAACTTTGACTGAATGTATAGAATTCAAAATTAAACGGATTTTAGTGAAACAAAAATATCTAAATCTGTTAAAAAATATCTTTCCAACGAATCCGAAAAATTGAAATTTCATAGCGGAAATCAAAACTTATGGCCAGTTGAATATCCAGAATAGTCGCTATAGTATAATTTATAGCCCGTATAAAATGTCATTTTACAAACGACCTCCGTTTTCGACGAAACCACTTTTGTCGGATTCAGAATGTCAAATTATTGCTAGGTTTCAATTTTTATAATTTTTCGAATTAATATGTGAGCGTGGCAAAAGAAAATGTGTTTTGTCAATTTTAGTCAAATTTAATCGACTTAAAAATGGCCATTTTTTTAACGGTCTCGAAATTCAACGAAATTAATTTTGTTAGGACCGTATCGTCAAAAAAAAGCCGAAAATAATTTTTCTGGAATTTTCAGAGTCCATATGTGGCCCCGGTGAATTTAAATATATGATCGAATTAATTTAATAAAGGATTTAAATTTTAAACTAAAGAAATCAGGCCACAAACAGTCGTTTGGGCTAACGAGAACTAGTCCATTAGTTCCGGAATATGGGCAATTAGGTAGAAACAACTCATGTTGGACTGAAATTGGAGTTGTTAAGAATTTTTGGATTTAATTGTAAAATTAGGAATAAAATATTATAAAATCCTTTTGTCCTTTTCCCCAAAACCTTAAACTCCCTGTAGTCGCCGCCATCTCCTACTTCCCATGGCCGAAATTGCTCCCACCATTCACCATTAAAATACCTCAATCCATCCACCAAAACTCGTCCCTCCTTTAGACTTTATCGTAGTACTTCTCCTCCTCTTCGATTTTGTACGGTTGGATCATCCCCAAGAGGCACGAGCTCCGAGAACCGACACCCCAAAGTCCACGCGTTAAGGCCGCTACCCCTCCTCCTTAGCCAGATCGAGTTGGATGTGGTGGGCCCCACGTTGTGCGCCGCTATTCACACTCCGACACTGCACCATCCGATCTTCGAACCATTGCACCATTCGATCGCAAAGGTTAAACCTAGAATTGAACCCATCGTGAAAGCTTACGGCCTTGAAACTGATTAGGGAAGAAAGGTTGTTTTCTTTATTTGATTAATTAATTAATTAATTTAAATTATTATCGACCTAAAACAAATCATAACTCATTCATACTGACTCAGAACTGAACGATTTTCGAAGCATTGCGATCGTAGACACGAGATCTACGTTTCTAGACTGACTGGATCCAATTCTAAGCTAATTAAATTTTGGCCAAAAATTGCAGATCTGAACCATTCAGACTCAAACGACAGTGAGAAATTCTATTTTATTTTTATTTATTTTAAAATAATTAGAATAAATCCTAATCATATTCTCATTGATTCGTTGTATATTTCTACATGCTATGCTACGTGATTTAATCTGTATGTGATGTGTTAATGTAGATCTGTTCGTTTGGGTGATATTATGTTATAACTGAAATTTCCATAAAAATGAATCAAATATTTTTGGTTGTTATTTTGTTGAATCAAATATATTCAACAGAAACGGAGTATTACCTTTGTTATTGGATTGAATTAGAATTTTAAATCCAATAAAAAATCACTTTTTGTTAATGTTTGATTGAACTAGAATTTGTCAGTCCAATAAAAAATACTTTGTATTAATGTTTGATTGAACTAGAATTTGTCAATCAAATAAAAATATCACTTTTTGTTAACGTTTGATTGAACTAGAATTTTTAATCAAATAAAATATCACTTTTTGTTAATGTTTGATTGAATTAGAATTTTCAATCAAATAAAAATATCACCTTTGTTTATTTGTTTGATTGAATTAGAATTTTCAATCAAATAAAAATATCACATTTGTTTATTTGTTTGATTGAAGTATAATTTTCAATCAAATAAAAATATCACCTTTGTTTATCTGTTTGATTGAACTAAAATTTTCAATCAAATAAAAACATCACTTTTGGTATAAAAAATGATTGAACTAGAATTTTCAATCAAAATAAAAACATCACTTTTGTTTGTTGTTTGATTTAATTAGAATTATCAATCAAAATGAAATATACAGTTTTGTTATTTGATTGAGTTAGAATTTTCAATCAAAAAGAAAATATCAAATTTTGTCATTTTGTTGAATTGGAATATTCAACAAAAATGAAATATAAATTTCTATCATTTTATGGAACTATTATAAAAATAGAAATGCTTATGTTTTAGATAAAAATAAGGACATTACATTAAAAAAGTTCACGTTTTAATATAATGTTGAAAATGAGAAAATGTACATGTTTTTAATCAAGACATGATTTCATTAAAAATATGCAATTTTAATGTAATAGGAAAAATGTACATGCTTTAATCAAAACATGATTATAGTAAAAATATACGTTTTTAATGTAATGTTGAAAATAGGAAAAATGTACATGTTTTTAATCAAAACATGATTTCATTAAAAATATGCAATTTTAATGTAATAGGAAAAATGTACATGGTTTAGAAATCAAAACATGATTTCATTAAAAATATACATTTTTAATGAAACGTTGAAAATAGAGAAAAATGTACATGTTTTAGGATTAAAAACATGTAGTCATTAAAAACCATATTTTAATGTCATTTATGAAATTAGAAAAATGTACATGTTTTAGGATTAAAAACATGTAGTTATTAAAAACCATATTTTAATGTCAATTATGAAATTAGAAAAATGTACGTGTTTTAGGATTAAAAACCATATTTTAATATCATTAAGAAAATTAGCAAAATGTTCATAGTTTGAACAAAAACATGATTTCATTAAAAATATGCATTTTTAATGTTAAGAATAAGAAAATGTACATGTTTTAAATCAAAACATGGTTACATTAAAAATATACATTTTTAATGTAATGTTGAAAATAGGGAAGATGTACATGTTTTTAATCAAAACATGATTTCATTTAAAACATGCATTTTTAACGTAATGTTAAAAATAAGAGAAAAGATTCATGTTTTAAATTGCAAATCATGTTATACATTAAAATTACACTTTTAATGTGATATTAGAAAAACTAGACAAGATTCATGTTTTAAATTGCAAAACATGTTATACATTAAAATTTCACTTTTTAATGTAAAAATAGAAATGTAGAAAAAGAAACATGTTTTAAAAAAAGAAAATATATTTTACATTAAAAATTCACCTTTTAATGTAATAACAAAAGTTGGACAAACATTCATGTTTTTAAAATAAATCATGTTTACATTAAAAACTTTGTTTTAATGAAATGGATGAATGCACATTTATAATTACATCGCATATATTAGAATTTATATGCGTTGTTGAAATTACATTTATAACTACATCGCATATATTAGAATTTATATGCGTTGTTAAAATTGCATTTATAATTACATCGCATATATTAGAATTTATATGCTTTGTTAAAATCATATTTATAATTACATTGCATATATTAGAATTTATATGCGTTGTTAAAATCACATTTATAATTACATCGCATATATTAAAATTTATATGCGCTGTTAAAATAACATTCATAATTACATTGCATATATTAGAATTTATATGCATTGTTTAAATAACATTTATATTTACATTTGCATATATTAGAATTTATATGCAAAGTTGACTCGTCAGTGGATAAATTTTCATGTGAATGGTATATGCTGTTTGACAGTACATAGATGTGATATGTCAATAAAAACATTCTTTTATTTGACATATTAAAAACGTTACTGAATTCGTCGAATGGTTTATATTTATATATGATTATATATATAAATATAAATTAAAATTAAACGAATCGCGCGCGGTAGTTCGCGTTTCAGAATTGTAACTTTAAACGATTATACCGAAAGATCCAAACCGTTAGGACCGCTTTGGGAATATCTTTCCATTGATATAAACTTTGTTAAAATCCAACGATTAGATTTCGAGATAAGTGTAAATCAAATTTCGATAAAAGCAGTGTCAGGGCCGCCCATTGACCCGAAGCACCGTTAAATAAATTTAGCTATTTTTAAATAAATAAAAATAGCGATAAATCGTTATTAAATATGTTAACGATATGAAATGTTTTTAAACTATATATATGCGAGAATCATTTGAAAAGACCGAGTTAAATCTCATTTCAAATGATTATACGACGATCTAAATTGAAGATCTTAAAGACGGCGATTGAAGACCGGCGATCTTCACATCGAAAGGATAACTACTGATGCCCGACGTTGGTTAGCTACCAGTAAAGGGTTAAAGTGGTAGTTGTCCAGACGTACTTGTTGATTGTCCGGATATGCGAGCACCTCTCTTCCGTATTGGACATACGGGACGAGGAATAAGGTGACTCCGGTTTCGTTTAGACCCAGAACGGACTTGTAAATGGATGTGTGTCCGACACTGAATTTCAGTCCGTGTAATTAAATTGATTTCTATTTAATATATATTTGTGGTGGCGGAGAATTTATTCTCTTGCTTAACACCCTTCTTTGAGACGCATGATCTCGAAGGTTATATATTGGTAGTTATCGATCGCATGGCGTAAACTGTCAATGTGACATGCCAAGATGCAATTGATCGAGGCTTTTGTTGAAAAGCAGAGCCTTGTGGATGATGATCAAAGCATAGCCTATTTTGGCATAGCTTCGTGTATAACGTTACCTCACGAGCCTCACACCCCGGTTGAGTCAGAAACGGGACAAGGGAATGCAGGGAGTGCACACGTTTCTTTCTAGCTAGAAGTGGTGTTTGGGTTTTTACATGACCCGACATTTTTACTTATGTGGTTGATGGAATGAGGCACCTCGGTTTTATTGGTCGATTGTGACCATTTTATAGATTCAATAGGACCGGGAAGCGTGTGTTCAGGAATTTCCAATCCACTAAAGTATTTGCGGACCGGCCCTGTAGGATCCAAGGGTTCGCCAACGTCCGAATCCTGAGACATTGCTAGAGTGTCTCGTATCGGTTAGGAGATCGTCCCTAGCCTTGACTCGTTATGGAAACCCAATCTCTAATACGACATTACGGTTTTGATTGTAAACCTATATATGGCGACATAGTATATGGTAGCTATGCGGTCTAGGATTGATACATTTACTTTGAAGTATTTTAAAACTGATTAGACACTAATAATAATATTAAAATATTATTTTCTACGTATCAAGCATTTTTTATCATTATAAGGTAAAACTCTATCTTCCGGTTTGCGTTGCATTGTGTGATGGGACTTGAGTCTTATAATGATTTCATTTTCTAACAAGCATTGCGTTGTTTTTAAATAAAGTTTATTAAACATATGCACTGGTAATCCAATAGAGTAAACCCGTTATGCGTTATTAGAAAGGTTTCTCATACCAGTCCCATGACTGACTCGTAGTTTGTTTTCACTTTGCAAACTCGGGTGCCCTCTTTCCACACGAACAGCCAAATGACAGGTTTTAGGTATGGATACTTTCTGGACTGGAGCTTGCTAAGGAAGAAGATGAAGAACCTTTTCATTTTATCTTTTTATTTGCTTCTTGAGACATTTAGACATTATTAACCTTTGATGTATTTTGGTGGAGATTGAGGCTTTATTTCTTTCCTTGTTTAGACTTCTATTTTGCTATGTGTATCCTATACTACATACTCTAATGTCTGTGATGTTATGTTGTGATGACATTTCCATTTCCACTGCAATGATTTATGTGTTATGCTATTATCTAAGATCTGTTATTGTTGTAATTATGTTATACTCCTATGATTATCCTTACTTTCGTACCACGGAAGTTTGGAGTCGTCACACTTAGTCGGGAGCGGTCTCGATAACGTGCCTCCTCGATACAAGTGACTGTAGTTCGGTTGCCATTTCCATTACCGTTGGCATAGTCGTTACCATTGGAATGAGCGTTGGAACGGATGGCGACACCGTTGATGAGGCTAAACCTTCTTCTCTGATGTGGGCCCCTCGACTCGAAAAAGGAAGTTTCCGAGATAGTAGGTCAAGGACGGTCGTTGTTCCGAGCAAGCTATAGTCGAGCGATGACGCGCTGACTTTCCTGAAGTTGGCGCATAAGATCGATTTTATTTATCAACGGCTGGTTAATCTTGAGTGACGTACCTTCATATTTTTCAGTAAGTGTATAGATCTGTGCTTGTGTCGTAGGAGCTTCAGGGTCCACAGCAGGAAGGGTTTCAGTTGTTGGCGGGATATCCGTCGGTTGGGGTTGTTGGGAAGTTCCAGCTTCGGTTGCGGAAGAAGAGTCGATCATTGCATTCTTTGGTTGCATTACCATTGTAATTAGACTCGGCGGCAGGTTTAGCAAAGAAACTTAAAGCACGTCGAAGTCGAGACGATAATGTGCGACAAAGAAACAAATCCGAGTTTTCCCAGTGAAAGCACCAAAATGCTAACGGAAAAAAAATCTTGTAAATACCCAAGATTCTTAATTACTAAGAATTATAGTTTCATGCAGAAAATAAGTGCGGAAAGAAGTAAATAACACAAGAGATTTATAGTGGTTCGGCCTCGGAAGAGACCTACGTCCACTTTAGAAGAGTCGTTGGAATATTATTAATAACCAAGAGTTACAAGTTTGAGAACATCTCATGACATCTCTTTACATGCATCTCTAAGTTATATGCTATCATGATTATCATATATTAATATATTAGGAAAAAGACACTTTTGCCCTTCTCCTTCCTCAAAGTGGAGATGCCATTAAAGAGCTCTTTTGAGCTCTCAAGAGGTGTCAAACCACCAAATTCCAAGTGTAACGACCCGCATTCTACGTATCGAAGGATCGTAGAATATTTATTTCTTTTTCATGTAAGGTCGTATGGTCGTGTAACTTTGGGGGACGACTTTTTGGGTCATTTTCCATGTTCAAGATTTTTGCCGATTTTTAAATGACTGTTTTGCCCCTGGCGAATTTTGTTTCGCCTATAACTTTTGATTGGTAAGAAGTTTTGACTTGAAACTACATCCATTGGATTCGGATGATGGTTTACCTTTCCGTAGAGTGGTCATATGGATCAAACGGACTTAACGTTTGGGAGATATGGCTGAATTAAGGTTTAGAAGGTGAAAAACAGCTTAACTGCGCTTAATTGGGTAATTAGCAGCTGGGCCCATTGGGGATTTTGGGATTATGGGTACTTAAGGACTGAAACGGACTAGGGAAACCCTTCTTTGTCATTTTCCAGCCGCCACTTATCTCTCTTCAACCCTAACAATGGCCTCCAACACCCAAATCACCTTCTAATCACCGTTTAATCAAGTATTAACCCAATCTACATCAAACCAAGGCAAATTAGCATAGGATTTGGGATAGAGTTGCTGGAAACATAGAGATTCAACCCAAATCAGAGATACTTTCAGATCTATAAATTATTTGTGGCTAAGGTAGTGATTTGCATTGATTTTCACTAATTACGACTAATTAGGGGTGATTAGCGTTAAGTAGCGAAATTATGCATGTTAAAATTCTGGAAAAATATGTAAAAACTCTTAAATATTATTTTAGGGATGTGATAGAAATTTGGGTTAATTTGGATATGTTTTGCTAATTGTATGCTTAAATCATGACTAAGGGGATTAAGGGGAAAAACCATAGATTTGGGCATGTTTGATCCAAAATAACTCATATGATTAATGTTTGAATGTTTATGGTTGATTCTATTTGTTGCTATTACTGTTTGGAATGTTAAGTAATTTTGTAGGAAAGTTAGAATGGTTGAAAACGCCGTCGTATGGCGAATATGGACGATATATGCTCGTTGGAAAATGTGCAGGGTTTCGGATCGGATCAGATATGGGGTTCGAATCGGATAAGAGAACTGGGAAAGGGGATTCGATTTGGATCGGAACATGGCATCTTCTGGAGCATTCAAATGAAAGAGGCAACAAGGAAGGTCATACCGGATCGGACTGGAGTAGAGTTGGAGTTTGAATAGAGCACTGAGCTGGAGTGGCGTAGAACCAATCCGCTTCAGGAGCACCTAACCGAGCCGCATGTGGGAGGCCGAACCGAACCGCATGGAGGAGATGAACCTAAACCGAAACGAGGGAAGAGAATTGAGCCGAACCGAATGGGGAGCTTGAGCACCACATGCTGAACCGAACCGAGTAAGCCGAACCGAACCAGGTTTGGACCTCCACCACTACTACGCGAAGACTCTTCTGAAAACCAACTCCAATTCGACCAAAACTCGAGATGCAAAGGAAGTCCAAATAGGAAGTAGAACTCAGGATCCAGATGGGAACCAATGAGTTAACCTCATGAATTGGACTTTGTTGCGGGACGTGTGCAAAAGGGGTTATCGATGTCTATAACTTTGACTCACCACTGAGAGAAGGATTAGTGGTTATCGATCAGTGCAGCGGGGTTGTTATGACTCCATGGGGCCAAGTGATCGTAGCAGGGCTATGAGCCAGTGCAGTGGAGTTGTTATGACTCCATGGGGCAGAGTGGACATAGCAAGGTATTAGTGGTTACGGATCAGTGCAGTGGAGCCGTCATGACTCCATGGGGCAGAGTGATCGTAACAATAAATTGGGTGATCAAAGTGGTAGATATCGTATGCTTTGTGCACTGAGTGGGAAATGTGAGGATGATTGCTATTATTGATGTTTTTCTATCACCATGACATGCACACCTCCTCCCTATTATTTTCACACCATGTGTTAGTGTCACCTTAGAGTATTGTACATCCTGTTGTGCTAACTCTTTGGTTGCAGGTCCAGGTTCAGGTATGGTTATGTATACCTGTTATTGTTCTGTTTTGTTGCTTATCGCTCATACCAGACTTTTGTCTGACCCAGAGTTTTATGTCTCTTCTTATTACTCTGGGTGCTCTTAAACGGGCAGACTAGAGACAGGTCAGATGATTATGCGCGAGTAGTTGTACCGGAGACGAGCATGAGGCTTCCACGTATGATATATATATATATATAATCTCCCTGTGTTGTGGCTAGTCACTACTTTGGGCATTAGTAGTGTACCTCTTTGTTTTGCTTTAGAGACAGTATTTCAAAGTTGTAATAATGTTGGTTTGGATGATAAGCTGTATTTAGGATTTCCGCTGCTATGATGGTTTAGTTTTCAGCTTATGTACTGTCTCGCCTGTTTTATGTCAAAGTTATGTTGTTATTATATTTTATCCCATGCGATGTGAGGCATTCTACAAGTTCCTCGTTAGTTCAAAATCCTTTCTTTTCCTTTCTTTGGCGATCGTCCCGTGCTAGTCGGGCATTAGCACAGTGCACTTTCATTGGAAATGTCGGCTGGTGCAGGGCGGGCCGTCACACTTGGTATCAGAGCTCTAGGTTGCGTAGTTAACCTAGGGAAAGACACCAGGGAGAGATAGTACGTATATGAGAGTGCGTATTTGTGATATTTTGGTTTTCAAAAGCTATATATATATTATTAGTATATCTAAGGATGGAGTCGCACTTCACTGGCACCACTGAAGAGATGGTTAATGGTTTTCTCCTTACAGATTGAACGATGAGCCGATATACGAGGAATACTGGTTTAGGAGCCAATAATAGGAATGCTCCTGATATGAGGACGACGTTCACTGACTCCATGAGAAAGATGTTTAGGGATGTTCAGAGGGCAGCTCCTAATGCTGCAAATGGTGGTGGTGCAGCGGTGCAGGCGCCTAGGGCCGATTTCGCCAAGCTCTGTAAGGACTACACTAGTCTTGGTGGGAAGCCGTTCCTTGGAACGGAATCGGCTACAGAAGTTCAGGATTGGCTTGATAGTTGTGAGCGCATCTTCGAGGACTTAGGGATCGATGATGCAATAAAGAGAAAGCTAGCATCCCGTCAGCTGCAAGGATGGGCTATGAATTAGTGGAATGTTATTAAGGCAGCTACTCTTGAGGATCAAGTTACTTGGGATCAGTTCAAGGCCGAATTCAGTGATAAGTTTATCCCAGCTGCCCAGAAGTCAGGGTTGTTTAGGAAGTTCTTGGAGCTTAAACAGAATGGCAGGCAGTCTCAGAGTATATTGCTGAGTTCGATACATTATCAAAGTATGGATTATCTCTTATCGACACTCCCGAGAAGAAGAATGAGAAGTTTATAACAGGCTTAGATCAGTACTTGGGGGAAAAGCTTATAAACCATATTGATGAGACTTTTGAATCAATTGTTGGGAAAGCATTGAGATCAGAGAGCCTTTATCCTAAGACCAAGACTGAAGTCGTTGTTGCATCTGCAGAGGGGCCAAAGCCGCAGGCAAGCGGTGGAGGCAAGAATAATTCTCAGAATAAAAGGCTGCAGAGTCAGACCAAGGATGGTCAGAAAAAGGAGGACAGGAAAGATGTTGAGTGCTTTAGCTGTGGAAAGAAGGGCCACTATGCTAAAGAATGTCGAGCAAAGCCAGCGGACAGGAAGTGCTTCAACTAAGGCCAAGTGGGACATCACAAGGATAAATGTCCGTAACCCCCTAAAGAGAAGCAGATTGTGAAAGCATACGCTATTAATGTTGTTCCTTCTTCGTCGAATGCCCCAACTGCAGCGGAGAAAGGAAAGAATGTCGCCATTCAAGGTATGCTTTCTATTTACGATGTTCCTGTTTGAGTACTGTTTGATACTAAGGCTTCCCGTTCCTTCATATCTAGTGACCTGGTAGATAGGTTGGGATTGGAACCCGAGATAGTCGATAGACCTTTAGCGGTGACGAACCCGATTGGTGGTTCGACTAGCCTTAGTATGATTTGTCGTAATGTGGTCTTATCGAGTCATTGATGTATGTTTGCTTGTGATTGCTTTGTTTTGGCCTTTACTGGGTTTGGCATTATTTTGGGAGTCGATTGGCTCCAAAGATATGGGGTGGTGGTAGACTGTGAGGGATTTTCGGTGACTATTAGGGCGGATGATGGGCGGAGGGTAGTGTTTGGTAGCCTACCTAGTGATGAGGTGATGGCTAGTTTTCTAAATTACCTCGACATCCCACAGGACGAGTTATCAGGGGTTCCTATTGCTGGCCAGTATCCGGATATCTTCGAGGAAGTGATACTACGCCACAGATGGCCTATCGCAACAAAAATCCAAGGTGTTGCTAGCTACAATGTAACTATAGGTATGTCGTTTTTTGTCTATTGCAACACACGCTTCAAAGTGTTACCCTAGAAAATCCAAGGTATTGCAGTAGCCACGTGAATAGATTTATCAATCCGGGTGATTACGATCCAACGGTCCACGTTAGCAATCCGCGTGACGTGAAATAATCTTTAACGCGGGAAGCAAAAACAAAAAACAAAGCAGCAAAAAACTTAGCCAAATTTTCAATTAGGGTTTCAATTAAAAACTTAACAAAATACGCTGCCACTCAATCTGTCAAAAACTCTCACTCGCAATTTCAATTATGGCTAAAAGTTCAAGTTTACAAGCTTAATTGGTGTTCGATTACGACAAGTTCGAGTTCAAGTTCAATTAGGGCTTCGGTGTTTCAATTAGGTCTTCAATTGGGCTTCGTTTGGGTCTCAAATTTCAGTTAGGCTTCGATTTAATCAGCTGCTTCAGGTATCACTCAATGTATATTTCAAGTATTTCCTAATTTGATTGTTGTGTTGCCTAATTTACAGATTTACTTGCGTATTCAGGCGTAATCATATTCCTGATTTTATTATTATGTTTAATTTTTAACAAACTTATGTTGAGCACTGCTTATATGATATTATTTTGTTTTTTGGCCTTATAGTCATGGCTAAATAATATTTGTGTATGTTATTTGTGTGTAAATTAGTGATGAACGAGGAAAAAATATGGGTAGAACTTCATAAGTTCAGATGGCTGCATGTTATTTGTGTGTAAATTTAGGCCTCGATTACCAAACAATGCACGCATGTCCAAATGACTGCATGCTATATTGGGCAAAAAATGAAAAGGTAAATAACTGCAAAACTTGTGGTGTTTCAAGGAAAATAACAGCATGTTATTCAAGTAAGAAAATGTTGTTTCTGCCTTGATTATATGTTGTAACTGATGTATCATATTTGAGGCTTCTTTTTGTATCTTTTTGACTATTTCTGCCTATATTACATGTTAGTGAAGTGGCTGGTTTATTTTATAATGCAGTTGGTTTACTTTATTTTGTAATTATTTCAATCGAATGCTAATTTCTCCATTTTGCGTAGGATGGAGGCAAATCTTAGGTTCCACCACAAGGGAAAATTTGGGAAAAATGGATATGTTGGTGGAGAAGAGGCTATTGTCAAGGATGTTGATCTGGATAGGTTTTCGTACATAGTACTGATGGAGTTTGTCAAGGAAGAGCTAGAGTACACCAAAATTGGAGGAATATATGCATGGAAAGGTCCAATGAGTGGGTGGAAATTGGTGGCCGATGATGTAGAGCTGTTGTTTATGGTGCAAATAAAAAATAATGGTGATTACATTGATTTCTATGTCGACACTGTCGTCGAGGATAGTACCGAACCAATTAAACAAATGCAGCCACATGTCATCGTACGCCCAAGGAAGAATCTGTTTCCAGGTATAAACATGTCTTCTCATTTGTACTTTTTGATGAATTTGGTCATTTTGCTGAATATGTTTTTCATTTAGGACTTGTTTGATTTTTAGTGCACTTAGTAGAATAATAAAGAACTTGTATGTTGCAGCTACGAAATCACAGAAACGGCAGTTTGTCATCGCTCACCATCTACAATAGGTAGCAAAAAAGAAGCAACAGACCGATCAAGTCTTTACTTCTAGAAAGTCGACACGTATAAACAATTCCAAATGATCAGTGAAGCTGCTGGGAGTCCACCTATCAACAACAAGCAGACCGATCAAGTCTTTACTCCTAGAAAGTCGGCACGACTAAATAATCCAGTTACGAACAATTCAGAAGTGATCAGCAAAACCGCTGCGAGTCCATGTATAAAGAAGAAAAAGGGGGTCAGCAAGAAGTTATTTAGAGTCAGTAGTTCGATGAAGTTACCAGAGAAGGAAAATCCAACTGAAGTCAGCAGTGCAACTTTGAATATCAACTCAGCAGGTGTCCAGAGTAAATTGGATTTCAATAATTCTCCACATGTGAAGAGGAAAATACAGATGGAAATATAGATGAAAATGAGTTTCTGGTAAGAAGACTACAATTTGATCTTCTAATATATGATCTACATATTTTGCTGATATTTACAATAATATCTTGTTTAATTCCTTTCAGAATGATGATCTATCACCTCCCTACCTCCACCGCTTACAAAGTACGAAAGGGAGAGAGACAAAAATGTCTCAGAGAAGAATAGCGTTTTTGAAAAACTTGTGATGCCTAAATTAGTTTCTAGCATGAGAAATGAATTTGGAAAAAATAAAGCAAAATCAAAGATGATTGATGAGGAAAGCGAAGATTATGTTCTAGAATATGAAGATGATACTTCAAAAAATCAGGCAAAGGTGCGTTATAGCTGAAGATTTAATTTTATGTTGGTAATCATAGACTAGCTTCATTATTTTTTTATTTTATTGTTTTTGTGTGCGTATTTTAGAGAACCAAAAAAGATACAGTTATAAAGCCTTAGTCTGGACCAACAACTCGTTCACGAGCCAATGTTGAATCTGCAACTGATAATAATGCAACTCCGAAGGAAGGGGAAGTACCAGTTCGTACGCAATCTGATGGTCCATGTAGCATTGAATTATCACACAATGAAGGGATAGGAACAATGGCGGCTTATTTGGCTATGCGAGAATGCGAGAAGGTTAACAGTAGTGGAAGTGGAAGTGTAAGGAATAAGGCTGTTGTCGGAAATGTCTCGACAAATATTGAAAACGAAGAAGATGAAGTAGCAGAAGATTAAGGTAGTATTTAATTGAGTTCTGATTTTAATAGTTTAAGTTCTCATTTATGTTTTCCCTAGCCTTCTCATTACTATTGTAAGTACTTTATAATGGTATTCGGAGCTCCCAGAAGGCCCAGGGGAAAAACAAAGATGGATAAAGTTCATTCAAGGCCATATGACAAAAGAGTTGTAATCCAAATGAATGATCGGGGCCAACCTATTTCAGATGATGACCAAGTATTGACTAAACTAAGCTATTTTTTAGGAACACTGAAGAGGAGTGTTCCACTTACTTAAAAGTCTTGGTTTGATGTTCCTGCAAGTTTGAAAGACAGGCTGTGGAGCTATGTGAAGGTAATTTGCAAACTTAGCTGAATTTTACTTAAATACATGAAACTTGTCACAGAAGTAGCATGACTATTCTTTTTAATGTTTGATTTGTATTTAAGAAACGATATATTATTCCAAATGAATGTGAATATTGGGCTTTGAGGTCAATTCGTGACGCTTGGAGGGGGTACAAGAGTTGTATTAAAAAGCCACACTATACGGCTTATGAAACTGATGAAGAGAGGCTTGAAAATAGGCCGGACGAAATTCCACTTCAGGATTTCAAAGTACTCTTGCAGTTTTGGGGAGATGAAAAAGTTCAGGTATAATTTTAAGTTTTATCCCAGAATTTTTTTCCCTTTTTATTCATTGAAATCAGTCAGATAAACATATTTATTTCATGTTGTTTTGTAGTCCAAGGCCCTTACAAATTCTGCAAATCGGAAATCGTATACTGACACACACACATTGATAGTCCAAAACTTTTTTCCCAAATTCGGCATAAAATGATATGTATTTTGCTTATTTTTATTGTTGGCTAGTTCAACAATGTAGGTCATATGGAGGTATGCTTGTTTAACTCGAATGCAGTATCCTTGTTTAATTTGTGAATAAACTACATATCCTTGTTTAACTTGTTTAGCAATATTAGTGATATATGTTCTGGAACAATTGGTTTGATATCCTTTTACTATCTAATGTTTTTTGTATCAGTCCAAGGAATCCATGGAGAACTTTATTTTAAAACTCGCAAGCGGAAAGAAGGAAAGGTGTATAAGACTGATGCTTCAATAATGAACTACAGAATTGTAAGGAATTTTATTTTCTCTTCAATCAAGTGTCAAAAATAATGCTTCATTTTGCACATGATCATCATTATTGTAGAATTAGATCATGTTTTGTTGAAACCGATAGCAGGATCAATCATAACAATGGGTGTGATCTTTTACTTTGGGTTTCAGTGTGTATATGCCGCAATTCTTGTTTAAGAAACTTGTTTAAAAATTGTTACTTTTATTTAATGTCACATTTTAAAACTGCTTTATTTTGCAGGAGAAGATTGAAAAAGCAATTGGTGAAGAAAGCAATGATGGAGTTGTTCATGATCTTGTTTCTGATGCAAAGTCGCACGGTCCATTATGGATTATAGGACGGCACACCAAGTCTCCAAAAGTTTCAAAAGCTGCTCCAACAGCAAGCACATACATACAGGAGATGGCAACGAAGATAAGGGAAGATATAGCTGACGAAGTCGAAGCAAAGGTGAACAAGATGGTCCAAAGTGAATTTGATGCAAAGGTGGAAGAAAAGGTTCAGGAGAACTTGACAAGGATGCTGAAGAAATTGGGTGAAGCAAACCCACACATGCCCATTGATATTGGGGATTTTTGTGCGATAGTTCGCAGTGAAGGAACTAAAACTGAAAGCAGTGAACGTAATGGAGGCTCGCGCTCTTAGTCATGATATTGGGGATCTTTGTAAGTATGCTCTGTGAACATAAATTGATATTTAGTACGTACTAGCTGTGTTTGTAAGTATGCTCTGTGAACATGAATTGATATTTAGTACGTACTAGCTGTATTTGTAAGTATGCTCTGTGAACATGATTTTTCTGGCTACGTTTGCAAGTATGTTTGTAAGTACTAATATTTGTGTGGCTTGTGAATCCGAGATAATTAGTTTAATTGATTAGTGTGATGTTAAATTATGTAATGTTGCAGTATGTGATTTAATGTTGTCATAGTTCTTATATAATGTTGCTGTATGTAATGTGAACTGTTGCCATTGTTATGATATGGTGTTGTCATTGGATGTTCAAAGTGTTGCATAGATTAATGCATGTGGGTCCCACAACATGATTCCGTGAACCCGGCCAACAGCCACAACATGATTCCGTGACGGGTTATAGATTTTAGTGGACCCCACACTTTTGTAAATTTAGTACCTGTGGCAACTTCTGTGATGATGTTGCCTTAGAGTCGCAAATGTGTTGCCTTTGAGTCTAAGACAACGCGGCAAAAGGAACATCTAAGAATAGTGATGGAGGTGTTGAGAAAACATCAATTGAAAGCAAAATTTTCTAAGTGTCACTTCTGGAGGAGGGAAGTGAGATTCTTGGGCCATGTTGTTTCAGAGAATGGTATTGCCGTGGACCCTGCAAAGGTGGCTACAATGCAAGATTGGTCTACGCCTAAGAGTGCAATAGACGTAAGAAGTTTCTTAGGATTAACTGGATATTATTGTAAGTTTATCCAAGACTTCTCCAAGATAGCGACACCGTTAACTCAGTTGACCAAGAAGAATCAAGCTTTCGTTTGGGACGAAAGGTGTGAAAATGCATCCAAGAGCCTAAAGGAAAAGGTGACGTGTGCACCAGTGTTAGTCATTCCTAAAGGGAATGAAGAGATGACATTATACACGGATCCATGTGGTACCGGACTAGGTGATGTACTGATGCAGGGAGGTAGGGTTGTAGCTTATGCAAGTCGGCAACTGAAACCACATGATAAAAGATATCCTACCCATGATTTGGAATTAGTAGCTATCGTATTCGCGTTGAAGATGTGAAGACATTATCTCTTGGGAGAAAGATTCGAGTTGTTTACCGATCATAAGTCATTAAAGTATCTCTTCTCTTAGAAGGATCTAAATATCCGACAGCAAAGATGGTTAGAATTCTTGGCTTCCTATGATTTCGATATCGCATATACACCAGGAAAGGGAAACGCGACAGCTGATGCATTAAGTAGAAGACATGCCAGTTTAGGGGCTATGTTTCTAGAATGGGAGCAACTGGAGTATATCAATGGGTATGATTTCAGACCATAGTGCGAATTGGATCCAGAAATGCTAGCAAGTTTGACGATCAGACCCACTTTGATTGAGCGGATTGGTTCCAGTCAGAGGAAAGATCCTAACCTATTGGAAATCATCTCCAAGTTAGAGATGGGTATCGATAGTGAGGAGATAAACAAATATGGGTTTGATCGAAACGGATGGCTCAGAAAGAATGGGAGATTAGTTGTACCCAATGTCAATGGATTGAGAGATGAAGTGCTTAGAGAATGCCATCACTCAAAACTAACTATACATCCCGGTGGTAACAAAATGTATCGAGACATGAAGCAGACCTACTACTGGGAAGGGATGAAAAGAGACGTGGGGAAGTTTATATCCAAATGCATGAACTGCCAGCTAGTTAAAACCGAGCAAAAGAAGCCTAGTGGTTTGTTGCAACCATTAGAAATTCCAGAATGGAAATGGGAACAAGTCTCAGTGGATTTCATTGATGGGTTACCAAGGACTAGATCGGGCCATGATAGTATTTGGGTGATTGTGGACCGATTGACCAAGAGTGCAAGGTTTATACCCGTCAAGTCGAATAGAACAGCAGCTAAGTTAGCAGAACTGTATATGAAGTGGGTAGTGAGATTTCATGGAGTACCCATAGGCATTGTAAGTGACCGAGATGCGTTGTTCACTAGTGGATTTTGGAAGAGATTACAAGAGGCTTTAGGATCAGAATTACATCTCAGTACCGCGTACCATCCTCAAACCGACGGTCAGACAGAGAGGGTAAATCGTATATTGGAGGATCTCTTAAGAGCTTGTATATTAGATTTTGAAGGGTCATGGGATGACCATTTGCATCTGGTTGAATTCGCATATAATAATAGTTATCAGTCCAGTATTGGTATGGCTCCATTTGAAGCTTTGTACGGAAGACCGTGCAACTCACCATCGTATGGTCGTATAACTTTGGGGAACGACTACTGGGTACATTTTCCATGTTCATGATTTATGCCGATTTTAAATGGTCGTTTTTCCCCTGGCAAATCTTGTCTTGCCTATAACTTTTGATTGGTAAGGAGTTTTGACCATTTCTTAAGGGGAGGAAGAGTGTACCGACCCGCATTCTAAGTATCGAAGGATAGTAAAATATTTATTTCTTTTTCTTATGAGGTCGTATGGTCGTATAACTTTGGGGAACAACTATTGGGGTCATTTTCCATGTTCACGATTTTTGCCGATTTTTAAATGGCCATTTTGCCCTTGGTGAATCTTGTTTCGCCTATAACTTTTGATTGGTAAGGAGTTTTGAGTTGAAACCACTTCCATTGGATTCAAATGATGGTTTACCTTTTCGTAGATTGGTCACATTGATGAAACGGACTTACCGTTTGGGAGATATGGCTGAATTAAGTTTTAGAAGGTGAAAAACAGCTTAACTGGGCTTAATTGGGTAATTAGTAGTTGGGCCCATTGGGGGATTTCGGGATTAGGGGTATTTAAGGACTGAAAGGGACTAGGGAAACTCTTCTTCGTCATTTTCCAGCCGCCACTTACCTATCTTTAACCCTAACAATGGCCTCCAACACCCAAATCACCTTCTAATCATCGTTTAATCAAGTAGCCTAATCTACATCAAACCAAGGCAAATTAGCATAGGATTTGGGATAGAGCTGCTAGAACACATAGAGATTCAACCCAAATCAGAGATACTTTCAGATCTATAAATTATTTGTGGCTAAGGTGAGTGATTTGCATTGTTTTTCACTAATTACGACTAATTAGGGGTGATTAGTGTTAATTAGCGAAATTATACTAATATAAAATTCTATAAAAATATGTAAAAAATCTTAAATATTATTTTAGGGCTCTGATAGAAATTTGGGTTAATTTGGATATGTTTTGCTAATTGTATGCTTAAATCATGATTAAGGGGATTAAGGGGAAAAACCATAGATTTGTGCATGTTTGATCCAAAATAACTTATATAATTGATGTTTAGATGTTTATGGTTGATTCTATTTGTTGCTATTACTGTTTGGAATGTTAAGTAATCTTATAGGAAAGTTATAATGGTTGAAAACGCCGTCGTATAGCGAATATGGATGATATATGCTCGCTGGAAAATGTGCAGGGTTTCGAATCGGATATAAGGGTCGGATCAGATAAGAGAACTGGGTAAGGGGATTCGATTCGGATTGGAAATTGGCATCTTCTGGAGCGTTCAAATGAAAGAGGCAACAAGGAAGGCCAGATCGGACTGGAGTAGGGTTGGAGTTTGAATGGAGCACTGAGCTGGAGTAGCACCGAACCGAACCGCTTCAGGAGTACCTAACCGAGCCGCATGTGGAAGGCCGAACCGAACCAAGGGAAGAGAATTGAGCCGAACCAAATGGAGAGCTTGAGCACCACATGCCGAACCGAACCGAGTAAGCCGAACCGAACCAGGTTTGGACCTCCACTACTACTACGGGACGACTCTTCTGTAGACCAACTCCAATTCAACCAAAACCCAAGATGCAAAGGAAGTCCAAATAGGAAGTAGAACTCAGGATCCAGATGGGGACCAACGAGTTAACCTCATGAATTGGACTTTACTGTGGGACGTGTGCAAAGGGGTTATCGATGTCTATAACTTTGACTCACCACTGAGAGACGGATTAGTGGCTATGGATCAGTGCAGTGGGGTTGTTATGACTCCATGGGGCAATTAAAGTGATCGTAGCAGGGCTATGAGCCAGTGCAGTGGAGTTGTTATGACTCCATGGGGCAGAGTGGATATAGCAAGGTATTAGTGGTTACGGTTCAGTGCAGTGGAGCCATCACGACTCCATGGGGTAGAGTGATCGTAACAAAGAATTGGGTGATCAAAGTGGTAGATATCGTATGCTTTACGCACTGAGTAGATATCGTATGCTTTACGCACTGAGTGAGAGATGTAAGGATGATTGCTATGTTTGATGTTTTTCTATCACCATGACATGCACACCCCTCCCTATTATTTTCACACCATGTGTTAGTGTCACCTTAGAGTATTGTGCATCCTGTTGTGCTAACTCTTGGGTTGCAGGTTCAGGTATGTCTATGTATACCTGTTATTGTTCTGTTTTGCAGCTTATCGCTCATACCAGACTTTTGTCTAACCCAGAGTTTTATGTCTCTTCTTATTACTCTGGGTGCTCTTAAACGGGCAGACTAGAGACGAGTCAGGTGATTATGCACGAATAGTTGTACCGGAGACGAGCAGGAGGCTTCCACGTATGATATATATATGTATATATATATATATAATCTCCCTGTGTTGTGGCTGGTCACTACTTTGGGCATTAGTAGTGTACCTCTTGGTTTTGCTTTAGAGACAATATTTCAAAGTTGTAATAATGTTGGTTTGGATGATAAGCTGTATTTAGGATTTCTGCTGCTATGATGGTTTAGTTTTCATCTTATGCACTGTCTCGCCTGTTTTATGTCAAAGTTATGTTATTATTATATTTTATCCCATGCGCTGTGAGGCATTCTACAGGTTCATCGTTAGTTCAAATTCCTTTCTTTTCCTTTCTTTGGCGACCGTCTCGTGCTAGTCGGGCATTGGCACAACGCACTTTCATTGGAAATGCCGGCTGGTGCAGGGCGGGCCGTCACACTAACCCCTTTGAAGTGTGAGGTCAAGGGGTATTTATAATGGAGTGGTTTCGTGGGAGTAGGTAGGAGTAGGTAGAAGCAGGGGACCACACCAGGAATTTCGTATCCCTTGTAGTCGGTCACCAAAATCTCGTATCCCCAAGTGCTCGTGCCAAAAACTTCGTACCCCTAGGTTACAAAGAATACCGAGAAATGGGCATATGGAGGGGTCGAGGCTAGGACGTGTGGACTCCTAGGGCCCGAGGTATTGGTTTGGCAATATTTTGAGGAGCGGTGAGGTTTCTGTTGGCATGATCCCTTCTCCGCTCATTTCCTTCACTCCTTGGCGATGCTCTCGACTTTGGCTTTACGCGATGCATTGAGTCGAGCGTGCCTTGCGTACTTTTGAGAACCGGACCAAAAGGCTAGTTAATAGGGGGAAAGACCCAAAGCTATGATTTGAGTTGGTGTAACAGAATTCCTTTTGGCAATAATAGAAGTCCAGTACCTAAATTTGGGTATTTATGACAGAAGGACAGAACCTTACAAACTAAATTAGTAGAAACCCCAAGACTCATACATGGGTAAATAGGAAATCAAAAGTTCACATCTGAAACTAGTAGAAACCCCGAGACTCACACTCGGGTAAATAGAAATCAGAAATCCACATATGAAATTAGTAGAAACCCCGAGATTCACACTCAGTTAAGTAGAAATCATAAATCCATATCTGAAATTAGTAGAAACCCTAAGACTTATGCACGAGTAAATAAGAAATCAGAAATCCACATACAAAATTAGTAGTAACCCCGAGATTCACATTTGGGTAAGTAGAAATCAGAATTTCATATATGAAATTAGTAGAAACCCCGAGACTCACACTCGGGTAAGTAGAAATCAGAAACCCATATTTGAAATTAGTAGAAACCCCGAGACTCATGCTCGAGTAAATAAGAAATCAGATATTCATTCAAAGAATTTTATCCTATTTAGAATTCACTTGGTAATGCCAGAATCATCAAAGACTATCCATGTAAATACCATTAAGCCATCCAAATATTATTGAAAGTGACTAAACAAACATAAATTATGTATGGGTTTCTCGGAAGTTCGTTCAGAAACTTATGGACGAAAGATTCTTAAATATTCCAAAGATAATTTTCCAACGTATATATAGAGGGCTGCTTTTGGAATAAATTAATTTTATCCTGAGTTGATTAATCGTTTAGCGGAAGTTTCTTTAAGCTTTCTAGCCATTGGGTATCTAGCGTCTAGTCTTATTCCTAACCCATAGGATATGCAGATGCATGAATACTCTCTAAAAGAGTTACACGGGGCCCTTTATGGGAAGATGCATGTATTATAACTAGCCCCACTTAGGGGGAAACTCCACTAGATGAAGGTGGAAGTATTTAGACCTACTTCAAGGGAAGCTCCATTGTTGGAGCTTGTGAGTATTGTGGCCCTACTCCGGGGGCAGCTCCATTGTAAAAGCGTGTGAGTATTGTAGCCTTACTCCGAGGGAAGCTCCATTGTAGGAGCGTGTGAGATTGTAGCTCTACTCCGGGGGCAACTCTATTGTAGGAGCTTGTGAATTTGGTGGCCTCTCTTCTTGGGGGATTTATTTGTTGTTGCTTCTCCTCTCAGAAGCTTTATTTGTGTTGCTTCACTTCTCAGAAGCTTTGTTTGTGTTGGTTCTCTTCTTGGAAGCTTTGTTTGTGTTGCTCCTCTTCTTGGAAGCTTTGTTTGTGTTGCTTCTCTTCTCAGAAGCTTTGTTTATGTTGCTTCTCTTCTTAGAAGCTTTTTTGGTGTGGCTTATCTCACTGGAAGCTTTGTTTGTTGCGGTTTCACTCTCTGGAAGCTTTATTTGATGGTGCTCCTCTACTCAGAAGCTTTATTTGATGGTGCTTCTCTCCTTGAAAGCTTTGTTTGATGATGCTTCTCTCCCTGGAAGCTTTATTTGAAGGTGCTTCTCTCCCTGAAAGCTTTGTTTGTTGTGCCATTTCTTTTAAAGTTTTTGTTATTAGCCTTTTCTTATGAAGGCTTTGTTGGATATCTTTTGTCAAGGGTATGTTCCACACCTTTCATAGAAATAATTAGTTATATTAGTATAATGCATTTGACAAGAAATATTTATGAAATTTTCGAAACAAAGAAGATAAGATTTTAAGCAATCTCATTCAAGTCAAGCAATGATCGATATTTGATCGCTTCTTCGTGGTATATTTCTTTGGGTGTTTTATCAAAACTTGTCATTGACTTATAGCATTTCCATGCTCTTATCCGTACATTGCATTCTTTAAGTGCTCCCTTATAAGCTTTCTTTTCCTTCTGCGGGATGAGACATAGGCAGTGATTGGGCGTGTTTCAGGTGCTCCCCCTAAGCTCTTGTTGTATGCATAAGCCTGAACAGGGTTTGGTTTTTACCTGTAATAGCATTCGAAATTACATTAATATTTGTTCGATCATAAGTAAAAGACAAAGTTAAACGATAATGAAAGTAATGATTTGAGATAGGAAACTTATCGTTAAAATTCTATTACCGTATTACAGTGCCTCAGACCGCTTTTCTGATGGTTATACTCTACGCTTCTCGATTAGTCTTTCTTTGTTTTTTGTTTTAGTTTCTTTTTCATCAAACCATGACACTGACTATTTCCTGTCCTTTAATCTTGTGATAAGAACAGTAATCTTTCCTTTTGCTTGATTTTGTAGAACCTTCTACAAGGGGATTGGAACCAAGCCCTTCTGCTTCTGTTCTTGCTTCAACCTTTTCCTTGCGTTAAGTATTTCTTCCATACAAATGAATTTATCGGCTTCAGAATACAAATCATTCAAGCTTTCGCATTCATTTAAGATAAGCTCCTTCCAAATGGGGATCATACAAGCAACCCTGATCTTACAACTCTTAGCTTCTCTTTATCTGTTACCCCTTTCACTTTGAGCTATTGTGGAACCATTTTAGATAGCAGTTAAGCGACTCCTATGGACCTTGTTTGATTTTAGCTAGATCATAAATACTATTTGTCGAATCCTTTTGCACATGGAATTGTATGCTAAATGTGGTGGACAAATGCTTCCAAGTTGTGTTGACCGGGCCATGATAATACTTGCGCCCTTTAAGAGCTTTTCCACGAAGAGTTGTGAGGAAGACCTTGCATCAAAGGGCTTCAGAAGCGTTATACTTATCCATGTAATTCTCGAAAATGGTAAGGTGTTCTTTAGGGTCTGTAGTCCCACCATATGCGAGTTTGTTCTCTTTTATTTCAGATGGAACCTTTACCATCATTATTTCTCTGGAGAAGGGGATTCCCTACAACTTCATGTCTTCTATCCATGTTAGGCTTTCGATTTTTCTGAACTGATCACCTCTTTTAATGTTTGGTTATTTCTCCCCAAAACTAGACTGCTCCGTAGATTTGATGAAAATATAGTTTGGCTATAAAGCTCTCGAGGTGCTATCATTTTTGATTCTACATCATAAGGTTCCACTTCAAGGGACCTTTGAACTAAGTATTCTTCAATGAATTTTCTAGTTGCATCAATCTGCATATCGTGGGGCGATAGGGTCATCCGCTAATGATATTGCGGGCATCCATTAATGGTACTGCGGTAAATATCTAATATATAAAATAACCACAACCACCAAGCCTAAATAACTAATATATACTATATATAATAACCACAATAATTCAATAATCCATATATGCATCCAAATAGCCAACAATTTATTTTAATGATAAAAATAAATTAAATATAAACTTTGGAGTGAGATTTACTCACCTAGATTTTCATTTGACGAATATCTGTTTAATTTCATATCGTCTTGGCTTTGAATCTATTTGAATCATCCATCTTTAACCTATAGTTATTATTTTTATTTAACGACTAATGATTATTAATTTAAATTAGCTACTATAGTAAATAAATTATTTATTCTACGTATATTTAAATTTCGTTAAATGTATACCTGTTTCTCTGATTAACTAAGAAGCAAATCCAAGGATTATCGATCCAAATCTACTCAAATCAGTCCCAAAGTATTATCGTCGTCCACTACGGCATTTCACCGAACATTACACTATCACTACCATTTTCTTTTTTTCTTTTTTCACCACACACAACCATTTCCTGCTACTGCTAATCATCCCAAATGACCTTAACATTCCCTGCTGCAAACCTTGTCCAGCCTCCTTGACCCTTCTAATTAACAACCCTCGGGTACAGTTAATACTTTGCCAACGGTGGTTCCCATCTGTCCATACAAGCCTCTTCACATGCTAATCACTACCCTTACACAGCGAGCCTCCACCATCCCAAAACATCAGATCAAACTCCTTCATCCTTCAACTGCCAAACTTCGGATGTCAGCCACTCCTCACAACATCGAACTCCCCTTATCCAGCCCAGATCGAACTCCCTCCCTACTGTCGAACACCGAGCAACACCACCCATTCAATCGAATTACACCAGTCGCATCCAAAATCAGTTCGTCCTTCTTGAAATCACGTACAAAATATCATCACAAAAATTCGACTACTCCAGTTTCCCTAAAACTCTAATCGCGATGAATTGTAACTCGCGAAATACCACACTAAACCCTTCCTCATTGATACCCCCTCAGCAACTTCGACGTCACCCAAAACCCAAATAGCCGCAACCCTAAAAAGGTTGATCGACGATTTCCATTGCGTACGTGAAGTGACTTGATTGTCTCACAGATGAACTCGAAATTAAATTCAAACTCGATCCTCTCTCTTTTCTTTTTTTCTCTTTTGCAGTGGCATCGATTTTTATTGAGAGGAACACGACTCGATTTCAAAAGGAATGGGAAAAAGGGAATGGCCCTTTGGATTTTTATTTCGTTTGAAGAACAACAATGAAAGAATTCAAAAGACAAGAAAATGGGAGACACGTTCATTTATAAGAAAATAAGGGAAGAGAATGTACGAAGACATTAAATTGGTGGCTCCTTGATACTAAAGTGGGAAGACAAATTATACAACTCGAGATAGAAAAAAAAGAAAAGAAAAAAAAAACCTCTGCGCAATGAAGTTTGTGGTGATGTCTGTACTTAGGGTGGATGTTAATAAATATGATTTGATTTTGTTTAAATCATTAAAATATCTCTCGGTCCCTAATTTGCAGTCCCGAACCGCTACTTTAACGTAACGACCGATATTACAAGATTTTATTGTTATTCTAAACTCAATGGAACCGATTCCGAATTTTAAATTCGACTGTATAGAAGAGATAACGTTTTAAATTAACTTTTAAATTAAATTCAATTTAAAATATAAATCGATTTCAAACAATTAAATTCATTGATAATAAATTATTATTATCGTTCTAATTCAATATAGAATTTATATTAATCGACTGAATTATTTCGATTCAGTTTTAAATTCTGAATTCAATTATTATCGTTTTCATATTACGATAATTCAATATTTTTGAATTTATAACATATATTGATTAAATTCTATATTAAAATTAATTTATATTTCTTACTTAACATTTAAAATAAATTTAAATATTAAAAATAAATTGACTAAAAATCTGGGTTGTTACATTTCTTCCCTCTTAATAGAATTTCGTCCCCGAAATTACTAAGGCAGAAGAAATGCTACAGACCTGTTAACTTTTCAAAAGCTCACTTTGTTATGACTCAGCATTTCATATTCTATAATCAATTCTCATACAGTTTTAAGTTTTCATGAAAATATTTAATTACTTATTTCCCATTCAAAAAAATTCAAATTGAATTCAATTTGAAATCATCTCTTTTATCATTACAAAAAAATTCGAAACTTTTGAAAAAATTTCTAACTCCCTAAATTTTGGCAAAGTCTCCCATGTACGGTGGAGCTTTTGCAATATACCAAAAGAGAGAAAAATGTATACATCGACCCACACGGTCGGGAAACATTTCATATATCCTAATTTGATATTTTTGTGTAGGCGTACCTTATATAAGCTTTGATTAAGTGCATTTAGCGTATAAGCAATCTACATATCCAAAATCAAGGCAGGTAGCTTCATGTACCTATACTAACTCAATTTAAACTCATTAGCCTTATAATATTAAGGTTTTAATAACTTGCATTCGTTTTAAATGGTTAAACACACGAATTTCACACAAATATATCATACTATGCATACTTATTAAATATATGTTCCACATGTTATTCATATTATTCGCCAAATACTTACATTTGTTTTGTTTGAATGGTTTAAAATCAACATACTCACAGTTAATTCATTCGCATTCAATTTCATTCAATTCAAATGATTTACAACAAATAAATGTACATTTGACTTATATCCCATGTATATGCATTCCAATTTATTTAAAGTGATTCTAATCAGTTTTCTTATTTCGTTTATAACAAATGAAAAAATTTCATGCATATTTGGTATTATCTGGTTAATATAATAACCACCCATTTTTTCTGGCATTTAATTGATTTCAAATCAATTCTTCAGCTTAACTTTTACTAACTCAATTTATCTAACTTGCATAAGTTAAATTTTAAATTCCAGAATTCAAATACCTTGTTTTTGTTTCAAATCCTTTTGAAATCATATAAATATATATACATATGTTTTTAACCATCTCAAATTCAAAACATTTGAATTTTCCAAAACAACTTGTTTTCCGAAAATAATTTTCCATTCTAAATTTCACAATGGTAGCAATCCATCACTTAAAAACTCAAAAATAAACACCGATGATGTCCGGATCATCATCAGAATTATATTCCATTGATCGAAGTGAATTCAATACTTTATCACTTTCAAAATCCATTCAAAATGATTTTTACTCAAATTCCTTTCAAAACAATGCTATATTAATTTAGTATACATAGGAAATTTATTTTCGAACTTTTCCAGGATTTAAATTCCAGTTTGTGGTTTCAATCCAATTTTAATTCATCTCATTTGTATTTACAAATTTTATTTGGTTAAATATAACCATTCCACTTTTATAATAGCAAGCAACTCATCCATATATAAATAATTCTAGAAAACTTTTCACTTTATATCAAAATATAATTTTGGGTAAAATTATTTCATTTACCCATTTTAAAACAATACAGTGTTGAATTACTCTATTTAAGTGTTTATAAATACCTTTCGATACAGTTGATCATACTTGTAACGACTCGGATTTATCGGCCATTTGAATTCGAATATTTAAACTGGTTTTAAATATTATATTTAGAAATATTAATGAATATTGAATTCATTATAAAACGATGATTAAACGTTTATTTAATAAATTTTAAAAGGAGTTTTATATAATTCGAATATTGTTTAACCCGTATATGTTGATATTGAATTGTAAATTCATATTGGTTGAATTTAAAGTGATATGTTATTTCATTTAGGTACTTACGACAAATAATTTATTATTATTATTAAATAAAATTGTTTTGTAATTTATTTATATTTTTACGGTATTATATAAGTCGTATAAATATTTATGTTTCAAACAACGTCTGTTTTCGATGAAATGAATTTTATTGGAATAAGTATGGTTAGTTATTTCTTGTTTTCCCGTTTGGAGCCAATCAGAGTCATTTTGTCGGTGGACGAAATTTAAAGGCGACCGATAAATAAGTTGGAATTAAGATACGTTGGTTGTGCAAACGGGGTCGGAAGTCAATGAAATTAATTTTATTGGATCTGGAATGCCAAGACGAAGCGGTGTGATAATTTTCGTTATGGTTAGAATTAGCGCATGTCGGTGTGAAGTAAATGGTCAATTTTAGATCATGGTACCGTATTAAAATAGAAGCGAACCTACCCTATACCAATAAATTATATATAAATACTTGAACCGTAAGCAATCTGAATAGGGTATGAGCGGACCTGAGAGCACAGCTAGCTTATAACACTTCTTTTTGAATTTATGTATGAATGTACACAACTTAATAGACAACTGTACCCATCACTGGATTTTTAAGCCACCTACCCAAAATTCTTTTGGACACAGGCTCACACGCCTTTTCCAATTTAATCGCACATGCAAAATCTATCACCTAGAAATGAATACAATCCCATCAAGTGTACACAGCATATTATATACAATCAATGAGGTACATAGACTAGCCGACTTAAGGACATACTGCAGCTACCTTAGCCAAGTTTACCTGTGTATATGACTTAAGCTTTAAGGTATGAAAAGGCTACCCTATTGAAAAGAACGTTCTGCAAAGTGAAATGCACAGCTATGCAGCTAACATCCTATACCTATGTTAATTCTTCTTTTCCGCCTACCAAGCATGTTTTGTCTCATCAAGTTAAAAACACACAGACCACAGACTGAAAACCTAGCATGGAAAACACACTGTTTGGCGGACAACCAAATATGCACATGCCTACCCTCGTTATCACGTTGAGCCTACACTTATTTCTCTGCGAACCTACCCTCACACTGCCTACACAGTATACTAAGCTACCCTATAATGTTTGTTGTTTAATCCCATGCATATGACTCCTTACCCAAAATATTACCACAGACATAACAATATACTTCAAATGCAAAGACAGTACTCTATGTTAAACCTCATCAGGCAGTCCTAGAAACTCAAACACAGTGCCTATGGTTTGATTAAACAACACAGGAAATGAAGTGCCAACCCAGCTGCATTCGAAGTGAAAGAAGAAAACCTTCAGAAATCTTTGCAGACCTACCTATATTTAGCCAACCTAAACCTTGCTTGCCAAGGAAATCTCAACTATAAATAGTGGCAGCGTTATTCATTCTCATCAATAGAAATCGGATTACAGGAAATAAAATGAAACCAGATCTTCATTCCTCAAATTTAATAACGTTATTTTATTCTCCTTTTTAAAACCTTTGACTCACAAACCATAGAATATATATAATGTATAACACGGGTAAGAGAAGCAGTGAGAAAATCTCGCATGTTCAGAAATGAGGTACACCGTAGTAGGTTGAGCTCCACTACGGGCTGTCGGCGTAGGTTGAACACGATGTCGGGTTCGGAGGCGCTGGAAGTCCGGAACGCAAGAATATGGTGAGAAATGGCCTAGAATGGATTTGCGTTACAGACACGATGGGAAGAAGAGGAGTACTGTTCCACATGGATATACATGTGGGCACTATTTCATTTCTTTTTATGATGCATGGCGTTCGTGGGGGAACAGGGTGAGGAATGGCGTAGCAGGGGAGTATAGTGTTCGTTGTGAAGGAGGGAGACTCACTGGAGTACGGGTTTCCTGAAATTTAGATGGTAGAGGATGGTAGGAGCATGACTGAGGGCGTTGGGGTAGGATGTTCGATGATGGAGCAATGGCGGTGGAAACGGTTCAGCAGCAAGGAAGGATGGGGAGAGAAAATAAGAGCAGCACGTTGGGGGAAGTTCGGCCTTATAATTCCGGAAGGAAATAACGTGTAGATTGAATATTTGTGGGTAGCGGGCTGGTATTGGATAAATGGGCTATGGGCCTTATAAAAAAATAAAAAAAGAAGAGGGAAGAAGAAAAAGGGAAAGATAAAGAGAATTTGCCTGGGAAGGATCGGCAGAAGGAAAGCTTTGTTGAAAGAAAAAGAACGTGTCGGACTGTACACGTTCAACCCATAAGTAAGCACCCGTTACTCACTAACCATAATAAATTGTTTATTTATTTTAAGGGGTAAGTTAATTAATTTAAATTTATGTGTCAATTAATATATTTTGTTACGTGACCATACAGTAACCGAATTTAACAAACCCAAGGAAGTTGAAACCACATCGTCGAGCACTATGTTCTGGAGCTGGTTTGTTTAGGATCAGAAGCTACTGGCATTTTTGATTTAATTAAATGCTTGTTTAATTAAATCAAAACAAATCAAATTTTTGACGACAGGATAAAACCAAGGTGAGTTAAACTCACTCGGTACTCCCACTTATAATTTTTATAAGTCGGATTAAATGTTTGTTTGTTATGTTTACTAATCATTTGTTGATGTGATGACCATTGTATGTTTGATAATATGTTATATCGGTTATTTAAATTAAACAATGTTTAATTTAAATGAAATGACATCGTTATTTTTAAACGATGATTTCCAAACAAGGTTACTTACCTTGTTGGTTAGTTTATAACAATATAAATATATTAAATTAAATTGGATGCTTGGATGGTTGTTATTAGTTGACCGTTACCAGTTAAATTTATTGTTTATCATCATCATATGAACTGTTGAACCTATATGATTGGATTATTGAATTGGTTATTGATTATTAAACCCAAATTTCAACATTTGTTTGGTTATTAACCAATGGATAATAAGAATTTATAGAAGATGGCCAAAATACAAACTGTTTTATAGAAATTGATTTACTTTCAAGTGAATCGATAGAAATGTAGTTATGAAATTTATTTATAACTAAATATAGATTTTTAAATATATTATTTTAATTGGTTTTATAAAAAGGAAATAAACCAACCTTATATACATTGATTATTTTAATCACCAATTACCATTTTTGGTACCAAAATCTATCCGTGTGCGAAGCACGTGCCTTATATAAATTATTAAAGGATCTTATAAAAATGATGCCCATATTTACAAGACTGGTTAGCGAGTGAGCGGATATTAATGCGATGTTTAATAACCAAAGTTAATTGTTTTTAAGAAGCAATTTAAAATGAAATTATATTGATTTGATTACTATTTATTTAATCAAATACAATTATTTAAATTCATTAAATTTGAAACTAATTTAAATGGAAAGACAATCTGAGATTGGATTAATGAGTTAATCATGTGCAGAATTAATTAAGTCAACTATGTTACTCGAAATTGAATTATGTAGTTAGATATTAATTTAATGAAAATAGTTAATGGATAATTAAACCATTTAAAAATGTTGATATTTGTTAAATGAGGATCAAAGTGGTATCTTGGGATTTAAAATGTATAAACGAATTGTTATGAAGTTTTAAGCCATTGTTTATAGTAAAGTGATGTTTTCAAGCAATTTTACATAACTAATAATATAAGTTAAGTTTAATTCGAAGTTTAAATTAAATCGTTACTGGGGTTTTATTTTGAATGGAGTTATAAAACCCAAGCTTTATTGAATATTATTGGAATGAGTTATTTGAAATGACATATGAATGGAAACGAAATGGAAATCCAAGTTTGAATTAAAGTGGTAAGGTGGATTGATTTATAATGGTGTGATATAAATTCGATATATTAAATGAGGGATGAGGTTTTATCAAGATATAACTCAAATGGATTTTGGAAATGAGTATGGGGATTCGGTATTACAACTGATATTACCTTAAGATAAAAATATTATTGATCAAGGTCTGAGAGGTAATTAGAATACCCCAACTTGAACGACTTCAGGATTATCGAAAGATGACATTAGTTGTAATGATAAAGATGTTAGAAGTAAATTATTTTGAGAAATAATGACGCAATATTATTTGAAGAACTTTGGAATATAGATAATGAAATTTTGAAATAAAAGGAAATATAAAGGAGCTTAAGAATATGAAATAATATTTCCGTGGTAAAGAGATCAATGAAAGGAGATTTGTGAAAATTGTAATGATATTTTCAAAAGGTAAAGGAAAGAGATGTAGAATAATTTATTCTAAAGAATAAGTGACGATGATGGTATTCAAATTACGAAACAAAGGAGATATCATAATGATAGTTTTAAAATGATAAGTTGAATCAGCTTCCCTATTATAAATAATAAGTAATGTAATAGCAAATGTTTTGAAATGGAAATTAACAGAAAATTTTGATATGGTTTTAAGATATTTTTCCAAGTATATTAATTAAAAGATTTGAGGATATTAATGTATTAAAACTAATATCTTACTTTTAAATGGTCAAGTGATGTTGTATAATAAACCAATTGATCTGTTTTAATCTTATGATTGTTTATTTTGATAGTTAAATAACCGACTATCAAAATTTGGCCCAACGTTATTGGTACGGAAAGACTAGGATCGAATTTATATTCGAAAACCATTCCGATCAATGAATACGAAAACGTGGAAGATGGTGATCGAGATGGAGCAATTGAAGACCGTAAATCTTCATGAATGGAAGGACTATTGTTTGATTTCTCTAGTTGATCCCTAGAGATATTTTGACAATGATTCTGTTAGGATTGAAATCTACGGATTGCAAGGACTACTCGCTCTGATCCATGGGGTGATTCCTATATTAGATGCAGTAGGAGGGTGACTTCGGTTCATCATGTTCATGGATGACTTATATGGACGATGTGAACGGTGGCCAGATGTTCCAAAGGTCGATTCTAAACTCAAGCCTCACAACCGGGAAATGATAGAATCGGGCAGGCAGCATGGCTGTGTGGGTCACTCCCATTATGGTGTATAATCACCTATATAGAGAAATTCTTTTTGCTTCTTTAATCCATCGCTGTTGTCCCTTTTCGGGAAACGGTGGGTAGCTCCCAACCGTTGGTGATATACAATCGATACACTCAAGCGAAATAAGTGGTCGGTCATGTGTGGGCCGGGTTACAAGACATTCTTGTTGAACCCAGTGTATTCGCCTCTAGAGATACACTATCGGTAGGTGGTTCTATACCTTGTCATAGTCGGAATCCAACCTCCAATAAGCGCCTACGATTTTGTTTGTACACTATATATGTGGAGCGTGAGATGCAAGCGTTCTGCTAGATTCTAGTTATTTGTATTTAGGCACTATTATAATATCAGAACATGATATTAATTTCAAAAACTGTTTTGGGTTATCATAACGTAAAAACCGTCTGTATTTATGTGTGGATTTGGTCTTACGATTATCCTTTTCTTTCGAAAAGAATTTGAACTTTAAAATCAATTTGGATGATCCCCCTTAAACTTTGTGAGTTTTTCTCACTCTGGTTCACCAGACTGACCCGGTGTTTTGTAAATGCTCGGGTTAGACCGGGTTGTACAGGTTTAGGTTATCGGATGCTATGAAGTCCAAAGATGAGCTGATGGTGTTCAGACGTATGATATTATCTAGTATTATTCCGCTATGTGATGTATACAAGGACATATTATTATAACTGTCCCGGTGTATTGATGTACTCTGATGATTGTAAGTTTTTATTTCAAATCTCTCTATAAAGTTTATTTATATATTATATTTATTCCGTTGCGATGTGAGACTCTGTGTTGTGTATGTACTTCTTTTTATTCTTCTATTCTAATATTTCTTTCTTTCTTATCTCACCCTCTAATTTCTTTCTACTAACGCTCCGGTATTTTCGATGCTTGAATGTTCGACATGGTGTTTTTGTGTCGATTTTCTGGGTCGAAAATCCCTGTTCATTATAATACTGTACCGACCAAAGTTCATAAACCACTCGACAAACCAATCAACACAATATAAAATAATTTTTATATCAACTTACAAATACGCTCTCTCATATATACACTCAACTCATTCTAGGGTACTACTGACCCTATCTCTAATGAGTAAACCCCCACCAAAGCCTAGGTGTTCGCTCAACTTAAGCTTTGATACCAATTGTGATGACCCGCAAATCGTACTATCTGAGTTGACTAAAACAACAGACGTCCAACACAAATAACATAGAATTACGAGTCATTAGGGTTAAAGAAATATAACACATAGAAGAATAAAAGAAATAACAATACAGAATTTCACAGCGGAATGAATAAAATACAATATATAACATAATCTTTGAAATACAAAATTTGAATTCATATATACATACTATATCAGAGTACAACACATATATCACAGCCGAAATAACTCTAAATAACTAATGGTGAAGCCTCCTGCTTCAAACTCCTTCAAGCGTATCTATAAAATCCTAAAACACTCGACTGCCCGTACAAATCTGGGCACCCAAGAGTTTAGGTTAAAACAAACAAAATAAACTCTGGGTCAGTCATAGGACTGGTGTGAGTAAACTCCAACCATATTGTTTAATTTTGAAAATCCTTTTGAAAGGAAAGTATAATAGTAAGACCAACCCACACATAAACATGGACGGTTTTTACCTTACTATAACCCAAAACATTTTTGATATCAAAATCCAGTGATATTATAATAATGTCTAATCAAATAAATAACCAAATAGTAGAACGATTGCATCTCAAGCTATATATGTATATAATATAAAATCAAAAACCGCAGGGCGCTTATTGGAGGTTGGATTCCAACTTTGATAAGGTATGGGACCACCTCCCGATCAGTGTACTTTAGTAAGGATACACTGGGTTCAGCAAGAACATTGTAACAACTCGAAAAATCGGAACCAATTTAAAAATTTTATTTTGTCAATTTTAATGAATTTTGAATATTTAAAATGATTTATGTTAAATAATAACGACTAGAAATTTATTTTGAATAGAATTAGAACGTATAAATTTATTTAAATCAAAATAAGAATATAAATATTTATTTTAATTATAAAAGGAATTGGAAATGGCGTGGTAGTTTGAAAATTCGATTTCAAATTTCAATTGAATGTACAGGATTCAAAATAAATCGGATTTTAGTAAAACCAAAATTATTTGAATCTGTTTGAAAATAGTTTTCCAACGAATGTGAAAAATCCAGATTTCATAATGGGAATAAAAAGTTATACCCAGTTGAAAATTTAGAATAGTCGCTATGGAATTTTATATAATATATAGCCCTTAAAAATATCGATCTTGCAAACGACCTCCGTTTTCGACGAGACCACTTTTGTTGGTACCGGAATGTCAAATTATTGGTAGATTCCAATTTTCATAATTTTTGGAATTGATATGTGAGCGCAGTAAATTTAAACGCGTTTGGTAATTTCAGTTTGAATTTAATCGACTGAAAAATGACCGTTTTTCGAACAGTCTCCAAATTCGATGAAATTAGTTTTGTTGAAACCGTATTTGAAAAACATAGAGAGAATTCCAAATTTCGTAATTTTTGGGGCTAGTATGTGGCCGTATACAATAAATTGTGAATCGATCAGTCATTTAAGACAGAAACAAAGCTTTTTGAGCAAACAGACTTAGAATTCGATGAAACTAGTTTTGTTGGGGCCGTATCGCCAAGACATAGCAGCATGTCAATTTTCATCGCTAATCGATTTCGTGTATGACTGTGGCATCAATAAACGTCGAACGAAGAGAGCGCTAACTAGAGAAATAATACAAAAATCATAAACCACCACTATATAACATATTTTCTCTCCACAAACCCTCACTTCTCTTCTCCCTCCAAAAATTGGAAGCAGCCCCTCTCACTTCCTCTTTTCTGAAATTTTGCAAAAAAACCCCTGAAACTAAATAATTTATATCCCCTAAACCATAAAGTGTTAGGCCCTGAAATTTTGTGAGATTGTAAAGCATGATGACTACTAGCTACTGTAAAAATTTGGTGGTGATTGGACCGGTGGTTTGGTCAGAATTGAGCTCGAAGTGCAACAGGTCTGTTTTCGTATTTTGGTTATTGCAGGGCCCACATAGAGAATTAGGTCGAGCGGTTTGGAGGGATGGTAGAGTGGAAGCATACAAAGATTTTGGCGGTGGTTGCATGGTCCCAGGTGGCCGGATTTGGCCGGAATGTCAATTTTATTAGAGGGGTGCTGAAAACGGAACAATCGCGAAGATGAGCAATTTCCCATCGATCCGTGCATTTTCAGGCAAAGGGACCAAAGGGGAAATTGTCCGGGAGGTCAAGACCAAGCTACTTGTAAAATTTGGGGGCATTTAGAGCACCGAGGCGGCCGCAGTACTAAGATGAACAGAAACATCAGTTTTTCGTTCAAATGAAGATTGTGGGGCCCACGTGGCGAACTGGAGGACGAGACCACCAGGCGTGGAAAGAGGGAGAGAAGCCAGAGAGAATGGCATGATATCATGCAATTCTGACTTACGGTTTGGTCGTGGCGAGCATTTTAAGTTGAGGGTGTCATTTGGAGAAGAAGGTGAATAGTGATCTTATTATTTAAATAATATTCCATGGTCGTATATTAATATCTTTTTGCCACGAACTCCAAATCGCATTAAACAGGATCCGTTGTGATCGTGGAGTCGAGAGATTCGCAACAAAACTGACCGGGTTTGAACTTGGAGCTTGTTTGAACTTGGAGCAAATTTAAATCCAAACGGTATCAAAACCGTCAATTAAAGACTGACGGAGTGGAAACCAAAGGTGAGAACATCTTCTCACTCTATTTATTTTCCAGTAAAATATATACTAGGATGCAGACAGTGCTTAACAGCACCAGACACCATTTATTGTACAAACCATGATTGTCTGTTTGAATTGAATGGACTGTATTGTATTGTATTGTGTTGTGTTGTGATGTATGAATTGAATATATAAAATATTCATGTATGGAATAAAATATTTGAACGATAAAAATATCATTTTTATTGAATGAATATGATATATAAAATATTCATGTATGGAATAAAATATTTGAACAATAAAAATATCATTTTTATTGAATGAATATAATATATAAAATATTCATGTGCTGAATAAAATATTTGAACAATAAAAATATAATTTTTATTGAATATATGAACCATATAAAATGGTCATGTGTTGAAAATAAATATTCATTTACAAATCAGACGATTTGTTTATGTACACTCATTTAACTGATATTGATTGGGACGATAAATTTTACACATCGCCCAACAGCACGAATAATGTTCAATATGTGTTATTTGAAAACCCCACACGAGTATTGGGATGATATTTGACATACACTGATCCCGATATTTAGTTGTATGTCAATCGATGGGTTGACAGGCTATGATGAGCGTTAATTATTTATTTTTAACACTTATACAGTTGTAAATTGCACTCTGTATGATGGCTGACTGTGTATGATTATTGTTGTGTACACGTGTGTATGAAATCCATATAAATAACATTATATGGTAATTGACTGTGTCTGATTCCAATTTAGAAAGAACGAATATTTTAAATTAAAGAATATTTTTAAAATGATGAATAACGAATATTTTAAAATAATGAATATTTTAAAATAATATTCAGAAAAGATTCAAAATATGATTTTGATGTCCGATTTTGGATGGACAAGAAAATATTTAAATATATGAAGCCGTGTTGATTAGATTTGCGCCATTTTGACGTAGACGATATTTATATCGATTTTATTCATTTTTATAATGAATATAAAAAAGGAAGTGATTTCAAAATCTAATGTTTTGAAAATATTATCATTTATATATTAATGATATAGAATATTCAATTTTGATTTAAAATTGATTATGAAGTTGAAATCGTTTTTAAAACGAATTTGAAACAATTTATAAAATACAGTTAAATGGAAATCGATGAAATATGTATAATATATTATATATATATATATATATATATATATTAAATGGCCTGAATAGAACGCGCCGCACCACGGCAGTTCGTGAATTTCGACCATTGACTTCGAATTGACATTACAGGAGATCCGACCGTCGGATTCTCCTAAAACCGGAACCGTTGGGTTCGTATCGAAAAGAGCTTTCCAACTAATATAAGAGATTTAAAATCTAACAGCTGGATTTGGAATTATGTCCAAATCAAATTTCGAAAAGGCGTTATAAGTGCAGTTCGATAACCGTTTATGGAAATCGACTGAAAGGGCCTCGATAAAATTATTAAAAATATTAATAATTTGTGCAAAATCATAATAAATGATTTGGAAAGAATTGGAATGAAAAATTCCATATTTGAAAGGATAAAAATATATTTTTATCGAAATGAACTAGTTATGAACTAGAATTATAATCCAATATTTTTAAATAAATAAATTGGATTTGAAATGATTTTAAAAATAACCAGAATTTCCAATATATGAATTGGAATGGATTTGAATCGAAATTATCATCGGAATATTTCAATACCGGATTCCATGATTATACGGATATTGTGGAGGAATTTGGAAGATATATATATCGTTATTCCCAATACGATATTTGTTGATTTCAGAATTTGATATTGAATATAAGTCGATATAATTTCTATTCAGAGCCTTGTATTTAATATCAAGTGGGATTTTGGGTTTGTCATGAATGGTGTCTTTAGTAACACTGTTCTTAAACCCAGTTGAGAAAAGAATAAATCTTTTTATTAAGATTTAGTGAAAATTTCCAACTAATTAATATTTAATTGGAATTGAATAAAAGAATTGGATTTTGGGTTTGTCGTGAACGGTGCCTTCAGTAACACTGTTCTTAAACCCCGTGTGAAAAGAATAAATCTTTTAAATTAAGATTATCAGAGTTTCCAGTCAGTTAACATTTAATTGGAAAAAAATGGAATGTGAATTGGGTTTATTGTGAACTGTGTTTTTAACAACATTTGTTCTTTAACCCGATTTACAGTGAAATGTGATTTGGAATTTATAAATCTTTTTATTAAGATTTAATGGAAATTTTCCAAAGTAAAGTTTTCCAATTTAATAAAATAATTTGGAATGGAATGGAATTCGATTTGGTAGTAATCGAAGTGAGCTTCTGTGGAGGAAGGCTGTTAATATATATGGAATTTAAAAGGCTTTGTCGTTATTCCATTTATATTATTAGTCGGATACGGAAATTGATATCGATTATATATACTGATCTGTTTTCCGTAAAGGTTCCATAATTAATGGAATGTGATTTGAGTTTATCGTGAGCTGTGTTTTAAACGACATTAGTTCTTAAACCTAGTTAAAGACAGGATTACATGTCTAACATTGTATTTCGAACTGTATGGTTGATCTCTGCTAAATATATATCTGTTTGGTGGAGGAGAATTTATTCTCTTGCTTAACACCCTTCTCTAAGACGTACGAGCTTAGAGGTTATATATCGGCAGAAATCAATAGTACGGTGTAGATTGTCGATGCGGCATGTTTGTGTTTCCAAAGTTAAATAATCATTCATATTGATTTTTGGGAAGATTAAAGCTAAGTGGAGTTTTAATGAATCTTTAATTAGATTGAAATGTAAATTGATAATTTAAATTATCAAATTTGGGAAATGATCGAGAATGGAGTGTCACCAGTTTTGCTCCTAGCAATATTTAAATCTTTAATTAGATTTGAACGTGAAATGGTAATTAAATTTACCGATAACACTGTGGTGTTAGATATGGAGTATTACCAGTTTTGCTCCATGGGATGAATAGGTTGGGATTGGGAAATAAAAGAAATGATTACTTCAGTAAGGTGCGCTAATCCCGACTAGTTTGGATAAACCTTAATTTGGTTTGAATTGATATCCAAAGGGAGATTAAAGAATAAATTTAAAGAATTTATCTTTGATAAAATTAATGAGAACCTTTCCCAAAGTATGAGAATATTTGAATAAAAGAATATTCTGAATTGGAATGAGGCGTATGTTGTGTTTTGATACACTTGTTTATTATATACGCGAGTTATTCGGAAAGGCCGGGTTTATACCCATTCTGAATAAATATTCAACGATATGTCAACGTTGAAGACGGTGGTTGAAGACCAGAGGTCTTCACATCGTTTGGATGATTATTGATGTCTTGATTGGGCTGTACACCCAAGATGAGGTAATAAGTGGTGATCGTCCAGATGTACTTGGAGATCGACCGGATATGCGAGGATCTCTCCCATATATTGGACATGTGGGACGAGGAATAAGGTGCCTCCGGTTTCGTTCAGACCCAGAACAAACTTGTAAATGGATGTGTGTCTTACATTGGATTTTATTGTGTTGACTGATCTCTATTAAATATATATATATATATATGTTTGGAGGAGTAGAATTTATTCTCTTGCTTAACGCCCTTCTATGAGACGTACGAGCTCGGAGGTTATATATCGATAGACATCAGTTGTAACACCCCGAATTGTCTGAGAATATTAAAATTAACAAATTCAAGAATTCTTAATTTTTAGAAGAAGAATTAAGTGAACTGGGTTGCGCTATTATGTTCGTCTCAAAATTTTGGTCAAGATAGACATTTGGTTTGCATAAAACGGATACCTTACGAAGAAGTTATTAAGCCTTGAAGTTTGTATGCATATGAGAAGAATATATATATATATAAATTAAATAAATAAATATGCAAAAGTTCAAAATAGCGAATCGGGAGGGGGAATAACCGAACCAGCCCATTTTTGAGGTCGACCCGAGCCCTGTTGGGTCGACTAGGGGTTGATTCAGGGTGTTTGGCTATCAACCCGTGGGCCGATTCGCTCTAAGGCAGATGTGGCATCTGATTGGTTCTGATGGACTCCTTGCTGAGTCATTAGGGCTAATGTGGCTATTCTACCTTGTCTGAATAGCTTTGATTTGCTCTAGGTTAATCTAACGGTTCCTATTAAATCAAACTTCTATATAAGCAACCTAATACCTTAACCCTAAATCATATTAAAAATCAAACCAAGAGCCGTCATGCTGTCGTTGGACAACCTCGAGTAGCCGTCGTTCAACTTGAAGCAAATTAAAAGAGACAAATCAAATCAAATCAAAATTAAACTAAAACAACGATTGTCTACATCAAAGGCGAGCATTTCAACTTCAGAATACAGATTCCAAAAATCAAGATTGTCTTTTGTAAGTGTAGTTATCTTTTGGATGCAAATAAATTTAAGACGTGATTTGATATAAAGTGAAAAATAGAATTATACCATGTTGTATAATATTGACGATGCTAATTCATGTTTGTTTCTTGTGATGATTTTATCATGAATTGTCTTGGAATGTTCGTGGCTTATTGGACTTGGTGTTGGATCTATTAAAGATTGAGAATGAAACTATAAACATCATATGCAAGTTATATGTTTCATGTTAAGATCTACATATATATGTTTATATGATTAATGCAAGTTGTATGTATTATGTTAGATCCAAGTCAAGATCTACATATATATATTCATATGCTTTATGTTAGATCCATATGCCTATATATATGTTCATATGTTCATATGCAAGTTACAAGTTTTATGTTGGATCCATGTCAAGATCTATCTAGGTTCATATGATTAATGCAAGTTATATGTTTTATGATAGATCCAAGTCACGATCTAATTATACATATGCTCATATGCAAGTTACATGTTAGATCCAAAATTAGATCTATATTTATATGCATGTTTGTAAAGTGGACTTATGCAAGTTCACCTTGTTAGATCTAGTTCACACCTATATGTTAATGTTAAAATTATACATGCCTTGGGATTGGACATGTCATGATTATGTCATATGCTAGTTTATAATTGAGGTTATGTTCACACATGCCTAGATCTACATATTTACATGTTTTAGGCTTATGATTATCTAAGTCTAAATTATATGCAAGTTCATGTGACATGTTAAATTACATGAATAAAGTTTTATGCAAAATTTACATGTTTTGGTTGAATCTATATTATGCATGTTCCCTTCTTTACCTCTTGTTTATAAATTGGGTTAATATGCGGGCCCAATGACTTTATGTGATTAATACGAACGAAAAAATGGGGGTAACATTGGGATAGTTATTAAATCAAAACATGTTAATAATGTAGGTGGGCCCAAAACCATGTAAATGGTTAAGGCCATGAATGGTATAATTTATACCATTAGTCTTGAACATAATTAAAATATGTGACATGAAACACTTGTAGAAAATTCACTTATATAAAATGTAAAAGATGAATATGCCTAACCCGAGGTTAGACTGAGTTGTGGTGTAAACCTGCCTGGAACCGACCGGCACATCCAGTAACCACAACAATACCTGTCTAATGTGAGAGGTTAGTGCATCAAGCCCAAAAAGACCCGAGGTTAGACTGAGTTGTGGTGAAAACTGCTCGGAACCGACCGACACATCCAGTAACCACAACAATACCTGTCTAATGTGAGTGGTTGGTGCTTTAATTAATTAATTAATTAATTAAAGCTCATGAACTATTAAGCTAGAAATGGTGAGGTTAAGTAATTAAGGGAACACTTAACCAACTTAACATGTTAACAAGACAAGATTGGTGGGGTTAAGTAATTGAGGAAAACACTTAACCAACTTAACATGTTAACTAGACAAGATTGATAGGGGTTAAGTCAAACCAAGGACACTTAACCAATTTAGCATGTTGACTAGAAAAATCCTAGTAACGGGGACCCGTCTTAGCAGTAACCCACATGGATGTATTAAGGTACCCTGAACTAGGCAGGGTGGGGCACGATTACTGGGATGAATATAAGCGGTCAAAAGGGCGGCGGTTAGGTGCGTCAGTGTAGGTTCCGACGGAGTACGGGCGTGCACGGGCTCCGGAGTGGAAAAACCAGGCACTGGGCACCAGGCATACACTTGTGCATCTTTGAATCGTGTCAGGGTTGCCATTATAGGATTTGATACACCCTATACCAGAACCAGCACAAGTACTTAAAAATCACGTGGGGCCGCATGACACCGAGAATACATGAATGCGAGTAGGAGTCGATCAATACACGAATGGGATCACTTTATCATGAACATACATTGCTAGTTAAACAGCTCTTAGTGGGTGCAGAGAAGTAAAAGTGGGTGCGATAGCCAAATCTAGTTAAATCTTACTTTACCTCGTTTTAGGACTACCCTATCCTTGTGGTATCATTCTAAGTTCAGTTTATTCATGTCATAGTCTTTTACTTGTTTGCATGCTATTAAATAACTGGGCTTACCAGACTTATGTCTGACCCATTTTCCTTTCGCTTCTTTTCTTCCGTCCCCCCCCCCCCCGGTCCGTAGGGAGGAAACACTTCTGCTTAGTCCAGGTTAGCCAAAGCTTGAAGACCGTAGATGTATGGCTTGGACTTCCCTTTTTGAGCTATGGCTATGGTCAAGCACTTATTGGGGATTTATGTCATTTTATTTTCAGTACTGCTTCTTTATGTTTTCAAGACAGATGAAAAGTTGTAATAATTTGGAAGGTTGAAACAGTTGTTGAATTGTTGTGTTGAACAAGTATTTATGAAATAATATTGATCTTTTTCCACTGCATAAATTTTCGGTCTTGTAATTTATTATTATCTTGTACCTTAAAACGCTCCACCAAAGTTAAGGCATTCCCTTTGAGAGTGACCTTAACGGAGGTGGGGTGTTACATCAATTCCATTGCGTGAATTGCCTGTGTGGCATGCTGAGATGCAAAGGATCAAGGCTTCTGTTGAAAAGCAGAGTCTTGTGGTTGATGATCAAAGCATAGCTTTGTGTAGCGTTAATTCACGAGCTTCACACCCCGATATGAACCAAAAATGGGATGAAGGACGGCAGGGAGGACATGCGTTTCTTTATAGCTTGGAGTGGTGTCATGGTATGGAGCCCAGACATTTTTACTTATGTGGTTGTTGGAAAGCGAGGTACCTCGGATATACCGGTTACTACGGAGCCGATGGATATTGAGTCATCTGGCTAGTTTACGCCCCATAGGGCGGGGAAACGTATTGTTTAGGGATTACTAATCCACTTAAAATGTGGACTGGCCCTGCATTTTCCTAGGTGCAGTTGCGACTTTAGCCTGAGACATGGTAGGCTAGATTGTTTCGAATTTGGTAAGGATGATCCTTTGCCTTGGTTCATGATGGAAATCCAATTTCCAATATGACCTTTCGGTTTTAATTGTAGAGCCTAGTATGGCGACATGATAGATGGTACCCATGCCGCCTATTGAAATTGTTTTATACACTGTGCACTTATAATAATATCAAATGATTTATTTTAAATGTACCAAGCATTTTTGGCTATTATAAGGGAAAACTCTATCCTCCGGCCTGCATTGCATTATGTGATGGGACCTGAGTCTTATAATAGCTTCATTTTTTCCAAAAAGCATTGCGTTGTTTATAACTGTTTACGCACTGGTATTCTTGGGAGGAAACCCATTCCATGTTATATGGCGTGGTCCATTGATTTACTTTATTTTAAAGTAAAGATTTAATAACTGTTTTAGTTCTCACACCAGTCACATGACTGACTTGGAGTTTATTGTTTTAACCTAAACTCTGGGTGCCTCTATTTCCACATGGGCAGCTAGTAGTTTGGTTTTGCAGATATTATATTCACAGGATCCTGGTTTACAGTTGGAGTTATATTCGAAACGCTCTGTATCCGTGTATTTCTTTCAGTTGTGTTTTGTATTATTTTCCGCTACTAATGTATTTAATCTCTGATATTTTTCAATGTGTAATGTTTCTTTATACTCTGTTATATTCTTGTACTCTGATGTAAATTGTTGTAATAAGCAATTAAATGTTCTTCTGTTTGTGTTCTGATTTGTCATGTCAAGCATCTTGCAACTCGACTACACATGACCGCCCACTCATTTAGCTTGAGTGTAGCGAATATATTGTCACCTACTGTTTTCGGCCGTCCAACCGTAATCCGTAAGATACAGAATCGAAAGAAGAATAAATGATGAATTTTCTATAGATCGGTGACAAATATATCCTGCTTGGGTATGACCCAACTAGCCATGTTGCCTTCCCGATTTTTGTCATTTCCCAGTTGTGAGGCTTGAGGCTACGTTTACTCCTCAGAATATCTGGCCACCATGCACTTTGAATGCCACATCGTCAAACCTATCGAATCACTAGTTGATCTTCCCAAAAATATTACGGGTATAAAAGCTACGAGAAACGAATTTCTCTGCCACCAGACGTAATATCTCTAAAATATCGCCTTATGTGATCTGTTAGGCTTACTCTATCAGACATTCGTCCATACAAGTTGTCCTGGGTCTGGACAATCAGAACAGCCCTTGCATTTCACTTCGTCTCCAATTATTTTTAGTATAATCTAATTCGCAACTCCTATGCCTATACGGAGTGGTTTTCGGATAATAAATTCAACCGGTCTCTCCGTATTGACAACGATGGTCAAAAATCTTTGATGGCCAGTGATTTAACTATCAAAGGAAAACAAACATCCATCAAACAAATCACTGGCCCTTTTTAATTAATATTCATTTTAACTTTCCTTATCGAATTCTATATATATCGATATATTGATTTCTGGTTATCAAACTTCCTTAAAATATTCTAACTCCTTAAATTTCCAGAAAATTTCGCCAGCACCTCTTTTGTACCGGTCAATAGCTCAAACCCCAACTCGCCTCTCTAGGCCCTTTCTATTTAAAAAGAAAACTAAAAGCCAAGCGGCTTGCCCAATACGCTCATAAAACCTCATATGGAATTGAAACATGTACCTTTTAGTCGGGCACTCAAAATATTCTTCATTCACTTCATCCCATACCTGTCTAATATACAAACACATGCATTTTCACTTTATTTCAGTCCATACAGCCATTTGGATTTAATCACATTCAATTCCACTAATTAATTCTTTAATTAGTTCAATGGCTTTATTCACTTATAGTTTGAAACTGTAGTGTTCCAACATATTTTATTCACTTATAAACAAATTGAATTTCATTTATAACTTAAACTCCATATTCGATTTCAAATTCCACTTTACAAATCCACTTTACTTGACCCACGTTAAGCTCCACTCAAACTCTATTAACTAACTTCTCTTATTAATTAGTTAATATCATTCCATAATCCAAAATCTGATTTTTATATCAAAAACCACTTCATTCACTCTACTTGAGTTCATATATATTAGATAACTCAAATCTAGATTTTTCAAATAAGAATTCAGATTTTATTCACTTAAAATCCTTTTTATTTATTAAATAAACCGTTGTGGTTTATAAACGATTTTACAGCGACTTTTCTAAATTTGATTTTGATATAACTCAAAATCTATAAGACGAAATCCGGAATTTTCTCTTCCATTAGAAAACTATTATTCAATTGGTTCGGTCGTTTCTTGTTTCATCCAATTTCGACTTATATTGAGTGTTATATACTCAATTGAAGTTCGGAATGCCAAATTACAAACTACGGCGCTGCGGCGAGTTCGATTTAATTAAAATAAATTATAAATGTCTCAAACTTTGTTTATAATGAATTCCAACTCCATTCTCTAATATCTTAATATATTTTATATCAGTTTTTTTTCAAATTGAACTTAACATCTCGATTTTCCAACATCGTCGAATTCGTAACTCGGTTGTAAACTATTCACAATTAACTTCTATAATCAATTCCAATTTCCTCAGATATAAATCATTTCATAAAAATTCGATATAATCGAATTTCAATTATAAATTTCTTTTATGGGGAAAATCAATTTATTTAACACCTTTTACCATTACAAACTAATATCGTCCCTTGATAATAGTGAATTCGTTCAAGTTGGGGTATTTATTTACCTATCAGACCTTGATCGACAACGTTCTTATCTTGAGACGGACAAGAGTTTGTAATACAAAAACTGATATTATTTATCATAAAAATCCCCTTTGCTTTTATATTCGAAATATTTTATTATTATAAACTTATATAAATATAGAATCCATACCAAATTGTATAGATTCTATTTAAAACAAATCCCATTATCCTTCTGGCGATAATTGATTTTATAAATTTGACATAGTTGGATTTTAATTATAAATCCATACAGATTTATCCCAATTCAATTTATATTCCGAACGTTGGAATAAATTTCATTGTTTCCCCTTTTAAACGGTTCCCGGTCCCTTTTAAAATTCATACTTGAATTTAAAAAATCAAATTATCCCATGATAATTATTCACTTCTATTTAAAAACGTCGATTATAAATTTTGCTTCTTGTTTTAAATATTTAAACAAGCTTCTATTTCCAATTTTATTTGTAATTCAATTTCCACTTCGAAAATTGTAAGTTATCCTTTTTAAATTCAGACTTTAATTTAAAAATATAATATTATCAAATAATAAATTTCCTTTCCATTTCTAAACATCATTTATAATTTCAATTACTTATTTTATTATCAAAAACAAGTTAATATTTCCTTAGCCTCCTCGAAATTCAAACTCTATTCTGAAAACTATAGTTCCCTTTCAAATCTAAAACTCCTTTTTTATGATATTCTTAAATAGCAACCTCTAGGGCCAGTGATATTCAAACATTCAAATATAAAAACATTAATTCAATTCAACATATCATGCATATATAAATATGTAAACAACGATAAACAAATTTTAAGGAATCCATTTGGATTCCTCCAACCTGTTTTCCCTGCATCCACAGATGCTTGCCAACATAAATAATACCAATCCTGCTTCAAGACAGGATACCACAGTATGAAGGTCATCCACTCATGTATCGTGGGGCTATAGGGTCATCCGCTAATGATACTGCGGGCATCCGCTAATGGTACTGCGGGAAATATCTAATATATAAAATAACCACAACCACCAAGCCTAAATAGCTAATATATACTGTATATAATAACCACAATGATTCAGTAATCCATATATGCATCCAAACAGCCAACAGTTTATTTTTAACAATAAAAATAAATTAAATATAAACTTTAGAGTGAAACTTACTCACCTAGATTTTCATTTGACGAATATCTGTTTAATTCTGTATCGTCTTGGCTTTGAATCTATTTGAATCATCCATCTTGAACCTTTAATTATTATTTTTATTTAACGATTATTAATTTAAATTAGCTACTATAATAAATAAATTATTTATTCTACGTATATTTAAAATTTGTTAAATGTATACCTGTTTCTCTGACTAACGAAGAAGCAAAACCAAGGATTATCGATCCAGTTCTACTCAAATCATCCCCAAAGTATTGTCGTCGTCCACTACGGCATTTCACCGAACATTGCACTGTCACTACCATTTTCTTTTTTCACCACACACAGCCATTTCCTGTTACTGCCAATCATCCAAAATGACCTTAACATTCCCTTCTGCAAACCTTGTCCAGCCTCCTTGGCCCTTCTAATTAACAACCCTCAGGTACAGTCAATACTTTGCCAACGGTAGTTCCCATCTGTCCATACAAGCCTCTTCACATGTCAATCACTAACCTTACACGCGAGCCTCTACCATCCCAAAACATCAAATCAAACTCCTTCATCCTTTAACTGCCAAACTTCTAATGTCAGCCCACTCCTCATAACATCGAACTCCCCTTATCCAGCCCATATCGAACTCCCTCCTTACTACCGAACACCCAGCAACACCACCTATCGAATTACACCAGTCGCATCCAAAATCAGTTCGTTCGTCTTGAAATCACGTACAAAATATCACCAGAAAAATTTGACTACTCTAGTTTCCCTAAAACTCTAATCGCGATGAACTATAACTCACGAAATTCCACACTAAACCCTTCCTCATCGATACCTCCTCAGAAACTTCGACGTCACCCAAAACCCAAATAGCCGCAACCCTAAAAAGGTTGATCGACGATTTCCATTGTGTACGTGAAGTGACTTGATTGTCTCATAGATGAACTCGAAATTGAATTAGAACTCATGTAACACCCCGTAATTTTAAAATATTAAAATTAACAGGTTAAAGAATACTTAATTTTTAGAAGAAGAATTAAGGGAAACAGGCTACGCCATTGCGTTCATCTCGGAATTCTGCTTGGGAAAAAGTCTGGGTTTGCATAAATCGGATATCGTATGGAGAAGTTATAAGCCTTAGAAGATTGTATACGCATAAGGAAGAGCATATATATATATATATATATATATATATAATAAATCCAGAACATTCAAAACAGTTCAAAAATCAAAATCCAACCAAAGCGGGCAGACCGGGAAAATTCCCACTCGTGGGTGTCGACCCCCACCAGGGGGTGTCAACAAGGGTGTCGACCCCCCTTAGGGGGTGTCGACAAGGGTGTCGACCCCCCTATAGGGGTGTCGACCCCCCCGGGCAGATCTGGGCAGAATTCGTTTTACGTACCTGGACTTGATTCTGGGTCTGATTCATTGGTTCTAGGCTATAAATATGGTCCTCTATTCTCCTATTTTCTTCATTGGAGATCATGGGAGATATATGCTGTCGGGTTGCAAACTGAAACAAGAGTCAAGCCCTACAACAACGGTTTAGCTAATCAAATTCAGAATTCAGATCTATTCTCTCTCAATTCTCTAAACCTAACGCTGTGAGTTTCTAGTCACTTTTAGGTTTAAATAGATAAATTTGAATTATGAAAGACTGTGAATTGGGTATATCTTGTAAATCATGAACCTATGCAAGTATATTATGTCATTTTCCCTAGATCTAATATGATTATGGACATTATACTATGTTGTCTATATGGATCTTGACTTACAACTATATTGTGGTAAATCCGAACTTGTTAATTTAGATCTAATCCTTTATGTAAACCACCTCTCACCTGTCATGTTGTAGTTAATTATGATATGTTGTAAACTTGACATGTGAAGTCACCCTTAGATCTAAATATGCTACCATGTCATGATAGATCTATTTCTTTAGATCCAATTCAACTATGATTATTCTACTATGTCATGATAAAACTATTTCTTTAAATCCAATTCAGTTGTGAGTATTCTTCTATGTTATTATTTGGGATCTTAATTTGTATTATGCTAGATCTGAATTACTGGACATCTAAATGATTAGTTTAGATCTCATTTTTTTCACTTTGACGTCATAGAAATTGTCATAAGTTCATATGACAACCTTATGACTATGTTAATCTATGTTATGCCAAATCATATTCAATGATCACTTATGTTACATCACTATTAGCTTTCCTTTTCATCGCTTATGGCTAGGTTAATTATTTAGCCTAGACATGCCGTCAATTTTGTGAGGAAGTTAGTTAGAAACAGGGGAAAAAGTAAATATTGGCATAATTGGGAAATAAACATTTTTGGACTAGTAATTCAAATTGTTGATAGAATGGGCAATAACACCCAAAAAGGTAAGATTAATTAATTGGTAAATTATTTAATAAATGGAATGTTTAGAAACTATAATTAGGAATTATATTAACACTTATGACACGAGGTTAGGTTACATTAGTGGCGGAAGTCTGCCCGGACCCGACCGGCATATCCAGCAGCCACTAATGTTGAACCTAATGTGAGAGGTCTAAGTGTGTAAATATGATTCGGGCTAAGACATGAGGTTAGGTCCAACTTTGGAATAAGACTGCCCGGACCCGACCGGCATATCCAGCATCCACATGTTGTAGGCCTTATGTGGGAGGTCTAGCCCAATATAACCATAATTGTACATGGTAATGAGAAAGGACTACTTAACCTAATTTAATCCATAAGAACTGTATGGTTATGAACATAAGTCAGGGTTAAATAGAATGGATTGGATAGTGGGTGGGTTAAGTATAACTAAAGGGGGTGGGTAATATTTATATATATATATATATATATATATATATATATATATATATAGGCCCACAAACTTAACCCGGTAAAGTTATGTAATTAAAGATCACCTTTTAGGGTAAGCATAACTGGTGTAGGGCTATGTAATTAAAGATCACCCTTTAGGGTATACATAGTCAGTGGAAAACCTAGTGGGGGTACAAGACAAAAGGGGAGAGCTTGTATCATATTGTGTGGGACCCATTTCAGTCAGTAACCCATATTCGGTATCAGAGTGGTGAACTCCGTACTAGGCGGAGAAGAGGCATGCTTACTGATTGATTATAAGATATCCAAAACATGATGGGTGGTGTAGACGGAGCAAACCGACCGGGGACTTGTGCGTGCATGGGCCGAGCAGAGGGGGGACAAGACGACCGTGACACCAGTAGATATGACTGTGTACATCTTGGGTTGCCACTTTAGGGAAGCAATACCCCCTACCGTGGGACCAGCAAAGGGTATCTACAGAGTATGATGTCAATCAATTAGGGTAGTGGTTAGGGTACACTCGGACGTATGCCCAAAGTCTACCAACTTATAGTGAAAGGGATCATGTCATTTTAGGTTATACTAGTAATAGTGCAGAGTAGTCATTAGTGAAGCATGTATACACCTTACCTTATCTGCCTTGTCACACCTGCCATTGTATAGTGATCTCTCTTATCCACTTTATGTCTGTCATGATTACCTTTATTTATTTACTGGCTAAAAGTTACTAGACTCGCCAGAGTTTATGTCTAACCCCTTTTGTTTTTCCTTCTCTCTTCCGTTCCCCCCCCCCCAGGTTCTCAGGGAGGAAACACTCAGGCTGGACCGTGATTTTGCTTGATTACTGGAGCTGCTGATATATATGGAAGCTCCTATTCTCGTTGCAATGGCTATATTTGTTATTGGGGAATTTTCTTTCTTTTATGTACTCTGATATATCTGAAGTACAAGACAGTGGTTTTATATTGTAATGGGTTTTTATATTTCAGACAAATGATGCTTTGGACCACGGTATTTTGATGATTAATAAAGTTGTTTATTTCCCCTGCAAATTTTTTTATATTTGTCTTGTAATATTCTGTGTCTGTTTACCTAAACGCTTCACGAAACTTAATGCATTCCCTTTGTAAGTGACGTTAACGGACGTGGGGTTTCACACTTGGTATCAGAGCTGAAGGTTACCAGATTAGACAAGAGTTTGTGAAAAATATTTTCAAAATGAGTTTTAAAAGAAACTATTTTCAAAAAGAACGGTCTGTTTTGAATAATATTCCCCAAAAAGCCATATGTAGTATCCTTCGGTCCTTTATCTAAATTTCTTCCTTTTCCCTTTTTATAGCATGTCTGGGGAACAAAACATCCCTAATATCCCAGAGGGTGTCACTATACCCGGATGGTTCCGTAGGTATTTGGAGGCCATGGCTCCAGCCGAAGGACAAAGAGACGATCCTTCCCCAGCTGCACCAGTAATTCCTCCTCCTCCCCCTCCAAGAGCAGATAACTTAGCCAAGATCTGCAAGGACTTCCGTGCCATGGGAGGGAAGTCATTCCATGGGAACAAGACATTCATAGAAGCTCGGAATTGGCTCAGGGAGACCAAGGACTTATTCATAATCTTTGAAGTGGAGGACCGAAGGAAAATTCAATTAGCTGCTTGGCTGTTAAAGGACGAAGCCTCATTTTTGTGGGAAGTCACCCAAGCTGGACGTCTGGTAGAGACTTGGTGAGACTTTAGATAGAGGTTTGCAATGAAATTTCTTTCCCAAGCGGAGCAAAGCATACAGATGGAGAGGTTCTTAGCACTCAAACAAGGAAATTTGATGGTAAAGGAATATGTGAACAAGTTCAACCAGCTAGCAAGGTTCAGGCTAGAGTTGGTAGACACACCGCACAAAAAAGCCTGGCAGTTTGTTAAAGGGCCGAATGAGCCTCTACATGGTTTAGCTATGTCTCATCTTCCAATGGGGGCCACATTTGAAAAGCTTGTTGATATGGCCCTAATGCATGAGGAAGATAAGGGAGAAAAGAAGGAAGTGAAAGCTGAGGAGTCATCGCAGAATAAGAAGGTGTGGCCCAAGAAGGGACAACAACCGCATCAACGGCAGCAACAACAACAGCAACAATAGAAGAAAGGAGGGAAGAATGACAAAGGCAGGGATAAGAGAAAATGTCACCATTGTGGGAAGGAAGGCCACTTGGTTAAAGATTGTAAGAAAAGAAAGATCAGTTGGAGAGCTTGGACACTACTCTAAAGAGTGCCCAAAGAAACAAGGACCGCAGGGACAAGATCAAAGAGCTGGAACTTCTGGAGGGCAGGTGCTTGCTCTCACGATTAGTGCTCCTGAAAGAGGCAGAAATATTTCCATAGAAAGTTTAGCTTCTCTTTCAAATCATCCAGTTAGAACACTTTTTGATTCTGGTGCTTCACACTCGTTTATATCTAGTTCTGTAGTTGAATCTCTGCACTTAATTACTAGTATCGTAGTAGATCCCGTAGTTGTTTCAAACCCCATTAGTGGTTCGGTTCATTTATCGATGATTTTTCGGGGTTTGAAATTATATGTGTTAGGCGTCGAATTTGAATGTGACGCTTATGTGCTCGGGTTTATGGGCTATGAGTTAATTCTAGGAATGGACTGGCTTACTACGTATGGGGCCATTCTGGATTGTGAGAGGAGGGTTGTTAGAATCCCGACTTGTCATGGGAGGACCCTCGAAGTTTCTTGTGACCCACAAGGGTCTGTTATGCTTAGTTTTTTAGAATCTCTTGATGCATCTATAGAGGATTTGCAATCTGTCCCGGTAATCCGAGATTTTTCTGATGTTTTTGATGAGGTATGGGGTTTACCTCCGAGGCGCGAGATCGACTTCCGTATATATCCGGTGGACAACGTAAAACCAGTTGCATTACCCGTGCGCCACATGGCTCCAAGGGAAAGGAGGGAGCTGAATAAGCAGGTAGGGGAGCTGCTTGAGAAAGGGTTTATCAAACAAAGCATATCTGAATGGGGTGCTCCAGTAGTATTCGCAACTAAGGCAGATGGTTCGCTTCGTTTGCGTGTTGACTACAGAGAGTTGAATACACTCAATTAAAAGAATAGACACCCGCTTCCGAGGATTGATGATTTATTTGATCATCTTGTTGGTGCCTCGGTGTTTTCTCAGTTAGATTTGGCTACGGGGTTCCATCAGCCGAGGGTGGCTGAAGACAGCATAGATAAAACAGCTTTTAGAACTCCGGATGGTTTCTTTGAATGGCTAGTGATGCCTTTTGGGCTGACAAATGCACCCACCTATTTTGTTGATTTAATGAGTAGGGTGTTTCGGGAATTCCTAAATAATTTTGTCGTAGTCTTCGTTTATGATATTTTGATCTTCTCCAAAAACGAAGTAGAGCATGCCCAACATTTGAGAGGAGTCTTGAAAACTCTCCGTGACCATCAGCTTAAAGAAAAGTTCTCCAAATGGCACTTTTGGAGAAAGGAAGTGAGATTCTTGGGGTATGTAGTCCCCAAATAAGGGATAGTTGTAGATCCCGCGAACGTGGTTGCAGTGCAAGACTGGCAGATTCCTAAAAATGCAACCGAGGTGAGAAGCTTCCTTTGGGTTGGCATGTTACTATAGGAAGTTCATTAAGGACTTCACGAAGATATCAGCCCCTCTCACCAGGCTGACAAAGAAGAATTTGGTGTTTTTATGGGATATAGATTGTGATATTGCTTTCCAACGACTGAAGAAGGTTCTGACAACAGCCCTAGTCTTAGCCTTACCCAATGGAATTAAAGTATTTACCGTTTACACTGATGCTTGTGGTACAGGGCTTGGTGCGGTTCTAATGCAAGAGGGGAAGGTAATATGTTATGGGGGTAGGCAGTTTCGGGTTCATGAAAAGAACTACCCCACACATGATCTAGAGCTAGCCGCCATGGTATTAGCGTTAAGGACATGGCGTCATTATTTGCTTGGAGAAAGGTTCGAGCTATACACCGACCATAAATCTCTCAAGTATCTATTCTCAAAGAAGGCTCTCAACTTAAGGCAACAACGATGGATGGAGTTCTTAGCTTCACATGATTTTGAGATTGCTTACACCCCCGGCAAGGGTAATGTGGTGGCAGACGCACTAAGTAGGCAGAGGGTGGCCTTGAGTCCTCTATTTGTGGAAAGAAAGAACTTGGAGTTCATATCAGCTTTTGATTTTCGACCCTCCATCGAAGTTTTGCCAGATTTATTTGCATCCTTGGAGATACGACCGACTCTTATGGAGCAGATAGGAGCTTCGCAACAAGGTGACCCATAGATTCTAGACATCATGGATAAGCTCAGAAGAGGGGAGACTTCTAGTCACCTCAGTAGGTATGCCGTAGATGAAAAGGGGTGGTTGCGATGAGATGGAAGACTTTGTGTTCCTCAAACTGGAAGCTTGATAAAGGCAGTCCTAGAAGAAGCCCACCATTCTAAAATGACCATACATCCAGGCGGTGACAAGATGTACAAAGACATGAAGAGGGTTTTCTTTTGGGCTGGGATGAAGAGGGACGTGGCCGAATTTGTTTCTCAATGTTTAGTTTTCCAGCAAGTCAAGGCTGAGCAAAAGAAGCCCGGTGGATTACTTCATCCGTTGGAGGTCCCGCAGTGGAAGTGGGAGAGCGTCTTTATGGATTTCATAGATGGTTTGCCTAGATCGAAGAAAGGTAATACCAATATTTGGGTGATAGTGGATAGACTCACTAAGAGTGCTCATTTTATTCCAGTTAAAAGTAAAAGGACGGCACCATGGTTGGCAACAATTTATGTTCGTGAGATAGTTCGTCTCCACGGAATTTCTTCCAGCATTGTGAGCAATCATGACCCCATCTTTACCAGCGAATTTTGGAGGAGTTTGCAAGAAGCATTGGGTACATGGTTGTGTTTGAGCACCACTTATCATCCTCAGACCGATGGCCATACGGAGAGGGTGAACATAATTCTAGAAGATCTTCTGAGGCTGTGTATCCTAGACTTCGGAGGGACTTGGGAAGAGCATCTTCCTTTAGTAGAGTTTGCCTATAATAATAGCTATCAAGCCAGCATCGGTATGGCACCCTTCGAAGCATTGTACGGGCGACCCTGTAGGTCTCCAACTTGTTGGTGGGAATCTACAGAAAGATTGTTACTTGGGCCTGATATGGTTAGGGAGACTTTCTGAGAAGATTGACCTTATTCGACGGCGAATGAAAACAGCTCAAGATAGGCAGAAGTCCTATGCAGACAAGAGGAGAACTGACATCGAGTTTGAAGTGGGAGACTTAGTTTTCATTATACTCTGAGAAATGTGGTCCGCTTCGGTTCAGTAGGGATGTTGGCACCTAGGTTTGTGGGACCCTTTCCCATAACCGAGAGAATTGGCCAAATGGCCTATAAAGTAAAACTCCCAGAGAATTTGTCCGGTGTTCATAATGTTTTTCATGTTTCTCATCCGCGGAAGTGCCTGCATGACACCGCAGAAGTCGTTGAGCCGAGTATGTTGGAAGAAGTGGAGGTGGAACGGGAGGCGACAGTCAGACGAGTCCCTACCCGTATTCTTGGATCAGAAGTTAAGAAGTTGCGCAACAAAGAAATCAAGTTGGTGAAGGTTCAATGGGGAGGCAACCCAGAAGACACAACTTGGGAAACCAAAGATAGAATTTGTGCTTCATACCCTTTCCTTTTTGAGGGTATGTTCTTAACTCCTTTTTCAAAGCTTTATTGGTGCCTGTTTTTGTCAATCGAGCATATCTTATCCCTAGTGTTTTCGACCTTTAGATAGGAGTCCTATGGATGAAAACATGTGTTTGAAACATGTTATGTTTGATGGATGCTAGTAGATGCAAGTGTTTGCTAGTGGTTGCATGTGGACGCATATACACACACATTAGGCACTGGATCGGCTCAATCACTCTCTCATACTGCATATGGATGCGTGTGCATTTTCTTTTCTTTTATGGATGAAAATGGATGAGTTAGCATATGGATGTTGCACTTGGAAGAATGGACGTGCACACATATAGAACATACATGCTATAATAGGATTATTTGCATACATATTGGATTCATGGCACTAATCATACATCGCATTAAGGAGGTCAACTGGAGTAGACCGCCTGATTTTCGCATTAGTATTGGGACATATACACACACCTCTGCATATACTCATATAAGCATTAGAAATCTTTTAAGGACAATGGATGCTTGTGGATGATGGATGAGTAGTTGGATGATGGATGGTAGTATACGTTCTTCATAACTTGAAGATTTCGGGGACGAAATCCTTTAAGGAGAGGAGATTGTAACACCCCGTACTATTAAAATATTAAAATTAACAGATTAAATAATACTTAATTTTTAGAAGAAGAATTAAGGGAAACGGTCTGCGCCATTGCGTTCATCTCGAAATTCTTCTTGGGATAGAGTCTGGGTTTGCGTAAATCGGACATCGTATGGAGAAGTTATAAGCCTTAGAAGTTTGTATACGCATAAGGAAGAACATATATATATATAATAATTCCAGAACATTCAAAAATCAAAATCCAACCAAAGCGGGCTGAGCGGGAAAATTCCTACTCGTGGGTGTCGACACCCCCCCCCCGGGTGTCGACCCCCCCCCCCCCTCGGGCAGATCTGGGCAGAATTCGTTTTACGTACCTGGACTTGATTCTAGGTCTGATTCATTAGTTCTAGGCTATAAATATGGTCAGAGCCGGCTCTAGAAAACTGAGAATGGGGGTTTGCTCCAGGTGGAAGGGGGCAAAAAAATTTTAGAAGGGGCAAAAAATCTGGTGAAACTTCAATGAAGCCTACAAGGATCGAACACTGAACCTAAAGCTCCTTAAATGCACACCTACACACCCACCTGAGCCATAGGCATCTTCATTGAGTTTCAAACATCGTCAGAATATAATTATGCATTTTTAATCTACTACTACCACCACCCCCTAGCCTGTTGCCTCCTCGAGGGGGGTTTCTCCAGGCGGCAGTCTTCTCCGACTACCCCTGGAGCCTGCTCTGAATATGGTCCCCTATTCTCCTATTTTCTTCATTGGAGATCATGGGAGCTATATGCTGTCGGGTTGCAAACTAAAACAAGAATCAAGTCTTACAACAACGGTTTAGCTAATCAAATTCAGAATTCAGATCTATTCTCTTTCAATTCTTTAAACCTAACGCTGTGAGTTTCTAGTCACTTTTAGGTTTAAATAGATAAATGTGAATTATGAAAGATTGTGAATTGGGTATATCTTGTAAATCATGAACCTATGTAAGTACATTATGTCATTTTCCCTAGATCTAATATGACTATGGTCATTCTACTATGTTGCCTATGTGGATCTTGACTTACAACTATATTGTGGTAAATGCGAACTTGTTAATTTAGATCTAATCCTTTATGTAAACCACCTTTCACCTGTCATGTTGTAGTTTGATATGTTGTGAACTTGACATGTGAATTCACCTTTAGATCTAAATATGCTACCATGTCATGATAGATCTATTTCTTTAGATCCAATTCAACTATGATTATTCTATTATGTCATGATAAATCTATTTCTTTAGATCCAATTTAGTTGTGAGTATTCTGCTATGTTATTATTTGGGATCTTAATTTGTATTATGCTAGATCTGAATTACTGTACATCTAAATGATCAGTTTAGATCTCATTTTGTTCACTTTGACATCATAGAAATTGTCATAAGTAGATCCAATTCAGTTGTGAGTATTCTCCTATGTTATTATTTGGGATCTTAATTTGTATTATGCTAGATCTGAATTACTGGACATCTAAATGATTAGTTTAGATCTCATTTTGTTCACTTTGACATCATAGAAATTGTCGCAAGTTCATATGACAACCTTACGACTATGTTAATCTATGTTATACCAAATCATATTCAATGATCACTTGTGTTACATCCCTGTTAGCTTTTCTTTTCATCGCTTATGGATAGGCTAATTATTTAGCCTAGACATGCCGTCAATTTTGTGAGGACGTTAGTTAGAAACGGGGGAAAAAGTAAATACTAGCACAAATGGGAAATAAACATTTTTGGACTAGTAATTCAAATTGTTGATAAAATGGGCAATTACACCCAAAAAGGTAAGATTAATTAATTGGTAAATTAATTAATAAATGGAATGTTTAGCAACTATAATTAGGAATTATATTAACACTTATGACACGAGGTTAGGTTACATTAGTAGCGGAAGTCTGCCCGGACCCGACCGACATATCCAACAGCCACTAATGTTGAACCTAATATGAGAGGTCTAAGTGTGTAAATACGATTCGGGCTAAGACACGAGGTTAGGCCCTACTGTGGAATAAGACTGCCCGGACCCGACCAGCATATCCAACATCCACACGTTGTAGGCCTAATGTGGGAGGTCTAGCCCAATATAACCATAATTGGACATGGTAATTTGAAAGGACTACTTAACCTAATTTAATCCATAAGAACTGTATGGTTATGAACATAAGTTAGGGTTAAGTAAAATGGATTGGATAGTGGGTGGGTTAAGTATAACCGAAGGGGGTGGGTAATATTTATATATATAGGCCCACAAACTCAACCCGGTAAAATTATGAAATTAAAGATCACCCTTTTAGGGTAAGCATAACTGGTGTAGGGCTATGTAATTAAAGATCACCCTTTAGGGTATACATAGTCAGTGGAATACCTAGTGGGAGTACAAGACAAAAGGAGAGAGCTTGTATCATATTGTGTGGGACCCATTTTAGTCATTAACCCTTATCCGGTATCAGAGTAGTGAACTCCGTACTAGGCGGAGAAGGGGCACGCTTCATGATTGATTATAAGAGATCCAAAACGTGACGGGTGGTGTAGACGGTGCAAACCGACCGGGGACATGTGCGTGCATGGGCCGGGCAGAGGGGGACAAGACGACCGTGACACCAGTAGATATGACTGTGTACATCTTGGGTTGCCACTTTAGGGAAGTGATACCCCCTATGGTGGGACCAGCACTGGGTATCTACAGAGTAGGGAGCCGATCAATTAGGGTAGTGGTTGGGGTACACTCGGACGTATGCCCTAAGTCTACAAACTTATAGTGGAATGGATCATCTCATTTTATGTTATACTAGTAATAGTGCAGAGTAGTCATTAGTGAAGCATGTATACACCTTACCATATCTACCTTGTCACACCTTCCATTTGTATAGTGATCTCTCTTATCCGCTTTATGCCTGTCATGATTACCTTTATTTATTTACTGGCTAAAAGTAACTAGACTCGCCAGACTTTATGTCTGACCCCTTTTGTTTTTCCTTCTCTCTTCTATTTCCCCCTAGTTCTCAGGGAGGAAACACTCAGGCTTAACCGTGATTTTGCTTGATTGCTGGAGCTGCTGATATGTATGGATCAAGCTCCTATTCTCGCTGCAATGGCTATATTTTGTTATTGGTGAATTTTCTTTCTTTTATGTACTCTGATATTTATGAAGTACAAGACAGTGGTTTTTATGTTGTAATGGGTTTTATATTTCAGATAAATGATGCTTTGAACCACGGTATTTTGATGATTAATAAAGTTGTTTATTTCCGCTGCAAATTTTTTTATATCTGTCTTGTAATATTCTGTGTCTTTTTACCTAAACGCTTCACGAAACTTAATGCATTCCCTTTGTGAGTGACATTAACGGATGTGGGGTGTCACAACTCGATCCTCTCTCTTTTCTTTTCATTTTCTCTTTTGCGGTGGCATCGATTTTTATTGAGAGGAACACGGCTCGATTTGAAGAGGAATGGGAAAAAGGGAATGGCCATTTGGATTTTTATTCCGTTTGAAGAAAAACAATGAAAGAATTCAGAAGACAAGAAAATGGGAGTCGCGTTCATTTATAAACAAATAAGGGAAGAGAATGTACGAAGACATTAAATTGGTGGTCTCCTTGATACTGACGTGGGAAGACAAATTATACAACTCGAGATAGAAAAAAAGAAAAAGAAGAAAAAAACCCTGCGCAATGAAGTTTGTACTTAGGGTGGATGTTAATCAATATGATTTGATTTTGTTTAAATAATTAAAATATCTCTTGGTACCTAATTTGCAGTCCCGAACCGCTACTTTAACATAACGACCGATATTACAAGATTTTAATGTTATTCTAAACTCAATGGAACCGATTTCGAATTTTAAATTCGACTGTATAGAAGAGATAACATTTTAAATTAAATTTGATTTAAAATATAAATCGATTTCGAGCAATTAAATTCATTGATAATAAATTATTATTTTCAATCTAATTCAATATAGAATTTATATTAATTGACTGAATTATTTCGATTCAATTTTAAATTTTGAATTCAATTATTATTGTTTTCGTATTACGATAATTCAATATTTTTTAATTTAAAACGTATATTGATTATTAAATCGATAAATTCTTAAAATTAATTTATATGTTCTATTCAACATTTAAAATAAATTTAAATATTAAAAATAAATTGACTAAAAATCTGGGATGTTACAAGAGGCTTGGACACGACACAAGTTTTGGGTTTTCCAATAAACTAGGGATGCCGAGCGGAGGTTAGATCATAGTTTTTTAGGTTTCTTGGCTAGGGCATTCGATTGTAGGTGGAGTGGTGAGTTATCATTGCCTGTGGAGATCCTCATAACAGAAATGAATGAAGAAGGAGGTTTCGGTTCATGGGTTTATGGGTCTACAATGTGGCATGATTAATCAAGAAATGTTCTACAAATCGTAAATCTATCATACGAGGTTGGACTGAAACATGGGTTCTTGTGTTGGACTTATGGGGACATCACTAATGTAATGGAACAACTTTGGTTAAATCTATATGACTGAAAGATATAGCTATAGTGAGCGGGATTGACTCTCCTTTATTTGTGTATAAGTTTTAATATTTATACAATTGAATTATTAGACATCAAATCTAGAAAAATAAAATGATTTATATTATTATTTATTGTTTGAATATCTTGAATAGATTGGATGAAGGATCGATTAGAATTGATGATGGATAAATGGGTTGTTTGATTTATTGGTTAATTTGACGTGTGGACGTTTAAATGTAATGAATATTAATTTAAAAAGTAGCTGCAAATTAATAAATTCCTAATATCGTTAGTGGGTTATCGATAGAAAAATTATTATATATATATTATCACAAATATTTGGGAGAACTATTACTCATCTTGTATATGTGGATACGAGGTTCCATTTGGATTAGATAGAGTTAGATGGAGTTGAGATTAAATATCTTATGTAGACATAAATGAATACATCCCTAATTCGGTATTGTCAGTGATGAAGATATGTCTGTATGTTTTACCATAATCAAATATGGAAATATAGAGCTCAAGCATCAATCAGATATGCAATGGGAACAATGGTCAGTTTCACAGTCATGCTCTACGAGAATCTGATTAGGAGGATATCGAGATTAGTAAGGAGTCGATTTCAAACTCGAGCATATATTTGATTCATTACCTTAAGGTTGGCAACACCCTAATTTTTAGTAAACATTATTCAAGAGACATAATTGGATAAATTAAATAATAATAATGTAGTAGGTTGGATTTGCAATTAATAAATAATTGTTTAGAAAATAATCAATGTAATATAACTAATATAGGGCTTCTGTGAGGGGCAAAGTGGAAAAAACGCATAGCCTCATATTTATACATAACTCATTGTTTGTCCCTTCATTTTCATTTCTCAAACCTAATCAAATATATAAGGGAGGTCGTCTATTACTAAGAAGAAGAGGAGGGGGAAATCTAAGAAAAAGCCAAAAGAATCAAGTTTAAGATCGAAGCTACATCAAATCTCAACTCTCTCATTTTAAACAAAGGTGAATAATGATTCAAACCCGTTGTTAATTTTGGTTATATGTCGTACCTGAATTTAATTCATGCATATGATATTGTTTTATGAATATCCCGATGCTTTAACATTCTAAGATGAAATAATAGTTTGTTCTAATTAAATATGCTTGTTTGCATAAGAATTGGTAAAGTTTTTTAATTAAAACCTAAAGTTGGTCATAATTCTGATTGCTGTGAAACTTTTGTATGTTGCATATAACCTGATTCCGGAGATGGTTTCAAGTTTCATAATTTTCTGGGCATGCACAGATATCCTATCAATTTCCTCTGTTTGATTAAGAGTTAATTATGGGATTAATTCTTTAAAAAAATTGACCTGAAATTCCTTCACAAGGTAGAAAGGGATAACTTTGATCACTTGAGATTTTTTATGTGTTTTAATAATTTATTATGAATTTCCCAAGTTCGCTAAACTTAGGTTATTTAGTATATTAATTAGGTCAATTAATGCATTTAACCGTTTTTATATTTCAAAACTGAAAAGACTGAGCACTTAATCAGTCACTCTTTTCTAATACCTATAAAGTTTTGCCAAGTAAGATGGATCAGGTGAAAAGTATTACTAAGCTTAGTAGTAAAACAGTTTTCATGCAAATTACATGCCAAGCCGGGTCCATCGACCGTGTAGATAAGGCCATATCGTCCACGTTGATATGATCATATTGATAGTGACAAGATGACCTGGATGCATGACGTTACACCCTGCATCCCTTAACAATTCCAAATTCGAGTCATGCTAAGAAATATGAAGCATTTTAGGTATAAATAAACAAATCACAATGACTAAGAATCACAAGACATAAAAATAAATATAGTGGAACATTTAAATTAAAAATACAATTTACTACTTCAGAACAAAACATAAAGTCATAACAACCACATGTCTCATAAAGCCCTTAGTCTCACATAAAATCAGAGCACAACAGTAATAATCCCTCTCACAAGTTCCAATATAACCAAACCAAAATGAAAAATATGTAAAGTAGAAAAAAATTCAACAATGAGATTAAAAATCTATGAATAAACCTCCAAATTATCTGAATCAATAAGTCCTAGCCTTGCGAACATAATGGAGGAGAAAAGGGATGAAAAATGAGTGGATCTGACATAATTTCTAGTGAATGAAGCAATTACTAGCATAATTAAGCAAGATAAAGATAATAGACTTAGCAATTGTTTACTGTCATAAGGAAATGTTTACTTGCATAACTTAAAATTGTTTTTGAGGAAATTAGGTAATCTGTCTAGTATAAGAGGAATAATTATATGATTGCTTACATTGTTTCTACTAGTATGAAAATTTGATTAGGATAAGTTTTCCTAATTTTACCTAGTCGATTGGCTTTTCCTACCTACCACGTCTTAGCATGATAGCGTGCCACTGTGAACCCCGCCGTCGTGAAACCGTATAAACACGAATCATCATCCTTCGATCCACTAGAAAAGGTTACAAATTAGCGCATGAACATAGTAGTGAATTATTTTCGCTCTTCGATTTTGCATGCATGGCAATATTCCGGAGCCACTATCATGTCGCCCTACCCCTTGGGCTAGTTATTTACCATGATTCAGCATAAGCATGCTCGTTCTCATTCCCAGATATGAGATCATCAGTCCTTGACCTGAAAGGGAATGTTGCTAGTACGGGTGCCTAACAACTAATATTCTAGTTCCACTCCCACCCCATTTTTGTTAAACTATTCTTTTGACCACTTATTTTCCTATTTCAGCATACCGTACCCGATCTCAATCCCAGATATGAGATCATCAATCCTTGACCAGAAAGGGAATGTTTCTAGGAATGGGTCCAATCTAATAATCTAAGTTTCTTTTCTTGGCCCAATCCCATATCTAAGCCCCACCTATTGACTAAGTCCCTATACCTAAGCCTATGACATTCTATTTTTCACATAATAGATTTTATTCTTTTCTTTCTGATTATATTATGATGTTCTAACAATTTTCATAATAAGCCTTGTTATCTTTCTTTCTTTTTAAATTATGACCCTCATCATAATTTACTTTAAATCCCTATAACTTGCCTAATTCGATCTGATTCCTTTTTATTGCAGATTTGCAATTTATACAAATGTGTTATGTAAGTTTAGTGTTATATTACTTAATCTGTATTCATGAACTTTGTACCCTTAACATTATTTTCGTGTGTAAAAAGAGGACTAGATCTACATCTTTAAAACTGACATTTATAGATTTGTTAATCATTAAGGGAAAATGTAAATAACTGTAGAAAAATATAAATAACTGATGGGAATAAAATAATTATAAGGGAAAAGATGGGAAAAATAAGCTTATAGAAATTAACTAAAAACTGTAAGAAAAAACCAAAAAATACTTACAGAAAAATAAATTTAAAAACTGTATGAATAACTGTAACTATTAAGAATCCTATTTCTTTGAATTACTTAAAATTATGAATAATTACAACACTCACATGCAACCCTTAGCTCTTATCCTGAGCTTCCCATATCTTGTTCTTAGACCGCCTACATTTGTTTATATTTATATTTACAAATCTCTTCTCAGAAATAATTAATTTGTAAGGCTTTGCCTCAGACAAAAGGAACCCAGAGGGAAAAGATTTATGTGTGAGAGAATATCTAGGTCTAAGGTCTTATTTATAGTGTAGCTTGGGGATCTCAGGTCGTAGGATCAACTGATTAAATATTGTCCAAACACATCACATAACCGAATTTAGCTACCCAATTAAAATATCAATGCACCAGAATTCACGAAATAATTTGTTTAACTCAATCAACTCGTACCTAGATGAATTTTCGTCCTGGTTGTTCTACGGATTGACCTGGCCAAGGTGGGAATCAACCTATAGGTCGACCCGACCCTATCTGTAACAACCCGGAAAATCTGAACCAGTTTAAAAATTTTATATTGGCTATTTTAGTGGATTTTAAATATTTAAAACAAATTATTTTAAATAATAACGATGAAGAGTATGTTTGAATCGATGTTTGAAAGTAAATATAATTAATTTTAAGTATAAACGAGGCCTGAAATGGCGCGGTAGGTTCAAATTTTGAATTCGAACTTTGACTGACTGTACCAGGTGAAAAATAAAACGGATTTTAGTGAAACCAAAAATATTTAAATCTGTTTATGAATATCTTTCTAACGAATCTGAAAAATCGAAGTTTCGTAGCGGGAATCAAAAGTTATGGCCAAATGAATTTTCAGAAAGGTCGCTATAGAATTTATATAGCCGTGAAAATAGCCATTTTGCAAACGACCTCAGAATTCGACGAAACCACTTTTGTTGGATCCGAGATGTCAAATTATTGCTAGGTTTCAAATTCCATCATTTTTGAAGTTAATATGTGAGCGTGGTAAAGGAAAATGTGTTTGGTTGATCTATGTTAAATTGGATCGACCAGAAAAGGGTCATTTTTCAAACGGTCTCAGAATTCGACGAAACTAGTTTTGTTGGGACCGTATCGTCAAAACATAGCTAGATTTATTTTTCTGGAATTTTTGGGATCAGTATGTGGCCCCGGCAAATTGAAATGTACGTTCAAAACAAATATTGAATGTTTTATTTTTTAATTTGAAGAAAAACTGACTGAGACAGTCGAATGGGCCTACGAAACATATCCCATGGTGTTCGGAATGGGGGTATTTAGCTAGGGACGACAGTCGTTGGGTTCGGATTGGAGTTATTATGTGAAGAGGGGTATTTATGGGATTTTAAAATTATATAAATTAAAAAAAATATGGGCCAATGAGATTTCATCTCCCCAAAACCCTCGTTACTCAAAACATCGCCCGCCTCTTACTGTTGAACGGTGGAAAAACCCTCCAAGCTTCTCTCCTCTTTTGCTTTCAATCCACGAAGTAAAACGACTAGCTCCTGTTCAAGATTCCGTAGAGAATTCTCCGATCTTCACGCCCATATAAGATTCGAACCCTACTGTGGAGTAAATCGCAAGAACTGCCTCCCCAAAGTCTGAACCTTCAGCTCGCCGCCGCCCCGTCCTACGCAGTTCGAAGTGGGCCACTCCCCCAGGCGCGGGTGCGCGACTCCAAGGCCGTCGAGGTGGTGAAGGCTGATTATCGTCCCGTGCTTCAGACTGGAAGAAAATTCAAAACCTAGTTTGAATAAAAAAAAACTGAGGTAACGGCTGATGAATATTTAACTATTTATAACAGTTAAAAGCGTTGCGAATATTGATTTTAGTATAAAAATCATATCCTTTTGCTGTGTTGTCGAAATCCAGTGAAACAAGAGATAGTGGACTCATGCAGACGTCTTCTACATTCTAGAAGAGACCGGATATTTTTCTAAGCCTTCTACAATTTTTGGAGGAGTGGAACCCAATGTGAGATTTTTGATTTATAAACGATATGGAAACAACGATGTATAAATTATATAGCCAATGTATGAATTATATAAGCGTTGTACACCACATGTATAAGCGTTGTATAAGTTGTACGTTTGATGTATAAGTTATATATGCGTTGTAAAAATGATATATGCGTTGAAATGAATTGAAATGATATTGAAATTATATCGAAATATAGTTATATACGTGTGTATATATATATATACTTCCCTCGTCCACAGACCATGGACGATATATATTGGTTGTGATATTGTTTGGATTGTTGATTGATGTGAAATTTGGTGAATATCATGAATGGTTGATTTGAAATGATTGATTGTGGTTGAAATCCCAATAGGATTAGTATATGGGAAAATTCGTCTTCGTACGAACTAGATATTGAAAATCTCCATTGTCAAAAACCACGAGGTTTTAAGGTAGAGCGAGGAGTCGTACTCGGGACAGTGTCGGTTTTAACTACCCTGCCGTTATGCTGCCAAAATTTTCAATAATATTCATGTGTTAAAATTATTTTCATGTGTTGAAACCATATTAATGTGTTGAATAGAAATTCATGTGTTGAATAGAAAATTCATGTGTTGAATAAATTCTTTGAAAGATAAAAATAACATTTTTATCACATATATAGACTATATAAATTATTCGTGTTTTAAATAAATTGTTTTAACAATAAAAATCACATTTTTACTATATATATAAACTATATTCATGTGTTGAATAGAAATTCATGTGTTGAATAGAAATTCGTGTGTTGAGTAAATTATTTGAACGATAAAAATAACATTTTTCATATATATATACTATATAAAATATTAGTGTTTTAAATAAATTGTTTTAACACCAAAAATAACATTTTTACCTTATATATGAAATATATAAAATAATCGTGTTTTCAAATAAATTGTTTACAATAAAAATCACATTTTTATGATATATGTGAACTGTTAAAAATAGTGATGTGTTGAAATAAATATCTGTTGGATAAAAATATCATTTTTATCAAATATATGAAGTGAATAGGGTTTTGAAATCGAAGAATGAATTATATTTATATATGTATATAAATATAATTAAAATAAATCGAATAACGAGGCTGCAGTTCGTATTTTGAAACCGTGGTTTCAAACGATTAGTGCGGGAGATCCGACCATCGGATTTTCCCGAAACCGAAACCGTTGGGTTCGCTTTGGAAATACCTTTCCAACAACACCCACTTTGTGAAGATCCAACGGTTGGATTGTCTGGAATGTTTAATTCAAATCTGAAGAAAAACAGCGCCAGAATCGATTATATATATATATATATATAATTAAATTAAATCGAATAACGATGCTATAGTTCGTATTTTGAAATCGCAACTTCAAACGATTGTACCGGGAGATCCGACCGTCAGATTTTCCCAGAACTGAAACCGTTGGATTCGTTTTGAAAAGATCTTTCTAATGATATAAAATTTGTGAAGATCCAACGGTTAGATTTTCAGATATGTGTAAATCAAATCTAAAGAAAAACAGCGCCACGGCTGCGTTATGGCCTGAAGCGTCGTTTGAATGAATTAACTATTTTTAAATAAATAAAAATAGCGATAAATCGTGATAAAATATTATAAATGATATGGAATGGAAATAAACTGAATTTGCTCGGTTTATTTGATATTTGATGGTTGAATGTGTTTGGCGTGAAAATTACATTAAAGAACATAATTATTGATGTTGAATAATTTAACCATTGAAATGAATTGATTTGAAATTCTAAATATACGTGGATTATTTGAAAAGACCAAGTTAATTCTCATTTCAAATAATTGATCGACAATTAGAAGTCAAAGATATGAAGACGCTGCAAGACCGATGATCTTCACGTTGAATGGAGGGGTGCTACTGATGCTCGTGATAGGAGTAGCTACCTTGAAGGGGCTGAAGTAGTAGCCGTCCGGATGTACTTGTTGATTGTACGGATGTGCGAGGTATTAAGTGCCTCCGGTTTCGTTCAGACCCAGAACGAACTTGTAAATGGATTGTGTGTCTGACTTTGGATTTTGTTCAGTGCTGATTGATCTCTATTAAATATATATCTGTTTGGCGGCGGAGAATTTATTCTCATGCTTAACGCCCTTCTCTGAGACGTACGAGCTCAGAGGTTATATATCGATAGAAATCAGTCGCATGAAGTGAATTGCCTGTGTGGCATGCCTAAGTGGCAGATGATCAAAGCTTTTGTTGAAAAGCAAAGCTTTGTGGTTGATGATCAAAGCATGGCTTTGAATAGCTAGCTTTGTGTTTAGCGTTGTTTCGCGAGCCTCACACCCCGGTATGGACCAGAAACGGGAGAGGACTGCAGGGAGGACAAGTGTTTCCTTCTAGCTAGGAGTGGCATCGGTGTTTTTACACGGCCTGACATTTTACTTACGTGGATGATGGATAGCGAGGCGCCTCGGTTATATCGGTCGATCCAGGACCGATGGAGTCATTGGGCTCATTTACGCCCCATAGGGCAGGGAAACGTATTGTTCAGGCATTATAATCTACCCAGTGTGGACCGGCCCTGAAGATCCAGGGGGCAGTTGCGGCTGTCCCTGAGACATGGGCTAGATTGTCTCGAATTCGGTAAGGACGATCCCTTGCCTTGGTTCATGACGGAAATCCAATTTCCAAATACGACATCGTGCGGTTTTGATTGTATATATATATGGCGACATGATATATGGTACCCATGCCATCTATGATTGATAGTTATGATTGAAATTGTTTTTGAAACATATAAACACTAGCAATAATAGCAAATGATTTGTTTTGCTCGTATCAAGCATATTTTGGCCATTATAAGGTAAAACTCTATCCTCCGGTTTGTGTTGCATTGTGTGATGGGAACTGAGTCTTATAATGGCTTCATTTTTATAAAAAGCATTGCGATGTTTAAAAGATTTACTTATTTTAAAGCACTGGCAATCCAATGGAGTAAACCCGTTCCACGAAAGTGGCGTGGTCCTGTGATTGGCCATATATTAAAGTAAGTTAAGTAGATTTCTCATACCAGTCCCATAACTGACTGGTAGTTTGTTTCACTTGCAAACTCGGGTGCCCCTTTGTAACGACCCGCATTCTACGTATCATAGGATCGTAGAATATTTATTTCTTTCACATACGAAGTCGTATGGTCGTGTAACTTTGGGAGACGACTATTGGGGTCATTTCCCATGTTCATGATTTTTCCCGATTTTTAAATGACCATTTTACCCCTAGTTGGCACTGTTTTGGCCATAACTTTTGACTGGATAGGAGTTTTGACCTGAAACCACTTCCATTGGCTCCGGATGATGGTTTCTCTTTCCGTAGAGTGGTCACATTAGCCAAACGGACTTACCGTTTGGGAGATATGGCTGAAACAAGTTTCAGATGGTTAAAAACAGCTTAATTGGGCTTAACCGGGTGATTAGCAGTTAGGCCCAAGGGGAATTTCGGGTTTAGGGGTATATGGAGGCTGATTAGGGTTAGAAAACATTTCTTTAGACATTTTCCAGCCGCCACTTTCATTTCTCTTGACTTAGCCATGGCCTCCACTCTCTAAATCTCTATAAAACACCCAAAAATCACTTCCTAATCAAGGATTAAGGCTTAGAGGTATCAAATTAAGAAGAAAAAGCACCAAAGCAAGGTTAGAGCTGCTGTTAGACATCAGTACTCGCCCAAATCAGAGGAGTTTCAGTTCTGAGAATTTTGTTTGTGGCCAAGGTGAGTGATTTGCATAGTTTTTGCACTAATTACGGTGATTAAGGGTAATTAGTGAAGATTAGCGAATTTAAACGTAAATAAATTCTGGAAAAATTCTTAAAATTCTAAAATAATGTTTTAAGGCTCTGTTAGAAATTTGGGTTAATTTCGATGTGTTTTGCTAATCGTATGCTTAAACATGATTAAGAGGGATTATAGGAAAATGTGAGGTTTTGGGCACATTTGATCCATTTTGACATATGAATTCATTGTTTTGGTGTTTGTAGTTAGTTTGCTATGTTGTTATGACTATTTGACATGAATTGTGATTGATTAGAATAGTTAGATTTGTCAAAAACGTCGTCGAACGGCGTAAACAAGTTGCTGGAAAAGTTGCAGAAAGTTGTGCAGGGCTTCGGATCGGATCGGATGGGGGCTCGGATCGGAAATGTGAACTGGGCAAGAAACCCGACCCGAACTGGAGCTTGGCACATGAAAGACTTGGCAAAAAGGAAGGCCGTTTACTTAGAGTTGGAGTGGACAAGGGGATCGGATCGGGGTAAAAGGAAGCGGAGCGGATCGGACTGAAGTAAAGCGAAGTGATCGGATCGGATCGGAGTAGAAGGAAACGAGGGAGCTGATCGAAGAAGGAGCACGAGCTGGAAGGAGGATAGTAACCCGACCCGACCCGGAGGAGGACACCGACCCGACCCGGAGTGAAGAAACCCGAACCGAACCGACGAGGGCAATGACTACCGAACCGAACCGAATTCCAGGACTGTTACTGCGTGACAACTCTTTTGAAGACCCACTCCAATTCGACCAAACCCGAGATGCAAAGGAAGTCCAAATGAGAAGTTAGAGCTCAGGATTCAGATGGGAATCAACGAGTTCGCTTCATGGTTGGGCTTTGCTGCGGGACGCGTGCTAAGGAGTCATCGACGTCTGTAGCTTTGGACCACCATGGTAGGAGGTGCGAAGGCGGATTCAGGGCCATTATGGCATCGGTAGAACCAAGGGCTACGACCAATGAAGTGGGTCATTGAAATGTTTGGTCATGACTCCAAGAGTTTGGCTTGGTCACAGCAGGGTTTCTACAAGTCGGGATTCGCCGTTACCTCAGTTTGTCTAGTGTTCCAAAGTGGTAGATGTCGTACGCTTTACGCACTGAGTGAGAGATGCGAGGATGGTTGCTATGGATGATTTGTTTGCTATCACTGTGACATGCACACCCCACCCCCGTATTCTTACACTATTTATTATGGCACCTTGGAGTATTGTACGGTATGTGGTACTAACTCTTTGGTTGCAGGTCCAGGTTCAGGTATGGTTTAGTATACCTGTTATTTCCCTGTTTAGATGCTTATCGCTCATACCAGGCTTTATGTCTGACCCAGAGTTTTATGTCTCTTCTTATTACTCTGGGTGCTCACACGAGCAGACTAGAGACAGGTTAGCTGGTGATGCACGGGTAGATGATCCGGAGACGAGCAGGAGGCTTCCACGTACTATATACATAATATTCTCCCTGTGTTGTTGAAGATCACTGCTTGGGCATTGTTGGTGTATCTTCTACTTTAGCTTTCTTTTGTTTAGAGACAGTAAATTTGGAAAATTGTAATAAGCTGTATTTGGATTTCCGCTGCTTTGAGATTGATGTTGGTTTTAGTTATCAGCTTATGCACTGTCTCGCCTGTTTTATGTCAAGTATGTTATTATTATATTTTATTCCATGCGCTGTGAGACATTCTACAGGTTCTTTGATTAGTTCGTTCCCTTCTTTCCTTTCTTCTGACGACCGTCTTGTGCTAGTCGGGCATGTGTACAGCGCACTTTTGGAGGAAATGCAGGCTGGTGCGAGGCGGGCTGTCACACTTGGTATCAGAGCTCTAGGTTGCGTAGTTAACCTAGGGAAGCTATCAGGGAGAGATAATATACGTATACGAGAGAGCGTATTTGTGATTACTTTGGTTTTTAAAAGCTATATATATATATATATACTATTAGTAGTATAAGGATGAAGTCGTACTGCACTAGCACCACTATGGAGTCGTTAATCGTTTCCTTTTTCAGATTGACGATGAGCCGAGATACTAGAGGTGCTGGTAGGGGAGCCAATAATGGGAATGCTGCTGACATGAGGACGATGTTTACTGACCTCATGAGAGAGATGCTTAGAGATGTGCAGAGGGCAGCTCCCAATGGTGGAAATGGTGGTGGTCCAATAGTGCAGGCGCCAAGAGTCGACTTCGCCAAGCTGAATAAGGATTATACTAGCCTTGGTGGGAAGCCGTTCCACGGAACGGAGTCGGCTACGGATGTTCAAGATTGGTTGGATAGTTGCGAACGTATCTTCGAGGATTTGGGTATCGAGGATGCGATGAAGAGAAAGCTAGCGTCCCGTCAGCTGCAAGGGCGGGCAATGAATTGGTGGAATGCTATAAAGGCAGCTACTCCCGAAGATCAGATTACTTGGGAGCAGTTTAAGGCTCGCTTTAGTGAGAAGTTCATTCCAGCTGCTCAGAAGTCAATGTTGTTTAAGAAATTCTTGGAGCTCAAGCAGAATGGCAGGGCTGTCTCGGAGTATATTGCTGAATTTGACACTTTGTCAAAATATGGGTTATCTCTTATAGATACTGCCGAGAAAAAGAATGAAAAATTCATAACTGGATTGGATCAATACTTGGGGGAAAAACTTATTAACCACATCGATGAGACGTTTGAATCGATTGTGGGGAAAGCGTTAAGGTCAGAAAGTCTCTACCCTAAGCCGAAGACTGAAGTTGCATCCGCAGATGAGCCAAAGCCACAAGCTACTGGTGGAGGCAAAGGTGGTTCTCAGAATAAGAGAAAGCAGAATCAGGCTAAGGATGGCCAGAAGAAAAAGAATAAGCAAGATGTTGAGTGCTTCAGCTGTGGTAAGAAGGGCCATTATGCTAGTAATTGTCGGGCCAAGCCAGCGGATAGGAAGTGCTTCAACTGTGGCCAAATGGGACATCACAAGGACAAGTGTCCACAGCCCCCTAAGGAAAAGCAAGTGGTGAAAGCATATGCTCTTAATGCTATTCCTTCTTCGTCGAATGCCCCAACTGCGGCGGAGAAGGGAAAGAATGTCGTCATTCAAGGTATGCTTTCTGTTTACGATGTTCCTGTTAGAGTTTTGTTTGATACCGGAGCTTCCAGTTCTTTCATATCTAGTGACCTGGTAGATAGGTTGGGATTGGAGCCCGAGATTGTCGATAGACCTTTAGTAGTGACGAACCCGATTGGTGGTTCGACTAGCCTTAGCATGATTTGTCGTAATGTGGTCTTATCGAGTCATGGATGCATGTTTGTTTGTGATTGCTTTGTTTTGGGCTTTACTGGGTTTGACATTATTTTGGGAGTAGATTGGCTCCAAAGATATGGGGTGGTGGTAGACTGTGAGGGCTTGTTGGTGACAGCTAGGGCGGATGATGGGCGGAGGATAGTGTTTGGTGGTCTACCCAGTAAGGGGGTATTGGCTAGTTTTCTAAACTCCCTCGACAGTCCGCATAGTGAGTTGTCAGGTTTGCCCGTGGTTGGCCAGTATCCGGATGTTTTCGAAGAGGTGACCGGACTTCCACCACACCGAGAGATTGAGTTTCGTATTGATTTGGTAAAAGATGCCAGACCTATAGTGATGCCACTTCGTCGTATGGCACCTAGAGAGCAGCGAGTGCTCGAGGTGCAAGTCAGCGATCTTTTGAAGAAGGGATTTATCAGAAGGAGTGTTTCTGAATGGGGAGCACCAGTTGTGTTTGCTACCAAGGCGGATGGTTCCCTTCATTTGTGTGTAGACTACCGCGAGTTGAATAAAGTGACGAGGAAGAACAAGTATCCTCTACCGCGGATAGATGATTTGTTTGATCAGTTGAGTGGCGCGAGAGTATTTTCTCAGTTGGATCTCGCGACAGGTTTTCATCAGCTTAGAGTGGAAGCTGAGAGTATAGCTAAAACGGCATTTCGGACGCCGTCTGGGTTTTATGAGTGGTTGGTCATGCCATTCGGGCTGACCAATGCCCCAGCATATTTTGTAGATCTTATGAATAGGGTATTCAGAGATCAGTTGAATAAGTTTGTCCTTGTGTTCGTTGATGATATTTTGATCTATTCGAGGACAGAGGAAGAACACAAGGAACATTTAAGAGTAGCGATGGAGGTGTTGAGAAAACACCAATTGAAAGCAAAGTTTTCTAAGTGTCACTTCTGGAAGAGGGAAGTGAGGTTCTTGGGCCACGTTGTATCAGAGAGTGGTATTGCCGTGGACCCAGCAAAGGTGGCTACGGTACAAGATTGGCCTACGCCCAAGAATGCAACAGATGTAAGAAGTTTCTTGGGATTAGCTGGATATTATCGTAAGTTTATCCAAGGTTTCTCCAAGATAGCAGCACCATTGACCCAGTTGACCAAGAAGAATCAAGCTTTTGTTTGGGATGAAAGGTGCGAGAATGCATTTAAAAGCCTAAAGGACAAGTTGACAAGCGCACCAGTGTTAGTCATTCCTAAGGGGGATGAAGAGATGACGGTATACACGGATGCCTGTGGTACCGGACTGGGTGCTGTATTGATGCAAGGCGGTAGGGTTGTAGCTTATGCAAGTCGGCAATTGAAACCGCACGAGAGGAAATACCCTACCCATGATTTAGAATTGGCAGCGATCGTGTTCGCGTTAAAGATGTGGAGACACTATCTCTTGGGAGAAAGATTTGAGCTATTTACAGATCATAAGTCGTTAAAGTATCTATTCTCCCAGAAGGATTTAAATCTCCGTCAGCAGAGATGGTTAGAGTTCTTAGCTTCCTATGATTTTGACATCGCATACACACCAGGAAAGGGCAATGCGGTGGCTGATGCATTGAGCAGAAGACATGCCAGCTTAGGGGCTATGTTCCTTGAATGGAAGCAACTGGAGTTTATCGCGGAGTTTGATTTCAGACCAAAGTGCGAATTGGATCCAGAAATGTTTGCAAGTTTGACGATCAGACCCACTTTAGTTGAACGAATCGGCTCTAGTCAGAGGGACGATCCTAACCTATTCGAAATCATCTCCAAGTTAGAGATGGGTATCGATGAGGAGATGAACGGGTATGGGCTTGATCGAGATAGATGGCTTAGAAAGAATGGAAGGCTGGTTGTACCCAATGTCAATGGATTGAAGGATGAAGTGCTTAGAGAATGTCATCACTCAAAGTTGACTATATACCCCGGTGGTAATAAGATGTATCGAGATATGAAGCAGACCTACTACTGGGAAGGGATGAAAAGAGACGTTGGGAAGTTTATATCCAAATGCATGAATTGCCAGTTAGTTAAAGCCGAGCAAAAGAAGCCTAGTGGGTTGTTACAGCCCTTAGAAATTCCCGAATGGAAATGGGAGCAAGTCTCGATGGATTTCATCGATGGTTTACCAAGGACTAGATCGGGATATGACAGCATTTGGGTAATTGTGGATCGACTGACTAAAAGTGCAAGGTTTACACCAGTCAAATCGACCAGAACGGCAGCTAAGTTAGCAGAATTATATATGAAGTGGGTAGTGAGATTTCATGGAGTACCCAAAAGCATTGTGAGCGACCGAGACCCGTTGTTCACTAGTGGGTTTTGGAAGAGCTTACAAGAGGCTCTAGGGTCAGAGTTACATCTCAGTACCGCATATCATCCTCAGACCGACGGTCAGACGGAGAGGGTGAACCGTATCTTGGAAGACCTCTTGAGAGCATGTATATTGGACTTTGGTGGATCATGGGATGACCATTTGCATCTAGTAGAGTTTGCATATAATAATAGCTACCAATCCAGTATCGGTATGGCTCCATTTGAAGCTTTGTATGGAAGACCGTGCAACTCACCATCATGTTGGATAGAGACTGGCGAGAAGTTTATGCTTGGACCAGATGTGGTGAGGGAAACTTCAGATAAAATCAAGACCATTCAACAACGAATGAAGGCAGCCCAAGATAGGCAGAAAAGTTATGCTGATAAGAGAAGAAGAGACTTAAAGTTCTCCGTTGGCGACTTGGTGTTTGTCAAGATTTCTCCGTTGAAGAGCGTAATACGATTTGGCAGGAGAGGCAAGTTGGCACCAAGGTTTGTTGGCCCATTCCCTGTTCTTGAACTAGTCGGGAATTTGGCATATAGAATTGACTTACCAGAGAAGATGGCGGGAGTTCATAACGTATTTCATGTTTCCCAACTAAGGAAGTTCGTTCACGACTCAGATATGACTATTTCACCTGATCAGTTAGAGGACTTCGAAGTAGAACCCGAGGCGGTTGGGAACCGCAAGCCAGCCCGTATTGTCGAGTACGACATGAAGCAACTTCGAAGGAAGGCGGTGAAGCTAGTCAAGGTACAGTGGGGCGAGGACGAGAGTGATTGTACTTGGGAAACAGAGGAGGACATAAGGAAGAAGTATCCAGAACTCTTTGTCTGGTAAGATTTTGACTCCGATTTAGTTTTTCCGCATGCTAGGATAGGCTTGTTTGCTTGTTTTGCATGTTTGATTGTTATATGTGGTTGTTAGGCATGCGGGATCCTTTGTATGTTTTGGGTTAAGGAATTTCGGGGACGAAATTTCTTAAGGGGGGGAGAGTGTAACGACCCGCATTCTACGTATCATAGGATCGTAGAATATTTATTTCTTTCACATACGAAGTCGTATGGTCGTGTAACTTTGGGAGACGACTATTGGGGTCATTTCCCATGTTCATGATTTTTCCCGATTTTTAAATGACCATTTTACCCCTAGTTGGCACTGTTTTGGCCATAACTTTTGACTGGATAGGAGTTTTGACCTGAAACCACTTCCATTGGCTCCGGATGATGGTTTCTCTTTCCGTAGAGTGGTCACATTAGCCAAACGGACTTACCGTTTGGGAGATATGGCTGAAACAAGTTTCAGATGGTTAAAAACAGCTTAATTGGGCTTAACCGGGTGATTAGCAGTTAGGCCCAAGGGGAATTTCGGGTTTAGGGGTATATGGAGGCTGATTAGGGTTAGAAAACATTTCTTTAGACATTTTCCAGCCGCCACTTTCATTTCTCTTGACTTAGCCATGGCCTCCACTCTCTAAATCTTTATAAAACACCCAAAAATCACTTCCTAATCAAGGATTAAGGCTTAGAGGTATCAAATTAAGAAGAAAAAGCACCAAAGCAAGGTTAGAGCTGCTGTTAGACATCAGTACTCGCCCAAATCAGAGGAGTTTCAGTTCTGAGAATTTTGTTTGTGGCCAAGGTGAGTGATTTGCATAGTTTTTGCACTAATTACGGTGATTAAGGGTAATTAGTGAAGATTAGCGAATTTAAACGTAAATAAATTCTGGAAAAATTCTTAAAATTCTAAAATAATGTTTTAAGGCTCTGTTAGAAATTTGGGTTAATTTCGATGTGTTTTGCTAATCGTATGCTTAAACATGATTAAGAGGGATTATAGGAAAATGTGAGGTTTTGGGCACATTTGATCCATTTTGACATATGAATTCATTGTTTTGTTGTTTGTAGTTAGTTTGCTATGTTGTTATGACTATTTGACATGAATTGTGATTGATTAGAATAGTTAGATTTGTCAAAAACGTCGTCGAACGGCGTAAACAAGTTGCTGGAAAAGTTGCAGAAAGTTGTGCAGGGCTTCGGATCGGATCGGATCGGATGGGGGCTCGGATCGGAAATGTGAACTGGGCAAGAAACCCGACCCGAACTGGAGCTTGGCACATGAAAGACTTGGCAAAAAGGAAGGCCGTTTACTTAGAGTTGGAGTGGACAAGGGGATCGGATCGGGGTAAAAGGAAGCGGAGCGGATCGGACTGAAGTAAAGCGAAGTGATCGGATCGGATCGGAGTAGAAGGAAACGAGGGAGCTGATCGAAGAAGGAGCACGAGCTGGAAGGAGGATAGTAACCCGACCCGACCCGGAGGAGGACACCGACCCGACCCGGAGTGAAGAAACCCGAACCGAACCGACGAGGGCAATGACTACCGAACCGAACCGAATTCCAGGACTGTTACTGCGTGACAACTCTTTTGAAGACCCACTCCAATTCGACCAAACCCGAGATGCAAAGGAAGTCCAAATGAGAAGTTAGAGCTCAGGATTCAGATGGGAATCAACGAGTTCGCTTCATGGTTGGGCTTTGCTGCGGGACGCGTGCTAAGGAGTCATCGACGTCTGTAGCTTTGGACCACCATGGTAGGAGGTGCGAAGGCGGATTCAGGGCCATTATGGCATCGGTAGAACCAAGGGCTACGACCAATGAAGTGGGTCATTGAAATGTTTGGTCATGACTCCAAGAGTTTGGCTTGGTCACAGCAGGGTTTCTACAAGTCGGGATTCGCCGTTACCTCAGTTTGTCTAGTGTTCCAAAGTGGTAGATGTCGTACGCTTTACGCACTGAGTGAGAGATGCGAGGATGGTTGCTATGGATGATTTGTTTGCTATCACTGTGACATGCACACCCCACCCCCGTATTCTTACACTATTTATTATGGCACCTTGGAGTATTGTACGGTATGTGGTACTAACTCTTTGGTTGCAGGTCCAGGTTCAGGTATGGTTTAGTATACCTGTTATTTCCCTGTTTAGATGCTTATCGCTCATACCAGGCTTTATGTCTGACCCAGAGTTTTATGTCTCTTCTTATTACTCTGGGTGCTCACACGAGCAGACTAGAGACAGGTTAGCTGGTGATGCACGGGTAGATGATCCGGAGACGAGCAGGAGGCTTCCACGTACTATATACATAATATTCTCCCTGTGTTGTTGAAGATCACTGCTTGGGCATTGTTGGTGTATCTTCTACTTTAGCTTTCTTTTGTTTAGAGACAGTAAATTTGGAAAATTGTAATAAGCTGTATTTGGATTTCCGCTGCTTTGAGATTGATGTTGGTTTTAGTTATCAGCTTATGCACTGTCTCGCCTGTTTTATGTCAAGTATGTTATTATTATATTTTATTCCATGCGCTGTGAGACATTCTACAGGTTCTTTGATTAGTTCGTTCCCTTCTTTCCTTTCTTCTGACGACCGTCTTGTGCTAGTCGGGCATGTGTACAGCGCACTTTTGGAGGAAATGCAGGCTGGTGCGAGGCGGGCTGTCACACCCTTTTTCTACATGGGCAGCCTTGTATTCAGGTTTTAGCAGGCTCTCTCTGGATAGCTGGAGCTGAAGATAAATTCTATCATTTATCTCTTTTATGCTGTTCAGCTCCTGTTGTACATATTATGTTTAGATTTCCGCTGTAGACATTTATGTATAGCTGAACTGTATTTGTACTAAGTATGATCCTGTATACTGTGTAACTCTGATGATTATGTTTATCCAGTGTATTCTATTGTACATTATCTGGTGTATTTATTTATTTCTGTTCTGCTGTTATCTGTTTATGTGTTATATTCCAAAGATTACCCTTGCCACCGTGGAACGGGGTTTGGGGTCGTCACACTATCTAGGCTCGACCTCTACGGGTCTTTTTTTATTTTGTTTGAATTTCTAAACTATTATATACATTGTTTCTAAATTATTGTTTCTTTGATAACCCTCTCATATGTACTCCGTTTTGACAAGTAATATATGTAAATTACTCAAAAAAACTGCCACAGACTCATTAGTGTTACTCCTGTTGCTAAAGACTGACAAATTCACAAACTTATTTATTTGTTTATTAGTTCTTAAATTAGTTATTATTACCTAAATTTTTGGGTTGTTACATTCTTACCTCCCTAAATGATTTTGTCCCTGAAAACTCCATGGATAAAAGAGTGAAATAAGCAACCACAACCAATGCCCACGTCCATCTACTCAAGCATCTTTGCATCCATTGTCCCTAAGTTTCTCTCATGCAAATTATGTTATTATGCAACAGTGTAGTTTATATGTTCCTAACTAATGCAAAAAAGTTAGACGGTCTACTGAATCAATCGACCTCCTTTTAATGTAAATATGTTCATGGCATGCATCCAAACGTATGCAAACACTCTAATGATAATTAATATTTCTACATGCATGCTACAATCATCATCCATATGCAACAATCATATGATAGTCATCCATTTATAGAAACAATAGAAATATATTCATATGCTTGGTTTCCTAGTTTCTCGATCTCTAATAATGCTTAGTGTGTGTATATGCGTCCATTTGCATCCCTTGGCAAACATTTGCAACCACTTGCGTCCATCACACATAACATGTTATAATAAAATGTTTACAATCAATCCTACCATTCATAATTTTATCTAGGATCTTCCCTCTCAAAGGATACGAAAGAACCTAACCAAAGGAAGAGCTAAAATGGAAAATTCAAATCATACCATCAAAAAGAAAAGGTCGGGAAGTATGCGTCTTCTCCTCGGTCTCCTAAGTTTCTTCTTCTACGCTATCTCCACATTGAACTTTCATGAGCATAAATTTGTTGTTCCTCGGTTGCGTCGTCTCGTACCCTAAAATATGAGTAGGCATGGCTTCTCGCTTGGCCTTTACCTCCTCGAGCTGATTAGGCTCAACTACTTCTTATGCATCATGCAAGCACGTCCTCGAGTGTGAGGCATGAAATGCATCATGAACTCTCGGAAGCCTCTTTGGTAGTCTCACCCTATACGCCATCTTCCCTACTCTTCCTACAACGAGGAACAGTCAAACAAATATGGTGGCAAGCTTTCCAGCAGAACCAAATCTAACAACATTTTTAAGAGGTGACTCCTTAATGAAAACAAAATCTCCAATCTCAAATTCAATGTTCATCCTTCTCCTTTCGATTTCCTCCCTATCTTGGGTCGCATTCCATTTCTTATCAAATTGATCCTTTTTGAAGTTTCTCTAACCATATCCAGTCCAAGTAGCAGCTGATCTGTGGGCTCCTACCAACAATGAAGGTGATATGCATGGTCTTCCATAGTGAGCCTCAAAAGGATCCAACGAGCCATTCTTATACTCGTTTAAAAAATATTATTGTAGGAAAATTCTACCATGGGCAGGTGCTTCTCTCATGCCCCTTCTAAGTCAAGGACGCACAATCCCAACAAATATTCTAGGACTCTATTCATCCTTTATGTTTGTCCATTAATACGAGGGTGAAAGGTCGTGCTCAACATTCATTGGGTCCCACAAGCCACCTTCAGACTTTTCCAAAACTCGCTGGTAAAGACCGGGTCTCTTTCGCTCACAACACTTGAGGGCATACCATAAAGCAAAACAATTTCTCTAATATATAAAGATGCCAACAAAGCCATAAACTTCTTGCTCTTGACAGGAATAAAACAGGTTCTCTTCAATAATCTATCTACAACCATCCAAATACTAGTATTGACCTTTCTATATCGGGGCAGACCATTTACGAAATTCATAGACATGCTATCTACTTCCACTATGGTACTTCCAGTGGCTGGAACAATCCACTGAGATTTTGTTGCTCCACCATGACCCACTGACAAACTAATGGATAGCGATATCCTTCTTTATTCGACTCTAATAAAATACTCTCTTCATGTCCCTATACATTTATCACCATCGAGATGGATGGTTGTCGTAGAATGGTGTGCCTTTACGAGCACTGCACTCACCAAGTCACCAGTGCGGGGGACACATAGCTTTTATCTCTCCATAGCTAACCCTTAGCATCTACGAGATATCGTTGGAGATGCTAGGAGACCTCTCCTCTACTGGTCTGATAAAAAATATCCACAAGCTCTGAATCCTCTTAATACCTCAAACCAATCCAATCATAAGAGTATACTGAACCTCTATGATGCTCATAATCTAAGGGTGTAGTCCGTGGAGGGCTTAAAATTAAAAGTATAAACAAAATTCAAGATTTTCCACTCTACGAATAGAGGACTTAAGGACGCCTTATTCCTACTTAATGCATCCACAACTACTTTCCCCTTACCGGGGTTATAGGATATCTCAAAATAAAACAACGCTAGGAACTCCATCCAACGATGTTGCCTTAAATTTGAATCCTTCTATGAAAACAGATATTTCAAAGACTTTTGATCCGTATAAAGCTCTAAACTCTCTCAAATAAGGTAATGTTTCTCAGATTTGAGCGTTAATACTCTGGTAGCCAACTCCAAATCATAGGTAGGGTATATCTTCTCGTGGGTCTTCATCTATCGGCTCACATAGCTTACTGCCCTCCCATCTTACATCAATATTGCCCCTAAGCCAGTATCACATGCATCAGTATAAATTGTAAATATCTTAGAACAATCCATAAGTACCAACACTGGTGCACTAGTAAGAGCCGTTTTAAGTCGTATGAAGGAATCCTCACAATCAATGTCCCTCACAAATGCTAATTTTTTTAGTAAAGCAGGTAAGTGAAGCTGAAATCCTTGAGAAATCTTTGATGAACTCTCTGTAAAACCCCGCTAAACTGAGAAATGTGTTCTTGCAACGGTAGCATTCTAAGGGGCTTTCCAATCTTTCACGACCACCACCTTGGTGGGATTTGCTGCTAACCCCTCTCTTAAGTCCATATGCCCTAAGAAATGCACCTCCTCACGCCAAAAATGACATTTGAAATTTATGTTTTCATTTGATGCACTCGAATAGAACGAAGAACCTCCTCAAAGAGTATAACATCTTACAGAATGTCATCAACAAACACCATGACAAATTTGTTAAGAACATCTCGTAAAACCCTACTCATAAGGTCCACAAAATATGTTGAAGCAACGGTCCATCCAAACGGCATTACCAACCACTCAAAGAAACCATCTGGCATCCGGAATGCTTTCTTGCCGATGCTATGGTCCACTACCCTAAGCTGATGGAAGCCAGTGGCCAGATATCATTGAGAAAAATACTAAAGCACCAACCAAATGTCAAAGAGATCGTCTTTTCAAGTGAATGGTTAACGGTTCTTCTTGGTGAGCTTATTCAACTCTCGGTAATCCACAAAATATCGGAGAGAACCATCCGCCTTTGTAGCAAATACGATTGGTGCTCTCCACGCAAAGTTGCTACGCCTATCATTAGGCTTTTTTCCAAAAGCTCAACGATCTGCCTACTCAACTCCTTTCTCTCCCTCGGAGCCATATGCCTCACGGGAAATGCCACAGGTTTGGCATTTTCACTCTGATAAATCAGAAAATCAATCCCTCGCTTGGGTGGTAGCCCTCTTACCTCCTAACAGGTTTGGAAAACCTCTAACGTCATGAACTAAATCGATAACACCTAGAGATACATCAAGATAACATAGGAAACTCAACATGACTGACACCTTCGGGTCGTAAGAAATCTCAAGCTTTTGCCTTTCGCATGTTCCTAGCCTGACAACCCTCCTCTTGCCATCCAAGATAGCCATGTACATGGCTAACCAACACATCCCAAAGATCATCCGATATCCCAAAGATCCCAAAACGTAAGCATCACAACCAAACTCGACCTTTAATATCTTAATTTTAAAACCCTTATGAATCATCGAGAAATATGTTGATCCTCCTACGTGATTCAAAACAACTATATGGTCTGAAACTAGAGATATTCAAATGCAAACAATCGACGAGTGAACTAGAAATGAAGGAATGTAATGTTCCCAAGTCAAAAGGAGTATAGATAGGAAAATCAGAAATGAAAATCAAACCTTTTACTGTGACTTTTCTACCTCTGTCTAGCTTACTACTAGATGGAGCCGCATCCAAGATCAAAACCTAAGTTCTATGCGCACTAGACCTTTGTGCTTCTCCAACTCTACGAGGACAACATTTGCTGAGATGTCCAGCCTTGCCCACAATCATAACACTTCCCTGTCATTGAATCCTTCATGCAGTCCTTAGCGTAATGACTTGTTACCCCATAGTTATGGCACCAAATATCTTTCCGAATATGATCATTTTGGGGACCCCGACCTTCTTCTCATTGTTTCCCCTTTTATTCTT